>WOAB01000603.1:1272906-2545813 GCA_027886185.1 Rheum nobile | reverse complement strand
ACATGACTAGAAAGACGAAGTACCTCACCTCACTTCATAAACACTCCAGAGGAACCGTTGCCCTTGGATTTAAGAGACGTAGAGACATCATAGGAATTAGAGAAGCAAGCTTGAACTTGAGCATCAATGTAAAAGATGTAAGTCTATGTCATGAACATTGTTTTAACTTGTTGAGTGTAGCTTTTGGAACGATGATGTTCCCTCTAGTTTTGATGATGATGAACTCAATGACATTTAATGGTTTTTAGTGTGACTATGAGTTTCAGAAAATAGGTGATCTAAAGGAACGATGAAAACCATGTGATGAATTAAAACAGAGAATACAAGGAACAGAGAAGTCAACAATAAAGAAACAACGTGCTGGAACAAAAGTAAAACAGAGACGCGCGTTATTGAACAAAAAAGGAAAGGGAAAATCACCAAGGAACGCAGAGATACGCGCTGTAACCCTTGCGACAGCCGAATCTCTCTTTTATGGAAAGAAATATTGAAGGAGCAACTTGGGCCGCAAGAGATAAACTTGTTGAAGATTTTCTGGTTAGGAAAGATTAGAAAAGATTGTATAGGATTATTTTATCTAATTTTCCTTAAGTAAAACTAGGGTAAATTAGATAGAATACCTAGACTATATAAAAGGAAGTTGTCAACTTCATTCAAAAAGTGATTCACGGCATTTCCACAGAAGAAAGAGCATTCGGAGAAAGAGAAGAACTTACAAGGACAAGACTTTGGTGAGTTGAGTACTTGTTAGGGTTTTGATTGTCTTCGGTGTTGTTAGGAACGTTACAATAAGAAGTCTAGATATCTAGGAGTAAACTAGATTGAGATAAGACTTTCTTGATTGTAATTCCAAAATTAATAACACAAGTAGACTTTTGAAATCCTACTAGAGAAACCTAGAGGTAGAGGTTTTTCTTAGTCAACTAGTTGGTTGATTAAGTTTTCCTCTCTAAGGAACTTTGTCTATTACGCTGTTATTCTGTTACTATATTCCGCTGCCCAAGGAACAGTTATACCGTTCCTTGTACTAACACACTCGATTCTACAATTGGTATCAGAGCAGGTTTGTTCTAGATTGTGTGTTACTTACAAATTTTCAGGTAACGATGTCTCCTACCACTGTCGAAGTTGGTTTGAACTCTTTTAGGCCTCCCTTGTTTCTCGCTGGCCAATACCAACATTGGAAGACTCTCTTCATCAAGTGGGTCCAAACAAATGATTACCAATGCTGGTTGGTCATCTCCCTTGGAGATCTTGAGATTGTTGATCTTGAGAAAAAGAAAAAGCTAAAGAAATGGGATCAAGAGGATCTCCAAATCATGGAGAAGAACTGCAAGGGTGCCATGCTCATCAACAATGCTCTTAATTAGCAAGATGTGCAAAAGCTTCAATCTTGTGAATCTGCCAATGCTAAGTGGCTTGCCCTGGAACAGATGTACATGGGAAGCAAGGACCTTCGTGAGATCGATCGTTTCATCGCTAAGAAGGATTTCTACAACTTCAAGATGGAAGAGAATGAAGATGTGAGTTCTTACCAGGCAAGGTTTGAGAAAATTACTGCAAACTTGACTGCTCACTCTATCAAGGATGAAGAAATCCTCCCTGATGAGAAGATCCTTATTATCATTGATGGGCTTCCTCATCGTCATGAGATGGCCAATGCCATTCTGAAAGAGAATCCCAACACTGTCAAACTGACGTTCCATGAGGTCTTTAGCAAGATTCAAAAGTATGATAATGAAGAGAAGGTTGGAAGAAACAAGGATTCCAAGAACAAAGGAATCACTTTGATGGTTGGAAAGGCTGTTGATAGAATTGAAAATGACCTCGATGACAATGATGGCTCCGATGATCCTGAGGTGGTGTTACTAACTAAAGTCATGCGTTCCCTTTATAATAAAGGATGGAACAACAGAAGTGGGAACGGTGAGACTCGTGACATCAAAGACATCACTTGCTACAACTGTAATGAAAAGGGTGAGAAGAAAACTTTCGTTGCTATGTGGGGCAATGAGGATGACTCAGATGGTGAAGACCTTGAAGCCTGGAGTGGCAAGATGTGTGCAATGGCTATCAATGACTCTACTGAGGATCTCGATGTAACATCCCAGGCCAAGCTACCCCAACCACCAAGCCGCCCAACCGCCTAGCCGCCCAGCCACCCAACGGTGCCGGCACCGGTAATGGTGCCGCCTGGTTGTCCAAGGGCATGCAGCCCACACACCCAACCCTTCCCCCATTTAAATGGGTAGGTTGTTGCCCACGGGGATCGAACCCGGGACCTTTAGATACAAGGGCATTACCTTGCCACTTATATCACCAATTGTGCTGCAACAACCTACCCATTTAAAGGTCCCGGGTTTGATCCCCGTGGGCAACAACCTACCCATTTAAATGGGGGAAGAGTTGGGTGTGTGGACTGCATGTCCTTGGACAACCAGGCGGCACCAGTATCGGCGCCGGCACCGTTGGGTGGCTGGGCGGCTTGGTGGCTGGGGTAGCTTGGCCTGGGATGTTACAAAAATGTACACTTTGAATGAGAGGGGCTCCGACCTTATCGGGCCAGCCATTTCTCTATCCATGGGCCGCAGCCCATGTACCCCAACCAAATCCCCATGGCTGGGAGGTTGTTCGCAAGGCTCGAACACGAGACCTCACACTTTAACAAGCGGCCTAACGCCCACTTGTTACCAATTGTGCTGCAGCACAATTGGTATCAAGGTGCTTAGGCGCTTGATAAAGGGTGGAAAGGTCGCGTGTTCGACTCTCACCAACAACCTACCCAGTTGGGGGAAGGGTTGGGGTACACGGCCTGCAGGCCTGTTAAGGATGGCAGTGCCGGGGTGTCTGTCAGGCCCGTTGTTGGCAAGGTCAGGCACCAAACATAAAAGTGTACTTTTTTTGTGGACTCACAGGCAGCACCGACGCCAGCGCCGGCTGGTCGTTGTCACCAGGCTGGGTGGTTGGTGGTTGGGGTAGCTGGCCTGTGGAGTGTTACACTCGAGGTAAATCTTGAAACATTTTTGAAGTCTCTTGTGAATTATGATAAGAAATCACTGATTGCTCTCATAAGGGAAATGTATGCTGAAAATTTGAAAACACAAGAGGAACTTGCTAATTCTGAAGATAAGTGTAGTAGTTTAAAAGAAAACTTATCTAACACTGCTAGTAGCTCAACTGTTCCTTGTTCTTCATATGATGCTAATCATGAGGAACTTCAGAGGTTAAGAAATGAAAAAGTCTCTTTGCTTATGAATGAAGTCTCTAATAATACTGATGCAAGAAGTGTAGCTGGATCAACCAAGCTTGAGGAACAGATGTTTGAGATGAAAGCCTATGTTCACAAAATTCATTCTATGCTAGTGGAACAAAAAGCTGAAACTGACAACATTCAGTTTGTCGAAGCAAGGTATGACATTGGTTACACATGTTCCAAGCAAAAGGAAGATGATCCATCTATTCTGGAACTTCGTGAAGCAAGAGATATGAAACTACAAGATGCTAGAGAGAAGAATTGCAATCTTGAGGAACGTGTCAAGGTTCTTGAGAGTGGACTGGATGAAAATCAGTCGTGGTACACTGGACAACCTGCCCACAAGATCTTCCTCAAGCAGTCTCAAGGGAAGCAATCCAACGTTCCCTGTCCAGAACGTGCGAAGCAACGCAAAAGTGTTGTTCGCAACAAAAAGTATGTTCAGATGGATCAATTCAAGCTGTGTTGGTATTGTGGGGACAACAGACATTTACAGAGAGAATGTGAAAAGAAAAAAAGTTCTCTGAAGAGTACACAAAGAGAAGGAACAATAGACGCAATAATGTGAACTTGAATGACTTCTATGATAATTCACGTATGCATAATCATAATCATGCTAAATTTAGGAAGAAAACTGTTGTTATTGATCGGGCTATTCCTAAGGAACAACTGCATTATGTGTCTTGACCAGGTAAGGCTAAGCTTGCTTGGGTCGCCAAACCTTAACTTGTTCTGTGCAGGTTGAAGTGAGGGGGAACGAGAAGTGGTACATTGACAGCGCTTGTTCGTGCCACATGACCGGAAAAGAAGATCAACTCACGTCACTTCACAAACACTCGAGAGAGAGTGTTGCTCTTGGAGACAAGAGATGGAGATAAATTATTGGAACAGGCGAAACTAAACTAAACTCCAGCATCACGGTAAGAGAGGTAAGTTTAATTCATGAACTTGGTTTTAGTTTGTTGAGTGTTACACAGCTTTGCGACCAAGGGAACAACAAGACGGTCTTTACTTCACAAGAATGCTACGTCAAAGATCGTGAAACCAAGAATATAATTATGAGAGGAGTCAGATTCAAGGATGTGCACATTGTGGACAAGAATTTCAAGCCTAAAGAAGTTTTATGCTTTGCGTCAATAGCTGATGAGACGGAACTGTGGCATAGAAGGCTTGGACATGCAAATCTTCGATTCATTCACAAGTTGTATACAAAAGAACATGTTCGTGGTCTCCCAAATGTTCGATCAGAGTTCCAAGGTGTCTGTGATGTGTGTGTGAAAGGGAAACAGACCCGTTCCTCCTTCAATATTAAACCTGATGTAACAACTTCTCAGCCTCTGGAACTGATTCATATGGATCTCTGTGGTCCCATGAGGATAAGAAGTCATGGAGGAAACATGTATGTTTTCGTAATTGTCGATGATTATTCTAGATTCAGTTGGACAATTTTTCTGTCTTCAAAGGATGAAGTCTTCTCCGAGTTCGAGGCGTTCATCAAGAAGGTGGAAACAAGTTTGGGAAAGAAACTAAAAGCTATAAGGTCCGACCATGGAACGAAGTTTGAAAACTCTATGTTTTTCCACTTCTGTGAAGAAAATGGAGTATCACATGACTTCTCCGCGCCCAGGACACCACAACAGAATGGGGTTGTGGAACGGAAGAACAAGACTCTAGAAGACATGGCCAGAACTCTCCTCATTGCAAGCAATCTACCAAGAATCTTTTGGGCAAAAAGCTATTAACACTGCTTGTTATATTCTCAATCGTGCCATGCTTCGTCCCTTATTGAATAAAATTGCTTATGAACTAATAAGGGATCGCAAGCCCAATATTTCCCACTTGTGTGCTTTTGGATATAGGTGTTACATTCACAACAATGGGAAGGATAACATAGAGAAGTTTGACCCTCGAAGTGATGAAGGGTATTTCTTGGGATATGCAAAGGCAAGCAAGTCATACAGAGTGTACAACAAAAGGCTACACAAAATCGAAGAAATTATCCACGTTGTCTTTGATGAGAACTCCAAAGGTTCCAGTGGCGAGTTAGAGACAACGTTCCCTGAGGACAGCTATCCAAGAATGCAACGAGAGGGTTCTGATGATGAAGACAATGGTCCTTCTTCTCGACCCAGTTCAGGTCGTGGGAACGGTACTTCTAATGTTGCTAGTGCCTCTCCATCTTCTCCAGAATCTTCTAGTCCTGATGACTCTTCCAAAGAGGATACATCAACCGATTATGCACAAGACGGAGACGTTCCCTCCTCATCTACTATTGATTCAACAATCGTGCCCCCAACTAATGCATAAGCTATTGTCATTGTTCCATCTGGAACTTCGGGTGATGATATTGTTCATGATTCTCAAAGCAATGAAGAAGGAACGTACCAATTTGAAGATGCCCCATTGCCTCCATCTTCGACGGACGACTCTGAGACATAACCTGACGATCCATCACTACTCGTGTCAAAGAGTGTTCGAATTCAAAAGGCTCACCCCACTCATAATCTAGTCACACCTTTTGGTGAAAGAAGTTTGCGTTCTAAATTGAATATGTTTTGTGCTTTCCATGCTTTTATCTCTCTTGTAGAACCCAAGACTATCAAGGAAGCATTGAAGGAACCTGACTGGATCGTAGCTATGCAAGAGGTGTTACATCAATTTGAAAAGAACAAAGTCTGGCGACTCGTTTCTTTACCTCGCAACAAGCATGCTATTGGCACTCGCTGGGTGTATAGGAACAAGCTCGATGATTCTGGGGTGGTCACAAGGAACAAAGCAAGGTTGGTTGCTCAAGGCTACAATCAACAAGAGGGGATTGACTATGATGAGACTTATGCTCCAGTGGATCACATTTAAGCTATTCGTCTTCTCATCGCCTATGCCGCTCACAAGGGATTCACATTATACCAAATGGGTGTCAAGACTACGTTTTTGAATGGATATCTCCAAGAAGAGGTATATGTGAAGCAGCCCCCTGGTTTTGAGGATGCCAATTTTCCCTCGCATGTGTATGCTTTGGATAAGGCACTATATGGTCTTAAGCAAGCACCTCGTGCTTGGTATGATAGACTTGCACAATTCCTTCTATCTAACGGCTATCGTCGAGGAACGATTGACAAAACTCTTTTCCTTCTGGAACAAGAAGGTAAGATTCTAGTGGTTCAAGTATATGTTGATGATATTATTTTTGGTTCCACTAACCATCCCCTTGTAGAAAAGTTCAAAAATCTTATGAGTAGTGAGTTTGAGATGAGCATGATTGGGGAATTGTCCTTTTTCCTCGGATTACAAGTTACTCAGACTAAGGAAGGAACGAAGATCCATCAACAAAAATACATCAAGGAGGTGTTGAAGAAGTATGGTATGGACTCTGCAAAACCCATTGTTACCCCTATTTCTCCTAACACTCGCTTGGATGCAGACTTGAATGGAATATCTGTTGATCCCACTATGTATAGAGGAATGATCGGTTCTCTTCTCTATCTCATGGCCAGTCGACCAGATATATTGATTAGTGTGTGTCTCTGTGCTAGATTTCAGGCCAATCTCAAGGACTCACACTTGAAGGAAGTAAAACGCATCTTTCGATACCTCAAATGAATGGATCATCTATGTCTATGGTATCCCAAGAACTGTGATTTCAATCTTGTTGGATTCACAAACGCTGACTTTGCTGGGCACGTTGTGGATCGCAAAAGCACCTCTGGAACGGCAGAGTTCCTTGGTCCCTGTCTTGTCTCATGGGGTTCCAAGAAGCAAAACTCTGTGGCCCTCTCCACTGCAGAAGCTGAGTATGTCGCCGTGGCAAGTTGTTGTGCTCAGGTATTGTGGCTCAAACAACAACTGGAAGACTTTGGTATATCTCTTGGCACCATTCCCATTATGTGTGATAATACTAGTGCCATTAACATCTCAAAAAATCCAGTTCATCATTCACGTACTAAGCACATTGACATTCGTCATCATTTTCTGCGTGATAATGTTGACATGGGCTTTATTAGAATGGAACATTACAGGGCTGGAAATCAAGTAGCAGACATCTTCACCAAAACACTAGACAAAGGTCCATTCGAGTATCTTCGATTACTCCTTGGCATGATCTCTCTGAATTGAGGACCTTCACACCCATTATTCCCTCAATGCTTGGCTAATTTGTTTCACAGATATCATGAAGTGTCTAGCTTACATTGCTCATCTTGAACTTACTATTTCATGATTTTTGTATGTTCGCACTACTTAGTCTTAGGGTCTAGCTTCTTTGTCTTTTGATTTGTGTTGAATTACTTGATTGCATGCTAACATCTTATTTGAGACCCAAAAACAACCAATTTGATGATTGAACCCTCATTACAAGCCCACATGACAATTGGTTGTACAACCCACCATTGCCTTGATTCAGGTAAACGTTCCCTATGATCCTTCTTTGATAAACCATTTTACTGGGAATAATTATCTGAGTTGTTTTCTCCCTACCATATGTTTGGATATACTATATTTTGTGTGAACCCGTCATTGAAATATCAAGACAGGCCTCGCAAACACTCTTGGTCTCAGGGGAACGACGACTGTTGCTCAGATTAAGGGGGAACAAATGTGAATGGAACGTGGAATTTGGATCAGTGGCTGGTATTTATTGGGGTGCAGGTGAACGTTGGAACGACTCTCTGCAAGATTTGACTGCTCTGTGGCAGGAACAGTGACGCAGTAAACGAAGTTAAAAGTGGCCATTAAAGGAAGAGAGAGAAACGATCTATTGATGGAATTTTAGCAAGTCGGTTGAGATTTTTGGAAAGATTTTATCTTGTAAAAGATTTTATCTTTCTTATAAATACTTTCCATTCCATTCAAGCTCTCCACCGCCAATCTCTCTGCTCTCTCTCAAATCTCTCACCCCTGTGCAAACTCTCAAAGCTCATTACTTTCCATGGATTCTCCAAGAAAGATAATCTCCACCGACAAGATGTCTGAAGCCGAGATGGACGCCTACATTCTCCAACTCCAACAGGCCAGGGCCGCCCGTGCTATACCACCTACCACCGGCGTGCCGGCTTCTGTTGTGGAGATTGCTCATGCCGCTGTCCAACAAATTGTTGATCCCTCAGCCTCAGCCTCAGCCTCTACATCAACACCTACTCCGACACCATCCCCTTCTGCTCCGTCCCCGCTAAAGGCCCAAGACCTCATTCATGTGCTTGCCGTTGTGTCAATGGAGGAACAATCGCGTCCCCAACCTGTCGAAGAAGAGGAAGTATCTTCTCCTTCCAAGGACAGAGTCGACGAGGAGGGAACAATCGATGCAATCTCTGGAGAATGAACTTGGAGTCAAGCCTGCTCCTTTGGCGCCGCCTCTACCGCGCAAGCACAAACTCGCCGATCTTGCCATCACTTCTCATGATGAGGAGGAAGACGAGGAAGTTGAAATTTTGGAGCATCGAATGGCTCCAACGGCACATTCGACACCATCAAAGTCCGGTGGTGATGAAACTGCTTCCCGACCTCTGAAGGCATGGCTTCGTTCCGCTGTGAAGCCAGAGACAAAAAAGGGCCAAATCTGTTGGCAAGGCAAAATTGGATCTCTCCATCTCTACCACCACTATACCTGACTTTTCTTAAGGTAAAAAGATCCTTCTACCACTTCTGATTCATGAGAGTTTCTTTTCTGAGCACAAGGTGAAAGAGATTCTGGAGCTTATGCGTTTCCAAGGTTGGGAACGGCTCTGTTCCAACAGGGCGACAGTGAATGAAGTGTAGATGCGCGAATTTTACCATTACTTTCATCTTACCAAATCTGATGCTCTGTGTGGGTCTACCAAGATCAGTGGTGAAGATCTGTCCTTTACGCCTAAGGTAATCTCCTCGCTCCTCTCTGTTCCATTGGGTGGTTTCTTTGAGGTTCCGGCGAGCGAGATCAATGATGAGAAGTTGGCGTATATGGAACGGTTGTTTGGTTCAACCGCTGGGGAGTTGCACACTGAAAGGCTGACATTGGCTCAGCGAGTGGCTTTCCACATCATTTCCAGGGTTGTGGCGCATCGCCAAGAGAAGCGCAACACCATCACTTTGTGTGACTTGTTTTTGCTTGACCGCTTTCTGATAAGGGAGAAGATTGATCTCCCTTGAGTGATTTTGTGCCATATGGAACGGTGCAAAGCCAAGTCCCACTCTTTGGCCTATCCAGGCTTGGTGAAGATGTTGTTGCTCCAGGATGAAGCTTATCTCGAGGAAAATGAAGTGTCTCTGGGAAGTGAGTTGGATTCTGCTGTTGTGGAGAAGATGAAGTTTAAAGGTGACTCAAAGGAAACGGGCATTGTGACTGCAAAGAAAGCAGCTGGTGAAGGAACGTCTAAGGGTGACTCAATATTGATATTATTCATACTGCAGGATTAGGTTCTTGAATAGTATTGGTTGGATCTAACTCATCAGTTGTGGTAATTATCATTATTAATATTAGTTTCCCTAGCCTGACAACCTAGTTGAGATTAATATTATCTATAGTGTTAATTATTACTTTCTGGTCAACTTGTTGAGATCAATATTATTCATCCCTAATTCAGAAGTAGCATCCATGATTATCTAGGACTGGTAGGACTAGATTGTTATGAAAGAAGAATTGATTGCATGTTAATTATTGCGGGTTGTGATTATTGAGATGTATCCTGGTTGATCCTATGCTCTATGTTGTTATTGTTCGGTTGTTCAGTAACAAGTGTTGCTAGAACTGGTAGGGCTAGTAACTATATAAGATTAGGGACAAGAATAACTAAAGGAAAGGAATAGAGATGACCTAGGACCAATCTATCATAGAAAAAGTGGATCTTGCTTGGCTAGGTGTTTTCCCCATATTTGATTACATCCTTTGATTTGTTTATTTGCCTTGATTGCTTGTTACGAAACCAATCCAAAACCCTCCTTTGTTACTTGCATGCTAAGAAACACATAGATTGATTACTTCCTGTGGGATTCGACCCTTGCTTGCCTCTACTACTTGTTTAGGTTTGTTAGGTTTTATTTTGACCGGGTTAAGGACGACTGAAAACCCGTCCGTCATCTATGTTTTTGTAACACCCCCAAATTTAACCCCATTTGAAAGCGCTACTGCCGATGACCCCGGACGTAAACCCCGAAGTCACCCCAGGCTTTTCCGACGTCATAACTGACTTAAAACACAGTTACAATACTAAAATCATAACTTTTATTAAACCACATGGTCGCGGAATTACACGATTCCAAAAACGACCCAATTAATCAGAAATACAACAGCGAAAGTCTTTAACAAAATACAAAATAGCACAGCGGAAATCTTTTAAATACAAAGCGATAAAACAACTTGTCGAAAACACCGTTCATCTTCATAGTCGTTCTAGCCTTCTCGGATCTTCAACACACCTGATGTGCCGAATCGGACGGATGACACCAGCCAACCATGCAAGGAATATAACGGTTGGTCAGTCTAATGAAAGACTATGCAAGGGTACAAAGCAGAGTGGTTCGAAGCAGTCGTATTAGGTTAGACTCTTCGTTCCTCGAATAATAACCGAGTACGCTAGTCAACCATCATACTCCTACTAGAATAACAAAAGGTATGCACAAGAGAAGATTCTGGAGACCGAGTCTCACAACAATCAATCCCAAAAGAAGACTCCAAAGTGAAATGAGCCTTATAGAAAAAAATGACAAATGTTGGGAAACTCGAACAAACACACAAACACAACATCACAATATCGCACACGAGCGACTTACAACTAAGACGAGTTTTTCCTAGCTGCACTAGCGCCTAGCTGCACTACTCGCCACAACATATTAATTATGTGCATACTCACCGGCACTTATCTTATTAAATTACCACACACACACACACATCACGTTATAAGCTTTTAACATATATGTCTCGCCACTCGCGGGACACATATCGAACCGGGGTTTGTGACACCAGCAGAGTGCACCACTTCTTACTCCACTCGAGTATAGAAGTTAGTCATGACTCACCAATTTATTATAAAGAGACGACAGGACCTCCATTCATTGTCCCTACGAATACTCGTGCTAACTACACAATTAAACACACAACCAAATCACACAGAGCCATCACGGCCCAACCTGCACAAACTATCTATATCTATGCCCACCTGGCAAACACCCTAGATTTAATAATCTAAACACACACAAATATAATCACATCAAAGTCCCTTACGGCCTTAGCCTGCACAATATATCTATAATATACTAGCGTCGATTCTAGCAGAATATACAACCTAGTATAATATCAGATTTTAAACACATAACGTTATCAAAACAGTTTCCAACATAATTCAGAATCATCCCAAATTAATTAATAACAAAACAATTGATAATTAATGAAAGTATGGAATGATGAGCAAGAGCGAACCACCACTTGCCTTGGATCCAACAACTTCGAATCAAGCTGAGCAACGTCTAGTTCCGGGGTCTAAAACTAGAGCAGATCTTGGATATCAAATCCCTAAGAAACGGCCCATAACAAGACCCTAAGTTAGATTCAATACACTTATATATGAATCTAAAAGAATACAAGAAGAAATCAAAGGAAACGAGCCAAGCCCAAAGCCAAACCACAAAACACACACTCGGACGCCCTCACCGCGATCGCGGCGAGTCGCGGCCAGTCGCGGTTTTCGTGTGGCATGACAGTGGCGAAGCTCGACAGCTTCCATGGAGAATTTCTTACCCAAACCGATTTGTTTGCCTTCGATTTGTCTATGGTTCGATCTCCCAACACCTCAAAGCTTCTCACAACACTCAAGAGCACCTTCTTAACTCAAGAGACACTCGAAATCTCCCACACACGAAGCTCACAAGCTCGGCTTTAATGGAGAAAAACAGAGGAAAATAGAGGAGAAGAAGAAGGAAGAAGAAGAGAGCTTAAGCTTCGGTATTCACCTCCTTTTATAGCCCAATCCGAGCCACCACTGGGGGAACAAGGGGACAAAGGCGAAGGGCAAGTTGGCTGCCCACTTGGCCTGCCCAAAACTGAGCCAAAATAGAGCTACAGTAACCTCCACGCGAGGAAGACGACTCTGCCTAGATCTTGGCATTACCGCGATCGCGGCGAGTCGCGGTTAGTCGCGGCATCTCGCGTCAGGTCGCGTCAAGTCGCGGTTTAAAGGCCGACTTCGTTAATTCTTATCCGAACTTGGTTTGGATTAAATTTCTTAACTCCGGGTTAAATATATTCATACATTAACGTTACATTAACCCCGAAAACACTTCAACTGTATTATATAATGCTCGGAAAATTTTACAGAGCTCAGACCCCTTTTGAGAACGTCCGAGACTCACTGAATTAAATCCGTCTAGCAAAACGGGCATAAGAAAAATTTTAAAAATAATTCAAAATACCCTTAAAAATTAAGGGGTGTTACATTACTACCCCCTTATTTTAAGTTTCGACCCCGAAACTTGCATTATCAAGGCCGACAACAAGTAGGGAAAGTATCTAAGTACACCCGTCTCAGTCTCCCAAGTAACCTCTTCGGTTTCTAACTTGGAGCACAAACTCGTACCAAAGGTACCACCTTGCTACGCAACTGCCTCAAAGCCAAAGAGGAACCTGCCTCAGCACAAAACTTACCACCTGAACTCAACAACCTTAATCACTTTATCCTCTAGATTACTACTAGAGAGATCAGTCGATTTTCCTCAGTGTCTTCCCTCGGCTCCACCTCAGGAACCTTGGTCTTATCAGACACTTAACACTACTGACTCAGAGAGTACAGTCTTCACTTCCCAGGGGGACAACTAGGTCCTACAACCTCAAATTACGACAAGCAAACTGAGAACTCAAGTCTAACTAGAGATGGTGAAACCACCTCGACTTCTTCCAAGACCTTCAGAAGAGAACAGAATGCACCCCTAACTACGGGTGACAAACAGAGAGTCTTAGTCTTTCTAGACACAGAAGCAAACTTCCGTATCAGACTATAGAAGGCACGACTATGAACGGTGTAACTTTTTCACTTTTGAAAATTTAGAGCCTTCGCAAATATTTCAAACAAGTGAAAATATTTCAAAGAATGAAAATATTTCAAACCGGACCTGTAACATCACCAGGCCAAGCTACCCCAGCAACCAAGCCACCCAGCCACCCAACGGTACCGGTGCCGGTACTGGTGCCGCCCGTGAGTTCACAAGAGCCGTTTGAAAACACTTTCAAACAAAACGAGTAAATGGTCCATTAAATCCCAAAACCCGTTTTAAAAACTTTCGGCTCTGATACCATTTCTGTAACACCCCCAAATTTAACCTCATTTGAAAGCGCTACTGCCGATGACCCCGGACGTAAACCCCGAAGTCACCCCAGGCTTTTCCGACGTCATAACTGACTTAAAACACAGTTACAATACTAAAATCATAACTTTTATTAAACCACATGGTCGCGGAATTACACGATTCCAAAAATGACCCAATTAATCAGAAATACAACAACGAAAGTCTTTAACAAAATACAAAATAGCACAACGGAAATCTTTTAAATACAAAGCGACAAAACAACTTGTCGAAAACACCGTTCATCTTCATAGTCGTTCTAGCCTTCTCGGATCTTCAACACACCTGATGTGCCGAATCGGACGGATGACACCAGCCAACCATGCAAGGAATATAACGGTTGGTCAGTCTAATGAAAGACTATACAAGGGTACAAAGCAGAGTGGTTCGAAGCAGTCGTATTAGGTTAGACTCTTCGTTCCTCGAATAATAACCGAGTACGCTAGTCAACCATCATACTCCTACTAGAATAACAAAAGGTATGCACAAGAGAAGATTCTGGAGACCGAGTCTCACAGCAATCAATCCCAAAAGAAGACTCCAAAATGAAATGAGCCTTATAGAAAAAAATGACAAATGTTGGGAAACTCGAACAAACACACAAACACAACATCACAATATCGCACACGAGCGACTTACAACTAAGACGAGTTTTTCCTAGCTGCACTAGCGCCTAGCTGCACTACTCGCCACAGCATATTAATTATGTGCATACTCACCGGCACTTATCTTATTAAATTACCACACACACACACACATCACGTTATAAGCTTTTAACATATATGTCTCGCCACTCGTGTGACACATATCGAACCGGGGTTTGTGACACCTGCAGAGTACACCACTTCTTACTCCACTCGAGTATAGAAGTTAGTCATGACTCACCAATTTATTATAAAGAGACGACAGGACCTCCATTCATTGTCCCTACGAATACTCGTGCTAACTACACAATTAAACACACAACCAAATCACACAGAGCCATCACGGCCCAACCTGCACAAACTATCTATATCTATGCCCACCTGGCAAACACCCTAGATTTAATAATCTAAACACACACATATATAATCACATCAAAGTCCCTTACGGCCTTCACCTGCACAATATATCTATAATATACTAGCGTCGATTCTAGCAGAATATACAACCTAGTATAATATCAGATTTTAAACACATAACGTTATCAAAACAGTTTCCAACATAATTCAGAATCATCCCAAATTAATTAACAACAAAACAATTGATAATTAATGAAAGTATGGAATGATGAGCAAGAGTGAACCACCACTTGCCTTGGATCCGACAACTTCGAATCAAGCTGAGCAACGTCTAGTTCCGGGATCTAAAACTGGAGCAGATCTTGGATATCAAATCCCTAAGAAACGGCCCATAACAAGACCCTAAGTTAGATTGAATACACTTATATATGAATCTAAAAGAATACAAGAAGAAATCAAAGGAAACGAGCCAAGCCCAAAGCCAAACCACAAAACACACACTCGGACGCCCTCACCGCGATCGCGGCGAGTCGCGGCCAGTCGCGGTTTTCGTGTGGCATGACAGTGGCGAAGCTTGACAGCTTCCATGGAGAATTTCTTACCCAAACCGATTTGTTTGCCTTCGATTTGTCTATGGTTCGATCTTCCAACACCTCAAAGCTTCTCACAACACTCAAGAGCACCTTCTTAACTCAAGAGACACTCGAAATCTCCCACACACGAAGCTCACAAGCTCGACTTTAATGGAGAAAAACAGAGGAGAAGAAGAAGGAAGAAGAAGAGAGCTTAAGCTTCGGTATTCACCTCCTTTTATAGCCCAATCCGAGCCACCACTTGGGGAACAAGGGGACAAAGGCGAAGGGCAAGTTGGATGCCCACTTGGCCTGCCCAAAACTGAGCCAAAATAGAGCTACAGTAACCGCCACACGAGGAAGACGACTCTGCCTAGATCTTGGCATTACCGCGATCGCGGCGAGTCGCGGTTAGTCGCGGCATCTCGCGTCAGGTCGCGTCAAGTCGCGGTTTAAAGGCCGACTTCGTTAATTCTTATCCGAACTTGGTTTGGATAAAATTTCTTAACTCCGGGTTAAATATATTCGTACATTAACGTTACATTAACCCCGAAAACACTTCAACTGTATTTTATAATGCTCGGAAAATTTTACAGAGCTCAGACCCCTTTTGAGAACGTCCGAGACTCACTGAATTAAATCCGTCTAGCAAAACGGGCATAAGAAAAATTTAAAAATAATTCAAAATACCCTTAAAAATTAAGGGGTGTTACATTACTACCCCCTTATTTTAAGTTTCGACCCCGAAACTTGCATTATCAAGGCCGACAACAAGTAGGGAAAGTATCTAAGTACACCCGTCTCAGTCTCCCAAGTAACCTCTTCGGTTTCTAACTTGGAGCACAAACTCGTACCAAAGGTACCACCTTGCTACGCAACTGCCTCAAAGCCAAAGAGGAACCTGCCTCAGCACAAAACTTACCACCTGAACTCAACAACCTTAATCACTTTATCCTCTAGATTACTACTAGAGAGATCAGTCGATTTTCCTCAGTGTCTTCCCTCGGCTCCACCTCAGGAACCTTGGTCTTATCAGACACTTAACACTACTGACTCAGAGAGTACAATCTTCACTTCCCAGGGGGACAACTAGGTCCTACAACCTCAAATTACGACAAGCAAACTGAGAACTCAAGTCTATCTAGAGATGGTGAAACCCCCTCGACTTCTTTCGAGACCTTCAGAAGAGAACAGAATGCACCCCTAACTACGGGTGACAAACAGAGAGTCTTAGTCTTTCTAGACACAGAAGCAAACTTCTGTATAAGACTATAGAAGGCACGACTATGAACGGTGTAACTTTTTCACTTTTGAAAATTTAGAGCCTTCGCAAATATTTCAAACAAGTGAAAATATTTCAAAGAATGAAAATATTTCAAACCGGACCTGTAACATCACCAGGCCAAGCTACCCCAGCCACCCAGCCACCCAACGGTACCGGTGCCGGTACTGGTGCCGCCCGTGAGTTCACAAGAGCCGTTTGAAAACACTTTCAAACAAAACGAGTAAATGGTCCATTAAATCCCAAAACCCGTTTTAAAAACTTTCGGCTCTGATACCATTTCTGTAACACCCCCAAATTTAACCTCATTTGAAAGCGCTACTGCCGATGACCCCGGACGTAAACCCCAAAGTCACCCCAGGCTTTTCCGACGTCATAACTGACTTAAAACACAGTTACAATACTAAAATCATAACTTTTATTAAACCACATGGTCGCGGAATTACACGATTCCAAAAACGACCCAATTAATCAGAAATACAACAGCGAAAATCTTTAACAAAATACAAAATAGCACAGCGGAAATCTTTTAAATACAAAGCGACAAAACAACTTGTCGAAAACACCGTTCATCTTCATAGTCGTTCTAAGCTTCTCGGATCTTCAACACACCTGATGTGCCGAATCGGACGGATGACAACAGCCAACCATGCAAGGAATATAACGGTTGGTCAGTCTAATGAAAGACTATGCAAGGGTACAAAGCAAAGTGGTTCAAAGCAGTCGTATTAGGTTAGACTCTTCGTTCCTCGAATAATAACCGAGTACGCTAGTCAACCATCATACTCCTACTAGAATAACAAAAGGTATGCACAAGAGAAGATTTTGGAGACCGAGTCTCACAGCAATCAATCCCAAAAGAAGACTCCAAAATGAAATGAGCCTTATAGAAAAAAATGACAAATGTTGGGAAACTCGAACAAACACACAAACACAACATCACAATATCGCACACGAGCGACTTACAACTAAGACGAGTTTTTCCTAGCTGCACTAGCGCCTAGCTGCACTACTCGCCACAACATATTAATTATGTGCATACTCACCGGCACTTATCTTATTAAATTACCACACACACACACACATCACGTTATAAGCTTTTAACATATATGTCTCGCCACTCGCGGGACACATATCGAACCGGGGTTTGTGACACCTGCAGAGTGCACCACTTCTTACTCCACTCGAGTATAGAAGTTAGTCATGACTCACCAATTTATTATAAAGAGACGACAGGACCTCCATTCATTGTCCCTACGAATACTCGTGCTAACTACACAATTAAACACACAACCAAATCACACAGAGCCATCACGGCCCAACCTGTACAAACTATCTATATCTATGCCCACCTGGCAAACACCCTAGATTTAATAATCTAAACACACACAAATATAATCACATCAAAGTCCCTTACGGCCTTCACCTGCACAATATATCTATAATATACTAGCGTCGATTTTAGCAGAATATACAACCTAGTATAATATCAGATTTTAAACACATAACGTTATCAAAACAGTTTCCAACATAATTCAGAATCATCCCAAATTAATTAACAACAAAACAATTGATAATTAATGAAAGTATGGAATGATGAGCAAGAGCGAACCACCACTTTCCTTGGATCCGACAACTTCGAATCAAGCTGAGCAACGTCTAGTTCCGGGATCTAAAACTGGAGCAGATCTTGGATATCAAATCCCTAAGAAACGGCCCATAACAAGACCCTAAGTTAGATTCAATACACTTATATATGAATCTAAAAGAATACAAGAAGAAATCAAAGGAAATGAGCCAAGCCCAAAGCCAAACCACAAACCACACACTCGGACGCCCTCACCGCGATCGCGGCGAGTCGCGGCCACTCGCGGTTTTCGTGTGGTATGACAGTGGCGAAGCTCGACAGCTTCCATGGAGAATTTCTTACCCAAACCGATTTGTTTGCCTTTGATTTGTCTATGGTTCGATCTCCCAACACCTCAAAGCTTCTCACAATACTCAAGAGCACCTTCTTAACTCAAGAGACACTCGAAATCTCCCACACACGAAGCTCATAAGCTCGGCTTTAATGGAGAAAAAACAGAGGAAAACAGAGGAGAAGAAGAAGGAAGAAGAAGAGAGCTTAAGCTTCGGTCTTCACCTCCTTTTATAGCCCAATCCGAGCCACCACTTGGGGAACAAGGGGACAAAGGCGAAGGGCAAGTTGGCTGCCCACTTGGCCTGCCCAAAACTGAGCCAAAACAGAGCTACAATAACCGCCACGCGAGGAAGACGACTCTGCCCAGATCTTGGCATTACCGCGATCGCGGCGAGTCGCGGTTAGTCGCGACATCTCGCGTCAGGTCACGTCAAGTCGCGGTTTAAAGGTCGACTTCGTTAATTCTTATCTGAACATGGTTTGGATTAAATTTCTTAACTCCGGGTTAAATATATTCGTACATTAACGTTACATTAACCCCGAAAACACTTCAACTGTATTATATAATGCTCGGAAAATTTTACAGAGCTCAGACCCCTTTTGAGAAGGTCCGAGACTCACTGAATTAAATCCGTCTAGCAAAACGGGCATAAGAAAAATTTAAAAATAATTCAAAATACCCTTAAAATTTACGGGGTGTTACATTACTACCCCCTTATTTTCAGTTTCGACCCCGAAACTTACATTATCAAGGCCGACAACAAGTAGGGAAAGTATCTAAGTACACCCGTCTCAGTCTCCCAAGTAACCTCTTCGGTTTCTAACTTGGAGCACAAACTCGTACCAAAGGTACCACCTTGCTACGCAACTGCCTCAAAGCCAAAGAGGAACCTGCCTCAGCACAAAACTTACCACCTGAACTCAACAACCTTAATCACTTTATCCTCTAGATTACTACTAGAGAGATCAGTCGATTTTCCTCAGTGTCTTCCCTCGGCTCCACCTCAGGAACCTTGGTCTTATCAGACACTTAACACTACTGACTCAGAGAGTACAGTCTTCACTTCCCAGGGGGACAACTAGGTCCTACAACCTCAAATTACGACAAGCAAACTGAGAACTCAAGTCTAACTAGAGATGGTGAAACCACCCATTCTTCTTCCGAGACCTTCAGAAGAGAACAGAATGCACCCCTAACTACGGGTGACAAACAGAGAGTCTTAGTCTTTCTAGACACAGAAGCAAACTTCCGTATCAGACTATAGAAGGCACGACTATGAACGGTGTAACTTTTTCACTTTTGAAAATTTAGAGCCTTCGCAAATATTTCAAACAAGTGAAAATATTTCAAAGAATGAAAATATTTCAAACCGGACCTGTAACATCACCAGGCCAAGCTACCCCAGCCACCAAGCCACCCAGCCATCCAACGGTACCGGTGCCGGTACTAGTGCCGCCCGTGAGTTCACAAGATCCGTTTGAAAACACTTTCAAACAAAACGAGTAAATGGTCCATTAAATCCCAAAACCCGTTTTAAAAACTTTCGGCTCTGATACCATTTCTGTAACACCCCCAAATTTAACCTCATTTGAAAGCGCTACTGCCGATGACCCCGGACGTAAACCCCGAAGTCACCCCAGGCTTTTCCGACGTCATAACTGACTTAAAACACAGTTACAATACTAAAATCATAACTTTTATTAAACCACATGGTCGCGGAATTACACGATTCCAAAAACGACCCAATTAATCAGAAATACAACAGCGAAAGTCTTTAACAAAATACAAAATAGCACAACGGAAATCTTTTAAATACAAAGCGACAAAACAACTTGTCGAAAACACCGTTCATCTTCATAGTCGTTCTAGCCTTCTCGGATCTTCAACACACCTGATGTGCCGAATCGGACGGATGACACCAGCCAACCATGCAAGGAATATAACGGTTGGTCAGTCTAATGAAAGACTACGCAAGGGTACAAAGCAGAGTGGTTCGAAGCAGTCGTATTAGGTTAGACTCTTCGTTCCTCGAATAATAACTGAGTACGCTAGTCAACCATCATACTCCTACTAGAATAACAAAAGGTATGCACAAGAGAAGATTCTGGAGACCGAGTCTCACAGCAATCAATCCCAAAAGAAGACTCCAAAATGAAATGAGCCTTATAGAAAAAAATGACAAATGTTGGGAAACTCGAACAAACACACAAACACAACATCACAATATCGCACACGAGCGACTTACAACTAAGACGAGTTTTTCCTAGCTGCACTACTCGCCACAGCATATTAATTATGTGGATACTCACCGGCACTTATCTTATTAAATTACCACACACACACACACATCATGTTATAAGCTTTTAACATATATGTCTCGCCACTCGCGGGACACATATCGAACCGGGGTTTGTGACACCAGCAGAGTGCACCACTTCTTACTCCACTCGAGTATAGAAGTTAGTCATGACTCACCAATTTATTATAAAGAGACGACATGACCTCCATTCATTGTCCCTACGAATACTCGTGCTAACTACACAATTAAACACACAACCAAATCACACAGAGCCATCACGGCCCAACCTGCACAAACTATCTATATCTATGCCCACCTGGCAAACACCCTAGATTTAATAATCTAAACACACACAAATATAATCACATCAAAGTCCCTTACGGCCTTCACCTGCACAATATATCTATAATATACTAGCGTCGATTCTAGCAGAATATACAACCTAGTATAATATCAGATTTTAAACACATAACGTTATCAAAACAGTTTCCAACATAATTCAGAATCATCCCAAATTAATTAACAACAAAACAATTGATAATTAATGAAAGTATGGAATGATGAGCAAGAGCGAACCACCACTTGCCTTGGATCCGACAACTTCGAATCAAGCTGAGCAACGTCTAGTTCCGGGATCTAAAACTGGAGCAGATCTTGGATATCAAATCCCTAAGAAATGGCCCATAACAAGACCCTAAGTTAGATTCAATACACTTATATATGAATCTACAAGAATACAAGAAGAAATCAAAGGAAACGAGCCAAGCCCAAAGCCAAACCACAAAACACACACTCGGACGCCCTCACCGCGATCGCGGCGAGTCGCGGCCAGTCGCGGTTTTCGTGTGGCATGACAGTGGCGAAGCTCGACAGCTTCCATGGAGAATTTCTTACCCAAACCGATTTGTTTGCCTTTGATTTGTCTATGGTTCAATCTCCCAACACCTCAAAGCTTCTCACAACACTCAAGAACACCTTCTTAACTCAAGAGACACTCGAAATCTCCCATACACGAAGCTCACAAGCTCGGCTTTAATGGAGAAAAACAGAGGAAAACAGAGGAGAAGAAGAAGGAAGAAGAAGAGAGCTTAAGCTTCGGTCTTCACCTCCTTTTATAGCCCAATCCGAGCCACCACTTGGGGAACAAGGGGACAAAGGCGAAGGGCAAGTTGGCTGCCCACTTGGCCTGCCCAAAACTGAGCCAAAACAGAGCTACAGTAACCGCCACGCGAGGAAGACGACTCTGCCCAGATCTTGGCATTACCGCGATCGCGGCGAGTCACGGTTAGTCGCGGCATCTCGCGTCAGGTCGCGTCAAGTCGCGGTTTAAAGGCCGACTTCGTTAATTCTTATCCGAACTTGGTTTGGATTAAATTTCTTCACTCCGGGTTAAATATATTCGTACATTAACGTTACATTAACCCCGAAAATACTTCAACTGTATTATATAATGCTCGGAAAATTTTACAGAGCTCAGACCCCTTTTGAGAAGGTCCGAGACTCACTGAATTAAATCCGTCTAGCAAAACGGGCATAAGAAAAATTTAAAAATAATTCAAAATACCCTTAAAAATTAAGGGGTGTTACATTACTACCCCCTTATTTTAAGTTTCGACCCCGAAACTTGCATTATCAAGGCCGACAACAAGTAGGGAAAGTATCTAAGTACACCCGTCTCAGTCTCCCAAGTAACCTCTTCGGTTTCTAACTTGGAGCACAAACTCGTACCAAAGGTACCACCTTGCTACGCAACTGCCTCAAAGCCAAAGAGGAACCTGCCTCAGCACAAAACTTACCACCTGAACTCAACAACCTTAATCACTTTATCCTCTAGATTACTACTAGAGAGATCAGTCGATTTTCCTCAGTGTCTTCCCTCGGCTCCACCTCAGGAACCTTGGTCTTATCAGACACTTAACACTACTGACTCAGAGAGTACAGTCTTCACTTCCCAGGGGGACAACTAGGTCCTACAACCTCAAATTACGACAAGCAAACTGAGAACTCAAGTCTAACTAGAGATGGTGAAACCACCTCGACTTCTTCCGAGACCTTCAGAAGAGAACAGAATGCACCCCTAACTACGGGTGACAAACAGAGAGTCTTAGTCTTTCTAGACACAGAAGCAAACTTCCGTATCAGACTATAGAAGGCACGACTATGAACGGTGTAACTTTTTCATTTTTGAAAATTTAGAGCCTTCGCAAATATTTCAAACAAGTGAAAATATTTCAACGAATGAAAATATTTCAAACCGGACCTGTAACATCACCAGGCCAAGCTACCCCAGCCACCAAGCCACCCAGCCACCCAACGGTACCGGTGCCGGTACTGGTGCCGCCCGTGAGTTCACAAGAGCCGTTTGAAAACACTTGCAAGCAAAACGAGTAAATGGTCCATTAAATCCCAAAACCCGTTTTAAAAACTTTCGGCTCTGATACCATTTCTGTAACACCCCCAAATTTAACCTCATTTGAAAGCGCTACTGCCGATGACCCCGGACGTAAACCCCGAAGTCACCCCAGGCTTTTCCGACGTCATAACTGACTTAAAACACAGTTACAATACTAAAATCATAACTTTTATTAAACCACATGGTCGCGGAATTACACGATTCCAAAAACGACCCAATTAATCAGAAATACAACAGCGAAAGTCTTTAACAAAATACAAAATAGCACAGCGGAAATCTTTTAAATACAAAGCGACAAAACAACTTGTCGAAAACACCGTTCATCTTCATAGTCGTTCTAGCCTTCTCGGATCTTCAACACACCTGATGTGCCGAATCGGACGGATGACACCAGCCAACCATGCAAGGAATATAACGGTTGGTCAGTCTAATGAAAGACTACGCAAGGGTACAAAGCAGAGTGGTTCAAAGCAGTCGTATTAGGTTAGACTCTTCGTTCCTCGAATAATAACCGAGTACGCTAGTCAACCATCATACTCCTACTAGAATAACAAAAGGTATGCACAAGAGAAGATTCTGGAGACCGAGTCTCACAGCAATCAATCCCAAAAGAAGACTCCAAAATGAAATGAGCCTTATAGAAAAAAATGACAAATGTTGGGAAACTCGAACAAACACACAAACACAACATCACAATATCGCACACGAGCGACTTACAACTAAGACGAGTTTTTCCTAGCTGCACTAGCGCCTAGCTGCACTACTCGCCACAACATATTAATTATGTGCATACTCACCGGCACTTATCTTATTAAATTACCACACACACACACACATCACGTTATAAGCTTTTAACATATATGTCTCGCCACTCGCGGGACACATATCGAACCGGGGTTTGTGACACCTGCAGAGTGCACCACTTCTTACTCCACTTGAGTATAGAAGTTAGTCATGACTCACCAATTTATTATAAAGAGACGACAGGACCTCCATTCATTGTCCCTACGAATACTCATGCTAACTACACAATTAAACACACAACCAAATCACACAGAGCCATCACGGCCCAACCTGCACAAACTATCTATATCTATGCCCACCTGGCAAACACCCTAGATTTAATAATCTAAACACACACAAATATAATCACATCAAAGTCCCTTACGGCCTTCACCTGCACAATATATCTATAATATACTAGCGTCGATTCTAGCAGAATATACAACCTAGTATAATATCAGATTTTAAACACATAACGTTATCAAAACAGTTTCCAACATAATTCAGAATCATCCCAAATTAATTAACAACAAAACAATTGATAATTAATGAAAGTATGGAATGATGAGCAAGAGCGAACCACCACTTGCCTTGGATCCGACAACTTCGAATCAAGCTGAGCAACGTCTAGTTCCGGGATCTAAAACTGGAGCAGATCTTGGATATCAAATCCCTAAGAAACGGCCCATAACAAGACCCTAAGTTAGATTCAATACACTTATATATGAATCTAAAAGAATACAAGAAGAAATCAAAGGAAACGAGCCAAGCCCAAAGCCAAACCACAAAACACACACTCGGACGCCCTCACCGCGATCGCGGCCAGTCGCGGTTTTCGTGTGGCATGACAGTGGCGAAGCTCGACAGCTTCCATGGAGAATTTCTTACCCAAACCGATTTGTTTGCCTTTGATTTGTCTATGGTTCAATCTCCCAACACCTCAAAGCTTCTCACAACACTCAAGAGCACCTTCTTAACTCAAGAGACACTCGAAATCTCCTATACACGAAGCTCACAAGCTCGGCTTTAATGGAGAAAAACAGAGGAAAACAGAGGAGAAGAAGAAGGAAGAAGAAGAGAGCTTAAGCTTCGGTCTTCACCTCCTTTTATAGCCCAATCCGAGCCACCACTTGGGGAACAAGGGGACAAAGGCGAAGGGCAAGTTGGCTGCCCACTTGGCCTGCCCAAAACTGAGCCAAAACAGAGCTACAGTAACCGCCACGCGAGGAAGACGACTCTGCCCAGATCTTGGCATTACCGCGATCGCGGCGAGTCGCGGTTAGTCGTGGCATCTCGCGTCAGGTCGCGTCAAGTCACGGTTTAAAGGCCGACTTCGTTAATTCTTATCCGAACTTGGTTTGGATAAAATTTCTTCACTCTGGGTTAAATATATTCGTACATTAACGTTACATTAACCCCGAAAACACTTCAACTGTATTATATAATGCTTGGAAAATTTTACAGAGCTCAGACCCCTTTTGAGAAGGTCCGAGACTCACTGAATTAAATCCGTCTAGCAAAACGGGCATAAGAAAAATTTAAAAATAATTCAAAATACTCTTAAAAATTAAGGGGTGTTACATTACTACCCCCTTATTTTAAGTTTCGACCCCGAAACTTGCATTATCAAGGCCGACAACAAGTAGGGAAAGTATCTAAGTACACCCGTCTCAGTCTCCTAAGTAACCTCTTCGGTTTCTAACTTGGAGCACAAACTCGTACCAAAGGTACCACCTTGCTACGTAACTGCCTCAAAGCCAAAGAGGAACCTGCCTCAGCACAAAACTTACCACCTGAACTCAACAACCTTAATCACTTTATCCTCTAGATTACTACTAGAGAGATCAGTCGATTTTCCTCAGTGTCTTCCCTCGACTCCACCTCAGGAACCTTGGTCTTATCAGACACTTAACACTACTGACTCAGAGAGTACAGTCTTCACTTCCCAGGGGGACAACTAGGTCCTACAACCTCAAATTACGACAAGCAAACTGAGAACTCAAGTCTAACTAGAGATGGTGAAACCACCTCGACTTCTTTCGAGACCTTCAGAAGAGAACAGAATGCACCCCTAACTACGGGTGACAAACAGAGAGTCTTAGTCTTTCTAGACACAGAAGCAAACTTCCGTATCAGACTATAGAAGGCACGACTATGAACGGTGTAACTTTTTCACTTTTGAAAATTTAGAGCCTTCACAAATATTTCAAACAAGTGAAAATATTTCAACGAATGAAAATATTTCAAACCGGACCTGTAACATCACCAGGCCAAGCTACCCCAGCCACCAAGCCACCCAGCCACCCAACGGTGCCGGTGCCGGTACTGGTGCCGCCCGTGAGTTCACAAGAATGAATGAAATATTTTGCTTATGAGTTGCATGCGAGTCAAGTCTTTGTGATAACAGAAGCTAGTGCTAAGGAGAATGACGACACTGCTTGAAGGTAAAATCTTCTATGAACTTTCTGAGGGGGAAAAATGTCAATATCTTGATCATAGTATATGTTTGATTACATGTGAATTTGACTTCTTACTTGTCTGTTTTGAACGTGCACATTTTTAAAGAGTTTGTCATCACCAAAAAGGGGGAAATTGTTGGAACGATGATGTTCCCTCTAGTTTTGATGATGATAAACTCAATGACATTTAATGGTTTTTAGTATGACTATGAGTTTCAGAAAATAGGTGATCTAAAGGAACGATGAAAACCATGTGATGAATCAAAACAGAGAATACAAGGAACAGAGAAGTCAACAATAAGGAAACAACGCGCTGGAACAAAAGTAAAACAAAGACGCGCGTTATTGAACAGAAAAGGAAAGGGAACAACGCCAAATAACGCAAAGACGCGCGCTGTAACCCTTGCGACTGCCGAATCTCTCTTTTATGGAAATAAATATTGAAGGAGCAACTTGGGCCTCAAGAGATAAACTTGTTGAAGGTTTTCTGGTTAGAAAAGATTAGAAAAGATTGTATAGGATTATTTTATCTTATTTCCTTAAGTAAAACTAGGGTAAATTAGATAGAATACCTAGACTATAAGAAAGGAAGTTGTCAACTTCATTCAAAAAGTGATTCACGACATTTCCACAAAAGAAAGAGAATTCAGAGAAAGAGAAGAACTTACAAGGACGAGACTTTGGTGAGTTGAGTACTTGTTAGGGTTTTGATTGTCTTAGGTGTTGTTAGGAACGTTACAATAGGAAGTCTAGATATCTAGGAGTAAACTAGATTGAGATAAGACTTGCTTGATTGTAATTCCAGAATTAATAATACAAGTAGACTTTTGAAATCCTACTAGGGAAACCTAGAGGTAGAGGTTTTTCTTAGTCAACTAGTTGGTTGATTAAGTTTTCCTCTCTAAGGAACTTTGTCTGTTACGCTGTTATTCTGTTACTATATTCCGCTGCCCAAGGAATAGTTATACCATTCCTTGTACTAACACACTCGATTCTACAGTAGCCCAACTGTACGATCAAGGAGACAACGAGAGTATCTTCACTTCACAAGACTGCTACATGAAAGATAGGAAAACCAAGGGAACTTTGCTTAAAGGAATTAGATTGAAGGATGTTTACATTGTTGACACAAGATTCACGACTAAGAAGGAACTATGCTTTGCGTCCATAGCTGATGAGACAAAACTGTGATATAGGAGATTTGGAGATGCTAACCTTCAAATCATCCACAAACTTCACAAAAAAGAACTTTTACGTGGTATCCCAAGTGTTCAACCTCAGATCAATGGAGTTTGTGATGCGTGTGTAAGAGGTAACCAAAGTTGTACTTCTTTCAAAAGCAAATAAGATGTTACCACTTCTCGCCCTCTAGAACTGATCCATATGGATCTCTGGGTCCCATGAGAGTAAGAAGTCATGCTATGAACAAGTATGTGTTTGTCATTGTTGATGATCTTTCTAGATTCACAAGGACAATCTTTCTCTCTTCCAAGGATGAAGTCTACATTGCATTTGATATGTTCATCAAGAAAGAGGAAACAAGTTTAGGTCACAAGCTAAGTTCCATCAGATCCGACCATTGAACAGAGTTAGAGAACATGATGTTCCTTGATTTCTTCAAGGAACATGATGTTCCTTGATTTCTTCAAGGAACATGATGTTCCTTTATTTCTTCAAGGAACATGATGTTCCTTGATTTCTTCAAGGAACATGATGTTCCTTGATTTCTTCAAGGAACATGGTGTTTCTCATAACTTTTGTCCTAGGACAAAACAACAGAATTGAGTTGTTGAAAGGAAGAATCGAACTCTGGAGGACATGGCTAGAACATTTCTTATAGTTAGCAACCTTCCTCGAATCTTCTAGGATGAGGCGATCAACACCTCTTGCTATATCCTTATTTGCTCTATGCTTTGTCCTTTGCTTAATAAGATTGCTTTTGAACTAATTAGGGATCACAACCCAAATATCTCCCACTTGTGTGCTTTTGGTTGTAGGTGTTTTCTTCACAATAATAGGAAGGTGATAGAGGCGTTGTCGTGATGCCTAAACAAAATAATCCTTAAAAACCTAACTAAGTAGAATAGGCAAGTAAGGGTCGAATCCCACGGGGAGGTAGTAATATTTCTAAGTGCAAAGTAGTATGCCAAAGGTAACAAAGGGGGGGTTTTGTTATTTGGTTTGCAAAAAACAAAGTAAATGAAAGCAAAGGATTATAATCAATTGGGAAAAACACTTAGCCAAACAAATATCCACCATTCATTCGATTGATTGATCCTAGGTTATCTCTATTCTTTCCTTTGATTATTCCTATCCCTATTCTGAAATAGTTACCAGTCCAGGCAACCCTTACTATCGAACGCACATAAAACCATCAAGATTTAGAACAATAGTAGCAAGACGCATAGGAATTAACCAGGATACATGCAACACCGAATTTTCACAGTATTTAACACATAATCAATTCTCTTTCATAATAAACTAGTCCTACCAGTCCTAGAATATCATGGATGCTACAAAAGATAAGGAATCTCAACCCGAAATATCCAACACACTACGATTTCCGCTGCCCAGGGAACAGTCACACCGTTCCCTATCTAACACACTATGATTCAACAATTGGTATCAGAACAGGTTAGCTCTAGATTGTGTGTTCTTTTCAGATTCACAGGTAACAATGGCTTCCACTCATGAAGTTGGACTTGGGAACAACAAACCTCCGTTCTTGCCTATTGGTGGAAAGTTACAACACTGGAAGGACCTCTTCACAGACTGGTTGAAGAGTAATGACTATCAATGCTGGAGAGTCATTGAGGTTGGTGAAGAAAAGGTTGCTGAAGATGTAATCAAAGGGATAAAACCTTGGAGCCCAGATGATTTTTAAAATCATGGAGAAAAATTCTAAGGCTCGGATGTTTATCAACAACGCAATCAGTATTGAAGATGCATCCAAGTTACACTCCTGCGCCACTGCAAAGGATATGTGGGCAGCCTTGGAACAGATGTACATGGGAAGTTCTGATCTTAGAGAGCTTGATCGTTTCCAAGCAAAGAAAGACTTCTATAACTTCGCCATGATTGATGGTGAGACTGTTTCTTCTTATCAATCCAGATTTGAGGAAATCACCACTAGACTTGCTGCTCATGATGTCGATGAAAATGAAATACTCCCCAAGGAGAAAATTTTCATTATTATCGATGGACTTCCTCCAAGGCATAAGATGACTAAAGCAATTCTCAAGGAGAATCCTAACACTCTCAAACTCACACTTCATGAGGTATTTGGGAAAATTAAAAAGTATGATGAAGAAGACAAATATGTTAAACATAAAGGCATTGCCTTGATGTTGAAAAAACTGTCCAGATGATAGAAGACAACAAAGATGAAAACTTGGATGATATGGATCCAAAAACTGCCATTCTCACCAAGGCCATGCGTTCCCTCTATCGAAAGGGCATATCATTCAGGAATGATGGGAACATTAATGGTGAGAAACATGATCTCAAAGATGTTACATTCTACAACTGCAAGGACAAAGGTCACTATTCTAACAAGTGCCCCAAAGGAAACAACTCAGACAACACCAACGGTGACAATACTGGGAACAATAAGAAGAAAACTTTCGTTGCTGTCTGGGGTGATGAGTGTACCAACTCTGATGATGATGAGCAAGAGTCATGGGGGAACAACAGAATGTGTGCAATGACTCTGAAGTCATCAATTGAAGAACAAGAGGTAGATCCTGAAACCTTCTTTGAATCTCTTGTTAATTTTGATAAAAAGTCCTTGATTTCTCTTATCAAAAGCATGTATATTGAGAATCTTAAAACCCAAAATGATTTGACTAATGCTGAGGATAAATGCATTGAATTGAATGAATCTTTATCTAGAATTGATAGTTCCTCTACTGTTCCTTATGTTAAAAGTAATGCTACTCACAGTGAACCTAGTTCCTTTAGCACTGTTAGGGAACTGTCTCAGATGAAAGCTCAGATTGATAAAATTCACTCTATCTTAGTTGAGCAAAAGCTTAAGGAAGAAGAAATTACCTTTGTTGCGCCCAAGGATGGTCTGGGGTATAAAGGAGAAAAACAAGAGAGTGAGGAACATGAGTTAACCATACCTGAGCTTAGAGAGTTAAAAGATATGGAACTTCAGAGTAATAAGGATAAGAACTCTTACCTAGAAGAGCGTGTGAAAACTCTGGAGAGTGGGTTGAGTGAAAATCAATCATGGTACAAAGGTCAACCTGCCCATAAGATGTACCTCATCCAATCCCAGGGTAATTTGCCTAGTACACCTGACCCAATTAGAGCCAAGCAACGTAGAATGCATGTCCAAAACCGTAAGTACACCTTGGGGGACTATTATAAGATTTGTTGGCATTGTGGGAACAACGGCCATGTTGTGAGAAACTGTGCTAAGAAACAAAAGTTTACTAAAGAGCACACTCAACGCAGGAACAGTCAAAGTAACAATGTTAATTTGAATGATTTTGATGCATCTCCTGATATGTTCCATGCTAAGCCTAGAGAATATCACTTTGTCTCTAAGCGACCAGGTATAGCCAAGCTTGCCTGGGTCGCGATACACTAACTTTCTAAATGTAGGATGAAGTGAGGGGGAACAACAAGTGGTTCATTGATAGTGCATGCTCATGCCATATGTTGGGAAATAGAGATCACCTCACCTCACTTCAACGACACTCTAAGGGAACCGTTTCCCTTGGAGACAAGAGATGTTGAGAAATAGTAGGAACATGAGAAGTTGTGTTGAACTCAAACATCAAGATAATGCAGATTTGAATGTCAAAGATGTGGATGCTACAATATTTTAGGCAAATCCTAAGGAGTCACACCTAATTGAAGTCAAACGGATCCTGCGGTACTTGAAAGGGAACGATCATCTCTGTCTTTGGTATCCAAGGAACAATGGGTCTGAAATCGTGGGCTTCACTGATGCTAATTTTGCTGGCCACCTATTGGATCGCAAAAGCACTTCAGGGACGGCACAGTTCCTTGGCCCATGTTATGTCTCTTGGGCATCAAAGAAGCAAAATTATGTTGTTCTTTCCACCGCCGAAGCTGAGTATGTAGCTGCTGCCTCTTGTTGTGCCCAGGTATTATGGCTCAAACAACAGTTGGAGGATTTTGGTATGTCTCTTGGCACCGTTCCCATTATGTGTGATAAAACTAGTGCTATCAACATTTCCAAAAATCTTATTCATCACTCACATACTAAGCATATTGATATTCATCATCATTTTCTTTGTGATAATGTTGAGAAAATTTTCATTAGAGTGGATCATTGTAGGACAGAAGATCAAGTTGTAGATATCTTCACCAAAGCACTAGATAGAAAACCCTTTGAGTATTTGAGAATGCTCCTTCGGATGATCTCTATAAATTGAGGAACTCCACTTCCAATATTCCCTCAGTGATTGGCTAGATCGATCAATCTTAAACTAGGGAACAACCTCTTTGTCGCATGTTATTTGCAAATGACTTGTTTATTTACTCTTGCTATGTGCTTTGTGTTACAATTGTTCAAAACTTCTTGCAACATCTATTCTTGATCATATGTGCTTCATTTTTACATGATAACATTTTCTTTCAAGTCCAAAGCGACCGATTTGATTATCTGCACCCTCATTACAAGCCAAAATGATAATTGGTTGCACTGTCGTCCTAAGCTTGGATCCAGGTAAACGTTCCCTATGCACCTCTCTTTATTTGCCACATTTTACTAGGAATCATTATGTGGATCGTCATTGTTCCCTACCTATTTTTGTTTGGATATATCTTTGATATTTTGTGTGAACCCCATAAAATATCCAAACCGGCCTTTCCATCCACTCATGTATCTTAGAATCTTCTAGATGGGGCTTGGCCTGAGGGGGAACACTGAATAGGAACGTCAGTGCTAGGAACGTAGAGGAATGTTGAGAACTACAGAGAGGAACAACTACTTCGCTGAGAAGGAGAAATTAAATTTTGATCTAATGGAACTACAGAAAGGAACAACTACTTTGCTGCAAAAATAGTTAAAAAAAAGGAGGAGGAATATAAGAAAGAAAGAAAGAACAAAAAAAAAGAGGTCTACATAGAAGAAGAAGAGGTTCCCATGGTCACTGAGCTTGACATGGTGAACTTAAGCAAAATGAAGTATCAAGGGGATGATAAGGGAACGTTGCCCCCTTCCGAAGTGCTCAAACGCGAACCTGGTGAAGGAACTTCAAGGAACAACTCTGTGCAAAGCCAGATGTTGGCTGAACTGCGTGAAATTAAGAATATCATGTCACTGCTTCTTGAACACTTTCTCAGCAAGGACAAGGAACGGTAGGAAGACTCTGAGTCTTGAGTGGACACCTTTTCTTATCCAGCCCGTCTTACCCTCCTCTCTTCGCTTTCTAATATGTTATCTTGTTTAAGTGTTTGCCTTTTGGTCTTTTTGTGTTTGTTTGTCAAGTTGTCTTTGATGTGTTGTAATCAATTCCCTGCTTGATATATGAACTTTTCTTTTGCTCTTGCATGCTGCCTTAGTTATGTTGTTCCACTGTTTATTTTTTATCTTTTGATGATGCCAAAAGGGGGAAGTGTGGAAATTATGCGATAACTCAGTTAAAGGAGGTAACAATTTACATTGTTCCTAATTCTTTATGAATTTCTGGACGATGCTAGTGCTGAGGGGGAACGATGATGCAACTTGAAGGTATGAATTGCAATTATTCATTTGACATAAAATTTTGCTTATACATTAAAACTGAGATACATGTTGATTAATATTGCCTTGCTTATTACTCTGTTTTGATCGAACAATATTTTTAAAAATGGGTTTGTCATCACCAAAAATGGGGAAATTGTTGGAACCTTGACGTTCCCTCTGGTTTTGATGATGATAAACACCATTAGGTTTAATGTTTTCTTGTTGTTCCTATGAGTTTCAGGTTTCATGAAAGGATAAAGGAACAATGGAAAACAGTGAAGAAGAGAAAATAGAGAAGCGCAAAGGAACGTTATGGAAACAAGGAACAGTTCCTATACAAACAAGTTGGAAATCTGATAGCATGCGGTTTCTTTACAAGGAATGTTCTAATTATGGAAACAGCGTATCTGAGGAACAATCCGGATCACAAAGAGATTCCAGCTGTTCCCAGATTGACTCCATTATACAAGGAAACAAGATTTTGAGTTTTACTTGGAAAATAAGAGAAAAATAATGAGTCTTAGGAAAGTTTATAGATGGAAACTATGTGTTTATGAGCTGAATTGTTTAGTTGGAAAGAAAATCTTTCACCGTTACCTTATATAGCGGGGTTGCTAACTATTTGGTAATTTGGTAAGAGATCTTTTCTACCACTATATATAGATGAGTTTACCTTGGGGAAAGGTATCTCAGCTATCCCATTGAAGACTACAAGGAACTTATTGCAAAGTTGAGATCGGAGATCCAAGGCAAGGTACAGGTATGTACTTGATTGCTTAGGGTTTTCTTATGTTCTTGTGTTGTTACTAGTTGATTGCACTCAAAGTCTAGAAGCCTAGGAATTGTGTGTGAGTAGGTGGAGATAAGACTTGTGAGATTGTACAACTTAGGGTCTTGTTGTGTTCTTGTGTCATTAAGAGTTGATTGCACTCAAAGTCTTGTAACCTAGGGTATAGGTGGAGAGAAGACTTGTGAGATTGTACAATTCTTAATAATACAAGTATACGTTTGGGAACTTTGTTGTTACTTTGAATCTTTGTTTATTTCGGCTGCCCAGGGAACAGTCACACCGTTCCCTCTTTAACACACTATGATTCAACAGGATGAAACGCAGTATTGAACCTCAACTCAGTTCTCATGGCCTTCTGGAGTTCCTTCCAGAATCTCGACATGAATCGGCCATCATGATCTGATACAATGGTTTTTGGCGTACCATGCAATCGGATAATCTCGTGTAGGAAAACTTCTGATAGCCTCTGGGTTCCATAAGTTGACTTGATGGCCACGAAATGAGCACTCTTCGTGAGCCGGTCAATGATCACCCATATGGCATATTTCTGACTTTGAGCCTTCGTCAACCTCGTGAGGAAGTCCATCGCAATATCCTCCCACTTCCATTCTGGCACTGGGAGAGGTTGCAATTCACCACCTGGTCTGCGGTGTTCTATCTTGACCTTTTGACAAGTCAAGCATTTCGCCACAAATTCTGCTACGTCCCACTTCATGTTGGGCCACCAGAATTTTTTCCTGAGGTCTTTGTACATCTTACTGGATCCTGGATGTACAGAATAAGCTGATGAATGGGCCTCCTTCATTACCAATTGGCGAAGGCCATCTACGTCAGGCACACAGATCCGGTCCTGAAACCAGAGTGATCCATCATCTTGAATCACGAATCCCGGCGCTTTCCCATCCAACACTTCACTGCTTAACTTCACTAAGATCACATCATCAACCTACTTCTCCTTGATCTGATCTAGTAGCGTAGCCTGAATCTCCAACATACTCAGGCATCCTTGACACTGATCATACAAGACATCAATCTCACAGAATCCTTGGTGCAGTTTGGTCTGAGCAGTGAGCAGTGCTACCACGGTCTCATGCGGCGTCTTCCGGCTCAAAGCATCGGCTACCACGTTAGCCTTGCCCGGATGGTACAACAACTCAATGTCGTAATCCTTGAGTAGCTCTAACCAGCGACGTTGCCTCATATTCATCTCTTTCTGAGTGAACACATACTTGAGACTCTTGTGGTCGGTAAAAATCTGGCATTTAACACCATAGAGATAGTGCCTCCAAATCTTTAACGCGAAAACCACAGCCGCTAACTCCAGATCATGCGTCGGATAGTTTGCTTCATAGGTCTTCAATTGCCGAGATGCGTATGCAATAACCTTTTCTTTTTGCATCAATACACATCCTAACCCATGCTTTGAAGCGTCACTATAGACCACATAGCCATCAGATCCATCTGGTAGCGCTAAAATAGGTGCGGATGTCAGACACTTTTTCAACTTTTGAAAACTTGCCTCGCACTTGTCGTCCCATATGAACTTCTTATGGACCTTGCAGAGCAACCCGGTCATGGGTAGAGTGATCTTTGAAAATCCATCCATGAACCGTCTATAATAACCCGTAAGTCCCAAGAAACTGCGCACCTCCTTCACATTCTGAGATCGCTTCCAGTCGGCTACCGCTTCGATCTTCTGAGGGTCGACCATAACCCCATTCTCATTAATCACATGGCCTAAGAAAGTCACTTCCTTAATCCAGAAGTCACATTTAGACAACTTTGCATACAATTGATTTTGCCTAAGGACTGACAAGGTGATACGAAGATGCTCCTCGTAAGCCTTCTCGCTCGAAGAATAGATCAGGATATTGTCGATGAATACCACCACGAACTTGTCCAGGTACTGGTGGAAATATATGTGCATCAGATCCATGAAGACTGCTGGAGCATTTGTAAGCCCAAATGGCATGACTACGAACTCGTAGTGTTCATATCTCGTCCGGAACGCAGTCCTTAGAATATCTTCCTCACGAATCCTGAGCTGATAGTAACCAGATCTCAGATCGATCTTGGAAAAGACTTTTGCTCCCAGCAGTTGATCCAACAGATCATCTATCCTAGGAAATGGATACTTATTCTTGATAGTGACCTTGTTCAACTCTCGGTAGTCGGTACAAAGTCTGAACGAACCATCCTTTTTCTTGACAAACAAGACAGGAGCGCCCCAAGGCGATGCACTCGGCCTTATATATCCTTTCTCGAGTAGGTCCTCAAGTTGTTTCTTCAACTCTTGCATCTCCGCTGGAGCCATACGATAAGGTGCTTTAGAAATCGGCGAGGTTCCAGGCTCGAGATCAATAGTGAACTCCATGTCACGATTCGGGGGTAAACCAGGAATCTCATCAGGAAAAACATTCGGATACTCGCATATGACAGGACCATCGTGAACTGAAGTCTCATCCTTCTTGGGCTTATCCAGATAGCACAAGTACCCGACATAACCTTGTCGAAGTAGCTTACACGCAGCCATCGCATTGATGAGCTTTCTGTTATCAGTGTCATTACGACCCTTGAACTTGCACACAAATTGGCCCCTAGATGAAATTGTCACTTTCCTTGAGCTGAAATCGATTACCGCCCCATGACGCGTCAGCCAGTCCATCCTGAGAATAATATCGTATGGAGCCATGGCTATACAAATCAAGTCCGCTTTGAACTTCCGACCTTGAATAGTAATCGGGAATTCCGACAGACGCTTGGTCCCTACTAATTGTTCACTATTGGGAAGGTTCACCACAAATGGTTCACAAGATTCATTGCACTTCAACCCTAACTTACTCACACACTTCTCAGAAATAAAGGAATGAGTAGCACCCGAATCAAACAATATGCAAACAGATGTAGAGTGAAGGTATAGAGTACCTTGAGCAATCGGAGCGTTGGGTTCATCAGCCTCACGCATCTCATACAGTTGCTGACCTTGACCCACTGGAACAGCTAGGGCTTTCCCCTTGTTCTGAGCAGTAGTCTGCATTGAGGTACTCGGAGCTCATACAGGCTTGAATCGCAGTCAGTTGTTATGGCTAACTGACCCTTGCTGCAACTTAGCCTCCTTCTGCCTCCTTTGAGGACAAAAAGTCTGCAAATGCCCCTCATTTCCGCATGCAAAACACGTTCTCTTGCCCTTCGGGCACTCATTGCTCTTATGCCCCGGCGTTCCGCAGTTATAACACTGAATCGGGTTCTTGCCCTGGCCCGAGCGTTGAGTAGGACCAGACTGTGTCACCTCAGTTCTTGCCCGGCTAGACTTGGCAAAATGCGACGGTGGTGTGGGTCGTTTAAACCCACTAGCCTGAGGCTGACTCTGTACTGGTCTCTGGAGATTGCGCTTCTTTGCCGACTCCTCTAGAGTCGCTTCCAGCTTGTAGGCAGCATCCACATACTGCTCTAGAGTAGAGCAGCCATGGCGCACCATCAACGGCTTGATATCCAGATTCATCCACTCATGGAAATGCCAGATCTTTTGCTCCTCACTCGACACTTCCGGTCCAGCATACTGCAACAGGTGATTGAACTTTGCAGAAAGCTCAGTCACCTTCAGCCCATCCATCTTAGGGTAAAGGAACTCCTTATGCTTCTCCTCCCTCATAGCACGGGAAAAGAAACGGTCGGTCATTTTTGTCTTAAACATACCCCAATTCAACGCGGGATGATGAGCTAAACCAGTGCTCTCCCACCATTCGCTAGCCACATCCTTAAGTTGAAGGGAAGAAATGTTCACTTTCTCAGCCTCAGTGCAATCGACGTTCCTGAATAACCGCTCCATGTGCGAGAACCAATATGCCACCCTGACGGGTTCTCCGATACCGTCGTAGCTGTCAGGCCTCATTGACCTAATGGCCTTCAAGGCCCGACCGTAGTTTCCTCTAATCCTGACGGCATCGACCTGAGGTACATGATCCACTGGCTCCTCAAGTTCAGGAATAACCTGAGGAACTGGACCACCTTGCCCTTGTGGTGCAACTGGCCGAATTATCTCAGTGACCGCCTGTATAACAATCCCACGAATGGCCTCTATGGCCGTAGCATCAAAGACAACCTGAGGGCTAGCCTGAACATGGCTATTGCCTGCGGGGTTATTGTGAGAGACAGACTCGCTCTCACCCCCCTCATTAGCGGCGCTTCTCAGGTTCAACCTTGGGTTGTTACTCGGCCCAGCACTAGCACGGGTTATGTTTCTTGTATTCACAATCTGTTTGTCGATCAATTTTCCAAGTATTTCACAACATTAATATCACACTTTAAAGACGCATAATATATGTAATTGATTCAGAGTAGATCAAACTGGCAAACTTTATTGATGAAACGAACTGAAACCATGTTTGATAAGTTTTACAATTACCCTCCTAAATGACAAGACAAAACTGTTAGGAGGCTAAGGCTCTAAAAACAACGAAAAGCAAAACAACTAAAAGAGAGTCACTAAGACACGCTACTGTCCCCCTCGAGGTGCCTTAAAGAGATTCCTGTACACATCAGACCTTCGACACCTTTTCGGAGGTGAACTATCATCGGGTTCCGGTACCGGCCTCCTCGAGCTACTAGGACCCGGAACACTCAGCTCCTCCATAGGCATCGGAACACTCGGCCCCTCTCCGGGCACAGGAACACTCGACCCCTCCCTAGGTACAGGTGGATAGCAAAACCGGTCTAAGAACCCTGGGCTAAAATCCGCCACTATCAGCTCATAGTATGGGTTGACCAGATGCTTGGCCTACCTAATGTTCTCTTGGAGCTCGCGGACGTCATCCAGCATGAGAGAGAGACTGAACTCAGCATCGTAAGCCCGCTCCTCCATATCGTACAATGATTCCATCCACTCCTCCATGTGCTCAACTGGCACTCGGGGTCTGACCCTTGCCTGTTGAGCGGGAACATCCATAGGAGCCTCCCATGGTCTCGCTCGCCTATGAGCTTGCTCCGTCATCTCTTCCACTTCGCGATGAGCCTCGGTGGAAGCCATCTTACTCTGAAGGTGTACGTGACGAGACGCAGGGCTCATCACCGGCTCTCTAGGCACGTGGACAGGATGCGGACCCACTGGTGCATCCAATGGCTCATACTCCACCCTATCAACACCGGACACCCCAAGTGCTTCCCAAGCAGCAAGGGACAATGGTGCATACTCTTGAAATGGTGGAATCTCCGGACTAGGGAAGATGAACTGCATCCCCAGATCTTCTCCGTCCACCAACATGTGCTCCAGACCCATATCATAATCGTACTCCTCGAGGTACTCCTCGGGGTCCTCCTTAGGATCCTCTTCAGGGTCCTTTTCAGGGTCCTTCTCTGGGTCTTCTTCAGGATCCTCCTCGGGATCCTCCTCAGGGTTTTCCTCTTTGAGGTCTTCATCGGGATCCTCCATCTTTGTCAGATATGAGAACCACCGAGTCCTCGAGGACAGTCTCCTCCTCCTCCTGAGGACTATCCGGAATCCCGACCTGAGCATACTCTGGAAGAATAGGGGACTCAAGCTCGGCCTTAGGTGGCGGAGCCACCTCAGCGTCCCTCCTTCCCGTGAGTTACGACACGACAGCACCCATTGCATGCGAGGTGACGAGAGAGAATTAGAACTTTCTAAATATAAAAGCTAACTTTCTATATTAGACAGAAGAAGAAGGCACGACTTGAATGGCAGAGGTTTCAAAATATAACATTTACTCAGAAGGTACTATTTGTTTAAAATTTTGACTTTAGAAATAACCAATAAATTTCTTTACCACAAACGAAGAATGGTTTATAAAATATTTGTTTTAAGTAAAACGGTTTGAAAACCTAAATCATTTTAAAACTTTTGGCTCTGATACCAAATCTGTAACACCCCCAAAATACCTTTGGAAATATTATCGCCAATGACCTCAGAATACACACCCGGGGTCACCCAAGGCTTACCGTTTTGTAACAAATAACATAATGTCGCAAACTTTATTAAATAACATGAGAGATGAACAATTAATATTCAAACCAACGTCATAGGTTACAACTGGTCACAAAACCAAATATATAAATGTTTAATACAGCGGAACTCTTGAAAATTAATAAATACCATAAAGGGATTTTGAATTGAGCGATCTCACGCCAGGATCTTCAACCTTGGAAAAACACTTAAATCATCATCTTCCCACAACATCGGATTCTGGCCTTCACGGAAGAGGAAGTTTACCTAATGTGTCGTATGAGACGGATGACACCAGCCAACCATGCAAGGAATAAAAACCGGTTGGTTAGTCTAATGAAAGACTATGCAAGGGTACAAATAGAAAGGTTCTAAGTAGTCGTATTAGGTTACACCCATCGCTTCTCGAATAATAGCCGATGACGACAGTGAACCCCCACACTTCTACGAAAACACAAGAAAAAGGAATATTCAAGAGAAGACTCCAAAGAAATTGAGTCTTATGGGATACGTATGAAGAGAAGACTCCAAAAGAATTGAGTCTTATGAAAAACGTATGAGAAGTGTTTGGGAACGTTAAGTTTTCACACAGATTTAAAACACGGCCTTGATCATTTGGGTCCACGACCGACCTCACTGCGCAATGCGAATCCAGATTGGAAAGAAGACTTACTCTAACAAGAGTTCGGGCGGTTTCCACGTTGTACACTTATCTTATTTAATTCCAAAACATTCATTCATGTTATAGCTTTTAATCCATATCATCTCTATACGAGAGATATTTATGGGAATGAATCCCGAACGTTGGCACCAACTGAGTGCACCTACCCTGAATAAGGGTACGGTCATGACTAGAAAGTACTAGGGCAAAATCCTCCTAATACCAGTAATAAAGAAACGACTAGACCTCGCAAGGTACATAGCGTTCCTACGAATACTCGTTCTAACTACACATGTAAGTTCATACATAAATCCACACCAAAACCTTTATGGTAATATCATACATACTAGCGTTGTTTCTAGCAATATATACAACCTAATAGCGTTGTTTCTAGCAATATATACAACCTATTATGGATTCATATTTTAACACATTGTTTTATTAAATCTGTTCCCAAACAGAAAATAACAACTTTTATCCCATCTTAGTTAACAATCAATTAATTGATAATTAAGGGAAACATGGAATAATGAGCAAGAGCAAACCGCCACTTGCCTTAGTTTAGACGAATCGAAGAGATCGGGTTCCGAGATCTGGAGACTTGAATCTGAGTACAGATTCCTACGACGATGACGAGATATAAGACAGAACCCTAAGTTAGATACGATACGAAACGAAACGAATAAACGAAACAAACGAAGGGAAAAAGGGCCTAAGCCGCGGCTGTGGTTACCAAACCCGTGATCGCGCTTGCTGGGCAAGGCCGCGGTCGTAGTTGGCATATCCGCGGTCGCGGTTTCCTGGGCCAAGCCCACGGTAGCGGTGGATGGAGCCGCGGTTGCGGATCTCCATCCCAACACGAGGCTAGGTGGCTCCGAACCCTTACTGACGACGACGACGACGATGCTTGCTTCACCACCGCGTATCACCACTACTCTAAGGCTTCCAACAACACCTCCAGCGACTACTAGGAACTCCGGCGACGACTTGAAACTCTGGCGACACAAATCAAACGAGAAAGAGATGGAAGGAACTTGAGGATGAAGGAGAAGGCTGCCCACGACCTCCTTTTATAGCCATGGAGGAGCAGGAGTTCACCCCTATGGGCAAACCAATCGGTTCGCATCCCCACCACCGGCAAACGTTGAATAACGTGGGGAAAATCGAGCGTCAGCCTTTTGGAAGCTCGAGGAAGAAGAAGGTGAAACAGAGACCCGCGATCGCGATTTCAGAATCGCGATCGCGGTTTCAAAACCGCGATCGCGGTAGTCCCGCGCTCGCGTCTCTGGGTCTTTGGTCACGGTCTTTGATCGCGGCCATGCTAAATTACCCATTTAGCATTCCATAATTAATTTAAGACCCCATATTCTCAATAAACGTGTATTAATCCGTTAAAAGGATCTTACAGAGATTACAGAAATTGCCCAATACGTCTTTCTTACAAAACAACAGTTTGGGACTTTTAGGGGTTATTACAAGGAATTACAGATTCAAACTGGTTGTCTTCATAGACATTGATTTTTCTTGACACTTGGTAAATCAGAAGAGCACGTCTGGGATGGCACTGCTCCATGGTCCTTGTATGGTGTCTTGGGGATCGATGAAACAAAACAGTGTCGCCCTATCCACCCTTGAGGCTAAGTACATGGCCGCCACTTTATTTTGTGCTCATGTATTATGGCTTATGCAGCAACTGGAGGATTTTGGTATGTCTCATAGCATTGTTCCCATTATGTGTGATAATACTAGTGCTATTAGCATCTCAAAGAACACAGTTCATCATCGCGTACCAAGCATATTGACATACATCATCATTTCCTTCGTGACAACGTTGAGAAAGGTATCATTAGAATGGATCATTGCAGGACAAAAGTTCAAGTTGCAGATATTTACACCAAAGCACTAGATAGAAATCCATTTAAACATCTAAGGATGCTCCTTGACATGATCTCTCTAAACTAAGTAATTCCATGTATACTATTCCCTCAATGCTTGGCTAAGTTGATCTTATTTAAATAGGGAACAACACCTTAGTCGCTTATTATTTGATAAATCTTGATTCGTGATGATTTGCTATGTGCTTTGTGGTACTTGATATCATGGATTTTTCCATATTATCTTTGAATCTTTGATGAATAAGAATAAATATTTTGCATCTTATTTCTACCTATGCAACCAATTTGATTTTGAACCCTCGTTATAAGCTAAGATTCGTGATGATCCCTAAGCCGTGATCCAGGTTAACATTTCCTATGATCTTAATCTTGTTCACGACTTTACTAGGTTCGGATCTTATTTGTTCCGTACCATGTTACTTGTTTGAATATGTTATATTTTTTGTGTAAACCCTATGTTATCCAAACTAGCCATTTTAATCCACTCATGGGCTTCAGCGATGGGAACAAGCTGCTTCAGATTCAAGGGAAACAATGTATGGAACATTCAGTATGGGAACAAAGAATGGAACGTTGAGATTGTGGAAGATGAACGTTGCTTTACGGCTAAAAGTGGTGAATCCTGATTTCACTACTCTGCAGAGAATGGAACATGGGGTGCAAGAAGCTGGGTAAAAGTAAAAACAAGAGTCGTTACTAGAGAAGAGAAAAATATCTGATTAGATAAATTTATGGCAATTTGACTCTGGATTTTTAGTAAGCCTTAAACATGATCTTTTTCTTTACCAAATCTCTTCTATCTATAAATACTCCATAACATCGTAACCCATATCTTCACCATAATCTCTCTTGCTCTCAAATCTTTCTTGCTCTCAAACACTCTCAAAGCTCTCTCTCTCTTGCACTTTGTCGTCACCAACCCTAAAACCTGGCAATCCCAAACTCCAATCTCAAAATCACCCAATGGCCACCTCAAGCAACACCAACATCTCCTCCATGAGCGTTGATGAGATGACCCCTAAGCAATTGGATGCCTTCATCGCTCAGGCTTAAAAGCAAAAGGCTACTCTCATTCCCACCTCAAAACCCTCAGAATCTACCTCTGCCGTCGTTCTTTAGATTGCCAAGGAGGCAATCACCTCAGTGGCTAGTCTATGTGAGAAGGAACCGCTAGTGGAGGCTGCTAAGTCTACAAAGGAAAAAAGTTTGCTAGAGAAGAAGGGTTCTCTGGTGAATAATTTAAAGATGGTGGTGGCGGAACTAGTGGCAGAAGCATGATCTGCATCTAGGCAAGCGACAAAAGAGGAAGAAGTATCGTGCCCTCCTAAGGACAAGAAGGCTTACATGGTGAAAGTCGTGAAGGATCTCGGTGTCCAACTGTTGGGGTCTGTCCCCCCTTCCAAGAGCAAGAAGAGAAAAACCCCTTTGAGCTCTGAGGCTAGTGACAAGGATACCGACTTGATGATAGTCGATGAACGGTGGACGTCTACTGTCTTCTTGAAGCCAACAAAGTCTAGCACTAACAAGTGTGCTCCGATACTGCTGAAAGGTTGCCTATGTTACGCAAAGAAGACGGAGAAGAAGAAGCTGAAGATGGATGAACCTTCAACTGTTCCTTCTTTATAAGAAGGTAAACGAGTCCTCCATACTCTACTCATTCAAGATGATTTCTTAACCTCTAATGGATTCAAGGAGGTCACTTCCTTCAATAGTATGTTATTGATCATCAAAATTGAACTAGCTAGAAATTGATGTTGATCTTGACTCTTCATTGTACGTTGGAGGTGGCAATTAATTATAGGGATACTCTTGTGTTGGAACTATGACAGTTTCTCTGGTTTTGATAATGATAAACACCATTAAATATATGGTTTACATGTTCCTATGAGTTTAAGGATGATTGAATGGAGTAGGGAACGATGGAAACAAAGATATAAGCAAGATATATAAGTAAAGGAACAAAAAGTCAACAAGGAACACTGACGCTGAGAATAGTGAACAAATAACACGCTCTCGCTGTGAGAAGAAAGAAAGAAGGGAATAACTAAATCTGGAAAAAAAGATTTTCAACAATTCTTGGGCTTCAAGGTACGAGAAATATGGAAGGTTTAGTTAGTTCTTGGATATCTTATCTCTGGAAAAAGATTAAAAAAATGTTGTATTTATGGAAATAGATTATACTTTCTTAACTATCTTAGTAGGCGTGTTGTGGGCCGATCTAGGTTAGTTAGTGGACTTTATCTAGGACTATATATATATGTGACTAGTTATCTAGGAGAGGTAACGCATTCAAGGCTTTCAAAGAAGATATCGAGAGAGAAAAGAAGTAAAGGTACAAACTTTTGTGAGTACTTGTCTAGGGTTTCAAGTGTTCTGGAATTATTAGGTTCTTACACTTTCTAGGAAGTATACATTCTTGGTACTGTGTGATTAATTTAGTAGGATTTCAAACGTATACTCATGTTACTAATCTATTTACAAACAATTAAGCTAGTAAGGACTTCAAACTTAGTCACACAACGCTTTTAGATCACCCAGACTCCTAAGCAAGTGATTATAGCCTAATATCCAAGTAAACACAACGAAGATCAATATACTCAAAAGGCTCGTATGTTGATCTTCCTCTCTCCCTTTCTTCATTGGCACGAACGCTATGAATTGTGTACTGAAGCTAATGTGCTCAACCATGTATATATAGACCTAGAACAATATCTTCTAACACTTATATTTTAGTTCACCCATGTGCCACATAAAAGATAATGTTTCTATCTAATCTTATTTCCATAAATACAATTATATTGCGAAATATATTATTCACACAACTAAGACTTAGTCAAACTCCTACATTCTTTTAATCATTGCGGCTTAAGTCTTCAAAGGATTTTCTATATATAATTTCCAAAAGACTTTAACCGAATTCCCAACGCCTCTTCTCTTCGTTTTCAATTCATTCCTCAACGTTGTTCCTTCACTTCACAACACCCTTCACTTCACAACACATATAGCGCATGATATCAGTTTCTTTGTTCCTTCCTCATCACCTCTGTTCCTTTGTTGACTCTCTATTCCTTTACATCTCTATTTTTCTTCTCTGGTTTTCCAATGTTCCCTTACTCTTTTTTTAACATCAAACTCATAGGAACAAGTAAACCAAAAAATCTCATGATATTTGTCATAAGCAAAACCAGAGGAAACATCATTGATCTATCCAACAACATAGTTGATTATCCTCTCCACTACATGCTATTGCTAATCTACCTTGGCCATCCTCACTCAATGATCGACACGTCAATGGTGAAGAATGATCCATAAAATCCATTGAGGCTCTTTCCCGTATTTGCTCCAAGTAAAACATGCATCTCTATTCACTTTATCTAAGTCCTTGAAGAAATTTTTGGGCACTTGATACCATACACTTCTAAGTTGTTGTAGTGCTTTCTCTTCCCTTGTTGCACTTGATACCATACACTTCTCATCCATTCTAACTCAAGCCTCTTCCATCCTAGCATTTGATTCCTAATATGCTTCTGATCCAAACCGTTCTTCCAATGGCATTAATAAATGAAAGCGCAGACATATCAACTCTGAGTTATGACACTTGTTGAATCATAGTGTGTTAGTCAGGGAACGACACAATAGTTCCCTAGGAAGCAAAAATTTAGTTTAGACAAGTAACAACAACAACTCCGTTAATTAGAAAAGAAAACTCAATCAACCAAATAGTTGCCTTGAGAAAAAAATTCTACCTCTATATTTTATCCTATTAGGATTTCAAATGTCTACTTGTATTATTAATCAAGTTTTACAATCATGCAAGTCTTATGTCAACCTAGTCTCACACATGTCCTAGACATCTAGACTTCTGGCAAGTATAACAGCCTAATAATCACAAGAACACAAGAATCTCTCTATCTCTATCACCTTGGAATTCTAGTAGTTGTGTTACATTCTCTAAGCTATGCTACACTAGTATATATAGTCCTAGATAATGACCCATTAATTAACCTAGCAGCCCACGAAATGCTAACTAAGGTAACTAACAAAATCTTATCTAATCCCACAAATACAATATTATAACCACTTTCTCCAAAGATAACATATCCTAAAGTAAGCTAAATCTTTTTACTATATCGCGCCTTGAAGCCCAAGAAATCTTCAAGATCTTCGTACCAAAATTAGAAATTCTTTCCAAAGTTCCCAGCGTGTGTTTATCTACGTAAACGCGTCATCCCTTTTGGTAGTTCCGTTTCTTCTTTCCTCTTCACAGTGCGCGTGTCAATACTCTATTTTGCTCAATGTCGTTGTTCTTTCGTTGACCTGTCGTTATGGCTGTCAAAACCTGATCCGATCAGAAAAATCCGACCGACCCACCCGACAACGAACCCGATGACACCCGAAAAGAACAAAAAAAAGTGTATACCCAAGAGTGACCCGACCCAAACCGATTACACCCGAACCCAAAAACAATCCGAAACTGATTACACTCAAATTGACTAGCCTATTTTTAGCTAGATACCTGAAGCTACCCGACCCAAAATAGCTCAAAGTCAACCGACCCAAATTTACTCGAAAACCCGAAATAACTCAAAAACCTAAAGCTACGTATTTCAACATTAAATATATTTCTATAATATCCTTAATTAAACATGTAAGTAATATAAAATGTGCCTGGTGAATGTAGCCTAATATTAAGTAAAATATAATTCTATGATAAATGTATTCACATTGTTTAGTATCAGAGTTCATGTGATATAGTAATGGGTTCTCTGTGAGCATGATATGTATACTTGGTAAGATTTGATAGTATAACCTCTAGAGTTGATATTTCACTCATGTTGTGACTCTTCTAACTCTAATTTTTCCTTCATATTTGTACGTATGTGAAGTAACACTCTCTTGTTATGTCATGATCATTTGCAACTTTCATGTCATGTTTCACCGTTATATCCACATATCTGTAGATAATACTTTATTATTGTATCATGTTTAATTGTAATATTTCTTGCATATCTGTATGTGTATACATAACACATTCTCGTTGTATCATATTTATGCGTACCTTTGCATGCATGTTTATTTGCAATCTCTTCTTTGCACTACTGCACATATTAAGTTACATATCTAAATTGTTAGTGTAGTTGGATACTAACTCCCATTGTCGTGAGGGCTGGCTATGTTCTATATAGGGTCAGATACGCTTTCACCCAGGAGCAGTGTGGAGGTTGTCAAGCAAGATGGACACGATGCTAGTACTAACCGTGTGGGTGACTTGTGGTCAATTCTATTTAAAAGTCCTATAACTGTTTTATTACTTTATTTCCGTTGCAATAACCATCGTTTTACAAAACCGGTTTATGAACGAGATTTAAGATATAAGTTTTATTGTCCTAATTAATGTAGCATTTATTCTTATAAAGATGTATTAATGTTATAGTAAACTAATTCATGGTGAATTGAGAGACTCTATTTTATCGTCAATGCTTTCTTCCTTGATATATTTTGGATATTTAGAATTGCTTTTACCTTAGTATTATTCCCCATAGTTGAGTTCGTTCTTACTCTATCGTATGTGGGGATTTCTTTTGGAAATATCTGGCATTGTAACACCTCATCGTTTTGGCATTACACCTAATATATTTGCAATGTTCTTGGTTAGTAAAGGACAGTTCCTCCTCACCCACAAAACAGGTTCCCACTACAGTTGAAGATTTAGTAAGCTCAAAACAATAGAAGAATTCGTGAATATGATCCTGATTTACCATCACACGGCTAGAGCACAACCGTTCCAATGCTTGGAATTCAGCATATCCAACACCTCTTCGAAGCCATTCTCAAGAATGAAGTTTTCTTGAATGAGTAGTTGAGGGAGAATTCTCTTACCCTTAGAGAAGTCAAGAACAATGGATTGTTCCTCCACCTTAGCTTTCTTCTTGCCAGCTTTCTTTCCTGACCTGAAACGATATTACAGCATTCCCGAAACAGTCTCATCGGCCCCAGACTTGGTGATGACAATCGGATCGTTGTTTTCTCGCGTCGGTGTTGAAGAAGTCCTTCTTAGATGTAGTTTCCTTAAATTCCAAACTTTGTATGGTTTTGGCCAAAATAAAAAGATGACAAAGAGAAACACAATATATTTTTATTGAAGAACCCGAACAAGATAGGCAATCAACGCTCAATTTAATAAACACACCAAAAGAACTCGAAAGACAAATCAACGCGTCAAGATGAACACACTAAAGGAATTGACTTGGTTGTTCTTGATAAAATCATAAGAACGGATAGGCAATCAATCACTCCTGGATAAACGCACCAAAAGTAATTGAAGAGTGTGACTTATGGGATGGATCTCTTGAATGATATATCTTCACTTAATCTTTCTAAATGATATATCTTCACCCTAAACGCACCAAAAGGAATCACTCCTAATCTATTTGAATCACTCAAACATTTTCCAAAAATATTTCACTTAATCTTTCTAAATAACAAGCAAGCTAGCCTTATATATGAAATTTAGAAGCAAAGCAAAAACTCTTCAAATGGCCAAGAGTAATCAAGAGTGTGACTTATGGGATGGATCTCTTGAATGATATATCTTGATGTCAGTCCTCCATTCAATGTGAAAAGACCCTTGCCAAGGGTGTATGGATCAACAACCTTTTAGTTACAAATTAAATTCTCGTCAAAGCTTGTGATGAGGGCAATATGGTCAATTTGAGTCATCATCAAGGCCGATTCTGGACAAGTGTCAAGCACAAAAGTTGTATGTCATTGAAATAGCTTTCCAACGATACTTCAAGTGATTAAATCCGATGTGCACACCTTCCAAACGAGCCAGAATACTGAAAGGTTGTCTCAAGATCCGAGAAGTATGAAATTGACTTCATACCTCGTACTTATTTGGTGGTGCGGTTTTTTGGATCACATCATCCTCTCCTCCTTTGAAAAGATTTTTCCTCAAATCTGCATGGCTTTATAACCTTGAGGATCTTTCTTAGACGATGGTTCTGTACCAAATGATGACAATCAGATCGTTGTTTTCTCGCGTCGGTGTCGAAGAAACATTCTTAGATGTAGTCTCCCCAAATTCCCGACTTTGTATTGTTTTGGCAAAACTAAAAACAAGACAAAGTGAAACACAATATGATTTTATTGAAGAACTCGAACAAGATAGGTAAACAACGCTCACTTCGATAAACACACCAAAAGAACTTGAAAGACAAATGAATGCCTACGGATGAACACACCAAAGGAATTGACTTGGTTGTTCTTGATAAACTCACAAGAATGGATAGGAAATCAATCACTTTAGGATAAATGCACCAAAAGTGATTGAAATAGAAGTGAAATCAGTTGTGACAAACCCACCCAATGTAATCGACCCTAGGTTCTTGAATCCATAAGAACGGGGTTGGATATGCCAACCAACCGAAGAAAAGGAATCACTCTTAATCTATTTGAACCACTCAAACGTTTTTAAAAAATACATAACTCAATCTTTCTAAATAACAAGCAAGCTAGCCTTGTATAGGAAATTTAGAAGCAAAGCAAAAACTCTTCACAAGGACAAGAGTAGTCAGGAGTGTGACTTATGGGATGGATCCCTTGAATGATGTCTCTCGATGGTAGTCCTCCATTCAATTTGAAGAAGACCCTTGGCATGGGTGCATGGATCAACAACCTTTGAGTTACAAATTCAATTCCCGTCAAAGCTGGTGTTGAGGGCAAGATGGTCAATTTGAGTCATCATCGAGGCAGATTATGGAAAAGTGTCAAACACGAAAGTTATAGGTCATTGAAAGATATTTTCGACGATACTTGATGTTATTCAATCCAAAGTGCACACCCTCCAAACGAGCCAGAATACTGAAAGGTCGTCTGGAGATCCGAGAAGTTTGAAATTGACTTTATACCTCGTTCTTTTTTGGGAGGTGGGACAAACTCTAGAGGTTGAGCACCAAGCTCTTGAAATTGACTTTATTCCATCACTTGGTTGACGTTGAGAACTCTATTGAAGCATGTCATTCCCTAGTGAATATCAAGTTGATGTCCTTCTCGCTTTCCTCTGATATGAGATTCACTTTGCGCATACGACTTTTGGGAGGTGGGACAAACTCTAGAGGTTGAGCACCAAGCTCTTGCTCCAGAGCCTTCATTGACTCCTCCTCAATGACGACTTTGACCTTTGGGGGAGAAGAAGCCTCATCATATAGCACTGGCTCCACCACCAGTTCCCTGAACTACACTGGCGACTTCTCCTTTGTCGGCGAAGTATGCTTCTTTGGAGACATAGGAGTCTCCAGGGGTTGTTCCGAGTTCTCCCTTAACTCAACATCGAAGGCAGCAACTTCTTGAGAAATTGCCACCACATCATGAGACGGTTGATAGGTAGTTTTAGAGGTAGGGCTAAGGGCTACCTTTTGGGCTTGAGCTTGGGCAATAAGATAGTCAAGTTGTTCCTGAGATAGCCCTTCAATGCTTAGGCTGGGACAAAGGTGTTGCTAAAGGATGCCATGGATTGCTTTTTGCGTTGAAGTTGAGGAAGGTGAAAGCTTTTAGGGTTTGAGACGGCAAAGAGCAAGAGAGATTTGGAATTTGAGAGAGCAAGAGAAACAATTGCAAAATAGAGAGTAGGTTTTAGGTTGGGAGGGGATGGATATATATAAGGATAAGAGATATTCGGCAAAAAAAAAAGATTTCGGATAATTACTTACCAAGAAAATTCCCAACTGAATTTCCATACAATTCATCACAACAAGATCTTTTCTCTCTCCTCTGGTAATGGCAAGAATTTTCTATTTTCTCCCTCTATTTCTTGCTCTAGCCATTCCTCTCTTGCGAAGCAGTCATATAAGCATTTATCCAACACTTAGCCGTTAAGCAACGTCCACCTGCAACAATCTCAACGCTTCACCCTTTGTTCCCATGTTCAACGTCCCATACCTTATTCCCCCTTAATCAATGGTTCCTTGTTTTTGTTCCGAAGACCATGAGTGAACATGTGAGGCCAATTTCGAAATTAATGGGTCAATAAAAAAAAATTATCTAAACAAGTAACATGGTAGGGAACAAATAGATCCAGATAATTAAACCAATAAAGAGGAAAAGAAAGAAAGATCATAGGGAACATTTACTTGGATCACAACTTTGGTAGGCTAGCAACCAATTATCATGTAAGCTTATAATGATGGCTCAAATATCAAATAGGTTAAATATGCAAGAAATTGGCGGCACATATCAACTCCGAAAGTTCTGTACCTGAACATATATGACACGTTGAATCCTCATGAACTTGCAAAGGAATTTTAAACCTGGAATGAGCAGTTCTGCCGCCGGGTATTAGGAGAGCCGCATTTCCACTTGAAGCAACAGTAAGGACTATTTCACCTTTTGACCTAATAGCCGATGAAAGTGCCCTCCATATATAAGTTTTGCCTGTTCCACCATAACCATATAAGAAGAAGACACCCCCGTTATTTGATATAACAGCATTCATGATCTCATCATAAACCCCTTTCTGTTCCATTGTAAATCTTGAAAGTAATTGAGCATGCTCCTCAGCTAGAACTATCGTGTCATATCGAAGTTCATCTTGTATAAGCTTGTGGACACCTTCGATAATAAGACTTGAATCTACAGGAGGCATGGTTTTGTAGTGACTCAAACTACTACCATTCCGTTGTAATAACTTGTCAATTTCGGCAAGTGCATAGTTTTGAAGTTGCTCATCTGTTAGATGCAAATCTGCATATATATATATATAGCATGCACGTGTCAAAACAATTAAATGAGTACAAAATCTGCATGTAAGAGTAAATGCAGTTAACATTATGATCATTTAAATATTAATATTGAAATGCATACCATCAATTCGTAGAATTCGCCTCTGTTTGTTGAGAATATCATCTGCTAGAAGCCTCCATGTTTGTTCCCAAACAAACTCTGGTTGTGCCATGCTATCAGACAACAAAAGAAAAACATATAGACTCCTAATGTAGTGCGATGATCCCCAAAAACTTGCTTCAGTTATCCCGTCGATGTATTCTCTGTCATCGTCTAACAACCCCAATGCATAGCAAGCTTCTTTAAATGTAGAATAAACTATACCCTCAACAGTACGTAAATCTTCGTAGAATGTGGGTCCTTTAATATGATTCAACATAATTCTAAGATAGTACTTCTCGCCACTACCTGGAGGCACATGATAAATCCTTCCAATTGAACCACGTCTATCACGTTTTTTCTAATGTTTAGATGAAGGTACCCAAACAAATTTCTCTGGAAATTCAAAATATGTCAAATCTTTACCTTCTGGAAACTTCTTGTTAGCCGTCATCCATTGGAGAAACATTGATTTTTCACTCTCATGATCATTTAACACTGCATCAATAGGATCATCATCATCAAATAAAACGCTTTCCTCACCAGGAAGGTGCAAATTCAACCGTTGAACAGCAGGAGTCCTGTAATGAATATCAAAGCCAAAAATCCTCCAAGCAGCTTCACACGCCGATATATAGCGGCAATTGTAGAAGTTTTTGATTTCGTCAATGCCATCATCACCCAATTTGTTTGCATCAGCCCGTGTTATTGCAACAATGACGCGATCATGCCCTTTATTTATGTACTTGAACAGATACTTGATAGAGCCCGATCGATTGCACCATTCAACGTTTATATGTGCATTGTACTTTAATAGAAGAAATGCATTGTAAGGAACCACATACCGATTATCAAGAATGGCTTTACTCTTTTCAATCGTTCTACCATCTTCACGCCATCTATATACAGGGTATCCATCTTCATCAACAACCGTATGTTCAACAAATTGTTTTGGAAAGTACTTTATACACTTTCCATCTGCCATACACGGAGATGATGGATTAGAAGCTCTGCATGGACCATGCATCATGAAATTTGACACGGCATTGTATAACTCAGCATCTTCTGTTGGGTGTGGTATTTCAGCCGAGATGACCTTATCAATATCTGTAGTGGTTGGCAACTTAGATTCCTTATCCAGAAACAACAAAATATGGGCATGAGGCAAACCACGCTTTTGGAATTCGATTGTGTAAATAACTGCACAACATCCAAATGACTTAATAAATTAGACTTATCAATTATATTAAAATAAATAATAAATTGAAAAATATAAAGAGAAATTACCCGAATTAACCTTGCCAAATATTTGTTTAACTTTGAAATCTTTTACCATGGACTCCAGTTTCATGTGAAAGACTCTACATATAATGTCTGGACGATCCTCTGGATGTAGACCCCTTTCTTTGCAAAACTTCACAACTTCAGGCCATTTTGAATTGCATGTGAATGTTATGAATAGATCGGGATAACCATTGTGTTTGCATATTGCCATTGCATCTTGATAGTTCTGCTGCATGTATCTCGGACCACCTGTAAATGAAGATGGCAATATTACTCGCTTTCCAACTGAAGCTGGTGCTATCTGACCCTTGCTTGTTGCCGTTGAAATATTTGTATATGAATCAGCCCGTATGGTAGACTGATTAGTTTGATGGTAGTTCAACCTCTCTGCTTCAATCATCGTATAAACATCAACCAAGAATTGTTGATACAATTTTCTAGATAACCTCAGTGTTCCCGCTTTGCCTCGACGCTCGTGGATTCTAAACTGACAGAATTCTTTAAGCGTCACCCTTGTCCTCTTCCTTGTAGAAGTACTGCATCTTTCACTTAAACCTATGTCAATCTTGTAGCCATCCTCACCATAAGGGAATGCCAATGGATATTGAAGCGCAAGGTACGAAGGATGCAATTCGTGAATCCGTTGTAATTGACCAGACCTTGTCTGAAGTATAATGTCCCTGTGCGAGTAATCTGTATCAATATCACCAAGAATAAGAGCTGCAACCTCGGAGCAGGTTGGGTGATTATATCTCCGAGCATCAGTGTTTCTTGTGCTAAGCAGGCGCAACTTAAGATCTGCCACACCTTCATCCTTAAATATATCTCTGGCCATTCTAAATGCCTTTGCATGGGGGTTGTGTTGATCTATCATCTTTCTCAACTCAGTCACAAGAGAATCATCAACTTTTTTGACCCTAGAGCTGTCATAATTAAACATCATAATAATATGTTAATAATAAAAATCCAATTAAATAATCGTCCATATTAACAAAACGAATAAAAATATACATAATCGACATACCTAATGGCACTGATTCTGTTTGAATCCTCGTTTTGAGTATCATATATATAGAGTTGCGAAAACTTTGGTGTGTCGCCAGGAACTGGTAACAAACTCCCTATTCTGTGGAAATTTTGTCCATGCATTCGGTAACAATAAGGTCCACGACCTTTCTTGATGGGTAAGACCTTTCCTCCCAAAGATGTGAAAGCAAACATCATATTATAAGCTATAATATTCTCACAAAATTGTTTGCTTTTTGGATGCCTATTTGTCAAAAGATTCTTCAGCAACGGTGGTGGCTCTTGCAGCAATGGCAGCTCAATTTTTCCTTTCATGCAACATAACGAAGATATATGACATATACCTTCGCCTGAAGGGTCTTGTATATTTAATCTTTCAGCATGCCACAGTAATGCACCACAATGTAGACATTCAAACACAGCTTCACCGTGATCTAGGTATTGAACTACGAAATATAGATGAGCATTAAACAATATATAAACAAATATTACAAATTCACTAAATAATACAAATAAAGTACCTGGTTTACCAGTATGATTTCTCATTGTTCTATTCACTTCTGCGACAGGAACTGTTGAGTATAATATTGTAATAATGAATAAATGTCGATAAATCAAGTATTTAAAAATAACAGACACTCCTACAAGTTGTTTATTTTCAAATAAAGATGGGACATTATAACGTGTTAAACAATCTCAATGCAATACAGAAATAAATGGTTCTATCAATACATAATGATACATATATTGATATAAAAAATACCATTACGATTGTTTGGTAATGCAGATGAACGCCCTCGCAACGCAGACGAATTGGTAGGACCTGAAAATTACTTGTACATTAAATGACAGATTATACACAGCATACAAATTAATATAATATATGTATGTATAGCGTTATATGCAACCGGAGAACTTCCTAAGGAATTACCATTAACCGTAATAGATAAGGGTGTAGCTACAGAGTTCTCAATATTTCCAAGTATAAATCCTGCACAAATGTCGATACTTGTATGTTATATAATATTTTGTAATGTTCATTAACTAAGAATATTTTATGCTTACCTGATTCAATTAATGGTGTTCCATGCCTCTTATGCCTAATCTTATTCATTCTCAACATTCTCTTGCGTCGAGCTAATTTGTAAAAGGAAAATAATTACAAATATTGTACGACAATAAATGACTTTATTTATTGAACAAAATCATACCTTGTTCAGCTTTTGTTACATCAATTTGATTGGTAAGACTCGCGTTTTGTAACGGATCTGTAAATGATAAATAAATATAGCATAGTATAAATATTGATGTAAGATAAAATATAGTATAATCCTTAATGTACATGACTTTATAAAACATAAATTTGTTACCCTCGTTTTCCTTGTCATTGAGGCTTATACGTGGAACCAAGTTTGTATGAGTTTGATCCACTAATGGTAAATGTAAATCTGTCGGCGTAACGTTGACGCACACTGCGTAAATACATGGTTATTAAAATTTATCTTTATAAATTAAACTTAATCGACGATTATAACATAACTACTATATTTAGTATACTTATAACCATAATTGAATACTACCATCACTTATTTGTGGTACATTAGATGAACATCCTGATAATGTAGATGAATTTCTTGTACCTGTCATTAAAGTATTACATAATGCGAGATTAGTAATAATCTAAAAATAATGATCATGCATGAGTAGCCATTAAAAACTTATACAAAACAATGTAGGTTAATAACTAACCATTAATTGAAATAGACAATGGTCTAGATTTGATAAGTATAGAGTCGCTCCTATTTCCAAGTATATTTGCTGCATAACTTTATGGTTACGCATGCTACCCTGGATTGTATTACATTATAATTAAATATAATATATGTTTTCTAACCTGATTCGATTAGCGGTGTTCCATGCCGCTTATGCCTTATCACATTCATTCGCAATTTCCTCCTCAATCGAGCTGATTTGAGCATGACAATAAATATTAAATATTATAAATTAAGAGAACACTCATTCATACCACTTTAAAAAATACCATACCTTGTTCGGCATTTTGCATAAGATTTTGTTCTGTAAGCATGACATTTTGCAATTGAGATGCACCATAGTTGTCTTTTTCTCGAACACTAATAGGTAAATGTGAATTATGAACGTTTTCATAAGTTCGGTATTGAAGAGTCGTCGGAGTAGATGAAATTCTTCTACCTGAAAATTAAAGAATTAAATAACTATATATAGTTTTTGTTTATAAAAAAATGTAAACAATCTAATTTACATAATTTTTGTTCTCATTCACAAAACGAAATGAAATTTATTTTAAACATTAATTATTTTCAGAAACAATGGTTTTATGTGTTCGAGGAGTATCAAACAATAACTACCATATAAATGAAAAATTGAAGTAAATAGATAATATACTAAAACAAACATTACTAACCATTTGAAATATCGGACGTTGGGATACGATCATTAACGGAATACTTGGAAGTACCTAAACATTAAAGTATCAAAATAAGGATAGATTAGTAATAATCTCAAACTTCAAGATTATGCATGTATACCTATTAAACAATAAGAAACAAAAATTCATTCGTGACTAACCATTAAATGAAATAGATAATGGTCTAGCTTGGATAAGTACGGAGTCGCTCATATTTCCAAGTGTATTTGCTGCATAAAATTATAATTACGCATGGTACCCTTTAGTGATTTACATTGTAATTAAATATAATATTTTTTTTCTAACCTGATTCGATTAGCGGTGTTCCATGCCGCTTATCCCTTATCACATTCATTCGCAATTTTCTCCTCAATCGAGCTAATTGTAGCATGAGAATTAAATAAGGAACAATATAAATTAATAAATCACTAATTTTATACCACTTTTAAAAATACCATACCTTGTTCGACATTTTGCGTACGATTATGTTCTGTAAGCATGACATTTTGCATTTGAGCTTCACCATAGTTTTCTTTGTCTCGAACACTAATAGGTAAATGTGAATTATGAACGTTTTGATCAGTTCTGTAGTGCAGAGTCGTCGGAGTAGACGAATTTCTTCTACCTGAACATTAAAGAATTAAATAATGGTATATAGTTTTTGTTTATAAAGAAGCAAACAATCTAAATAATTTTTTATAAATTTAAAACAAAAAATAAATAAATATATTTTAAACTTTTTTTTGTTCCGACACAATGCTATTATGTATCAGAGAAATATTTGACACTAACTACTATATAAAAGAAAATTTGAAGTAAATAGATAATCTACTGTAATAAATATTACTAACCATTTGAAATATCGGACATTGCGATACGATCATTAACATAATAATTGCCAGTACCTCCAAGTGTAGATCCTGCATAATTAGTATTTATATTAAAAGTCATATTACTATTTAGTATACAAAATTAAAAAAATGCAATATATTAACCTGATCCATTAGAAACTGTCCGTTGTCGTTTCTCTCTAACAACAGGCGATCTCAACGTTCTATTACGTTGGGTTAATTGGTCCATAACAAAATCACCCTGATAAATTAAGATATAAATATTTAAATAAATATATCTACACAAGAATCATCTTATTCAAATACATTAACATGATTACCTACATAATTTATAATTTTTATAATACATGAAAATACTTTAAAAAATCACTCAACATTGCATTAATAAATGTCAATATTTATTTATTATTGTATTACTATATAATTGTTAAAAAAAGTATAAAATAAATAATTGACTCATGTGCCGGATTTACTTATGAAAACATAAATTATTAATATATGATTTTACCATTAAATCAAAAGCCCACAATTACTATGTAACCCGGCCCAGAACTCAATCCCTCACTCTGGGCCAAATATATCAAGCAAGCCCATTAGCCCAACACTGAGACGCGTTACCCGTCCACTAACCAACAAATTTCGCTCATTTCACTCGGCCTCAAACCCTAGTTTCCAGAAATCTCTCTTTCCTCTTTCCTTTTTCAGATCTCCTCACCTGCCTCTCGTTCATTTCCAGATCGACCATCCATGGCGATTTGAATCTCAGTTGTCGCCATTTCCAGACCTCTCCTCATCCCCTTCCTCGCTCCATTTCCAGCCTCAAACCCTAGCTTTCCCCAAATCTCTCTTTCCTTTTCCAGATCTCGTCACCATGTGTCTCGTTCCATTTTCCAGATCTCGCCATCCATGGCGTTTTCAAACCAAGTTGTCGCCATTTCCAGATCATAAACCTAAGTCAAGATAAAACCGTAATTTTTCGTTCCATTTCCAGATCTCGCCATCCATGGCGATTGGAAATATCAATTTTGTGCTTTTCCAGAAACCCTCTCTTTCTCTTTCTTTTTCTCTGGAAACGTCAATGATCGCAAGGATTTGGATCTGCTCGTGGGATGTTATGCAGATCTACAGAAAACACCCTAAAATCGTAAGCTCTCTCTCTCCCTCTCTCTCTCCCTCAGTATATTTATCTCTCTTTTGTTGATTCTCGGATTTTGTTTTTGATTTTGCAGACCATCTTGAATTCGGAGGTTGTGGAGAGCACAATCCATTAGAAATGTAAAATCTCCTTCTCTCTCTGTCTCTCTCGCACCTTCGTTTACCTATCTCTCTGAGTATATATGTCCCAAATAAATTTCATTCTCTGGATTTCCATTCGATTTTAATATCACCACGAATTTGTTTCAATGCTTTGTTTAACAATCATTCATGCTTGTTCTTCATCATGTTTTAATGTTCATTTCTTCTGCTATGTTACCTTTCTTCAAAATAAACCCTAAACCCTAAATCATCAATCTCTTTCATTAATCATTCAAGATCTGTTTGAAAAATGTGTTTGGTTTTTTTTCATGTCTGAATTGATTAGGATACTATATTTGTATTATAAATTTTATATCTAGAAATTTGTCGCTCAATTTATACATTATATTTGTTATAATTATATTATATTTAGTATAATGGGTTTAGTAATAATAATATATAAACCGGGTTCAATAATAGAATCTACTATTACATTTATATATGATTAGGATACGAATTGAATTGGATTCAGAAAAAAACATTGATTTGCTATAACGGGTTAGTGGGCCAAATTTATATTGGGCCTGCTTACATGACAACTTAGGCCCAGTCATTTAATTTATAACTTCATTTCTATCTTAGATATAACGGCTAAGTGGCCCATTTTTTGTAAGGCCTTCTTTAACGACGGCCCAAATGTGCAACCAATTATGGGCCAATAAAAAAAATATCGGCGTACTTGTCCAATCTTTAAATAACGGAATTAATTAATAGCATGAAACAAATTAACAGCTGTGCCTAGATGTCATTGGGCTTATGGGCCAATTTCATTTCGTTATCGTTATTGGGTTTTCTGCTACAATCTTTACATGCATCTGATCTCTCTCTCTCTCTCTCTCTCTCTCTCTCTCTCTCTCTCTCTCTCTCTCTCTCTCTCTCTCTCTCTCTCTCTCTCTCTCTCTCTCTCTCTCTCTCTCTCTCTCTCTCGTTGATACTGATAATCTCTCTCTCTCTCTCGTTTATACTGATAATTTGCATTGTTCTTTCAATCTTATAGGAAGTGGATCCATGTGAAGATTTAAGTGATGATGATATCCGCACGGCTCTACTCAGAATGCAACAGGACCAAGATCTGCTTCATTTTTACCTGGAGTATGTCTCTAGGAGTTCCTTTTTACAATGTTTCCCTCTTCAATCTTTCTGATCTTGCAACTGTTTTTTATCTTTTGTTTTAAACTTGCAATTATTTGATGGTTCATGGTCTTATATAGACATTTCTACTTGCTGCATTGTCATAATTCAATCATGTAGGCTTCTCGTCTCTTTTTTTATTTTATTTTGAAACAAACTTAATATGATTGAACCTGAAAATGTACAGGTTCCATATATGGACTTAAATATTATATAAACTGATTTGGTAATCATATATGGACTCTAAATTATACTACACTGGATAAAGATTTCTATAAGGTTCAAATATGTTAGATTTATTAATGCTTAAATTTATTGGATTAGTGGGGTTTAAGTTACAGCTTGACTTTTTCTAAACATTTATTTCATTGGGTTAATGAACATATTAGATTAATGGACATATTAGATTTATATCTTTTTCTCTCCTGGTTCATATAATTCAAAAAACTAATGAGATACTTCATTTCATTTGAACAGATCTACAGGTTGGTGAAAAAATATCAATCAGGACATGTGCTACAAAGGTCAAAACGTAAGATATCTATGTCTATATATCTATTTGCTCATAGCTCCCATGTCATATAGTAATGAAAACTATGAATATTTAAATGTGTTGCAGTGTATATAGGAAATACATCTTTTTTAAAGTTGATAGAAATTTGTGAGTAGACAGCAGAATTACTACAACTTTATCTTTATACTTGTTCAAACTACTACAACTTTTCTAAATCGTTTAAATAATACAGATTATTTAATCTTACTATAGGTTAACATTATTAACATTAGTGTTTATCAAAGATAATAGATTAGAATCATTGCATGTTTCAGAAATCTTATAAAGTACAAAGCTACCAAGATACAATTTTGAAATAGAAATACTTAAAACACTAAAATACCTTCACAATAGAATCTCTGCTCAAAGTCTCTAGGTTGCAGCCGTTTTCTTTGTTTTGTCTTTGTGTCTTGGTCTATAATCAGCAAACCTTATATACAACTCCATCATAATTCGATCAATAAAGGAAATTATAGAACTTGACTTAATTATACTTGTAATCAACTATATTATCTGATTTGGTAGTCGTATATGGACCTAAATAATATATAAACTGATTTGATAATCATATATGGACTCTAAATTATACTACACTGGATAATGATTTCTATAAGGCCCAAATATGTTAAATTTATTAATGCTTAAATTTATTCGGTCAATGGGCTTTAAGGTAGAGCTATGACTTTTTCTAAACATTTATTTCATTGGGTTAATGGACATATTACATTAATGGGCTTGTAAACATTTTCTAAACATGTATACATTGTGTTAATATATGTCTTTGTTTGTTTATATCTTTTTCTCTCCTGGATCATATAATTCAAAAATCTAATGAAATACTTCATTTCATTTGAACAGATCTAGAGGTTGGTGAATAAATATCAAACAGGACATGTGCTGCCATGCTCACAAGTTAAGCTTTCTATGTCTATATATCTATTTGCTCAAGGCTCCCATGTCATATAGTAATGAAAATTATCAATATTTAAATGTGTTGCAATGTATATAGGAAATACATCTTTTTGAAACTTGATAGAAATTTGTAAGTAGATAGCATAATTGAAGTTAAATAACATTGTTGAAAATTGAGAGGGTATTATAAGTCGGTGTAGAATATGCTCCGAGAGAGTATTTGTTTCATTGGCAAAAGGACTAATGTAATAGTCTCTCGGAGCATAATCTACACCGACTTGGTAAACATGCCTCCTCATTAAAGAACAAAAATAGTAATAAGGTTACAAAATTGTAAAAAATAGTAATAAGGCTACATGCAGCAGTGCAAAAGGACTAATTCAATGGTCTCTCATAGCGATTTCTACACTTGCTTAGGATGTATCTGTCTATTTTTTTCTACTCTGTTTTTCATTCTAACATCCTTTTTTTTTTCCTTGATGAGGATGTCTGTAGGCTGGAAACAGATCATTGACTGTCCTAGTTGATTGAATATGGAGTGGAATTTGAAGAAGAGGATATAGTTATCTGCATGCGACCATGTATGTTCCACCCCTCTCTCTCTCTCTCTCTCTCTCTCTCTCTCTCTCTCTCTCTCTCTCTCTCTCTCTCTCTCTCTCTCTCTCTCTCTCTCTCTCTCTCTCTCTCTCTCTCTCTCTCTCTCTCTCTCTTATCATAGAACATTAGTCATATATCCACCCCTGTTATTTATTTAGGTTAAGTAACAAAATATGCTTTGACAATAAATAAAATCATGGATGCAAAATCTACTATATATTAAACAGAATTCTGCAACAGATTAAAAAAAATTAGTCTAACTTGGAGGAATTAATAAACATAAAACTTATATGACAACTTCCATTCTGAACTTAAAAAATAAGTGGTCATACGAAATAATGCAACCTCTTCCTAATATGAAATTATTTATTCATCTAGCTTTTCCTCTTTCAATTTCTTGAATATAAATTTATTCCTGGTACTTTAGTGCTCCACACGATTGACTAAAGGAAAAACTTCGGGTTAGTCATCTATTTTCATCCAATTCACCATTCTCTCTCTCTCTCTCTCTCTCTCTCTCTCTCTCTCTCTCTCTCTCTCTCTCTCTCTCTCTAAATTCTATATTAAAAAAATAATAACTCAATATCACATATAAAGGTATATTATTTCTAGATAGTAGGACTGGTGGATTACATCTCTCTGAGGGTATTAGTTACTGCTTCGTAGGCTTGGATAAGTTAATAGTTTCATCACAAAAAGGAATAAACTATAATTGCAACTAATAAGTATTTTGAAAGGACATTCAATTAATTATGCCTACTTGTAAAAGTCTGAAAACTGCATGTGAAAAGAACAAACAAATTAACATAACTAAGAGTTCAATGATTAAAAAAAACGACATACTGGAAATTAAAAACATCAAAGTTAGAAACAAATAACAATAATGCTAATCTAATCTGAATTGCCTTCTTCTTCTTCCTCAAATTGTTCTTCATCTTCATCGCCTGCTTCTTCAATATCTTCTTCTTCCTCTAAGTTGACTTGTTCTTCTTCGTCTCCTTTTTGAATATCGTCTTCTTCCTCTTTGTTGACTTGTTCTTCATCACTTAAATTTATCACTTCCTCTCTCCCGTTTATGTATTGCCAAGGTAGAAAATTAAGCCTTGCAAATTCTTCCAAACAACTCCATAGTAGTAGTCCGGATATTTCATTATCCACTTCATAGATACATGAAAGTTGCCACGGCTCCACAGACTTGCTATTGAATTTCAATATATAATCATTTCTTTCCATGTCAATCCATATATTTACATCACGGCTGCGCCATGTGATGTAATTGTGTTCATTGTTGTACAATGAATCAATATGTATATAGCGGTCATGGCCATATGGTAAAAACATTTGTTCAAGAAGACATTCGTCCAGTTCAGCATGTGTAAGCACAATAATCATAGGATTATAAGATGTAAACGTTGAATGAAATCCTGCCAGTTGAGTTGGACCGAAAAAACCTACCACATTTCTTATTGCAACATTCATATGAATGTTTGGGAATATAATAGGATCCCTATCATAAATAAATGGAGTATATCTCTTGTTCATTTCATCCAAAGCATCTTTCAACCTGCACATGCATAAAAAAAAAGTTTTTTTACAATATTACATTAACACAAAACGACATATAATATTATTTAATTAAAAAATACAGTATAATAAAGATACCTTTGTGTTGCATTTGATAGATCACTCGGCATAGTAACTGAACATTTTATGTAATGTTCATCGTCCGATAAATCAATTGGAAAGGAAAGTCCAATGTAAAAACTGTTTGCGATACTTGGAAACCTAAAAAAATGGCTTTCTGGTACAATATCAGTAAGGAAAAGCAACTCAGTATCAATTGAGACATCATGCGGAATGGGATGCACCATACTGAATACTATAAATGAGAGCCTGGAGAAGTTTATAGTTTAGAACGTGATATAAGACCTTAAGAATGTGGTACTTATAGTCTTTATTTAATGATTTGTAATTTTGTCCATATTTTGAGATATTATAAAAAACAAACAGGAAAGGAAATTTCTGCATAGTAGGATATAAGTAAATAAACTTTATGATCTAAATTTACTTAAACGAAATTCTGCATACAACAGCTTAGGAAATTTATATTATAATGTTTCCATGTAATATAAATACTATATTATGAATGTATAATATTTACATATAGGGAAATTTATATACCAACAACGTAATATGAAAATTATTATGTTTCCATTTAATATAAAGAATATATTCTGTATGTATATCAATATACATATCTGAACCCCCAAAATTAAAATTCGTATGTTCTGCAGAGTATGATATCAGTAAATAAACTTTATGACCTAAATTTACTTGAACAAAATTTTGCATTCAACACGTAAGGAAATTTCTATTATCATGTTTCCATGTAATATAAATACTATATTATGTAAGTATGATATATACATATAGGGAAATTTATATACCAACAGCCACATATTAATTATAATGTTTCTCTTTAAAATAAAGAATATATTCTGTAAGTATATCAATATACATATATGAACCCCAGAAAAAAGAATTTTCGTATGTTTTGCTTTATTAAATATTGAAATTGCTGATTTCACAATTTTTTAACTCATATTCATTACTTATTAATCTCTAAAACAATCAGACTTTACAAATAATATAGTAATCTTTGTATATGATTTCTGAAGTTAGTTGAAAATAACAAATTCTTTGCAAAAGATGGTGTGTTGTTAGTCGGTGTAGAATATGCACAGAGAGTGTATTTGTTTCATTAGAAAAAGGACTAATGAAATATTCTCTCTGTGCATATTCTACACCGACTTAGGTAAACATGCCTTATTAAACCTAATTTATGTATTTCTTTGTCTCTTTTTCTATCTGTATCACTTTGTATGCAGATATCAGATATGATTATTGAAGTCTAACAAAATTAGACTTTACAAAGCAAACAAAACAAAAATAATGAATTTCTGATTTCACAATTCTATAACTCATATTCTTTAATACACTTGTATAAACCCTAATTTGGTTATCCATAGATAATATACTTTACTCTATAAACTAAATCCTATAGCCTACATCATTTAAGTACACTATTGATTTAATTTTAATTTTAATTATTAATATCTAAAAAAATCAGACTTTACACAGCAAACAGAACAAAAATAAAGAACACAGTTTTTACCATTTATCCACCCTTGTTTTTTATTTAGGTTAAGTAAACAAATTTCATTAAGCAAAAACAAAATCATGGAGGCAAAATGATATCAATTAAACAGAATTCTGCAATAGAATCAAAACAAATAGTTTAACTTGGAGGAATTAATAAACATGAAACTTATATGAAAACTGTCTTTCTGAACTTTAAAAATAAATGGTCATACGAAATAATGCAACCTCTTCCTAATATGAAATTATTTATTCATCTAGCTTTTCCTCTTTCACTTTCTTGAAAATAAGCCTCTTCCTGGTAGTTGAGTGCTCGCCACGATCAGCTTTAGTAATCTCCTCTTCATCCGAGTCACCATTATCATCATCTTGGTCGATATTAATATAACGACGCTTGCGGGGTGAAACCATTTCATTTGATGAAACTTTTGACATAACATCATTGTCTAGGGTGAATGATTCCAGATTTTCCTATCAATAAAAAGTTAATCATATATAATTTGTGATTAGTATTAAAATAACTCATAAATATCATAATCTTAATTCTGCGAAAGATACCTCAGTTTCTTTGATAGTTTGCTCAAATTTCTCAATGAGAGTGGTATTGTCGGTCATATTCATCACGGTATATGCAGAATGTGTAGGAAGTCTACTGATGTTGAATTTCGAAATAAGAACTCTAAATAGCATCTTTTTGTTCAGCAAGACATTTAACTCTTTCGGGATATTATTTATGTCCTCATCCTGAAAAAATAATAAGTTCAATAAAAACAGAAATTAATAAGTAATGCATTAAAATTGATGTTTATATACCTTATCCATTGATTCGAGAATGCTTGAAACACTTTTCTTCAAGATTTGTGAAATTTCCTTATCAAATATAGTGAACTGAGCGGTACTAGATCCGTCTATAACACTAACTTGAACACTAAATCTGCGTATTAGAAAAAACCACAATATCATGAACAAACATTAACATATCTGAATTTAAAAGAAAATGTTTAATGAAAGAATTCTGTACCTAGGGACTACATAGTTAACCAAAGTTTCACATTTTTTACACCAAAACTTTTCCTCTTGCGATTGCACCTTACTTTTACAACGTTTGCAAGAATTATAGTACCATCCGTAGGAATCTTCAATATGATCAATGGTGGCAAGAGTAATAGCTTGCAAAACCTAGTTTATATATTATATAAATATGTAAGATAGTGTACATAAATGTACATACTCTTTATTAACACATAATAAGCAAATGAACAGAACTAACCGTTCCCCGTTCGTGAAGATGTTCGTAGAGTTCATCTAAAGTTTTTCTCTCTTTTGCGTTTAAGAAAAGGTCGGCTTGGGAGTAGGACGGCTCATTTGTCAATTGAACACAACTTTGGCCAGCTTTTGACCATTCATTTTCTGATAAACTACAATGTAAAGATATAGTATAGGATAATTAAAAAAAATTTATAAGATATTGGATATTGCACTGCTGCATATTTTATGTAGTAATAATAATATTACCTTTTCTTAAATTCAGCAATCTCACATATGCTATCATCATCAAAAAAAATTATAAGATATTGGATATTGCACTGCTGCATATGTGTATTATTCCATTTTCCCAGCTTTCCAAATTGTATAATAACTACGACCAAATTCTGTGCTGATGCCCCAACAAATGGGCGACATAATTCGGCATAATCATCCCATAATGTACAATTGATGACATTATCCCTGCAATAGTATACAATATAAAATAACGATGAATTTAACACAACCGAATATAAAATAACAAATTAAATTCTATTACAATGGAGAAATAAAAAAAAACATAAATACCTTGTATCCATCAATTGTATATTGATCCTTTTACCCTCTTTTCCGTTCCTATTAGTGAATGTAACAATGTTGTCTCCAATTCCAACCAATTGCCCAATAACATCTACACAATGAATAATATTATGTGTAAAGTAAAATATTAAACCTATTGAAATGTTAATTGTTATAATATAACAAATCTTAAATTGAAAGATTTACTAACCATAGAGATATACTTGATCCAGTGACTCGTCGATGATTTTTTCAAAATCAGCGAATTGGAATCCATGAATAGGTATAGAAATTGATGAACTCCGCTTAATTGTAGTGTTGCGATAAAATATCATCTTGTATTTATGATTAGAGAACTTGAAAGGTATATCATAAAGAGCTACTCCAAAGTTTGAAATCAAATATACACCTCCTTCCTCTAATATTCCAAGATTCTCCATAAAAGCTTCTTTAATTACTCCATGAATTTTCTCACCCTTGAGACAATGAGAAATTTGTGTTAGTCCTTTACAAATATGATATATTAAATACAAATTAATAAAGCACAGAAAATTATTACCTTTTCATCCATTAAAATGATTTCAGTTGTACTGTATTGGGTACGGTCTTCTTTCTTTGGAACCTTGAACAATCGAATTACTCTAACCTTTAGCTCATAATTTCCTCGGGTACCCGTAATATCTTTTATTTCTTGTTGCTGTTTTGACATTGCTACAAATGTGCAAAACAAAAAATACTTATTATGTAAATGCAAAAAACCATCTGTAATTGCACATTATTTCTGTTCAGTATTTGCATGCTATGTAAATGAAAAATCATTAATGGACAAAATCAGTAATGAGAAATGAGCAAAATCAGTAATGGACAAAATCAATGCAGATGGGGAAAATGTCAGAACGTTTAGCACATTATTATGTAAATGTAGAAAAATCAGTCATAGTGTGATAAATATATTTTTAAAATATCAATTTCTGAAATCTGTTATGTATTTCCTGGTTTGATAATATGATATTTATTCAACTTAATTACTGAAATTTGTTATTGTACGAATATCCATGCTTTTATGTGGTGAAGCATATGTTCAGTTCATGATTCTATCAATGTAGTCCTTAATTTCTGAAATCTGTCTTTGTTTATTGTTGGTGTAGGAATAAATATGGGAAATCAAACTGGGGTTTAAAACAACTCATGCAGTTCGAAGATGTACAACTGAAAATCTAAAGGTACGGATACTATACTAACATTTAGGTCAACATGACAAATAAATATATTCAATGTTGCATAGAGTAGAAAGAACTAAAGACTGAAAAGTAGTTATTTAAATGAAAAATATAGATCCTGAATTATTACCTTGTAACTCTGTTTTGAATTGCCTGAGTAACACTGAACCAAAGAAAATAAAGTAATATCAGTTATGTTTGCAATATATATTAAATGTTGCATAGAGTAGAATGAATGCAAGCCTAAAAAGTAGTTATTCGATGTTGAATATGTGCAGAAACTGGGTTGTTGTTTGAAATGATATAATCATTACAAATTATAATTGATATAAGCATTACCTCTTGAAACTCTGTATTCTGTTATAGCTAATCTTCTTCACATAACTGAGAAGCTCTATACGTATATTTATAGATGAAGTTATAGGCCGATATATGAAAGAGATAATAGAGTAATTTTGGAATGCACAGATTTTCCAATATCAAATCTTCATAGTAATCTTTTTAATTGTGTTGTGCAGGACTAATAATTATTATATAGTATATTATATATGATTTTCTTGTTCAGATCTTGTAATCAATTTGGCTTTTTATGGATATGTTGTGATTTGGAGAATTTCTGCCATAGGGTAATGAAATAGGAAACAAAGTTTCGTTCACTTTATGGATATGTTCAGATCTTGTAATATGTGTGCAGTTTTGTGAATTATCTTTGGGTTTAGGATTTCTGGTTGGGGTTTAGTATTTTGGTTTTTAATATGCTTCGAATTGAAAATTTTGTAGCATTTATATATATCCAGGTCTTGTAATATATGTGCAGGTTTTATGACTTGTTTTGGGGTGATTTGTTTCTGGTTTTGGGTGATTTTAGTCCATTATGTATTCTCAGTTTTATGTGTTACATCTGTGCGGGTTTATTTTTGCAGAATTCTGCCATGTGCCAAACATATGGCACACATTTCGTTTCAGATTTTAAGCAATTTTGTAATAATTTATGTGCAAAATTTTATGTAATGCTTATGTAATATGTTTATGCTTCATTTTTGGTATATGTGTTTTGTAATATGTCTACAGATTTTGTGCATTGTTTTTGGGTAATTTCTGGGTGGGTTTTAGCAATTGTCTGGGTGGGTTTTGTAATGTCTGCAGGTTTTAGTATTTCAGTTTTTTATATGCTGCAATTTCTTTTTTATTAGCAATTTTGTATGCAATTGATTCTTTTGTATACAAATAAACAAGGTAATCGGTTTTATTTACTAATTTACTAAGATCTTCAAAAAAACCGATTATGTAATATAAATTATGGAAACAAAATCACATACCAGATCTACGTTATGAATTTGGGAAATATATGATTCCACGCATTCTTGATAGATTTATATTGAAAATAAAAGGAATTAACCGAAATAAATGGATTGAATGACACGTGGCAAATATGCTTGGGAGATGACACGTGGCATGAAAAAAATTGGTGCATTGTTGGGGTGCCACGTGGCATAGCCGAGCCTTTGCGTTTAGTAGATATATAGTAGATTCCTATTAGCTTGTTCGTGATCTCTAATGCTCGTTGCTTTTAGGTGTTTATTATATGGGTTTTTCTAACCCATGCACCTAGTGTATAGGCTAAAAATCTTATTTTAGAAAGTTGTGATTAAGTGTTATCATTTTAGGAATTTTAATATTTTTTTTAGATGGGTTTAAACTTTCTCTTTTAGAGAATAATTTCCAAAATAAAAAGGATTAACCTAGGACATAAGATAGAAAAACCGTTATTATATAGGTAGAACAACCGTTATTATATTGAAAACTAAAAGTACGGATCAATTCAATCCAACTTTTAAAAATTGATTTACGGCTCCACGCGTGTAATTAAATTAAGCTTTCCATTCGTCATAATGTCTCTCCATATTCAGGTTAGAAAAAGTGGACCACAACGTACATCCCCTCCGTTTATGTTTACACTTTTTTTTATTCAAAATTTTGTAATGGACCCAATATGAACCTCCATCTCTTTTGAATTTCTCAATACTTTGTGTTTCTTTTATTTTTAAAATAAGATATTTATTTAAAAATAGTAAAATTTATTATATTTTCAAAAGTAAGTTCTTAATATTCATATTAAATTTTTAAATATGTTATACATAGTGGAAAATAATATTTTCATAGGCTATGAAAATGTAGTAGGTTTAAGCTAGGGGTGTTCATCCGGTCCGGACCGGACTAGATTTTTTCAAAAGTCTGGACCGGATACCGGTCGAGGACCGGTTTAGACCAGATTTTATTTTAAAAAAATAAAAAAATAAATTCTTATTTAAAATCTATAAAAAAATATCTAAAAAATATATATACTCCTAACTTATTAATTTAAAAAAATAGCTATAACAAAATAGATATAAATCTCCCAAAAAACATATAAAAACATATAGATTAAAAAAAAAATTAAAAATCCGGTTTACCGGTCCAGACCGGTTTTTTTCCGGGTTTGGACCGGACCGGAACCGAATTAATGAAATTATCTGGACCGGAGACCGGACCGTATTTTCACCGGTCCAGTCATTTCCGGTCCGGTCCAGTCCGGTTTTCCGGTCCGGTCCATTTTTGAACACCCCTAGTTTAAGCTATTGTTGATTTTTGTTTTATTTGACCAACAACGGGATTTAACATAAAAGTACTACACATTTATTTATTTAAATGTTCACACTTACGTTGCTAAAATTGAGAAAATGGTCGAATTCTACAAAGTACATATTTTAACAAAGTATTTGTACATAGATAATTACTATGTAATTTATTATTTGATACGTGTCTAAAGTGTGAATCTATAGATATCATATTAGAAAAATACAAAGTTAATATATCAACATAAATCTGCATAATTAAGAACAATTCACTTTTTATCTAAAAATTTGCATAACTACTGCAAAGAATATGAGTATGTTTTACTTGCAAAAGAGTACTATTACACGGAGGCAAAGTGCGCATAAATTGTTGAATCATAGTGTGTTAGACAGGGAATGGTGAAACTGTTTCCTGGGCAGCGGAAATAACAGAGATTCAGTAGTAACAGCAAGACAGTTCCTTAGAGAGGAAACTCTATCAACCAACTAGTTGAAAAGAGAAAACCTCTACCTCTAGGTGTTACCCTAGGAGGATTTCAAACACATACTTGTATTATTAATAAGTTGTACAATCTCACAAGTCTTATCTCCACCTACTCCACACAATTCCTAGGTTTCTAGACTTTGAGTGCAATCAACTAGTAACAACACAAGAACACAATAAAGACTCTAAGCAAGTACTCACAACACTAGTTCGTACCTTGCCTTGAACCTTTGATCTCAATCGCAATAGTTTTTCAGTATGTTTCCTTAGTGATGATCGAGATACCTTTTCATAAGATATCCTCAACTATTTATAGTGGCAGTCAAGACCTTGTTACCAAACACCTAAGACATCTATCGGTTTCTATACATGGTAACGGTCTAAGATTTATTTTCCTTCTAAACAACATAGCTTATAAACACATGGTTTCCATAAGTAAACTTTCCTAAGACACGCTATCTAGCTCTTCTCTCTCCGAGTAGATCTTCAAAACAAGGTTTCCATAAGTAGCGGCCTTCACTGGTAACAACTGACAATTCATGAGTTCTGCATTGTTCCTTATATATTGTTTCCATGTATAACAGTTTCCTTGTATGAACTATACGCGCGCTTCATTCTTCAATTTTGCTTCCGCGTAACTGTTCCATGTGTTCACCACGTTCCTTAGCAATCCTCTGCTCTCTCTTCTTTCACATGCTTTCCATTGTTCCCTAAATCTTTCACAATCTCTAAAACTCATATAAACAATGTAAACCATAAAACCCAATGGTGTTTATCATCATCAAAACCAGAGAGAACGTCATGGTTCCAACAATTTCCCCCGTTTTGGTGATGACAAACCCATTCAAAATTGTTCATTCATAACATAGAGTAAAAAGCAGAAAGGTTCAAGTCATAATGTTTCTAAAATCAAACGTTAAGCAAAATTTTATTTCAAATGAATAAAAGCAAGTCATACCTTCAAATTGCATCATCGTTCCCCCTCAGCACTAGCATCGTTCAAAAATTCTTACCGAATTAGGAACAATAAAGCTGTTACCTCACTTTACTGAGTTCATCACACAATTTTCCACACTTCTCCCTTTTGGCATCATTAAAAGATCAAAAGACAAACAAGGGAACAATAGAACTATTGTGACAAAATAAAGTTCATTAATTAAGCAGGGAAATGATTACACAAAATCATAGACAACTTGACAAATAACACAAAAGATCAAAGAGCAAGCAAAGAAACAAGATTACATAAGAAATTCAAGAGAAGATAGAAAGATGGGCTAGGATAGAAAGGGTTCCACTCAAGACTCGGAATCCTCCTTCTGGTCTTTGTCGTTTTGGAGAAAATGTTCAAGATGCAGCGACAAAATATTCTTGATCTCGTGGAGCTCAGCCAACATCTGGCTTTGCACAGAGCCGCCTTTTGATGTTCCCTCTCCAGCTTCTCGCTTTATAATCTCGGACACAGGCAGAGTTCCCTTGTCATCTCCCTGATATCTCATCTTATTCACATTCACCATATCCAACTCAGTGACCAAGGGAACTTCGCCTTCTGCTCTGTAAGCCCCCTCTGCTTGTAGAATAAGCTTGATGACGTGTGGGTAGGCTAGGGAGTGAGTCTTGGAACTGCACTTTGCCATGTGCTGTAGAATGACCCTTGGAAGGTCAATTTTCTCCATGTGCCAAAACCTGTCCAGCAGTAGCAGATCGGTGGCAGTGATCGTGTTCCTCTTCTCTTGCCTAGGAACGACAACTTTCATAATGATATGATGCACTATTCGCTGAGGCAGAGTGTGTGTAGACACGTGAGTGGCTCTAGATGTGGACTTGAGGAGCCTCTGAGCACTAGCCTCCTTGGCCTTCTTCTGAGCATTAGTGATCTTCTCGCCAAGAACTTCACAAAACCCTTCAGCAGAGACACCCATCAGTCGAGCAACCTTCAACACAGTGAATGACAAATCTTCCTCATTGACAGACGCCGTTCCCACCATAGTAGAGGCGGTGTTGAGTTGGAAGTAACGGTAGAACTCGCGGACTTGGTCAGGATTGACCATGACACGGTTTGAGAAGAGTTGTTCCCAACCTTGAAATTTGAGGCGTTTCAAGACGTCGTCGAAGTCATTGTCGACAAGGAACCCTTCAGGAATCAAGAGGTGGGGAATGATCTTTTTCCCTATGCCGGATTGTTCCTCTGCCTTTACTTTCTTTCTGGACTCAACCTTCTTTACCTCAGAAGGGCAGTTTCTGGATCTATACCATCCAAGTTGTCATCTTTGTTATTTTCTATCATCTTGACAGCTTTTCCGACCAACAAGGCTATGCCTTTAGGTTTAACATACTTGTCTTATTCATCATATTTTTTGATTTTTCCAAATACTTCATGAAGAGTGAGTTCAAGAGTTTTGGGATTTTCCTTGAGAATAGCTTTGGTCATCTTGTGCCTTGGAGGAAGTCCATCAATGATGATGAGAACATTCTCCTTGGGAAGAATTTCTTCATCCTTGACATCATGAGAAACGAGTCTAGCCATAATTCTCTCAAATCTAGATTGGTAAGAGGAAACAGACTCACCATCAATCATGGAGAAGTTATAGAAATCTTTCTTAGCTTGAAAGCGATCAATCTCTCTAAGATCGGAACTTCCCATGTACATTTGTTCCAAAGCAGCCTATATGTCTTTAGCGGTTGCACAAGATTGTAACTTTGAAGCATCTTCAGCACTAAGGGCGTTGTTGATGAACATGCGAGCCTTAGAGTTTTTCTCCATGATTATAAAATCATCTTGACTCCAAGGTGTTGTTCCTTTGATTACATCTTCAGAACTTTCTCATCACCAACTTCAATGACTCTCCAGCATTGGTAGTCGTTACTCTTCATCCAGTCGGTGAAGAGATCCTTACAGTGTTAAAACTTTCCACCAATAGGCAGGAACGGTGGTTTGTTGTTTCCAATCCCAACTTCATGAGTTGAAGACATTGTTACCTGTGAATCTGAAAAAGAACACACAATCTAGAGCGAACCTGCTCTAATACCAATTGTTGAATCGTAGTGTGTTAGACAGGGAACAGTTCCCTGGACAGGGGAAATAACAGAGATTCAGTTGTAACAACAAGACAATTCCTTAGAGAGGAAACTCTATCAACCAACTAGTTAAAAAGAGAAAACCTCTACCTCTAGGTGTTACCCTAGGAGGATTTCAAACACGTGTACTTGTATTAGTAATAAGTTATACAATCTCACAAGTCTTATCTCTACCTACTCACACACAGTTCCTAGGTTTCTAGACTTTGAGTGCAATCAACTAGTAACAACACAAGAACACAATAAAGACTCTAAGCAAGTACTCACAACACTAGTTCGTACCTTGCCTTGAACCTTTGATCTCAATCGCAATAGCTCTTCAGTATGCTTCCTTAGTGATGATCGAGATACCTTTTCATAAGATATCCTCAACTATTTATAGTGGTAGCCAAGACCTTGTTACCAAACACCTAAGACATCTATTGATTTCTATACATGGTAACGGTCTAAGATTTATTTTCCTTCTAAACAACATAGCTCATAAACACATGGTTTCCATAAGTAAAATTTCCTAAGACACGCTATCTAGCTCTTCTCTCTCCGAGTAGATCTTCAAAATAAGGTTTCCATAAGTAGCGGCCTTCATGTGATACCCCGTAATTCTGTAAGGTTATTTTGGGAATTTTGAGAATTTTCCCGAGTACCCGTTATGTACGTCGGATTTAATTCAGAGAGTTTAAGACGTTCGGTAATGCTCTCTGTATCTGTAATATTTTTCTCAGTGAAATAAAATACAGACGACATGCTTTGGATTTTAATACTTGTTCGCGTACGATAATTTTATCCCGGGTTAATATCGTTTTCGTCTAAGACCTGAGGAGGCGGCAAAGCCAAGGGCGGCACCTGCCGTACAGTGGCGGCGCCCGCCGTCGCAAGGCTCGAGGAGTAGGCTGGGTCTTCTCCTAGCTGGGGACGCCAGGCCTATGGCGGCGCCCGTCGCATTTATGACGGCGCCCGCCGTCGTTGTTGTCCGGAGGTCCTTGCCCGAAGGTCGCCGGCGTGGCTCTGGCAGCGCCAGAGTAGCTCTTCGTAGGGCCATGATTGTGTTTCCTGGCATTTGGCTATAAAAGGAGGTGTCTGGGAGGGGTTTTGAGCTCAATCCACAGCCCAAGCTCTCCCAAATTCTTGCCTCACCGGAGTTGTGCCTCGCCGGATTTCTGAAGCTTTCGCCGGAGGTCATTTGGTGGTGTTTCCAGAGTGCCTTTGTGAAGCTTTTGGTAGCCTTGGAGGTTAGAAACCAAAGCAAGTCGAAGGAGGCCGAGTCGCTCGTGTTTTGGGTGAGTTTTCTCGCCGCTTCTGTCGTCTGAGTTCTTCACGGCGACCGCCGTGATGAACTGCGGCGACCGCCGCCAAGAACGACGATCGCCGCCAGAGCCCAGAATGCCTCTTTGGCTTTTGGCTTTGGTGGTCATCGTCGAGGCGTTGTTTCTTTCGATTTATTTCATCGTTTTTAGATTCGTACTGTGTTTATGTCGGATCTAACTTAGGGTTTCTCTTATGGGTCGACTCGGAGGTTGTTGTGCTGTCGGAGCTATACCCGTGTCGAGCCCAGAATTCCGTCGTCGTTAGGCTTGTTCCAACTCTGCGGATTAAGGCAAGTGGCGGTTCGCTCTTGCTTAATCATTCCATGTTTCATTAATTATCAATTATTTAATTGTTAATTAAATTGGAGTGAATTGTTGTTTTGTTTGGGAACTAATTTCATAAATAAACGTGATTAAAGTAATGTTATGATAGGTTGTATATCTGTTAGAACAACGCTATTATATGTGATAATTACCGTGATGGTATTGTTGTGAATTTAATCTTAATGCTAGAATAGCATGTGGGTTAATAGGAAAACTAATCCAAGTAAGGATTAGCCGTTTCTATTATCTCTATGTTTAAGTGGATTGCTTGGATGGCTTTAATGTGAATAATTGATGTGTTAGACTGTTTAGTTAACACGAGTGTTCGTAGGAACGCTAATCCAAGTAAGGATTAGTCGTTTCTTTATAACTTAATGTTCGTAGGAACGCTAATCCAAGTAAGGATTTGTCGTTTCTTTAAATCGTAATACTCCTCGGGTTAATTTCCGGATAATAATTTAAGGGTCATAACCTATGCTTCTTATCCATCGTTAAGGATCTGAAGTGTTTTAAGCGCCTTGCAAGCGCCATTGGATGAGCATAATTGCAGTCCTGTGTATTAAGCACTTAGCTAGTGCAATTAGGGTGGACGTACTGTCACCTTGTAAATTAAAGTGTAAGCACTGTGAAAGTGCAATCTGGGTGAACGTAAGATCACCCTGTGTAATAATAACTCCGTTGTTCTCGGAATAATGTTAAGTCTCGTGTGTGTGTCTGTGTGTTATGTTAATTTGGGTCGACATGATTGTCACCCTGATATTTAAGCTTTGTGCCGCTCTTAATAACATTAACGTGTTTCAGTAAAGTGTGTTGGGTAATTAAATAAGATATGTGCCCGAGTGCACATGATTAATAAACCTTCGGCGAGTAGTACATCTAAGTTATAGTGCATCTAGGAAAACTCGTCTCGACTTTGATCATAGTACGTTCTCTTTTCAATCTGGATTCGCTGTATGCGATGAGGTTGGTTGTGAACTGAAGCATCTCAGTCAACTTTTAAATCATTTGTGTGTGTAACTTTAATGTTCCCTAGCAGTTGTTATAATTTCCTTTAAGACTCAAATTTCTTTGGAGTCTTCTCTTCAGTACATATCTTAATTTTTAAATCATTCTGTGAAAGTGCCGGGTTATATATCGTTCCTTCGGTTTTTATTCAAGGGACAATTATAGTAAACGGTCACGATCACTCGAACCACTCTGCTTTGTACCCTTGCTAGTCTATTCAGTAGACTAACCCACGAACTTTGTTCTCTGCATGTGGGCTGGTGTCATCCGTTCGATTCGGCACATCAGGAGTTGATTCCCGGAGTTTAAGTAACCTATTGAAGGATAAGAAGCTTGCAGACGAAGATTTAAAGTCAGTATTTAAGTTGTTAAGTGTTTTAAGTTTGTTAAGTGTTACCTTGATGTATCTTCATAATTTAAGCCATGTTATAAGTTGGCTATTTAAAGTCTTCCGCTGTTTAATCTTTCAATTAATATGTAATTGTGTATGTATTTAAGCATGTCTGTTCTGGAAAAGCCTGGGGTGACTTTGGACGATAAAGTCTGAGGTCATTGGCATGTAATATCTCCGGTGTAAATTGGGGGTGTTACAGATTTGGTATCAGAGCAATGGTTTTAAAATTCTTGGCCTATTGTTGGGTTTGAGAATTTTCGAAAATTAATTTTGAAAACTATTTTCAAACTTATTTGATATTGAAGAGAAAATTTGAGAATTTCAAAATTTGAAGTAACGTGGTGATTTAATTTAAATGATTTCACGTGTGAATTTCGAAAGCCATTTATAATTGGTTTATAAAAAGCGTTGTGTTATAAGCAATTAAATTAAAGTTTAAAGGTATAAAGTTGAAAGTGAGATTGTTGATAAGTGATTTCAAACTTCTGCAAGCTTCAAGTGTTACTTATTCCTTAGATCCATTCTTAGGAATATTGTCTATTCTAGGGATTGATGTCATTTAAAGGTTGACATTTCTCCCCGGTTTCCAGTCTTTAGTAAGCAGAAGAAGGTTGTTCTTGCAGTATCAGTGAAGGATAGTCAGACTAATATAAAGTTATTAGTTGGACCTCTATAATCTGTATCATAACGTATTTGCCTATAGTGTCATAATTAAGTTGGAATAAGTTCTAAAGTAACGTTATGATTCACCAGCAGATGGTGAACACAAGGAACGCTACTCGAACTGGTGCAGGGACTAATCAGGACCCCCGAGATGCCGCTCAAAACGAGCAGGAGTCTGTAGCCCGTAATCATCTCAGGGGCAATGACCAAGATCAGCCCAACGCTCCATTGAGGTTTGATGCTGCAGTAGTAGAGGCAATTCGGGGAATTGTCATGCAAGCAATCGCAGATGTTATGCGACCAGTCGCACCACAAGCTCAAGGTGGTCCAGTTCCTCAGGTTATTCCTGAAGTTGAGGAGTCAGTGGAGCAAGTACCTCAGATCAATGTTGTTTCGGACATAGGAACTTACGGGCAAGCGTTAAAGGCCGTGAGTTCAATGAGGCCCGACAGCTATGACGATACTGGAGAACCAGTCAGGGTGACCTATTGGTTCTCACATATGGAACGGTTGCTCCGGAACGTTAATTGCACTGGGGCTGAGAAAGTGCACATCGCCTCCCTTCAACTCAAGAATGTGGCTAGCGAATGGTGGGAGAGCACCGGACTGGCTGACCATCCCGAGCTGAATTGTAGCATGTACAAGACCAAAATGACTGACCGTTTCTTTTCCCGTGCTATGAGGGAGGAGAAGCATAAGGAATTTCTGTACCCACAGACTGATGGGTTAAAGGTGACTGAGCTCGCAGCTAATTTTAATCACTTGTTATAGTACGCTGGACCTGAGGTGTCAACCGAGGAGCAAAAGATCTAGTACTTCCATGGATGGATGAATCCAGAGATCAAGCCTCTAATGTTGCGTCATGGTTGTTCTACGTTAGAGCAATATGTGGATGCAGCCTACAAGACAGAAGTCACATTGGAGGAGTCTGCCCTTAAGGGGGAAAAGCAAGTTAAGGGAAAGGGTGGGCAATAGGATCGCCAGGTTGGTTAATTCAACGACCGGCATCGCCTACCAAGTTTGAGAAGTCTGGTCATGCTAAGACCGAGACAACTCAGTCTGACTCTGCCAGAGGCTCAGGTTGGAACAGCGGAGTAATTCAGTGCCACAATTGTGGTGAAGTCGGGCATAAAAATTTTAATTGCCAAAAGGACAAGAGAGTATATCATAATTGTGGGAGAGAAGGCCACATAAAAGCAAACTCCAGACTGAAGGGTTAGGGACCAATGTAGTCTTATCAGGCGTCAAATGTTGGCGGTGGACAGAACACAAGGCCAGAGGCATCTGCTCCTGAGCAGTCTATGGCTCGTAATAAAGGCAAAGCGCCTATGGGGTCTTCAGGCCAAGGGCAACGACTCTTTGTAATGAGCCAAGTCGATGGAGAAGAACCCTGATCCATTAAGTTGTATTTGTGTTAAGCCTTTCTGTAAGATTAAGGAGTAACGACGTGTGTCGGTAATCTCCGTAGTATTGTAATCTGGTTGTGCAACTTTTGTCAGTTAATATAATGTTTGGATGTTAATGAAGTGTTTCCTTGTTTTGGAAATTTCAGAATGCGTTATTGTTATGAATTATTTGTTCATACAAAACCCCGTAAGTGTCGAGAACAGCTTATGCCAAGTAAGGATAAAGACTGTCAGACTTATGGTGGTGGAGTATTGTGGGCAACGTAGATATTCGTCCCCTATATGATTAATCGGAGGGTCGACTCTACTATTTAAATCTAAATCCATTCCTAAGATTCTTCTTCATACATAGAGTATGTCATCTATAAGGTTGGGTGCAACTTTTTGAGGAAGATTAAGTTGTGGAGTTATTGTGTTAAGAGAAACGGTTGCAGTCTAAGGATGGGATATGTTGATGATCCCGATGTATTATAGGTTCAGTAAGAAGGATTGTCTATATACATCTAAGGAGTAAAGTGGTAAGCATTATCTCATACGCGGAGTTCTTCAGAGGTTTCTTAAGGATAAAGGATGGACTTGTAGAGTTTTATTCGGAGAGATTATGAGCTATCTCTCATGCGTGAGTTTGTTCCATAAGCATTGAGGCGGATGAATCATTTTCAGTATGATGTCCTAAGAAATTAAGAGTAATATCTCATGTGATCCATTTCAAGGACGGAGTGATTAAGGATATTGGATCCAGGTAGTAAGGTTTGTGTTGAGGCAGGATCCTCATTGTCTTAATGCAAGTTTCGGGGTCGAAACTTCTTTTAAGGGGGAGGTGATGTGATACCCCGTAATTCTGTAAGGTTATTTTGGGAATTTTGAGAATTTTCCCGAGTACCCGTTATGTACGTCGGATTTAATTCAGAGAGTTTAAGACGTTCGGTAATGCTCTCTGTATCTGTAATATTTTTCTCAGTGAAATAAAATACAGACGACGTGCTTTGGATTTTATTACTCGTTCACGTACGATAATTTTATCCCGGGTTAATATCGTTTTCGTCTAAGAGCTCAAGAGGCGGCAAAGCCAAGGGCGGCGCCCGCCGTACAGTGGCGGCGCCCGCCATCGCAAGGCTCGAGGAGCAGGCTGGGTCTTCTCCTAGCTGGGGACGCCAGGCCTATGGCGGTGCCCGCCGCATTTATGACGGCTCCCGCCGTCGTTGTGGTCCGGAGGTCCTTGCTCGAAGGTCGCCGGTGTGGCTCTGGCAGCGCCGGAGTAGCTCTTCGTAGGGCCATGATTGTGTTTCCTGGCATTTGGCTATAAAAGGAGGTGTCTGGGAGGGGTTTTGAGCTCAATCCATAGCCAAAGCTCTCCCAAATTCTTGCCTCATCGGAGTTGTGCCTCGCCGGATTTCTGAAGCTTTTGCCGAAGGTCGTTTGGTGGTGTTTCCAGAGTGCCTTTGTGAAGCTTTTGGTAGCCTTGGAGGTTAGAAACCAAAGCAAGTCGAAGGAGGCCGAGTCGCTCGTGTTTTGGGTGAGTTTTCTCGCCGCTTCTGTCGTCTGAGTTCTTCACGGCGACCGCCGTGTTCTTCACGGTGCCCGCCGTGATGAACTGCGGCGACCGCCGCCAAGAACGGCGACCGCCGCCAGAGCCCAGAATGCCTCTTTGGCTTTTGGCTTTGGTGGTCGTCGTCGAGGCGTTGTTTCTTTCATCGATTTTAGATTCGTACTGTGTTTATGTCGGATCTAACTTAGGGTTTCTCTTGTGGGTCGACTCGGAGGTTGTTGTGCTGTCGGAGCTATACCCGTGTCGAGCCCGGAATTCCGTCGTCATTAGGCTTGTTCCAACTCTGCGGATTAAGGCAAGTGGCGGTTCGCTCTTGCTTAATCATTCCATGTTTCATTAATTATCAATTATTTAATTGTTAATTAAATTGGAGTGAATTGTTGTTTTGTTTGGGAACTGATTTCATAAATAAACGTGATTAAAGTAATGTTATGATAGGTTGTATATCTGTTAGAACAACGCTATTATATGTGATAATTACCGTGATGGTATTGTTGTGAATTTAATCTTAATGCTAGAATAGCATGTGGGTTAATAGGAAAACTAATCCAAGTAAGGATTAGCCGTTTCTATTATCTCTATGTTTAAGTTGATTGCCTGGATGGCTTTAATGTGAATAATTGTTGTGTTAGACTGTTTAGTTAACACGAGTGTTCGTAGGAACGCTAATCCAAGTAAGGATTAGTCGTTTCTTTATAACTTAATGTTCATAGGAATGCTAATCCAAGTAAGGATTTGTCGTTTCTTTAAATCGTAATACTCCTCGGGTTAATTTCCGGATAATAATTTAAGGGTCATGACCTATGCTTCTTATCCACCATTAAGGATCTGAAGTGTTTTAAGCGCCTTGCAAGCGCCATTGGATGAGCATAATTGCAGTCCTGTGTATTAAGCACTTAGCTAGTGCAATTAGGGTGGACGTACTGTCACCCTGTAAATTAAAGTGTAAGCACTGTGAAAGTGCAATCTGGGTGAACGTAAGATCACCCTATGTAATAATAACTCCGTTGTTCTCGGAATAATGTTAAGTCTCGTGTGTGTGTCTGTGTGTTATGTTAATTTGGGTCGACATGATTGTCACCCTGAGATTTAAGCTTTGTGCCGCTCTTAATAACATTAACGTGTTTCAGTAAAGTGTGTTGGGTAATTAAATAAGATATGTGCCCGAGTGCACATGATTAATAAACCTTCGGCGAGTAGTGCGGCTAAGTTATAGTGCAGCTAGGAAAACTCGTCTCGACTTTGATCATAGTACGTTCTCTTTTCAATCTGGATTCGCTGTATGTGATGAGGTTGGTTGTGAACTGAAGCATCTCAGTCAATTTTTAAATCATTTGTGTGTGTAACTTTAATGTTCCCTAGCAGTTGTCATAATTTCCTTTAAGACTCAAATTCCTTTGGAGTCTTCTCTTCAGTGTATTTCTTAATTGTTAAGTCATTCCGTGAAAGTGCCGGGTTATATATCGTTCCTTCAGTTTTTATTCAAGGGACAATGATAGTAACAGTCACGATCACTCGAACCACTTTGCTTTGTACCCTTGCTAGTCTATTCAGTAGACTAACCCACGAACTTTGTTCTCTGCATGTGGGCTGGTGTCATCCGTTCGATTCGGCACATCAGGAGTTGATTCCCGGAGTTTAAGTAACCTAATGAAGGATAAGAAGCTTGCAGACGAAGATTTAAAGTCAGTATTTAAGTTGTTAAGTGTTTTAAGTTTGTTAAGTGTTACCTTGATGTATCTTGATAATTTAAGCCATGTTATAAGTTGGCTATTTAAAGTCTTCCGCTATTTAATCTTTCAATTAATATGTAATTGTGTATGTATTTAAGCATGTCTGTTCTGGAAAAGCCTGGGGTGACTTTGGACGGTAAAGTCTGAGGTCACTGGAATGTAATATCTCCGGTGTAAATTGGGGGTGTTACATAATCAGTATTACTTTTAAAAAACAAATTTATTTATTTTATTAAGGTAATAATTACTAGTTAGTAGTTACTACTATAAATATCTAATCTACTTTGACTTTATTAATTTGGATGGGGAGTTACAGACTCTGTTATTTTTAGACTTCGATTATGTAAAAAGGTAAAAACGTAATTTCATCTACTTGTTTTTAGAAAATAGCAGTGTACATTTTTTTTTTCATTTCCCCCTTCTTCAACCTCTCATCCTCCTCACGCATCTGCAAATTTATTTTATACCGGTGCCGACCATATCTTTGATTTCGAGGTCGGCGATGTTCTAGCATCGGAGGGAGGCGCCAGAAGGATACGATGGAGTTGGAACGGAGACGGCCCACTTCAATTTCGTCGGCGGATGGCTCGCGATCGACATCGAATTCGATCGGAACAGAGCTCTTGCGGCTGACACTCTTGGTTCTCAATACCCCATCGGTGGGAGCGGAGGACGAAACGCTGATCCACATGGCGACGAGGTCGGTCTCCCCCTTGTCCATCGGCGCTGGAGGAGCGGCGACGGAGGGGATACCTTTGTCGCCATATCCGGATCTGAAAAATTAGATGACGCCGATGGGGAAGCAGACAATGGAGATGAGCAAGAATCACTCGGTGTTAGTGACATCATCCACGACAGTGTCGTGATTTTTCTGGTGAAGTTGGAGAAGGAAGAGACGTCCATGGATGTGGGCTTGACATAAGAGAGTTAATGGGGTACTAATTAGTTCCTCTAATTTCTACTAATAACCATTGAAGGAAAGTTTTACTAAACTTATTTTGGGTGTTGGAAGAAACATATAATTACTTTGAAACATTCATAGCTTTTGGCCATGGAGATTTATCTGGAGTTGAAACTTTCATGAGAAGCAAAAAAGCGAGGAGCATCTGAAAAGGAAGAGCAAAATTCACAACTTTTGGCCTGGAGACTTTCCAACTTCTATTGTAAATGACCAAAAAACCTTATATTAATTTAATGTAGTTTCTATACATGGAGACTTGGACACTTCTAACATGTACGTTTTCCTACATTTATTTACACTATCACTGTCCTTAGAAGCAGGTTACGGGAATAGACAAATAAAATACAAACTTATTTTATTTATTTGGTAAGAGATTTTTTTGATAATTATGTATATTTAATTTACTTTATATTAACATATAAATCAAAATACAAAATGTTTTGAGTTTCTTTTACTTATACATTTATACTATCTAATGTGTTTTTTTTATGAATATGAGTAGACTTTAGTCTTATGTCTAAAAAAGATTAATATCACCATATACCATATTCAAACTTAGTATATTAAGAGATAATTTAGAATTTGATTACATGTCAAAGAATTATTATTATTTTCATATTATATGTTTTTTGCTTGGACGAGTCACTCTACTTAAAAATACTGTAATTTTGTAAATGGTAATAGAAAATTATAATTAAATTCATGGACACTTCAGATAATAATGGTGTATATTAGATACGGAATAATAAAATTCCAATCTACTATATAATTGCTAAAGTAAGAGTGGCATGGGCCAAATGACACTCATATATTGCATCACATCATTGCTTTCACTTGTGAATTTCATGTTTTTTCATGTCATTTAATCTAATTTTTCATTATATTTCATTTGATTTGGATATGATATGGTATAACACTAAAAATAGATAAGTGACTGAATTAACAACATGTTATAAAATTGGTGACTATGCTGACATGATTAAGAAGGTGGTTGGTAGGGTACAAAGTTTGATCTGTAAAGCCCTCTCCTATGCAGGCAGATTACAGATAATTAAGTCTGTCCTTGGTGGGATGCTTAGCTTCTGGTCTCAAGCATTGTTATTCCCTGATGAAGTTGTGAATAGACTGAATGCTGTGTGCAGAGCTTTCCTATGGTCAGGTAAATGTGAGGGGAGAAGGAACCTAGTAGCCTGGAGTAAAGTGTGTAAGCCTTTTGAAGAAGGAGGTGTTGGAATTAAAGAAGTTTTGGCTTGGAATAAAACTTTGCTTTTTAAACTGATCTATGAGATTCAAGAAGGAAAATGTAATCTCTGGACTACCTGGGTAAGGAAGGTTCTCCTTAAAGGTAGTGATTTGTGGCAAAGGGAGGAGAAACAAGGAGACTCCTGGATTTGGAGAGTCATTCTTAGACTCAAAGAGATGACTAAAATGTCTTGGCTGAGGCCTAATATTCCTCCTCTAAGCTTTGTAGAAGACCATATGGATATGTCTAGAATGAGGAAGAGGTATGGAAGGATGAATTGTAAGGAAGTTTAAGGCATGTTTAGATCTTGTGATGCAGCAGAGGGCAAATGGAAGTTGCTTTGGAGAGGTATTCAGCCAAGACGATGGTCTTTCATTGTATGGCTTGCTATGCTGGGTAGACTCCCCACGAGAGATAGGCTGCACATGTGGGGTTTGATTAGTGCTCCCACTTGTGTTTTGTGTGATAAAGTTCCAGAAAGTGTGGATCATTTATGGTGGCAATGCAGCTTCTCAAAGGAGGTGAAGAGCAGAGTCATGGCTTGGCAGAAGATCATAAGCTGGAAGCATTCAGTGACTGAATGGATGGATTGGCTCTCTAGAGGGAGGAACCATAAATCCCTAAGACTGCAAGGCGTGATCCTGGCGACTATTGCAGTAGTTTATACTACTTGGAAGCATAGAAATGAGGTGATTTTTAAGCATAAGAGGACTGATGTAAATGGGTGTGTTGAGGAGATCATTACAAACTGCAAGCTTAGGCTTAAGATTAAGTGTAAAGGGGTGAGTAGAAGGGAAAGAGATCTTAGTAGGCTTCTCATGTTATAGTTTGTGATGTTTTGTGGTGAGTATAGGGTGGTGAGGTTCTCGGTTTGCTTGAGAAGTTCGGTTGAACTTGCTCTTTGGGTGTAATTCTCCCTTTTTGTTAATATACTTATCATTAACAAAACAACATGTTATAAAATTAAGATTGTTCTTATACTTCAATTTGATATGGATATGATTTAGGCTATCTTTACATACTTATAATGTAGTATTTTCATTTTCTAATTTGGAAAAAAAATTATATAAAACTATTAATAACAATATCATAAATTATGCAATTAAATGTCAATAATTTTTAGTTAGCATATGATATATGCATATCCAAATATTTATAAAAGCGAAAACGAGACACAAGAATTGATTTTGTTAACTTAAATGTAGTTGGTACACATAAAACAATTTAAGTTGTGAAGTTTTATACTTTCTTATTAATGCTAAACAAAAAAAATTAAGGTAAGAGTGTCTCACCGAATCACATTGAGAAATATGTTGTTCACCTAACTTATGCCATAAGGGTATAGATTAAACTGAATGATGAAATAGATAAAATTTCAGGATCCTATGATCCAAATGTAGGAATATAAAATCCTCTTATGATCCGATGTTAGAATCATTGTAATTGTTTTGTGCTTACTTATTTTTGGTGTTTTGAGTTATAGTTCATTGGTTGTTTACTATACTTTTAGTTTGAGTCCATAATTGAAAGTTGTCTTTCATTGCTAATATTGTACAATATATTAAAGGACGAGACTTATTATATGTACGCTAAGTAAAAATATACTTTTATTACGTTTGTCTATTAAATAATTTATATAATCCATACTTTTTGTTACTAAGTTCTTATGAATAAGCGTTTATGAATAACGATTAATTTCATGTAATAAGTCATGCTTATACATATAATTGATGTAAGCTATATATGCAAACCACAAATTTTTGAAATAACAATAGTATAAGTTAAAGGAATATATTGAAGTACAATGAAAATTAAGTAATTCAATTATAAATTTAAGTCACTTCTTTATATAAAATTAATGTAAGATAAGTAAACAACATAAGTATAAAATTGAAACTTCAATAATGCTTGGAACATCAATATAACTAATTTATACATATATTGATGTAATACATAACTCAAATATCTTACATCTTATTTAATGTTGTATTATTAGATTATTAGTTTCATCTTATAATTATATAAAATGCATATACTAATATGGTACTATATAACTTATACTTTATCTTACTTAAAGTAAAATTTGTATATTTAGACTCACTAATTTATATTTTAAATTAAATTTTTTTTTCTAATTCACCATCTTCTTCCTTCATCCTCCCATCTACCTCTATTTGTCTCATATTAAAAAAATTTGATTTTTCTTTAACAGTTGTTAATTAATTTGAAGGGGTGCAATTTTGGATGTATAGATCCAAAATGTGAATTTGGTTATATGTCCTTGGGTTACAAAATTCCTCTCCAAAATTGAATATGAAAACAAAACCCAACTTCAGATTACAAAGACTAAATTTATAATTTCAATCATCCATAGCCACCCAACAAGCTATTTCGTTCAATTACCAACCAAAAGGCAACTTGTCCAATTTGCTACCAAATGAAGGAGTGGAGAAGTGCGCACTCCGCAGAGTCCATTGATCCATCCACCGGCGCTATTCGTCGGCGCTCTTCGTCCCTGCCAACCGCATTATTTCTGGCCACCGACGGTCTTAGTCCTTACCAATCGCACAATTTCCGGCAACCGGAGATGTCGGTCCCTAACCTTGGTTGCGAACAAGGAAATGATGTGTACCATCTATATTGGGCACCTCTCAAAATTAAACTCCGGCCATGTTATCTAACAAACTATTATTTGGAAAAAATTACTTAGTAAAGGGGAAAGAATGTACAGATTCAATGTGGGAAAAGATGAAACTCTTCCACTTCTTCTAGTTTAGGCTAGCCTTTAACTTTCAAAATTAATAATTCAATTTTCAAGATACCCATTTATACAGCTATATTATTCAGATGATTTGTCAAATTTGTGATGACATGGCAAAGAGGGTTGCCTACCCTGAGGGTAGGAGAATCACTCTCCAAGTGGCGATTGCTTAGGGCCATTTGATTTGGTCAATCAGACAGACTATAATTTTCCGCACTTTTCATTGAAGTGCAGCTATTCACATGAACCGTACTCTGAAAACTAATATGTTAGTATATTTCTTTTTTTGTTTTGAGTAAAAGAATATGGATCGACATTGGACTGCCAATCGTTTGTCTATAGAGTATGCCAATGAACGGAATGAGTTTATACAATTTGTCCTTGCTTTACCTTACTCCCTATTAGCTTGAGATGTTGCGTTTATAGTATTTGATTTGTGCTTTCACTTTGTGCAGACATACCACCCACTTTGAAAACATAAGAGGTGAGTATAACATACCGATGGCAACAATGCAAATACGGTACAAAATCTTGGTGAAGGGTTGACCCGAGGTGGATGGGTTGTAGTTCTATGTTACTATGCATGCTTCGTCTTTTATTTATTTTTCCTCTTTCGATTTTTTATCTAGTAGCCTTAGTTTGCTTCCTTGTATCACATCTACAGTATCTTTTGGTTTCAAGTCAGTAGACGACTATTATTCAACTTCAAGCAATTCAGACACCATAAAATATGTTAGTACATCTTTACTTTGCATCCAGATAGTGTTTCTTATATACATAATGTTTGAACCTTGATGTTTCCTCTGATTTTGATCATGATAAACACCATTAGGTTTTATGATTTATATTGTCTCTATGACTTTCAGGTGAAATGAAAGAATTAGGGAACAATGGAAATCATGTGAAATGAAAGAATTAGGGAACAATGAAAACCATGTGAAGAATAGAAAAACAGAGGAGTGAAAGGAATGTTGTGACAACAAGGAACAATTACACCGAAACAAATTGAAGATGTGAAGTGCGCGTCCTGTGAAGAGTTTGTACAAGAAAAGAACGGATAAGGAACGATGTTGGAAAGCAGAGATTGCTTAGCTGTTACCATGTGAAGACTGCAAATTGTGGAAACAAGATTTGAAGATTACCTTGAAGGAAGAAGTCATATTTAGCATGTGTTAGGAAACTTTATATATGGAAACAATGAGTTTGCAAGCTGAAACGTTTAGTTTAGAAAGATATCTTTGACTGTTACCTTATGTAGTGGGTTGATAACTATTTGGGTATTTGGTAAGACATCTTTGGTAACACTATAAATAGATGAGCATACCTTGGAGAATGGTATCTCAGCTACCACAACCGAAGCATACAAAGAGCTTACTGCAAGTTGAGATCGGAGATCCAAAGGCAAGGTACGAACTTGTGTTGTGAGTAATTGCTTAGGGATTTTGTTGTGTTCTTGTTTATTTGTGAGTTGATTACACTCAAGGTCTAGAAGCCTAGGATCTGTGTGAGAATAGGTGGAGAGAAGACTTGTGAGATTGTACAACTTATTAAGAATACAAGTATACGGTTTGAAATCCTGCTAAGGTAACACCTAGAGGTAGAGGTTTTTCTCTTTTCAACTAGTAGGTAGATTGAGTTTCCTCTATAAAGGAACTGTCTTGCTGTTACTCTTTGAATCTATATTATTTCCGCTGCCTAGGGAACACTATCACTGTTCCATGTCTAACACACATCGATTCAACAATTGGTATCAGAGCAGGTTCGCTCTAGATTGTGTGTTTTCTTTTCAGATTCATAGGTAACAATGTTGTCAAGTCATGAAGTCGGTATTGGGACCAACAAGCCAACGTTCCTCAACGATGGACAGTTTTAACACTGGAAGGATCTCTTCACAGACTGGATAAAGAGTAATGACTACCAATGTTGGAGAGTTATTGAAGTTGGTGATGAGAAGGTTGTTGAAGCAGTTCTCAAAGGAACAACACCTTGGAGTCAAGATGATTTCAGAATCATGGAGAAAAATTCCAAGGCTCGCATGTTCATCAACAACGCCCTCGGTGATGAATACGTTTTCAAGTTACAATCTTGTGCAACTGCAAAAGACATGTGGGCTTATTTGGAGCAAATGTACAGGGGAAGTTTCGATCTTGGAGAGGTCGCTCACTCTCAAGACAAGAAAGACTTCTACAACTTTGCCATGATCGACGGCGAGACTGTTTCCTCATACCAATTTAGATTTGAGGGAATCACCGCTCAACTTACTGCTCATGCGGTCACAAACTAAGAAATTCTTCCTAAGGAGAAAGTTCTTATCATTATTGATGGACTTTGTCCAAGGCATAAAATGACCAAAGCCATTCTGAAATAAAATCTTGCTACTCTTTCTCTTACACTTCATGAAGTGTTTGAAATAATTAAGAAGTATGATGAGGAAGGCAAATATGTTAAGCCTAAAGGCATAGCCTTGTTGGTTGAAAAAGTTGTTGAGATGATTGAAAGCAACAAAGATGACAATCTGGATGGTGTAGATCCAGAAACTATTCTTCTACCTAAGCTATGCAATCTCCCTATCGCAAAGGCAAATCATTCAGGAGTGATGGGAACAATGGTGAGAAATGTGATATTAAGGATGTTACATAACTGTAAGGACAAGGGTCACTATGCTAACAAGAGTCCCAAGGGGAACAACTCAGACAACACCAATGGTGACAACACTGGGAACGATAAGAATAAAGCTTTCGTTGTTGTCTGGGGTAATGATTGTGCCAACTCTGCTGATGATGAGCTAGAGGCATGAGGTAACAAAAAAATGTGTGCAATGACTCTGAAGTCATCAAGCGAAGAACAAGAAGTAGATCCTGAAACGTTTTTTGAAACTCTTGTCAATTATGATAAAAAGGCCTTGATTTCTCTTATCAAAAGCATGTATAATGAGAATCTTAAAACTCTAAATGATTTGAATGTTGCTGAAGATAAAGGTACTGAATTGAATGAATCTCTATCTAGAATTGCTAGTTCCGCTGTTGTTCCATGTGATAAAAGTGATGCTACTCGCAATGAACTTGAAAACCTTAGACATGAAAATGTTTCTCTATGCTTGGACCTAGTGTCAAACAATATTAATACTGTCTTGTCTCATGAACCCACTAATATTGAGAGGGAATTGTCTTAGATGAAAGCCCAGATTAACAGAATTAGCTCTATTCTAGTTTAGTAGAAGCTTAAGGAGGAAGAGATTACCTTAGTTGAGTCCAAATACGGTGTTAGGTACAAGGGTGAAAAGAAAGAGAGTGAGGAACATGAGTTAACCATACTTGAGCTTAGAGAGTTGAAGGATAGGGATCTTCAGAGCACCAAGGATAGGAACTTTTACCTAGAGGAGCGTGTGAAAACTCTGGAGAATGGGTTGAATGCAAACCAATCCTGGTAGATAGGCCAACGTGCCCATAAGATGTATCTCAAACAATCCAAGGGAAACCTACCGAGTATACCCGATCCAATTAGAGCCAAACATTGTAGGATCCCTGTTCCCAACCGTAAGTACACATTGGGGGATTATTACAAGAAATGTTGGCATTGTGGGAACAATGGTCATGTTGTGAGAAATTGTGCTAAGAAAAAGAATTTCATTGAAGAGCACACTCAGTGCAGGAATAGTAGGAGTAACAATGTTGATTTGAATGAGTATGATGCATCTCCTGACATGTTCTATGCTAAGCCTAGAGAATATCACTTTGTCTCTAAGCGACCAGGTAAAGCCAAACTTGCCTAGGTCGCTGAAAACTAACTTTCCAAATGCAGGATGCAGTGAGGGGGAACAACAAGTGGTTCATTGATAGAGCATGCTCATTCCATATGACGGGAAATAGAGATCACCTCACCAGATCACCTCACCTCACTTCAACGACACTCTAGGGGAAGTGTTGCCCTTGGAGACAATATATGCAGAGAGATAGTGGGAATAAGAGAAGTTGCTTTTAACTCAAACATCAAGATAAAAGAGGTTAGTTTAGTTCATCAACTTGATACGGCCTTCACGTCTCAAGATTTCAACGTAAGGAATATAAAAACCAAGGAAATTGTGTTGAAGGGTGTCCGATTCAATGATTTGTACACTGTTGACACAAATTGCAAGCCTACAAGGGTACTGTGCTTTGCGTCCCTAGATGAAGAGACAGAACTGTGGCACATAAGGCTTGGACACGCGAATCTTCAACTCATCCACAAACTCCAGAAGAAGGAACTTGTTCGTGGTCTTCCAAATGTCAAACCTAAGACCCATGGAGTTTGTGATGCTTGTGTTAGTGGGAAATAAACACGTTCCTCTTTCAAGAGCAAACCTAATGTTACTACTTCTCACCCTATAGAACTAATCCATATGGATCTTTGTGGTCCCATGAGGATAAGAAGTCATGCAGGGAACATGTACGTGTTTGTTATTGGCGATTATTACTCTAAATTTACATGGACAATCTTTCTTTCTTCTAAGGAACAGGTATTCAAGACATTTGAGTTATTAATCAAGAATGTGGAGAAAAATTTGGGACAAAAGCTAAGCGCTATTCGATTCGACCATGGAACAAAGTTTGAGAATGCAGTGCTCCTTGAATTCTGCAGGGAACATGGCATTTCTCATAACGTTTCGGCTCCTAGGACACCACAACAAAATGGAGTGGTTGAAAGAAAGAACATGACTTTGGAGGACATGGCTAGAACACTACTTATTGCTAGCAACCTTCCTTGAATCTTCTGGGCTGAAGCAATCAACACATCTTGCTATATCCTTAATCGTGCTATGCTTAGACCCTTTCTCAATAAATCTGCTTATGAACTAATCAGGGATCGCAAGCCCAATGTCTCCCACTTGTATGCTTTTGGATGCATGTGTTTCATTCACAACAATGCGAAAGACAACTTGGGAAAGTTTGATCAACAAAGTGATGAAGTGATGATGTGACCAAGTCCCATCAAGAGAGCCAAGACAACCAAGATGACCATGGTGACTTAAGTGATGGCTCAAGTGTCCAAGATGAGCCTAGTGAAGCCCCAGACGCCACTCCAAGCCAAGACCAAGACACAATGATCTTTCTCCTGGGTCTATCAATAGAGCTCGAGCAAGACAACTTGAAATGGAGCTAAAGAAGGGACTCACAAGCCTCGAAGCTCCAAGCCTTGTTACTCTTGAGCCGATCAATCTTATCCTGGCGCGTTCGGGCTCGTGAATCATGTTGCTGTTATTTAATTGCAGTTCATGACATTCTTAGACTTGGTTTAAGCGTTATTTCTCAGTTTTTAAGTTTTAAGCTTATGTTAAGATTTTGGGCCGAGTTTGGGCCGCAACTTTGTTTTGGCACGTAGCTCTCTTTGCCTTTATGTGGTTGGTTTGTTGTGGAAAGAAGGACACATTCATTTTCTATCAAGAATACAGTTTTTGGCTGAGTAAAACTCTCTCTTCCTTCCTCCTGGCTAGTGAGTGAAATTGAGATCACTTGGTGGCTCTTGAGTGCGTCAAATCTCAAGATCTTCAAGCCTAGCCCTCCTTTGTTTGGTGTGTCATATCCAAGGCGAGAAGAGCCCTATCCAACCCTTGTTCCACCATCATTATCCACACCTTGACGCCTTCATCATCATCCATCAATCCACCGGTTCTATCCCTCGTTCTGCCTTGGAGCCGCCGTTGGAGTCTCCTGGCACCGTCAATTCACCCCTAACCGAGAGCCTTGCCTTTAGAGACATTTAAGAGCAACTCCATGCACCGATATCCCCTCAATCCTTGCTCCTATCACGTGGTATCAGAGCTATGTCAAGTATTGCTCGAAACTTTGGTTTAAGGTGTTAGATTTTCAGGTTTGCAAGCCTATGTTTCGTGCCCTCAAATCTGGACGTTTGACATTTGTTTTCTTGAGTTCTGTTGTTGTTTTCCTTATTGTTTTCTTGTGTCTTTACTTGCGTCATTTCCATGTTACTTGCTTCGTTTTTCCTTGAGTCATCCTAACCAACTATGTTGTCCACGTCCAACCTAATTATTGCTTATTTTTGTTGAGTCAAAGCCTTCCTAATTTCTAGCCATAGTAGTTAGTCATTAGAGGCCATTTCTTTTTATCTTTTTGCTATATTCCACATTTGAATTTGTTGCTTGCTTGTGCATAGGCTACAACTTAAACGTTAGAGTAACGGGAAAGACTCCTTGCTCATCTTTGTAAATTTTGTTGCATTTATTTATGCAAATAGTCATCAATAGTAAAAAAAAAAAAAATCGAAGAACACGTGGTTGATTCAGAAATACCCGATCCAAGTAACAAAAGGGAGGCCATAGAAAAAGTGAATCAATGTTGACAAAAGAGGCTTGAAGCATTGGCTGAGTTGGTCGTTATTTTCTTCCTTATTGCAACAAGTGTAATCTTTGTAAGTCCAAGTGAGTTTAGTAGATTCTTTGGCATTGCTTAACTTAATTGTTTCACAAGTACTTCAGATTCATTTGTGGCGTGTATCTCTTGTTTATTTTGTTTTAAGTTAAGTCTAGGACCCTAAGCTTACCCTACATAGCTGTGCTTGCTTGACTGAAAGTCTTGACTCTTGAATTAAGGTTTAAAGCTCTTACTAGCTTTGGATCCATTGATAAGTCTTGTGATCTGTGAGAACTTTTGTGTTGGATTTTTGTTTAAGTCTTATTTCTCAAGGAAACTCAGAAAGTGTAGGATCGTGATTGTTAGATAAAAACTTAAGGAACTCAGAATAACGATTCTTAGTTCCTTTCGCAGCGAAAATAAACAATCAAGCAAAAGACAAGTTCCTTATAGTGGAAACCTTTGATTGCCAACTAGCAATCCAGGATAAAAACCACTACCTTTCTTTTGAAAGGATTTCAAAGTCTACTTCTTGATTTCTTATCTCTTTTGGTTACAGCTTATCCTAGGAACGAACACACAGTTCCTTTGCCTTACACACAGTTAGACAATCCTAGATAACTTAACACAATCAATAATCAATCCAAGAAACAGACTTTCGCACCTAGGAACTATTACTTACAGTCACAGGAACTTAGCACTCAGCTCTTCTTCCTTGACTGGTTCCTCTTGATCTCGGTTTGCTTTGATGATCTTTGTTTGGAGGTTCACACTAGATATTTGCTAATGAGTGTGAGTTCTTGTTTTGGTGCTTAAAGATAACCCTTGGGTTAGTCTTCCGTTTATAGAGGATTCTTCGCAGCTCGATCCTCTTTGGTTCCCACGGATTGAGCTTGCCCTAGGATTGGTGGTTCTCCTTGATCCACGTTGTTCTTGGCATGTGCAAACAACCTAGGCAGCTCAGAATCTCTCTTGGTTGGTCAACTACCTCAGACGAGCTTTGTGGTATCGTTGTCAAAACGCTTTCGTCCGAGGTTGAGTAAGCTGGCCGCTTGGGAACCGTCTGCTGGACAGCGACGTCTTCATGTGCTGTCGCTTTCATCGTCTCTGTCCGAGGTAGAGGTTCTCTAGGCATCTTGTTCTTTAGCTCTTGGACCTTGGCAGACTTTTGGAAGCTTCGGACAAGTCGTTTTCGACACCTTTTGTCCGAGGTTGTGTGTTCCCAGATTTCTCGGGAATCGCAATGTCGCAAGCTCTATTTCTGGGCATACCTGGGTTCCTCTGGATTCCTTCAGCTGTCTTGTTCCTTTGGTTCCCTTGTTCTGTTTGGCTTTCCTGCCTTCGGTATATTCCTGTGGTTCCTTAAAACACATCGTTGAGATAAAACATTAGTATCATAATATTTGTCATCTTCAAAAGTAGAGAAACTGAGGAAAGGAACTCTCAGGGGAACCGAAGTTCCAGAGTTCCGTTTCCTAACAATTTCCCCCTTTTTGATGATGACAAATATAAGGAACCTGGCAACATAATAGGAACATGAAATTCATGAGACCATATTGAGATAACGGGATTTACAACATTACAGATTAGTGATAGAACATTCAATGGCTGCAAATTCCCCCTAAGCACGTGAACAAGTTTATTTCAAATTCCCCCTTAGAAATAGAACTAGTTCAGAGTTCCTATTAATTCAGTAGTCTCCAAAGTTCAAGGTTCCTATCATTTTCTTCCCCCTTTTGACATCATCGAAAAGATTAAGTATAAGTTAAGAATATGATATCGGAGTGAATATGCGATTGCAGCAAGCCCATAAAATGTCATAATGAAAACTTAAGGCAAAGACAAATGAGCATGGGAACGAAACTGAAGATAATCATTAAAAACTTCACTTATCATTGATCAAACACACAAAATACCACAAGCAAACAACAAACAACCGACAAGACAAACAACAGATAGCAAGGAAGACAACAAACGCAATCTTAAGAAAGACAACAAAAGGGATAGAAGAGGGGAGTAGGATCCTAAGGGAAACTACTAGCTCGCTGTGGCGTTGTAGCACTGGGAACCTAGAACAAGCGTTCCTATGGCGTAGTAGTGGCCTCTTCTTCTGCATCCTTGCCGTCGGTTCCTACATTTTGGCCCGCGACCTGATGAGCACTGATTGCACCTTGCCAATCCTTCTGCAGAACTTCCACCAGACTCTCGACAACAGAACTGATACGCCCCAACTCTCTTACTTGATCATGGATGGCGACCATGTTGGCAGTCGAGCCTTCCAAGATAGCTTTTTCAATACGATCCAACGCAAGGAGGATCGCAGAGGAGTCTGAAGAGGGTGGTTGCTGAGGGTGGGAACTAGAACGGCCCTGGGAACTCGCCTTTTTCTTAGGCGGGATTTCTTCTGTTTCAGCAGGGTTGGGTTGTTGTTCCTTAGATTTCAGCTTCCGAACTGTGTGCATTGTAAGACATTTGCTGTAGGCAGTCTCGGGGAAGTCTTCTGGGTACTGATTGAGGTTGGAGAGTAGCCTTTTGATGATGTGAGGGAAGGGTAAAGCATGGGAGTCATGGGATGCACAGAATTGCATGTGAGCCAGCACAATACGGGGAAGATCCAACTGAACGCCGGAGAGCACTTTGTCCATGTAGATGGCGTCGGTGATGAGGACTTCGTTCCTGTGCTCTTGCCTAGGAACCAAGTTGCGAGTGATCCAAAAATGCAGTAGCCGGTTTGCGATGCAGAGATCCTTCGTCTCCAAAGATGAGGGGGATGCGCCGTCATAAATTTTCTTGACGATTGCTCCTTTGGACTTGAAGCCCTTTCCCTTGGGCCATCCCTTCTTCTGAGGCAGAATGCCAAACCTAGACCTCGACTCAATCCCTAGAGCAGACGCGATTAGATTGGCGGACAGGGGAAAGTTGGTTCCCTTCCATATGAGAATGGCGTCGTGACATGGAGAGTTCTCCTTCTGGGGTATAAATTCCATGGACTGGTAAAACATCCGGACAACCTCATCGGAAGCAGAGAAGGGCTCGCACAACATCTCGTCCCACCCTTGGAACTGCAACAGAGAGTGGAATTCATTCAAAGCTTCTCCATAGAGTTCCTCATCCTCTTCTTCTAACTCCTGGGTCCATAATTCTCTGCCGATAATGAGAGGTTTTAGGATCTTCCTTTTGGAGAAGGAAGAGGAGGCAGAGAGGGTGGTGATTTTGGCCCTTTTTGTGGATTTGGTTTCATAGGGAATAATGGCTTGGGAGCTTCTCTTCCTCTGTTGCATTCTTGTGGCGACAGAGGGGCCTGGGTTGGAAGTTTTGGATTTGAGGCTGATCGGGGAAGGCTCGGGGCTAGGGATCTCTTGAAGGGATTTATCCGGAGAGGAATCATGCGACCCGCCTTCAGAAACTGATTTTGTGACTGATTCTGAAGCCAAAGTGATGGCTTGCTCCTCTTCTTTGGGCATGGTTGGTTCCTCTTCCACCTTTTCCTTAGCCTTTGGTGGCTCCTCAAGCTTCTCTTCTGGTTTCTCTGCCGGTTTCGCCATAGGGTTCTCTTTGGGGAGGGATTTTTGATAGGTGGAGGGAGAAACAGGCTTGGAGGAGGAGGCTTTAGCCTTCTTTTCGCGAAAGGCTTGAAGAAAAGCAGCCTCTTCTTCATCCATAACAATGAGTGGGTTACGGTTGGCCATTTGAGAGAAGCTAAGAGGATTTCTGTGTGAGGAGAAAGAGAGGTAGAGGATCAGAGAGATGGAGAGCTTGTGTGATCAACTCGGAGCAACTGAGCACCTCTTTAAGTGCGTTGAAGATCTGGGATGGCCAAGAAATGAGGTGACCGTTGACGCAAATCCAGCCGTTGAGAAGATCAAGAAAAATCGGAAGCATTGAAGAGAGTTGCAGCTTTTTGGAACGGCTAATTTAAATTCAAAATATGACCCATTCCGAGAAGAGGGAGGTCTGCCACTGATGAGACATGCCTTATCCCTGCTAATATGCCATAAATAGCGTCTAGGAGAGCCAAGCGAGCCGTTGGAGAGACGCGATGTTCTGGTTCCTTTCTGGCGACATTTTCAGCGAGCTAGAGGAATGTATGGGAACCTTTGGTGTGGGTGGAGACAAAGGAACCAAAAACAGTACGTTCCCATACAAGGAATCAGGGTAGGCTATTTATCGCATTGTACAATAATTCTCAGAGAAGGTTTAGAGATGGATCATAGAGAAACAAATTGAGCAATGAGGCAAGGGTAGGTCTTAGTACACAATCATCATTTCAGCTTGTAATGTTGGGTTAGAAATATGATCAGATCGTGACTTTTGGGCCATCAAAGAAATTTGAACAATGAGGAGTTGAGAAATAATGATAATCAAAAGGAAACGAGCCAGAAAAATTTATCTAAGCCTTTATAAGAAACCATTATGACAAGAAGGGTTTGTAGCAAAAGATATAACACAAGGACATCAAGACTCAACAAGTTAAATATCTTAAACTAGTCAATCAGGGGAACTTGGAAAGAATTCTCAGAACTAAGGTCACTACTGAGTAATATGAATCATTCCTAGTTCCAATCTAAGGTTCTCAAAAGGAACTCTATTCAATGCCTTGGTGAATATATCTGTAATTTGATCTTCAGTTCTACAAAATTTCATAATGATGTTTCCCTTCTCAACATGATCTCTAAGAAAATGATGTCTAATGTCAATATGCTTGGTCCTAGTATGATGCACAGGATTCTTAGAAATGTTTAAAGCACTAGTGTTGTCACAAAGAATAGTGAGAGGGCCATAAGACATACCAAAGTCCGCGAGTTGTTGCTTTAGCCAGAGAAGTTGGGAACAACAAGAGGCAGCTGCAATGTACTCGGATTCTGTGATGGAGAGGGAGACTGAAACTTGTTTCTTTGATCCCCATGACACAAGGCAAGGGCCTAGGAACTGTGCCATTCCAGAAGTGCTCTTTCTATCCACCAAATATCCAGCATAATCAGCATCAGTGAAACCCATGAGCTCAAAGGGACATTCTTTGGGGTACCAAATGCAGAGATCGTCAGTTCCCTTGAGATATCGAAGTATTCTCTTTACAGCAGCCAAGTGGATTTCTCTTGGACAAGATTGGAACCTAGCACACAAGCCAACAGCAAAGACAATGTCTGGTCGACTAGCGGTTAGGTACATGAGTGAGCCTATCATACCTCTATAGAGCTTCTCCTCCACTAGAGGACTCGAGTGGTCCTTATCCAGATGGGAAATGGTGGATATGGGAGTGGAGAGAGGCTTGCATGAATCCATTTTGAACTTCTTCAGTAGTTCCTTGACATACTTCTGTTGGTGGATTTGAATTCCATCTTCCTTTTGAGTGATTTGTAATCCGAGGAAGAATGTGAGTTCCCCAATTAAACTCATTTCAAATTCACTGCTCATCAAGTCTTTGAACTTGTCTACAAGGGACAGGTTAGTGGAACAAAAAATGATATCATCAACATAGATTTGAACCACTAAGATGTTACCTTCTTCTTCTAGGATGAAGAGAGTATTATCAATAACTCCATGCCTGTAGCCATTTGAGAGTAGGAACTGGGCAAGACGATCATACCAAGCTCTGGGAGCTTGCTTGAGGCCATAGAGTGCCTTGTCTAGAAAGTAGACATGATCTGGATGATCGTCGTCTTCGAAACCAGGAGGTTGCTTGACATAGACTTCTTCTTGAAGAATTCCATTGAGGAAGGCTGTCTTCACATCCATTTGGAACAACTTGAACCCTTTGTGAGATGCGAAGGCAATCAACAACCTTATTGCTTCGATCCTTGCCACTGGAGCATAGGTTTCATCATAGTCAATTCATTCTTGTTGATTGTATCCTTGAGCCACAAGTATTGCTTTGTTCCTTATCACAGCTCCTGTATCATCTAGCTTGTTTCTAAAAACCCATCTGGTTCCTATGATGTGCTTATCCTTGGGGCGAGGAACCAGATGCCAGACTTTGTTCCTTTCAAATTGATGAAGCTCTTCTTGCATGGCTTGGATCCAGTCCGCATCCTTCAGTGCCTCACCTATGTTCTTTGGTTCCACAATAGACAAAAAGGCATTAAAGACAAAGAAAGTTAGATGTTCATACCTAACTGGAGGCTTGACGACTCTTCTTTCTCTGTTGGAAGCCAAAGTATTTGATGTGGAGACATTCTGAGTTGAGCATTCAGCTTCCTGGTTGGGGTCACCTTCTCCATTGAAGAACATGTGGGAAGATGAATCATTGAGGTCTCCACAGATGTTGTTGTCATGCTCATGGTTCCCAGAAATAGATTGTTGTTCATTATCCATTGGAACTGGTGGAGAAGCCATTGGAGGGTTCCGTTCAGCAGGGCAGGAACTGGGAGGAGTGACATCTTCATCTGGATCTTCTTGGGATGACTTGGGAAACGGATCTTCAAAGGAACTGGTGGTGTTCTGCACAATCTTTCCAAGTGATTTTTCATTAAAAATAACATGAACACTTTCTTCTACCTTTTTAGTCCTTTTGTTGAAGACCTTGTATGCCTTGCTGCCTGAGGCATATCCAATGAAGATTCCTTCATCACTTCTTGAGTCGAACTTGCCAAGATTGTCCTTCCCATTGTTGTGCACAAAGCACTTGCATCCGAACACCCTTAGATGAGAAATGTTGGGAACTCTTCCTCTTAGGAGTTCATAGGGTGTCTTCTCTGTGATAGGGCGAAGCATGGCTCTATTGATGATGTAGCATGCTGTGTTGATCGCCTCAGCCCAAAAGGATTGGGAGAGTCCACTTGAGATCAACATAGTTCGAGCCATGTCTTCCAAGGTCCTATTCTTTCTCTCCACTACTCCATTCTGTTGAGGAGTGTATGGTGCAGAGAAGTTGTGATCAATGCCATGCTCACTGCAAAAGGTTAGAAATTATCCATTTTCGAATTCGGTACCATGGTCAGACCGAATAGCATTAAGTGAACAATCAAGGGATTTTTCTAACAAGGGAACCAGGTCTTTAAAGCGATCAATAACTTCACTTTTAGATTTAATGAAAATGGTCCAAGTAAAGCGAGAGAAGTCATCGACAATAACAAAAATATACCTGTTCCCTCCTAGGCTTTGAACTCTCATGGGTCCACAAAGATCCATGTGGATGAGCTCAAGAGGCCTTGAGGTGCTTACCATGTTTTTGGATTTGAAGGAACTACGAGCCTGTTTTCCTTTTACACAGTCAGAGCATGGTTCCTTAGATGTGCCATTCAGCTTTGGCAATCCTCTGACTAGTTCCTTTGAGTGTAGCTTTTGAATCAGCTTGGTGCTACCATGACCGAGGCGTTGGTGCCACAACTCAGCTTGGTCATTCACGGTTGAGAGACACAATTTCTCCTTGGGGACGAAGGATGGATCAACAATGTAAACATTGTTGAATCTCTTTCCTTTTAGGATGATTTGTCCCGAGGAGTCAAGAACTGAGCATTCGTTTGATCTAAATCTGACTTCATTGTCTCATTGATCACACAGCTGTGACACACTTATTAGATCAAAACCAAGACTATCAACAAGGTGAACTTTGTTTACCTGAATGTGATCGTTAAGTTTCACAGTTCCTATTCCACAGATTTTCCCTTTGCTTTTGTCTCCAAAGGATATGTTCCCTCCTTGGAGAGGTTGAAGAGAGGTCATTTGATTTCTTTTTCCGGTCATATGGCATGAGCAACCACTATCAATGTACCATAGTTGGGGTTGCCTCTCTTCTTTCTGCACATAAGGGAACTAAGATTTCTGAACCCAGCGAAGCTTGGCTTTACTGGGGGGATTAGCATTTCGAGTCTGTGAATAATCAGGGAGTTGGTTCCTTTCCTGGTGATAAACACTTTTCTCCCTTTCAAAGTTCCTTTTCTTAGCACAATCAGTGTTGTAATGGCCATTCTTACCACAATAGGTACATAAGCGGTTGTAGACAACATGACCATACTTTCCTTTCCCTGGCCTAAAAGGTTTTTCATTTATTTTGTTGAAATCAATATTGTTTTTAACCTTACTATTGGCCATGTCAACATACTTTTTGTGAGCAAAAGAATTGGTGAACCATTGATTTTCATGAGTCATTTTTTCTTTTCCTTTTGGTTCCTTCTTAGGGCTTTGAGAACCTTCATTGAGACGTTTGGCAACCTCAGCCTTGTTCTCAAGCACCATGATCTTCTCTGATAGGAACTGATTCCTGTCACGAGAGGTGGCAAGAGCAATGATGAGGTTCTCATTCATCTCAACAAGTTCTCGTCTAGCTTTTTCATCTTCAACATCATTGTTATCCTTGTTGTTGACATATCCTATTCCATGGCATTGTCTCACAAAAACAGTTTGATTTATTGTCTTTTCATTAATAGAATAAGTGAGGATGTCTAATCTATCAATTATGGATTGAAGCATGTCTTTTCCAGGTAAATTAGCATGCAAGGGAACTGTGACAGAGTCTATGCTAGTTTCATCACAAGATTTGCAGATTTTAAGGTGACTAGCATGCACGTTCCTAATTTCAATCAGTTTGGAGTGAGTTTCAGCTAGGTCTTTCTCAGTTTCATCAAGTTTCTTACTCCAAACAGAATTCTCAACAGTTAAGCATGCAATTTCATCTTCACAATCATCAAGTTTCTGTTGAAGGGAACTGGTTTCCTTTCCTAGTTTCTTTATGATCTTAAGAAGTTGTTTCTTATCACAATCAACTAGGGATTTTAAGAGATCATCAGAAGTTACCTCAAGGTCTTCTGAGTCGCTTGAGTCTCCTTTTTCCATGAGACATCTTCCTCCAGAGAAGCCGCTCAGATCTAGTTCCTCATCTGAGTCTTCTCCCCATGAGGCTACGAGAGCCTTCTTTCTCTGAGGTTTTTCTTCTTCCTTGGAGTCTTCCTTGTTGGGATAGTTCTTAGCGTAGTGTCCCTTCTCTTTGCACTCGTAACAAGAGACTTCCTTTAGATCCCTTCTGGGTCCGTTGTAGGAGGAACTGCCCTTTTGGAACCTTCCCATCACAAATAATTTTTTGATATTCTTTGAGAAGAGGGCTGTTAGCTCGTCCTCCTCTTCTTCCAAGTCTGAGTTCTCTTGCTCCATCTCAAGCTTTGAGAAAGCTTTGGAGATCTTAAGGGCGATTCCTTTCTCCAGTTTCTTATCGGCATTGGCTTTAGTGTGTTCTCCTTCTTCAACTTCCAGTTTCCCTATGACTTGGGTCAAGGGAAGGGATTGGATGCCCGGAGTGTTCTTCATGATTCCTTTGAGAAGGGTGAACTTGGAGTTGAGTCCATTGATGATCACTAAGGACTTGGAGACTTCATCAAGATCAACTCCCGCCGCCGTCAACTTTCCAATTAATCTGTTGAAGCGAGAGTAGTACTCTGAGATGGTCTCAGTTTCCATCATTTTGAAGGTGTGGTATTCTCCTTCCAAAGCAAACTTTCTGCTTTGCTTTAGTTCCTCACTTCCTTCATGCATCTCCTTGAGAGCTTTCCACATCTCTTTGGCCGTCTTGATTCCTATGACCTTGTCCATGTCCTCTCTGTCCAATCCATTGAGGATGAACTGCCTGGCCTTGGCATTCTTCTCCATGATAACATAGTGTTCTTGTTTCCAATCTTCTTCCTTCATGGTGAGGTCGACATAGCCATCTCCATTTTCGACTATCCTCCAGCATTGGTAGTCGTTGGTCTTGATGTGGCTTTCCATGCACTTTTCCCACCATGTTTCTTCTCCTTTCTTTCAGAGATGTGGCTTGTTGGTGGAGATTCCGAGCTCAAACTTGCTTGGTTGAGACATGATATGCAAACTTATCAAAGATCTAGATCTTTTCCTGCTCTGATACCAATTGTAGGATCGTGATTGTTAGATAAAAACTTAAGTAACTCAGAATAACGATTCTCAGTTCCTTTCGCAGCGGAAATAAATAATCAAGCAAAAGACAAGTTCCTTATAGTGGAAACCTTTGATTGCCAACTAGCAATCCAGGATAAAAACCACTACCTTTCTTTCGAAAGGATTTCAAAGTCTACTTCTTGATTTCTTATCTCTTTTGGTTACAGCTTATCCTAGGAACGAACACACAGTTCCTTTGCCTTACACACAGTTAGACAATCCTAGATAACTTAACACAATTAATAATCAATCCAAGAAACAGACTTTCACACCTAGGAACTATTACTTACAGTCACAGGAACTTAGCACTCAGCTCTTCTTCCTTGACTGGTTCCTCTTGATCTCGGTTTGCTTTGATGATCTTTGTTTGGAGGTTCACACTAGATATTTGCTAATGAGTGTGAGTTCTTGTTTTGGTGCTTAAAGATAACCCTTGGGTTAGTCTTCCTTTTATAGAGAACTCTTCGCAGCTCGATCCTCTCTTGGTTCCCATGGATTGAGCTTGCCCTAGGATTGGTGGTTCTCCTTGATCCACGTTGTTCTTGGCATGTGCAAACAACCTAGGCAGCTCAGAATCTCTCTTGGTTGGTCAACTACCTCAGACGAGCTTTGTGGTGTCGTTGTCAAAACGCTTTCGTCCGAGGTTGAGTAAGCTAGCCGCTTGGGAACAGTCTGCTGGACAACGACGTCTTCATGTGCTGTCGCTTTCATCGTCTCTGTCCGAGGTAGAGGTTCTCTAGGCATCTTGTTCTTTAGCTCTTGGACCTTGGCAGACTTTTGGAAGCTTCGGACAAGTCATTTTCGACACCTTTTGTCCGAGGTTGTGTGTTCCCAGATTTCTCGGGAATCGCAATGTCGCAAGCTCCATTTCTGGGCACACCTGGGTTCCTCTGGATTCCTTCAGCTATCTTGTTCCTTTGGTTCCCTTGTTCTATTTGGCTTTCCTGCCTTCGGTATATTCCTGTGGTTCCTTAAAACACATCTTTGAGATAAAACATTAGTATCATAATATTTGTCATCTTCAAAAGTAGAGAAACTGAGGAAAGGAACTCTCAGGGGAACCGAAGTTCCAGAGTTCCGTTTCCTAACAGAAAGGACGCCCAAGACAAGAACAAAGGCCCCTCCAATGAAGGCCTACCAGCCGGCTCTCCTATCACCATGTAGACCCTCCTCCAAGCCATCCAAACAACCAAGGATGACACGAATGAAAGGGTCCGCCAACAGATCCAAGCATTGAGAGAGGAACAAGAAGCCTTCATGAGGAATATGGAGGCCAAGTGGGAGCAATCTCAAAGTGGTCCGAAGCCTAGTGGAGCACATGAGCTAGGAGGCCCATCCAACACTTTCCATGTAGAAGGAGGTGCGTCTGGAGCCTTTTCTCAAGAGCTCTCACGGCTGTCCATCCATGACACCATCTCTTCACACGTCCCACTTGTTTCCACAACTAGAGAAGGAAAGGTATGAGTTCTGAGTTCCTTGTTACTTCTAGTGTTTCTACATTTCCTCCATTGTGAACTAACCATGCAGATTTGGGAGCAAGAGGACCTCACCAAGCTCAAAATGAGTATTACCCTCCAAGGAACCTCGCGCCTCCCTTGCTACCAAGGAGGAACATGCCTGGTCAGGGCTTTGGCCGTGGCCACTTTCAAGCGCCAAGAACGCCCTACTAAGCTCAAAGGGTGGCATTTGAAGAGGATTATGGCGAGGCCTAAGACATACCACACCACCATGAAATCAAGCTTGAAGTGTAGCCTTTTGGAAGTATGTGTTAGGTAGAAATTTATCTTGATTGGGAGCAAAAAACTGAGTAAAATTTTGAGTTTTACAACTACTCTGACGCACAACGAGTAGCCATTGCTTCCATTAAGTTTGTAGATTTTGCCTATCACTTGGTGGCTCTTGAGTGCGTCAAATCTCAAGATCTTCCAACCTAGCCCTCCTTTGTTTTGTGTGTCGTATCCAAGCCGGGAAGAGCCCTATCCAACCCTTGTTCCACCATCATCATCCACACCTTCACGCCTTCATCATCATCCATCAATCCACTGGTTATATCCCTCGTTCTACCTTAGAGCCACCGTTGGAGTCTCTTGGCGCCAATAATTTACCCCTAACCGAGAGCCTTGCCTTTGGAGACGTTGAAGAGCAACTCCCTGCACCGAAGTCCCCTCGATCCTTGCTCTTATCACGTGGTATCAGAGCACAGCTTATAGAGTCTACAACAAGAGAACCTAGAAGATCGAATAGAGCATTCATGTTGTCTTTGATGAACACTCAAAAGATGTGAGTGATGATTCCAACACACTGTTCCCTGATAATGACCTTCCACGAATGCAACGTGAAGACTCAGATGACGATGGTGATGATGGAAGTCACCATGCTAATCCACGTATAGGGAATAGTACCCCTAACGTTGTTGGGAGCACTACTGGTTCTCTAGGATTCATCACACGACGAAGTGGTGGAACGTGCGGAACAACATATTGGATTACTCCAGAGCAGCACAAAGCAAACAGTGGAATTGCTAATACCACTACTGCACCAGCACTTTACATTCCTACTACATCCACTCAAGCAATAGATGTTGATGCTACCACTATTCTTGATGGAACTACTGGTGGTGATAACTCGGATGCACACCTCGTACAAGTTAGCCAAGTGAGTGATGTTGTAGGAACAGTCACTGAGGAAGATACTACAGATGATGCTGATGTTCCGTTGCCTTCATCCTCAACTACAGTTATTGATGTAATTCCTCTTCTACCTCTAGTTCGTGAATCACAAAGTTCCAGGATGCAAAAGAATGATCCAGTTGACGCTGTCATCAAAGCTTTTGATCAAAGAGGTACATGTTCCCAACAACATAACTTTTGTTCTTTCTATGCTTTCATCTCATTTGTAGAACCAAAGACCATGAAGTAAGCATTGGAATCAGATTGGATCGTTGCTATACAAGAAGAGCTGCACAATTTGAGAGGAACAAGGTGTGGAGATTGGTTCTATTGCCCAAGAACAAGCATGCTATTGGCACTCGCTGAGTATTTAGGAACAAGCTCGATGACTCTGGAATTGTGACAAGGAACAAGGCAAGATTGGTTGCTCAAGGCTACAACAACAAGAAGGGATAGACTATGATGAGACATATGCTCCAGTAGCTCGCATTGAAGCCATTCGACTTCTCATCGCTTATGCTACCTTCAAAGGTTTCACATTGTACAAAATGGATGTCAAAACATCCTTTCTCAATGGATACCTTCAAGAGGAAGTTTTTGTGAAACAACCCCATGGCTTTAAAGATGTAGATCATTTTGACCATGTGTATGCACTGGACAAGGTATTGTACCTCGTGCTTGGTATGATAGGTTGTCACAATTCCTTATCTCCATGGATATAGACGTGGTGCGATCGACAAGACATTGTTCCTCTTGGAACACAAAGGTGAGATTCTCGTAGTTCAAGTATAATGATATTATTTTTGGTTCTACTAACCCTGCACTTGTAAAGAAATTCAAAAATCTCATGAGCAGTGAATTTATAATGAGTATGATAGGGGAATTGTCATTTTTTCTCGGATTACAAGTCTCTCAATCTTTTGAGGGAACAAGAGTACAACAAGGAGTTATTGAAGAAGTATGGTATGGAACCCATTGATACCCCTGTTTCTCCTAACACTCGCCTTGATGCAGACTTGAATGGAAAAGATGTGGATGCTACAATGTATAGAGGAATGATTCACTCATTAATCTATCTAACGACAAGTAGGCCAAATGTCATGTTTAGTGTGTGTCTTTGTGCTAGATTTCGGGCAAATCTTAAGGAATCACACTTAACCGAAGTCAAGCGTATCCTGAGATACTTGAAGGGGAACGATCACTTGTGCCTTTGGCATCCAAGGAACAGTGCGTTTGAACTTGTGGGCTTCACTGATGCTGATTTTGTTTATTAAATCTTGCTATGTACTATGTGTTACATGATTTCAAATCTCTTGCAACTTCTATTTTTGATCATATGTGCTTCAACATTACACGATAACCACTTATTTCTTGCCAATGCAACCAATTTGATTATCTGAACCCTCGCAATAAGCCAAAATAATAATTGGTTGCCAAGCCGTCCTAAGCCATAATCCAAGTAAACGTTCCCTATGAACCTTTATTTGCATACCATTTTTACTGGGCTTAATTATCTGGATCATCTTTGTTCCCTACCTTATTTGTTTTGGAAATATCTTTGACATTTTGTGTGAACCTAATTAAATATCCAAACTAGCCTTTTATATCCACTCAAGAACTTCGGAATCGTCCTGATGGAGCTTTGCTTAAGGGGAAACAGAGAAAGGAACATCATTGATGGGAATATTTTGAGTAACATTGGAGAATTGAAGGTGAATGTTGCCTCATGTGCCGTCATAGGATATTGTGGTTGCCTCCTCCACTGATTAAGAGGTAAACTCTCCCCCAAATGAGAAAGCCGCCACAGAGGATGCATCTATGGCTGAGATAGAAGCTGAGTTGGAAACTCAACCACTTGAAGCTGTTGTGCCAAGTCGAAAGCACAAATATACCATCGGCTCCGACGATGTTAATGAGGAGCAAGACGTGCATAGCACTAGGGAACAGCGTGTGTCCATCGAGTTCTCTACCTCTACAAAATGTGATGCCGACGAGACCACTCCGGGTACCTTGAAAACTAGGTTGTGGTCGGCGAAAAAGGTTGAGAAAAATAAGGCAAAGATTAAGGAACAATCCATTGTTCCCAATTCCACTGAGGGGAAGAAGATTCTTCCACTACTGCTGATCCTAGAGAATTTTCTCATTGAGAACGGCTTTGAGGAAGTTCCAAGGCTGGGAACATCTCTTCTCCAACCGCATCATGGTCAACCCCGATCAGGTACGCGAGTTTTATCATTTCTTTCAACTCAATTCTTCTTCAACAATGGTGGGAACATCATCAATCTCTGGGGAGGATTTATCTTTCACTGTCTCCAATGTCGCCTGCTTGCTGGGTGTCACCGCTGATGGGTTTAGTGACATTCCTAGTGACAAAGTCACTGCTGCTCAGAAAGAGGCCAAGGAGGCAAGTGCTCAACGTCTCTTCAAATCCAAAACATGTGCTACTCATGTGTCTACTCTTACTCTGGATCAACGAATATCTGTTAGGAAACGGAACTCTGGAACTTCGGTTCCCCTGAGAGTTCCTTTCCTCAGTTTCTCTACTTTTGAAGATGACAAATATTTTGATACTAATGTTTTATCTCAAAGACCTGTTTAGAGGAACCACATGATAATTGTTGGAACCATGGAAGCCAACCAAGCTAAAGAAACCAAACAAGCAAGCCAAAGGAACCCAGGTGTGCCCAGAAATCCAACACGTGATGTTGATTTACCTGAGAAATCTGGGAACACCAAACCTTGGACAAAAGATGGTGAAAGCGACTTGAGCGAAGCTTCCAAATGTCTGCCACTATCCAGAGCAAAACTCCAAGATGCCTAGAATGCCGAACCTTGGACAAAGGTTGTTGAAAGCGACCTGTCATAAAGTTGTCACCATTCAGAGGACAGTTCCAAAGTGTCCAGATTGTTGAACCTCAGACGAAAGGAGTTGGACAACGACTTGGTTGACTTGGCTGAAGCAGTTGACCAACCAAAGTGGATTCTGAGCTGCCTAGGTTGTTGGTACATGTCAAAGACATCGTGAATCAAGGATTAACACACATCCTAGGGCAAGCTTGATCTGTGGGAACCAAGAGAAGATCCAACCTCGAGAATCCACTATATAAGAAAGATAAGCTCTGCTGTTATCTTTAAGCACAACTACTAGAATCACACTCCATAGCAAATATCATAGTGTGAAGTTCTTAACAAGATCATCAAATCAGAACAAGATCAAGATGAACCAGTCAAGGAATCAAAGAGCTATGTGCTAGTTCCTGTGACTGTAAGTGAGTTAGTTCCTTAGTGCTTAGGACTACTTCTTGGATTGATTATACTTTCTGTTAAGTTATCTAGGATTGTCTAACTGTGTGTAAGACAAAGAAACTGTGTGTTTGTTCCTAGGATAATCTGTAATCGAAGTGATAAGAAATCAAGAAGTAGACCTTGAAATCCTTTTGGAAGAAAGGTAGTGGTTTTTATCCTAGATTGCTAGTTGGCAATCGAAGGTTTCCACTATAAGGAACTTGTTCATTTAGTTGATTGTTTATTTCCGCTGCGAAGGGAACTGTAAACTGTATTCTCAGTTCCCTGATTATTAATCTAACAATCACGATCCTACAATTGGTATCAGAGTAGGAAAAACTCTCGATTTTTGTTAAGTTTGCAGATCATGTCTCAGCCAAGCAAGTTTGAGCTCGGAATCTCCACCAACAAGCCACATCTCCGAAAGAAGGGAGAAGAAACATGGTGGGAAAAGTGCATGGAAAGCCACATAAAGACCAACGCTAGAAAACTGGAAACTTGAGCACTATGTCATCATGGAAAAGAATGCCAAGGCTAGACAGTTCATTCTCAATGGACTGGACAAAGAAGACATGGACAAAGTCATAGGAATCAAGACGACAAAGGAGATGTGGAGAACACTCAAAGATATGCATGAAGGAAGTGATGAACTAAAGCAAAGCAGGAAGTTTGCTTTGGAAGGAGAATACCACACCTTCAAAATGATGGAAACTGAAACCATCTCAGAATACTATTCTCGGTTCAACAGGCTGATTGGAAAGCTAACAACGGCTGGAGTCAACCTCGATGAAGTGTCCAAGTCACTGGTGGTTATCAATGGACTCAACTCTAAGTTCACCCTCATCAAGGGAATCATGAAGAATACTCCAGGCATCCAATCTCTTCCCTTGACTCAGGTCATAAGGAAACTGGAGGTTGAAGAAGGAGAACACATCAAAGCCAATGCCGACAAGAAATTGGAGAAGGGAATTGCCCTCAAGATCTCCAAAGCCTTCTCAAGGCTTGAGATGGAGCAGGAGAACTCAGACCTAGAAGAAGAGGAGGACGAACTTACATCTCTCTTCACAAAGAATATCAAAAAATTCTTTGTGAAGGGAAGGTTCCAAAAGGGCAGTTCCTCTCACAATGGACGAAGGAGAGATATCAAAGAAGTCTCCTGTTATGAGTGCAAAGAAAAGGGACACTACGCTAAGAACTGTCCCAACAAGGAAGACTCCAAAGAAGATGAAAGACCTCAGAGGAAGAAGGCTCTTGTGGCCTCATAGGGAGAAGACTCAGATAAGGAACTGGATCTGAGTGGTTTCTCTGAAGGAAGATGTCTCATGGCAAAAGGAGATTCAAGCGACTCAGAAGACCTTGAGGTAACTTCTGACGACTTCCTAAAAACTCTAGTTGATTGTGATAAGAAACAACTTCTAAAGATCATAAAGAAACTAGGAAAGGAAACCAGTTCCCTTCAACAAAAACTTGATGATTGTGAAGATGAAATTGCTTGCTTGACTGTTTAGAATTCTGTGTGGAGTAAGAAACTTGATGAAACTGAGAAAGACCTAGCTGAAACCCACTCCAAACTCATTGATATTAGAAATATGCATGCTAGTCACCTTAAAATATGCAAATCTTGTGATGAAACTAGCATAGACTTTGTTAAAGTTCCTATGCATGATAACCTACCTGGAAATGATATGCTTCAATCTATAATTAATAGGTTAGACATTCTCACTGACTCTATAAATGAAAAAATGATCAATCAAACTGTCTTTGTGAGACAACGTCATGGAATTGGATATATTAATAACAAGGCCAATAATGATGCTGAAGATGAAAAGGCTAGACGAGAACTTATTGAGATGAATGAGAACCTCAGTACTACTCTTGCCACTTCTCGAGATAGAAATCAATTCCTATTAGAGAAGATCATGGTTCTTGAGAACAAGGCTGAGGTTGCCAAGCGTCTCAATGAAAGTTCTCAAAGTCTAAAGAGGGAACCTAAGGGAAAGGAGACAGCTTTCCCTGAAGACAAGTGGTTCACTAATTCCTTTGCTCACAAAAGGTATGTGGACATGGCTCACGGTAAGGTTAGAAACAATGTTGATTTCAACAAAAGAAAAACTGAGAAACCTTTGCCCGGAAAGGGAAAATATGGACATGTTGCTTACAATCGCTTGTGTTACTATTGTGGAAAGAATGGTCATTACAACACTGATTGTCCTAAGAAAAAGAACTTTGAAAATGAGAAAAGAGCTTATTACCATGATAGGAACTAGTTCCCTGGTCATTCACAGACTCGCAATGCTAATTCCCCCAGTAAAGCCAAGCTTCACTGGGTTCAAAAGTCTTAGTTCCCTTGTGTGCAGAAAGAAGAGAGGCAACCTCGACTATGGTACATTGATAGTGGTTGCTCATGCCATATGACTGGAAGAAGAAATCAAATGACCTCTCTTCAACCCATCCAAGGAGGGAACATCTCCTTTGGAGACAAAAGCAAAGGGAAAATTTGTGGAATAGGAATTGTGAAACTCAATGACCACATTAAGGTAAATAAAGTCCACCTTGTTGATAATCTTGCCTTTGATCTAATTAGTGTGTCACAGCTGTGTGATCAAGGAGACAATGAAGTCAGATTCAAATCAAATGAATGCACTGTCCTTGACTCCTCGGGACAAATCATCTTAAAAGGTAAAAGGCTCAACAATGTGTATGTTGTTGACCCATCCTTCGTTCCCAAGGAGAAACTTTGTCTCTCAACTGTGAATGATCAAACGGACTTGTGGCATAAACGTCTTGGTCATGCTAGCACCAAATTGATCCAAAAGCTACACTCAAATGAGCTAGTCAGGGGCCTCTCAAAGTTAAGTGGCAAATCTGAGAAATCATGCTCAGACTGTGTAAGAGGGAAACAAGCTCGAAGTTCCTTTAAATCCAAAAATAGGGTAAGCTCCTCAAGGCCCCTTGAACTCATTCACATGGACCTTTGTGGACCCATGAGAGTTCAAAGCCTAGGAGGAAACAGGTATATCTTTGTTCTCGTCGATGACTTCTCTCGTTTTACTTGGACAATATTCATAAAATCTAAAAGTGAAGTCATTGGACGTTTTAAGGATCTGGATCCCATGTTAGAAAAATCTCTCGACTGTTCCATCAATTCTATCCGTTCTGACCATGGTACCGAGTTCGAAAATGGAGAATTTCTAACCTTTTGCAGTGAGCATGGCATTGATCACAACTTCTCAGCACCATACACTCCTCAACAAAATGGAGTAGTGGAAAGGAAGAACAGAACCTTAGAAGACATGGCTCGAACGATGCTTATCTCGAGTGGACTCTCTCAATCATTCTGGGCTGAGGCAATCAACACAGCCTGCTACATCATCAATCAAGCTATGCTTCGCCCAGTCACATAGAAGACACCCTATGAACTTCTAAGAGGAAGGGTTCCCAACATTTCACATCTTAGGATGTTCGGATGCAAGTTCTTTGTGCACAATAATGGAAAGGACAATCTTGGCAAATTTGACCCAAGGAGTGATGAAGGGATCTTCATTGGATATGCATCAAGCAGCAAGGCCTACAAGATCTTCAACAAAAGGACCAAAAAGGTAGAAGAAAGTGTTCATGTTATTTTTAATGAAAAATCACTTAGTAGAAATGTGCAGAACACCATCAGTTCCTTTGAAGATCCATTTCCCAAACCTCCTCAAGAAGATCCAGATGAAGACATCACACCACCCAGTTCCTTCCCTGCTGCACAAAATCCTCCACTTGTTCCTCCACCAGTTCCCATGGATAATCTACAACAATCCATTTCTAGGAACCATGAACATGAAGACAACACCTGTGGAGACATCAATGATTCATCCTCTCACATGTTCTTTAATGGAGAAGGTGATCCCAACACAGAAGCAGAAGCTGAATGTTCAAATCAAAACACCTCCACATCAAATGCTCTAGCTCCAAATAGAGAAAGGAGAACCATCAAGCCTCCAGTCAGGTTCGAACATCTAACTTTCTTTGCCTTCAATACTTTCTTGTCTATTGTGAAACCAAAGAACATAGGTGAATCACTGAAGGATGTAGACTGGATTCAAGCCATGCAAGAAGAACTCCATCAGTTTGAAAGGAACAAAGTATGACATCTAGTTCCCCGCCCCAAGGATAAGCATATCATAGGAACTAGATGGGTCTTCAGAAACAAGCTCGATGATTCAGGAGCTGTAATAAGGAACAAAGCAAGGCTTGTTGCTTAAGGATACAATCTACAAGAAGGCATCGACTATGATGAAACCTATGCTCCGGTAGCAAGGATTGAAGCAATAAGGTTATTGATTGCCTTCGCATCACACAAAGGGTTCAAGCTATTCCAAATGGATGTAAAGACCGCCTTCCTCAATGGCATTCTTCCAGAGGAAGTCTATGTCAAGCAACCACCTGGTTTTGAAGACATTGATCATCCAGACCATGTCTATTTCTTAGACAAAGCTTTGTATGGTCTCAAGCAAGCCCCTAGAGCTTGGTATGATCGTCTTGTCCAGTTCCTACTCTCAAATGGCTACAGACGTGGAGTTATTGACAAGACCCTCTTCATTCTAGAAGAAGAAGGTAACATCTTAGTGGTTCAAATCTATGTTGATGATATCATTTTGGTTCCACTAACCTGTCCCTTGTAGAGAAGTTCAAAGACTTGATGAGCAGTGAATTCGAAATGAGTCTAATAGGGGAACTCACTTTCTTCCTTGGATTGCAAATAACCCAAAAGAAAGATGGCATACAAATTCACCAACAAAAATATATCAGGGAACTATTGAAAAAGTTCAAAATGGATTCATGCAAGCCTCTCTCCATACCTATCTCTACAATTGCTCATTTGGACAAAGATCACTCAAGTCCTCTTGTGGAAGAAAAACTCTATAGAGGTATGATACGCTCTCTCATGTATCTAACAACTAGTCGTCCAGACATTGTGTTTGCTGTTTGCTTGTGTGCTAGGTTTCAATCATGTCCAAGAGAAACACACTTAGCTGCTGTGAAAAGGATATTTCGATATCTCAAGGGAACTGACTCACTCTGCATTTGGTACCCCAAAGAGTGTCCCTTTGAGCTGATGGGTTTCACTGATGCTGATTATGCTGGATACTTGGTGGATAGGAAGAGTACTTCTGGAATGGCACAGTTCCTAGGCCCTTGCCTTGTGTCATGGGGCTCAAAGAAACAAATCTCAGTCTCCCTCTCCACCACAGAATCTGAGTACATTGCAGCCGCCTCTTGCTATTCCCAACTCTTATGGCTAAAGCAACAACTCGCGGATTTCGGTATGTCTTATGGTCCTCTCACTATTCTTTGTGATAATACCAGTGCTATAAACATATCTAAGAATCCTGTGCATCATACTAGGACCAAGCATATAGATATAAGGAATCACTTTCTTAGAGATCATGTTGAGAAAAGGAACATCATTATGAAATTTTGTAGAACTGAAGATCAGGTTGCATATATATTCACCAAAGCCTTAAATAGAGTTCCTTTCGAGAACCTTAGATTAGAACTGAGAATGATTCCTATAACCTAGCAGTGACTTTAGTTTAGAGGTTTCTCTCCAGTTCCCTTGATTGACTAGTTTAGATCTTTTACTTGTTCAGTCTTGGAATCTCTGTGTTATATATTTTGCAATAGACCCTCATTTCCATAATAGTTACTCAAAAGGCTTTGATACATTTTTCTAGTTCGTGTCCTTGAGTCTTCATTATTCATTTTAACTCAATCATTGTTCAAATTTCTTTGTTGGCCCAAAAGTCACAATCTGATCATATTCTAACCCAACAATACAAGCCGAAATGATGATTGTGTACTATGACCCTCCCTTGCCTCAGTGCACAATTCAATTCCCTATGATCCATTTCTTAACCCTCTCTCAGAATTATTGTGTAATGCGATAAATGGCCTTCCCCGATTTCTTTTATGGGAACGTACTTTCAGGTCCTATTTTTTAAAACCCTACATCAAAGGTTCCCATATACCCCTCTAGCACACTGAAAAAATCGCCATAAAGGAACTAGGATGGACTACCCTCTAAACGGCTAGTAAGCAAATTGCTCCTCCCAAGACGGCTTTTATGGCAAATTCTCAGGCGTCAGACATGTCATTTCAACCGGGAACAGTTTCCATCTTTGAGTGGTTGAGCTTTGAATTTGTGACCGTTCAACTTTAAAAAGGCTGCAAATCATTGGAGTTGTTTCAATGCTTCAGATTTTCCAGTATTTCTCTCAACGGTTCGATCTCTCCAACGGCACCAACATCACTCAAAGATTATTAAAGGGCTCCTGTTGATTGAACCAAGCACTCTGCCTTGCTACTCTCCAGCTCTCCCCTTCTCTAAATTGCTCCCTTTTTGTTTCTCACTTCTAAAAAAACCCCAGCTTCTCAAATGGCCGACAAAAACCCTAACCCTAATCTTGTTCAGGATGAGGAAGAAGCTGCACTCCTCAAAGCTTTCAGAGAAAAGAAAGCATCCTCATCCTTGAAATCCCTTGATGTCACCCCCTCTCAAAACCCAATAGCCCAGCAAGCTGAGAAGAAAGAAAAGGAACTCCCTCCTGTGTCCACATTTGCTACCCACACCGTCTCAGAAGGAGGCTCCCATGACTCCTCTCCGGACAAGGACACCCAGGAGATCCACAACTCAGAGCCGTCGCCTACAAGCCTTAAATCCAAACCTGCCTCTAACCCTGCTCCCTCAGTTGCCACAAGGCTCAAACTTCGCAAACGCAGTTCCCAGGCCTTGGTTCCTTACAATCCTGCCTCAAAAGGCCCAAATCCGCCACCCTTTCTTCCTCCTCTCTGGGACAAGTGTCTTCCTCCTTCTCTAAGAGGAAGATACTCAAGCCACTCATTATCGGAAAGGAGTTATGGACCCAAACCCTAGAGGAAGAAGATGAAGATCAATTTGGTGAAGCCCTCAGTGAGTTTCACTCTCTGCTCCAGTACCAAGGATGGGACCAGATCTTGGTGGAACCCTTCTCAGTCACCGACGAAGTCGTGCGCCTCTTCTACCAGTCCATGACCTTTGTGCCAGCCAAAGAAAACTCTCCCTGCAACGAGGCCATCATTCAATGGAAGGGAACTATGTATCCTCTGTCCCCCATCATCATTACCTCCGCTCTAGGGATTGAGCACAGGTCAGACTTTGACATTTTGCACCAAAAGAAGACATGGCCCAAAGGAAAAGGCAACAAAACCAAGAATGAGGTGGTAACCAAGCTCTATGATGGCGACATTCCAAAGAGCCTGCAAACGAAGGGACTCTCCATCTCCAACAAGCTGTTGCACTTCTGGCTCATAAAAAATTTGGTTCCCAGGCAGGAGCACAGATCCACGGTTCTCATCACTGATGCAATTCTCATGGATAAGATTTTGTCTGGTGACCAAGTTGATCTCCCCAGGATAGTGTTGGCCCATATGCAGTTCTGTAAGTCTCATGAATCCCATGCCCTGCCCTTCCCTCACCTCATCAAACAACTTCTCTCCATGCTCAACCAATATCCTGATGACTTCCCTGAAACCGCCTTCAACAAGTTCCTCACCATCGCCACAGTAAGAAAACTCAAAACCAAAGATCACCAGGCCGCTCCCTCTGAAACTCAAGCTGATCCGCCTAAGGAAAAGGCCAGTTCCCAAGCCTCCCCAAGCTCTCTGCCACCGCTCTACCCCACTCAAGACTCCTCCGCGATCCTAACTTCTCTGGGTCGTATTGAAAAAGCTATCACGGATGTTCCCATGCTATATCAATTGCCCTCCGTGATCAAGTAAATGAATTAGGGAAAACTAGAGCTGTTGTTTCCAGTCTGGTGGAGGTGCTTCAGAAAACCTAGGAGGATGCAACTGGAGCAAATCAGGCCACAGGCCAGGATGAAGAAACTGACGACAAGAAGGATGATGAAGAGGAGGCCACTGACATGCCATAGGAACGTCTTTCCTAGTTCCTAGTGCTATAACGTCACAGTGTGCTAGTAGTTCCCTAGGATCCTACTCCCCTCTTCTATCCTTTCTTTTGTCTGCTTTAATGTTTTCTTTTGTGATCTTGTGTGTCTCTCTCTCTACTCTGTGTCTGAACAATGTATTAAGCTCTCATGACTAATGGACTCTTTTGGCTACGTTTATAATGCATTATTTGTCTCTGCCTTAAGTTTCTATTATTTGTCTCTGCCTTGAACTATTGAAACTACTAGACTTATAGGAAATCTAAACCCGTTCTATTTCTGAGGGGGAACTTGAATAACTTAGTTCATCTGCTTAGGGAGAATTTGCAACTATTGAATGTTCTCTCATTATTTTATAAAGTTGTAAATCTCTAAGCTCAACCGTTCTCATGAATATTATGTCCTTATTATGTTTCCAGGTTCCTTATATTTGTCATCATCAAAAAGGGGGAAATTGTTAGGAAACGGAACTCTGGAACTTCGGTTCCCCTGAGAGTTCCTTTCCTCAGTTTCTCTACTTTTGAAGATGACAAATATTTTGATACTAATGTTTTATCTCAAAGATGTGTTTAGAGGAACCACAGGACAGTTGTTGGAACCATGGAAGCCAAACAAGATAAAGAAACCAAACAAGCAAGCCAAAGGAACCCAGGTGTGCCCAAAAATCCAACACGTGATGTTGATTTTCCCGAGAAATTTGGGAACACCAAACCTTGGACAAAAGATGGTGAAAGCGACTTGAGCGAAGCTTCCAAAAGTCTGCCACCATCCAGAGCAAAACTCCAAGATGCCTAGAATGCCGAACCTCAGACAAAGGTTGTTGAAAGTGACCTGTCATAAAGCTGTCACCATCCAGAGGACAGTTCCAAAGTGTCCAGATTGTTGAACCTCGGACGAAAGGAGTTGGACAATGACTTGGCAGACTTGGCTGAAGTAGTTGACCAACCAAAGTGAATTCTGAGCTACCTAGGTTGATGGTATATGTCAAAGATAGCGTGAATCAAGGATTACCACACATCCTAGGGCAAGCTTGATCTGTGGGAACCAAGAGAAGATCCAACCTCGAGAATCCACTATATAAGAAAGATAAGCTATGCTATTATCTTTAAGCACAACTACTAGAATCACACTCCATAGCAAATATCATAGTGTGAAGTTCTCAACAAGATCATCAAATCAGAACAAGATCAAGAGGAACCAGTCAAGGAATCAAAGAGCTGTGTGCTAGTTCCTGTGACTGTAAGTGAGTTAGTTCCTTAGTGCTTAGGACTGCTTCTTGGATTGATTATACTTTCTGTTAAGTTATCTAGGATTGTCTATTTGTGTGTAAGACAAAGAAACTGTGTGTTTGTTTCTAGGATAAGCTGTAACCGAAGTGATAAGAAATCAAGAAGTAGACCTTGAAATCCTTTCGGAAGAAAGGTAGTGGTTTTTATCCTATATTGCTAGTTGGCAATCGAAGGTTTCCACTATAAGGAACTTGTTCATTTAGTTGATTGTTTATTTCCGCTGTGGAGAGAACTGTAAACTGTATTTTCGGTTCCCTGATTATTAATCTAACAATCACAATTCTATAATATCGCATCAAGTCATTATGAAAGTTGTCGTTCCTAGACAAGAGAAGAGGTATACTATCACTGCCATCGATCTGCTGCTGTTGGATATGTTTTGGCATAAAGAGAAGATTGACCTTCCAAGGGTCATACTGCAACACATGACTAAGTGCACTATCAAGGCTTACTCCCTAGCCTACCCAAATTTGATCAAGCTCATACTGCAGAAAGAAGGGGCTTACATGGCAGAAGGTGAAGTTCACATGACTACTGAGTTGGACATGGTGAACATTCAAAAGATGAAGTATCAACATGATGATAAAGGAACTCTACCCACGTCCGAGATTATCAAGAACATACTGTCACTGCTTCTTGAACATTTTCTCAACAAGGACAAGGACCATAAGGAGGATTTTGAGTCTTGAGTGGACCCCTTATTTAACCTAGCTCGTTATTTCCTCTACTCATTAATTTTTCTATGTAATTTTGCTTAGTTGTCTGCTCTTTGATCTTTATGTGTTGTTTATCAAGTTGATTATGATATTTTGTAATCATCTCCCTGCTAGTTTAATGAACTTTTATTTTGTTATTAATTTACTACACTAGTCATGTTGTTCCACTAGCTTCTTTTGATCTTTTGATGATGCCAAAAAGGGGAAGTGTGGAAAATTGTGCGATGAATTTAGTAAAGAGAGGTAACAGTCTTATTATTCCTAATTATATATGATTTTTTAACGATGCTAGTGTTGATGCAACTTGAAGGTATGAACTATAATTATTCATTTAATATAAATTTTTTGTTTAGCACTTGATCTTAGATGCATGATGATTGATATTGATTTACTTATTACTCTCTGGTTTTGATCGAACAATTTTTGAATGGGTTTATCATCACCAAAAAGGGGGAAATTGTTGAAACCTTAACGTTCCCTCTGGTTTTGATGATGATAAACACCATTAGGTTTTATGGTTTATATTGTCTCTATGAGTTTCAGGTGAAATGAAAGAATTAGGGAACAATGGAAACCATGTGAAGAAGAGAAAACAGAGGAGTGAAAGGAACGTTGTGACAACAAGGAATAGTTACACTGAAACAAATTAAAGATGTGAAGCGCGTGTGTTGTGAAGAGTTTATACAAGGAAACAACGGATAAGGAATGATGCTGGAAAGCATGGATTGCTTAGCTATTACCATGTGAATACTGCTAATTATGGAAACACGATTTGAAGATTACCTTGAAGGAATAAGTCGTATTTAGAATGTCTTAGGAAACTTTATAAATGGAGACAATGAGTTTGCAAGCTGAAACGTTTAGTTTAGAAAGATACCTTTCACTGTTACCTTATATAGTGGGTTGATAGCTATTTGTGTATTTGGTACGAGATCCTTGCTAACACTATAGATAGATGAGCATACCTTGGGGAAACGTATCTGTTGAATCGAGTGTGTTAGTACAAGGAACGATATAACTGTTTCTTAGGCAGTGGAATATCGTAATAGAATAACACTGTAACAGACAAAGTTCCTTAGAGAGGAAAACTTAATCAACCAACTAGTTGACTAAGAAAAACCTCTACCTCTAGGTTTCCCTAGTAGGATTTCAAAAGTCTACTTGTGTTATTAATTCTGGAATTACAATCAAGCAAGTCTGATCTCAATCTAGTTTACTCCTAGATATCTAGACTTCTTATTGTAACGTTCCTAACAACACCGAAGACAATCAAAACCCTAACAAGTACTCAACTCACCAAAGTCTTGTCCTTGTAAGTTCTTCTCTTTCTCCGAATGCTCTTTCTTCTGTGGAAATGCCGTGAATCACTTTTTGAATGAAGTTGACAACTTCCTTTTATATAGTCTAGGTATTCTATCTAATTTACCCTAGTTTTACTTAAGGAAAATTAGATAAAATAATCCTATACAATCTTTTCTAATCTTTCCTAACCAGAAAATCTTCAACAAGTTTATCTCTTGCGGCCCAAGTTGCTCCTTCAATATTTCTTTCCATAAAAGAGAGATTCGGCAGTCGCAAGGGTTACAGCGCGTATCTCTGCGTTCCTTGGTGATTTTCCCTTTCCTTTTTTGTTCAATAACGCGCGTCTCTGTTTTACTTTTGTTCTAGCACGTTGTTTCTTTATTGTTGACTTCTCTGTTCCTTGTATTCTCTGTTTTAATTCATCACATGGTTTTCATCGTTCCTTTAGATCACATATTTTCTGAAACTCATAGTCACACTAAAAACCATTAAATGTCATTGAGTTCATCATCATCAAAACTAGAGGGAACATCATCGTTCCAACAGCTACACTCAACAAGTTAAAACAATGTTCATGACATAGACTTACATCTTTTACATTGATGCTCAAGTTCAAGCTTGCTTCTCTAATTCCTATGATGTCTCTACGTCTCTTAAATCCAAGGGCAACGGTTCCTCTGGAGTGTTTATGAAGTGAGGTGAGGTACTTCGTCTTTCTAGTCATGTGATACGTTCAAGCAATATCAATGTACCACGGATCATTCCCCCTCGCTTCAGCCTATTCTTCATTAGTAGATGAGTTTAGGGTCATAGCACACATCTTGTTGTCAGCCCATGAATATGGTTCTTCCTCAGAAAAATCTTCTATGCACTCATTTCCCCACACAACAATGAAAGCTTTTTGTTTATCATTCCCAGAATTGTTATCTTTGGGGCAAGAGCTAGCGTAGTTCCCTTTCTCTCTACAATTGTAGCATGTAACATTATTGATGTCACACTTCACACCAGTGTTCGCTCCATTTCTATTGATTTTTCCCTTTTGATATATAGAACACATAACTTTGGTAGGAAGTGCAGTTTTTGGATCTATGTTCTCCAAATCTCCATCTGAGTTGTTCTCTACAAACTCCACAACCTTATCAATAATGAGAGCAATCCCTTTCATACCCTCAGTTTTGGCATCCTTATCTTCATTCTCATATTTTGTGATTTGCCAAAAACATCATGAAGTGAACGACTGAGAGTAGCAAGATTCTCATTCAAGATAGCCTTTGTCATCTTGTGCCTGTGAGGAAGTCCATCAATGATGATCACAAATTTCTCTTTTGGGAGGATTTCTGTGTCAGTAATACCATTAGCAGTGAGTCGAGTGGTGATTCCTTCAAAACGAGATTGATAGGAGGAAACAGTTTCACCCTCAACCATGGTAATGTTGTTGAAGTCTTTCTTAGCCTGAAAGAAAGAGATCTCACAAAGATCATAACTTCACATGTACAATTGTTCCAATTCAACCCACTTTAGCTTAGCCGTTGGCCCGTTGCACAATTTTGCAACTTGAGACATCATCAGCACATAATGCGTTGTTGATGAGCATACAACCTTTGAAAATTTTCTCCATGCACTTGTAGTCAACAAAACCCCAAGGTGACTTGCCATTAATGATATCTTGTGAGATCGTAGAATCTCCATTTGCAATAACCAGCCATGCTTGGTAGTTATTACTCTTGATCAATTCAGTGAACAAATCCTTCTAGTGTTGAACTTGACCGGGAACAACGAGTGGAGGCTTGTTGTTCCCAAGCCCAACTTCATGTCTCGAAGAAATCATTACATGTTAACTGAAAATAACAAACAATCTAGATCAACTTGCTCGAATACCAATTGTTGAATTGCAGTGTGTTAGTCAAGGAACGGCTATATTGTTCCATGTGCAGCGAAATAAAGTAATTTAGACAAGTAACAATCACGCAGTTCCTTAGAGAGGAAAATTCAATTAACCAACTAGTTAAATAAGAAGAACCTCAACCCCTAGGTTTTACCCTAAGACAATCAAAACCCTAACAAGTACTCAACTCACCAAAGTCTCGTCCTTGTAAGTTCTTCTTCTTCTCCGAATGCTCTAAGTTATGTGGAAATGTCGTGAATGCTTGTTGAAATGAAGTGGACGACTTCCCCTCTTATAGTCTAGGAATTATATCTAATTTACCCTAGTTTTACTTAAGGAAAATAAGATAAAATAATCCTATACAATCTTTTCTAATCTTTCCTAACAAGAAGATCTTCAACAACTTTATCTCTTGCGGCCCAAGTTGTTTCTTCAAGATCTCTTTCCAGAAGCAAGATATTCGGCAATTGCAAGGGCTACAGCGCGCGGGTCTCTGCGTTCCTTGGCGATGTTCCCTTCCTTTCCTGTTCACTAACGCGTGTCTCCGTTTCTCTTTTGTTCCAACGCGTTGTTCCTCATTGTTGACTTCTTTGTTCCTTTCATTCTCTGTTTTGATTCATCACATGGTTTTCATCGTTCCTTTAATTCACCTATTTCCTGAAACTCATAGTCACACTAAAAATCATCAAATGCCATTGAGTTTATCATCATCAAAACTAGAGGGAACATCATCGTTCCAACAATTTCCCCATTTTTGGTGATGACAAACTCCTTCAAAATGTGTACGTTCAAAACAGTCAAGTAAGAAGTCAATCACATGCAATCAAACATATACTACGATCAAGATAGTGACATTATTCCCCCTCAGAAAGTTCATAGAAAGATTTACCTTCAAGCAGCATCGTCATTCTTCTTAGCACTGGCTTCTGTTATCAACCCTTCCTTGGGTTTCACATTTTCCATACTTCCCCCGTTTGGCATCATCAAAAGATCACAGAAATCACAAAGTCTTGACTCACATGCAAATCATGATCAAAATATTTCATTCATTAAGTAGAAAGAAGTACAAAGCTAAGGAACCTAGACAACTATCATCAAAAGACAAGGAACAATCACACAAAAAACATAAAAACATAGAAAAAACAAGAATAGAGGGTCAGACGGGCTGGATAGTGACAAGGAACAGTCAAGTCTCAGGGTCTTCAGCAACATCTTCATCTTTGCTCAGAAAGTGATCCAAAAGCAAGTTCATGGTGATGTTCAGCTGTTTAAGCTCAGCCAGAATCTGATGCTGAATTGAGCCACCCTTAGACGTTCCTTCACCAACTACTTTCTTTGCAGTCACAGTGCCCGTTCCCTTTGAGTCACCCTCAAACTTTATCTTTTCCACAGCAGTAGAATCCAATTCACTTCCCAGAGACACTTCATTTTCCTCGAGATAAGCTTCATCTCGGAGCAACAACATCTTCACCAAGCCTGGATAGGCCAAAGAGTGGGACTTTGCTTTGTACCGTTCCATGTGGCACAATATCACTCGAGGGAGGTCAATCATTTCCCTTCTCAGAAAACAGTCGAGCAAAAATAAGTCATAGAGGGTGATGGTGTTGCGCTTCTCTTGGCGAGGTGCCACAACCCTGGAAATAATATGGAAGGCTATTCGCTGAGCCAATGTAAGCCTTTCAGTGTGCAACTCCCCAGTGGTGGAACTAAACAGCCGTTCCATACATGCCAACTTTTCGTTATTGACCTCACTCGTTGGAACCTCAAAGAAGCCACCCAAAGGAACAGAGAAGAGCGAGGAGATTACCTTGGGTGTGAAGGACATGTCTTCACCACTAATCTTGGTAGACCCACACAGAGCATCAGCCTTGGAGAGATGGAAGTAGTGATAAAATTCTCGCATCTGCACTTCATTCACTGTTGCCTTGTTGGAACAGAGTCGTTCCCATCCTTGGAAATGCATAAGCTCTAGAATCTCTTCCACATTGTGTTCAGAAAAGAAACTCTTGCGAATCAGAAGCAGTGGAAGAATCTTTTTACCTTCAGAGAAGTCAGGAACAGTGGTGGTGGAGACGGAAAGCTCCAATTTTGCCTTGCCATTAGTTTTGGCCTTTTTCTTCTCAAATAGCACAGCGGAACGAAGCCGTGCCTTCAGTGGTCTGGGAGCAGTTTCATCACCACCAGACTTTGACGGTGTCGACTATGCCGTTGGAGCCATTCGATGCTCCAAAAATTGTACTTCTTCCTCTTCGTCATGAGCAGTGGCAGCAAGATCGGCGAGTTTGCGCTTGCGAGGTGGAGGCGGTGCCAAAGGAGCAGTCTTGACTCCAAGTTCCTTCTCTAGAGATTTTATCGACTGTTCCTCCCTTTCGACTATGTCCTTTGAAGTGGAAGAGACTTCCTATTCTTCGATGGGTTGAGGACCTGGTTGTTCCTCCATAGAAACAACTGCTAGCACAGGATTGAGGTCCTAGGCCTTTAACTGGGACGGAGCAGAGGGGGATGGCATCGGTGTTTGTGTCGATGTAGAAGCAGAGGGGTCGTCAGCTTGTTGAATGGCGGTATGTGCAACCTCCAGAATAGACACCGGCACGCCGATGGTTGTCGGTGTAGCACGGGCGGCCTTGGCCTATTGGAGTTGGAGGATGTAAGCGTTCATCTCGGCCTCAGACATCTTGTCGGTGGTGAACATCTTACTTGGAGAATCCATGGAAGACAATAAGCTTTGAGAGATTGCACATGGTTGATAGTTTTGAGAGAGTAGAGAGCAAGAGAGAATGGCGGTAAAGAACTTGGAATGGAATGGCAAGTATTTATAGGAAAGATAAAATCTTTTACAAGATAAAATCTTTCCAAATAATCTGAACCGACTTGCCAATAAAAATCCATCATGAGATCATTTCTCTCTCCTCCAATAACGGCCACTTTTTCACTTCGTTTACTGCATCACTGTTCCTGCCACAAAGCAGTCAAATCTCGCAGAGAGCCGTTCCAATGTTCACCTGCACCCCAATAAATACCAGCCACTGATTCAAATACCGCATTCCATTCACATTTGTTCCCCCTTAATCTGAGCAACAATCGTCGTTCCCCCTGAGACCAAGAGTGTTTGCGAAGCTTGTCTGGATATTTCAAAGTTGGGTTCACACAAAATATAGTATATCCAAACATATGGTAGGGAGAAAAACAACTCATATAATTATTCCCAGTAAAAGGTTTATCAAAGAAGGATCATAGAGAACGTTTACCTGAATCAAGGCAATGGTAGGCTGTACAACCAATTATCATGTGGGCTTGTAATGAAGGTTCAATCATCAAATTGGTCGTTTTGTGTCTTAAATAAGATGTTAGCATGCAATCAAGTAATTCAACACAAATCAAAAGACAAAGAAGCTAGACCCTAAGACTAAGCAATTCAAGCATACAAAAATCATGGGTGTGAAGGTCCTCAATTCAGAGAGATCATGCCAATGAGTAATCGGAGATACTCGAATGTACCTTTGTCTAGTGCTTTGGTGAAGATGTCAGCTACTTGATTGTCAGTCCTACAATGTTTCATTCTAATGAAGCCCATGTCAACATTATCACGTAAAAAATGATGACGAGTGTCATTGTGCTTAGTACGTGAATGATGAGCTGGATTTTTGAAATGTTAATGGCACTAGTATTATCACACATAATAGGAACGGTGCCAAAAGACATACCAAAGTCTTCTAGTTGTTGTTTGAGCCACAATACCAGAGCACATCAACTTGCTGCAGTGACGTACTCGGCTTCTGCAGTGGAAAGGGCCACAAAGTTTTGCTTCTTGGAACCCTATGAGACAAGACAGGGACCAAGGAACTATGCGGTTCCAAAGGTACTTTTGCGATCCACAACGTGCCTAGCAAAGTCAGCGTCTGTGAATCCAACAAGATTGAAATCACAGTTCTTGGGATACCATAGACATAGATGGTCCATTCCTTTGAGGTATCGACAGATTCGCTTTACTTCCTTCAAGTGTGAGTCCTTGGGGTTGGCCTGAAATCTAGCACAGAGACACACACTAAACAATATATCTGGTCGACTGACCGTGAGATAGAGGAGAGAACCAATCATTCTTCTATACATGGTGGGATCAACAGCTGTTCCATTCAAATCTGCATCCAAGCGAGTGTTAGGAGAAATAGGGGTAACGATGGGTTTTGCAGAATCCATACTATACTTCTTCAATAACTCCTTGATGTATTTTTGTTGATGGATCTTCGTTCCTTCCGTAGTCTGAGTAACTTGTAATCCGAGGAAAAATGACAGTTCCCCAATCATACTCATCTCAAACTCACTACTCATACGATTTTTGAACTTCTTTACAAGAGCAGGGTTAGTGGAACCAAAAATAATATCATCAACGTAGACTTGAACCACCAGAATCTTACCTTCTTGTTCCAGAAGGAACGGAGTTTTGTCAATCGTTCCTCGACGATAGCCGTTGGAGAGAAGGAATTCTACGAGTCTATCATACCAAGCACGAGGTGCTTGCTTAAGACCATACAATGCCTTAACCAAAGCATACACATGAGAGGGAAGACTGGCATCCTCAAAACCAGGGGGCTTCTTCACATATACCTCTTCTTGGAGAAATCCATTCAAGAATGCAGTCCTGACATCCATTTGGTATAATGTGAATCCCTTGTGAGCGGCATAGGAGATGAGAAGACGAATTGCTTCAATGCGAGCCACTAGAGCATATGTCTCATCATAGTCAATCCCCTCTTGTTGATTGTAGCCTTGAGCAACCAACCTTGCTTTGTTCCTTATGACCACCCCAGAGTCATCGAGCTTGTTCCTATACACCCAGCGAGTGCCAATAGCATGCTTGTTGCGAGGTAAAGGAACGAGCCGCCAGACTTTGTTCCTTTCAAATTGATGTAGTTCCTCTTGCATAGCTACGATATAGTCAGGTTCCTTCAAAGCTTCCTTGATAGTCTTGGGTTCTACAAGAGAGATAAAAGCATGGAAAGCACATAACATATTCAATTTAGAACGGAAACCTCTTTCACCAAAAGGTGTGACTAGATTATGAGTGGGGTGAGCCTTTTGAATTCAAACACTCTTTGACACGAGTAGAGATGGATCGTCAGATTGTGTCTCAGAGTCATCCGTCGAAGATGGAGGCAATGTGGCATCTTCAAATTGGTCTGTTCCTTCCTCATCACTCTGAGAATCATCAACATAATCATCACCAGAAGTTCTAGATGGAACAGTGATAATAGCTTCTAAATTAGTTGGGGCGATAACTATTATTGAGTCAACAGTTGATGTAGAGGGAACGTCTGCGTCTTGTGCATAATCGGTTGGAGTATCCTCTTTGGGAGAGTCATCAAGACTTGGAGATTCTGGAGAATATGGGGAGACACTATCAGCATTAGGAGTACCGTTCCCGCGACCTGGACTAGGTCGAGAAGAAGGACCATTGTCATCATCATCAGAATCCTCTCGTTGCATTCTTGGATAACTTTCCTCTGGGAACGTTGTCTCTAACTCGTCACTGGAACCTTTAGAGTTTTCATCGAAGACAACGTGGATGCTTTCTTCGATTTTGCGTAGCCTTTTGATGTACACTCTATAAGCCTTGCTTGCCTTTGCATATCCCAAGAAAATCCCTTCATCACTTTATGGGTCAAACTTCCCTAAGTTATCCTTCCCATTGTTGTGAATGTAACACTTGCATCCAAAAGCTCGCAAGTGGGAAATATTGGGCTTGCGATCCCTTATTAGTTAATAAGCAGTTTTATTCAATAAGGGACGAAGCTTGGCACGATTGAGTATATAACAAGCAGTGTTGATAGCTTCTACCCAGAAGATTTTTGGAAGATTGCTTGCAATGAGGAGAGTTCTAGCCATGTCTTCTAGAGTCATGTTCTTCCGTTCCACAACCCCATTCTGTTGTGGTGTCCTAGGCGCGGAGAAATCATGTGACACTCCATTTTCTTCACAGAAGTTGAAGAACATAGAGTTTTCAAACTCCGTTCCCGGTTGGACCTAATAGCTTTCAACTTCTTTCCCAAACTTGTTTCCACCTTCTTGATGAACGTCTCGAATTCGGAGAAAACTTCATCCTTCGAAGACAGAAAAATTGTCCAAGTGAGTCTAGAATAATTATCGACAATTACGAAAACATACTTGTTCCCTCCATGACTTCTTATCCTCATGGGACCACATAGATCCATGTGAATCAGTTCCAGAGGCTGAGAAGTTGTTACATCAGGTTTAATCTTGAAGGAGGAACGGGTCTGTTTCTTTTTCACACAGGCATCACAGACGCCATGGAACTCTGATCGAACATTTGGAAGACCACGCACATGTTCCTTTGCATACAACTTGTGAATGAGTCAAAGATTTGCATGTCCAAGCCTTATATGCCACAGTTCCTTCTCATCGGCTATAGACGCAAAACATAGAACTTCCTTTGGCTTGAAATTCTTGTCCACGATGTACACATCCTTGAATCAGACTCCTCTCAGAATGATATTCTTGGTTTCACGATCTTTGACATAGCATTCTTGTGAAGTAAAGACCGTCTTGTTGTTCCCTTGGTCGCAAAGCTGCGCAACACTCAACAAACTAAAACCAAGTTCATTAACAAAACTTACCTCTCTTACCGTGATACTGGAGTTTAGTTTTGTTTTGCCTGTTCCAATGATTTCTTTGCATCTCTTGTCTCCAAGAGAAACACTCTCTCTAGAGTGTTTGTGAAGTGAAGTGAGTTGATCAGCTTTTCCGGTCATGTGGCACGAACAAGCGCTGTCAATGTACCACTTCTCGTTCCCCCTCACTTCAACCTGCACAGAAAAAGTTAAGGTTTAGCGATTGACGAGGCTAAAGTCGTTATGCCTATCAGAGTAATACTAAAAAACCTAACTAAGTATAGTAGGCAAGAAAGGGTCGAATCCCACAGGGAGGTAAGCAATCTTTCTAAGTGCAACAATTGTATGTCAATAGTAACAAAGGGGGGTTTTGGTTTGTAATCAATGTAACAAAGTAAATAAAAGCAAAGGATGTAATCAATTGGTGAGAAGTAACTTAGCCAGACAAATATCCACAATTCATTTGATTGGTTGATCCTAGATTATCTCAATTCCTTCCTATGAATATTCCTATCCCTATTTTGAAATAGTTATCAGTCCAACCAGTCCTGGTAACCCTAACCGATAAACAATCAAGAAACTATCAAGATTTAATCTAAAGGCAGCAGTAAGCATAGGAATTAACCAGGATACATGCAACACTTAACAACCCGTCATCATTTAACACGTAATCAATTCTCTTCACAATAAACTAGTCCAACCAGTCCTAGAATATCATGTTTGCTACACAAGATAAGGGATTTCAACCAAAAATATCCAAACCCTAGCAATAGATAATTACTAATATCAACTAGTTGATCAGACCAGTCAAATCAGCAAGAATCAATGTGATGAAGCTCAAAGAGAAAAGATATAATGAAAGGAAAGTAAATAGAGTTATAATCTCACAACCAAATACAAACGAAGGCTTCAATCGTCGGAATAAGCAAAAGTTGCTTAGTTCTTCATATTCTTTAAAGCATAAAACTTAAAAGGGAAAACTGAACGATAAGTTGTAAACTAGATAATGAATAAAAGGCTACCAACTAAACTAGGTTATAACCCTAGCAAAACCTAATACTAAAAAGATAGGAAACAAATTCCTAAAAGGAAATAAATGGAAATAATAAGAAATAAAAGAAAAAGAAATAAAGTAAAATAAACTCGGACGAAACGAAATCTTCAGACCCGCGTGTGAACAGTATCCGCCACCGCGGACAGATTTCCGCGACCGCGGATTGTCTTCTGGAGTCTCGCTGCTTCTCGCATTATTCCGCGACCGCGGCAGTGGCTTCCACGACTGTGGAAAACTTCCCGTTGCGTTCTTCAACTCTTTCTTTGGTCTTCTCTTGTGGTTTTGCCTCCATCTTCAATATGTCTTCATTTAAGCTCTTCAAACCACCAAATCAACATTCCTTCTCCACAACTCTATTCTCCTAACTTATGCTCTAAACCCATACAAATGACACCCAAAACTCTGGTAACAACTCCTAGTTAAACACTACAAAGTAGCGCTGATCAAATTCCCCCATGCTTAAACCTTGCTCGTCCTCGAGTAAGCTAATAGAAACCTACTCCTCCAATGAAATACCCAAGGTTTCAGGAAGCACAGCAAAACTATCTCCACTAAGAACTGCACCTAAACATGAATCTCCAAGGCACTAACACAATCAACACAACACACAAACTTAAAGGAAAGCAGAGTACTTCCCCCAAGCTTAACCTGAACACCATAGAGTGAATAACCAGCTTGATCAAAGGAACATTTACCTCGCAATTACTGAAGGTCTCGAATAGTTACTTGTCGTTCTCCAGTCTTCTGGTATCCTTCAGTGCCTCAGGGAATAGAGCGGGTGGTTTTAGCGAATCGAGCGGAGAAAAATAGGGGCGAACGTAATCGTCTTCAACGATTGAGGGGACCCGCGGTCGCGGATCAACGGGTGAGCCATCTGGAGCTTCAAGGAGATTTCTGCGGTCGCGGAATTGCTTCAGAAACTTCGCCTTCTCCAGGAACATTTCCGCGGTCACGGATTCCTGGCCGCGGTCGCGGAAATTCGCCGATTTTTGCTTCACCTTCAGGGGTTTTTCCGCGGTCGTGGTTGTGCTCTCTGCGGTCGCGGCTTTCTTTCTGTTGTCCACGAACTTCCTCCATTTGTGATCCACTCCTCAACGTCATTGCACACACATTCTCCCTCGGGTTTGCTACCGTTTGAGATGGTAGTTTCCCCGAATCCCGGGCCTCTAGTTTGCTCACTGCTAGAGAAATTTTCCCCACTTGCTTCTCCAGGTTCTGATAGCTAGACTTCATCTCTTGATTTTGTTGGACCATAGTGTTTGCCAACGTTGATACACTTTGAGCGAGAGCACTATGTTGTTGGACCATATTGTTTGCCAACGTCGATACGCTCTGAGCGAGAGACTTAATCATGTCATCACTGGACATAGATGAACCTGCGCCTTGGCCTTGAGTTCTGGGGTCATATGGAGCTCTGAATTGTTGTTATTGTTGACCTCTATGCCGCTGAAACTGTTGTTGTTTTTCTAAAAATTGTGGCGGCCTCTGGTGGAACACCTGATCATCTCGGCCCTGAGGAGGATTCTGCTAGTTCCCGTACCTCAAATTGGGGTGATCTCTCCACCCTGGATTGTAGGTGCTGGAGTACGGGTCATATCTCGGCCTTGGAGGGCAGAAAACTCCAATAGCATTCAATTCAGCAGTGGGCTCTTGCAACGTGGGACATGCATCAGTAGGGTGCATCATGTCATAGCATATTCCACAGGATTTGACTTGCTGTAGGTTGCCCTTCGTCATAAATCTCCTCATCATCTCCTTCATCTCAGCCATCTCAGAAAGTAGTGAAGACGATGGCTGAGAATCTGCAGCCTTGACTGTTTGGGCACTCGCCCTTTTGCTAAACTGTCTTGAGCCCTCAGATAGTTCAAAGAAAATTTCAAATGCTGCAGTTGGCGTCTTGTTTAGAATATTTCCACCACAGGCTGCGTTCACCATCCGACGCTCATCATCAAGAAGTCCACCATACAAATAAAGTACGAGGTCTTGGTCAGAATACCCATGGTAGGGACAGCTTGAGATCAACCTCTTGAACCGCTCGTAGTACTCGTACAATGTCTCAGTAGCATGCTGCTCAATGTTGCTAATATTCCTCTTCAGGCAATTGAGCTTCGTTGTAGGAAAATACTTCTCCAGGAAAGCTTTCTTCATTTTATCCCATGTGTCTATGCTTCATGGGGCCAAATAGTAGAACCAATCATTGGCCGAATCCTTCAGAGAGAAAGGAACGGCCCTCAGCTTGATCTGGTCCTCAATAATGTTTCGTGGCTTCATACTGCTGCAGACAGCGTGAAATTCAGAAAGATGCTTGTTGGGGTCTTCTCCACTCATCCCATGGAAGTGGGGTAATAAGTGAATCAACCCAGATTTGAGTTCAAAATTCACACCGTCTGCCAACTCTGGGAATTGCACAGCAAGCGTCTGCTGCTCTAGATTCGGGGTAGTCAACTGCCTCAAAGTCGATTCTTCAGCCATCTCTAGTTGTTCACGAACTTCTCTGCGGTTCCTGGAAAGTGCCCTTTCAATTTCTGTATTAAAATCTAAAATTGGAGAGTCAGTAGCACGGGTGTGGACCATAAGATAGGTCCACACAAAAGTTGGCACACAAACAAACACAAAGAAAAATTGAAACTTGCCTCCCCGACAACGGCGCCAAATTTGACGAGGCTAAAGTTGTTCTGCCTATCAAAGTAATCCTCAAAAACCTAACTAAGTATAGTAGGCAAGCAAGGGTCGAATCCCACAGGGAGGTAAGCAATCTTTCTAAGTGCAACAGTTGTATGTCAATAGTAACAAAGGGGGGTTTTTGTTAGGAAACGGAACTCTGGAACTTAGGTTTCCCTGAGAGTTCCTTTCCTCAGTTTCTCTACTTTTGACGATGACAAATATTATGATACTAATGTTTTATCTCAAAGATGTATTTTAAGGAACCACAGGAATATACCGAAGGCAAGAAAGCCAAACAGGACAAGGGAACCAAAGGAACAAGACATATAAAGGAAACCAGAGGAACCCAGGTGTGCCCAGAAACCGAGAAATCTAGGGACACACAACCTCGGACAAAAGGTGTTAAAATCGACTTGTCCGAAGCTTCCAAAAGACTGCCAATACCCAGAGCAAAACAACAACATACCCAGAAACGCTCAACCTCGGACAGAGAAGGTGAAAGTGACAGGTTGACCAACCAAGAGAGATTCCCAAGCGGCCAGCTTGTTCAACCTCGGACGGAAGTATTTGGACAACGACATAGCAAGGCTCGTCTGAGGTAGTTGACCAACCAAGAGAGATTCTGAGCTGCCTAGGTTGTTTGCACATGCCAAGAACAACGTGGATCAAGGAGAACCACTCATCCTAGGACAAGCTCAATCTGTGGGAACCCAGAGAGGATCGAGCTGCAAAGAATCCTCTATAAAAGGAAGACTAACCCAAGGGTTATCTTCAAGCACTGAAACATGACTCACACTCATTAGCAAATATCTAGTGTGAACCTCCAAACAAGATCATCAAAGCAAACCGAGATCAAGAGGAACCAGTCAAGGAAAAAGAGCTGAGTGCTAAGTTCCTGTGACTGTAAGTGATAGTTCCTAGGTGCGAAAGTCTGTTTCTTGGATTGATTATTGATTGTGTTAAGTTATCTAGGATTGTCTAACTGTGTGTAAGGCAAAGGAACTGTGTGTTCGTTCCTAGGATAAGCTGTAACCAAAAGAGATAAGAAATCAAGAAGTAGACTTTGAAATTCTTTCGAAAGAAAGGTAGTGTTTTTTATCCTGGATTGCTAGTTGGCAATCAAAGGTTTCCACTATAAGGAACTGGTCATTTGTTTGATTGTTTATTTCCGCTGCGAAAGGAACTGAGAATTGATATTCTGAGTTCCTTAAGTTTTTATCTAACAATCACGATCCTACAATTGGTATCAGAGCAGGAAAAGCTCTAGATCTTTGTTAAGTTTGCAGATCATGTCTCAACCAAGCAAGTTTGAGCTCGGAATCTCCACCAACAAGCCACATCTCCGAAAGAAAGGAGAAGAAACATGGTGGGAAAAGTGCATGGAAAGCCACATCAAGACCAACGACTACCAATGCTGGAGGATAGTTGAAAATGGAGATGGCTATGTCGATCTTACCATGAAGGAAGAAGATTGGAAACCAGAACACTATGTCATCATGGAGAAGAATGCCAAGGCCAGGCAGTTCATCCTCAATGGATTGGACAGAGAAGACATGGACAAGGTCATAGGCATCAAGACAGCGAATAAGATGTGGAAAGCTCTCAAGGAGATGCATGAAGGAAGTGAGGAACTAAAGCAAAGCATAAAGTTTGCTTTGGAAGGAGAATACCACACCTTCAAAATGATGGAAACTGAGACCATCTCAGAGTACTACTCCCGCTTCAACAGATTGAGCTTATGACCTTGTCGATCTGGATGAAGTTTCCAAGTCCCTAGTTGTCATCAATGGACTCAACTCCAAGCTCACCCTTCTCAACGGAATCATGAAGAACACTCCAGGCATCCAATCCCTTCCCTTGACCCAAGTCATAGGGAAACTGGAGGTTGAAGAAGGAGAGCACACCAAGGCCAATGCCGACAAGAAACTGGAGAAAGGAATTGCCCTCAAGATCTCCAAAGCCTTCTCTAGGCTCGAGATGAAGGAAGAGAACTCAGACTTAGAAGAAGAGGAGGACGAACTTACGGCCCTCTTCACAAAGAACATCAAAAAATTCTTTGTGAAGGGAAGGTTCCAAAAGGGCAGTTCCTCCCACAATGGACCCAGAATAGATCTCAAGGAAGTCTCCTGTTACGAGTGCAAGGAAAAGGGACACTACGCTAAGAATTGTCCCAACAAGGAAGACTCAAAGGAAGAAGAAAGACCTCAGAGAAAGAAGGCTCTCGTAGCCTCATGGGGAGAAGACTCAGATAAGGAACTGGATCTCAGTGGCTTCTCTGGAGGAAGATGTCTCATGGCAAAAGGAGACTCAAGCGACTCAGAAGACCTTGAGGTAACTTCTGACGATCTCTTAAAATCCCTAGTTGATTGTGATAAGAAACAACTTCTTAAGATCATAAAGAAACTAGGAAAGGAAACCAGTTCCCTTCAACAGAAACTAGATGATTGTGAAGATGAAATTGCTTGCTTGACTGTTGAGAATTCTGTTTGGAGTAAGAAACTTGATGAAACTGAGAAAGACCTAGCTGAAACTCACTCCAAACTCATTGATATTAGGAACGTGCATGCTAGTTACCTTAAAACTTGCAAATATTGTGATGAAACTAGCATAGATTCTATCAAAGTTCCCTTGCATGCTAACCCACCTGGAAATAACATGCTTCAATCCATAATTGATAGGTTAGACATTCTCACTAATTCCATTAATGAAAAAACGATAAATCAAAATGTTTTTGTGAGACAACGCCATGGAATAGGATATGTCAATAATAAAGGGAACAATGATGCTGAAGAAGAAAAGGCTAGGCGAGAACTTGTTGAGATGAATGAGAATCTCAGTATTACTCTTGCCACATCTCGTGATAGGAATCAATTCCTATCAGAGAAGATCATGGTCCCTGAGAACAAGGCTGAGGTTGCCAAACGTCTCAATGAAGGCTCTCAAATTCCTAATAAGGAACCAAAGGGAAAAGACAAGATGGTTCCTGAAAACCAATGGTTCACCAATTCCTTTGCCCACAAAAGATATATTGACATGGCCCATAGCAAGGTTAGAAACAATGTTGATTTTAACAAAAGGAAAACTGAAAAACCTTTTAGGCCAGGAAAAGGAAAATATGGACATGTTGTTTACAATCGTTTGTGTACCTACTGTGGTAAGAATGGTCATTACAACACTGATTGTGCTAAGAAAAGGAACTTTGAAAAGGAGAAAAGTACTCATTACCATGAAAGGAACCAGTTCCCTGGTTATTCACAGACTTGCAATGCTAATCCCCCCAGTAAAGCCAAGCTTTGCTGGGTTTAGAAATCTTAGTTCGCTTATGTGCAGAAAGAAGAGAGGCAACCTCAACTATGGTACATCGACAGTGGGTGCTCATGCCATATGACTGGAAGAAGAAATCAAATGACCTCTCTTCAACCTCTCGAAGGAGGGAACATATCCTTTGGAGACAAAAGCAAAGGGAAAATCTGTGGAATAGGAACTGTGAAACTCAACGATCACATTCAGGTAAACAAAGTTCACCTTTTTGATAATCTTGGTTTTGACCTAATAAGTGTGTCACAGCTGTGTGATCAAGGAGACAATGAAGTTAGATTCAGATCAAACGAATGTTCAGTCCTTGACTCCTCAGGACAAATCATCCTAAAAGGGAAAATATTCAACAATGTCTACATAATTGATCCATCCTTTGTTCCCAAGGAGAAACTTTGTCTCTCAACTGTGAATGACCAAGCTGATTTGTGGCATCAACGCCTCGGTCATGCTAGCACCAAGCTGATTCAAAAGCTACACTGAAAGGAGCTAGTCAGAGGGCTGCCAAAGCTAAGTGGCACATCTAAGGAACTGTGCTCTGATTGTGTAAAAGGGAAACAGGCTCGTAGTTCCTTCAAGTCAAAAAACATGGTAAGCACCTCAAGGCCTCTTGAACTCATCCACATGGATCTGTGTGGACCCATGAGAGTTCAGAGCCTAGGAGGGAACATGTATATCTTTGTTCTTGTCGATGACTTCTCTCGCTTTACTTGGACCATCTTTATTAAATCTAAGAGTGAAGTTATTGACCGCTTTAAAGATCTGGTTCCCTTGTTAGAAAAATCTCTTGATTGTTCACTCAATGCTATTCGGTCTGACCATGGTACCGAATTCGAAAATGGAGAATTTCTAACCTTTTGCAGTGAGCATGGAATTGATCACAACTTCTCTGCACCATACACTCCTCAACAAAATGGAGTAGTGGAAAGGAAGAACAGAACTTTGGAAGACATGGCTCGGACTATGCTGATCTCAAGTGGACTCTCTCAATCATTTTGGGCTGAGGCAATCAACACAGCTTGCTACATCATCAATCGAGCCATGCTTCGCCCAATCACAGAAAAGACACCCTATGAGCTCCTAAGAGGAAGAGTTCCCAACATCTCACATCTGAGAGTGTTCGGATGCAAGTGCTTTGTGCACAACAATGGGAAGGACAATCTTGGCAAATTCGACCCAAGAAGTGATGACGGAATCTTCATTGGATACGCCTCGGGTAGCAAGGCATACAAAGTCTTCAACAAAAGGACTAAAAAGGTAGAAGAAAGTATTCATGTTATTTTTAATGAAAAATCACTTGGAAAGATTGTGCAGAACACCACCAATTCCTTTGAAGACCCGTTTCCCAAGTCATATCAAGAAAATCCAGATGAAGATGTCACTCCACCTAGTTCCTGCACTGCTGCTCGGAACCCTCCAATGGCTCCTCCACCAGTTCCCATGAACAATGAACAACAATCCATTTTTGGGAATCATGAGCATGACGACAATATCTGTGGAGACCTCAATGACTCATCTTCCCACATGATCTTCAATGGAGAAGGTGATCCCAACCAGGAAGCTGAATGCTCAACTCAGAATATCTCCACATCAAATGCTCTAGCCCCTAACAGAGAAAGAAGAGTCGTCAAGCCTCCAGTCAGGTACGAATATCTAACCTTCTTTGCCTTCAATGCCTTTTTGTCTATTGTGGAACCAAAGAACATAGGTGAGGCACTGAAGGACGCGGACTGGATCCAAGCTATGCAAGAAGAGCTTCATCAGTTTGAAAGGAACAAAGTATGACATCTATTTCCTCATCCCAAGGATAAACACATCATAGGAACCATATGGGTTTTCAGAAACAAGCTGGATGATACAGGAGCTGTGATAAGGAACAAAGCGAGACTTGTAGCTCAAGGATACAATGAACAAGAAGGAATCGACTATGATGAAACCTATGCTCCAGTGGCAAGGATTGAGGGAATAAGATTGTTGATTGCCTTCGCATCACACAAAGGGTTCAAGTTGTTCCAAATGGATGTAAAGACGGCCTTCCTCAATGGAATTCTTCAAGAAGAAGTCTATGTGAAGCAACCTCCAGGTTTTGAAGACGATGATCATCCAGATCATGTCTACTTTCTAGACAAGGCACTCTATGGCCTCAAGCAAGCTCCCAGAGCTTGGTATGATCGTCTTGCCCAGTTCCTACTCTCAAATGGCTACAGGCGTGGAGTTATTGATAAGACTCTCTTCATCCTAGAAGAAGAAGGTAACATCTTAGTGGTTCAAATCTATGTTGATGATATCATTTTTGGTTCCACTAACCTGTCCCTTGTAGACAAGTTCAAAGACTTGATGAGCAGTGAATTTGAAATGAGTTTAATTGGGGAACTCACATTCTTCCTCAGATTACAAATCACTCAAAAGGAAGATGGTATTCAAATCTACCAACAGAAGTATGTCAGGGAACTACTGAAGAAGTTCAAAATGGATTCATGCAAGCCTCTCTCCACTCCCATATCCACCATTGCCCATCTGGATAAGGACCACTCGGGTCCTCTAGTGGAGGAGAAGATCTATAGAGGTATGATAGGCTCACTCATGTACCTAACCGCTAGTCGACCAGACATTGTCTTTGTTGTTGGCTTGTGTGCTAGGTTCCAATCTTGTCCGAGAGAAACCCACTTGGCTGCTGTGAAGAGAATACTTCGATATCTCAAGGGAACTGACGATCTCTGCATTTGGTACCCCAAAGAATGTCCCTTTGAGCTCATGGGTTTCACTGATGCTGATTATGTTGGGTATTTGGTGGATAGAAAGAGCACTTCTAGAATGGCACAGTTCCTAGGCCCTTGCCTTGTGTCATGGGGATCAAAGAAACAAGTTTCAGTCTCCCTCTCCACCACAAAATCCGAGTACATTGCAGCCGTCTCCTGCTGTTCCCAACTTCTCTGGCTAAAGCAACAACTCACGGACTTTGGTATGTCTTATGGCCCTCTCACTATTCTTTGTGATAACACTAGTGCCATAAACATCTCTAAAAATCTTGTGCATCATACCAGGACCAAGCATATTGACATAAGACATCATTTTCTTAGAGATCATATTGAGAAGGGAAAAATCATTATGAATTTTTGTAGAACTGAAGATCAGGTTGCATATATTTTCACCAAGGCATTGAATAGAGTTCCTTTCGAGAACCTTAGATTGGAACTAGGAATGATTCCTATTACTCAGTAGTTACCTTAGTTTAAAGAATTCCTTCCAGTTCCCCTGATTGACTAGTTCAAGTTATTTAACTTGTTGAGTCTTGATATCCTTGTGTTATATCTTTTGCTACAAACCCTTCTTGTCATAATGGTTTCTTACAAAGGCTTAGATAAATTTTTCTGGTTCGTTTCCTTTTGGTCCTCATTATTCTTTCAACTCCTCATTGTTCAAATTTCTTTGATGGCCCAAAAGTCACAATCTGATCATATTTCTATCCCAACAATACAAGCCGAAATGATGATTGTGTACTAAGACCTACCCTTGCCTCATTGCTCAATTCAATTCTCTATGATCCATCTCTAAACCCTCTCTGAGAATTAATGTGTAATGCGATAAATGGCCTACCCTGATTTCGCGTATGGGAACGTATCTTTTGGTTCCAATGTTTGACCCACATCAAAGGTTCCCATACATCGCTCTAGCACGCTGAATATATCGCCAGAAAGGAACCATAATGCAACGCTTCTCCAATGGCTAGATTGGCACCTCCCAAAAGTTATTTATGGCAAATCTCAGAAGCTCAGACCGGTCTTATCAGTTAGCAGGCTCCCCTCTTCTCTGAATGGGCAACTTTTGAATTGTTTTGATCCATTCCAAAAAGCTACAATTAGCCTTCAATGCTCCGGATTCTCCCCAATCCTCTCAACGACTAGATTTGCTTCAACGGTCTCTTCAGCCCTCACCGCCTTTAAAGAGTGGACCTGTTCATCCAAGCTAATCCCACAACTCGCCATTTCTCTGATCTTCTGCTTCTCCTTCTCTCAAACACAGAAATCCTTAAATCCTTAAAAAATGGCCAACCAAAACCCTAATGTTATCCTGGATGAGGAAGAGGCTGCCATTCTCAGAGCCTTTCGAGAAAAGAAGGCAGCTTCATCTTCTAAGCCCATTTCTGCCACCTCCTCTCAAAAATCCCAACCTAAAGAGAAAGCAGTGGAGAACCCTATGGAGAAACCAGTGGAGCAACCCGAAGAGAAACTTGAGGAGCCACCAAAGGAACAGGCTGAGGAGAAAGCCATGGCCATCACTCTGGCCTCTGAATCGGCCACCAAATCCGCCTCCGAAGGTGGCTCTCATGACTCCTCGCCTGACAAGTCTCTCCAAGAGCTCCTCAGCCCTCAACCCTCACCAGTAAGCCTCAAATCTAAAACCACCTCTAACCCTGATCCCTCAGTCGCCACTAGAATGAAACAAAGAAAGAAGAGCTCCCAAGCTATAGTTCCCTATGAGGCCAAATCCACAAAAGAAACCAAATCCACAAAAAGAGCCAAAATCACCACCCTCTCTACCTCTTCCTCCCTGGGTCACGTCTCTTCTCTCTTATCTAAGAGGAAGATCCTTAAGCCTCTCATAATCGGCAAAGAATTCTGGACCCAAGAGCTAGCAGAAGAAGATGAGGAAATGTTTGGAGAGGCCCTGGACGAGCTCCATTCTCTGCTACAGTTTCAAGGCTGGGACGAGATGTTGACTGAGCCTTTCTCTGCTTCTGATGAGGTCGTCCGCCTGTTTTACCAGTCCATGGAGTTTGTGCCCGCAAAGGAGAACTGTCCCTGTAACGAAGCCATTCTCATATGGAAGGGAACCAGCTATCCCCTGTCCGCCAACCTAATTGCGTCTGCTCTAGGGATTGAGTCAAGGTCTGGGTTTGGCATTCTCCCTCAGAAAAAGGGATGGCCCAAGGGAAAGGGCTACAAATCCAATGGAGCAGTGGTCAAGAAAATCTACGACGGCGCCTCCCCTTCATCTTTGGAGACAAAGGATCTCTCCATCGCAAATAGGCTGTTACACTTCTGGATCACCCGCAATCTGGTTCCCAGACAAGAGCACAGGAACGATGTTCTCATCACAGACGCCATTTATATGGACAAAGTACTCTCTGGTGTTCAATTGGATCTCCCTCGTATTGTGTTGGCTCACATGCAGTTTTGTGCATCTCATGACTCTCATGCTTTACCCTTCCCCCATATCATCAAGAATATCCTCTCTAACCTTCACCAGTACCCAGACGATCTATCTGAGACAGTCTATAACAAGTGTCTTACCATGTGATGTGACCATGCCACATCAAGGTCAAGACACCGAAGACAACCTAGGCGCCGCCGAGGAGCTCTCCGTGGGCACTATTGAGGACCAAGAGCTGGATCAAGGCACGTAAGAATTATAAAAATTGCTTGAGCAAATCTCTCTCTCTTTCACCTATCTCTTCCTTGCGTCAAATTCCAAGTGTGCCGAGTGAGTTCATCTCTCACACTTCCTCTTCCCTTTCACTTCTGCAACCAATTCTTCTTCCCTCTATAAGAAGACATTGAGTGCCAACTATCCACCACAACTCCGCCTACAAATCACCCCCGAGCCTCCGTCCCGCCGCCGTCCACCGAGAAACCCTAATTGGCGATTCCAACTCCGACGACGAGCAAAACTTGCACCGTGGCTGCACGATCCTTTGAATCTAACATTTGGTATCAGAGCACGTAAGTTTTGCTCAAATCCCTCTTTTAAATTCAAGGTCCGAAGTCCTACAAGTTCTTTGTTTTCGTGCCTTTGCATGTGTAGTTGGAATTTTGTGTCCGAATCTTGTTCTTTCTTTGTTCTTGATTTTCTTTGTGTTTGTGTCGTGTGTCTTGCATCTAGGTTAGATCTAGAAATCTGATTATCCTATAGGAAGTGGACGTTTAGAGTGGAAGAATTAAACCTTCAATTTTGGCTTTATTGTGTGCTTTAATTGCATTTAATACTTGTTGAATTTGAAAAGTTGTAACCTTCAACCCTCTTAAAGCCCATTTAGTTGTGCACTTAGTATAGGATCTTTTGAGTCTTTTCTTTCCTTATTTGGCACATATACAATCCGAGTTTAATTGTTTACGTAAATTGCAAACCGAACCTCTCTTGTGGAGGAACGAATCCGAAGTGCGTACGCTTTTGTTACTCGAGTTGTATTGCAAGCTTAGTTCTCGTTTTCTGCATTCCTTTACAAAAAAAAAAAAAAGGAGAAAGAAGACTCTTAGAAAAACTCGGCTTGATATTGTACAAAAGAGAAAGCCAAAACAAGTCAAAAAAAAAAAAAAAAGAGAAGAAGTCGTACCTTATCTTTGTGATTGTAAGTGAAGTTGTAATTCCTTTTGCTCGAGCTAACATTAGTAAGTGGTAATAGGAAACAAGTACTTACAAGAATTGTTTGAGTTGTGAATTACTTAAGCTTTTGACAAGGATTGTGGTGCACTTTATTTTCGATTTTTGTGAGTCTTTGCATATAGGAGCCACCCTCACCCGAGAACTTGTTGGATTCCGAGTCCTAATTTAAATTAGGCAAATTTGGCAATCTTACTTGTGACGTATCTTTGTTGGAGTTTCTTTGGGTTTTTGTTGGCTCTCGTGTGTTTGTTTTGTGAAGGTTGGAGATGGTGAATCCCAAAGACAAGCAAGCGGTTAATGAGGACCCCACTGAGGTCTCGGCTCTCACCATGGAGACGCTTCTCAAAGCCCTTCAAGATTCTAGGGAGGAATCCGACGAGCGCGCCAGACAACAATGGAGCGCCATTAGGGAGGAACAAGCTGCCTTCATGCGCACCATGGAGGAGAAATGGAGGACCATACAAGGTGCCTCGTCCGTCCAAGGCCAAGGAGGGTCTTTACCGCAAGCAAGTGTCGGCACCTCCTCCCTTCTAGGCCTTGCGCCACCGGGAGATCAACTTTCGGCGCCCCTAACTACTTGGCCGTTGCCACCTCCGGTTGTGCCCACTCAAGCTATGACCGAGGGCTTCCAAGGGCATGCGCATCACATGAGCACTACAAGGGAAGAATATGCTTCTTCTAATTTTTCATTGCCTTTTGCTTCTTCTACTATGCCTTTTAGAACTAACCATGCAGATCCCGGATTAAGGCTTGGAGAGCAATCAAGAATGCAGCCCCATGACGTCCCTAGGTCTCAAAGACCCTTGCTGCATCCTCTAAGGAATGCACCAAACCGAGGCGGAGCGTCCCAAGGGCAAGGACAAGGCGGCTATACGGCCTACGAACCACGTGGCACCGGCGGCTATAGCAACCAATATCCGGCCAACTTGGAGCAGCCACGGTCCCATGGAATAAAATTGGAGGTACAATGCTTTGGTTTAAATTGTGAGCCTGAGGTATATCTTGATTGGGAACAAAAGACCGATCAAATATTCCAGTACTATGACTACTCGGAAGCTCAACGAGTAGCTATAGCTACGATCAAGTTTGAGGGATTTGCCTATCAATGGTGGCTTGGGGACAAAGAGGAACGAGAGTTCCATGGACACCCCCAAGTGACTACATGGCAAGAGCTCAAACGGGCTCTTAGAGATAGGTTTGTTCCGGATGACTATGCCGAGCGAGTTCATGAAAGATTGGAACAACTTGAGCAAGGGAATAAAACCCCGGATGAGTTCTATACGGAACTAAGGACCTTGGTCTTTAGGTCCGGGCTTAGAGTTCCCGAAGGGTATCTTATTTCTAAGTTCATTAACCATCTCAACAATGAACTCAAAGCGGTCGTGAGTAAGCAACATTTTCCTCGTGGGACGCCTATGGAGGAAGTGCTTCATTATACTAATCGTATGTATAAAGCATTATCTTCTAGACGCCCCCAAGGGAATAGCTCACGCCCTTGGCAAAGTCCCAAAGGAGCACCACCTCCACCTAGACGCTTGGAACCGACTAGGGGTGATAATCCTAATCACCCTAGACGAGAGTTCCCTAGTAGAGTCCAACCCCAACGAAAGGAGGGCGAGGACCGAACAAGGGACATCAAGTGTTACAAGTGTCTAGGAAGAGGGCATTATTCCCGAGATTGCCCCTCAAAAAGGCAAGTTCTACTTAATACTCAAGGAGAGTACGAATCCGAGGATGAGCATGAGTATGAAGTAGAGGTTGTTGAAAATGAGGAGGCTGAGGAGGAAGAGATGCATGTTGTTGCAGCCCATGGGGACTATTTTGTGGCTAAAAAGGTGCTTATAGCCTCGGAGGGATCAAGTATGCCTAGCCAACGGGAGACCATCTTCCATACTAGGTGCACTATCAATGGCAAAGTATGTAGTATGATAATTGATGGGGGGTCATGTTGCAATATCATTGACCAAGAAGTAGTGTCTAGGTTCAACCTAAGCACTACTCCTCACCCACAACCCTACACACTTTGTTGGTTGAATTCCGACACCCCTTTAAAGGTTAAGGAGCAAGCCACAATCAAGTTCTCAATTGGTGGCTATGAGGATGAGGTTTTGTGTGACGTGTTGCCTATGACTGCGTGCCACCTTCTCTTGGGAAGGCCATGGCAGTTTGATAGAGGCGTCATACATCAAGGGGTGAGCAATGAGTATTCCTTCCATTTACGTGGGAAAAGGATTACTCTCCATCCCTTAGCTCCTCATGAAATCATGGCTGACCATGTGGCTAGGGAGCAACGCAAGACCCAAGCTAAGGAGCATGCCAAAGGTAAGAAAATGGCGATTGGGGGCAAGGGAAGTGCCTCTAGTCATATGCTCTTAGCTAAGTCTAAGGAAGTCGTTCAAGCATTCAAGAGTGGGGAGTCATGTCTTTTGTTCATTCGTAAGGACATACTCCTCAACGTGAATGATCTTGAGGGACTACCGCGGCCCATCACTCGCCTTTTGTTAGAGTTCGATGATCTCTTTCAAGAGGAAGTGCCAAAGGGGTTGCCTCCGATAAGAGGTATTGAACATCAAATTGACTTCATACCGGGGGCAACACTACCTAATAGGGCTGCGTACCGCGCTAATCCCGCGGAAACAAAGGAGTTGCAACGTCAAGTCCAAGAATTGCTTGACAAGGGCTATGTGAAGGAGAGTCTTAGCCCTTGTGCAGTTCCGGTCATCTTGGTACCAAAGAAGGACGGTACTTGGAGGATGTGTGTTGATTGTCGAGCGATCAATAACATAACCATTAAGTACCGCCATCCCATACCAAGATTGGACGACATGCTTGACGAGTTGCATGGAGCGAGTGTGTTTTCCAAGGTTGATCTTAAGAGTGGTTATCACCAAATTCGCATGAAAGAAGGCGATGAATGGAAAACCGCTTTTAAGACCAAGCAAGGATTATATGAGTGGTTGGTGATGCCTTTTGGACTCACCAACGCTCCTAGCACATTCATGAGGCTCATGAACCATGTTCTAAGGCGCTTCATTGGCAAGTTTGTGGTTGTGTACTTTGATGACATCTTAGTATATAGCCATAATCTTGATGAGCACGTGGATCACCTTAGGCAAGTTCTTGAGGTCCTTAGGAAGGAGAAGCTATATGCCAACTTCAAGAAGTGCCACTTTTTCTCGGATCATGTGGTATTTCTTGGATTTGTGGTATGTAAGGAGGGCTTGAGAGTTGACGAGGAGAAGGTGAAAGCTATTCATGAATGGCCAACACCTACTACTATGACTCAAGTCCGAAGCTTCTTAGGCTTGGCTGGCTTTTACCGCCGCTTTGTGAGGGACTTTAGCACATTGGCTACGCCCCTCACGGAGCTCACCAAGAAAGGTGTGACGTTCTCATGGGGCGCCACACAAGAGGCGGCCTTTGCTAGCCTCAAAGCCAAGCTCACCCAAGCACCACTTCTATCATTGCCTAACTTTGACAAAATCTTTGAGATAGAGTGTGATGCTTCGGGAATAGGCCTTGGAGGTGTCCTCATGCAAGAGGGCAAACCCATTGCCTATTTTAGTGAGAAACTTGGGGGTGCCGAGCTCAAATACCCCACCTATGACAAGGAACTTCTCGCTTTAGTACGTGTGCTAAGAGTTTGGCAACACTACTTATTGCCTAAAGAATTTGTCATACACTCCGACCATGAGGCATTGAAATACTTGAAGGGCCAAAGCAAGCTCAACAAGAGGCATGCCAAGTGGGTGGAGTTCATTGAGTCTTTCCCCTATGTGATAAAACACAAAAAGGGAAAGGACAATGTGGTGGCGGATGCCCTATCAAGGAGGTACACTCTATTGACCATATTGGATGCAAAGTTGCTTGGTTTCACTTTCATGAAAGACTTATATGCTCTTGATTCTGATTTTTGTGCTATAGTAGCCACATGTAAGTCTAAGGGAAGTGAGGGGCAATTTTACTTGCATGATGGATTTTTGTTCAAAGGTCATAGGTTGTGCATCCCTAAGGGCTCCATTCGAGCTATACTTGTGCAAGAAGCACATGGGGGTGGGTTGATGGGGCACTTTGGTGTCCTTAAGACCTTACATGTGCTTAGAGAACATTTCTTTTGGCCTAAGATGCTAAGAGCGGTTGAGAAGCTTTGCGCTTCTTGTACTACTTGTATGCGTGCTAAGGCCAAAATGCAACCCCATGGTCTCTACTCTCCATTACCAATCCCTAAACTACCTTGGGAAGACATTTCCATGGACTTTGTTTTGGGATTGCCACGGTCTAAGAGAGGGAGAGACTCCATCTTTGTAGTAGTAGATAGGTTCTCCAAAATGGCACATTTCATTGCATGCCATAAGACCGATGATGCATCTCATGTTGCTAACCTTTTCTTTGATCATGTTGTGAGATTGCATGGAGTTCCTAGGTCCATTGTGTCGGACCGAGATGTTAAGTTCCTAAGCTACTTTTGGAAAACTCTTTGGGCTAAGCTTGGAACTAAGCTTCTTTTCTCTACTACTTGCCACCCTCAAACGGATGGCCAAACCGAGGTGGTCAACCGTACTCTTGGTGTCTTGCTTAGAACTATCTTGAGGACTAACTTGCGCAGGTGGGAGGATAGCTTGTCCTTCATTGAGTTCGCCTACAATAGGACGGTCCATTCGGCAACAAGGAAGACACCCTTTGAAGTGGTCTATGGGCGCAATCCCACCACACCACTAGAGCTCCTACCCTATGCTATCAAGGAGCGAGAAAGCCAAGAAGGTGCGGATGCAGCTGCAAGGATCAAGAAGTTGCATGAAGACACACGGTTGCAACTTGAGAGGAGGACCGGCCAATACAAGAAGCATGTGGACAAGGGGCGAAAGGAAGTGATTTTTGAACCGGGTGACCTAGTATGGTTGCACTTAAGGAAGGAGCGCTTCCCATTGCTCCGCAACTCCAAACTCAAGCCAAGAGGAGATGGACCCTTTCAAGTGCTTGAGAGGATCAATGACAACGCCTACAAGCTTGACCTCCCTCCTAACTTTGGTGTACATGATGTTTTCAATGTCTCTGATTTGATGCCTTATTGTGTGCAGGAGGAAGACGACCAAGAAGAGCTAGATTCGGGGTCGAATCCCTTTCAAGAGAGGGAGGATGATGTGACCATGCCACATCAAGGTCAAGACACCGAAGACAACCTAGGCGCCGCCGAGGAGCTCTCCGTGGGCACTATTGAGGACCAAGAGCTGGATCAAGGCACGTAAGAATTATAAAAATTGCTTGAGCAAATCTCTCTCTCTTTCACCTATCTCTTCCTTGCGTCAAATTCCAAGTGTGCCGAGTGAGTTCATCTCTCACACTTCCTCTTCCCTTTCACTTCTGCAACCAATTCTTCTTCCCTCTATAAGAAGACATTGAGTGCCAACTATCCACCACAACTCCGCCTACAAATCACCCCCGAGCCTCCGTCCCGCCGCCGTCCACCGAGAAACCCTAATTGGCGATTCCAACTCCGACGACGAGCAAAACTTGCACCGTGGCTGCACGATCCTTTGAATCTAACACCATGGCCACAGTTCGGAAGTTGAAGACTAAGGAACAACTGCCCAACCCTTCTGAAGCTCAAGAAATTCTGCCTAAGGAAAAGGCGAGTTCCCAAGACCCTTTTAGTTCCCGACCACAGCTCAACCCCTCTTTAGACTCCTCTGCGATCCTTGCTGCTCTGGATCGTATTGAAAAGGCAATCATGGAAGGCTTGACTGCCATACCGGTCGCCCTCCATGATCAAGTAAAAGAGTTGGGGCGCATAAGTTCTGCTGTTGTGGATCTGGTAGAAGTCCTTCAGAAGGATTGGCAAGGTGTAATCAGTGCTCATCAGGCCACGAGCCAAAACGTAGGAACTGACGACAAAGCTGAAGACAAGGAGGCCGCTGCTATGCCATAGGAACGCTTGTTCTGGTTCCCAGTGCTGTACCACCACAGCGTGCTAGTAGTTTCCCTTAGGATCCTACTCCCCTCATCTATCCACTTGTTGTCCCTCCTAAGATTGCTTTTGTTGTTATCTTTGTCGTTTGTTGTCCTGTTGTTGGTCCTTGTTGGTTGTTGTTTATGTTGTTTTGTGGTTGGTCTTACCCGTCTTTGAACAATGTTCAGTTTAAGCTCTAATGATTATCTTTTGGTTTCGTTCCAATGATCAATCTGTTTTTTTTTGCCTTAAAGTTTCCATTATGTTTCTGCTATGGGTTTGATGCAATTGTATATTCACTTGGACATCCTGCTCTTAACTAGTACTTAATCTTTTCGATGATGTCAAAAGGGGGAAGAAAAGGATAGGAACCTTGAACTTTGGAGACTACTGAACTAATAGGAACCCTCAACTAGTTCTACTTCTAAGGGGGAATTTGAAATAAACTCGTTCATTTGCTTAGGGGGAATTTGCAATCATTGAATGTTCTATCATTAATTTGTAATGTTGTAACTCCCTTAATCTCAACTGGTCTCATGAAATTCAAAGTCCTATTATGTTGCCAGGTTCCTTGTATTTGTCATCATCAAAAAGGGGGAAATTGTTAGGAAACGGAACTCTGGAACTTAGGTTCCCCTGAGAGTTCCTTTCCTCAATTTCTCCACTTTTGACGATTACAAATATTATGATACTAATGTTTTATCTCAAAGATGTATTTTAAGGAACCACAGGAATATACCGAAGGGAAGAAAGCCAAACAGGACAAGGGAACCAAAGGAACAAGACAGATGAAGGAAACCAGAGGAACCCAGGTATGCCCAAAAATCGAGAAATCTGGGGACACACAACCTCGGACAAAAGGTGTTAAAATCGACTTGTCCGAAGCTTCCAAAAGACTGCCAATACCCAGAGCAAAACAACAACATACCCAGAAACGCTCAACCTCAGACAGAGAAGGTGAAAGCGACAGCACATAGAGACGTCGCTGTCCAGAAGACAGTTCCCAAGCGGCCAGCTTGTTCAACCTCGGACGAAAGTATTTGGACAATGACATAGCAAGGCTCGTCTGAGGTAGTTGACCAACCAAGAGAGATTCTGAGCTGCCTAGGTTGTTTGCACATGCCAAGAACAACGTGGATCAAGGAGAACCACTCATCTTAGGGCAAGCTCAATCTGTGGGAACCCAGAGAGGATCGAGCTGCGAAGAATCCTCTATAAAAGGAAGACTAACCCAAGGGTTATCTTCAAGCACTGAAACATGACTCACACTCATTAGCAAATATCTAGTGTGAACCTCCAAACAAGATCATCAAAGCAAACCGAGATCAAGAGGAACCAATCAAGGAAGAAGAACTGAGTGCTAAGTTCCTGTGACTGTAAGTGATAGTTCCTAGGTGCGAAAGTCTGTTTCTTGATTGATTATTGATTGTGTTAAGTTATCTAGGATTGTCTAACTGTGTGTAAGGCAAAGGAACTGTGTGTTCGTTCCTAGGATAAGATGTAACCAAAAGAGATAAGAAATCAAGAAGTAGACTTTGAAATCCTTTCGAAAGAAAGGTAGTGGTTTTTATCCTGGATTGCTACTTGACAATCAAAGGTTTCCACTATAAGGAACTGGTCATTTGTTTGATTGTTTATTTCCGCTGCGAAAGGAACTGAGAATTGATATTCTGAGTTCCTTAAGTTTTTATCTAACAATTACGATCCTACAATTTTGGTTTGTAATCAATGTAACAAAGTAAATAAAAGCAAATGATGTAATCAATTGGTGAGAAGTAACTTAGCCAGACAAATATCCACCATTCATTTGATTGGTTGTTCCTAGATTATCTCAATTCCTTCCTATGAATATTCCTGTCCCTATTCTGAAATAGTTATCAGTCTAACCAGTCTTGGTAACCCTAACCGATAAACAATCAAGAAACTATCAAGATTTAATCTAAAGGCAGTAGTAAGCATAGGAATTAACCAGGATACATGCAACACCTAACAACCCGTTAGCATTTAACACGTAATCAATTCTCTTCACAATAAACTAGTCCAACCAGTCCTAGAATATCATGTTTGCTACACAAGATAAGGGATTTCAACCAAAAATATCCAAACCCTAGCAATAGATAATTACTAATATCAACTAGTTGATTAGGCCAGTCAAATCAGCAAGAATCAATGGGATGAAGCTCAAAGAGAAAATATATAATCAAAGGAAAGGAAATAGAGTTATAATCTCACAACTAAATACAAACGAAGGCTTCAATCGTCGGACTAAGCAAAAGTTGCTTAGTTCTTCATATTCTTTTGAAGATGACAAATACTTTGATACTAATGTTTTGATACTAAGGAACCTCAGTTCCCATGAGAGTTCCTTTCCTCAGTTTCTCTACTGTTGAAGATGACAAATACTTTGATACTAATGTTTTATCTCAAAGATGTGTTTAAAGGAACCACAGGACAATTGTTGAAACCATGGAAGCCAAACAAGATAAAGAAACCAAACAAGAAAACCAAAGGAACCTAGAAGTGCCTAGAAATGCAACACGTGACTTTGCTCTTCCCGATGAAGTTGGGAACACAGAACCTCGGACAAAAGATGGTGAAAGCGACTTGAGCAAAGCTTCTAAAGTCTGCCACCATCCAAAGAAAAGCTCCAAGATGTCTAGAACGCTGAACCTCGGACAAAGGTTGCTGAAAGCGACATGTCACAAGGCTGTCACCATCTAGAGGATAGTTCCAAAGTGTCTAGGTTGCTGAACCTCGGACGAAAGGAGTTGGACAACGACATGACAGACTTGTCTGAAGCAGTTGACCAACCAATGTGGATTCTGAGTTGCCTAGGTTGTTGGTACATGTCTAAGTTAGCGTGAATCAAGGATTACCACACAACCTAGGTCAAGCTTGCTCTGTGGGAACCAAGAGAAGATCCAACCTCGAGGATCCACTATATAAGGAAGATAAGCTCCGCTGTTATCTTCAAGCACTACAACAAGAATCACACTCAATAGAAAACATCATAGTGTGAGCTTTCAAACAGATCGTCAACTCAAACCAAGATCAAGAGGAACCAGTCAAGGAATCTGAGAGCTGTGTGCTAGTTCCTGTGACTGTAAGTGAGTTAGTTCCTTAGTGTTTAGGACTGCTTCTTGGATTGATTATACTTGCTGTTAAGTTTATCTAGGATTGTCTAACTGTGTGTAAGACAAAGAAACTGTGTGTTTGTTCCTAGAGTAATCTGTAACCGAAGTGATAAGAAATCAAGAAGTAGACCTTGAAATCCTTTCGAAAGAAAGGTAGTGGTTTTTATCCTAGATTGCTAGTTGGCAATCAAAGGTTTCCACCATAAGGAACTTGTTCATTTATATTTGATTGTTTATTTCCGCTGCGAAGGAAACTGTAATCTGTATTCTCATTTCCCTTGTTCTTAATCTAACAATCACGATCCTATAATTGGTATCAGAGCAGGAAAAAGCTCTAGATCTTTGTTTAAGTTTATAGATCTAAGATGTCTCAGTCGAGCAAGTTTGAGCTCAGAATCTCTACCAACAAACCACATCTCCGAAAGAAGGGAGAACAAAACATAGTGGGCCAAGTGCATGGAAAGCCACATAAAGACCAATGACTACCAATGCTGGAGGATAGTCGAGAATGGAGATGGCTATGTCGATCTCAACCAAAAGGAAGAAGAATGGAAACTTGTGCATTATGTCATCATGGAAAAGAACGCCAAAGCTAGACAGTTCATTCTCAATGGACTGGATAGAGAAGATATGGTAAGTCATAGGAATCAAGACGGCGAAAGAGATGTGGCAAGCACTCAAGGACATGCATGAAGAAAGTGAGGAACTAAAGCAAAGCCGGAAGTTTGCTTTAGAAGGAGAATACCACACATTCAAAATGATGGAAAATGAAACCATCTCTGAGTATTACTCTCGCTTCAACATGCTCATTGGAAAGCTAACAGCGGCTAAGGTCACCCTTGATGAAGTCTCCAAATCACTGGTGGTCATCAATGGACTTAACTCTAAGTTCACTCTCATCAAAGGAATCATGAAGAACACCCCAGGCATTCAATCCTTTCCCTTGACTCAAATCATAGGGAAACTGGAGGTTGAAGAAGGAGAGCACACCAAGGTCAATGCTGGCAAGAAACTGGAGAAAGGAATTGCCCTCAAAATCTCCAAAGCCTTCACAAGGCTTGAAATGGAGCAGGAGAACTCAGACCTAGAAGACGAGGAGGATGAACTTACAACTCTCTTCACAAAGAACATCAAAAAATTCTTTGTGAAGGGAAAGTTCCAAAAGGGCAGTTCCTCTCACAATGGACCGAGGAGAGATCTCAAAGATGTCTCTTGCTATGAATGCAAAGAAAAGGGGCACTACGCTAAGAGCTGTCCCAACAAAGAAGACTCCAAAGAAGATGAAAAACCTCAAACGAAGAAGGCTCTTGTGGCCTCATGGGGAGAAGACTCAGATGAGGAACTAGATCTGAGTGGTTTCTCTAAGGAAGATGTCTCATGGCAAAAGGAGATTCAAGCGACTCAGAAGAACTTGAGGTAACTTCTGATGACTTCCTAAAATCTCTAGTTGATTGTGATAAGAAACAACTTCTAAAAATAATAAAGAAACTAGGAAAGGAAACGAGTGCTCTTCAACAAAAACTTGATGATTGTGAAGATGAGATTACTTGCCTGACTGTTGAGAACTCTGTGTGGAGTAAGAAACTTGATGAAACTGAGAAAGATCTAGCTGAAACCCACTCCAAACTCATTGATATTAGGAATGTGCATGCTAGTCACCTTAAAATTTGCCAATCTTGTAGTAAGATTAGTATAGACTCTGTTAAAGTTCCTATGCATGATAATCTATCTGGAAATGAATTGCTTCAATCCATAAGTGATAGGTTAGATGAACTCACTGAGTCTATAAAAGGAAAAACAGTCAATCAAACTGTCTTTTTGAAACAACGTCATGGAGTTGGATACATTAATAACAAAGCCAATGATGATGCTGAAGATGAAAAGGCTAGACGAGAACTTGTTGAAATGAATGAGAACCTCAGTACTGCTCTTGCCACTTCTCGAGATAGGAATCAGTTCCTATTAGAGAAGATCATGGTTCTTGAGAACAAGGTTGAGGTTGCCAAACCTCTCAAAGAAAGTTCTCAAAGTCCAATTAGGAACCCTAAGGATTTTGAAAGGGAACCTAAGGGAAAAGAGAAAGTTTCTCCTAAAGACAAGTGGTTCACTAATTCCTTTGCTCACAAAAGGTACGTGGACATGGCTCATGGTAAGGTTAGAAACAATGTCGATTTCAATAAAAGAAAAACTGAAAAACCTTTTAGGCCAGGAAAGGGAAAATATGGTCATGTTGTTTACAGTCGTTTGTGTTACTATTGTGGTAAGAATGGTCATTACAACACTGAGTATCCTAAGAAAAGGAACTATGATAATGAGAAAAGATCTTACTACCATGAAAGGAACCAGTTCCCTAGTCATCCACAGACTCGCAATGATAATTCACATGTTAATCCCCCCAGTAAAGCCAGGCTTCACTGGGTTCAGAAATCTTAGTTTCCTTATGTGCAGAAAGAAGAGAGGCAACCTCAACTATGGTACATTGACAGTGGTTGCTCGTGCCATATGACCGGAAGAAGAAATCAAACGACCTCTCTTCAACCCCTCCAAGGAGGGAACATCTCCTTTGGAGACAAAAGCAAAGGAAAAATTTGTGGAATAGGAATTGTGAAACTCAATGACCACATTAAGGTAAACAAAGTCCACCTTGTTGATAATCTTGCTTTTGATCTAATTAGTGTGTCACAGCTGTGTGATCAAGGAGACAACAAAGTTAGATTCAAATCAAATTAATGCAATGTCCTTGACTCCTCGGGACAAATCATCTTAAAAGGTAAAAGGTTCAACAATGTGTACGTTGTTGACCCATCCTTTGTTCTCAAGGAGAAACTCTGTCTCTCAACTATGAATGATCAAACGGACTTGTGGCATCAACGTCTTGGCCATGCAAGCACCAAATTGATCCAAAAGCTACACTCAAAAGAGCTAGTCAGAGGCCTTCCAAAGATAAGTGGCACATCTACGGAACTATGCTAAGACTGTGTAAAAGGGAAACAAGCTCGAAGTTCCTTCAAATCCAAAAATATGGTAAGTTCCTCAAGGCCCCTTGAACTCATCCACATGGACCTTTGTGGACCCATAAGAGTTCAAAGCCTAGGAGGAAACATGTATATCTTTGTTCTTGTCGATGACTTCTCTCGTTTCACTTGGATAATTTTCATAAAATCTAAGAGTGAAGTCATTGGACGATTTAAGGATTTGGTTCCCATGTTAGAAAAATCTCTCGATTGCTCCATCAATTCTATTCGCTCTGAACATGGTACTAAGTTCAAAAATGGAGAATTTCTAACCTTTTGCAGTGAGCATGGCATTGATCACAACTTCTCTGCACCATACACTCCTCAACAAAATGGAGTAGTGGAAAGGAAGAATAGAACCTTAGAAGACATGGCTCAAACTATGCTCATCTCAAGTGGACTCTCTCAATCATTCTGGGCTGAGGCAATCAACACAGCCTGCTACATCATCAATCGAGCTATGCTTCGCCCAATCACAGAGAAGACACCCTATGAACTTCTAAGACGAAGAGTTCCCAACATTTCACATCTTAGGGTGTTCAGATGCAAATGCTTTGTGCATAACAATGGAAAGGATAATCTTGGCAAATTCGACCCAAGGAGTGATGAAGGGATCTTCATTTGATATGCCTCAAGCAGCAAAGCATACAAGGTCATCAACAAAAGAACTAAAAAGGTAGAAGAAGGTGTCCATGTTGTTTTTAATGAGAAATCACTTGGTAGAAATATGCAGAACACCACGAGTCCCTTTGAAGATCCATTTCCCAAGCCACCTCAAGAAGATCCAGATGAAGACATCACACCTCCCAGTTCCTACCCAGCTGCACAAATTGTTCTGCCAGTTCCTCCACCAGTTCCCATGGACAATCAACAACAATCTATCTCTAGGAACCATGAACATGAAGATAATACTTGTGGAGACATCAATGATTCATCCTCTCACATGTTCTTTAATGGAGAAGGTGATCCCAACATAGAAGTTGAAGCTGAATGTTCAAAACAAAATGCCTCCACATCAAATGCTCTAGCCCCCAATAGAGAAAGAAGAACCATCAAGCCTCCCGTCAGGTTCGAACATCTAACCTTCTTTGCTTTCAATGCCTTTCTATCTATTGTGGAACCAAAGAACATAGGTGAAGCACTGAAGGATGTAGACTGGATCCAAGCCATGCAAGAAGAACTTCATCAGTTTGAAAGAAACAAAGTGTGGCATCTAGTTCCCCGCCCCAAGGATAAGCATATCATAGGAACTGGATGGGTTTTCAGAAACAAGCTCGATGACTCAAGAGCTATGATTAGGAACAAAGCAAGGCTTGTTGCTCAGGGATACAATCAACAAGAAGGAATCGACTATGATGAAACCTATGCTCCAGTGGCAAGGATTGAAGCAATAAGGATGTTGATTGCCTTCGCATCACACAAGGGTTTCAAACTATTCCAAATGGATGTAAAGACCGCCTTCCTCAATGGCATTCTTCAAGAGGAAGTCTATGTCAAGCAACCACATGGTTTTGAAGACAGTGATCATCCAGACCATGTCTATTTCCTAGACAAAACCTTGTATGGTCTTAAGCAAGCCCCTAGAGCTTGGTATGATCGTCTTGCCCAGTTCCTACTCTCCATTGGTTACAGGCGTGGCATCATTGACAAGACTCTCTTCATTCTAGAAGAAGAAGGTAACATCTTAGTGGTTCAAATCTATGTTGATGATATCATTTTTTGTTCCACTAACCTGTCCCTTGTAGATAAGTTCAAAGACTTGATGAGCAGTGAATTTGAAATGAGTCTAATAGGGGAACTCACCTTCTTCCTCGGATTGCAAATATCCCAAAAGAAAGATGGCATACAAATTTACCAACAAAAGTATGTCAGAGAACTGTTGAAAAAGTTCAAAATGGAGTCCTACAAGCCTCTCTCCACTCTCATCTCTACCATCGCCCATTTGGACAGAGATCACTCAAGTCCTCTTGTGGAAGAAAAGCTCTATAGAGGTATGATAGGTTCTCTCATGTATATAACAGATAGTCATCCAGACATTGTGTTTGCTGTTTGCTTGTGTGTTAGGTTTCAATCATGTCCAAGAGAAACACACTTAGCTGTTGTGAAAAGGATATTCCGATATCTCAAGAGAACTGACTCGCTCTGCATTTAGTACCCCAAAGAGTGTCCCTTTGAGCTGATGGGTTTCACTGATGCTGATTATGCTGGATACCTGGTGGATAGGAAGAGTAATTCTGGAATGGCATAGTTCCTAGGCCCTTGCCTTGTGTCATAGGGCTCAAAGAAACAAATCTCAGTCTCCCTCTCCACCACAGAATCTGAATACATTGCAGCCGCCTCTTGCTGTTCCCAACTCTTATGGATAAAGCAACAACTCACGTATTTCGGTATGTCTTATAGTCCTCTCACTATTCTTTGTGATAATACTAGTGCTATAAACATTTCTAAGAATCATGTGCATCATACTAGGACCAAACACATAGATATAAGGCATCACTTCCTTAGAGATCATGTTGAGAAAGGGAACATCATTATGAAATTTTGTAAAACAGAAGATCAGGTTGCAGACATATTCACCAAAGCCTTGAATAGAGTTTCCTTCGAGAACCTTAGATTAGAACTGAGAATGATTCCTATAAACTAGCAGTTCCTTTAGTTTATAGTTCCTCTCCAGCTCCCTTGATTGACTAGTTCAGATCTTTTTACTTGTCTTTGTCTTGGAATCTTTGTGTTATCTCTTTTGCAATAGACCCTCATATCCACAATGGTTACTCAAAAAGGCCTTGACAAATTTTTCTAGTCTTTGTTCATTTTTAATTAAAATTCAATCATTGTCCAAGTTTCTTTGTTGGCCCAAAAGTCACAATCTGATCACATTCTAACCCGACAATACAAGCCGAAATGATGATTGTGTACTATGACCCTCCCTTGCCTCATTGCACAATCTAATTCCCTATGATCCTTCTCTTAACCCTCTCTGGGAATTAGTGTGTGATGCGATAAATGGCCTTCCCCGATTTCTTGTATGGGAATGTACTTTCAGGTCCTATGTCCTCAAATTCCCACATCAAAGGTTCCCATATATCCCTCTAGCACACTGAAAAAATTGCCAGAAAGGACCTAGGTATTGACAGCTCTCCAACGGCTCGTAGAAACTCGCTCCTCCCAAGACAACATTTATGGCAATTTCACAGCGTCAGAGATGTCTTCTCAGAGTTGAACAGTTGCCATTTCTGAGTATTTGATTTTTGAATCTGTGACCATTTCAAAGCCGAAAAAGCTGCCATAAATTGAGCCGTTCCCAAATATCAGAGTTCCCAGAGATATCTCTCTCCCCAACGGCTCCAAAATTTGCTCAAGGGTTATTTAAGGTCTCCTGTTTGATTGAGCCGAGCACTCTGATTTCTCTCGCTTTCTCTCAATCTCTTGTTCACCTTTTCTCTCAAACCACAAAGCTCCTCAAATGGCAAACAAAGACCTCAACCCCCACCTTGCTCAAGATGAGGAGGAAGCTGCCCTTCTAAGAGCTTTCAGAGAGAAGAAAGCAGCCTCCTCCTCTAAATCCCCTGATCTCACATCCATAAAAGAACCCATACCCAAGCACACAGAAGAGGTGGAAAAGGAACTCCACCATGGATCTGCATCAGCTACTCGCACTGTCTCTGAAGGCAGTTCCCATGACTCTTCTCCAGACAAGGAGACCCTGGAGATTCACAGCTCGGATCCCTCTCCTGTCAGCCTCAAGTCCAAGCCTGCTCCCTCAGTTGCAACAAGGCTCAAGCTTCGCAAGCGAAGCTCCCAGGCCCTGGTTCCCTACAACCCTGTCTCCAAAGAACCGACCTCCTCCAAAAAGCCCAAATCAGTAGCCCTCTCTTCCTTGTCCACCAGAGCCATAACCTCCACCTCCACTCTGGGGAAAGTCTCTTCCTCCTTCGCTAAGAGGAAGATACTCAAGCCCCTCATCATTGGTGAGGAGTTCTGGACCCAACCCCTAGAGAAAGAAGATGAAGCTCAATTCGGCGAAGCCCTCAGTGAATTCCACTCTCTGCTCCAGTTTCAAGGGTGGGACCAAATCTTGGTGGAACCCTTCTCAGTCTCCAACGAAGTGGTGCGTCTCTTCTATCAGTCCATGACCTTTGTGCCAGCCAAGGAAAACTCTCCTTGTAATGATGCCAACCTCCAATGGAAGGGAACCATGTTTCCCTTGTCCCCAAGCATCATCGCCTCAGCTCTAGGGATTGAGCACATATCAGGCTTTGACATTCTGCATCAAAAGAAGACTTGGCCCAAAGGAAAAGGTTACAAAACCAAAACTGAGGTGGTCAACAAGCTCTATGATGGCGACAATCCAAAGAATCTGCTGACGAAGGGGCTTTCTCTGTCCAACAAGCTCCTGCACTTCTGGATCATAAGGAATTTGGTTCCCATGTAGGAGCACCGAGCCATAATTCTCATCACCGATGCCATCCTCATGGATAAGATCCTGTCTGGTGACCAAGTTGACCTCCCCAAGCTAGTGTTAGCTCATATGCAGTTCTATCAATCCCATGAATCCCATGCCTTGCCCTTTCCTCACCTCATAAAAAACCTCCTCTCCATGCTTAACCAATATCTAACTGATCTCAATGAAACAACCTACAACAAGTTCTTAACCATGGCCACTGTAAAGAAGCTCAAAACCAAAGATCATCCGGATGCTCCCTCTGATGTGCAAGCAGAATTGCCTAAGGAAAAAGCAAGTTCCCAAGCCACTCCAACCTCCTTGCCTCCGCTCTACCCCGTTGAAGACTCCTCTGCGATCCTAGCTTCACTGGGTCGTATTGAAAAAGCCATCACGGAAGGAACCATTGCTATCTCTGGTGCCATCCGTGATCAAGTAACTGAACTGGGAAAGACCCAAAAGGATGTATCTGGTCTAATGGATGTGATTCAACAAACCTTGGAGGCTGCCATTGGAGGTGATCAGGGCGCTGAGATGGCTATAGGCCAAGAAGAGGAAACTGAAGAAAGGAAGGAAACTGAAAAGGATGCAACTGCGCTGCCATAGGAATGTCTCTCCTAGTTCCCAGTGCTATAACATCACAGTGTGCTAGTAGTTTCCTAGGGTCCTACTCCCCTCTCCTATCCTTCCCTTGTCTCTTTCAAGTTAATTGTGATCTTTTGCTTCTCTTTCCACTATGCATCTCTGGATAATGTAATTGACCTTAATGATTAATGAACTCTTTTGGTAATGTTTCTAATGCATCATTTGTCTTTGCCTTAAGTTTCTATTATGGTGACTGTCATGGGTTTAACGCAATTGTTTATTTCCCATTGATATCCTATACTTGATAAGTAAATTAATCTTTTCGATGATGTCAAAAGGGGGAAGAATGGATAGGAACCTTGAACTCTTGGAACTACTGGACTTATAGGAAATCTAAACCCGTCCTACTTCTGAGGGGGAACTCGAATAACTTAGTTCATTTGCTTAGGGGGAATTTGCAACTATTGAATGTTCTCTCATTACTTTATAAAGTTGTAAATCTCTTAGCTCAACTGTTCTCATGAATCTCATGTCCTTATTATGTTGTCAGGTTCCTTATATTTGTCATCATCAAAAAGGGGGAAATTGTTAGGAAACAAAACTCAGGAACCTCAGTTCCCATGAGTGTTTCTTTCCTCAGTTTCTCTACTTTTGAAGATGACAAATACTTTGATACTAATGTTTTATCTCAAAGATGTGTTTAAAGGAACCACAGGATAGTTGTTGAAACCATGGAAGCCAAACAAGATAAAGAAACCAAACAAGCAAGCCAAAGGAACCCAGAAGTGCCTAGAAATGCAACACGTGACTTTGCTCTTCCCGATGAAGCTGGAAACACAGAACCTCGGACAAAAGATGGTGAAAGTGACTTGAGCAAAGCTTCTAAAGTCTGCCACCATCCAAAGAAAAGCTCCAAGATGTCTAGAACGCTGAACCTCGGACAAAGGTTGTTGAAAGCGACATGTCACAAGGCTGTCACCATCTAGAGGATAGTTACAAAGTGTCTAGGTTGCTGAACCTCGGACGAAAGGAGTTGGACAACGACATGACAGACTTGTCTCAAGCACTACAACAAGAATCACACTCAATAGCAAACATCATAGTGTGAGCTTTCAAACAGATCGTCAACTCAAACCAAGATCAAGAGGAACCAGTCAAGGAATCTGAGAGCTGTGTGCTAGTTCCTGTGACTGTAAGTGAGTTAGTTCCTTAGTCCTTAGGACTGCTTCTTGGATTGATTATACTTGCTGTTAAGTTTATCTAAGATTGTCTAACTGTGTGTAAGACAAAGAAACTGTGTGTTTGTTCCTAGAGTAATCTATAACCGAAGTGATAAGAAATCAAGAAGTAGACCTTCAAATCCTTTCGAAAGAAAGATAGTGGTTTTTATCGTAGATTGCTAGTTGGCAATCGAAGGTTTCCACTATAAGGAACTTGTTCATTTATATTTGATTGTTTATTTCCGCTGCGAAGGGAACTGTAATCTGTATTCTCAGTTCCCTTGTTCTTAATCTAACAATCACGATCCTACAGTTATAGGTAGAAGAAGGTGTCCATGTTGTTTTTAATGAGAAATCACGAAGGCTTCAATCGTCGGACTAAGCAAAAGATGCTTAGTTCTTCATATTCTTCAAAGCATAAAACTCAAAAGGGAAAACTGAACGATAAGTTGTAAACTAGATAATGAATAAAAGGTTGCCAACTAAACTAGGTTATAACCCTAGCAAAACCTAATACTAAAAAGATAGGAAACAAAATCCTAAAAGGAAATAAACGGAAATAATAAGAAATAAAAGAAAAAGAAATAAAGTAAAATAAACTCGGACGAAACGAAATCTTCGGACCTGCGTGTGAACAGTATCTGCGACCGCGGACAGATTTATGCGACCGCAGATTGTCTTCTAGAGTCTCGCTGCTTCTCGCATTATTCCGCGACCGCTGCAGTGGCTTCCGCGACTGCGGAAAACTTCTTGTTGCGTTCTTCAGTCTTCTCTTGTGGCTTTGCCTCCATCTTCAATATGTCTTCATTTAAGCTCTTCAAACCACCAAATCAACATTCCTTATCCACAACTCCATTCTCCTAACTTATGCTCTAAACCCATACAAATGGCACCCAAAACTCCGATAACAACTCCTAGTTAAACACTACAAAGTAGCACTGATCAGCGACCCAGGCAAGCTTAGCCTTACCTGGTCGAGACACATAATGCAATTGTTCCCTCTAGCTTAGTTGATCCAGCTACACCACTTGCATCAATATTGTTAGAGACTTCATTCATAAGAAAAGAGACATTTTCATTTCTTAACCTCTAAAGTTCCTCACGATTAGCATCACATGAAGAACAAGGAACAATTGAGCTACTAGAAGTGTTAGATATGTTTTCTTTTAAACTACTACACTCATCTTCAGAATTAGCAAGTTCCTCTTGTGTTTTCAAATTTTCAGCATACATTTCCCTTATGAGAGCAATCAATGATTTCTTATCATAATTCATAAGAGATTTAAAAAATGTTTCAGGATTTACCTCGAGGTCCTTAGGCAAAGTAGTAGAGTCATTGAGAGTCATTGCACATATCTTACCACCCCAGGCTTCAGGGTCTTCACCATATGAGTCATCCTTATTGCCCCACACAGCAACGAAAGCTTTTCTTCTCATCGTTTCCAGAAGGTTTGCTTGGTTTCTTGGGCTTTGGGCATGATCTAGAATAGTGACCCTTCTCATTACATTTGTAGCAACTGATGTCTTTGATGTCACGAGTCTCACCGTTCCCACTTCTGTTGTTCCTTCCTTTGTTGTAAAGGGAACGCATGACTTTAGTTAGTAACACCACCTCAGGATCATCGAAGCCATCATTATCATCAAGGTCATTTTCAATTCTATCGACAGCCTTTCCAACCATCAAATCAATTCCTTTGTTCTTGGAATCCTTGTTTCTTCCAGCCTTCTCTTCATTGTCATACTTTTGAATCTTGCTAAAGACCTCATGAAACGTCAGTTTGACAGTGTTGGGATTCTCTTTCAGAATGGCCTTGGTCATCGCATGACGATGAGGAAGCCCATCAATGATAATAAGGATCTTCTCGTCAGGGAGGATTTCTTCATCCTTGATAGATTGAGCAGTCGAGTTTGCAGTAATTTTGTCAAACCTTTCCTGGTAAGAACTCACATCTTCATTTTCTTCCATCTTGAAGTTGTGGAAATCCTTCTTAGCAGTAAAACGATCGATCTCACGAAGGTCCTTGCTTCCCATGTACATTTGTTCCAGGGCAAGCCACTTAGCATTGGCAGATTCACAAGATTGAAGTTTTTGCACATCTTGCTGATTAAGAGCATTGTTGATGGGCATGGCAGCCTTGCAGTTCTTCTCAATGATTTGGAGATCCTCTTGATCCCATTTCTTCAGCTTTTTCTTTTTCTCAAGATCAATAATCTCAAGATCTCCAAAGGAGATGACCAATTAGCATTGGTAATCATTACTTTGAACCCACTTGATAAAAAGAGCCTTCCAATGTTGGTATTGGCCAGCGAGCAACAACGGAGGCCTTGAAGAGTTCAAACCAACTTCGATAATGGTAGCAGTTATCGTTACCTGCAAATCTGTAAGTAACACACAATCTAGAACAAACCTGCTCTAATACCAATTGTTGAATCGAGTGTGTTAGTACAAGGAACGGTATAACTATTCCTTGGGCAGCGGAATATCGTAACAGAATAACAGTGTAACAGACAAAGTTCCTTAGAGAGGAAAACTTTATCAACCAACTAGTTGACTAAGAAAAACCTCTACCTCTAGGTTTTCCTAGTAGGATTTCAAAAGTCTACTTGTGTTATCTCAATCTAGTTTACTCCTAGATATCTAGACCTCTTATTGTAATCATTCCTAACAACACCTAAGACAATCAAAACCCTAACAAGTACTCAACTCACCAAAGTCTCGTCCTTGTAAGTTCTTCTTCTTCTCCGAATGCTCTAAGTTCTGTGGAAATGTCGTGAATGCTTGTTGAAATGAAGTGGACGACTTCCTTTCTTATAGTCTAGGAATTCTATCTAATTTACCCTAGTTTTACTTAAGGAAAATAAGATAAAATAATCCTATACAATCTTTTCTATTCTTTCCTAACAAGAAGATCTTCAACAACTTTATCTCTTGCGGCCCAAGTTGTTTCTTCAAGATCTCTTTCCAGAAATAAGAGATTCGGCAATTGCAAGGGCTACAATGTGTGCGTCTATGCGTTCCTTGGCGTTGTTCTCTTTCTTTCATGTTCACTAATGCGTGTCTTTGTTTCTCTTTTGTTCCAACGCGGTGTTCCTTTCATTCTCTGTTTTGATTCATCACATGGTTTTCATCGTTCCTTTAATTCACATGTTTCCTGAAACTCATAGTCACACTAAAAACCATCAAATGCAATTGAGTTTATCATCATCAAAACTAGAGGGAACATCATCGTTCCAATAGTATCTCATCTACCACAACCGAAGCATACGAAGAGCTTACTACAAGTTGAGATCGGAGATCCAAAGGCAAGGTACGAACTTGTGTTGTCAGTCCTTGCTTAGGGTTTTTGTTGTGTTCTTGTTTATTTGCATCCACAGTAAGACATCTTGATGATAACTCTTGAAAATTCTTATTATCCCATCCGAGTGATCTAATTTAAAGTATAAATGTTTACAGAATGCAATGGATCTAAGTGCACCAGCTAGGGGCATTCCATGCAAAGATATTGAGGTACCTGCTTGAATCAGCTCTTGTGGATCTATCTTCATCATCCTACTGTTTTAAGTTTTACTTGTATTAAATTAAACTACATGTTTTTTGTTGCTTCTCTCTCTCCTCTTTGTTCTTCTTACAAGTATAGGAGGCTTGACTATGGTAAAATTGGATTGAGGATCATTAATATTACAAACACTCAAACTCACTAGGCTAGCCCCTTATTTGTTTCTTAAATTAGAGAATAAAAGAGACACATGTAGTTAGGCTTTTATGAAATGCTACCCTCCAAACTATCAATGCTAAGAGTTTATGAACCAAATAGGAAGAGAGTATTTTATTGGCATGAATCAACTGTGTAGAATCGAGTGTGTTAGTACATGGAATGGTAGAACTGTTCCTTGGGTAGCGGAATATAATGACAGAAAATAGAGTACCATTAACAATGTTTCTTAGAGAGGAAAACTCAATCAATCAACAAGTTGACTGAGAAAAAACTCTACCCCTAGGTTTACCTAGTAGGACTTCAAATGTCTACTTGTGTTAATAATACTGGAATTACAATCGAGCAAGTCTTATCTCAATCTAGTTTACTCCTAGATATCTATACTTCTACGTGTAACGTTCCTAACAACACCTTAGACACCCAAAACCCTATCAAGTACTCAACTTACCAGAGCTTTGTACTTGCAAATGTTTATTCTTTTTTCTTCTTCTACTCCGAATGCTCTAACTCTTTAGAAATGTTGCATGTGTGTGTATCAAGTGATGGTCACTTCTTCCTATACATATAGTCTACGAAATATCATATTGATTTACCCTAGATTTAATTAAGGAAGTCAAATCAAATATTCCTAAACAATCTTTTTCCAATGTTTTCTAACAACTCAATCATCAACAAACTACTTACTTGCGGCTCAAGTTGTTTCCGAAGATCTCTTTCCAAATTTAGAAGATTCGGCAATTTTGCAAGACTAATAGCGTACGCGTCTCTTCGTTTCTTGGCGCTGTTCCCTTGCTTTTTCCTTCTCACCAACGAGCATCTCTGCTCTTCAGTTTGCATATGCGCGTTGTTCCTTTGTTGACTTCGTTGTTCCTTGCATATTTTGTTTTGATTCTCCACATGTTTTCATCGTTCCTTTTCTTTCACTTTATTCCTGAAACTCGCAGTCACAATAAAACCATCAAGTGTAATTGGGTTTATCATCATCAAAACTAGAGGGAACATCACCGTTCCAACAATTTCCCCTTTCTTGGTGATGACAAACCCATTCAAAATGTGCATGTTCAACACAATCAAGTAAGAAGTCAATCACATATGGTCAAGCATTTTCAAAGTTATAATAAATGATAAAGTTCCCCCACATAAAGTACATATAGAGATTTACCATTAAGTTGCGTCAAGATTCGTTCCTCGACACTAGCTTCTGTTATGAACTCTTCCCTGAGTTCATCTCACATTTTCAACACTTCCCCATTTTGGCATCATCAAAAGATCACAATACAAACATGTAGTTCAAGACTAATTCGAAAATCAAGATAAAGCAGTTCATTCATTAAGCAGGAAAGCATTACAAAGCTAAGGGAACGAAACAAACAAACTCAAAAGATCATAGAGAACTACGCAAAAGACAACAAAACATAGAAAAACGAAGAACAGAGGGAAAGACGGGATGGATAGTAACAAGGAACACTCAAGTCTCAGGGCTCTTCATCAACTTCCTCATCCTTGTTCAAGAAATGGTCCAGAAGCAGTTTCATCATGATATTCAAATGTTTGAGCTTAGCAAGGATTTGATGCTACACTGAACCACCCCGGGACGTTCCTTCGCCAGCAGGCTTCTTCGTAGTACCAGTCCCCGTTCCCTTGGAATCACTCTTGAATTTCATCTTCTCTACCCAGGAGGAGTCCAACTCACTACCCAGAGACACTTCATTCTCTTCTCTATACAACTCATCACGAAGCAGCAACATCTTCACCAATCCAGGATAGGCCAAGGATTGAGATTTGGCTTTGCACCTATCCATATGACACAGAATCACCCAAGGGTGATCATATTTCTCCTTCCTCAATAACTGATCAACTAGGAACAAATCACACAGTGTGATAGTATTGTGCTTTTCATGACGAGGTACGACAACCCTAGAGATGATGTGGAATGCTATATGGTGAGCAAGCGTCATCCTTTCAGTGTGCAATTCCCCAGGGGTGGAACCAAACATCCGTTCCATACATGCAAGCTTCTCCTCATTGAATTCACTAGATGGTACCTCATAGAGTACATTGGGTGTGAATGATATGTCTTTTCCATCAATCTTCGAGGACCCGGAAATTGCATCAGCCTTAGAGAGATGATAGTAGTGGTAGAACTCGCGCACTTGAACCTCGTTCACAGTCGCTTTGGCTGAACATATCCGTTCCCATCCTTGGAAACGGAGGAGATCCAATATCTCTTCCACCTTGTGCTCAAAGTAGAAGCTTTCCTTAATGAGAAGAGGAGGGAGAATGCATTTACCCTCAGAGAAGTCGAGAATCATCTCGGAAGCCAAAATTTCCAATTTTTCTTTCTTCTTCTTTGCATTGGTAGCGGAACGGAGACAACCTTTGAGGGTCCTAGGAATGGTTTCAACAACACCCGACTTGGAAGGAGTCGAGTGCTTAGTAGGAGCTCGCTTGGTTCCCAAATACTGAACATCGTCATCGTCATTGTCATCGTCCTCTTCCTCTTCTTCCTCAGTATCAAGAGAAAGATCAGCCATCTTGCGCTTTCTGCTCTTGGGTTGAGGTATGACCAAGGGTTGAGACTTGACACCCAAATGGTCTTCCACAGGCTTCATAGATTGTTCTTCCTCCTCAACTCAGTCCTTGGAGGGAGAGAAAACTTCTTCTTCCTCATGAGAAGAGGTACTCAGAACCTAGTCCTCCACATGAACAAGCTCTAGGGCAGTAGTAAAATCCCGAGCTTTCAGTGGCGACGGGGATTTTGCCGCCGGAGTGGATGTTGACGCAAGGGGATCAACAACCTGTTCCACCGAGGCATGAGCAATTTCGACAATGGAGGCCGGCACACCGTATTTGGTAGGGGTGGCGCGGGCAACCTTCGTCTGCTGGAGAGAGAGCATCCAGGCATCAATCTCTTCATCGGTCATCTTGGCGGTTGGAGGCAACTTGCTTGGAGAGGCCATTGGAGTTGTGGTGAGGGAGGAGGTGAGACGAAAAAATAGGGTAACGGCAGAGGGCGAAAGTTGGGAGATTTTGAGAGCGAGAGTGATTTGGAGATAATATGGCGGTGATGGATTGCCAAGGATAAAGGTAAGTACTTATAGGAAAGGAAAAGATCTTCAGGAAATAATAACTTTCCAAAGGAAATCAGAACTGACTTATGAAAAATCCATCAAATGCAATCTTTCTCTCTCCTCTGATAACGACACTTTTCACCATTTTTACTTCGTTTACTGCGTCATCCATTCCTGCACACTGATCAGCGCTACTTTGTAGGGTTTAACTAGGAGTTGTTACCGGAGTTTTAGGTACCATTTGGATGGGTTTAGAGCACAATTGTGGAGAATGGAGTTGAGGAGAAAGAAGATGATTTTGGTGGTTTTGAAGAGCTAAAATGAAAGATTAAGAAGATGGAGGAGAAAGCCATGAGAGAAGACGAAGAAGGAGCTGAGAAGAAGATACTGAAGGTTTTCCGCAGTCACAGAAGTCACCGCCGCGGTCGCGGAACAATACGAGAGTGAGAAGAGCAACACTGAAGACGCAAATTCAACAGAAAGTTTTCCGTTGTCGCGGCAATCTGTCCGCGATCGCGGATACTGTTCACAGACGCGGATCCGGGATTTTCCTTTCGTCCAAAGATTTGTTTTATTTTATTCCCTTTTCTTTTATTTCGTTAGTTTCCTTTTAGATATTATTTCTTATCTTTAGTATTAGGTTTTGCTAGGGTTATAACCTAGTTTTATTAGCAACCTTTTATCTGTAATATCCCTCAATTTTTAGTAAGGATATTCGGGTAATTTTTCCCAACTTTCACTAATTAATTATTTCGCTTTCAGTGGAGTTTGGATTTTCTGAAATATCCATGATATCCGAAATAATTCCCTGAGTGGTATAAAATACATTCAATGTATTTTCGAGACTTAGAATATTTGTTTGGATACAAACATATAATTTTTGGGGTTTAATACCCCTACCAAAAACCAATAGCAGCTCGCCGAAAGCACTCCCGAAATTGCGCGAAGTTGTCGCTGGCTCGAGCCCCGTGTTGGCCGGCTCTCCTACAGCGTGGTCGAGGCTTCTCCTGGAGCTATATAAGGAGCTCGTTGGAGAAGCTGAAATGGGAACCGATCTGTCTCCCGCTTCACTCCCCTGTTCCTCTCAAGAAGCTCCCCTATGAAGGCAGAGCACCGCGAGCTCCTGTGCGAGCCGAGAGCCACCGCGATGCCCCCGTGCGAGTCGCAGCTGGTGTAGCCGCTGCTCCTCCCCTGGCGCCGCTCCATCTCCAGCGTCGACTAGCCGATCGAAGCCAGCCGAGCTCCCTGTGGTTGTTGTGTGTTGTTGCTCCGCCCCTGCTGGTGTTGCCGTCCACCGCTGGTGCTCCTCCCCGACGACGCAGGCCAGTCCGGTGGCGAGTCCCTTCCCAGCGAGCTGTGCGTGGAGCGTGGCTGCGTGTTGCCATTGTTGCTCCGTTGTTGTGCTGTTGTTAGTGTTGAACCGAGGAAGAAGAAGGGGAAAAGTGCCCAAGTGGGCCCCCCTTGCTTTGTTTCGGTATTGGGCCGAGAAGCCCAATTCGTTTCCAGTCCAAATTCAACCCGAAATTATTCGAGCGGTATAATTTCGATTCCCTTTCGTCCGTATTTTTTTTTTGGAAAATTTAATAAATTATTTTATGATTTAATATCATAGAAATTTATTAAATATAAATTCTTAAATTCGTCCAGTCAAATTAATTGATAGATAATTAATTTGTCAGTTAGAACGTGATTTGCTGGATCGCGTGTGGACTCATTTTCTGGTAGAAATATTCTGAAGCTTAAGTCATATCCTCGAAAAGGATATTTTCGGTAGTCGTCTCGTCCAGATTCATCGCCGAATCTATTCCAGGCAAGTGGCGGTTCGCTCTTGCTCATCGTTCCATATTTACATTAATTATCAGTTGTTTATCTGAGTAATTAATTTGGAATGATTATTGTGTTCATTTGGAAACGGTTTTGTTAACTGTTTTGGAAAACCAAAATATGATATTATAATAGGTTGTATATCTATTAGAACAATGCTATTATATATATATATATGAATTAATACATATATTATAATAGGTTGTATATTGTTAGAACAACGCTATTTTATCTGTAACGGGCCTTGAGGGCATTGTTATGAGTTATTGTTGTGTTGAACTGTTTAGTTAGCACGAGTATTCGTAGGAACGCTACTGTGTATCTCATTGCGAGTGCTAGTCGTTTCTTGATAACCTGGTGGTTAGGATTTAGTTCCTACCATCCTTCTCTAATGCCGTTTGTAGGGAATTAGTTCCCAATTCCGCTTTGAGGGATTTAGTTCCCGCGGGATTTAGTTCCCGATTCGACTCTTGGGATTTAGTTCCCGAGTCAACTCCGCTCCTAGGGATTTAGTTCCCACGAGACTTAGTTCTCGATTCGACTCTTGGGATTTAGTTCCCGAGTCAACTCCGTCCATGGATTTAGTTCCCGACGGTATCTCTTTATCCCGATGGATGAGATGATTTAAAAGCCTATAACGTGATGTGCGTTTTGGAATTAAATAAGATAAAGTGCCCGAGTGTACATAATTAATATACCTTTGGCGAGTAGTGCAACTAAGTTATAGTGTAGCTAGGAAAACTCGTCTCGACTTTGATCATAGTACGTTCTCTTTCCAATCTGGATTCGCTGTATGCGATGAGGTTGGTCGTGAACCGAAGCATCTCAGTCAACTTTTAAATCATTGTTGTATGATGCTGTAAACGTTCCAGATTTGTCATATTTCCTTAAAGACTCAATCTCTTGGAGTCTCTTTTCGAGTCGATTTCCGTGAAGATGAAGTCTTCCAGAATCTTCTCTCATGCATACCTCTTGTTGTTATTCCGTGAAAGTGTCGGGTTATGTATCGTCCCTTCGGTTATTATTCGAGGGACAATGATAGTAAACGGTTAGGATCACTCGAACCACTCTGCTTTTTACACTTGCTAGTCTATTCAAGTAGACTAACCCACGAACATTGTTCTCCGCATATGGGCTGGTGTCATCCGTTCAATTCGGCACATCAGATAGAGCAAAGATGAGGAGACTAGATTGACTATGAAGACGACGGTTGTTTTTGGATGTTTTAATAATTATCTTTTAATCAGGTTGATATCCTTGGGCAGGTGATCATTACGATCACAACCCTTTTTGTAATACCTTTTATAAGTCTTTCGCTGTACATTGTTTAAACTCTGTGTTTGGCCTATTCAGGATTGGGTTGTAATCCCGTAACTCATGTTTCATTTGATTGAGGTTTTGTTTTGGATACTTTGATCATTATGTATCATTGTATGCCTTAAATTGTATTTAAACCGGTAAAGCCTTGGGTGATCTCGGTAAGGAACACTGGGGTCACTGGCGGTAATACCTTTCCAAATGGGTTAAGATTTGGGGGTGTTACAGTTGTGGTATCAGAGCCAAAGGTTTTAAAACGGGTTTGGGATTTTATAAATCATTTATCCATTTTTGAAAATGCTTTAAAAAGGGCTCTGAATTTTCAAAGTGAAAAGAATTTTCAAAACACCGTTCATAGTCATGTCTTCCGTACAGTCTGATTTAGTAAGCTTGCTTCTATGTCTAGAAAGACTAATTCCTTTCCCGTTGCCCCGTTAGCTATGGGTGCATTCTGTTCTCTTCAGAGGAACCCGGGAGAAGCCGAGGTGGTTTCGCCATCTCCAGTTAGGCTTGATTCCCAGTTCACTCATTGTGAGTTAAGATTGTAGAATCTAGTAACTCGGTTTGAGTTCATCAATAGAAATTACCAAGTTGATCTATTCTAAGTTGATTTTATTACGATAAGTATATCAGAATGATATTAATGTGATAAAATCATTGGAATTTGATCGGTAAACAGATGGTGAACACGAGGAACGTTATCCGTGCTGGTGCTGGGCCGAGTAATGACCCTAGACCAAACCCGAGGATTGATGCAGACCCATCAGGAGAGCGTGAGTCTATCTTCAATAATAATCCAGGAGGCAATGGCTAAGCTCAGGCCGACGCTCCAGTAGTGCTCGATGCAGCGACAGTCGCAGCAATTCGGGGGATTGTTCTGCAAGCAATCACCGAGATAATAAGGCCAATCGCACCTCAGGCACAAGGAGTGCCAGTACCTCCAGAAGTTCTGAGGTTTGAGGAACAAGAGAACCAGGTACTACAGGGAGGCGTGATCAGGGATAGAGGAGAGTATGGCCGAGCGCTGAAGGCCATTAACTCTATGAGACCTGACAGCTATGATGGAAAGGGAGAGCCAGTCAGGGTGGCTCATTGGTTCTCACATATGGAACGGTTGTTTCATAATGTTGAGTGCACTGAAGCAGAGAAAGTGCACATAGCTTCTCTACAGTTGAAGGAAGAAGCCAGTGAATGGTGGGAGAGTACCGGCTTAGCTGATAGCCCGGTGTTGACCTGGTCAATGTTTAAGACCAAGATGACAGACCGTTTCTTCTCTCGTGCTATGAGGGAGGAGAAACACAAGGAGTTCCTATACCCTAAGACTGATGGATTGAAGGTGACAGAGCTCGCCACCAAGTTCAATCATTTGCTACAGTATGTTGGACCTGAGATATCCAGTGAGGCACAGAAAATCTGGTATTTCCATGAGTGGATGGGCCCAGATATTAAGCCACTGATGGTGCATCACGGATGCTCGACTTTGGAGCAGTACGTGGATGCAGCCTACAAGTTAGAGGTGACTCTGGAAGAGTCGACCAAGAAACGTGATAGCCAGAGGCAAGGGGAGAACCAGCCTAAGGCAAGTGGGTTTAAACGTCCCGCTCCACCATCTGATTTTGCCAAATCTGGCCGAGCAAAAACGAATATGACTCAGGATGGGTCTACGCAACGTTCGGGTCAGGGTAATAGCCTGATCCAGTGCTACAACTGTGGTACCTACGGGCACAAGAGTAATGTGTGTCCGAAGGAGGAGAAAACGTGCTATGCCTGTGGAAAGGAAGGACACTTGCAGTTATTTTGTCCGCAGAGGAGACAGAAAGGGGCTGAGTCACAACAGGGATTTGTTAATCAGAACAACCAACCCAGGTTCAGTCCGGTGGAAGCCCCTAGTCCTTCAATGCAGACAACTGCGAGAAACAAAGGGAAAGCCCCGGTGGCTTTACGTGATGCGTGAGGCAGATGGACCCTATGCTCCTAATGCTTAGAGTACTTTATATCGGCATTACACTTTTGTTAATGTGTTGTTGATGTGGGTGCTACCCAGACTTTAATTTTGGATGGTTGTAAGTTAAGTTGTGTGTACAACGAGGTTGTGAACCTTTTGTTGTAACTCTTCTTATATATGAACCATTGGTTTATACCAAGTTAATGTTTCTTTGCTTGGTATGGGGTAAGGTCTCGTGTTCGAGACTCACCAATAACCTCTTAGGAGATGGCTGCCTATTAATTAGGTGGAGCTACCAAGGATGGGTTGAGATGTATGGACAGCGGCTCATGGAAACAGTGGACGCTGGTAATGGCTGGGCCTGGGCTCGGAGCCACTAGTGAGTCGTCTGTGAACCATGTAGTGGGCTGTTCCAAGATGGTGACCATGTAGTGGGAACCAATCGTCTGTCGGATTGTCGATTACCATCAAGGGTAAGAAATTCAAAGCGATTTGACCTAAATAACCATGGTCCCATACGATAATTATTCTCGGTATGGATTGATGGAAGCGTCATAAGGTAGTGACCGACTTCAGTTTTGTTATTCCTGTGGTTAGAGGATTTTCGGGTGTCTTTCCAGAAGATATTCCTGGATACCCTGAATCGTGTCATGGAGTTTGCAATTGATCTCGAGCCGTGTACCACGCCGATCTCTGAGGCACCGTACCGGATGGCTCCTGTTGAGATGCAAGAGTTGAAGAAGCAACTCAAGGATCTTCTTGACAAAAGTTATATAAAGCTGAGTGCATCACCTTGAGTAGGAGTGCCCTAGTTTTATTTGTCAAAATAAAAGATGGACCGTTTCGACTTTGTTTTGACTTTCGAGAGTTGAATAAAGTCACGATCAAGAGCAAGTATATGTTGCCAAGGAGTGATGATCTGTTTGATCAACTACAGGGAGCAAAAGTTTTCTCCAAGATCGACCTGAGATGTGGTTTTCATCAGCTCAGGATTCGTGAGGATGATATTCCGAGGATTGCATTTCGGACAAGAGATGGTCACTACTAGTTTGTAGTCATGTCATCTGGGCTTACGAATGCTCCAGGAGTTTTCATGAATCAAGTGCATCGATGTTTTCACCAGTACTTGGATAAGTTCATAGTGGTCTTCATCGATGGCATTTTGATATTTTTTTTCCCGAGCAAGGAAGCTCACATGGAACGTCTGCGGATTTCTTTATCTGTCCTTAGACCAAATCGGTTGTACGCAAAGTGGTCTAAGTGCGACTTTTGGATCTAGAAGTGGCTTTCTTAGGCCAAGTGATCAATAAGAATGAGGTTATGGTTATTCCCCAGAAGAGTGAATCAGTAGTAGTTTGGAAGCGGCCTCAGGGTGTGAGCGAGATGCGCAATTTCCCAGAGCTTGATGAGCATTATAGACGGTTCATGGAAGGATTTTTCTAAGATCTCTCCACCTATGACCAGTCTGTCCACAAGGTTCACCAGAAGTTTGTCTGGGATGACAAGTACAAGACCCGTTTTTAAGAAGTTGAACCAGTATCTGACTTATACACCAGTTTTGGCATTGTCGGAAAGAATGATGGCTATATGGTCTATAGTAATGCTTCGAGAAATGGGTTGGGATGTGTCTTTGATGCAGAAGGGCAAGGTTATTGCATACGCATCTAGACAATTGAAAACCTATGAAGCAAACTAACCAACGCATGACCTAGAACTTGCAGCAATAGTGTTTGCATTGGAAACTGAGGTTACTTGGGTGACCCAGAGGTTAGCAGAAGTGTTCCACCAGGAGATTATCCGTTTACATGGCATTCCTAAGACCATTGTATCGGATCGAGATGGCCGATTCATGTCAAGGTTTTGGCAAGAACTTCACAAGGCCATGAGAACTGAATTGAGGTTCAGTACAATGTTTCATCCTCAGACAGATGGCCAGTCTGAAAGGACCATCCAGAATCTGGAGGATATGCTAAGAGCTTGTGTGCTCGATCGTCCGACTAGCTGGGAAGACAGCCTAAGTCTGATTGAGCTCACGTACGATAATAGCTGGCATGCTACAATCAAGATGATTCCGTTCGAAGCTTTGTATGGTCACAGAGGCAGATCTCCGATTTGTTGGGTTGAGTATGCCGACAAGATTCTGCTTGGACCAAGAGTTGGTCGAAAGGACAGCTCTAGACATTGCTTGATTAGATAGAGGATGTTCACCGCTCAGAGTCGGCAAAAGTTTTACGCAGATTAGAAGCGTAGAAGTGTCAAGTTCAAGGTGGGTGGCAAGGTACTTGTCAGAGTATCGCCATCCAAGGAGTATTCAGGTTTGGTAAGCGTGGGAAGCTTAACCCTCGCTACATGGGACCATTCGAGATTTTGGTTAGAGTAGGATCTCTAGCGTACCGTTTGGCATTGCCGCCATCGGCATACCCAGTGCATAATGTGTTCCACGTATCCTTGCTAAGGAAATTCGTGCCAAGATGAGTCTCATGTGCTAACTTTAAGGACATCGAGATTCAGGCAATGATGCTTGAGAGGAGATGCCAGTGTGCATTCTCGAACGCCGTGTGTAGCAACTGTGCAACAAGATCGTACTGTTGGTATGAATTATGTGGTCCAAGTCTGTGACAGAAGAAGTTACTTGGGAAACCTGAGAAACTGAGGCGGATATGCTTAGACGCTTTCCCGAGTTGTTTTCGGCCATGTTTCGGGGTCGAAACTTCTTTTAAGGGGGAGGTGATGTAATATCCCTCAATTTTTAGTAAGGATATTCGGGTAATTTTTCCCAACCTTCACTAATTAATTATTTCGCTTTCAGTGGAGTTTGGATTTTCTGAAATATCCATGATATCCGAAATAATTCCCTGAGTGGTATAAAATACATTCAATGTATTTTCGAGACTTAGAATATTTGTTTGGATACAAACATATAATTTTCGGGGTTTAATACCCATACCAAAAACCAATAGTAGCTCGTCGAAAGCACTCCCAAAATTGCGCGAAGTTGTCACTGGCTCGAGCCCCGTGTTGGCCGGCTCTCCTGCAGCGTGGTCGGGGCTTCTCCTGGAGCTATATAAGGAGCTCGTTGGAGAAGCTGAAATGGGCACCGATCTGTCTCCCGCTTCACTCCCCTGTTCCTCTCAAGAAGCTCCCCTATGAAGGCAGAGCACCGCGAGCTCCTGTGCGAGCCGAGAGCCACCGCGATGCCCCCGTGTGAGTCGCAGCTGGTGTAGCCGCTGCTCCTCCCCTGGCGCCGCTCCATCTCCAGCGTCGACTAGCCGATCGAAGCCAGCCGAGCTCCCTGTGGTTGTTGTGTGCTGTTGCTCCGCCCCTGCTGGTGTTGCCGTCCACCGCTGGTGCTCCTCCCCGACGACGCAGGCCAGTCCGGTGGCGAGTCCCTTCCCAGCGAGCTGTGCGTGGAGCGTGGCTGCGTGTTGCCATTGTTGCTCCGTTGTTGTGCTGTTGTTAGTGTTGAACCGAGGAAGAAGAAGGGGAAAAGTGCCCAAGTGGGCCCCCCTTGCTTTGTTTCGGTATTGGGCCGAGAAGCCCAACTCGTTTCCAGTCCAAATTCAACCCGAAATTATTCGAGCGGTATAATTTCGATTCCCTTTCGTCCGTATTTTTTTTAAGGAAAATTTAATAAATTATTTTATGATTTAATATCATAGAAATTTATTAAATATAAATTCTTAAACTCGTCCAGTCAAATTAATTGATAGATAATTAATTTGTCAGTTAGAACGTGATTTGCTGGATCGTGTGTGGACTCGTTTTCTGGTAGAAATATTCTGAAGCTTAATCCATATCCTCGGAAAGGATATTTTTGGTAGTCGTCTCGTCCAGATTCATCGCCGAATCTATTCCAGGCAAGTGGCGGTTCGCTCTTGCTCATCGTTCCATATTTACATTAATTATCAATTGTTTATCTGAGTAATTAATTTGGAATGATTATTGTGTTCATCTGGAAACGGTTTTGTTAACTGTTTTGGAAAACTAAAATATGATATTATAATAGGTTGTATATCTGTTAGAACAACGCTATTATATATATATATATGTGAATTAATACAGATATTATAATAGGTTGTATATTGTTAGAACAACGCTATTTTATCTGTAACGGGCCTTGAGGGCATTGTTATGAGTTATTGTTGTGTTGAACTGTTTAGTTAGCACGAGTATTCGTAGGAACGCTACTGTGTATCTCATTGCGAGTGCTAGTCGTTTCTTGATAACCTGGTGGTTAGGATTTAGTTCCTACCATCCTTCTCTAATGCCGTTTGTAGGGATTTAGTTCCCGACTCCGCCTTGAGGGATTTAGTTCCCGCGGGATTTAGTTCCCGCGGGATTTAGTTCCCGATTCGACTCTTGGGATTTAGTTCCCGAGTCAACTCCGCTCCTAGGGATTTAGTTCCCGCGAGACTTAGTTCTCGATTCGACTCTTGGGATTTAGTTCCCGAGTCAACTCCGTCCATGGATTTAGTTCCCGACGGTATCTCTTTATCCCGATGGATGAGATGATTTAAAAGCCTATAACGTGATGTGCGTTTTGGAATTAAATAAGATAAAGTGCCCGAGTGCACATAATTAATATACCTTTGGCGAGTAGTGCAACTAAGTTATAGTGCAGCTAGGAAACCTCGTCTCGACTTTGATCATAGTACATTCTCTTTCCAATCTGGATTCGCTGTATGCGATGAGGTTGGTCGTGAACCGAAGCATCTCAGTCAACTTTTAAATCATTGTTGTATGATGCTGTAAACGTTCCAGATTTGTCATATTTCCTTAAAGACTCAATCTCTTGGAGTCTCTTTTCGAGTCGATTTCCGTGAAGATGAAGTCTTCTAGAATCTTCTGTCATGCATACCTCTTGTTGTTATTCCGTGAAAGTGCCGGGTTATGTATCGTCCCTTCAGTTATTATTCGAGGGACAATGATAGTAAACGGTTACGATCACTCGAACCACTCTGCTTTTTACCCTTGCTAGTCTATTCAAGTAGACTAACCCACGAACATTGTTCTCCGCATGTGGGCTGGTGTCATCCGTTCGATTCGGCACATCAGATAGAGCGAAGATGAGGAGACTAGATTGACTATGAAGACGACGGTTGTTTTTGGATGTTTTAATAATTATCTTTTAATGAGGTTGATATCCTTGGGCAGGTGATCATTACGATCACAACCCTTTTTGTAATACCTTTTATAAGTCTTCCGCTGTACTTTGTTTAAACTCTGTATTTGGCCTATTCGGGATTGGGTTGTAATCCCGTAACTCATGTTTCATTTGATTGAGGTTTTGTTTTGGATACTTTGATCATTATGTATCATTGTATGCCTTAAATTGTATTTAAACCGGTAAAGCCTTGGGTGATCTCGGTAAGGAACACTGGGGTCACTGGCGGTAATACCTTTCCAAATGGGTTAAGATTTGGGGGTGTTACATTATCATCCAGACATTATTCTAGTTTTTCATTATCGTTCAGTTTTTCCCTTTGAGTTTTACGTTTCCAAGACAATGAAGAACTAAGCAACCTTTGCTTAGTCCGACGATTGAAGCCTTCGTTTGATTTGATTGTGAGATTATAACTCTATTTCCTTTCCTTTGATTATATCTCTTCTCTTTGTGCTTATTCCTATTGATTCTTGCTGATTTGACTGGCCTGATCATCTAGTTGATATTAGTAATTGTCTATTGCTAGGGTTTGGTTATTTCTAGTTGAAATTCCTTATCTTGTGTAGCAAGCATGATATTCTAGGACTAGTTGGACTAGTTTATTGTGAAGAGAATTGATTATGTGTTAAATGGTACGGGTTGTTAGTGTTGTATGTATCCTGGTTAATTCCTATGCTTACTGGTGCTATTGGATTAAATCTTGATAGTTTCTTGTGCATTTGATAGTTAGGGTTACCAGGACTGGTTGGACTGATAACTATTTCAGAATAGGGACAAGAATATTCATAGGAAGGAATTGAGATAATCTAGGATCAACCAATCGAATGAATGGTGGATATTTGTCTGGCTCAATATTTTCTCATCAATTGATTACAACATTTACTTTGATTTACTTTGTTACTTGCAAACAAAACCAAAAACCCCCCTTTGTTACCTTTGGCATACAACCTGTTTCACTAAGAAATATTGCTACCTCCCTGTAGGATTCGACCCTTGCTTGCCTACTATACTTAATTAGGTTTTTGAGGATTTACTTTGATTAGGCATAACGACTTTAGCCCTATCAAATTTGGCGCCGTTGCCGGGGAGGCAAGTTTTAATTTTTCTTTGTGTTTGTTTGTGTGCCAACCTTTGTGTGTATCTATCTTATGGTCCACACCCGTGCTACTGACTCTCCACTTTTAGATTATGACACAGAAATCGAGAGAACACTTTCTAGGAATCGCAGGATAAATAGATCATTGTGCTTTGATAACCCGTGCTTTGAGATGGCTGAAGAAGCATTGACTCTGAGGCAGTTGACTGCACCGAATCTGCAGCAGGAACCGCTTGCTGTGAACTTTCCTGAACTGGAGGATGGCGTAAATTTCAAGCTAAAATCTAGGCTAATCCACCTGCTACCCTACTTACATGGGATGAGTGGAGAAGACCCCAACAAACACCTTTCAGATTCCACGCCGTATGCACCAGCATGAAGCCATGAGGTGTTACTGAGGACCAGATCAAGCTGAGGACCTTTCCTTTCTCTCTAAAGGATGCGGCCAATGATTGGTTCTACTATTTGGCTCCAAGGAGCATTGATACATGGGCTAAGATGAAGAAAGCCTTCCTGGAGAAGTACTTACCTGCGACCAAGCTCAATAGCCTGAAGAGGAACATCAAAAACATCGAACAGCAGGCTACTGAGACGTTGTACGAGTACTATGACAGGTTTAAGAGGTTGATTTCAAGCTACCCCTACTATGGGTATTCAGACCAAGACCACGTACTTTATTTGTACGGTGGCCTTCTTGACGACAAGCGTCGGATGGTGAATGCAGCCTGTGGTGGGAACATTTTGAACAAGACGCCGGCTGCAGCATTTGAGATATTCTTTGAGCTATCTGAGGGCTCAAGACAGTTCTGCAAGAGGGCGAGCGCCCAATCAGTCAAGGCTGCAGACTCTCAGCCATCATCCTCACTACTTTCTGAGATGGCTGAGATGAAGGAGATGATGAGGAGATACATGATGAAGGGTGACCAGCAGCAAGTCAAGTCTTGTGGGATATGCTATGACACGATGCATCCTACTGATGCATGTACCACGATGTAGGAGCCCACTGCTGAAGTGAATGCTATAGGAGGTTTCCGTCCTCCTAGACCGAGATATGACCCGTATTCCAACACGTACAATCTAGGGTGGAGAGATCACCCCAATTTGAGATACGAGAATCAGCAGAATCCCCCTCAGGGCCATGACAATCAAGAGTTCCACCAGAGGCCACCACAGTTCCTACCGCGCCCAAACTAATTTCAGTAGCCTAGAGGTCAACAACAACAATTTAGAGCACAATATGACCCTAGACCTCAAGGCCAAAGATCAAGCTCATCTATGTCCGGTGATGACATGATCAGGACCCTCACCCAGAGCGTATCGATGTTGGCTAGCACTATGGCACAACAAAATCAAGAGATGGGGTCATAAATTCAAGTGGTGGTCCAGCAACACAAGTCTCTCGCCTATAGTGTTTCAACGTTGGACAACACTATGGTCTAACAAAATCAAGAGATGCGGTCAAGTATTCAGAACTTGGAGAAGCAAGTGGGGTAGATCTCCATCGCAATGAGTAGACTGGAAGCCCGAGACTCGGGATAACTACCATTTCAAACGGTAGTAAACCCGAGGGGAAACGTATGTGCCATGATGCTAAGGAGAGGAACACAAGTGGAGGAAACTCAAGGCCAACAGAAAGAAACCTGCGACCGCAGAGATGAAAGCCGCGACCGCGGAATTGTTCCTGAAGACAATGAGAAAATCGGCAAATTTTCACGACCGTGTATAGATTTCCGCGATCGCGGAAAAGTTCCGGGGGAAGAGGAATTGCTCGAAGAAAATCCGCGACCGCGGACAGAAATCCGCGATCGCGGAAAAGTCACTGGAGCCCAAGAATTTCCAAATGAAGAACCGCGACCGCGGGCTCCAAACCGCGATCGCGGGTTTACCCCAGATGTCCAGGATGATTATGTGCGCCCCAATTTTCCTCCGCTCGGTTCGCTAAAGCCTCCCGCACCCTTTCCCGAGGCACTAAAGGACACCAGAAAGCAAGAGATTGACAAGGAACTCTTCGAGACCTTCAGTAATTGCAAGGTAAATATTCCTTTGATCAAACTTGTTAAGAGCATCCCTCGCTATGCCAAATTCTTGAAGGAGCTGTGCAAAATAAAGATAAAGAAAGTAGTGAAGGAAAAGAAGAAGGTCAAAGTCAGTGAAAATGTCTCCGCTATGCTGCAAAACCGGTTGCCCAAAGAAATGCAGTGATCCGGGCATGTTCACTATTCCCTGCAAGATAGGTGGCACCATGCTCGAAAAAGCCATGCTAGATTTGGATGCCTCTATCAATGTTTTGCCTCTTTCACTTTATGAATCGTTAGAGGTTGGGCCATTACAGAAGATAGGAATAGTGATCCAACTGGCAGATAATTCCTATGTGTATCCCAAAGGAGTGGTGCAGGATGTGCTGGTAGAGGTTGATAAACTGACTTTCCCTGCGGACTTCTTTGTGATGGATACGGGGCAAGACAAGCACGCAGCCCCTGTGATGTTGGGAAGGCCGTTCATGAACACGGCGAAGACCAAGATTGATGTGAGAAGTGGTTCGCTCACAATGGAGTTTGACGGGGTAAGGGTCAGATTCAGCATAGACGATGCAAAGAGACACCCTTCTGATGGAATCCCCGAGTGTTCAATTGATGTGAGCAACCCAAGTTGAGTGGGAGAGCACCAAGTGGAGCCACGACACTAACCAAGGCGCTGCTCGGGAGGCAACCCGAGGTATGTATTTCTTTCCATGTCTTTTTCTTTTCAAGTCCTTATTATTGTGTTTTCATTTTTAGACTAACCTGCAAGTACACTAGTGGAAAAAACACTTTTTGAGGCTCCCTTTTAGAGGCGTACATATTTCAAAACGCCTCAACAACGACCTACGCAATCAGTTTTTCAGGTTTTTGAGACGGATAATTATTTTATACGCCTCAAAAAAATCTATTGAGGCGGGCAAATAATTATACGCCTCAAAAGATTTCCGAAAAAATATCCCCGCTAAAGTATTAGAGGCGGGCCAAATGTAGGCCCGCCTCTAATGGTACATAATTGAGGCGGGCGAAAAAGCCCACCTCTATTAACTTTTGTTGAGGCAGGCATACTTTACAACTTGAAGATGATGAAATAAATGGGATGATGGATGGGGTGAGAGATCACTTGAACGAACGACCTCAGATGTTCGAACAAGTATCAAAGGCTGCAGAGACTCCCGTGTATCCCGGGTGTACAAAATTTAGCAAGTTAGAGGCTGTGTCAATACTTTATAACTTGAAATGTGCTTCTGGTTGGACTGATGGAAGTTTCAACACCTTATTGGAATGGTTAGGTGAATTTTTACCAGAAGGCAATGAGATGCCTATCTCTACTTATTATGCCGGGAAATTGATGTGTCCCTTAGGCTTAGAGGCCGTCAAGATAGATGCTTGCCCAAATGATTGTATGCTTTACAGAAATGAACATGAAAATTTGAATGAGTGTCCAAAGTGCGGTGCATCTCGTTACAAGCGTAAAGGGGTAAATTCGGTTAAGAGGGGCCCAGCAGCTAAGGTTATGTGGTATCTTCCGATAATACCTAGGTGCATCGTCCCAACACTTTACACCGATGAAGCCTGATCACTACAAAGTCCAAGTTGATTTTGTTTATGATGGACATCATGATGATATTCTTTCGGTGCCTACGGGTGATGGTTTCACTAACTTAGGCGGTGCTCAGGGTAGTTTCGTGCAATGGCCGATCCGCTTAGTGATTTTCGAAGACGACGAGGTAAGAAATCTAGGCTCAATAATAATGTACACATTACTCACTCTTGCTCATCTATAATTCTAATATATATAGGACTATACTACTCCACGCCCAACAAAGAAGTCCAAGTCATTTCTCTCTAAAAAGGTGGATGACAGCGCCAAAAATACAAAGGTAAGTCATTTCTCTCTAAAAAGGTGGATAGAATTCATAATTTAGGCCCTTGGCGGGATATAATTCATAATTTAGGCCCTTGGCGGGATAGTTATTAGAAATGATATTAAATCTTCCTTGTTTGTGCTCAATAATACAAATGTTACTTCATTATTATTGTTTGGAAATTTCATGTCAAAATAACTCTTAAGTCTCAGTCCAACAAAGAGGTGGTTGGTAGCTGTGATCGTAAAACAGAAGAATCAGCCGCCAAAAGGAAGAAAGCAAAAAACGAAGAAATTCAAGGTGATGGCCAGTCATGCAAGTGGTTGCAATTTGTTATGTCTTCGGCACCGGGTGGTATATATGATAGTACTCCCATCCCATTGGATGCCTCAGTTTGGAATTATGTGACAGATCAAGAAACATACGTCACTACATCCGATGTAGAAGAGTTCCTTAAGGGGGCGTGCTTAAACATTTATGTGATTCAAATCTACATGATGTAAATGTTTTGATCAGTCTTTATCTTTTAATTGTCAACTATCATTCTGAATCGTTTTTTCTTTAATTGTTCAACTATCATTCTTAATCGTTTTTTCTTTAAATGTGCAGGTATTTATTGGACAATCACACATATGCATTTGAAAATTCTCGAATTGGGTTCATTTGTCCTGAGATGGTGTTAAGCACTAGAATCAAGGCCGATCCATCTGTTCCAGCAAATTACTTGCAACGTGTGTTCAATGCTAACAATGCCAAATTGTTTTTGCTCCCATATAATCAAGAGTAAGTGTTTTCAATAAGTTTCATATATAATTAGTATTTTAAGCAATCATTAATGTTTATCAATTTACGTTTAAATGATGCAACAATCATTGGACTCTGTACGTGATAGACCTATTTAAAGCACAGGTCTATCTTTTCGATTCTCTAAAAGGTCCAGACAACAGAATGACTGATGCATCTGGAATCATGAATTTGTAAGTTATTTTGCTTACGAACTAGTTTTTTTTGGAATATTAACAATATCAGTTTCGTGACTGTATTATGTTGAATTTCTAGGGCATTTCAAGTGTTTAAGTATCAAGGTGGGAAGTGCGATAAATCAATAGGAAAACGTAAGACGTTGAGAGTCTGCAATATAGAGGTACATATAGAATTTTAAACGCTTTAGGTTTGTTTATTTATAATCAAAGGCCTTGTATCCAAGACAGCCCCCTTATGTTGTGTAATTAGTGCGCTCAAGAAAGCAGCGGAACCGAGTGTGGCTATTATGTCATGAAGTTCATGTTAGAGATAGTCACGAGACTCGAGGACTCTGATGAGCGACTAGATAAGGTATGTAACTTAACTAACTATATATTGATAGTATTTGTGTTTTGTGTCAATAATTTCTGTGTTTTTTATGAAGCTATATCCTAAGAGGAAGACAACGTATACTTATGAAGAAATGGATGTTGTTCGTGAGCAATGGGCACAGTATTTTACATCGAAGTATTTATTATCGGATTGAACTTGTTTGTACTTGTCATGTAAACTATTGTTGAGAACCTGACTGTACTCTGGTGAAATCTGTTGTGTTGTTGTATATTATTCTGTGAATAAAATCAGGAATCTATTCTGCAAATTTAATGTGTGTATGGTGCATCATAAATCTGTTGCGTTGTTGTACTCAAATTGTTGAAATAACTTTTAGAGGCGGGTCTATGGAGACCCGCCTCTAAAAGCCACTTGTTGAGGCGGGCCTCTATAGGCCCGCCTCAACAAGTGCCTCACTATGGCGCCAAAGTGAGGCACTTGTTGAGGCGGGCATATAGAGGCATGCCTCAACAAGTGGACTTTTAGAGGCGGGCCTACATAGGCCCGCCTCTAAAAGTGCCTCACTTTGGCGCCATAGTGAGGCACTTGTTGAGGTGGGCCTATAGAGGCCCGCCTCAACAAGTGGCTTTTAGAGGCGTATATTGCCCACCTCAAAAAGGGTCCCCACTTGTTGCAGCCCCCTCATTTGAAGCGAACGGTGTTCTCCTCAATAAGTGTCCAAATTCCCGCCTCTATTAGGGTTTTTTCCACTAGTGGTAGAAGACCCGAGCCAAATTCGAAGACGGTGTTCAACTCGCACCAGAAACATTTCCGCGGGCGCGGAAAAGCCAATGTAAGTCCCCTTCCTGAAGAAAAAAAAATATTAATGTGAGTTTTTGTTTGGCACCATGCTGCCAAGGAGGAGACATTCCTCGACATTTTATTTGGCACCGATGATGGCCCAACATTCGACAGTTGATGAGGAGGAACACCAGAGCCCATAACACGCTTACATTTGGGCTCCCATTCTGTGTTCATAGAAGCCCGTGCACCCCGTTCTTTCATATGCCACTACACCTTACAGTGGATTTATTTGGTTGCACGTGGAGTTTGCTTGAGGAGGACCGCCGCAACACCAACAACATGTGCTTTCAATGATTTACCGCCAGCCCCACCGTCCATATCCAGGCCACCTCGGCGACGGTTGTGAGTACTTTTCTGCTTTTCCTTGTGCTTCATCTTTTTTGTCTTTCATTACATTAAGGACAATGCAATGTTTAAGCATGGGAGAGTGATCTATACTTGCTGGTCGTCTGAGGAGGAAAAGAAAAAATAATGAAAAAGACAAAAATAAAATCCGGGGATAAGTCGAAAACCCGCAAGGGCGGCTTAGGTAATAAGCAGGTGGCTTGGACCAGCATTAGGCTGGGGTAATAAGAGGTCAAGAGTGATGTGAGTTTTTGTGAGCCTATCTATTGAAAAATGAAATGAGTGGCTTGGTGAAAACCCGAAAGGGCGCCTTGGCAAAATGAGTGAAAAGAAGAAGAGTGACTATTAGGATTCCTCATTTTTCCTGGCGTGGTGACATAAGAAGAGGTGATATAATGAGGATTTGGGTAGGTCACTCTGGGAGGTATAAGAAGATAGATGCAGGCTAGGATTAGATATTTTCTTTCACTCTATGGTGTTCGGGTTAAGCTTAGGGGAAGTACTCTACTTTCCTTAAAACTTGTATGTTGTGTTGATTGTGTTGGTACTTGGAGAATCATGTTTAGGTGAAATTCTTAGTGGATATGGTTTTGCTGTGCTTCCTGAGACCTTGGGTATTTCATTGGAGGAGTAGGTTTCTATTAGCTTACTCGAGGACAAGCAAGGTTTAAACATGGGGGAATTTGATCAGCGCTACTTTGTAGGGTTTAACTAGGAGTTGTTACCGGAGTTATAGGTACCATTTGGATGGGTTTAGAGCACAATTGTGGAGAATGGAGTTGAGGAGAAGGAAGATGATTTTGGTGGTTTTAAAGAGCTAAAATGAAGGATTAAGAAGATGGAGGAGAAAGCCACGAGAGAAGACGAAGAAGGTGCTGAAGAGAAGCTACATAAGGTTTTCTGCGGTCGTGGAAGTCACCGCCGCGGTCGCGGAACAATACGAGAGCGAGAATAACAACACTGAAGACGCGAATTCAACAAAAAGTTTTCCGTTGTCGCAGAAATCTGTCCGTGATCACGGATACTATTCACAAACGCGGATCCGGGATTTTCCTTTCGTCCGAAGATTTGTTTTATTTTATTCCCTTTTCTTTTATTTCTTTTAGTTCGTTAGTTTCCTTTTAGATATTATTTCTTATCTTTAGTATTAGGTTTTGCTTGGGTTATAACCTAGTTTTATTAGCAGCCTTTTATTATCCAGACATTATTCTAGTTTTTCGTTATCGTTCAGTTTTTCCTTTTAGTTTTACGTTTCCAAGACAATGAAGAACTAAGCAACCTTTGCTTAGTCCGACGATTGAAGCCTTCGTTTGATTGTGAGATTATAACTCTATTTCCTTTCCTTTGATTATATCTCTTCTCTTTGTGCTTATTCCTATTGATTCTTGCTGATTTCACTGGTTTGATCATCTAGTTGATATTAGTAATTGTCTATTGCTAGGGTTTGGTTATTTCTAGTTCAAATTCCTTATCTTGTGTAGCAAGAATGATATTCTAGGACTAGTTGGACTAGTTTATTGTGAAGAGAATTGATTATGTGTTAAATGCTACGGGTTGTTAGTGTTGTATGTATCCTGGTTAATTCCTATGCTTACTGCTGCTATTGGATTAAATCTTGATAGTTTCTTGTGCATTTGATAGTTAGGGTTACCAGGACTGGTTAGACTGATAACTATTTCAGAATAGGGACAAGAATATTCATAGGAATGAATTAAGATAATCTAGGATCAACCAATCGAATGAATGGTGGATATTTGTCTGGCTAAGTATTTTCTCATCAATTGATTATAACATTTACTTTGATTTACTTTGTTACTTGCAAACAAAACCAAAAACCCCCCTTTGTTACCTTTGGCATACAACCTGTTGCACTAAGAAAGATTGCTACCTCCCTGTGGGATTCGACCCTTGCTTGCCTACTATACTTAGTTAGGTTTTTGAGGATTTACTTTGATTAGGCATAACGACTTTAGCCCTATCACACACAGAGCAGTCAAATCCCAAAACTAGTCGTTTCCAATGTTCACCTACAACCACATAAATGCCAACCACTGATTCAAGCAACACCGTTCCACAGAGTGTTCCCCCTTAATCTGAGCAGCAGTCTTCGTTCCCATGAGACCATGAGCGTATAGCGAGGCTTGTCTAGATATTTCAAGTTGGGTTCACACAAAATATAGTATATCCAAACATATGGTAAGGAACAAAAACAACTCAGATAATTATTCCAAGTAAAAAGTTTAGTAAATAAGGATCATAGGGAACGTTTACCTGAATCAAAGCTAAGCTAAGTTGTACAACCGATTATCATTTGGGCTTGTAATGAGGGATCAGTTCATCAAATCGGTCGTTTTGGGTCTCAAATAAGCTAGATGTCATCAAGAAATTAATTATTTCACCACAAATCAAAAGACGAAGTTGTAAGATACATAAGACTAAGTAATCCTAGCATGAGCAAAAATCATGAAGAAGCAAAATCAAAGAAAAGCAGTTAAGCATGAAACTTCATGAAGATTGTGATCGATTTAACCAATCATTTAGGGAATAGTGGACAGAAAATTCCTCAATTTAGAGAGATCATGACAAGGAGCAACCGAAGGTGCTCGAATGGGCCTTTGTATATTGCCTTGGTGAAAATATCAGCCACTTGATTTTCCCCAAGGCAATGTTCCATTCTAATGAGACCAATGTCAACATTATCACGAAGAAAAGATGACGAATGTCAATGTGCTTAGTACGTGAATGATGAACCGGATTTTTCAAAATGTTGATAGCACTAGTATTATCACACATGATGGGAACAATGCCAAGATACATACAAAAGTCCTTTAGTTGCTGCTTTAACCACAATACCTGAGCAGAACAACTTGTTGTGGTAACATACTCAGCTTCTGTAGTGGAAAGGGCCACCGAGTTTCGCTGCTTGGAACCCCATGGGACAAGACAGGGACTAAGGAACTGTGTCATTCCTGAGGTGCTTTTACGATCAACTACGTGCCCAACAAAGTCAGCGTCAGTGAATCCAACAAGGTTGAAGTCACAGTTGTTTGGATACCATAGACATAGATGGTCCATTACATTGAGGTATCAAAAAATTCTCTTTACTTCCTTCAAGTGAGAGTTTTTAGAATTGGCTTGGAATCTAGCACAGAGACAAACACTAAAAAGAATATCCGGCATGTTTGCCGTGAGATAGAGGAGGGAACCAATCATTCCTCTATAGATTGTAGGGTCAACTGTTGTTCCATTCAACCCTACATCTAAACGAGTGTTAGGAGAAATGGGAGTCACAATGGATTTTGTGGAATCCGTACCATATTTCTTCTACTGCTCCTTGATGTACTTTTGTTGATGGATCTTTGTTCCTTTGTTCGTTTGTGAGACTTTTAAACCGAGGAAAAAGGATAATTCCCCAAGCATACTCATCTCAAACTTACTATTCATAAGATTTTTGAACTTTTGTACAAGAGCAGGGTTAGTGAAACCAAAACTAATATCATCAACATATACTTGAACAACCAGAGTCTCATCATTTTGTTCCAAAAGGAACAGTGTCTTGTCAATTGTTCCTCGCTTGTATCCGTTGGAAATAGGAATAGTGCAAGTCTGTCATACCAAGCGCGAGGGGCTTCGTTAAGACCATACAAAGCTTTATCCAATGCATACACATCAGAGGGACAATTGGCATCTTCAAAACCTGGGGGGCTACTTCACATATACTTCCTCCTAAAGGTATCCGTTCAAGAATGCGGTCTTGACGTCCATTTGGTATAATGTGAATCCTTTATGTGCAGCATTGGCAATGAGAAGACGAACTGCTTCAATGCGGCCCACTGGAGCATAAGTCTCATTATAGTCTATCCCCTCTTGTTGATTGTACCCTTGAGCAACCAACCTTGCCTTGTTCCTTGTGATCACACCTGAATCATCCAGCTTGTTCCTAAACATCCAACGAGTGCCCTTGTCATGTTTTTTGCGGGGCAAAGGAACGAGGCGCCATACTTTGTTCCTTTCAAACTGATGTAGCTCCTCTTACATAGCTACGATCCAGTAAGGTTCCTTTAACGCTTCCTTGATAGTCTTGGGCTCTACAAAGAAAATAAATGCATGGAAGGATCAAAACATATTAAGTTAGAGCACAAACCTATTTCACCAAAAGGAGTGATAAGGTTGTCAATAGGGTAAGCTTTTTGTACTCAAACACTCTTCGACACAACATCGGAGGGATCTGTAGGTTGAATCTTTGAAGTATTCGCTGACGATGAAGGAAATGGAACATCTTCATTTCGGATAGTTCTTTCAGCATTACTCAGGGAGTCATCAAAGTTATTCTAGGAGGAACAGTGGTAACAGATTCAGTGTTGTTGAGATCCACAAGAGTTGAATCATCAGTAGATGTTGAGTGAATGTCCGCAGCTTGTGCAGAGTTGTTGGTATCATCAGTGTTGCTGATGGAAGCATTTGGACTAGGAGTCCTTTGAGGAGTAGAATGATGGCTTCTAGCATTAGCAATATCGTTCCCACCATTTGGATTGCTTCAGGGAGAAGAGCCATCTTCTTCATCGTCAGAGTCCTCTCTCTACATTCTTGGGTAACTGTCAACAAGGAAAGTTGTATTTAACTCACTATTTGCACCTTTGGAGTTCTCATCGAAGACAACGTGGATGCTTTCCTCAATTTTGCGGGTGCTCTTGTTGTTAACCTTGTAAGCCTTACTTGCATTGGCATAGCACAAAAAGATTCCTTCATCACTTCCTGGGTCAAACTTTCCCAAGTTGTCATTCCTATTTTAGTGAATGTAACACTTGTATCCAAAAGAACGCAAGTGGGATATATTGGGCTTGTTCAATAAAGGACGCAGCATGGCACGATTGAGGATATAGCATGCGGTGTTGATAGCTTCAGCCCAGAAGATTCATGGAAGATTGCTTGCAATGAGGAGAGTCCTAGCCATGTCTTCTAGGATTTGATTCTTCAGTTCCACAACCCCATTCTACTGTGGTGTCCTAGGCGCGGAGAAATCATGTGAAAATCCACGTTCCTCAAAAAAATTGAGAAACATAGAGTTCTCAAACTCCGTTCCATGGTCGGACCTTATTGCTTTCAACTTCTTACCCAAACTGGTTCCCACCTTCTTGATGAACATCTCGAATGTGGAGAAGACTTCATCCTTTGAAGAAAGAAAAAACGTCCAAGTAAATCTAGAATAATCATCGACACTCACGAAAACATACATGTTTCCCTCCATGACTTCTTATCCTCATAGGACCACAGAGATCCATATGGATAAGTTCCAGAGAATGAGAGGTAGTAACATCGAGTTTTAGCTTGAACGAGGAACGGGTTTGTTTCCTTTTCCAAGATGCGTCGCAGACTCCATGGAATTCTTATCGAACATTTGGTAGTCCATGAACATGTTCTTTTGCATGAAGTTTGTTCAGTCAAAGATTTGCTCGGTCAAGCCTTCTATGCCATAGTTTTGACTCATCAACTATAGACGCAAAGCATAGAACTTGCTTTAGCTTGAATTCCTTGTGAACAATGTAGACATCCTTAAACCTGACTCCTCTGAGAATGATGTTCTTGGTTTCGCGATCCTTGACGTAGCAGTCTTGGGATGTAAAGACAGTCTTGGTGTTCCCTTGATCACATAGCTGTGCAACACTCAACAAACTGAAACCAAGTTCATGAACTAAACTTACCTCTCTTACCGTTATGCTTGAGTTTAGTTTTGTGTCTCCTATTCTTATGATTTCTCTGCATATCTTATCTCCAAGGGCTACACTCGCTCTGGAGTGTTTGTGAGGTGAGTTGATCTTCTTTTCTGGTTCCCACTCACTTCATCCTGCACAGAAAAAGTTAAGGTTTAACGACCTAAGAAAGCTTAGCTTTACTTGGTCGAGACACATAGTGAAATTGTTCCCTAGGAATGGCAAGAGTAACGACAACATTTTTCTTCTTAGATTTAGCATGATTATGGTTATGCACATATGATTCATCATATAAGTCATTCAAGTTAACATTGTTACTCATACTGTTCCTTTTCTTTGTATGCTCTTCGGAGAACTTTCTTTTCTTTTCATAGTCTCTCTGTAAATGTCTGTTGTCCCTACAATACCAACACAACTTGAATTGATCCATCTGGACATACTTCTTGTAAGGCACGACACTCTTGCGTTGTTTAGCTCGCTCCGGGCAAGGAACATTGGATTGATTTTCTTGGGAATGCTTGAGGAAGAATCGCAAACTTGAGGAGTGTGTGAAAGTCCTTGAGAGTGGGTTGAATGAGAACCATACATGCTATATTGAACATAGGCTTTCACTTCGAACATCTGCACTTTGAGCTTAGTTGGACTAACTAAAGCACTTGCATCAACATTGTTAAAGACCTCATCCATTAACATAGAGACCTTTGCATTTCTTAACTTTTTAAGTTCATCGCGGTTAACATCACATGAAGAACAAAGAACAATTGAGCCACTAGTAGTTTTAGACATGCCTTCTTTAAAACTACTACATTCATCTTCTAAATCAGCTAGCTCTTCTTGAGTTTTCAAATTTTTTGAATACATTTCCTTTATGAGATCAATCAAAGATTTCTTATCATAATTAATGAGAGAATTTAGAAAAGATTTGGGATCTACCTCAGGTTCCTCAGAAGGAACAGTTGAGTCACCAAAAGCCATGGTGATACAACCCCAGTAGTGACATTGACGGAGGCCCAAGAAAAGGAGATGCTGAGTGTCAAGGCGGATGGCCCAATCACCAGGGCGCGCACCAGAGCCATTGCCCAAGCGACTCAGAGCCTCACGACCAAAGGCTTCGCGCGCAACAGCTCCGCCACTCCGACAATGCCCAGGGCCGTGTCCTGCTCCATCATTGCCGGCACTGCGGTCCCCACCGCGGCACCATGACTTTGGCCAAGGCCTCTGCCTCGGCTTCCATGGCGCCTCTCCTATTTTAGGCCTAGTATTGAATTTAGAGGTTTATTGACATAGATTTTGTGGTTTTTGTAAACTTACTATTTTTAGCATTTTCTATTTTTGACAGGTTTCCAATTTTAGGCGTGCGTGTCTCCTATGCTTAGGAGACTGGCCCACTAGGTTTTGTTTAGCCCATAGGCCGCGTCTCGCTCGCTAATATAAGTGCTATGCGTCATGTAATTTCTGATCACGTGAATATCGTTTTGCTTGAGCTTTGCCGCTGAGATTTGTCTTCACCCCCTAGCCTTCGACGTCGCCACCTCCGACTGATCCCCGTCACGGATCAAACCCAAACATAACCCCTCGATCGATTCGTCCTTTGAAACCCACTCACCCCATTTCGGTTGCCACCGAGTGCAAGAGTGCCGATGCCTTGGCTCCCGTGAAGACGCTACGTATCCTGACTACACAAAGCGAAGGAGCCTTGACCCACATTCTACCTAGATCCGCCATTGAACACGTGAACGAGGCCATTTACGTATCAATTAGTATCAGATTCAACGGTACAAGGTGTGGTCTTTTCAACTCTTCATCTTCTTTCTCACATTTTGCATTTCTGATCCATTCCCTTGCTTCCGCAATTCTGTTTTTCGTCTTTTGTTTAATTATGCCGTCAAAACCCTAGGTAGTGATCTCTTCATCCCCAACGTTGTGATCTCGGCCGAGTAAAAAAAAAAGGAAAGTCGAGAGATATCCCTTTCCTAAATTGCGGCCAATTATTTGCATTGCAACCGCATAGTATCTTGCGGATTTGGTTGTTTTATTTTGTGGTATTTGTTTGGTAATTTCCAGATTTGCATATCTTGTTAGTTGTCAAAAGTTGTTACGTCTATTTCTCTCTCATATCTCGACACCGAATCTTCTTGTTAGCATATATTCGCATCTCTCTCTCTCTCTCTTCAATAACTTGTGCATATTTTTTTTTTTGAAAAAAAAATGTCGGTTGCTTTTTTTTTCAACCGGGAAAAATGAAAGCCTCAGGTGATCTCCGGGAATTTAATTCACCATCGGTACAGGTCCACTAAGCTTTTCTTCTGCCTTTCTCTAACTATCAACAAACTTGATTTGCTTGCTTGGAATTGCTACTCGCTTAACTCAAAATTGCATGCCATTTTTGCGTGATATGTGTGGTTGTTTGTCTTGGTTTTGCTTGCAATTCTAACAACCTCCCCTACCGCCCTCACGGCTAGTAAAATTATCTTGCCTGTGAGATTTCTTTGTTGGGTTGTTGAGTCCTCTTGTTCGTTGAATTTTCTACATGTTTGTTGTGTTTCACCTCGTTTTGCTTGTTGTCATGGTGAATGTAGGCGCAAAGTCGGATGAGGCCTTCACCGCCCTTCGAGCCCAACATGAAGCCATTGCCAAGGCTCACGCAGAATTGGAGGCCGAAAATGCAGAGCTTAAACGCTAGCTTGCGCTTGCCGCATCCAAACGGCCGCAACCTAGATACTCCAATGCCGCAACAGGTGTCGACCCCGACCTTCCACCGCCGCCCCCTACTGACACCTCCCGCCGCCAATACTAAGGCAAGGGTCACATGCCCTCGATCAGCCACCCGCAGAACCTTTGTCGGCTCAACTCAATCATTGAGAGCCACAACGAAGAGTCCAATCATGACTGCTACCAGCCTCGGTCGCACTGTCCTTTTGGCCTACAGGATGACTATGACTCCGAGGAGTATGAGTCTCCCGCCGCAGACTTAGGGCCTATCCCATTTGTCGACACCGCAGATCGTCGTGGCCGCTATGAGCACATGCAGCGCACGGAGCAGCGTCACGCCTCCATGGAGCGGCGCCGCAAAGCTGAGATCGGTCAATCCAGGGACCGCCATAGACCCACATCCTCGATGCATCATGGTCTTAGCCGTGACAACCCAGTCACGTCTGTACCGCGTTGCATCACAGGTATAACTCTCCCATTGCCTTTCAGAAGTTCAATGATAAGGACTATGACGACGCCGGTGATCCTAACCCTGACAACTTTCACCCTCCTCTCGGCGATCACATAGAGAGCCAACAGTTCTTGTCGGATTACATCCCTCCTCAAGTGGAGACAGCCTCGCGCGGCACTGGCCGCCATGGTGGTGATCCCATCGCCGCTCCTGACGCCCGTGTCCGACACCCGACTCTTGAGGCTCCATGCTATGCTCACGGTGGCAACGATGGACGACGCTGCCAAAGGCGCCCTCGGAGGCATCATGACGAGGTCAATGCCTACGAGCCTAGGCATCTTGACTACGATGGCTATGACAGGCGCTACGCGGAAGGCGCTCTTGATGCTAGACACTATGACGACCGCCACCCCATGGCTCCCACTTTTGCTGGTCTCCGTGACATTAGGGTAACCATCGAACACTTCTTTGGTGAATATGATCCTTCTGCTATTCTGGATTGGGTGCAGGCTACGAAGTACGCTCTATCACACTGCCAATACGAGGAGCATGAAAAGGTGGAGATCGCCACTCCCCATTTTAGGGGTGCAGCCCGCACATGGTGGCAGAGGTTTGTCATGGACCATATTTGGTGCAACCTAAAACCCATTGAGCAGTGGCACCAGCTTGTCTTCATCATGAGAATGAAGTATGTCCCCAAGGAGTACAAGAATAGGATGAGGATGGACATTGCGCTCACTCGCCAGGGCTCCGTGACGCCACTGGAGTTCTTCTCTAAGCTTGAGGACATGTACTACAAGGCGGACGTGAGGGTTTCCCCTTCTACCTTGAGCACGGAGTTCCTCAGTGGCCTCAATACCTCCATCAGGGACCAACTGGAGATTCTTCCCATAAGGATTTGAACTGCCTCACCCACATGGCCATGCAACTTCACAACCAACTAGTGTGCAAGAAATAGGTCCCTGGCCGCCCTCTTTTTCGAAAAGGTATGAGCCCCGCCCTAGTCAATCCTTTACTTTTAATGTTCCCTCCAAAGTGCAGGCTAGGTCAGGAGATCCCACAGTCACCCGTGGCAACACCAGGCCTACGAACACGCCGTGCAATGTTGCGGCTATAGCCCCGGCACCGCGTTAGGAGCGCATCCGCGACCAGGCCTACTTCAGGTGTGGCAGGCGCGGTCACATCCAGTGTGATTGCCCCAAACAGAAGAAGATCATTTTCACTCTAGGCTCGGGGTATGAGACATTTTAAGATGAGCCACCCGAAGACGTGGCCCCCGAGCTCGATGACGCCGAGGAGGATGACGCCTATTTGTGTGCCCCGTATGAGCTGGACGCGGTCACTCCCCTAAGCCTTGTTACTTGGCGTGTGCTCACAGTGAAGGAGGCCGCCTTGATGGATCAATGGGAGAACTTGTTTCATACCCGCTGCGTTTTCCAGACAACCTCTCTGAGCGTCTTCATCGACCGTGGCTCTTGTTGCAATATTGTCAACGAAAAGGTGGTCAACCACCTCAAGCTAGCAACAACGCCACATTCTTAGCCGTATGGTCTCTAGTGGATTTCTTAGGGTAAGGGTGATGTGGTAAACAAGCAATGCCATATCACATTTCAAATTGGGCATTATACGGACACTGTTTTGTGTGGTATTGGTAGTTTGACTAGAAGGCCGTGTATGATGGTTTCCTTAACACATATGTGTTCATGCATGGTAGCCGCCGCATCACCTTACTGCCTATGTCACCACAAGAGATTTTCCACGGCCAGATAGAACGCAGCCGCGCAAAGGCCATAGAGGCAACTGCAGCCAAATCGTAGGCCGTCGCCGCTTCTTCGGACGCAAGTTCACAACCGCGCCCCACCAGCCACTCTGTCAAGCGCAAGAATGCAAAGCGCAGCGCGCATAGCCCAACACTTGCAGTAGCAGCAGCAGGCGCACATGCTGGCAAGCACAGCGCCGCACGCGATAGCGACAGCGTTGGCGCCGCGCCCGCGCTCCAAGGCCGCTACCAGCACAGGCTCTTGATGGCTCGCGCCAGGGATCTCACCCCAGTTTTTCAGGGACGTTCTCCTTGTTTTATTTTATTTCCTTTTGCGTGTCTTTGTGTTGTTAAGGACCTCCTGGATTCCCCCCCCCCGTCTGTGTCCTCACTTTTGGAGGAGTTTCAGGACGTCATGCCCGATGAGCTTCCCCAAGGCCTGCCGCTCATCCACGGCATTGAGCACCCGATCGACCTGGTCCCGGGCACCTCATTCCCCAACCGAGCTGCACACCGTGCCAGTCCTGATGAGATGAAGGAGCTCCAACGCCAAGTGCAAGACCTCATGGACAAGGCTACGTCCGTGAGAGCTTGAGCTCTTGTGTCGTGGCGGTGATTCAAGTGTCGAAGTAGGATGGCACATGGCGCATGTGTGTCGATTGTCTCGCCATCAACCAGATCACGGTGAAGTACCGTCACCCCATCCCGCGGCTAGACGACATGCTGGACGAGTTGCATGGAGCCACACTCTTCCCAAAAATTAATCTCAAGAATGGCTACCATCAAATCAGGATAAAGGAATAAGATGAGTGGAAGACAACCTTCAAGACCAAGTACGAGCTATATGAATGGCTTGTTATGCCTTTCGGCCTCAGAAATGCCTTGAGCACTTTCATGAGGCTCATGCACCATGTACTTAGACATTTTTTGGGCAAGTTTATCGTCGTGTATTTTGACGATATTTTAGTGTATAGCTGTAGCTTAGAGGACCATGTAGACCACCTTTCACAAGTGATAGAATGCTTTAGGACCGAGCAGTTGTATGCCAATATGGCAAATTGAGTGTTTTGCTCGGACACTACAGTTTTTCTAGGGTTTGTCGTCTCTAAGGGCGGCCTACGTGTGGACACAGAGAAGGTCTGCGCCATCAAAGAGTGGCCTACCCCCACTACGCCAACTATGGTTCGATCATTTTTGTGGTTGGTTGGCTTCTACTGGCGGTTTGTGCGCGACTTCAGCATTATTGTTGCCCCATTGCACGAGCTTACGAAGAGAGGCGCCTCCATCGACTGGACTACCAAGCATGAGGCCACCTTCTAGACTCTCAAGGATCGGCTGTGCAACGCCCCTCTTCTATAATTACCTCTGACTTCAACAAAATGTTTGAAGTTGAGTGTGATGCCTCCAATTTTGGAATCGACAACATTTTGATTCAAGAAAGGCGCCCCATCGCCTACTTCAGTGAGAAGCTCTCTACGCGACCCTCAACTATCCAACATATGACAAAGAGCTTTATACTCTAATCCGGGTGTTGAAGACATGACAGCACTACCTGTGGCCCAAGGAGTTCGTCATCCACACCGACCATGAGGCCTTGGCTTACCTGAAGCACCAGTCCATCCTTGGCCGTTGCCAAGCTCGCTGGGTGGAATTCATTGAGACATTTCCTTATGTGGTTCTCCATAAGCAGGGAAAGGATAATGTTGTGGCCGATGCCCTCTCACGTAGGTATGTCCTCTTGACTCAACTAGATGTAAAGGTTTTAGGCTTTTCTTTACTTAAAGGGTGAGTTTGAGGGTTATGTTTTTGATGGAGGATATCTTTTCCGGGTTGGGAAGTTGTGCATTCCCCAATCTTCTATTAGGGCTCTTCTCATACAGGAAACACATGAGGGCCGTGGGCATTTTGGGATTGCCAAAACCTTAGTTGCACTCAAGGAACATTTTTACTGGCCCCACAAGACAGGGTAGGTGACTAGATTCTGCAATGCCTATGTCACTTGCCATAGAGCCAAATCTAGGTCGAGCCCCTCCTTGTACACCCCTTTGCATGTGCCATCGGCCCCTTGGGAGGATTTATCTATGGATTTTGTAATGGGTTTGCCGCTGTCTAAGAAGGGGAGGGACTCTATATTTGTGGTTGTAGATCGTTTCTCTAAGATGGCTCATTTTATCCCTTGTTGGATAACCAACAATGCTTCGGACATAGCAAATTTATATTTTGAGCATGTGGTGAGATTGCATGGGATTCCTTAATCTATTATGAGTGATAGGAAAGTGAAGTTTGTGTGTCACTTTTGGAGAACCTTGTGGGGGAAGCTAGGCACTATACTCCTATTTTTCACTAGCTACCACCCCCAGACTGACGGCCAGACTAAAGGGACCAACCGAACCCTATGGACCTTGCTTAGGACCATGCTTAGGGATAACCCACGCAGTTGGAAGGACTTACTTTCTTGTGTTGAGTTCTCATATAACAGGTCAGTTCATTCGGCCATGCACCTCACCCCTTTTGAGGTCATCTAAGACTGCAACCCGCTCACGCCGATGGACCTCATGCTGCACCCATTCCGCGCCGCCTATAACCTCAAAGGCACCAACAGGGCTGAGTACATCGAGGAGCTGCATGCAAGGAAAAAGGAGTAGCTGGAGCGGAAAGCCTGTCAGTATGAGCACAAGGCCAACAAGGGATGGCACCATATCACTTTCGTGCCCGATGACCTTGTCTGGGTCCACACGCGCAAAGAGCGCTTCCCCGCCAAGCGCCGCTGCAAGCTCGACTCGCGCGGCGATGGGCCTTTCAAGGTGATCCAGCCTTCGGCCCCAATGCCTATCAGCTGGAGTTTCCTGACGACAATGGAGTGCATGCCACCTTCAATGTGGCCGACTTGTCCCGCTATGTGCCACTGGATGTTGACATTGATGAATCGGGGACGATTCGAGGCCAAGAAGGGGAGAGTGATACAGCCCCGGTGGTGACATTGATAGAAGCCCATGAAGAGGAGATGTTGAGTGTCAAGTAAGAGGGCCCAATCACTAGGGCGCACTCCAGAGCCATCGCCCAAGCAACTCAGGGCCTCACGGCCAAGGGCTTTACGTGCAACAGCTCCGCCTCACCAACTACACCGAGAGTCGTGTCCTATGCCATCATTGCTGGAACTGCGGCCCCCGTCACGGCGCCATGACTTTGTCAGCGGCCCCTGCCTCGCCTTCCATGGTGCCTCTCCTATTTTAGGCCTAGTTATGAATTATAAGGTTTATTGACGAACATTTTGTGGTTTTTGGAAACTTTATATTTTTAGCATTTTCTTCTTTTAGGACTTTCTATTTTTGGCTGGTTTATAATTTTTGGCGTGCGTGACTTCTATGCCTAGTGGCCCGGTCCACTAGGTGTTGTTTAGGCCCATAAGCCGCGTCTTGCTTGCTATAATAAGTTCCATGCATCATGTAATCTCTAATCACGTTGAATATAGCTTTGCTTGAGGTTTGCCATTGAGATTTGTCTTCGTCCCTTAAGCCTTTGACGTCGCCATCTCCAACTGATCCCTGTCACGGATCAAACCCAAACATAACCCCTTGATCGATTCGTCCTTCGAAACACACTTGCCCCATCTTGGCTGCCGCCAAGCGCAAGAGTGTCGGTGCCTTCGCTCCCGTGAAGACGCTACCTTTCCCTGCTATGCAAAGAGAAGGAGCCGTAACCCACTTTCTGCCTAGATCCGCCATTCAACACGTGAACGAGGTCGTTTACGTATCACACGGCACACATCTCACCACCCCAAGCTTCAAGGTCTTCACCATCGGAATCATTCTCATCGTTCCAAACAGCAACGAAAGCCTTTTTGTCATTGTTCCCAGAATTTTTTACATGCTTCTTTTCATTGGAGAATGAGCTTGCATAGTGACCGTTCTCGTTACAATTGTAAAGGTGATGTCTTTGATGTTGTGCTTTTCACCATTATTCCCTTTGTTCCCGTTTCTTCCTTTCATTTAGAGGGAACGCATAGCTCTAGTGAGTAAAGTAGTCTCTGGATCATTGGAGATTTCATCATCATCTTGATCATTCTCAATCAAGTTCAATGCCTTCTCAACCATCAAGGCAATTCGCTTGCCTTTGTCGTTCATTCTCCCAGCTCTTTCTTCGTTGTCATACTTCTGAATCTTGTTAAAGACCTCATGGAACGTCCGTGTTGGGGTTCTCCTTTAAGATAGCCTCGGTCATCACATGACGATGAGGAAGACCATCAATGATGATGAGGATCTTTTCATCAGGAAGGATCTCTTTGTCGGAGATTGAGTGAGTAGTCAGGTTAGCAGTGATCGTTTCAAATATAGCTTGGTAGGAACTCACTTCTTCATTTCACGGAGATCCTTGCTCCCCATGTGAAACGATCAATTTCACGGAGATCCTTGCTCCCCATGTACATATGTTCCAGGGCAAGGCACTTAGCATTGGCTGACTCACAAGATTGAAGCTTTTGGGGGAGGGTGATGTGACCCTGCCCTCCTTGTCCGCCGCTGAAGAGGAGAAGGCTATGAGCCTTCAATCACTTGGTCCAGTCACTAGGGCCCGAGCCAAGGTGATGTGTCCTTGCCTCCTGTGTCAAGCCAAATTGTCAGAGGAGAAGCCTTTGATCTAGTCTTGGTTGGGAAGTCACGCCTAAACGTCACAGTCGTGGTGATCGCGAACGGAAGGACGCGATGATGGTGGTGGTGGTGATCACGGTGGCGATGGAAGCGAGTTGATGGGAGTATGGATAGTGGTGGCGGAAGCGATTGAATGGAGGGATAGACGACTTGAAGGGACAAGTCGTTGATGTCATAGCGTCGACTACGGAGGGGATAAGCTCAATGGAGATCGAGTGGTTGTCGTAGCGTCGGCAGCGGAGTGAAGGGGGATGAGAGGGATATGGGCTTGGGTCGAAACGAGCTTAAGGGCTAGCCCATGCAAGCATGCAAAAGGCACAAATCCTAAAAGATAAAAGGAAATTATCCTAAACGCTATAAATAAGGAAATTATCTAAACAAGCTGGAAATACCAAATATAGATAATGTCTTAAAATGAACGCGTGAAACTCATGGACGCGTTGAAGGCTTTGAAGAGATCATCGCGTGAGACGACGAGGTGGCACAGTCTTCAAAAGAACGCGGCCTTTTCACAGTCTTTAGAACTTCCGATGCTGGCGAGGACGACGAGCCTTGGATTGGTCTCTGGGCTTCCTTGGCTGGTGGCGGTGCATGCGATAAGTGACGCGACGGCGGCAGCGGCGATGGCCTTGGACCTAGACCTTGTTACTAGGCCATTTGAGCGTAGGCTCATGGCTTCTTCCTCATCTTGGGCCGTCATGGGAGGCAGGGTCACATCACCCTCCCCCACTTGGCTGTGAAGCATCCCCGCTTCACCATCATCAAACTCTGGCTCAACATATGGAGTCAAATCTGCCACGTTGAAGGACGTGTGGACTCCAAAATCTAGTGGGAGGTCGAGTTGATAAGCATTGTCCCCTATGGCCTTTATCACGCGGTAGGGGCTATCTCCACGTGGTGCTAGTTTGTGCTTTTGTCGCGAGGGGAACCTCTCTTTTCGTAGATGCACCCAGACAAGGTCCCTGGGGGCAAAGACGATGCGGCGGTGGCCTAAATTCTTCTGCGAGGCATACTGTGCGGCCCTTCTCTCCAGCTGCTCCTTGGTCTTTCGATGAAGCTCTTAGACTTGCTCAGCGCGATGTGAGGCGGATATATGCACTGGATCTCGGAGAGGGCGCGGCGACAAATCCAGTGGTGTCAAGGGGTTGATGCCATACACCACCTCAAAAGATGTCAACTTGGTCTCCATGTGCCTGCATCTATTGTAACAAAACTCGAAAATTGATAGTAAGTCCTCCCAACGCTTAGGGTTGGCTTTGAGCATCGTGCGAAGGAGGGCTCCTAGAGTTCTATTGGTGACCTCCGTTTGTCCATCGGTTTGGGGGTGATAGCTAGTCGAGAATAGGAGTTTGGTTCCTAGCTTTCCCCAAAGAGTTCTCCAAAAATGACCAATAAACTTAGAATCCCTGTCACTAACAATGGTACGTGGGACTCCATGAAGACGCACCACATGCTCAAAGAATAAATGAGCAATCTCACTAGCACTATGGGTGGTCTTACAAGCTATAAAATGTGCCATCTTAGAAAATCTATCTACGACCACAAAAATAGAGTCTTTACCTCGTCTAGAGAGGGTCAAACCCGTGATGAAATCCATAGACAAATCTTCCCAGGGGGGCACTCGGAATGGGCAAAAGAGTGTAGAGGCCGTGAGGACTAGACTTAGCTTTGGCTCTCTGGCAAGTCACACAACTCCTACAAAACCTAGTCACTTGATGGGTCATGTTAGGCCAAAAGAAATGTTCTCTCAGCGCGTCTAAGGTCTTCCTAATCCCAAAGTGTCCACGATCCGCGTGTGCTTCCTCAATCAATAGGAGCCTAATGGAAGATATAGGAATGCATAGACGACTAGCCTTATAAAAATAACCCTCAGAAAGGTAAAACGTCTCAAACTCACACGATCTCAGGCAGTGCTCAAGAATAAGGGCAAAGAAAGGGTCACTAGCATATAAATCTTTAATCAAAGCAAAACCCAAAATCTTAGTTTGCACTTGAGTCAAGAGAACATACCTGTGGGACAACGCGTCAGCAACGATGTTATCTTTCCCTTTCTTGTGAAGAACGACATAAGGGAATGTCTCCAGAAACTCCACCCAGCGAGCATGGCGGCGATTGAGGTGAGCTTGGCTCTTCAAGTAGCTCAATGCGGCATGATCACTATGGATGACAAACTCACGCGGCCAGAGGTAGTGTTGCCAAGTCTTCAACACGCGTACTAAGGCATAAAGCTCTTTGTCGTAGGTGGGGTAATTGAGAGTGGCTCCTGTGAGCTTCTCACTGAAGTAGACAATTGGCCTCTTTTCTTGGTGTAGCACACCACCAATGCCTATGTCAGAGGCATCACACTCTACTTCGAAGTGTTTGGTGAAATCTGGAAGCTGGAGCAATGGCGCTTGGCATAACACGTTCTTCAAGGAAGAGAAGGCGCGTTCATGGGAATCCTGCCACAAAACTGTGCTTCCTTTCTTGGTGAGCTCGTGAAGTGGCGCGGCAATGGAGGAAAAGTCGCGTACAAAACGCCGATAAAAGCCCGCGAGACAGAGAAAGCTTCGCACTTGTTTCGGAGTTGTAGGCGTGGTCTAGTCTCTGATGGCCGTGATCATTTCCTAGTCAACGCATAAACCATCGCTACTAACAATGTAGCCCAAAAAGTTGGTTGACGCGGAGCAAAAGGAACACTTAGCTAGATTGGCGAATAGGTGCTCTTAGAGAAGACACTCTAACACTTGTCGAAGGTGATCGGCATGGTCTTCGAGGCTCCGGGAATACACAAGTATGTCATCGAAATAAATGAAAACAAACTTGCCAAGGAAAGATCTCAACACGTGGTTCATCACGCGTATGAATGTGTTGGGCGCGTTCGTGAGCCCAAAGGGCATGACAAGCCACTCGTAGAGCCCATACTTGGTTTTGAATGTCGTCTTCCATTCATCACCTTCTTTTATTCTGATCTGGTGATAACCACTCTTCAAATCAATCTTGGAGAAGAGTGTCGCGCCATGAAGTTCATCAAGCATATCATCAAGGCGGGGAATAGGGTGCCTATACTTGACTGTGATCTGGTTTATGGCACGGTAATCAACACACATTCTCCAGGTGCCATCTTTCTTGGGCACAAGGATCACAGGCACAGCACAAGGGGAAAGAGATTCCCTTACGTACCCGTGATCTAACAATTCTTGGACTTGGCGCTGTAGTTCTTTGGTCTCTTCTGGACCAGCTCTATAAGCAGCGCAGTTGGGCAAAGAAGCACCTAGAACAAGATCAATCTGGTGCTCAATGCCTCCCAGGGGAGGTAATCCTTGTGGCAACTCATCTGGGAACACGTCTTGGAACGCGGCAAGCAACTTCGCAATTGATGATGGTAAGATCGCGTTCTTCGACGATTCTGGTATGCACGGGGTTGGCACAAGTAGAAAACATGGCACTTTACCAGTGACACATGCAGTGAGGTCACTGGGCCTGGCCAAAAGAACGCGTTGCTCACAGGTTCCTTGCAAAGGACGCGTTGGGGGCAACAAATGATGTGGGGCACTTGGTGTCCCAGCTGTGGCGTTGTGCTTCTTCTTGCTAGCGCCTGAAGGAGATGAAGTGTGACCAGATTAGGGCATAGTGGATGCGGTCTCTATGGCCTTCTGGCGATCGCGTTCGACATGGTCCTGCAAGATCTCATGGGGAGACATTGGATGCAAAGTGACGTGCTTACCGTGGTAATTGAACACATAAGTGTTCAAATACACATCATGGAGCACGCGCCTGTCAAATTGCCATGGGCGCCCAAGCAAAATATGGGTGGCGTCCATTGCAATGACATCACAAAGAATAGAATCACAGTATTGGCCTATAGAAAAAGAAATTAAACATTGGCGAGATACTGTGTTACCTGGACTAGAAGAAATCCATTAGAGGGCATAAGGTTGTGGATGAGGCATCATAGGCAATTTGAAGTGGTTGACAACCTTCTCAGTCACAATATTTTCACAAGATCCGCCATCAATAATAATACTTAAGGAAGCTGTTTGGACTAGAGCCCTTGTGTGGAACAAGTTCTCTCGTTGATCGCTTAAGTTGGCTTCCTTGACGGTGAGGAGACGACGCGTCACCAAGATCAATGGTGTGCCAGCGTGCAGAGACGTGGGTTCGCAGTCATACGCGTCTTCATCCTCCTCTGCATTGTCTTCAGGGATCGCGTCAAGTGTGGCCTCCTCGTCCTCACAAGACTCGTAGCCGGCAACGGCTGTGGAGAACAACACTTTGCGAGCATTGGGACAATCTTTCTTGTAGTGGCCTCTTCCACCACATTTGTAACACTCAATATCACGCGTGTGATCATTGTTCACTCGCGCCTGTCTTGGCGCGTTCTGTCGCGGCGTGGTGGCCGGTGGCGCAGTTTTCGCTTTGGGGGCTTGGCTAGATGCGGCTGTGGTAGAGGCACTAGGGTGAACATTAGTATAAGGTAAACCACTAGAGTTAGAAGAATACCTTTGTTGGCCACTGGAATATGTGTAAGACTTCCGGCGAGATAATTGGGCATGAATTTGCATCGCCGTATGGGTGAGTGTGTTCATGTCTTTGATGGGCAAAATCTCGAGTTGATCACGGATGTTGGTGTTCAAACCACTCAAGAATTTCTTCCTCAAGGTAGATGGTGCAACAGAGATGTTGGCCTTGTAATATATGTCTTCAAGCTTGGAAACGAATTCGAGTAGAGTCATCGATCGTTGGCGAGCCATGGCAATGTCCAATCTCATTTTATTCCGGTAGTCTGGAGGCACGTATTTCCTGGTCATTACGTAGACTAATTGATGCCATTTAGTGACTCGTGCTTTGTGGCATCGAACGCAGTCATCTTCGAACCTATGCCACTACACGCGGGCGGCTCCTCGGAAGTTAAGTGTCGCGGCGTCAACATGGTCCTCAGGTGGCACACGATTATAGCGAAGAGTGTACTCTGTAGCCTGCATCCATTCAAGAAACACAGAGGGGTTGTATTCACCATGAAAATGCTCAATTTTTACCTTGACGTGGGGTCGCTGGTATCGAGGCTATTCTGGGGCTGGGTTGAACGCGTTGTGTGGGGCAGCGTCATAAAGAGGGTTGTTAATGGCGCTCAATCCATGTGGTCTATCGCGTCCAACGTGGTATCTATCGCGTTGTTCGCGATCTTCACGGACAAAGTCATCCCTGGGCGCATAGGCGTCATCGCGTTGACGTCTTTGTGGCTGAGGATCATAGTTGTCGCGTCGATTGTATCGCTGCTGAACATCGCGACGCTCGCTGCCAATGTCAGGAACGCGTTCTCCTCTAGGTCGGAGACGCGGCGAAGGTATCCAATCTGAAGGGTGATCCTGCAACTCAATGGGATCTCCAAGAGGTGGATGGAAAAAATTTGGATTGACCATACCTGAGTCCTCGATCTCTTCGTCATCATACTCGTCGAAGTCATCTTGGACATTGGGTGTGAGCGACGTGTAGCCATCGTCATAATGTGGTGTCCGGACACTTTGGTGTCATAGATGATCGTGTACATCATGGTTGCGTTGCTGAGTAGGGGGTGTCCTCAAATGATCATCGCGGGGGGCATCTCCACATTCGTGATCTCCATGATTGGATCGCGTTGTTGGTCTTGTGGTGGTTGTCCTGGAGGTATAACCAACTGTGGGGGTTGATCTTGGTTTGTTGTGTCGACTTTGCGGTCATCTTGACTGGATCCAATCTGGATCGTGCCTATAACAAGACGGCCAAACATGGGAGTAAAAACGAACCAAAAGACAACAAAGAACAACAACCAAGCAAATCACTAATCAAGTCACAAAGTTCACGTAGGTAGGGCTTGTTTGGGCTTTCCGTGAGGGCGGCTTGGCTTGCACAAGAGTTGGTGTATCAAGCAAGTTGCAATCAAACAAACAAGAATAAATTGAAACCCTAAACAAACGTAAACAAAGCAACCGAGTAGCAAGAAATCACCTTCTAGGAAGCTACCTAGACGATGGAGAGATTGAGAAGATGAGATTAGACCTGGGTGAGGGAGTTAGGGTTGCCTTATTTTGGCTTTACCTAAATTTGGAAACTTTTTTTTTAATATCTTTTTGAATTTTTTTTTTAATATCCGAGATCTATCTTTTGATATTTGCGGATTGCAAAAGGAAACAAAATAAAAAAAGGTCTAAGTAACTAGAATATCACAAGTGTGATCTTTGTAGAGAGAGGAGAGAGAAGATAAGATTTCGATGATATCTTATAAGGAAATTGGTAAACTTAACTAAAAAGCAAAATCAAGCAAACAAGGAAACTATATCCACCCATGAAATAAGGAAACAAAATATTCTAGCATGCAAGATAACAAAATTACCGAACACACCAAAACTTGGGAAGGAAGGAAAAAAAAAATCGGCCAAGGTGTGACCTTGTAGAAACTGAAGGGTGAGTAAAGATGGAAAATTTCTGGTTTTTCTTTCTCAATGAACGCGATAATGAGAAAAGAAGATGATGGGGGCAAGAAAAAAAATTACGTGACCAAAATTGGAACTTGAGTTCGTGACTTACAAGACTACTGTGCTCTGATGCCAAGGTGATGTGTCCTTGCCTCCTGTGTCAAGCCAAGTTGTCAGAGGAGACGCCTTTGATCTAGTCTTGGTTGGGAAGTCACGCCTGAACGTCACAGTGGTGGTGATCGCGAACGGAAGGACGTGATGATGGTGGTGGTGGTGGTGATCACGGTGGCGATGGAAGCGAGTTGATGGGAGTATGGATAGTGGTGGCAGAAGCGATTGAATGGAGGGATAGACGACTTGAAGGGACAAGTCATTGATGTCGTAGCGTCGACTGCGGAAGAAGATAAGCTCGATGGAGATCGAGTGGTTGCCGTAGTGTCGGTGGCAGAGTGAATGGGGATGAGAGGGATATGGGTGACGTCCGATCATAGGAAGGAGGGATTAACACTCAACTTTAAACCTTGAACTTTAACTTTGAACGTGAGAAATAAAGAGTACCAAGTAGGGTATAAATAGGGAAGGGGTCTCGACCAAGACCTAATGGGCTTGGGTCGAAACGAGCCTAAGGGCTAGCCTATGCAAGCATGCAAAAGGCACAAACCCTAAAAGATAAAAGGAAACTATCCTAAACGCTATAAATAAGGAAACTATCTAAACAAGCTGGAAATACCAAATATAGATAATGTCTTAAAAAGAATGTGTGAAACTCATGGATGCGTTGAAGGCTTTGAAGAGATCATCGCGTGAAACGATGAGGTGGCACAGTCTTCAAAAGAACGCGGCCTTTTCACAGTATTCAGAACTTCCGATGGTGGCGAGGACGACGAGCCTTGGATTGGTCTCTGGGCATCCTTGGCTGGCGGCGGCGCGTGCGATAAGTGACGCGACGGCAGCCATCTTGCACCTAGACCTTGTTACTGGGCCCTTTGAGCGTAGGCTCATGGCTTCTTCCTCATCTTGGGCCGTCATGGGAGGCAGGGTCACATCATAAGGCCATCATCCAAACAACTTAGTCCTTGGTCACTCACCTCGTCGCCAGCCAAGGCACGCTCGAAGCCGCGCCTCCTCTAGTGCTTCTCGCCACACTCAGCGACGCCTCGGAGCCACCATCGGGCACATTGCCCTCAGAGCTTGGTGCATCACTTCCAAAGGCCTCCCTGGCCTAGCCAAGACAAGGAACAACATCCACCTCACTCGCGTCGGTGGCATGGCCATCGCTAATGCCATGACACTCATGGCATCGCTCTCCTCGACGCTTACACCCCGCATGTCTCGCCTTCGTTCACAAGGTCGGCGCCTATCCTAGCTTAGTTTATTTTGAGGTTATTATTACTTGTTTTACACATTACTATGTTTAGCTTTCCATTAAAAGTTTTTTACTTCTTTGGGCGTGGATGCTCTTAACCTCAAGGCAAACCCGTGTCTTGATTAAGACCCCGCTATCACTTTAGCACCTCGCCAAATCTGCGCCACCGCCAATACTTGAACCTCAACTTAGACGAAAGCGACCAAGCACAAGGCCTAGATCCGCTCATTACAAAACTGTCCTGACCACATCGAGGCCAAGGACGCATTAAGAATGGGCTGAATGCAAACCAATCCTGATACATAGGTCAACCTACCCATAAGATGTATCTCAAACAATCTCAGGGAAACCTACCTAGTACCCCTGATCCAGTTAGAGCAAAACAATGTAGGATCCCTATCCCAACCGTAATTACACCTTGGGGATTATTACATGATATGTTGGTATTGTGGGAACAACGATCATGTTGTGAGAAACTATGCTAAGAAAAAGAAGTTCACTGAAGAGCACACTCAACGCAGGAACAGTAAGAGTAACGATGTTGATTGGAATGATTATTATGATGAGTCCCATGAAGTGTTTTATGCAAGTCCTCGGGAACATCACCTTGTCTCTCAGTGACCAGGTAAAGCTAAGCTTGTCTGGGTCGTTAAAGGTTAACCTTTCCAACTTCAAGATGAAGTGAAGGGGAATAACATATGGTTCATTGATAGTGCATTCTCATGCCATATGACGAGATATAAAGATCACCACACCTCACTTAAACGACATTCTAGGGGAAGCGTTGACCTTAGAGAGAAGATATGCAGAGAGATAGTAGTAATAGGAGAAGCTTCTTTGAATTCAAACATCAAGATGAAAGAGGTCAGTTTGGTTCACCAACTTGGTTTTAATCTTTTGAGTGTAGCTCAGCTGTGTGATCAAGAAGACAATGAGATTGTCTTCACGTCTCAAGAGTGCTACGTAAGGAATGAAAAGACCAAGGAAGTTGTGTTGAAGGGAGTCCAATTCAATAATGTGTACACTATTGACACAACATTCATGCCTATAAGGGAACTGTGCTTTGCGTCTCTAGCTAAAGAGATGGGACTATGGCATACGAGGCTTGGACACACTAACCTTCAACTCATCCACAAACTCCACAAGAAGGAACTTGTTCGTGGTCTTCCGAACGTCCAAGATGAGATCCATAGAGTTTGCGATGCCTGTGTTAGAGGGAAACAAACACGTTCCTCTTTCAAGAGCAAATCTGATGTTAGTACTTATCGCCCTCAAGAACTGACCCATATGGATCTCTATGGTCCTATGAGGATAAGAAGTTATGTAGGGAACATGTATCTGTTTGTTATTGTTGATGATTACTCTAAATTTACATGGACAATCTTTCTGTATTCTAAAGAACATGTATTAGAGACATTTGAGTCATTCATCAAGAATGTGGAGACAAATTTGGGACAAAAGCTAAGCACCATTCGATCCGACCATGGAACGGAGTTTGAGAATGCAATGTTCCTTGAATTCTGCAGGGAACATGGCACCTTCCTCGAATCTTCTAGGCTAAAACAATCAACACTTCTTGTTATATCCTTAATCGCGCTATGCTTAGACCCTTACTCAATAAAACTGCTTATGAACTAATTAGGGATCGAAAGCCCAATATCTCCCACTTACGTGCCTTTGGTTGCAGCTATTTCATCCATAATAATGGAAAAGACAACTAAAGAAAGTTTGATCCACGTATTGATGAAGGAATCTTTCAAGGGTATGCTAAAGCAAGCAAGGCTTATATAGTCTACAACAAGAGAACTCAGAAGATCGAAGAGAGCATTCATGTTGTCTTTGATGAACACTCAAAATTTGTGAGTGATGTTTCCAAAACATTGTTCCCTAATAACGACCTTCCACGGATGCAACGGAAAGACTCAAATGACGATGGTGATGATGAAAGTCACCATGGTAATCCACGTACATGCAACAGTGCCCCTAATGCTAGTGGGAGCACTGTTGGTTCTCTAGGATTCACCACAAATAGTGGAACAATTAATACCACTACTGCACCATTACCTAACATTCCTACAACATCCACTCAAGCAATAAATGCATATGTTATCATTATTCCTGATGGAACTATTGGTGGTGATAACTCGGTTGCACAACTTGTGCAAGATTGCCAAGTGAGTGATATTGTAGGAACAATCACTATGGAAGAGACTTTGGATGATGTTGTCGATCATTTGCCCCCATCCTCAGTTGCTACTCCTGATGCAGTTACTCTTCTCGCTCCAATTCCGAAATCACAAAGTTCTAGGATCCAAAAGAATCATCCAATTGATGTTGTCATCACACCTTTTGATAAAGGAGGTACACATTCCCAACTTCATAACTTTTGTGCTTTCTATGCCTTTATCTCGTTTGTAGAGCCAAAGACCATCAACGAAGTCTTGAAGGAACCAGATTAGATCATGGCTATGCAAGAAGAGTTGCACCAATTTAAGAGGAACAAGGTGTGGAGACTGGTTCTATAACCCAAGAACAAGCATGCCATTGGCACTCACTAGGTATTTAGGAACAAGCTTGATGACTCTAGAACTATGACAAGGAACAAGGCAATATTGGTTACTCAAGGCTACAACCAACATGAAGGGATAGACTGTGATGAGACTTAATCTCTAGTAGCTCGCATTGAAGCCATTCAACTTCTCATCATATATGTTGCCTTCAAAGGTTTCACACTGTACCAAATGGATGTCAAAACAACCTTTCCGAATGGCTACCTTCAAGAAGAAGTTCTGGTGAAACAACCCCTTGGCTTTGAAGATGTAGATCGTCCTGACCATGTGGATGCACTGGATAATGCACTGTATGGCTTAATCAAGCACCTTGTGCTTGGTCTGATAGGCTGGCATAGTTCCTTCTATCCAATGGATATAGACGTGGCGCGATCGACAAGACACTGTTCCTCTTGGAACACAAAGGTGAGACACTCGTAGTTCAAGTCTATGTTGATGACATTATTTTTGGTTCCTCTAACCCTGCACTTGTAGAGAAATTCAAAAATCTCACCAACACCTGACGTTCCTACAACATCTACTCAAGCAAGAGATGAATATGATAGGGGAATTGTCATTTTTCTTGGATTACAAGTCTTTCAATCTCCTGAGGGAACAAGAGTACATCAACAAAAAAACATCAAGGAGTTATTGAAGAAGTATGGTATGTATAAATCTAAACCCATTGTTACCCATATTTCTCCTAACGCTTGCCTTGATACAGAATTGAATGTCAAAGATGTGGATTCTAAAATATATAGAGGAATGGTTGACTCATTACTCTATCTAACGACACGAAGGCCATATATCATGTTTAATGTGTGCCTTTGTGCTAGATTTCAGGAAAATCCTAAGGAGTCACACCTCATGGAAGTCAAACGTATCCTGCGATACTTGAAGGGGGATGATCACTTGTGCCCTTTCTATCCAAGGAACAGTGGGTTTGAACTTGTGGGCTTAACAGATGCTGATTTTGCAGGACACCTTGTGGATTGCCAAAAGCACATCTGGTACGGCATTGTTCCTTGGCCCATGCTTAGTCTCTTAGGGATCAAAGAAACAAAAATCAGTTTCCCTTTCCACTACTGAAGTTGAGTACGTAGTTGTTGCATCATGTTGTGCCCATGTATTGTGGCTAAAGCAACAATTAAAGGATTTTGGTATGTCTCTTGGCACCGTTCCCATTATGTGTGATAATACTAGTGCTACCAACATTTCCAAAAATCATGTTCATCACTCACGTACTAAGCATATAGATATTCATCATTATTTTCTACGTGATAATGTTGAGAAAAGTTTTATAAGAATGAATCATCGCATGACAAAAGATTAAGTTGTTGATATCTTTAACAAACAACTGGATAGAGAACCCTTTGAGCATTTACGAATGCTCCTTGGGATGATCTCTCTAAATTGAGGGATTCTTTGTCCACTATTCCCTTAATGATTGACCAGATCGATCAATCTTAATCAAAGAACATCTTCTATGCAGCTTATTAATTGAAAAAAATTCGTTCATAATTTCCTGCTATGTGATATGTGTTACATGATATAATCCATTCTTGCAAATACAATGCTAGATCTTATGTGCTTCATCTTTACATGACAACATCTTATTTCTTGCCAATGCAACCAATTTGATTATCTAAACCCTCACTATAAGCCAAAATGATAATTGGTTGCTAAGCCTACCTAAGCCATGATCCAGGTAAATGTTCCCTATAAACCTTCTTGGTTTACCACTTTTATTGGGTATAATTATCTGGACATCATTGTTCCCAGTCATAATTTAGTTTGGATATATCCTTCATTTTTTTGTGGAATCAATTAAGTCCAAACTAGCCTTTTATATCCACTCAAGAGCGTCAAAATCAAATCACTAAAGCATTGCTTAAGAGGGAACAAAGAATGGAACACTAATGTTGGGAATAGTTTAAGGAACGTTGTAAATTTGCTGGTGAACGTTTCTTCAGTGAGAAGTTTGCATTGAATGTTGATTTGATGGCACTACAAAGAAGAACAACTACTTTGCTACACTAAGATAGAAAAAGAGTCATTACCAGAAAACAAGAAAAGATTTTGTTGCAGGTTTGGATAAAGATCTCTGCGAGATTTTTGGTAAGTGTATTCTCTGATTTTCCATAATTATCGTTTGCCAAATATCTCACCCATATATATATATATATATATATACTTATCCTTTCTTGAAAATCAATTCACATTGCTCTCTTGCTCACAATCTCTCTCGCTCTCAAAAGATCTCAAAGCTCTTCATTGCTTTCTGCCACCACCAAACCCTACTCACCTCTACCTCTCCCTCTCTCAAACGCAACCAAATGGCCACCTCTAGCTCAACTTCTGTTCCCATTGTGAACGTCAACAACATGAGCAACGAGCAGTTGGAGGCTCTTATCGTGAGCATCAATGCCATGAAGGCTGCTCTCACTCTGTCTTCCAGGCAAACCACCACAGCCAATCCCAGTGTTGTGCAAATTGCTCAAGAGGCCGCCTTCTCCATTATTGAGTTATAAGAGGAACAGCCTCAGGAGACAGCGTTGTCACCACCAAAGAAGAAGTCTCTGATGTCGTCTTAGGAACTTGTGGTTGCCACCACTGATCAAGAAGACAACTCTCCTCCAAATAAAAAATCTTATGCAGAGTATGAGACTATGGAGGAAGTGGAAGCCGAATTGGAGGCTCACCCACTTGAAGTTGTTATGCCGAGTAAAAAGCGCAAGCACATCATCGACTCCAAGGATAGTGATGAGGAGCAAGATGTGATGATTACTGAGGAACAACGGGTGCCCACTGAGTTCTTCACCCAACCAAGTCCGATTCCGGCGAGGCCACTCCTATCACAAGGTTGCATTCGGTGAAGAAAGTTTAGAAGAAGAAGGCGAAGATCGAGGAATAGTCATTTGTGCCCGACTTTACTAATGGGAAGAAGATCATTCCACAACTGTTGATTCCAGAGATTTTTTGTTGAATTCCTTGGTTTTGATGGTAACAAACATTCACTTAATGTGATAACTAAGTGTTTCAGGATCACACAAAGATGTCACATGGAACAAGTGGCAGTGCAGTAATATCGAGGAAACAACGAGTTTTCTAAACACTTTGTTACCTCCAAAGGAACAACAGCGCCATCACACACAACAAGCTGTGAATATCATAAGTAAGTCAAGCATGAAGATAATGAAGATAATCCTTGAAGATCGTGCGGTTGGAAAAGGAAAGTTGGTTTGATCACGCAAACTAAAAGATTTGGAGAGAGAAAATTCTATCTTATCTGGACTATATTATTTTTGGAGATCTTTTCTTAGATAATATTTTCGGTTGAGATATTATCTTATTGAGTCAAAATAATATCATCTTGTTACTGGAAATAAGTGAGTGAGATTTTATTTGTTAGTGGAATTTTTCAGATTGTATAAATAGAAGTGAGTGATTCATTTCTTGAGTACGAACTCCGAGCATTTCTTTGAGAGAAAAAAAGTGAAGCAGTCTATAAGTCTTAGAAGAGTGAGCTAGTGTTCATCGTTGTAGGAGTGATTCAAAACTAGGTGGGAAGTCTAGGGTTTGAGGTCCGAGCTACAAGTGTAACCAATCAAGATATCAATAAGACAAGTAGACTCTTCAAAATCCTCTCAAGCGATAAGCTTAAAGGTATTGGTTTTCCCTAATTGGTTGTTTGACTAATTGGGGTTTCCTCTCTAAATCGTGAGTTCTAAATATATTATTTCTTGCTTTAATATTCCGCTACACCTTTTGTGGAAATAAAGCATTTGTTCGCTCGGACGAAACACTAACGATCCAACAATTGGTATCAGAGCATGGCCTCTAGATTGTTTTCGTTAGGACTTTGCAGGAAAGATGTCTTCATACAATGCTATCGGTGACTCATTCTGGAAACCACCAACTCTGAAGGCTGGAGAATACAATTGGTGGGTTGAGAAAATTGAGTCCCACATATTTCCCTTGATGGACAGATATGGAAAATTTGTGAAGTCGGTCCCCTTCCAATTATGGATGATAAGGATGTAACAAAACCAAAAGCAAGGGCTGACTACGATGATGCTGATTGGAAAAACTTGGACAAGAACAGCACGGTCAAGAAGATCCTTCATATGGCTTTGCTCCATGCTGATCTTAAGAAGGTCATTGGCTAGAAAACAGGTAAGGAGATTTGGGATGCTTTGAAGCATCTCCATGAAGGAAACGAGGATCTAAAAAAGAATCATATCATTGCCCTAAAGAAGGAGTATGATTACATCTCCCAAGGAAAAAGTGAACACATTCAAGACTTCTATTGTTGCTTCCAAGGAGTAGTTGGTCAACTGGAGTTCCTTGGTGAGAACCTCCCTGGTTGGAAACATACTAATCACTCATGCAAGGTCTAAATCCTCAGTGGGACGCAATTGCTCTTTCCCTTTATGCCCAGACTGATGTCAAAGCTCTCATTATGGAAGAAGTTGTTGCCAAGCTTGAAAGCAACGCCTCCATCCATAACTTCAAGATCAGTCGAACGGGAGCTGAGAATTCTCAAAGCATTGCTCTAAAAGTTGAAAGAGCCTTTGACTTGTCCCAACTTGAAGATGAAGATGAGCATGGGGATGAAGATGTTGCTCTCATCACCAGAGCGATGAAGAGAATATGGTCCTGATACAAAGGTTCCCCTCGTTCCTCTAAAGGGAACAAAGATCTAAAGGATGTCGTTTGTTACTGATGCGTGAGGATCGGGATGAAGCCTTCGGTGAGAGAAAGTCCACAAGAGCCACGGAAATGGCAAGACAACAACACCAACCGGCAAGGAACTTGGCGCCGGCGAGAGAGAGATTTGAGGGCAGATTGGGGCGCGCCTTGGGATGATTATTTGGATGATCTTAGGGTGATTCAAGAGTGGATTGAGGGCAGGATGAGAGGTGGAGAGATAGGGCAAAGTCGAATGGGATATGGACTCACAAGGGTTGGATATGACGCACCTCGCCTTGTAAGAACTAGTGAAGGAAATTGCTTTGGATATGACGCACCAAAGGAGATCCTTGCACGGGAGTTGATATTACTCACAATATGGATTTGAAGCTATCTAAGAGATGAAAAGAAACACTAAAATTCTACAGAAAACTCCATTGAAAAATGAGAGAGAAAAACAAGGTTTTAGGTTCAAGTTTTGCATAATGAAAACAAGGGCCGGCTATCCCTTATATACCCAACTTTTAATGCTGAAATTTATCCATCACATAGCCAATAACTAAGGTAGAAAATGTCATGAAGACCCACACAAAATCGGCATTAAATGCCTCTTCAAATCAAGCCCCACATGGCTTAAGGAAACCTTGCGCCTAGCCCGGTTGTTGCACCAAGGCACACATGGCCTTCTTTTGCATTTGGCTCGGCGCTCCCATGGTCATCAAGCCAGCCTGGAGTCCCTCTTGCAATGCTCGAGCCCGAGCCCGAGTGATTCGCCCCGGAAAGACCCGAGCGCCGGCCTCCCTTGTGCCTACCATAGGTGTGCGGCACTTCCTTGCTTCCATGCCAGTTTCATAGGCATTATTGTGCTCAATATCTCCTAGAGGACCAGTGGAGTCATCCCCCAAAAGATGGCTCAGAGAGTTGTGAGAATCGTCGGGCCAACTTCCATGCCCTAGCTCGGATGCCCTAGGCGCAGCGGCGACGGCGCTTGACTCTTCATGGCTTGAATGGCTTGAGTCTTGTTCATGATGCAACGTAGTCACATCATCCTCCCCTTCTTGAAAAGGATTCGCCCATGAATCTTGATCCTGAAATTCATCATCATTGTCAAGAAAGAAAGGTGCAAGATCAGATACGTTGAATACCTCATGAACGCCATAGCTTGGTGGCAACTCGATCTTGTAAGCATTATCATTGATTCGCTCCAAAACCTGAAAAGGACCATCACCCCTTGGCTTGAGTTTGGAGTTCCGAAGTGACGGAAAACGCTCCTTCCTCAAGTTCACCCATACGAGGTCGTCGGGCTAAAAAATGACCTCCTTACGCCCCTTGTTAGCTTGACGCACGTATTGCATTGTGCGCCTCTCCAATTGAAGGCGTGTATCCTCGTGAAGTTCTTGATCCTAGCAGCATGATCAAGTCCTTCACGACTTTCTCGGTCCTTAGTTGCATAAGGCATCAAGTCAAGTGGTGTAATGGGGTTGCGCCCATATACCACCTCAAAACGAGTCTTCTTGGTGGCCGAATGCACCGAGCGGTTGTATGCAAATTCTATGAAGGCTAGGCACTCTTCCCACCTGCGCAAGTTAGTAGACAAAAGAGAGCGCAAAAGAGAACCAAGGGTACGATTCACTACCTCGGTTTGTCCATCCCTTTGTGGATGACAAGTGGTGGAGAAGAGCAACTTTGTGCCCAACTTAGCCCAAAGCGTCTTCCAAAAATAGCTCAGGAATTTGACATCACGATCTGAAACAATTGACCTACGGACTCCATGCAATCTCACAATATTATCAAAGAAAAGACTAGCTACATGAGATGCATCATCAGTTTTGTGGCATGCGATAAAATGAGCCATTTTCGAGAACCGATCTACCACAACATATATGGAGTCCCTCCCCCTCTTAGATCGAGGTAATCCCAACACAAAATCCATGGAAATGTCTTCCCAAGGAACTTGTGGAATAGGAAGGGGAGTGTACAAACCATGCGGTTGTACCTTGGACTTGGCACGCAAACAAGTCACACATGAAGCACAAAATTTCTCAACGGACTTAAGCATGTGTGGCCAATAGAAATGCTCCCTAAGGACATGCAAAGTTTTCATTACCCCAAAGTGCCCCATGAGACCACCACCGTGGGCCTCTTGCACTAGCAAATGCCAAATAGATCCCTTAGGCACACACAATCTAGGACCCTTAAATAGAAAACCATCATGCAAGTAGAATTGGTCCTTACTCCCCTTAGCTACGTATGCTTGAAAAACATCATGGAAATCAGCATCATCCACATATAATTCACGCATAAAAGCAAATCCAAGCAACTTAGCATCAAGAAGGGAAAGAAGTGCATACCTCCTAGAAAGGGCATCGGCGACGACGTTGTCCTTACCCTTCTTATGCTTGATGACATAAGGGAAGGATTCAATAAACTCGACCCACTTGGCATGGCGGTTGTTGAGCTTGCTTTGCCCCTTGAGATATTTCAACGCCTCGTGGTCGGAATGGATCACAAACTCGCGCGGCAATAAGTAGTGTTGCCACACCTTGAGAACCCAGACAAGGGCGAGCAATTCTTTGTCATAGGTGGGGTAATTTGGCTCAGCCCCACCTAATTTCTCGCTGAAATACGCCACGGGTTTGCCTTCTTGCATAAGCACGCCGCCCAAGCCAATGCCCGACGCATCACACTCAATTTCGAACATCTTGTTGAAATCAGGCAAGGCAAGGAGAGGTGCTTGTGTGAGCTTCGCCTTGAGGATGTTGAAGGCGTCTTCTTGAGGTACCTCCCACCTGAAGGGGACGTTCTTCTTAGTGAGCTCGGTGAGGGGCGAAGCTAAGGAGCTAAAGTCCCTCACAAACCGCCGGTAGAAGCCCGCCATGTAACACCCCCAAATCTTAACCCATTTGGAAATGTATTACCGCCAGTGACCTCAGTGTTCCTTACCGAGATCACCCAAGGCTTTACCGTTTAAATACAATCATGAAACACATATGATACAAAATGATAACTTTATTCATATAAAACATGAGTCCCGGGATTACATCCCAATCCCGAATAGGACAAACACAGAGTTTAAAAAAATACAGCGGAAGTCTTGATAAACAAATAACAAAGTAAATAAGTTACAGCGGAAGTCTTTATAAAATACATTGCCCAAAAGATCTCAACCTGATTAAAAGATAATTATTACAACATCCAAAAACAACCGTCGTCTTCATAGTCAATCTAGTCTCCTCATATCTTCACCCAGATTACACTGCCACAGTGCTTACACTTTAATTTACAGGGTGACAGTTACGTTCACCCCAATTGCACTAGCTAGGTGCTTAATACACAGGGTGACAATTATGTTCACCCAATTGCGCTAGCAAGGCGCTTAAACACTTCAGATCCTTAAAGGTGGATAGGAAGCATAGGTCATGACCCTTAAATTATCATTCGGAATTATTCCGAGGAATATTACGTTATAAAGAAATGACTAATCCTTACTTGGATTAGCGTTCCTACGAACACTCGTGCCAAAACAAGAAAAATAGGGTAGTCTTTACTATTGATGATTGTCATGTTGAGTGTATTAGTATAGGGAAAATTTTGCTCAAAGGGATCTACCATCCATTGCTACAACTACAGACTTAGTGCACAAGCGGTTTGGACATGCAAGTCTTCAACTTCTTTCCAAACTTTATAGGCAAGAACTGCTCAACGGTCTTCCTAAGATCGAAGCAACAAGTAATGAAGTTTGTGATGCTTGTACCAAAGGTAAACAGGTGAGATCTTCATTCAAATCCAAGAAAGAGGTAAGCACAATTCGTCCTTTGGAACTAATCCAAATGGATCTTTGTGGGCCTATGCGTACAAAGAGCCGTTGTGGGAATCTATATGTTTTTATTATTGTTGATGATTTCTCCAAGTATACATGGACCCTCTTTCTATCCTCGAAGGACGAAGTGTTTGCTGAGTTTGAATCTTGGCTCAAATCTGTTGAGAAGAGTCTAGGACAATCTATTGGCTCTATTTGTACTGATCATGGGACAAAATTTGAGAACTCTTAGTTTCTATCCCTGTGTCAGAACAATGGCATAAGTCATAACTTCCCAGCACCCAAAACTTTGCAGCAAAATGGTGTTGTGGAAAGGAAGAACATGACTCTGGAGGACATGACGTGCACCTTGCTTATTGCTAGTGGTCTTCCAAAAGGTTTTTGGGCTAAAGCTTTGAATGCCGCCTATTATGTGCTGAACAGGGCAACCATTCGCTTGCTCCTGAACAAGACTCCTTATGAACTCTTAAGGGGAAGAAAGCCTAATGTCTCTTATCTGCGGAGTTTTGGTTGCAAGTGCTTCGTCCACAACAATGAGAAAGATTCTCTTGGAAAGATTGATTCGATAAGTGATGAAGGCACCTTTGTCGGATATTCTCTCCACAGCAAGGCCTACAAAGTTTTAAAAAAGAGGACAAGGAAGGTGGAGGAAAGAATTCATGTGGTTTTTGATGAATCTGTTATGGCTAGTAACAATGTGTATGAACAAATGACTTGTATTCCCTCAAATATTGGTCTCCCTGAGGACGATAACTTTTACCTTGTGGAAAGCAAGGTCATGGATATCGCGCCGAATAATGATATGAACGGTGCCTCTCCTGAATGTGACAATCATGATGAATCATCAACTCCAAAGGCTCAAGACTCTACCAGTAACGTTAAATCAGATGAAGGTGTTCAGTTATCTGATTCTTCTAAGGTCCCTAGGAGGAACAAAGCCCAAGTCCTAATGCTGATGGGACAGTTGATGACAGTACCGGTGCTGGTAGCATTGATTCTGATTATTTTGATCTCACCACTCTGCAAGTGAGAAACTACCAGCAAAAGAAGGCTCATCCAATGGATCAAAATTTAACAGACTTTTGAAAGGGAACGTGTACTCGCTCTACGTTGAAAAATTTATGTGCCTTCAATGCTTTTCTCTCTTTGCAAGAACCCCAAAACCGTAGGTGAAGCATTGAAGGACCCGAACTGGATAAGTGTTATGCAAGAAGAACTTCATCAATTCAAAAGGAATAAGGTTTGGAGTTTGATAATATCCAATTTGTTACACGTTTAGAACATGCCTTTGTGTTTAATCTAGGTTGTTTTATGCATTTTGTGTTGCATTTATAGCTAGTTGCATTGTTTTCTTTGTTATGGAGGTCTACACTAGGAAATGTGTGTTTTCAAGTACTTGGGTGGATTTTTGGAGTTGTCTAAGGATGCTGCTGGAACCTCGGATGTCATCTGGAGGCTAACGGGATGAACCGTGAAGAATTTGGGCCGGAGGCGAACTAAAACAAGAGGTCGTGCATTTTGGATTGAATTCCGTTCAAGAGGTTGTGCGTTACACCACATGGACGTGCAAGCGGTGATTTCTCGCTAATAGGATGTACACTTTGCCTGTGCATTTTTCGCACGGCTGTGCGTTTCCCCTTTTTCCTGTGCGTTTTTTGCACAGGCCGTGCGGTTTCATACCTGTGTGATTTTGGCCGTGCATTTGACCATGGGTTTTTCGCACAGTCAAGGCACATGCCGTGCATTTTACCCGAATGACTTTATTTTTAGTATGTGTATAAATACTTTGTTTTTAGGTTTTTGGAGGGATCTTTTTTTCCACTTTTTCTAATTCTCTAGACCTAGTTGTTTGCCTCCCTTGGAAAAGATTGCAACTTTGGAGATTGTTCTACTGGATTCAAGACTAAGTTCATCTTTCTCTTTAATCTTGTTTATGATTTCCATCGTTAATATGAATTATTTGGTTGATGTTGCAATTATGTCTAGCTAATTTTCATATTTCTAGGGTTGGGGTGATCCCAACTATGCGTAGGTAGACTTGTTTGATATTTTCCTGGATGGCAATCTGAAACTTTGTTGATTCATTCCTAGATGCTTTATTCCCATATTAACTTATGCGAATTGGATCCTATTAGGGTTTGCAACCGAGAGGTAAAAACGTTAATAGGTAGTCAGATAGGGTTTGAGACCGAGAGGTAATAACTTCTATTGGAATCCTAGGAATTGAACCTGAGATTTTATTATTGCGAGAGCGTCTTAATTTCTCCTATGGAATAATAACTATCATAGAAACCCTAAAATTAGGTTGGATTTAGCAAGTCACGAGAGTGGATGTTAATTCAGTTTGACCTTAGATTCTAAGTGCCCAAAGGGTCTAGATCTTGTTTAGCAAGTCGCGAGATCGGAGTGGATGTTAATTGAGTCTAGGCATATTTACTATCATTTGAGAGGAATTAGTAATTACCTAAGATAGTTACCTTCAACAAAGACAGACTAAGTTCAGACATTTAACTAGTTAAGTCTACTAAAGCATAGTTGCGGGGATCCATTGCCTTGGAAACATTCCCTCCATTGATTACAATCATCACTTGCATTTGTTTCTCTATTTTAGTTATTAGTTCAACAAAATTCACAATCTTTTGGCTTAGCTTATTGGTTTAAGATACAATCGATACTACATAGTCATCGTTGGGAACGACACTTGAAAAGCTACAACTAAACCCATACGCTTGTGGGTAGGTTTTTGTCCTATCAGGCTCGTCCCTCGTCCAGGGAACAGAACTGTGATAAGAACCAAGTAGATGTTAAGGAATAAGTTGGATGAGCAGGGGCAAGTCACAACGAACAAAGCAAGGCTGGTGGTGAAAGGATACAATCAGCAAGAAGGGATCTATTATGACAAAACCTTTGCTCATGTTGCTCGTTTGGAAGCTATTTGACTACTCTCTGCATACTTAGCTTTTCATGGCTTCAAATTTAAGCAAATGGATGTGAAGACTACCTTCTTGAATGGAGTTCTCAAGGAGGAAGTCTATGTAGAGCAAACCTCAGAATTTGAAGATGCCTCTCAACCTGATCATGTCTATATTCTTGACAAGGCGTTGTATGGTCTTAAGCACGCTCCCAAGGCCTGGTATAATAGGCTATCTCAGTTCCTCTTGTCACACAGATACGTTTGCGGGAAGGTTGACAAGACTTTGTTCCTACTGAAGGAGGGAAAGCACACTCTGGTTGTGCAGGTCTATGTGGATGACATCATCTTTGGGTCTACAGATGACAAACTGGTTTAAAAATTCTCAAGTCTTATGGCCAGTGAGTTTAGACTGAGCATGGTTGTGGAACTGAAGTTCCTCCTATGTCTTCAAGTCTCTTAGGGAGAAGATGGAACAAGGGTTCATCAACAAAAGTATCTAAGAGAGTGTATCAAGAAGTTTGGAATGACCGATGCAAAGCCCTTCACTACTCCCATATCTCCCAACAAGCCCATGGGAAATGATGAACAAGAAAAAGGAGTTGACCCAACGCTCTATCGAGGAATCATAGGTTGATCCCAAGGAGACACACATCAAGGTAGTGAAAAGGATTCTGAGATACTTGAAGGGGACATATGGCTTTGTATGTTGTATCCCAGGGGATGCAACTTTGATCTGGTCGGATACACAAATGCTGACTTCACAAGGAATAAAGTGGATAGAAAGTCTACATCAGGAATGGCTCAGTTCCTTGGGCCATGCTTGGTTTCCTGGGGTTTAAAAAAGCAAAAATCAGTTGCTTTGTCAACCGTAGAAGCCGAATACATATCCACAGTAGCTTGTTGCACTCAACTCTTATGGCTCAAGCAATAACTAAGTGACTATGGTATTCTTTTTTACTCTGTTTCCATTCTATGTGACAATACTAGTGCTATAAATTTCTTCAAGAATCTTGTACAACACTCACGTACCAAGCATATTGAGATAAGACATCACTTCTTACGTGATTGTGTGGAGAAAGGTCTTGTGTCCATGGACTTCTGTGGAACCAAGGATCAAATCGCTGACATTTTCACCAAGGCACTCAATAGGGAACCCTTTGAACAGTTTCGCATGGAACTTGTTATGATCTCCCTTAACTAAATGTCTACTTATTTTTTCCCTCGATGATTGGCTAAAAATAATTGGAGATCATTATGTGGATAACATTCTTAGCTTTATTACATGATCATCTATGCTTTCATAATAACACTTGGAACAACTTTCTTTTAGCCCAAAAGAATCAACTTCATGCATTGATCCTTCATTATAAGCCCTAATGATTGTTGACTCTACAACATACCCTAGCCATCATGTTTGATGCTCCCTATGAGCCCCTCTCATCATCCATAATCGGGAGCCTCTCATTCATGATTAAATATTATTATAAATTCTCGTATAATTTTGTGTGATGTTCTTTGTACCCTCTCTGGTAACGTTACCCCCGCATCACACCCTTCTACTTTTTCGGAAAGTCGAGAAGTCGAATCGTCACCTATGTGGTCTGTGGTAGGAATTTGACAAGTATGAGGTGCAATGATGGCCTGCAACTGTGTGGGAAATGAATAGGGCATTTAGGGTTGATGTGATGGCCGCGTGATGTTTAATTTGTTTGATATTTTGTGGGCTTTGTTGAATTTGGACAGAATCTCTCACAAGATTTATCTTTGAAAGAGAAAAAAAAAATCCAGCTGTGATCTTTGGAAAAGATGGAAGGAGATGATACTAATCGTTATCTTTGGCAACCGAAAAGATTTACTTGGGATCTATAAATTCGGTGTCTCCAAGTATTCTTCTTCACCCCTTCTAATTGCTTCTCCGATCTCCAAATCTTCTTTGTCGTCTCTCCCAAGCTCCACAAATGGCCTCCCCCTCAAACATCCCCAATGAAGGCACCAAGGATCTCCAAAGCCTCGTTCGTAAACTCTCTTCGATGGGCACCCACCCCTTCATCCTTGTTGCCATCTCGCAAGCTACTACCACCACCTCTTCCCTCGACGCCCCATATCCTCCACCAAGCTCCACCACCTCAAGCCTTGTCTCTCCACCCTCCTCACCTCCGCCTTCCACTATCACAATGATACCCTACATTGCCCCTAAATCAACCACTACAAAACCCACCTCCCCAAACCCTAACCCCCCCTCCTCCACTGCTGTCTCCTCCAATGAAAAGGAAGAGGTACTTTCCTCTCCCACCCACCCCACCCACCCTGAGACGGAGACAAATGAGTGTCTCGGAGACACCACAACAACGACGCCGACTGCAAAGGAGATTCATGTTGCCACCACGGCCCAAATCAAAGGGGTTGTGCGTAACTTGGAGAAGGAACTAGTTGATGATGAGGCTGAAGCATCACCGACAAAGGGGACTCATGTTCTCGGGCAGAGTCAAAATGGGTTGTCGTCCCAAACGCAAGACAAGGTCCCAAGCCTAAGCCACCAAGGCAATTCTGGTGAGCTCGGATGACGAGTCTGAGCAAGTGCCTATGCGTAAACCCAAGCATGCCAAGGTTTCCACAGCTCTTGTTTGCAAGATCCAACGTCGCCAAGGGGCGAAATCCAAGTCGAAGACTGATATTGAAGAGGTGAAGGATATGAGTCATAAAGGGGTTGTGAGGGAACTGTTGTTGGATCATGAGTTTCTGGCTACGAATGCTTTGGGGGAGATTGTCTCGGTTCTAAAGGCTCAGTAGTGGGACCACTTTTTTTTTAGAAGGAGACTGTTGATGAAGAACAATTAAGGGCATTCTACTCCTCCTTCGCCATTGAGGTCCGCCCCCACGCCATTCTAGGGAGTTACACGCTGGAGGGAACTACTCATGTGTTCTCTAGCATGGAACTAAGCATCATTTTGGGGGTTCCTCACTCTGGATATGACAAGTATCCAAAGCGGCATTGGCATGTTGATCATGTTTTCTTATTTTGCTTATTTTGTAGTTATCTGTGCAATAGTCTATGCATGTTTATTTTATATTAGTGAAAAAGGGGTTGGTTGCTTATCAAGATGTGTTAACTTTCCTTCTGCAATTCTCTTATGTTTTTTATGATGCTAAAAGGTGGAATATGATGAGTAGTCTAGTTGAGGGGGAACGTATCATGTTTTCATCTTTACTATCTCATTGGGGGAACTCTACCGTCTTAAAGGGGAAAACATTCTTCATGCTACTGTCTTTATCTCAAGTATGTGTTATTTTGTCAAGGATGTTTGTCACCATCAAAAGGGGGAATTTGTTGAATTCCTTGGTTTTGATGGTAACAAACATTCAACTAATGTAGTAACTAAGTGTTTCAGGATCAAACAAAGATGTCACAGGGAACGATTTACAGCACAGTAATACCGAGGGAACAAAGAGTTTTGTAAATGCTTTGTTACCTCCAAAGGAATAACAGCGCCGTCACAAACAACAAGTTGTGAATATCATAAGGAATTCAAGCATGAAGTTAATGTAGATAATCCTTGAAGATCATGCGGTTGGAAAAGAAAAGTTGGTTGGATCACGCTGATACGCTCTACTTTGTAGTGCGTAACTAGGAGCTGTTACTAGGTTATTAGGCATCATCTGTATGGGTTTAGGAGACAATTTAGGATTATGGAGTAGTAGAGAAGAAGTGGTGAAAGAGCTAATTTTAGTGAAGTGTTGAAGGCATACAAAAGCTAAGAAGGAGAACCGTAATCAGGGGCTAAGTAATGCACAAGCTGCGGCATATGAAGAGAGCGTCAGAAGCTGAGGAAGGCAAAACCGCGGTCGTCGTTTTGGACCCGTGATCTCAGTTTTGGACCCGCGATCGCGGTTCCTGTAGAATTCGAAGAGGAGCAATGAAGGGTAAGCCGCGGTCGCGGCCATGAATACCGCAGTCGTTGTTTTTCAAGTCAAGCCGATGCGGAGGATCTTCGACGCGGGTTTCCTTTTTTACCTTATTTTATATTTTTATATTTCGGATATTATTATTTTAGAAGATTTTTACTTAGGTTATAAGTACTTAGTTTCCTTTAGGTTTTTATCATTATTCATTCTATCATTGTTAGAGAACGGCATTCGGTTTTTCCTTAGAGTATTTTTGTGCTTTGAAGACTATGAAGAACTAAGTTCCTTTGCTTAGTCAGACGATTGAAGCCTTCGTTGGTTTTGGTTGTGAGATTATAATTCTTGTTCTATTCCTTTGAATGTTATTAATTCTCTTGTGCTTCATCCCTTTGAGTTTTACTAATTATACTAACTTGATCAACTAGTGGTCATTGGTAATATTCTTATGCTAGAGTTAGACTGTTTTTGGTTGAAATACCTAATTTAGAGTAGCAACTACGATATTCTAGAACTGGTTGGAATATTTATTGTAGAAGAGAATTGATTGCATGGTAAGTAAAACTGGTTGTTTTATGTGCATGTATCTGCTAAAATTCTTAAACTTACTACTGCTGATAAATTAAATCTGGATAGTTTCCTGGTTATTTGATAGTTAGTATTCTCAGGGCTGGTTGTCCTGTTAATAACTTAAGAAAAGGAATAAGAACATTCACTGGTCTAAAGAACTAGAGATAATCAAGGATCAATCAATCAAACTAAAGTTTGGATATCTGTCTGGCTGAGTACTTTTCTTAATATCTGTTTACATCATCACTAATTCTGCTAGTTAATTTCATAGTTTAGAACAAACCAATCAAAACCCCCTTTGTTACTGTTGATAAATGATCTCTGCAAACAGGATAGATAACTTGATTCTTTGTGGGTTCGACCCTTCATTGCCAGACTACATTAGTTAGGTTTTTAAGGTTTCTTCGTTATGTATACACGACTAATTGCCTATCAAATTTGGCATCGTTGCCTTTTATTCTTTTCGTGTTTGTGTGTGATTGTTTACCAACTGTTGTGTGGACCTGTCTTATGGTCCACACCCGTGCTACTAATTTTCGAATCTTAGATCTTGATACAGAAATTGAGCGAACACTTTTCGTGAGCAACTCGAGATGGCTGAACAACAGACTTTGAGGCAGTTAACTGCACCGAATCTGGAGCAGCAACTGCTTGCTGTGCAATTTCCTGAGTTGGCTGATGGTGTCAATTTTGAGTTGAAGTCTGGATTGATTCACTTGCTACCCCACTTCCATGGGATGAATGGCGAAGACCCCAACAAGCACTTATATGAGTTTCACGTTGTCTGCACCAGCATGAAGCCAACAGGCATATAGAGGACCAAATCAAGCTGAGGGCCTTTCCTTTTTCTTTGAAGGATTCGGCCAATGACTGGTTCTACTATCTAGCTCCAGGAAGCATTGATACATGGGCAAAGATGAAGAAAGTCTTTCTGGAGAAGTACTTTCCTGCAACAAAGCTCAATAGCCTGAAGAAGAACATCAGCAACATTGAACAACATGCTACTGAGACTTTGTATGAGTATTATGAAAGATTCAAGAGGTTAATGTCAAGTTGTCCATACCATGGTTATTCTGACCAAGACCTCATTCTATACCTATACGGAGGACTTCTTGATGATGAGCGCAGAATGGTGAACGCAGCCTGTGGCGGTAATATTCTCAATAAAACACATGTTGCAGCTTTCGAGATGTTTTATGAGCTATCTGAAGGCTCAAGGCAATTCAGCAAGAGAGCAAGCTTTCAAGCAGCCAAAGCAGCTGACTCCCAGCCATCATCTTCACTGCAATCTGACGTGAATGAGTTAAAGGAGATGATGAAGTGTTTTATGATGAAAGGTACCCCGAAGCAAGTTAAGGCATGTGGTATCTGTTATGACACGCTGCACCCTACTGATGCGTGCCCAAAACTACAAGAGCATGTAGCTGAAGTGAATGCTATGGGAGGGTTTAGACCTCCTAGACCAAGATATGACCCATACTCTGACACCTACAATCCTGGGTGGAGAGATTACCCCAATCTGAGATATGGGAACCAGCAGTTCAATCAACGGCAGCAATAATTTCAGCAACCTAGAGGTCAACATCAACAACCATTCAGACCACCATATGACCCTAGACCTCAAGGGCAGAGTTCGAGCTCATCTATGTCTACAGAAGACATGATCAAGGCACTTGCACAGAACATGACCACCATAACTCAGAATGTGACTACAATGCAAAACAATTTTACGCAATTTCAACAAGAGACCAGGTCAAGCATTCAGAACTTGGAGAATCAAGTTGGGCAGATCCTTGAGGCAGTAAGCAAACTGGAGGCTAGGGAGGCGAGTAAGCTGCCATCGCAAACGGGGTTGAACCCGAGACAAAATGTGAGTGCAATCATGCTGAGAAGTGGGAGGAAGCTAAACGAAACAATGGAGAACAATGTCCTCTTAGCTAAAAGGGACGAATTATATGAAGAGACGGAAGCTGCAAACAACGAAATTCCTACAAAAACCACTGGAGAGGAACCGCGACCGCGGTTGGTTTACAGAGGAGATACTGCAGGGAGACGGTTCTGCAGAAGCAAGTCAGAAAGCAGAGTCGCGATCGTAGGTGGAAAACTGCAATCGCAGTTTTACCTAAAAAGAAGAACCGCGGCCTACAGCAGAATGAAGCAGCGGCCGTGGGAAAGTTATAGAAAGCCACCAAGTGGAACCGCAACCGTGGTTTTGCTACAAATTGCCAAGATGGTTATGTTCATCCGGATTTTCCTCCCCTTGGCTCACAGAAGCCAATTCCGCCATTCCTGAGGCGCTGAAAGATACAAGAAGGTTGGAGAATGACAAAGAGATCTTCGAGACCTTCAGTAAGTCTAAGGTAAACATTCCCTTGCTTAAATTGATTAAAAGTGTTCTTTGCTATGCAAAGTTTCTAAAGGAATTGTGTAAAATTAAAAGGAACCAAAAAGTGAAAAGCAAGAAAAAGATTAAGGTGAGTGAAAATGTGTATGTTGTGATTCAAAGGCGAATGCCTAAGAAGTGTGATGACCCTGGCATGTTTAGTTCCTTGTACGATAGGTGACACCAAGTTTGAAAAAGCCATGTTAGATTTAGGTGCATCTATTAATGTGTTGCCTTACTCTGTATATATGAATCTTTGGGGCTTGGACCATTGCATGCAACTGGGACGGTAATTCAGTTAGCTGATTTGTCTAATGTTTATCCGAAAGGAGTAGTAGAGGACGTCCTTGTGAAGGTTGAAAATTTGATTTTTCCTGCTAATTTCTTTGTGATGGATATGAGACATGATAAGCATGCAGGCCCTGTTATGTTAGGTAGGCCGTTTCTTAAAATCGCCAACACTAAAATTGATATGGGTAGTGGTTCACTTACAATGGAATTTGATGGTGAAAGGGTAGAATACAACATCTATGATGCTAAGAAACACCCTCCTGATAATTATTCTATGAGTTTTGTTGATGTGATAACTTAAGTTGATCTGCAAGGCACTATGTCGAGCCACGACATTAATCAAGGCGCTTCTCGGGAGGCAACCCGAGGTAAGTAGTTTTTCTTGTCAGTTCTTCTTCTTTTGTTATTAGTTTTCATTGTTGCGTTTTTAGACTAGCTTGCATGAAAAGAGGCTCTCGCAGACAAAGCCGCGATCGCGGCCTTGCCCTTTACTGGAAGGATGAAGCCAGTGCAAAAAACAATATCGAAAAAAAATTATCGAAAAAAAAACTTTCGCGAGCGCGGGTGAAAACCGCGATCGCGGCCCCGTTGCCAAATTTTATACCACTGCTCCGAGATGTTCGCGATGAGGAGAAGATGCCACCTGGAATTTTTATTTGGACACTGATGATGGAACGACATGATACAGTTGATGAGGAGGAGATTCCAGAGGCACCGACTGATATATGTTCGCGCTGGAGAGAAAGTAAGAGACCGCTGACACATTGAGGCAGGCACTTCGAGTGGTCCTGTAGACCCAGATAGACATTATGGGGAATGGATTGCTGAGCTTGATGAGGACATGCGGATACTCTGAGATCTATCACGGGTGCAGTGCTCTTACAGCAAGCATTGGGACGCCTTTGCTTCACACAGGTGGACGGCATATAGGGGACCGACAACCGATGGGCTTAATTTCATTGCCTCCCACCATGGCACCAGCGACTCTTGTTTCCATGATTTTCCACCACCACGCCTGCCACGACATCTGAGACACAGACCACCTCGGCATCGCTAGTAGGTATCTTTCTTCTCCCCCAGAGTTTCATTTTTTGTCTTTCATTACATTGAGGAGAATGCAATATTTAAGCATGGGGGAGGGATTTGTACTTGATGTCTGTGTATATATATATATAAAATGAGAATAAACCTGGTTGAGTTGAAAACCCAAAAGGGCGGTTCAAGCAAAATTCAGGGGTCCGGACCAACACTAGGTTGGGGTAATAAGAGGCTGAAGAGCGATGTGAGGATTGGTGAGCTCATCTGTGAAAAATTAAATGAGTGGCTAGGTGAAAACCCGAAAGGGCGCCTAGGCAAAATGAGTGAAAAAAAGAGGAGTGATTAATAGGATTCATTCATTCTGGCGTGGCGACATAAGTGGTGGAGATATAAGGAGGTTTCAGGTAGGTCACTTTGGGAGTTATAAAAAAGATAGACTGGAGCTAGGATTAGATATTTTCATTCATATACTGGAGTTCGGGTTAAGCTTGGGGGAAATACTATGTTTTCATTAAGGCTGGTGTGTTGTGTTTCTGTGTTGGTGCTATGGAGATTCATGAGTACGTGATGTTCTTAGTGGAGAGTTGTGTTGTGCTTCCTGAGACCTAGGGTATTTCATTGGAGGAGTAGGTTTCTATTAGCTTACTCGAGGACGAGCAAGGTCTAAACATGGGGGAATTTGATACGCTATACTTTGTAGTACGTAACTAGGAGCTGTTACTAGGTTATTAGGAATCATCTGTATGGGTTTAGGAGACAATTTAGGATTATGGAGTAGTAGAGAAGAAGTGGTGAAAGAGCTGATTTTAGTGAAGTGTTGAAGGCATATAGAAGCTAAGAAGGAGAACCGCAATCAGGGGCTAAGGAATGCACAAACCGCGGAATAGGAAGAGAGCGTCAGAAGCTGAGGAAGGCAGGACCCGCGATCACGGTTCCTGTAGAATCCGAAGAAGAGCAATGAAGGGTAAGCCGCAGTCGCGGCCATGAATACCACGGTTGCGGTTTTTCAAGTCAAGCCGACGCGGAGGATCTTCGACGCGGGTTTCCTTGTTTACTTTATTTTCCTTATTTTCTTTATTTTATATTTTTATATTTCGGATATTATTATTTTAGAAGATTTGTACTTAGGTTATATGTACTTAGTTTCTATTAGGTTTTTATCATCATTCATTCTATCATTGTTAGAGAACGGCATTCAGTTTTTCCTTAGAGTATTTTTGTGCTTTGAAGACTACGAAGAACTAAGTTCCTTTGCTTAGGTAGACAATTGAAGCCTTCGTTTGTTTTGGTTGTGAGATTGTAATGCTTGTTCTATTCCGTTGAATGTTATTAATTCTCATGTGCTTCATCCCTTTGAGTTTTACTGATTATACTAGCCTGATCAACTAGTGGTCATTGGTAATATTCTTATGCTAGAGTTAGACTGTTTCTGGTTGAAATACCTAATTCAGAGTAGCAACTACGATATTCTAGAACTGGTTGGAATAGTTTATTGTAGAAGAGAATTGATTGCATGGTAAGTAAAATTGGTTGTTTTATGTGCATGTATCTGCTGAAATTCATGAACTTACTGTTGTTGTTAAATTGAATCTGGATAGTTTCCTGGTTATTTGATAGTTAGTATTCTCAGGGTCTGGTTGTCCTATTAATAACTTAAGAAAATGAATAGGAACATTCACTGATCTAAAGAACTAGAGATAATCAAGGATCAATCAATCAAACTGAAGTGTGGATATCTGTCTGGCTGATTACTTTTCTCAATATCTGTTTACATCATCATTAATTCTGGTAGTTAATTTCATAGTTTAGAACAAACCAACCAAAACCCCCCTTTGTTACTGTTGATAAACAATCTCTGCAAACAGGATAGATAACTTGATTCTCTATGGGTTCGACCCTTACTTGTCAGACTACATTAGTTAGGTTTTTAATGTTTCTTTGTTAGGTATACACGACTAATTGCCTATCACACGCCAACTAGAAAGTTTGGAGAGAGAAGATTCTATCTTATCTGGACTATATTATTTTTGGAGATCTTTCCTTAGATAAGATATTCATACTACTACAATATTGAACAAATGTAGCTGTCATGTGCAGCGGTTTTGGATAAAGAAGCGGTTTTTGCAGCAGTTATTTAGTGATTCAGTCAAATGCAACGCATTTCGCAGCGGTTTTATATAGTAGGTCTAATGAAGCGGTTTTTTAATACCTAATGCAGCAGTTTGAAACCCTATATTGGCGTGATCTAATTTTGACGCGGCCTCTTCTCCCAGTTTTGGAATAGAACACTTCTTTTTTATGTAGTTCGAAGTACATCTAGGTCACAACCAGGTATTTGATTTTCGATTTGCTTCTTTTTGAATTCCATGTCAACTTCTCTACTTATTCTTTTCTTTAGAAACTCTAGGCTTTTTTGGTTTATTCATGTCTGAAATTCGAAGGAGAGGTCACGCGATGTTGATTGCAATTTGTTAGGGTTCTTAGTTCGGATTTCGATTCAAAGCTTGAAGAGCATATCGCTAATGGAAGAGGCTTGATTTACAATGTGGGTGAGGAGTTCCTAGGGTTTTATCGTCGGATATCTCTCTTTCCTTGTTTCTTATGTGTATTGATCGAAGTTTTTTCCTTGTTTTTATATGGTCTTCATGCTTAATTTGCATTTCGGATTTTGGTATGAACTACTTTCTAAAGTTCCCATTTCGAATTTGCTCTTAATTTGAAAAATGCATAGGCTGATTTATTGATTGTGGATGACATTGAGTTTCTTCTTCTTGACCTCTATACTTTTAGAATGCTATGTAGTACCGCCCAATACACTTGCAGAATGTTATATAGGAAAAAAGCAGTGGATGTATTTTGACATTGTGTTATCATACTATTACTGGCATTTGGAGGAAAGCAAGCTACCATTGCATGTTTGTAATCGAGAGTCAAATCTATTTTTCTCCAATTACAAACATATTTCATTGCCACACTACGGGATTCGGGTTCACTAGTAGACATAAACCACTCTATGTAGATAACTCTGTATTAGTATTGTACTCCTTGTTTGCATCCTGATAAATGATAATAGCTCTTCAGAAGGTTTGCACTGGAAATTCCATTCGTGATACCATATTGTGTAAGTGTAATCTATTGAGCTATATGATAATGAAAGCATCATCATTATTATTGCTTTTCCTATTATAGACATATATTTTTTCTTCTCTACAAATAAACTAGGGGTTGTAAAATGAGTTGGAACTTATTAGAATATCATTATCTTAGACTATCAGAGCTTGACAATAAGGAATAATTCCAATGCAATATGTTTTACTGCTCCTTTTGAAATTGATATACATCTTAGTTTTGAAAATATCATTCTACAATTGGTTTATTGAAATTGTTGATAGTGTTCCATAACCTGAATTAATCGTTGCTTACAGGAAGTTAAGCTTGCTAAAGAGCACACATTTCCACAGTTAATATGTTAGGGGAGGTTGACAAGTTTGCAGTGAATATGCTTGGGCCTGACACTAAGATTCTATGGAATGATGCTAGACTTATGGCACCTGGTTCTGTTCGCAAAAGAGTTGTATGATTTTTCTCTTTCCAACACTTTCTGTACCTTACTCCCTACATCAGTGCATATATAAAGGCACTTGCAACAAAAAGAATTTTTTTCTCAAATTCAAATATATTTGTTATGCTGACTTTCTTGGTTTTAGATATTCAATTGATAATCCATGAAGATAAAGCATTTGTGACTTATTTGGCCAATTCAAATATACTCTCTGCATTCACATTTTTGTAACTTGTTTTGCTATATTTTCCTCTTCCAATTGCAGTTGTGGACTGAAGGTTATGTCAATGTCTCCCCCCCAAGGGACTTATTTTGCCACTCTTCATTGATAAGGTGTTGTTGTGTGGGCAGGTGCCTATGCTTTTAATCGTATAATGTAGTATTCTCATCCTCAGGTCTGTACAGTGTCACCTTTCCTTATCTTTCATCTTCCATTATTTATTTCCCACCTTCATCTTTTTTACTTCGAGGCAACATATATAGTGTTAAATATCATGAAGTTGTGTTCTTTAATAGTAAAAATAGTTGAGTGCTTAGTCAGTAGTAAAACTTTTAACCAATTCTGATTTAATGTGTCGAAAAGAGATGAGCTTATGCTGTAAATTTTTAGTAATAAAGTTCAGAGCTGAAATCATTTGTCAAGTGACATGTACCAAGGCTGGAAAAAAAATCTTACCAGGCATACTGGCATGCTTCTACACCTTTTAAAAAATTCTAAGAAAAGGTCAAGAAATTTAGCATAATCAAAACATATTTTTTGTAAATCTAATCCGTGCATTTGATCATATCATGATGTGTAGCTAAGAATAACTCGTTTTTAATAATAAGTGCATACAAAAAACAATAAAGTGGGGGAAATTGTCATAAAAATAGAACAAGTTAAAATCAGGCAACATATCTATGTATTTGGTGGGATACACTTACAATATATGATTTTAAATTTCTTACCATAAATAAAATAATGTTTTCTTAGTAGTAGTATAATATGTAATCGTATAATATTTGTTAATATAATATGTAATAGTATAATATTCACATTGCAAGGATTAGACATTCTTTAAGAGCAGAGCAAAGAAATTTATTATTCATGTGTTGCTTTATGCAGTTTTGTGTCAGGGAATTTAGTGTCGAGTGTATTGTGATATACAGAGTATTTTTTTTAAGATTGTGTTGTGTGTAAAGAGAAGGTGAAGTTGGACATTCAGTTTAGGACTTGTTTGCTTGTCTCAACAATCACAAGTGTATGGAGTTTAAGAGGTTGTTCTAATAACTCTTGCTCTAACAATGCAAATTGAGTGATTAGGACATCTTTGTCATATAATATATTTTTGAGTTAGGCTTGGAATGATATGAAAGGTGTAACACTTCTTTTAGCCGTAATTACACTATCTGCAGCTTTAGAGAGGTTTTCCCGCTTTCCTTGCTTTAAATATTTTATTCCATTGTTGTTGTTTGAACATGTGATTCCTTTTAGAGAGCTTTGTTGTTTGAATATATAATTTCATGCCTATATCACTTTTAATCTAAGTTTTGCTATTTCTTCTTCTTTGCAGGTTTCTGATTTTTTTGTACAAGACCACAATGGTTAGAGGATTAATTAGTCTATATTTTTTGTAATGATACTCCGAATGTTGGTGCATTGTTTTGGTATATTAGCTTTAGCTCTAACTTGGTTGCAGTTGTATATTTAACCAACAAATGTATTATTACTGAATGAAATATTGGTTCACATATTTGTTTTTTAACAGGAAAAATATATATAGTAGCTAGTAATTAATTTGGCCAAATATGTGTATATTATATGAAACGGTTATAAACAATAAACAACAACCGCTGCATGTGGAGTACAAAAACCGCTGCAAAACCTTTATTAAAGCAGTTCATTTGCTTTAACAACCGCTACAATATTTGGAAGCAACCGCTGCAAATAGTGAGTAAAACCGCTGCAAATTAACCGCTGCATTTATAACAGAATAGCGGTTTTCTATCCTAATAAAGCGGTTTTTAACCAATCACTCACAACCGCTGCAATAGTACAAAATAAACGTTGCAAAAGACCTAATGCAACGCGAGCAGATGAAACGGTAAAAAACCGTTGCACTAGGTCTAATGCAGTGGTTTTTTGCCCTATTGTAGCGGTTGTCAACCGCTTCATTAGGTCTTGTTTGTAGTAGTGTCAGTTGAGATATTATCTTGTTGAGTCCAAATAATATCTTATTGTTACTGGAAATAAGTGAGTGAGATTTTATTTGTTGGTGGCATTTTCGGATTGTATAAATAGAAGTGAGCGATTCATTTCTTGAGTACGAACTCCGAGCATTTCATTGAGAGAAAAAGAAGTGAAGCAATCTATAAGTCTTAGAGGAGTGAGATCGTGTTCATCGTTGTAGGAGTGATTCAGAACTAGGTGGTAAGTGTAGGGTTTGAAGTCTGAGCTACAAGTGTAACCGATCAAGATATCAATAAGACAAGTAGACTCTTTAAAATCCTCTCAAGCGAGAAGCTTGAAGGTAGTGGTTTTTCCATGAATGGTTATTTGACTAATTGGGGTTTCCACTCTAAATCGTGAGTTCTAAATATACTCTTTCTTGCTTTAATATTCCGCTACACCTTCTATGGGAACAAAGCATTTGTTTCCTCAGACGAGCTCAAGTTCCAAGGCTGGGAACATCTCTTCTCCAACCTCATTTTGGTCAATCAAGATCAGGTTCACGAGTTCTATCACTTCTTTCAACTCAACACTTCTTCAACGATGGTGGGAACATCAGCAGTATCTAGGGATGAATTGTCATTTACCATCTCTAACGTTGCCCGCTTGTTGGGTGTTACCACTAATGGGTATTTCGACACTCATGGTGACAAGATCACGGCTTCTCGGAAAGAGGCCAAGGAAGCAAGTGAAAAATGCCTCTTCAAGTCTAAGTCAGGTGCTACTCATGTCTCTACTCTGAATTTGCGTCAACGAATAGCGCATCACATCATTATGAAAGTTGTCGTTCCTAGGCAAGAAAAGAGGAATTCCATCACTACCACCGATCTGATGTTGTTGGATAGGTTTTGGCATAAGTAGAAGATTGACCTCCCAATGGTCATTCTTTAACACATGGCTAAGTGTACTGCTAAGGCTCACTCTCTCGCCTTCCCCAATCTGATCAAGCTCATACTGCAGAAAGAAGGAGTTTACAGGGCTGAAGGTGAAGTTCTCATGACCTTTGAGTTGGACTCGGTGAACATTCAGAAGATGAAGTATCAAGGAGATGATAAGGGAACAATGCCCATGTCCGAGATCATCAAGAGATAAACTGGTGAAGGAACTTCAAGAGGTAGCTCAGTGCAAAGCTAGATGTTGGCTGAATTGCGTGAAATGAAGAGCATAATGTTGCTGCTTCTCGAGTATTTCCTCAACAAGGACAAAGAACAGAATGAGGATTCCGATTCTTTAGTGGATATCTTTCCTATCCTAGCTTGTTATTTCTTTCATCTATTGACTTTTCTATGTTGTCTTATTTTGTTGTTTGCTCTATGATCTTTTGTGGTTGTTTGCCAAGTTTTGCTATAATGACTGTAAGCATCTCCTTGCAAATAATATTGAACTTTTATTTTGATATTAATTTGCTGCACTAGATATGTTGTGCCACTGGTTTCTTTTGATCTTTTGATGATGCCAAAAGGGGAAGTGTGGAAAATTATGCGATGAACTCACTAAAGAGAAGTAACAGTTTATTGTTCCTAATTCTTTATGATTTTTTAACGATGCTAGTGCTGAGGGGGAACGATGATGCAACTTGAAGGTATGAAATGGAATTATTCATCTGATATAAAATTTTACTTAACACTTGATCTTAGATGCATAATGATTAATATTGGCGTGCTTATAGCTCTCTAGTTTTGATCTAACAATTTTGAATGGGTTTGTCATCATCAAAAATGGGGAAAATTGTTGGAACCATGACGTTCCCTCTGGTTTTGATGATGTTAAACCTCATTAGGTTTTATGGTTTATATTGTTTCTATGAGATTTAGTTTTAATGAAAGAATTAGGGGACAATGGAAACCATATGAACAAAAGAAATAGAGGAGTGAAAAGAACATTGAGATAACAATGGAACAGTGACGCTGAGCATATTGAAAATGTGAAACGCGTGCTGTGAAGGAAAAATATACAAGGGAACAGCTAGATAAGGAACAATGCTGTGACACAAAGATTGCTTAGCTGGAACCTTGGAAGACTGCTGATTATGGAAACAAGATTTGAAGATTTCCTTGAAGGAAGAAGACGTATTTATCATGCCTGAGGATATTTTATATACGGAAACAATGACTTGTTAAGCTGAATTGTTTAATTTAGGTAGAAATCTTTCATTATTACCTTATATAGCGATTTCCTTGCTATATGATTATTTGGTAATAGAGTTATTCCTAACAGTATTTATAGATGAGCATACGCTAGGGTAAGGTATCTCAGCACACACAACCAAAGTCTACAAGGAGCTTACTGCAAGTTGAGATCGAGATCGTAACACTATTTATAGATGAGCTTGTGTTCTTGTTTATTGTTAGAGTTGATTACACTTAAAGTCTAGAAGCCTAGGATCTCTGTGAGAATAGGTGGATAGAAGACTTGTGAAATTGTTCAACTTATCAATATCACAAGCAAACGTTTGAAATTCTCCTAGCACCTTGGGTTGCCTCCCAAGTAGCGCTTGTTAAGGTCGTTAGCTTGACCTTCCTTCTGTACCTTCAGTGGGTCGAATTGAGGTGGATAGACGCCACCTTCTCCAACGGACTTCCTGCTATATATTTTTTCAAGCCATGTCAATTCACCTTGAACTGACTTGTCTCTTCACTCCATATATCAATAGCACCGTGTGGGTATACTTTTCTCACTTGGAAAGGACCACTCCATCTGGACCTCAGCTTGCCAAGAAAGAGCCTGAGTCTCGAGTTGAAAAGCAAGACAAGATCACCTTCTTGAAAATCCTTAGGCACAATGTGTTTGTCATGCCATCGCTTGGTTTTCTCCTTGTAAATTTTGGCATTCTCGTAGGCATCCAATCTCAGCTCCTCCAACTCTTTCAATTGTAGTCTCCTCTTCTCACATGCTTCTTTCATATCATAATTGAACAACTTAATTGCCCAATATTCTGATAACCCGTATTTCTGTAAGAATATTTTGGAGTTCTAGGATTATTCCCGAACGCCCGTTTTGTACGTCGGATTAATTTCAGAGAGTTTAAGACATTCTGTAATGTTCTCAATCTCTGTAATATTTTTCTCAGTGAAATAATATATAGTCGACGTACTTTGGGACTTAATACTCGTTCGTGCACGATTATTTTTATCCCGGGCTAAGCCAATTTAATCGAAAACCTGATCGGATAAGAGTTGACCTGGCGGCGCCCGCCGTGGGTTTGGCGGCGACCGCCGCCGGTCAACTCATCGGCACCTTCGTCTCGCCAGGTGGCCCTCCAGGTGGCCTAGGGGCGGCGACCGCTGCCTAGTGGCGGCGACCGCCGCCATCACCCCGCCGCCATGGAGCTTGGGAAGCGGCGACCAGAAGTTGTCACCGGCGACCGCCGCCGGAGTAGCCCTGTAGCTGCCGGAGGTCTGACGATGCCCGAATTGTGGCCTTCCACGTGGTTTGGCTGGCATTCTTATCCCTTCTTGAGGCTGGGCTATAAATTGAGATGATTGGGGATCAGATTGAGCACAGAATCAAGCTCAAAATCCTCAAATTTGTCTCGCCGGAATTGTGAGCTCTCGCCGGAGATTTGGAAGCCGATCGTCGGAGCTCCATTGGTGTTGTTTCCAGTTGCCAAGAGAAGCTTTGGAGGCCCATAGAAGCTTAGAATCCAAAGCAAGGCAAAAGAGGACCAAATCGCTCGCCGTCGGTGAGTTTTAAGTTCTCGTTATAATTTTCCGATGTTCATAGCGGAGCCTGCCGTAAGGATGGCGGCGACCGCCACCATGAACAGGCGGTGCCCGCCGTAAGGCAGGCGGCGACCGCCGCCCAGAACCCTTAGCCATGTTCGGCTTTGGCTTCTGTGGCTTTCGATCGGACTTCGTTCCTTTCGATTTCTTTCGTTATTCTTTAGATTCGTACTCGTTATCGTCGAATCTAACTTAGGGTTTCTTTATGGGTCGATCCGAAGGAATCTGTGTTGCCAGATCTATCCCTGCTTCGAGCCCGGAAACCAGTTATCGTCGTACTTAGCTTCGTTTAAGCTTCTGCGGATTTAAGGCAAGTGACGGTTCGCTCTTGCTCATCATTCCATGCTTTCATTAATTATCAGTTGTTTAATTGAGTAATTAATTTGGAATGATTATTGCGTTTGTTTGGAAACGGTTTTGTTTAAACTGTTTTGGAAAACTAAAATATGATATTATAATAGGTTGTATATCTGTTAGAATAACGCTATTATGAATATATATTTATGATCGCCTTGAGGGCATTTATGTGGATTTGTTGTGAACTATTGTTGTGCTTGAACTGTTTAGTTAGCACTAGTAGTTAGGAACGTTACTAGGGCCCTGCCAGGACCAGTCGTTTCTTTATAATCAGGTAGAGAGGTGGCTCGTCCCTACCTAATACCATTTTTACGGTCATGACCCAACCTCTGATACACGAGTATAGACGTAGGTGCACTTAGCTAGTGCCACAAACTCGGGATTTCATCCCTTCGGTATGCGTCACTCTCAGACGAAACGCATATCAAGATGTATAGTTCCACTGGTGGTTTATACATTTAAAAGCCTATAACGTGATGCGCATTTTGGAATATAATAAGATAAGTGCTCTTGACGCACATGTTTAATAAACCTTCGGTGAGTAGTGCAGCTAAGCGAATAGTGCAACTAGGAAAGCTCGTCTCGACTTTTGATCAGAGTACGTTCTCTTTCCAATCTGAATTCGCTGTATGCGGTGAGGTTGGTCGTGAACCAAAACATCTAAGTCAGCTGTTTTAAATCGCTCGAATGCGATACTGTGATTCTTTAAATATTCCAGACTTTGTCATACTTCGTTAAAGACTCAATCTATTGGAGTTTTCTCTTGGATATTCCGATAAGATTCCCTTCAGTTGGAATCTTCTCTTGTGCATGCCTTTTTGTCATATTCAAGTAGAGTATGGTGGTTGACAAGCGTACTCGACTATTATTCCAGAGACGAGAAGTCTAACCTAATACGACTACTTAGAACCTTCTTCTTTGTACCCTTGCATGGTCTATTCATTTAAACTAACCAACCGCAATTGTTATCTGCATTGTTGGCTGGTGTCATCCGTTCGATTCGGCACATCAGATAGAGCAAAGATATGAGAAGACTAGATTGACTATGAAGACGACGGTTGTTTTTGATGTTTTAATAATTATCTTTTAATCAGGTTGAGATCCTTGGGCAGGTGATCATTACGATCACAACCCTTTTTGTAATATTTCAAGAAAGACTTCCGCTGTAACTTATTTACTCTGTTATTTGTTTATCAAGACTTTCGCTATACTTTGTTTAAAACTCTGTGTTTGTCCTATTCGGGATTGGGATGTAATCCCGGGACTCATGTTTTATATGAATAATATTATGATTTCGTATCATATGTGTTTCATAATTGTATTTAAACGGTAAAAGCCGGGGGTGGCTTCGGTGAGGAAACTGAGGTCACTGGCGGTAATACCTTTCCAAATGGGTTAAGATTTGGGGGTGTTACAGTTGTGGTATCAGAGCCTAAAGTTTTTAAAACGGGTTTGGGGATTTTACAAACCATTTTTCCGTTTTTGAAAGTGCTTTAAAAAGGGCTCTGAATTTTCAAAATGAAAAGAATTTTAAAACACCATTCATAGTCATGTCTTCTATATAGTCTGATGTAGTAAGCTTGCTTCTATGTCTAGAAAGACTAATTCCTTCCTCGTTATCCTGTAGGAGATGGGTGCATGTCTCTCTCAAAAGAAGGGGTCGGAAGATGCCGAGATGGATTCATCGTCTCCCGAGATGCTAGACTTCCCTATACCCCAGAGGTGCTTCGAGGTTGGAGGCCCGAGCAGCCCACCTAAGGAGATCAAACATGTTCTTCCCGAATTGGTAGTTCTTACACCCAGGGATGCCTTAGTGACCGTGGCGGCACCAGTTGAGCCACCGAGGGAGGAAGCAGTGCAGGAAGTGGGTGAATCATCTAGGTACGCATTAGGGTATTATGATGACGATTACCAGATAGAGATGGTCCCGGAAGGGGAGGAAGACGAGGAAGAAGAGCAAGAAGAGGAAGAAGAAGAAGAGGAGGAAATGCTAGAAATAGACCCTGTAAATGAGGAAGAGGATCCCATAGAGGATGACCCTGTCGACGAGGACCCTCTAGAGGATGATCCCGAGATGGACCTGGAAGAGCAGAATCAGGAGTCCGACGACTTGAGGCACTTGCTGGTAGATAGTCAGGAGCCGAGGATGCAGTTTATTTACCCCAGTTCAGAGTCACCACCAGTGCAGGAGTTGTCACCTTTGCCAGTGTACGCACTTATGACAGAAGCTGACTGGGAGACACTTTATTTCGAGTACGGTATTGGAAGAAGTGGAAGGGAAGCCCAGCCTATCCCTACTCCAAGAAGAAGGAGGACAAAATCTGAACTTCAGGAGATCCTCCGTCAGAGTGAGATGATCTCTGCTGAACAACAGCGTCAGATGGATGAGCTGATCACCAGTGCTCAGAGGAGGGCTGGAATAGAAGGACCAGTCATGGACGATCCATACTTTACCATGACTGAGATAGGGCTGAGCACACCAGAATCATGTGTTCCAGGGCCTAGCAGGGTGCGTAGCCCATCGTTTGAAGCCGATAAAGAGCCTCGCCCGAAGAAACCCTGCATGGGAAATCTGCCATATATAGGAAACGTTTTGGGGCGCCATGATGAGGATCGATGTGCCTAGAGTAGTTTCCTTTTTCTTAGTATTTCATCATGTACCGTGTAAATATTCTAGTATTACGGCATGTATTTTGTGAAATACTGTAATCTCCGAGCAATTTTGTCCTGACGCTCGGGAGATCGGCTAATGTGAAGTTGTAAAGTAGTTCAAGTTCATCTATAAAATACCCAGATGATCTATTCTGAGTGATTTTACTACATTAAGTATGTTCGAATGATATTAATGTATAAATAACTTGGAAATTGATCGGTAAACAGATGGTGAACACTAGGAACACGATTCGAGTTGGTGTTGGGACGAGCAATGACCCCAGACCAACTGTAAGGAATGTTGAACAAGACGAGCGGGAGTCTGGTTCCAACAATCATCCTAGAGGCAATGGCCAAGAGCAGACCAACGCTCCAATGGCATTTGATGCTGCAGCATTAGAGGCAATTCGGGGAATGGTCATGCAAGCAGTGACTGATATACTGCGACCGAATGTGCCGCAGGCACAAGGTGTGCAAATTCCTCTACCAGTTCCCAGATTTGAGGAGCCAGAGAACCGTATATTCCATGAGAATATAGTCAGGACTCGAGACAATTATGGTCGTGCACTGAAGACCATTAATTCCATGAGGCCTGACAGCTATAACGGGAAAGGGGAACCAGTCAGGGTGACCGATTGGTTTTCCCACATGGAGCGGTTATTCCGCAATATTGATTGTACTGAAGTTGAGAAAGTACATATAGCTTCTCTTCAGTTGAAGGAGGATGCTAGTGAGTGGTGGGAGAGTACCGGCTTAGCTGATAGCCCTGTTTTGAACTGGGAGATGTTCAAGACAAAAATGACAGACCGTTTCTTCTCTCGTGCTATGAGGGAGGAGAAACACAAGGAGTTTCTATACCCAAAGACGGATGGATTAAAGATGACCGAGCTTGCGACCAAGTTCAATCATCTGTTACAGTATGCTGGACCTGAGATATCCAGTGAGGCACAGAAAATCTGGTATTTCCACGAGTGGATGAACCCAGATATCAAGCCGATGATGGTGCACCACACATGCTCTACTCTGGAGCAGTATGTGGATGCGGCCTACAAGTTGGAGGTGACTCTGGAGGAGTCAACCAAGAGACGTAATCCATAGAGGTCGATGCAGAATCAAGGGAGTGGATTCAAACGACCTGCGCTACCGTCTAACTTTGCCAAGTCTGGTCGAGCAAAGACGGACACGACTCAAGGAAGGTCAATGCAGCAGTCAGGTCAGAGCAAGAATTCAGTCCAGTGTTACAACTGTGGTACTGCTGGGCACAGGAGCACTGAATGTCCGAAGGAGAAGAAGTCCTGCTTTGGGTGTGGACGTGATGGACATATGCAGAAATTCTGTAGGCAGGGAAAACAGAAGGGAGTGGAGTCATAACAAGGGTCAGTTAATCAGAATAACCGGCCTAGGTTCAAGCCAGCTGAGACTCCTAGTCCTTCGATGCAGACAACTGCTCAGAATAAGGGGAAAGCCCCAGCTGCTTCAGGAGGTCAGGGTCAACGCCTGTACGAGATGCGTGAGGCGGATGGACCTAACGCTCTGATTGCTCAAGGTACTTTATACCTTCATTCTACTTCAGTATGCATTCTGTTTGATTCGGGTGCTACCCATTCCTTTATTTCGGATAGTTGTGTTAGTAAGTTAGGATTAGTGTGCGACGACGCTTGTGAGCCTTTCGTTGTAAATCTTCCTAATGGTGATTGTTTGGTGGGGACCAAGCGCCTGTCTGGATTTCCGATTACCATTCAGGGTAAGGAATTCGAGGCAGATTTGATTTGTATAGCCATGGCTCCATACGACATTATTCTCGGTATGGATTGGCTGACGCGTCATGGGGCGTTGATCGACTTTAGTTCAAGGACTGTGACGGTGTCATCTGGGGGCCAGTTCGTGTGCAAGTTTAAGGGTCGGAATGACGCTGATAACGGCAGGCTTAACAATGCGATGGCTGCGTTTAAGCTACTGCGACAAGGTTGTGTCGGGTACCTTTGCTACCTAGATCCGCCCGCGAAAGATGAACCTTCAGTTCTTGATATTCCTGTGGTGAGGGAGTTTTCGGATGTCTTTCCGGAAGAAATTCTTGGATTACCCCCAAATCGTGATGTGGAATTTTCAATTGATCTTGAGCCTGGTACGGCGCCGATTTCTAAATCACCGTACCGGATGGCACCTGCGGAAATGCAAGAGTTGAAGAGTCAACTCGAGGATCTTTTTGACAAAGGTTACATAAGGCCGAGTGCATCGCCTTGGGGTACTCCGGTATTATTTGTCAAGAAGAAGGATGGATCATTTCGACTTTGTATCGACTATCGAGAGTTGAATAAAGTCACGATCAAGAATAGATACCCGTTGTCGAGGATTGATGATCTGTTAGATCAGTTGCAAGGAGCAAAAGTTTTCTCCAAGATTGACCTGAGATCTGGATATCATCAGCTCAGAATTCGTAAGGAAGACATTCCTAGAACTGCGTTTCAGACCCGATATGGTCACTACGAGTTCGTAGTTATGCCTTTTGGACTTACGAATGCTCCAGCAGTCTTCATGGATCTGATGATTTGATGTTTTCACCAGTACTTGGACAAGTTCGTGGTGGTCTTCATCGATGACATTTTGATCTACTCTCCGAATAAAGAGGTTCACGAGGAACATCTACGGATTACTTTATCAGTCCTTAGACAAAATGAGTTGTACGCTAAATTGTCTAAGTGTGAATTCTGGATGAAAGAAGTGGCTTTCTTAGGCCATGTGATCAATGAGAATGGGGTTATGGTTGATCCCTAGAAAATTGAAGCAGTGGCTAATTGGAAGCAGCCCCAGAATGTGAAGGAAGTGCGAAGTTTTCTTGGACTTGCCGGGTATTATAGAAGGTTCGTAGAGGGATTTTCAAAGATCGCTCTACCTATGACCAATCTACTCCGCAAGGTTCACAAGAAATTTGTCTGGAATGACAAGTGCGAGGCCAGTTTTCAGGAATTGAAACAACGATTGACCTCGGCACCAGTGTTAGCACTTCCAGAAGGGAATGACAATTATGTGGTCTATAGTAATGCTTCAAAAAAGTGGTTTAGGTTGTGTATTGATGCAGAAGGGCAAGGTTATTACATATGCATCCAGACAACTCAAGACTTATGAAGAAAACTATCCGACACATGATCTGGAGTTAGCAGCGGTAGTTTTTGCATTGAAGATTTGGAGGCATTATCTCTATGGTGTGAAATGTCAAGTCTTCACCGATCACAAGAGTCTCAAGTACATATTCACTCAGAAGGAGTTGAATATGAGGCAACGCCGCTGGCTAGAGTTACTCAAAGACTACGACACGGAGTTGCTGTATCATCCGGGCAAGGCTAATGTAGTAGCCAATGCACTGAGCCGGAAGACAACGCACGAGACAGTAGTTGCTCTACTTACTGCTCAGACCAAGTTGAACAAAGAATCATGCGAAGTTGAAGTTCTGTATGATCAACATAGAGGGTACCTGAGTATGTTGGAAATTCAGGCTATGCTACTGGATCAAATCAAAGAAAAGCAAGTCGATGACATAATCTTGGTGAAGCTAAGCAGTGAAGTAATGGACGGGAAGGTTCCCGGTTTTGTGATTCAAGATGATGGATCACTCTGGTTTCAAGACCGGATCTGTGTGCCTGACACAGAAGGTCTTCGCCAGTTAGTAATGAGAGAAGCTCATTCTTCAGCTTATTCTGTACATCCTAGCTCTAGCAAGATGTACAAGGATCTTTGAAAGAAGTTTTGGTGGCCAAACATGAAGTGGGATATAGCAGACTTTGTGGCAAGGTGCTTAACTTGCCAGAAGGTCAAGATCGAACACCGCAGACCAGGTGGTGAGTTGCTACCTCTCCCAATGCCAGAATGGAAATGGGAGGACATCGCCATGGACTTTGTCACTGGGCTACCAAAGACTCGAAGTCAAAAAGATGCTATATGGATAATTGTGGACAGGCTTACGAAGAGTGCTCATTTCATAGCCATCAAGACCACATGAGAAACCCAGAAATTAGCAGAAGTTTACCACTAGGAAATTATCCGTTTACATGGTATTCCCAAGACCATTATATTGGATCGAGATGGCCGATTCATGTCAATATTTTGGCAAAAACTTCACAAGGCCATGGGAACTGAATTGAGATTCAGTACAACATTTCATCCTCAGACAGATGGACAGTCTGAAAGGACCATCCAGACCCTGGAGGATATGCTAAGAGCATGTGTACTCGATCGTCCGACTAGATGGGAAGCCAGCCTGAGTCTGATTGAGTTCACATACAACAATAGCTGGCATGCTACTATCAAGATGGCTCCGTTCGAAGCTTTTTATGGTCACAGATGCAGATCTTCGATTTGTTGGGATGAGAATGCCGACAAGATTCTGCTTGGACCAGAGTTGGTTAAAAGGACAGCTTCGGACATTGCTTTGATTAGACAAAGGATGTTGACCGCCCAGAGTCGACAGAAGTCTTACGCGGATCGGAAGCGTAGAACGGTCGAGTTCGAGGTGGGTGATAAAGTATTTGTCAAAGTATCGCCATCAAAGGGAGTTTTCAGGTTAGGTAAGCGTGGGAAGCTTAACCCTCGCTACGTGGGACCATTCAAAATTCTTGATAGAGTGGGATCTCTAGCATACCGCTTGGCATTGCCACCAACGGCACACCCAGTGCATAATGTGTTCCATGTATCCTTGCTTAGGAAATACGTGCCAGATGAGTCTCATGTGCTGAGCTATGAGGACATCGAGATTCAGGCAAATGGTACCTATGATGAGATGCCAGTGCGCATCCTGGAGCGCCATGAGAAGCAACTACGCAACAAGATCGTACCGTTGGTATGAATTATGTGGTCCAAGTCAGGGACAGAAGAAGTTACTTGGGAAACATGGGAAACCGAAGCAGATATGCTCAGGCGTTTTCCCGAGTTATTTTCGACCTAAGTTTCGGGGTCGAAACTTTTTTTAAGGGGGAGGTGATGTGATAACCCGTATTTCTAGAAGAATATTTTGGAGTTCTGGGATTATTCCCGAACGCTCGTTTTGTACGTCGGATTAATTTCAGAGAGTTTAAGACATTCTATAATGTTCTCAATCTCTGTAATATTTTTCTCAGTGAATTAATATACAGTCGACGTACTTTGGGACTTAATACTCGTTCGTGCATGATTATTTTTATCCCGGGCTAAGCCAATTTAATCCAAAACCTGATCGGATAAGAGCTGACCTGGCGGCGCCCGCCGGGGGTTTGGCGGCGACCGCCGCCGGTCAACTCATCGGCACCTTCGTTTCACCTTCGTCTCGATAGGTGGCCCTCCAGGTGGCCTAGGGGCGGTGACCGCTTTCTAGTGGCGGCGACCGCCGCCATCACCCCGCCGCCATGGAGCTTGGGAAGCGGCGACCAGAAGTTGTCACCGGCGACCGCCGCCGGAGTAGCCCTATAGCTGTCGGAGGTCTGACGACGCCCGAATTGTGGCCTTCCACGTGGTTTGGTTGGCATTCTTATCCCTTCTTGAGGCTGGGCTATAAATTGAGATGATTGGGGATCGGATTGAGTATAGAATCAGGCTCAAAATCCTCAAATTTGTCTCGCCGGAGATTTGGAAGCCGATCGCCGGAGCTCCATTGGTGTTGTTTCCAGTTGCCAAGAGAAGATTTGGAGGCCCATAAAAGCTTAGAATCCAAAGCAAGGCAAAAGAGGACCAAATCGCTCGCCGTCGGTGACTTTTAAGTTCTCGTTATAATTTTCTGATGTTCATAGCGGTGCCCGCCGTAAGGCTGGCGGCGACCGCCGCCATGAACAGGCGGCGACCGCCACCCAGAACCCTTAGCCATGTTCGGCTTTGGCTTCTGTGGCTTTCGATCGGACTTCGTTCCTTTCGATTTCTTTCGTTATTCTTTAGATTCGTACTCGTTATCGTCGAATCTAACTTAGGGTTTCTTTATGGGTCGATCCAAAGGAATCTGTGTTGCCAGATCTGTCCCTGCTTTGTTCCCGAAAACCAGTTATCGTCGTACCTAGCTTTGTTTAAGCTTATGCTGATTTAAGGCAAGTGGCGGTTCGCACTTGCTCATCATTCCATGCTTTCATTAATTATCAGTTGTTTAACTGAGTAATTAATTTGGAATGATTATTGCGTTTGTTTGGAAACGGTTTTGTTTAAACTGTTTTGGAAAACTAAAATATGATATTATAATAGGTTGTATATCTGTTAGAATAACGCTATTATGAATATATATTTATGATCGCCTTGAGGGCATTTATGTGGATTTGTTGTGAACTATTGTTGTGCTTGAACTGTTTAGTTAGCACTAGTAGTTAGGAACGTTACTAGGGCTCTGCCAGGTCCAATCATTTCTTTATAATCAGGTAGAGAGGTGGCTCGTCCCCACCTAATACCATTTATACGGTCATGACCCAACCTCTGATACACGAGTATAGAGGTAGGTGCACTTAGCTAGTGCCACAAACTCGGGATTTCATCCCTTCGGTATGCGTCACTCTCAGACGAAACGCATATCAAGATGTATAGTTCCACTGGTGGTTTATACATTTAAAAGCCTATAACGTGATGCGCGTTTTGGAATATAATAAGATAAGTGCTCTTGATGCACATGTTTAATAAGCCTTCGGCGAGTAGTGCAGCTAAGCGAATAGTGCAACTAGGAAAGCTCGTCTCGACTTTTGATCAGAGTACGTTCTCTTTCCAATCTGAATTCGCTGTATGCAGTGAGGTTGGTCGTGAACCAAAACATCTAAGTCAGCTGTTTTAAATCGCTCGAATGCGATACTGTGATTCTTTAAATATTCCATACTTTGTCATACTTCGTTAAAGACTCAATCTGTTGGAGTTTTCTCTTGGATATTCCGATAAGATTCGCTTCAATTGGAATCTTCTCTTGTGCATGCCTTTTTGTCATATTCAAGTAGAGTATGGTGGTTGACAAGCGTACTCGACTATTATTCGAGAGACGAGAAGTCTAACCTAATACGACTACTCAGAACCTTCTGCTTTGTACCCTTGCATGGTCTATTCATTTAGACTAACCAACCACAATTGTTATCTGTATTGTTGGTTGGTGTCATCTGTTCGATTCGGCATATCAGATAGACCGAAGATATGAGAAGACTAGATTGACTATGAAGACGACGGTTGTTTTTTATGTTTTAATAATTATCTTTTAATCAGGTTGAGATCCTTGGGCAGGTGATCATTACGATCACAACCCTTTTTGTAATATTTCAAGAAAGACTTCCGATGTAACTTATTTACTCTGTTATTTGTTTATCAAGACTTCCGCTGTACTTTATTTAAAACTTTGTGTTTGTCCTATTCGGGAATGGGATGTAATCCCGGGACTCATGTTTTATATGAATAATATTATGATTTCGTCTCATATGTGTTTCATAATTGTATTTAAACGGTAAAAGCCTGGGGTGGCTTCGGTGAGGAAAACCGAGGTCACTGGCGGTAATACCTTTCCAAATGGGTTAAGATTTAGGGGTGTTACAAATATGCCTTATGTTCCAACTCCATAGGGAGATGATAGGACTTTCCATAAACGAGCCTGTATGGTGTAGTGCCAATAGGAGTCTTAAAAGCAGTCTTGTAAGCCTAAAGAGCATCATCAAGCTTCAAAGACCAATCCTTTCCGGACCTGTATACTTTTTCTCCAAAATGCTCTTAATCTACCTGTTGGAAACCTCCACTTGACCACTTGTTTGAGGATGATATGGGGTGGCGATTTTATGAGTTACCCCATACTTCTTCAGCAAAGCCTCAAACTTCTTCTCAATAAAATGTGATCCCCCATCACTAATCACAACTCTAGGCGTCCCAAATCTAGGAAAAATTACCTTGTTGAAGAACTTGGACACCACCCTAGAGTCATTGGTTAGAGAGGCAATGTGATATGGTCAAGGATCGTGGGATGCTTCGGTGCAAGAAACTGCTCGTGACAAGGCCGGAAAATCCCCTTGGAAGGCAATCGGACTGCTGGATTCTGGCCTGGATTGAAATGACTTGTTCTCTCTCGTCCGGACTCCAAATTGGATGATTCTAATTCGCAGAGTTATAACTAGAAATCTAGTTTTATCCCTCAAAATATGGTAGCAAATGGATCTGCGAAGCCAAAGATACAGCAATTCTCCTGGACGGTCGCAGGGAGTCCAATAGGTGGAAGTAGTAAGAAGAATGGATGGATTTGGGTGGTGTTTTGGGCGGCGATTGCAGGCGACTGGGATGGAGTATGATAGTGAGGGATAGGTATCCTCCTTTGGATGGATATGACACACCAAACTCAGGATAGACAAGGCTTGGAGATGTGATATAACGCACACAACTCACAAGGATGCTTGATGCAACACACAAGCAAATAGATGACTAGAAACTAGGGCTGAAAAGAAACTCTTTCTTTTTGTTTAATATCAGATTCAACGTGTCTTTTACATTTCCATGGCTAGCCCTTATATAGCTGCCGAAATTCAATTAAGAAAATCAAAAGACACAAGCATAATGTAAGCTAGACTCCTCACTTTCCAACCACTAAATGGCCGGCCTCTTCAAGTCATCTAGGAGTTTATTTTAGGTGCGGTTTTCCATGAAATAAACGTGTTTAATATCCTCATAAAATGACATAAAAACTTAGGCTTAAACACTTAGACGAATGGTAGAAAAACCCAAAGTCAAGTGGCGTCGTCGGGGTTGCAAGGTCCGGATCCGGTTGGCATTCTAGGCATGTGGCCGGCTCCAACACCACATGGCTTGGCGCTCCCAGGGTCATAATACATTTAATGAGCTCTTGGTGGAGTTGGCGAGCTTGGGCCCGAGTGATAGTCCTTGGGGCCAGGTCTTCATGAGCATGGGCCTTGGTGCCGCGCGCTTTATGAGTAAGGATGTCTTGAGCTGGCGCGGGTGCCTTGGCACGGGCGCTCCTTGTGTTGTAGGACTTAGGAGGGTCCAAGGAGTCACCTGGAGGCTTGGTGCCCAGGGCAAAGTGATCGGGACCCGGCAGAAGTGGAGTTGGTGTTGTAGGCACGGCGTCCGGCGCTAGACAAGGGCACTTGCTTTTGTCGGGCGTTAGGCCGGTTCCAGCGATGCTCTTGAGCTCAAAGGGATCCATAGGTGGTGAGCTAGTTGTAGGAGGTGTGATCGCCGGAGGGAAATGACTGGCGCCTGGTGGATGTGGAGCTGGTGCTTGGGACACCGGCGTCGGCGTTGCTAGCTCGTCCGGGCTCTCAATCTGTGTGTCCTCCTCTTGGCTTCCTTCTTGGCTTGTATGAGTGTCTTGATGGGGCGTGAGCACATCATCCTCCCTCTCTTGAAAGGGATTCGACCTCGAATCTAGCTTGTCAAGGTCTTGTTCATCGTCCACAAGAAAAGGCACTAAGTCTGCCACATTGAACACGTCATGGACACCATAAGAAGGTGGAAGATCCAGCTTGTTTGCGTTGTCATTGACCTTCTCTAGTACTTGGAAAGGGCCGTCTCCCCTTGGCTTCAATTTGGAGATGCGGAGCTTAGGAAACCTCTCCTTCCTTAGGTGCAACCAAACCAAATGTCCCGGTTCAAAGAGCACCTCATTGCGTCCTTTGTCCGCCAACTTCTTGTATTGCCATGACCTCTTTTCAAGCTGCAATCTAGTCTCTTCATGCAGCTTTTGAATGCGGGTAGCTTCGTCCGCTCCCTCCATGCTTTCTTGGTCTTTGATAGCATAGGGCAATAGATCAAGTGGTGTTGTTGGATTGCGCCCATACACCACTTCAAACGGAGTTCTCTTGGTTGCCGTGTGGACCGTCCTATTGTATGCAAACTCAATGAATGCAAGGCTCTCCTCCCACTTGCGCAAGTTAGTTTGCAAAATAGTTCTAAGCAAAGCACCAAGGGTTCGGTTGACTACCTCGGTTTGTCCATCCGTTTGAGGATGACAAGTAGTGGAGAAGAGAAGTTTGGTTCCAAGCTTCGACCATAACGTCTTCCAAAAGTAGCTTAGGAACTTCACATCCCTATCTGAAACAATGGACCTAGGAACTCCATGCAATCTCACAACTTCATCAAAGAACAAGTTAGCAACATGAGAGGCATCATCAGTTTTATGGCATGCTATAAAGTGTGCCATTTTGGAGAACCTATCCACGACTACAAAAATGGAGTCTCTCCCTCTCTTAGATCTTGGTAATCCTAACACAAAATCCATGGAAATGTCTTCCCAAGGCCGGGTAGGAATAGGTAAAGGGGTATAGAGACCATGGGGATGTACTTTAGACTTAGGACGCAAGCAAGTAGTACATGAAGCACAAAATTTCTCTACTGCCCTAAGCATGCGTGGCCAATAAAAATGCTCCTTAAGTACATGCAAGGTTTTAAGAACACCAAAATGTCCCATTAACCCACCCCTATGAGCATGCGTGGCCAATAAAAATGCTCCTTATATATGGTTAGTAAAATGAAGCACTTCTTCCATGGGCGTCCCTCTTGGGAAATGTTGCCTGCTCACAATAGCCTTGAGTTCAGGGGAGAGATTGTTAATGAACTTAGAAATAAGATAACCTTCGGGAAATCTAAGTTCAGACCTAAAGACCAAAGTCTTTAGTTCCATATAGAATTCATTCGGGGTCTTATTCCCTTGTTCCAATTGTTCGAGTCTCCCATGAACTCTTTCCGGATAATCCTCCGGAACAAACCTATCTCGAAGGGAGTTTTTAAGCCCTTGCCAAGTGGTGATTTGGGGCATACCATGGAACTCTCGTTCTGCTTTGTCCCCAAGCCACCAATGATAGGCAAAGCCTTCAAGTTTAATTGTAGCGATGGCTACTCGTTGAGCTTCCGAGTAGCCATAAAACTGAAAAACTTGTTCAGTTTTTTGCTCCCAATCAAGGTAGACTTCAGCATCACAAGTAGAACCAAAACGCTCTACCTCAAGTTTGACACCCTGTGGGCACGGTTGTTCATAGGCGTCGGCGTAGTTCTCTTCAAAGGCACCAGCACCGACGCCTCCTTGCACTTGGTAGGGCGCCCTTCTCCCTTGGTAATGGCCACGGTCAGCTCCTCCTCTTCCTCCCATAAATCTCCTAGGTTGCATAAGGGGTTCTTGGGACCTAGGGAACTCTTGCATCGGAGCCCTTGCGGCATCTCTAGCTCCCGAATCTGCAAGGTTAGTACGCAAAGGAGGCATACTAGAAGAACTAGGATTAACATAAGGAAAGGAAAAGTTAGAACTTGAACCATGTTCCTCCCTTGTGGTGACCCTTAAAGGAGGAAAGGAAGACGAAAGGAAGACGAACCCTCATGCAAGGATACACTTGTCATCTCTTGAGTGAAGGCACCTATAACGCCTCCGGTGGATGAGGTGAAAGGAATGGTAGGAGGTAAGCCCGGTCCACGGCTGAGGGCTTGATTAGTCACCAAGCTAGGGGACTGCATCATCTCGGCCTTCATGGCCCTCATCTCCTCACGCATTGTGTGGAGGATTCGCTCCTCGGACTCGCGCTGACGCTCCTCGGTCTCGCGCTGACGCTCTTCGGCTTCCAACTTGTTGGTTTGTATGGCCAAGAGGATTGTCTCCAAGGCGGAGGCTTCTCTTTCCTGGGATGGTTCCACTACACTCTTGTCCTTGTTGTTCACCATGGATAACCTGCACGAGAAGTTTCACACACAACAGCCCACGAAAGCAAGAACAATCAATGGTCCCTAAAGCTAGTAAGTAAGCCAAAAATTCCTGAATCAAATTTCAAGAACCTTAGCTCCACAAGCTCGCTAACAAGGCTAGGGTAAAAGCTCCCTATATGCAAAAGGTTACTCTTAAAAGACAAGATAAAGTGCATCACAACCTTGATTTAGTTCCTTAAGTCAAGTCACAACTCAACACAAATGGAGCAAGTACTTTTTCCTTTTAAGATATCTTTACAAGTACTTGGACAAGATACAAGACAGGATGAGAAGAGTTGCAAGATATGAACTTAATCCTATTGATGCACCAATCTTTCAATGGCTTTCCCTTTTCTTTCTTGCCGGGTCTTTCGGTTGCATCCAATTTTTCAGGGTTTTTTTTTTGGCGTGGGAAGGTCGGATTCTAACCGAGATCTCTTCCTTAAGCTTTTTTTATTTTTTGAACTACTCACTGAATTACAACGAGTTTATGCAACTATAGAGCAAGAAAATTGAGGGTACACTTTGATCAACACGTCTTAGATACTCAAGGAATGTCCCTACGCACCAAAGTCTTGGATTGTAACACAACTCAAGTAGTAAACTTCAGGTTGATTAAGTGCAAAAGAAGAAAGCAAAAAGACTCACACCCTAGCTATATGAGACGTCTAACAAAGGTGAGATGGCCGGAGTAAGGCAACCTCTAGTGTGGTTTTGAAAACACAATCAAGCAATAATTTTCCCCATTTTAGACAGCTGCCAAACCACTAAACCTACGGACAACTGACTCAATTGCAAGCACACACACTCCCAACCAGATGCAAGATGCAAGAAAGAAAATAAAACAACACACAAACCCTACGGACTCTAGTGAAAGACACCACTTCGTAAGGCATGAAAACTAGAGCAAGTAAGTGACGATTCTTGGAATTTAAAAGAGGGATTTAGAGCAAATTATTATGTAGCTCTGATACCACATGATATGGTCAAGGATCGTGGGATGCTTCGGTGCAAGAAACTGCTCGTGACAAGGCCGGAAAATCCCCTTGGAAGGCAATCGGACTGCTGGATTCTGGCCTGGATTGAAATGACTTGTTCTCTCTCGTCCGGACTCCAAATTGGATGATTCCAATTCGCAGAGTTATAACTAGAGATCTAGTTTTATCCCACAAAATATGGTAGAACATGGATCTGCGAGTCCAAAGATACAGCAATTCTCCTGGACGGTCGCAGGGAGTCCAATAGGTGGAAGTAGTAAGAAGAATGGATGGATTTGGGTGGTGTTTTGGGCGGCGATTGCAGGCGACTGGGATGGATTATGATAGTGAGGGATAGGTATCCTCCTTTGGATGGATATGACACACCAACCTCAGGATAGACAAGGCTTGGAGATGTGATATAACGCACACAACTCACAAGGATGCTTGATGCAACACACAAGCAAATATATGATTAGAAACTAGGACTGAAAAGAAACTATTTCTTTTTGTTTAATATCAGATTCAACGTGTCTTTTACATTGCCATGGCCAGCCCTTATATAGCTGCCGAAATTCAGTTAACAAAATCAAAAGACACAAGCATAATGTAAGCTAGACTCCTCACTTTCCAACCACTAAATGGCCGGCCTCTTCAAGTCATCTAGGAGTTTATTTTAGGTGCGGTTTTCCATGAAATAAAGGTGCTTAATATCCTCATAAAATGACATAAAAACTTAGGTTTAAACACTTAGACAAATGGTAGAAAAATCCAAAGTCAAGTGGTGTCGCCGGGGTTGCAAGTGTTCGGATCCGGTTGGCATTCAAGGCATGTGGCCGGCTCCAACACCACATGCTCGGCGCTCCCAGGGTCATAAGACCTTTAATGAGCTCTTGGTGGAGTTGGCGAGCTTGGGCCCGAGTGATAGCCCTTGGGGCCAGGTCTTCATGAGCATTGGCCTTGGTGTCGCGCGCTTTAGGAGTAAGGATGTCTTGAGCTGGCGCGGGTGCCTTGGCACGGGCCCTCCTTGTGTTGTAGGACTTAGAAGGGTCCAAGGAGTCACCTAGAGGCTTGGTGCCTAGGGCAAAGTGATCAGGGCCTGGCAGAAGTGGAGTTGGTGTTGTAGGTGCGGCGTCCGGCGCTAGACTAGGGCACTTGCTTTTGTCGGGCGTCAGGCCGGTTCCAGTGGCGCTCTTGAGCTCAAAGGGATCCATAGGTGGTGAGCTAGCTGTAGGAGGTGTGATCGCCGGAGGGAAATGACCGGTGCCTGGTGGATGTGGAGCTGGCGCTTGGGACGCCGGCGTCGGCGTTGCTAGCTCGTCCGGGATTTCAATCCGAGTGTCCTCCTCTTGGCTTCCTTCTTGGCTTGTATGAGTGTCTTGATAGGGCGTGAGCACTTCACAATGGCTTCAACCCACTTGGACACATAATCAACCGCCACACGAATGTACTTGTTGCTGCAGGACGGAGGAAAAGGTCCCATGAAATCAACTCCCGACACCTAAAAAATCTCAATTCCTCCTGGATGTTGTTGAGAGGCATCTCATTCCTCCTGGAAATATTTCCGGTTCACTGACAAGTATCACAAGAGGCAATGAAACGGTGCACATCCTTGAACATAGAAGGCCAATAGAGAGCGGACTAGAGGATCTTGGAAGTAGTCTTGGAGGAACTAGCATGACCTCCACAGGGTAAAGAATGACAATGAGTGATAACACTCTCTACTTCCACCTCAGGGATGCATCTCCTGATAATCCCATCAGCACACCGCTTGAAAAGCAAAGGCTCATCCCAATAATAGTGTCAACATCAGACATAAACTTCTTCTTCTGCTGGAAAGATAGCACAGGCGATAAGTCATTGCAAACCAAATAATTGACAAAATCAGCGTACCAGGGCATCTTGGAATTTGCAAGAGTCAGGATCTGCTCAGTATTCCTGAAAAGATGGTCATCAGAAAAAGAATCATCAATAGGGGGCTCATCCTGAGTACTCTCTAACTGCTCTATAGTCAACCTGGAAAGGTGGTCAGCAACCAAATTTTGTGTGCCTTTTTTGTCTCTAATCTCCAAATCAAACTCTTAAAGAAGAAGAATCCAACGAATCAGTCTGGACTTGGTTTCCTTCTTGCTCAAGAGATATCTAATAGCAGCATGATCAGTGTAGACAATCACCTTGGAACGAACCAAATAGGACCGGAACTTCTCAAAAGCAAACACAATAGCTAGCAACTCCTTCTCAGTAGTAGCGTAATTCGTTTGAGCTCCATCAAGAGTCCTGCTAGTATAGTAAATGGCATGAAGCTTCTTGTCCTTCCTTTTCCCTAAAACAGCTCCAACAACATAGTCACTAGCATCACACATGATCTCAAAGGGGAGATTCCAATCAGGGGGCTGCATAATTGGAGTTGAAATCAGTGCCTCCTTCAACCTGTAAAAAGAAACAAGACACTCCTTCGAAAAATCAAAGGAAACATCCTTCAAGAGCAGATTAGTAAGAGGCTTGGCAATTTTAGAAAAATCATGAATGAACCTCCTATAAAAGCCTGCATGACCAAGAAAAATTCTTATACCCTTAACCGAAGTAGGAGGTGGCATCTTCTCAATGAGCTTAATCTTTGCCCTGTCAACCTCAATACCACGATTAGAAACCAAATGACCCAAGACAATACCTTCCCTTACCATAAAATGGCATTTCTCCGAATTCAATACAAGGTTAACCTCTTCACACCGCTGTAACACTCGTGACAAGTTAGACAAACAAGCATCAAAAGAAGCACCACACACAGAAAAGTCATCCATAAACACATCCATGATATCCTCAGTAAAGTCAGAAAAAAATAGCCAGCATACATCTCTAAAAGGTAGCAGGAGCATTACAGAAACCAAACAGCATCCTTCTATATGCAAATGTGCCATAAGGGCAAGTGAATGTGGTCTTCTCTTGGTCATCAGGGTGAATAGGGATCTGGAAAAATCTACTATAACCATTTAAATAACAGAAGTGTGAATGCTTAGCTAACCTTTCTAACACTTGGTCAATGAAGGGAATGGGAAAATGGTCTTTCCGGGTTGCCTTGTTCAATCTCCTATAATCAATGCACATTCTCCAACCTGTGACTGTCCTAGTAGGAATTAATTCATTCTTCTCATTCATCACAACAGTCATACCCCCTTTCTTAGGCACAACATGCACTGGACTAACCCACTCACTATCAGAAATAGCATAAATAATGCCTGCATATATCTAACAATTTCAGCACTTCTTTTTTCACAACTTCTTTCATGTTCGGGTTAAGTCTTCTTTGATGCTCAATAGAGGGTTTATGATCATCTTCCATCAAAATCCTATGCATGCACATTGAGGGACTAATTCCTTTCAAGTCATCAATACAATATCCTAATGCTTTTCTATGCAATCTAAGCCCATGCAACAATTTCTTAACTTCATCATCACTTAGACTAGCATTGATAATCACAGGATATGTAGAATTGGGTCCTAGGAACTCATACCTCAAAGTGGGTGGTAGTGGTTTCAACTCCACCTTAGGTGCATCTTTAGACTCTTGTGTAGAGTCTGGATCATCTCTTTTCAGGACCTCAACAACGGCCCTAGGGAACTCTCTAGTGGACTCCAAATCAAGAACAACATCAGCAAGTAGCTCAAGATTGTCAGCCTGGGTCACACTCTCAGTCAAGCAAAGCTCCAAAGGATCTTTATGAATAACAGACATCATAGCTCCTTGAGATTCCTGGTCAACTACATCTACCCTGCAACCATCATCCTCAAAAGCAGGCTGTTTAATAGCTTTGGAAAAATTAAATTCAATTTTATTATCCCCAATAGTAAAGGAAAGAACACCCTGCTTAACATCAATAAGTGTACCTACAGTAGCTAGAAAGGGTCTTCCCAATATAGTAGGAATATGAAAATCATCATCAATATCAAGGACAATAAAATCCACAGGAATATAGAACTTACCTATTTGGATGGGAATGTCCTCTAAAATACCTATTGGACGTACAGTGGATCTGTCTGCCATGAAAAGAGTCATCCCCACTGGTATTGGCTCTCCAAAATCCAGCTTCTTGCAGATGGATAGCGGAATCAAACTCACACTGGCTCCCAAATCACACAAAGCATTGTAGGTGCTATTGCCAATCACCATAGGGACATGAAAGCTTCTAGGGTCTTCAAGCTTAGGAGGCAATTTATTCTGAATTAGAGCACTGCACTCTTGGCTTAGGGAGACGGATTGGTAGTCATCCATCTTCCTCTTGTTGGATAAGATCTCTTTGAAGAACTTCAGGCATCTGCTTTACGGTGTCGGTGAAGGGAATGTTGATGTAGAGCTTTTTCAACACCACCACAAATTTGCCATATTGCTGATCCAATTGAGCATGAGCTCTCCTTTGTGGGAAAGGGAGAGGAGGCTTATAAGTTGGTGGTCTAGGATCCTTTTCTTGCTCCTTCTCTGGGATCACAACTTCTTCAGGCTCTGCAACAACCTTGTCCTTCTTCTTGGCATCCACAACTTCAGGATCCTCAAGTTGTTTTTCATTCCTTAAAGACACAGCATTGATTTTCCCTTTTGGATTAGCTTCAGTCTGGCCTGGAAGTTGACCTTGCGGTCTAGGAGCATTTAAAGCATATTGAGCATGCAAGCTTTCATGATGTTTCAGTGTCGTATTCACTTTCTGCAGCTCCTTTAATATGAGGGCCATGTTGGGATATTCAGCTGGTTGAGCAGGAGCTTGGTTATACAGTAGGAAGGCTCTCTGTTGAAATCCAGGGGATGGTCTCTAGCAGCCTGGTTGTTCCCATAGGATAAATTTGGATGATTCCTCCAACTAGGGTTGTAAGTGTTGGAATATGGATCATTCCTAGGGCCCTTGTTGAAGTTGTTCATGTAGTTCGCCTCTCTCTAGGACTCACTCTGAGAAGCAAATAGGTGACAAGATGATATAGTATGGTCACCTTCTCCACAAAACTGACAAGCTACACCAGAAACTACATGCGTGGATTGCCATGCACCCTGCACTTGAGACTTTTGCACTAATAGATTCAGCCTCTTGATCTCTTGTGCCATAGCATCTATCTGAGCATGATGGTGTGTCTCATAACTAACCTCATACATCCCTGTAGGTTTCTTGGAACTTGTAGCAGAATGAGGATCACTGTAATAATGAGAGTGTTGAGCAGTACTCTCAATCAAGTCCCAAGCATCATCAATTTCCATATTCATAATTCTTCCACCTGCTGAAGCATCAATGATTAGCCTGGTGGAGCTGTTAATAGCGTTGTAAAAGACATGCAGCAGGGTCCACTTTTGTTGCCCGTGATGGGGGCACAGCTACAGTAATTCCTTGAATCTTCCCCACCCTTCATAGAGAGACTCTTCATCCTTCATCTTGAAAGAAAGAATATGATTCCTCATCTCAGCAGTCTTCTTTGGTGGAACCTATTTTTGGAGGAATGCCTTTGCTAGCTCATCCCAAGTTGTTATTGAGCCAAGAAGTAGGGCCTTGAACCAAGCTTTTGCCCTGTCTCACAGAGAGAATGAAAAGGCTCATAGGTTGAGCGCATCTTGGGACACTTCATGGATCTTCACTATATCCATCAGCTCAATAAAGGTAGCCAAATATTGGTGTGGGTTCTCAGAAGGTAGACCTCTAAACTGATTCTGTTGAACCATGTTGAGCAGGGAAGCTTTCAACTCAAAGTTACGAGCTTGCACAGGAGGTCGGACCACACCAGAAATAGGACCAAAGTGATTTGGCATCACATAATCACCAAGCGTCATACTTGGCTCTTGAACTTCCAGAGCACGATCTTGTTCCACTCTGTTGTCACCCATGGCTTGTTCTCTGGCTTTGCGTTGTTGTCTTCTTCTAGTGCAAAAACTACGCTCAGGTTCGGGATCATAGTCATTGAGATTACCAACGCTCAGGGCTCTTCGCATATGTAGAAAACAAGTCTGAAAGCTAAGCAACAAAAAACAAGATAAAAAATAAACAAAGACTTAGTCGAACCAGTTGTACGAAATAATTCATACTAGCAATAGTCCCCGGCAACGGCGCCAAAAACTTGATAGGACAAAAACCTACCCACAAGCGTATAGGTTCAGTTGTATCTTTTCAAGTCTCGTTCTCAATGAGGACTATGTAGTATCTTTTGTAAACATAAACTGGAAAGCTAAGCCATAAGAAGGAAAATTCGTTTGTTTAATATCTAAGGAAATAAGAAAACAAGAAGCAAGAATTGTAAAGGATGGTTGTAAGAAGATCCTAGGACCAGGGATCCCCACAACAATGTCTTGGTAAACTTACAGACATCTGCCTAAAATTAGTCTGAACTTGTCTGAAGGTAAGCTATCTAATGTCTCTACTAACTCCTTTCAGACGATAATAGATGTGCTTAAATTATAACTAACAATCGTTGTCGCGCAGAGCTAATCAAATCTAGACCCCTTCGGCACTTAGAATCTAGGATCAAACTAGGTTAACATTCGCTATCGCGCTCCACTAAGTCCAGGAAAACCTAGGGTTTCTATGATAGCTTAGGATTCCACAAGAGTAATTAGGTTGTTGTCGCACAAATAACACTCAGGTTCAACACCTAGTAATCTGATAAAGTAATCTCCTTTCAGACTCATACCCTATTTGAGTTATATATTAAGGTTATCTCCTTTCAGACTCAAACCTAATAGAAACCTAATCAACATTCATCAATTGCATTAAGAACTCTAGGATGGAATCATACAAGGTTCCAGATTTCAATTCAGGCAAATATCATACAAAAGTCTACCAATCCATTGTTGGGATCACCCTAACCCTAGAATTAAGAGATTTAGCCAGACATGCTTGGAGAAACAATCAAAAACATCATATGAACAATAGAAATCATCCAACTAGATTAGAAGAAGATAAATACTTGATCAAATCCAGGGAAACAATCTCCAATCTTCAGAAATCTTCAAAGAAACTCCAAAACACACTAGGTCTAGAGAGAGTGGCAAAAAGTGGCAAAAGAGAGAAGTGCCAAAGAAAACCATAGAAAGTATTTATACAGTCCAAAAATAAAAGGGGCGAAAAGTAGCATTTCGGGACGCGGGAAGTAGTGGCGGGTTTCGTCACAAACCTTGTGGCACAACATGGAGTAGAAGGACACGCACACGGTCACAGACAATGATTTTCTCGGCTCTAGAGGCACGCACGATTTACAGCAAGCGGGCACGGTCTGTCACAAACCGTGCCAAGCTGTAGAATGCTCCTTTTTGTATTCGTTCGCCTCTAAATTCGCCTGTGCACATGTCCAATGATGTCCATGCCTTGTATGCAACCCAAAAGTCCACCAATGTACCTGAAATCACTCAGAAACTCGTCTAGACATCTAAACTAAAGAAAACGATGCAACTAGCTAAAAATGTAGGATAATAGACGTGAAAATGCCTAAACTACAGCCTCAATGCATGTCCTAAATGTGCATAAAATGGATGTCATCAAGTAACACCTAGAGGTAGAGGTTTTTCTCAAGCCAACTACTTGGTTGATTGAGTTTCCTTTATAAAGGAACTATCGTGTTGTTATCATCTGAAATTCTATTTTTGCTGCCCAAGGAACAGTTTCACCGTTCCCCCTGTCTAACACACATCAATTCAACAATCATGTTCTCAGGAAAATGAGCATTGTCTACTGATAGTAACACCGAAGGGAGTAACATCGAAGGGTGGCCATCTAGGATTGGTAGCTAGAGTAGAAGGACAGATTGGGGCACCATGGATTGACCCGTTTGTAATAGAATTCTAGGTAGGCTAGCTAGTTAATGATATAGTTTCTAATCATGAATTGGTAGATATTAGTTGGAAAAACATTGTGGACATGTTTCTCTATTTTGGAGGAAATGTTAGACTAAGTCTTGATATGATGACAGCTAGATTGATATAAATATGATTTTTTAGGTATATCTTATTTTGCAATGTTCTGTATTAAAAATGGCTCCATGATTATTTTGGATGAGATACATGATATTTGGGTTAAATTATGCTTTGTTTTATGCATAAATTGGTAGTTTTTGGTTATGAAAATGGGGTTTATACATTGCCTAGTGTATGTGGCTCATCTAGTGCAATACTGCTCTGACAAGAATATGGATTAAAAAAAACATTGCATTTTTTTGCAAAATCGCAATATAAGAAAACATCGAAATTTAAATTGTACAAAAAACATTCATAGCGCTTTTCAAAAATAGCGCTATGCGAAATAAATACAAATGCATAGCACTTTTTTCATAAAAATGCTATGGTTAAATCAAATTAAGAAAAATAAAAATTAGGCAAATATAGCGGTTTTTTTTAAAAGCGCTATGCATGGAATTATTTATAGTGCTTTCATAAAAAGAGCTATACATATGTAATAATGCAGTTCTATAGATAGTGGTCGTAAAACCGCTATCCTATTTGTAAAAAAAAACGCAATACCAAAAAAATTTTGTATATGTGCTACTATCTCTTTGCATCTCTTATCCTCAAGGGCAACGCTCCCTCTAGAGTGTTTGTGAAGTGAGGTGAGGTGTTCCTTGTTTTTAGTCATGTGGCATGAGTAATCACTTTTAATGTACCACAAATCATTGGTGTTCCTTGTTTTCAGTCATGTGGCATGAGTAATCACTTTTAATGTACCACAAATCATTCCCCCTCACTTCAACCTACAATGAAATGGTTAACATTGAATGACCTAGTGTTCTCGGCATAATAGTCATTAAGATCAACATCATTGCTCTAATTGTTCCTTCTCTTAGTGTGCTCCTCAGTGAACTTTTTTTTCTTATCACAGTTTCTCACTGTATGTCCGTTGATCCCACAATGCCAATAAAGCTTGTATTAATCCCCTAAGGTATACGTACGATCAGGTATAGGTAATCTACATTGTTTGGCTTTAACAAGGTCATGGCTTCTAGCTAGGTTGATTACCCTGTGATTGCGTAAGGAAATCTTATAGGCTGGTTGACCAATATATAATGATTAATTTTCATTTAGCCCATTGTCTAGAATTGTAACGCGTTCATCTAGGTAAAAGTTTTTTTCCTTTGCACTTTGTAGTTCCCTATCCTTGATTTCTCTAAGCTCGGAAACAAACAACTCATTTTTCTCACTCTGTTTCTTCTCACCTTTATACCCAGTGCCAAACTTGACTTCTACGAAGGTGACCTCTTCATCTTGAAGTATTTGCTCAACTAGAATACAATGAATCTTGTCAATTTGAGCTTTCATTTGAGAGAGATCCATTTCAGTCTTAGTGGGTTCATGAGACAAGATTCTATTAACACTATTTGACGCAACATCCAAACACATAGAAACATTTTCTTATCTAAGTTTTTCAAGTTGACATCGAGAAGCATCACAATGATTACATGGAATAGTAGAGGAGCTAGAAGTTTAAGAGATAGTTTCTTTCAAGTCATTGCCCTTTTTTTCAAATAGACTTAAATCCTCTTGAGTCTTGAGATTGTCTTTGTACATGCCTTTAATAAAAGTAGTCAAAGACTTTTTATCAAAATCAACAAGAGAATTTGATGAGTTTAGGGCCATATCACACATGTTATTATCTGCCCATGCTTATAAATCCTCATCATCCATGTCTACGCAGTCATTATCCCACACAACAATGAAATCCTTCTTATCATTCCCACAATTGTCGCCAGAGTTGTTCCCTTTGGGGAAATTGTTTGCATAATGAGCTTTCTCACAACAGTTGTAGGATGTAACGTATTTGGGGCCATGCCTCTCACCATTGTTCCCTTCAAGTCTATTGAAACATCCCATGCGATAGAGGGTACGCATGTCCTTAGTAAGAACTGTAGTTTCTGAATCAACATTATCCAGATTCTCATCGTTGTTGCTCTCAATGATCTCAACAAGTTTTTCAACCATTAGAGCAATTCCTTAGTTCCCCCAGTCTTCCCAACTTTCTCCTCTTCGTCATACATCAAAAATTTTCCAAACAACTCATGAAGAGAGAGAGAGTAAGAGTACTAGGATTCTCCTTCAATATTCATTTTGTCATCTTGTGTCTATGAGGAAATCCATCGAGGATGATGATGAGTACTTTATCTTCTGGCAGAATTTCTTAATCTTTGACACCATTAGCAGTAAGATGGTGATCCCCTCAAAGCGACATTGGTAGGAGGAGATAGTTTCACCATCATACATAACAAAGTTGTATACGTTCTTTTTGTGCCTGAAAGCGAGCGATTTGATGAAGGTCATAACTCCCCATATACATTTGTTCCAAGGTAGCCCATTTCTGCTTTGTAGTTGCACGAGATTGCATCTTTGAAACATCTTTAGCACATAGTGCGTTGTTGATGAGCATGGAAGCTTTCGAGTTGTTTTACATGATCTTGAAATCATCTTGATTCCAAGGGTTCTTTCCAAAGATGATATCAGCATGAAATTTTTCATCTCAAATTTCAATGACACTCCAGCATTGGTAGTCATTACTCTTGATTCGGGAGTCCAACTTCATGACTTGAAGACATCGTTACCTATAAATATGGAAGTAACACACAATTTAGAGCAACCTGTTCTGATACCGTTGAATCGTAGTGTGTTAATCAGTGAATGACACACCTGTTCCCTAGGCAACGGAAATATTGGACAAGTAACAACAACTTTGTTCCTTAATGATGAAAACTAGTTTAACCATATAGTTGTCTTAAGAAAAACCTCTACCTATATGTTTTACCATAGTAGGATTTTAGATGTCTACTTGTATTATTAATCAAGTTTTCCAATCGTACAAGTCTTATCTTAAACTAGTCTCACAGATCATAGACTACTAGACTTCTAGTAAGTGTAACAACCTAATAATCACAACAACACAAGAAACTCACACAACGTACTTCACACACAGTTTGTACCCTGTGTTGGTCCCAACATCCTCCAAAGATATCGGAACAAACGAATTGGGCCAAGATCCAAACAAAGTCGAAGGCCAGAGATAACTGGAGGGAAGCGACGGACATTCCTCAGACGCGTGGGATCCGACTAGCTCCGAAGATCTCGCCCAGGGCATTAATTGCTCAATCGATGACAATGGCAACAACATTAAACACAGAGATTATGCTAGCAATCAAGAGCAAATCCCGAAGATCTCGCCCATAATTAATAGAAGATATTGCAAACAATATAGTAACGGACACAAGATAAGATTACCATAAATAGACCACAAAGAAGACAACGAAGAGACGCATGTCTATGCCTGACTTCTACGTACTTACTCTTCGGAAGTCTTACGAGTACAACCGCTCTAGCTCAAACTCCCCGGAATACTACCCGATCGCGGCCGGTCAAATCACCAAAACGCATGTCGGACAAGACCCGACCCTTTATTCTCTAAGGATAAGTTGTATTTCGATCTGATTCAATCATCAATTAATATACAAATTACATTGCTATTTCGTATCTATTCTTTGCTTGGTTGATCATTTATCTGGTTTGGATTGATTTTTACTACCCGGTCGACTCATTACCCCGTCTAAGGCGATTTAGGTCGTCCAATCTTTTCGCCCCAAAACAATTTGGCGCCCACCGTGGGGAAACTTGCCGATCACCATCTCGAAACCTTCCAATCATGACCATCAACCCACCTACTGGTACCGAGGAGCCACGCCTCGAAGACGACACCCAAGCTCAAGGAAACACAACCGAAAACCCTACTCCAAACCAATTCCAAGAGCTTGCCCAAAAAATGACTGCCCTACAAGAGGAACTTGCCCAACAACGCCAAAAGACCGAAGCCTTGGCTACCTTATCCACCCAATCCGAGGCCGAGATTACACAACTAACCCGTGAAAATGAGTCTCTTAAGTCACAGGTATAATCAATGGCTTCTGGATCTAGGCGGATGCCCATCCATAGCAACATCCAGACGCGTCTTGACATGGATAGCGTCGAACTGACCCCCCGGGCGTACGGCGTCCCGAACATACTGAGGGTACGTCTCGAACTCCTCTGGTCAATCCATTTTCAACTAACAATGTTACTTTCTCTACACCGATCGGGTCAGCAGGGACCCGAATAGACGAACCACAGGTTACCAATCCTCCCGACAGCCTGGCCCTCGTCCAGCAGACGCTCAGTCAGCACATGAAGACACTTGATGATCGCATCGCTAGAATTCCTAGAGTTCCACAGCCGATCGAGAAGGAAGCATCAGGCGGATATGAGGAATCTCCATTCATCGGAGAGATCGCCAGAGTCTAAATCACAAAGAAGTTCCACCTTCCTATCATGGTGACATTCAACGGCACCAGCGATCCAGATGATCACATTTCTCTCTATAAACAAAAATTAATGACTGCATCTATTCCAAGGGAGAGTCGTGAGGCTGTCATGTGCAAAATCTTTGGCATGACTCTCGCGGGTCCCGCACTGACCTAGTTTATGCATTTACCTCAGGGAATGATCGCCTCGTTCGCGGATCTAGCCAATTCCTTCAAGATCTAATTCGCCAGCAGTCGGAGGCTCGAAAGGCAGTCGAGTGATCTCTATCGAATCACCCAAATGTATAATGAACCTCTCCAAAGCTATCTTAACAGGTACAATAAAGAAAAAGTCACGATTCCCCATTACGACGTCACCACCTCCATCGAAGCCTTCCGACAAGGTCTGATCAAGGACAGCAATCTTTACAACGAGCTCACCAAGTACCCGTGCAGAAGTTTCAAAGATGTCCAAGCCAAAACTATGGCCGATGTACGTTTGGAAGAAGATCGTGAATCACGAAAAGCGTCCCATGGACCCTACCAATCCGATCGCAAATCCTCTTCCGACAACCGTCGAGACAAACGTCATCACCCATACCCTCGTAATCGAAATGAGCAGAATCAGGTAAACTCTTTCCAGGACAGGTCCTAAGACTGGAGAGATGGTCCAACATTGCCCCCCAGGGTTCAATCTTACAACTTCAGTGTTTCCGTGTCGGAGCTCGTCAAGAGTTTCAACAAATATGGAAAAGAGGTAAGATGGCCCCGAAAGAGCGACCGACCAGACGTTACATCGCCTTACGTAAGAGCAGATGGTGCGAATTCCATGGTCACTCGACGGACGAGTGCATCGCCTTACGTAAAGAGGTCGCCAGGTTACTCGCGCAGGGGCTCTTGCGTGACGTAATCTCGGAACGAGCCAAAGCTACCATGGAGCGACGAACGAGTGCATCGCCTTACGTAAAGAGGTCGCCAGGTTACTCGCGCAGGGGCTCTTGCGTGATGTAATCTCAGAACGAGCCAAAGCTACCATGGAGCGACGAGATCAGGTAAAACAAGATAAACCCCCGTCTCCTGTCCATACAAAAATTGTCAATACCATTTCAGGGGGATCGGATGTATGTGGGAACACGTACTCCACGGCCAAACGACATGCAAAAGAAAGCAAAGGCAGTAAGCCCGAAACGCCAGAGTTCAGACAAACCAATGTCTCTGATCTCCCAACAGTCACGTTCGACGAGTCTGATGCTGACGGGTCAAAAAACCATCACGATGGTCTGGTAATCTCTTTATCTATCGGGAATTGTTTGATACATAGAGTACTAATCGATATAGGAAGTTCGACCAATCTCTTGACCTTCGACGCCCTCAAAGGGATGGGCCTGGGCGAAGATGACCTAATCAATAAATCGACTCCACTAGTCGGATTCAGTGGTGAAGTTAAACACACTATCGGCGAAATCGTTCTTACGACATACGTCGGGGGAGTAAACCAACATGTGAAATTTCTAGTCCTAGACTGCCCATCTCCTTATAATTGCATCCTTGGCAGGCCATGGATACATGCTATGAAGGCGGTACCCTCGACGTACCCTCAAGTCATCAAGTTCCCTACTGATGCGGGACAGCCCTTGACATTGACGGAGGCCGAGGAGGAAGAGTCGCTTAGCATTCGGTAAGACGGACCAATTATGAGAGCTCGTGCCAGAGCCATTGCCCACGCGACTACGAGCATTGTCGCTAAAGCATTTGCAAGGGATGGAGCGACTTCAACTTCCACACCTACCGCTGTTATGTGTTTGGTGGCCACTTATCAAGAGGAGTAGTCATAAACATTATTAGACATCTTGGGAATAGTTTTTATTTGTTTACTCTCGTATTTTGCATTATTACTATTTTTGGGCATTAGGAAAGTTACTATCTTCGGTAACTTAAGAGCCTTTATATTGAAACTTGGAACCCTAATTTTGTCACATTGAATTGAAGCAAGCTTTGTTGTGAGAATTTCTCCACCCCTTGCTCAACGTCAACCCTAACCCTAGTACTCTTGCACTGCCCCCAAGTATTTTCTCTTGTTCGATTCATCCACTGATCGGAATTCACTGTTGCCTCATCGACGGTGGTGACGATCTCCTCCTTCATCACGCCGCCGGAACCGCACTTCCCCTGTCCATCTCGCCTCATCCCTTCCAGCGTCCAGTCGGCGTTGAACGGCAGTCTTGTGCCGTTCGAGATATCGTCTCCCGTCTAGTTCTTCTCCGTCGACCCACGTTTCCCGTCCTTCCCTCCGGAGTTCCTCTCCGATCGGTTTCCAGTCGCCGAGCATGCCATTGACGAGCAAGCCATTCCCTGCCCTTCGTTGTTTGGTCGAGAAGTCACTGCTAAATACAAATTTAATTAGTAAACTACCATTTGCTAATTAATTGTTGGAATCATCCTTCACCCAATCCACAAGAGTCGGTCCTTGCCCATTGAGCAATGGCACCAACTTGTCTATGTCATGACTCGGAAGTACGTGCCCTCGGAGTACAAGCAAGAAATGCATTTGAAGATTGCTCTCGCACGCCAAGGTACGAGTACTCCTCTTGAGTTCTTTGCTCACCTCGAGGATTTGTATTTCAAGGCGGGCATTAGCGTCACTCCCGGCACGTTCAAGACGAAGTTCCTCCAAGGGATGCATGTCGATCTGCGAGAGGAGGTCGATGTGTTACCTATCAATGATTTGACCGCTCTTGCGCACGCCGCTCAAAAGGTTCATCAACGTTTGGTGTGCAAGAAGGTTTATCCATGGCTATCGGGATCGTCATCCCACAGGTATGATTCTAAACTGAATCCTTAATCTTTTTCTTCTAACTCCGTTGTGAGTACGCAGCCTCGGCCACAAGCCCCCTACAACCGGGCCCCGCCTCGTCCCGGAGCACCCAAACCGCCCATGACACGTGTTCCCCTGAAGCAGGACACCCGTTCGGAAAAGACGAGCGACCGGATTTGCTATAAATGTGGCGGGCGTGGTCATTTCATGCGCGATTGCTCGAACTCGAGACGCGTGTTGTTCTCTCAAGCCACGGGTTACGATTCATTTGATGATGAAGAGGAGACCGAGGACGCACCACCACCGGTGTACGACGATTATGAAGATGAGGAGCCGTATGAATATGGACCACCGGATTTGAATGAAGGTACGCCTCTCTCTCTTGTTGCTCACCGTACTTTGACGGTGAAGGATGCGTCTCTAATGGACCAACGCGAGAATTTGTTCCACACTCGCTGCATTGTGGGCACTTCTTCGTTGAGTGTGATTGTGGATAGCGGATCGTGCTGTAACATTTTGAATGAAAAGGTCATTCACGCGCTCAATTTTCCTACGATTGCACATCCTCAACCATATAGTTTGCAATGGATCTCGGAAGGTAAAGGTGATGTGGTAACCAGGCAATGCCACATTACATTCTCTATTGGTCAATATGTTGATTCTGTTACTTGTGATGTTGTTGTTATGGATGTGACTCACCTCCTTTTAGGTCGCCCATGGCAATTCGACAAGAAAGCGGTACATGATGGTTTCTTGAATACGTATACTTTCCACAACAAGGGACGTCGGGTAACACTTTTACCCATGATGCCACAAGAAATCATTCATGATCAAGTCGAGAGAGACCGGATCAAGGCATTGGAGAAGGCCAAGTCGACGACACCAAAGCCTACACCGCCCGTGCCCAACCCGGCGAAAGGAGCAAAGACGACAGGCCACGACTCGGCCCAAAACTCGACCAAGTTCTAGACCGCGTCTCCACAACAGAAGACAACTCGGCCCAGAACTCGATCGAGTTCTGGACCGAGTTCCAGCAACAGAGAACAACTCGGCCACTACACAACACCAACTCGGCCGAGTCAGCCAAGCCACAAAAAAGTCGAGCCTAACTCGGCCTAGAACTCGGCCGAGTTCTGGACCGAGTCAGGGAATGCTCCTCCACCTTCTTCTGGCGATCCTTCGAGTGCGATCAAGGGTCGATGTGAACGTCGTTTGCTTATGGCACGCTCGCGAGACCTCTCTCCAATTGTTCAGGGACGTTCTCCTTGTATTTTATTGGTTCCAAATGCGTGTTTTTCGGTTTTAAAGAATGTCGATGAGCTACCCGCTTCTGTGAATTCTCTTTTGCAGGACTTCACGGACGTCATGCCCGATGAGTTGTCGGACGGTCTACCTCCTATACGTGGGATTGAGCACCGGATTGATTTGGTGTCGGGCGCCTCCTTACCCAACCGGGCGGCATACAGGGCGAGCCCGGAGGAGACTAAAGAACTTCAACGACAAGTTACCGACCTCTTGGACAGGGGCTACATTCGTGAAATCCTAAGTCCTTGCAGTGTCCCGGTAATCCTCGTACCGAAGAAGGAGGGCTCATGGAGAATGTGCATGGACTGTAGGGACATCAATCAAATCACGGTGAAGTACCGTCATCCAATCCTTCGCCTTGATGATATGTTGAACGAGTTGCATGGGGCCACATTATTTTCAAAGATCGATCTTAGGAGTGGCTACCACCAAATCCGCATGAAGGAAGGCGACGAATGGAAGACGGCATTCAAGACGAAGCATGACCTTTATGAGTGGGTAGTCATGCCGCTCGGACTCACCAACGCACCGAGCACTTTTATGAGGTTAATGAATCACATAGTTCATCATTTTTTGGGGAAGTTTGTGGTTGTTTATTTTGATGATATTTTAGTGTACAGTCGGTCGTTGCATGAGCATGTTTTACACCTTAGACAGGTTCTAGAATGCCTTCGGAACGAGCAATTATATGCCAACTTGGCAAAATGTGTGTTTTGCTCGGACACAACGATTTTTCTAGGATTTGTTGTTTCTAAGGATGGGTTGCGGGTTGATGAAGAAAAGGTCCGCGCCATCAAGGAGTGGCCTACCCCAACTACACCGACCATGGTTCGATCTTTCTTGGGGTTGGTTGGCTTCTACAGGCGCTTTGTGTGCGATTTTAGCTCCATTTCCGCGCCTCTACATGAGTTGACAAAGAAAGGTGCCACCATTACTTGGGAACCAAAGCATGAGGTAGCATTCAGAGTGCTAAAAGATCGCCTATTCCACGCACCATTACTACAGCTGTCGGACTTCAACAAGGCCTTTGAGGTTGAGTGCGACGCCTCCAACATTGGAATCGGTGGGGTGCTTCTCCAGGAGCGCCAACCCATCGCGTACTTCAGTGAGAAATTGGCAGGTGCTACACTTAACTATTCTACTTTTGATAAAGAACTGTATGCTCTTATCAGGGTGTTGAAGACGTGGCAGCATTACTTGTGGCCAAAGGAGTTCATTATCCATACCGATCATGAGGCCTTGAAGTACCTTAAGCATCAAACCACACTCGGACGTCGGCATGCGAGGTGGGTAGAATTCATGGAGACATTTCCCTATGTGGTGATGCATAAGAAAGGTAAGGAGAATGTGGTAGCCGATGCCCTTTCTCGCAGGTACGTCCTCTTGTCTTCCCTTCATGCTTCAGTCTTTGGTTTTTCATTGATTAAGGAATTGTATTCGCATGATACTTTCTTTAAATCTATTTATGAGACTTGCGCATCTCAGGGCTCCTTAGATTCCTACTTCCTTGACCAGGGGTACCTTTATAAGGGTGGAAAGCTATGCATACCATCTTCTTCTATTAGGGAACTCTTAGTTAAAGAGGCACATGAGAGTAGGGCACATTTCGGTATAGCCAAAACCGTAGCAGCCCTTAAGGAGCATTTTTATTGGCCCAACATGACTAACCAGGTCACTAGGTTTTGCAATGCTTGTGTCACTTGCCATAGGGCCAAGTCTAGATCCAGTCCCTCACTATACACCCCTTTACCTATACCTGACCGTCCTTGGGAGGACATATCTATGGATTTTGTGATGGGGTTGCCTAGGTCTAAGAAGGGGAGGGACTCTATTTTTATCGTGGTTGATAGGTTCTCGAAGATGGCACATTTTATACCATGTAAGGGAACTAACAATGCTGCGGATTGTGCTTCACTTTTCTTCGACAATGTTGTGCGTTTACATGGTATATCGTGTTCTATTGCTAGCGATAGGGACGTGAAATTTGTTAGCCATTTTTGGAGGACTTTGTGGGGTAAGCTAGGTACCAATCTCTTATTCTCTACGAGCTACCACCCGCAGACTGATGGCCAGACCGAGGTGACCAACCGGACCTTAGGGACTTTGCTTAGGACCATGCTTAGGATCAACCCGCGCTGTTGGGAGGACTTACTACCTTTTGTTGAGTTCTCTTATAACAGGTGTGTCCATTCCGCGATGAACATGTCGCCATTTGAGGTGGTGTACGGCCGGAACCCGTTATCGCCGCTGGACTTGGTGCCACACCCGCTGAAGGATGGTGATCATGTACGTGGAGCTTCTCAGGCGGAGATGATACAGGAGCTGCATGCTAGGACAAAGGAGCAGCTGGAGAGGAGAGCCCGACAACTGGAGCAGAAGGCCAACAAGGGCCGGCGTCGCATCACTTTCACGCCCGGGGACCTTGTTTGGTTGCATTTGAGGAAGGATCGGTTTCCTCCAAAGAGACGATCCAAGCTCGACCAGAGAGGTGATGGCCCGTTCAAGGTTTTAGAAGCTTACGGCCCCAATGCCTACAAGCTTGAGCTTCCCGTAGAATATGGAGTTCACAGCACCTTCAACATTGGAGACCTCTCCCCCTACACACCGCCAGACCTTGACATTGACGAATTGGGGACGATTCGAGGCCAAGAAGGGGAGAATGATGCGGGAAAGCCCTTGACATTGATGGAGGCTGAGGAGGAAGAGTCGCTTAGCATTTGGTCAGATGGACCAATTACGAGAGCTCGTGCCAGAGCCATTGCCAACGCGACTACGAGCATTGTCGCTAAAGCATTTGCAAGGGATGGAGCGACTTCAACTTCCACACCTACCGCTGTTATGTGTTCGGTGGCCACTTATCAAGAGGAGTAGTCATAAACATTATTAGACATCTTGGGAATAGTTTTTATTAGTTTACTCTCGTATTTTGCATTATTACTATTTTTGGGCATTAGGAAAGTTACTATCTTCGATAACTTAGGAGCCTTTATATTGAAACTTGGAACCCAAATTTTGTCACGTTGAATTGAAGCAAGCTTTGTTGTGAGAATTTCTCCACCCCTTGCTCAACGTCAACCCTAACCCTAGTACTCTTGCACTGCCCCCAAGTACTTTCTCTTGTTCGATTCATCCACTGATCGGAATTCATTGTTTCCTCGTCGACGGTGGTGACGATCTCCTCCTTCATCACACCGCCGGAACCGCACTTCCCTTGTCCATCTTGCCTCATCCCTTCCAGTGTCCAGTCGGCGTTGAACGGCAGTCTTGTGCCATTCGGGATATCGTCTCTCGTCCAGTTCTTCTCCATCGACCCGCATTTCCCGTCCTTCCCTCCGGAGTTCCTCTCTGATCGGTTTCCAGTCGCCGAGCACGCCATTGACGAGAAAGCCATTCCATGCCCTTTGTTGTTTGGTCGAGAAGTCACTGCTGAATACAAAATTAATTAGTAAACTACCATTTGCTAATTGATTATTGGAATCATCCTTCACCCAATCCACAAGAGTCGGTCCTTATCCGCGTCCTACCTAGATCCATCCCAAGCGAAGCCATTTCGAAGGGGTTTTAGCATCACCTACCAAGTGGGGAGACCAGAGGATGGCCAAAGAGTGCTACGTCGCCTCCATGAAAAGCTATGTCGAGCATAAGGCCGCATAGCAATCACAGATCGGCGAAGAATCTAATCGATACGTCGAACCAGAAATGGAAAAACTTGACGAGATCGTACTAGATCCTTCAAAGCCAAACCAAACAGTAAGGGTCGGGTCGGACCTGGACGACTCGACCAGACAACAAATTCTGGATTTCCTCAAGTCTAATGCTGATTGTTTTGCATGGTCACATGAAGATATGGTCGGTATATCTCCAAACATTATTACTCATAAATTGAACGTAGATCCATCTCACCCCCTTGTAAAGCAAAAGCGCAAGAAATTCACCCCAGAGTGAAACAAGATTGTCGACGACGAAGTCAGAAGCTTGCTGGAAACAGGAAAAATAAGGGAAGTCAACTACCCCGAGTGGCTGCCCAACGTGGTTGTAGTCCAAAAGAAAAATGGCAAATGGAGAGTCTGCATCGACTTCACCGACCTCAACAAGGCTTGTCCCAAAGATTCATTCTCACTCCCTCATATCGACTTCATGGTCGACGCAACGGCAGGACACGAAATGCTATCCTTCATGGACGCGTTCAGTGGCTACAATCAAATCCTCATGGAACCAGAAGACCAAGAGAAAATGGCATTTGTCACAAGTCAATGTATCTATTGTTACAAAGTAATGTCCTTCGGACTAAAAAATGCAGGGGCTACTTATCAACGACTAGTCAACAAGATGTTCAAAGATCAGATTGGGGACACGATGGAAGTCTACATAGACGACATGCTGGTCAAATCGAAAAAGAAAGAGGACCACATCGACCACCTCCGTGACAGCTTCGAGGTACTAAAGAGATATAACATGAAACTAAACCCTATGAAATGCTTTTTCGGAGTGTCGTCAGGAAAGTTCTTAGGGTACTTGGTAACACAAAGAGGAATAGAAGCCAACCCAGAACAAGTCAAAGCCATCATCATCCTCCGATCCCCTCGGTGCGTCAAAGACGTACAGAAGCTGACAGGTCGGATAGCAGCTCTGAACAGATTCATCTCAAGGTCATCCGACAAGTGCAAACCCTTTCACGACACTCTCAAGAAGAACAAATCCTTTCAATGGACGAAAGAACATGAAGTTGCATTTCAGAACCTAAAGAAATACATTGCCAGTCCCCTGTTGTTAACCAAACCCAAAGACGACGAACCATTACTACTGTACCTGGCAGTATCGGAGTCGGCCGTAAGCGCAGTTCTAGTCAGAGAAGAAGACGGCAAGCAATCGCCGATATAATACGTCAGTCGAACATTACTACTAGCAGAGACAAGGTACTCGTCGTTAGAAAAACTTGTACTATCACTGGTAATGGCATCGAATAAACTCAAACCGTATTTCGAATCCCATACTATAATTATCCGTACTAACCATCCCATGAGAGCAATCATGAGGAAGCCTGAGTTCACAGGACGGATGGTCAAGTGGGCCATACACCTCAGCGGCTATGACATTGAGTATGAGCCCAGAACAGCGATCAAGTCGCAAGCCCTGGCTAACTTTGTGGCAGACTTCAGCCCAACCCTAGAGCAAGAAGCCGCCAAAGAAGCAACACATCTGTTCGCGAAAGATGAAACAGGAAAATGGGAGCTCTACACCGATGGAGCGTCGAATGCTAGAGGATCGGGGCTAGGGGTCGTGTTGAAATCACCACAAGGGGACAAGATAGCCCAGGCCGTATGATGCGAATGGGACGCAACCAACAACGAAGCTGAATATGAAGCACTCATATTTGGGCTCATCCTGGCGCGCGAGCTAGGAGTCCGAGAGATCGAAGTCATTTGTGACTCGCTCTTAATCGTAAATCAAATACAAGGGTCGTACAACGCCAAGGACGACAGGATGATAGCTTACCTGGACGTGGCCAAGAAGCTAATCGACCAATTCCAAACATTCGACATCAGGCAGGTGCCCAAAGATCTCAACTCTCAGGCTGACGTACTAGCCAATTTAGGGTCCGTCTTAGATCCAAAGGAATTTCCAAATATCCCACTGGCGCACGTCATGACACCAGCCGTTCCAAAAACATCCAAGGAGTCGATCACACCATTGGAGGAACTTGTCACGATGGAGATAGGTGACCGACCAGAGGAAGACATCGTCAACAATCGTGACGACTGGACGTTACCTTACATCAAATGGCTAAAAGATGGCATCCTACCTAACGGCAAAACAGAAGCAAAAAGGCTAAAGGTATAAGCTCTCTCCTTCGATATTATAAATGATGTCTTGTTCAAAAGATTTGTCACAGGGATACTCCTACGATGCCTCAAGACTCCAGAAGTCAGACGTATCTTACAGTCATTACATGAAGGAGAGTGTGGGAACCACACCGGCGGATGAAGCCTCTCGGGAAAAGCTCTGCGAAACGGATACTACTGGCCCACAATGAATAAAGACACGATGGAGTACACCAAGAAGTGCAATACCTGCCAACGACACGCACCCGTTCCTCGTCAACCCTCGGAACTCCTCCATCCGACTCTGGCACTGTGGCCCTTCATGAGATGGGGGATGGACATCGTCGAGAAACTCCCACCTGCATCGGGTCAACGAGTCTTTTTCCTTGCCATGACAGACTACTTTTCTAAATGGATCGAAGCTGAAGCCTACCGAGAGGTAAAGGATCAACACGTCATTTCATTTATAAAATGCAATATCTTGTGCAGATTTGGCGTCCCGTCAGAAATCGTGTGCAAAAATGGCTCCCAGTTCATCAGCCATAAGACTCGAGCTTTCTGCGACCAATGGAATATCAAATTGATCACATCCACTCCTCGATATCCGCAATCTAACGGACAAGCCGAGTCTAGCAACAAAATCATCATCAACAACCTCAAGAAACGCCTCATAGGGGCTAAAGGAAAGTGGGCAGACGAGCTCCCATTCATCCTCTGGTCCGACAGGACCACCCCGAAGAATGCGACTGGACAGTCACCATTCTCACTCGTCTATGAAAGTGAAGTGGTCATCCCCGCCGAGCTATTGGTTCCAACGGCTCGTTACAGTCTTCAGACGAGTGAACAAAACAACATCGAGCTAGCGCACAACTTGGACACAGCAAATGAGACTAGAGAAAAAGCCAGAATTAGAATGGTCAGGTTCCAGCAACAAGTCGCAAGAAGTTACAACAAAAATGTTCGAGCCAAAGACTTCAAAGTTGGCGATTGGGTCCTTAGAAAGACATTCCAGAACACCAAGAATTCGGCCGACGGAAAGCTCGCACCTCAATGGGAAGGACCCTACCTAATCAAAGAAGTGGTCAGACAAGGAGCATACCAATTGGAAGACAAATATGGACAACCGATCCCAAGAAGTTGGAACGCAACACATCTGAAGCTATACCACTTTTAAAACCAGCAAAGTAAGGCACCAACACCCTTTCATTTGCCATGCGCTATTCATTGCTACGAACTCAATTCTATTTCTTGAAACTGAGTACTCACATCTAGTAAGGACATTTCTCCTTGCAAAAACCTAAAGTACAGGACGACATCACCGTACGCACTGGATCCAGTCACAAACAAAAGCGCTTACACTACATTTACACGATCGATCGGAACACGGGGAGATGAATACCACAGGCACGTCGGCACACCGCTTGCCTTACACAATACATAAGGTTAAGACACCTTATTACATTTACGCAATAGAGACATATTGCTTTCCTCCTCGGCATAACACTAAATCATGACTGAACATAAATACATACATTTACAGGCCTCCTTTACATACATACGGCAAACCCTACTCGACGGAGCACACGAGCAAACCCGACATACAAATCAAAGGCGTCAACGACAAACTTCTCTAGAAGAGTCCGACGAAACAAATGAACAAATGAAAAAGTTCAACCCTTTGTAAAACAGATTACATAAAATAAAAACCTAAGCATTTTTTACATACATGCGACCCGCGATGGTGGACGGGTCACCAAAACACATTGTCTGCCTACACACACGTAGGACTTCAATTTATCCACGAACACATTCTGCGACCCGCGATGGTGGACGGGTCGCCAAAACCAGAGAACATTCTACCCACACACAGGTGGGGTCACAAAACAAATTACGAAAGACAGTAAAGGATCAGGGTTCGCAATGTTACCTTCAGCAGGGGCCAGATCAGGAGAAAGCTGGGGCTCGATCGGCACGGTGTCGCCAGAATGGGCCTCGTCTTCACCAGCGCTTTCGTCCAGGGAGTCCTCCCCGACGCCGACCAACCGAAAAAGCTCTGAGCCAGGATTCCCCTTCGGAAACAAGGTGTCCATAGTCTCCTTCTCTGCCTTCAAATCCCAGGTCTCCCGCTTGGCCTCTTCGAACTCCTCGATCATCTCAACACGCGACTTCAACGCGTAAAAAGCGCCTACGTCGCATGCGACCCGACCAGCATTAATCCTAACCTGCATCACCTTCTCTTCAACACTTGACTGGCTCTCACTGATCTCCCTCCGAAAAGCATCCAAGTCATCTTGGCAGCTCTTCAGCTCCTTAGCGAAGCGGCGCTCAGCGTCTCTAAAGCGGCTCTCAGCTCCTTCCACCTTGGTCCTCAAAGACGCCAGATCAAAATCTGACCTAGCAGCCCTATCTTCGGCCTTAGCGACCATCTCTTTGACCCTAGAATACGCGCCCAAGAGAAACTCCAAAGTCTGAAAATGACAAAGTCGAAACAATCAAGGTTCCACCAGATTATGAGGACAAAAACAAACAAACTTGAGATCCGACAAAATGACTTACCTTCCACGCAGAACACCCTGCTTCACCAATATAATCCAAGGGAGAGACGCCATCAACTTCAGACTTCAAAGTCGGATCCTGAGCATGAAAAAGATCGGCAATTGATCGACCGACCGTGTCGATCTTCTCGACTCCACGAGCAGCCGTCGCCTTCTTATTTGGAGTATCCACCACCTTCACATCGCCAGAAGAAGCATCTGCCTTCCTTTTCGAGCCAACTTTGGCTGGGAATGATGACTCCACCGGCGTCGATTTACTCGATGAGGCCCTGACCACTGCCAGCCTTTGCTCTATCAGACCTTTCCCGAACACTCCCTTTAAACGGTAACTCGACCAACCAGCCGGAGACGCTGACACGACAGACAAAACGTAAATCACAAGCAGACGATTAAAAGTACATGAGTCAAACGAAAACTCACACTTGACCCGAGATGACGAAACATTCGACATAACGTCTTGATGTTTACGAACTTCTGCTCCGACGCGGGGATACTAAGAATGATCTTTGTCAGACCTTCTGACTGAGTGTCTACTTCCAACTCTTTAGCCTCAGGGACTACAAAAAAGAAGAGTTAAACAAAGGGTTAAAACACATAAAACAGGCAAAGAGAAGTCGAGTACGTACTCTCAACTCGCCACTCCGACAGCAGAAACAAACAGTCACCCCCCTTCTCCAAAGACGAACGCTCGATGAAGAAAAACTTTGACCCCCATACACGGTCATTTACATCTAAATTGAACACCAAAGGCTTCCGACCCGGACGAATACGCAACTGGACGTGAGAAGAACTCTTCGACCCCAGAGAATAGTTGTACCACAGGGCATCGAAATTAAAACCGGCCCCAGACTGAACATTCAACAAATCTAAAACCCTAAGGATCCTCCACGCCTGCGGCATGACCTGACAAGGCGCAAGCGCCAGGGTCGCTAAAAAGTCCCTAACAAGATGGGAGAATGGAAACGTATGGCCAATCCTAAACGGGTAAGCATAGAAACAAGCCCATCCCTCATAGCGAGCATTGGCTCTCTCGTCTGGATGCGGCAACCTTGCGACCGTCTCTGGAGGAAAGCCTCCGATTTGAAGGATCTGCTCCAACTCTGCCTCCGACAGAGTCCCCGTCAGAGCATCGGCCTCCTTGAGAAAGAAAAGGGGGGGACCTCATTCTTGATCGAGTTCGAGCGAGTAGCAGTCGACTCATACGATTCACTGGAAACCATCTCCAAAGTAGAGAGAAAAGGGAATCGAAGAGCAATTTTTTCAAAAAAGCTTAGCAAAACCTACCAGATGAGGAAACAAAGGAAGAAGATGAGGCCAAATCGTCAGAGACTTGATTCAAATTTATGGAGGGAATCGGCAGGTCACAGAAATGCCCTATCACGAAGCGGGATGATCGCCACGTAGCCCTCGCCTGTTGCGCCCGAATCGGAGGGTGGAGATCGTGCGGGATGGAAGTTGTTTGGACTCCATCTCACAGCTTCCGTGAAGCCCAAAACAACTTGGAGCTATTGTTGGACCCAACATCCTCCAAAGATATCAGAACAAACGAATTGGGCCAAGATCCAAACAAAGTCGAAGGCCAGAGAGAACTGGAGGGAAGCGACGGACATTCCTCAGACGCGTGGGATCCGACCAGCTCCGAAGATCTCGCCCAGGGCATTAATTGCTCGATCGATGACAATGGCAACAACATTAAACATAGAGATTATGCTAGCAATCAAGAGCAAATCCCGAAGATCTCGCCCAGAATTAATAGAAGATATTGAAAACAATATAGTAACGGACACAAGATAAGATTACCATAAATAGACCACAAAGAAGACAATGAAGAGACGCCTGTCTACGCCTGGCTTCTACAGACTTACTCTTCGAAAGTCTTATGAGTACACCCGCTCTAGCTCAAACTCCCTGGAATACTACCCGATCGCAGCCGGTCAAATCACCAAAACACCTGTCGGACAAGACCCGACCCTTTATTCTCTAAGGATAAGTTGTATTTCGATCTGATTCAATCATCAATTAATATACAAATTACATTGCTATTTCGTATCTATTCTTTGCTTGGTTGATCATTTATCTGGTTTGGATTGATTTTTACTACCCGATCGACTCGTTACCCCGTCTAAGGCGATTTAGGTCGTCCGATCTTTTTGCCCCAAAACACCCTGTATCTCTTTATCTCTATCACCTTGTAATGCTTGTAGTTGCGTTACCTTATCTATGTTATGCTACTCTAGTATATCTATCATAACGACTCACTAATTAACCTAGCAGTCGAGGAAATGCTAACTAAGGTAACTAAAAAACTCTTATCTAGTCCCACAAATACAATATTATAATCACATTCTCCAAAGAAAAAATATCCCGGAATAAGCTAAATCTTTTCTCTTTCTCGCGCCTTGCAACCAAAGAAATCTTCAAGATCTTCTTTCCAAATTTAGCAATTGTTTCCAAAGTTTCAAGCGTGTGTTTCTCTGTGTAATCGCATCGTTCCTTTGCGTTGTTCCATTTCGTATTTCCTTTTCACAGCGCGCGTGTCAATACACTATTTTACTCAGCGTCGCTGTTTCTTTGTTGATTCGTCGTTCCTTTACTTCTCTATTTTGATTCTTCTCTTGGTTTTCATTGTTCCATAGTTCTTTCAATCAATCGGAAACACATAGGAAAAAATAAACCATAAAACCTAATGGTGTTTATCATCATCAAAAACTAGATGAGACATCATCGTTCCGACAACACGGTTGCTTCTCAGCATCATCATTCGGAGCAGAATCACACAAACCTTCCTTATTTCCATCAAATCGATCACTAACCCAAGTGTTTAACAATTCATGTACACGTAAATTCAAATCGTTATTTGGATTACTTAACATAAGTCACATAACTTTAGACTCTCCAACTCCAACACAATTTGTCCCGGAGGTCAAATACTAGCGAAATCTATTTTTAACTATCTATATTATCTCAAAATCATTGTCATCCTTGAACTCTAAATTCATCAAAGGAAGCACAAAATCAGGCCTTACGGGATCGGCATCGTCTTTGTCTCCATACTTTTACTGAACATCGCACATATAATTGAATCTTTCGTTGAAGTGGACATAACGCCGCTCTCTCGAGGACATTATGTACAGCTGAACCTTATCCGATCACTATCCCATTTGGGTATGCAAGGATGCTCATTGCAAGGTTTCCTGGTGATACTTTCTCTAATACAATGACCAGAGAAACCATGGAATCATACATGTGTACATTGTGACAATCTTATAGGGTTTGCAGTACATGTATTGTATGGTTTGATAGAGTGCGATTAAGATGTAAAGGCGCTTGTGGAAAGTACAATTTTTCACTCGTTAAATGACAATTGTTAGGTCTTGTAGTTATTTGTAACCACAAGGCTTTTTTTAAGACCAAAGCATAGTAAGTTGAGGTCTGGCTGTAATGTCGGTCCTTGTGGCATTGACTTGAGTAATTTGAAAGAGGAGGATCTCATAACTCCGAAAGCTGTGAAATCTGACTTACTTTGTTAATTAACACCTCTTCTCAAAAGGTTGTAAACGAACTTATATAACTTTCTTTGCCTGCAATTGATGGCCAAGCCCTTGAACCCATGGAACAGTTGATGGAGACTATACTTAGTGTCTACTGTAGGAACTATATTCCTGAATCAAACAGAATTAAGAACTGCAAATATAAACGCACGATAACTGTAAATAAAACAGCAAAAAACTACCGAACAGTAATCGGATTGAATCTGGTTGCAGAGGCGAGACGAATCTCTAACCTTAATTCTAAAATCGCTCCGTATTGCGACGGTTCTATAGCGATTCGAATCCCATGATACAACTGTGATGATCTTCTGTGTTGCACAATCAAACCTCAGAAGCCTGCGAACCGAACTTTCTGTGTGTACTCTCAGAGTGCTCTCTTATAGAGCTTCTGGAGTCCACTAACGAAGTGGAGAAGGTGGAAGAGCATGTTGCGCTTCAACAGAGTGGAGGAGAAGAAGGTGGAAGACCGAGCACTGCCCCTGAATCTCTCCAAGAATGGGTCAAAACAGCAATTTCCCCAGATTGTAGCAGACTGGGTCAAAATAGCTTCAGACTCTGGATCGGTCCAAAAAGTAGCGTTGGCTGGCCAGCCCAAGCTACGTATTGGGCATAAGGCCCAATCCGATCCGATCCAACCCAACCCAACCCAGCCCAAGCCCAGGCTCAGCTTGCCCGCATGGTCCGGTCCGACCCGACCTGACGCGATGCGACTCGACTCGACTCGGATCGGCTCGGCGCGCGTGTGGTCTTGTTGAGCTAGGTCCTCTCCTCATTACACATTGGTAGTGACCCAAGGCCACAACCTTGGATCCACTTTCCTAGTATATATACTAGTGAAATTTATCCCCCAACTTCCAATATCGGACACAAATCTATCCCAAATTGTTTCCAAGTTATGCACTTCATGTAACCAACTTTGGGCCTCCATTTCTCATCCAAACGGAATTCATTTTTATCATATGAGTACATTACGAGAATGTGCTCGCGAAGATGAAGCCAATGCTTCCATTTTCCGGTGTTTTCATTGGTCGGAGCCCACCGGAATTATGCCCGAAAAAGTTACTGGCGCCACTTAAAAATTGAGTTCCAACAATCCCCCACATGAATAGAAATGATTGTAAAACATATGTAGAAAGACAGAATGACTTTTGAGAGTATAGTCGAAAAATCACTGCATCTGGGCTGGTAGCGTTTTTCAGCCTTGAACCACCCATAGTGAGTAGCTATCGGATTTACTCTACCAGGTAGTGAACATGATGTCTTGAACCACTCGGGCTTTGATGTAAACCGAAACAACATCTATCACACAGTTTCATCTTCTCACAGAACTAGATTCTCTTGTTGTGTTCATTTTGGCCTTGAACATCCCTGGTTATTCATGAGTGAACTTGGAGAATGTAGCCTCTCTTCATTCTCCTAGAAACGGCCCCATTTCACACTCATAAGGTGATTGTCCATAAAGAGTATCCTGTCATACCCCACTTTTATTTCAAAGCTATGGAATCATTAAAAGCCAAGCTTAACCTCAACTTATACAGGTAGCACTGTTCATCATTCTAGGAACTGGGAGGAGAACTGAGTCTCCCAGTGCTCATCTAGATTCAGCCTGATTTAGTTTTCCCTTTGAACCTACATCTTGGGATCTACAGTCACGTAGGTGGGGTTTTCGATCAAGCATCATCTTTGGTCATAGGCTTTAAACTCATTCCTCTTGATGATTTGACAACTTGATCTCGTGACAGACCTTTAGTAAATGGATCCACTAGGTTGTCAGCCGATTTGATATAATCTATTGAGATTACACCATTCGAGAGTAGTTGTCTAATGGTTTTGTGTCGTCTTCTTATATGACGTAACTTACCATTGTACAAACGACTCAGTGCCCGTGCTATAGCCGATTGACTGTCACAGTGTACACATAAAGCTGGCACTAGTTTGTCCCACATCGGGATATCTTCCAAAAAGTTCTGAAGCCATTCAGCTTCCTCTGTTGCTTTGTCTAAAGCAATGAACTCAGATTCCATAGTGGATCTGGCCAATAGTGTTTGTTTGGAAGATTTTCATGATACTGTTGCACCACCAAGTGTAAATACATATCCACTTGTGGACTTTGAGTTTCTAGAGTCTGATATCCAGTTTGCATCACTGTATCCTTCCAGAACTGCTGGGTATTTTCCATAGTGCAGCCCATAATTTTGAGTATATCGCAAGTAGTTCAATACTCTAGTTATCCCTTTCTAGTGACGGTGTCCTGGGTTGCTTGTGTAGCGACTTAGTACATTTACTGAGTGTGCCAAGTCAGGTCTTGTGTAATTGGTCAAGTACATCAGACTTCCAATCACATGTGCATACTCCAATTGTAACACTGCATCCCCCGAGTTCTTAGTCAAGTGGAGATGGGGGTCCACGGGACTCTTTGCAGTCCCACTTGAGTAGTTCTTGAATCTCTCAAGTACTTTTTCAGCATAGTGAGCTTGAGACAGGATTATTCCTTCAAAATGTCTAGTAATTTTAATCCCTAGTATGACATCTGCTAGTCCCAAGTCTTTCATGTCAACTTCCCACTAAGCATGTTATTAGTTGGGTTGATCATGTCTTTATTGCTTCCAATGATAAGCATGTCATCTACGTATAGACACAACAAAATATATCCATTTGGAGTGTTTTTGAAGTAGATGCATTTGTCACATTCATTGATGCTGAAGCCATTTGACATCATTACATTGTCAAATTTTTCATGCCACTGTTTTGGAGCTTGTTTGAGTCCATATAAGGACTTTACAAGTCTACACACCTTGTGTTCTTGTCCAAGGACAACATAACCCTCAGGTTGTTTCATATATATCTCCTCTTCTAATTCTCCGTTTAGAAAGGCGGTTTTCACATCCATTTGATGGATTTCTAGGTTTTGTAATGCTGCTATTACTATTAGCATTCTGATTGAAGTTATTCTCGTGACCGGAGAATAAGTGTCAAAGAAATCCAAGCCCTCTTTTTGCCGGAATCCTTGCACCATAAGCCTAGCCTTGTGCTTCTCTATTGAGCCATCGGTTTTCAATTTTGTTTTGAAAATCCATTTGCACCCAAGTGCTTTACACCCTTGTGGCAAATCGACTAACTCCCATGTATGGTTTTGCATAATGGAGTCTATTTCGCTTTTGACTGCTTCCTTCCATGAAGGTGCATTAGGTGTAGACATGACTTCTTTGAATGTTCTAGGCTCATTCTCTAAAAGAAAGGCCGTTATGAACTCATGCCCAAACGATTTATCCTTTTGAGCTCTTTTGCTTCGTCTAGGTTCATCTTTTTCCTCTTTTGTTTCATTTACAAAAGTGCATGCTTCTCTTTGTTCACGAGTTCATTTCGGATGTTCTTGATTCCATTATTGTATTTGCATGTACGTCAGATTTATATACCAAAAACCGATAAGCACTACTATTGTGTGCATATCCTATGAAAATAAAGTCAACGGTCTTAGGTCCAATTGTGACCTTTTTAGGAGGTGGTACTACCACTTTTGCTAGGCACCCCCACACTTTGAGGTATTTGTACGATGGTACGTTACCTTTCCAAAGTTCGTATGGCGTCTTGCCAGTAACCTTATGCGGTATCTTGTTGAGGATATAATTGGTGGTAAGCAACGCTTCCCCCCACATGTTCTGAGGTAACCCAGATTCCTGCAACATTGCATTCATCATCTCTTTCAGAGTTCGGTTCTTTTGTTCCGCAACTCCGTTAGATTCTGGTGAGTAGGGAGCAGTTGTTTGATGAATAATCCCGTGTTCTCCACAGAACGCGTTGAAAGGTTCATCATACTCGCCTCCTCTATCACTTCTGATTATTTTTAAGGTTTTGCTAAGTTGGTTTTCAACTTCCAACTTGTATTCCTTGAATTTTTCCAAGGCTTCATCCTTGCTTCTTAGCAAGTATACATAATAGTATTTTGTGCAATCATCGATAAAGGTCACGAAATACTTTTTACCGCCTCTAGTTTGCATAAATTTTAAATCACACAGATCTGTGTGTATTAAACCTAGAGGTTCGGTTGTTCTCTCTACATGCAGGGATGGCGTTTTTGTGAGTTTGGCTTGTACGCATACTTCACATTTGTTTTTACTTGATTTGCATTTTGGAATCAGGTTCATGTTAATCAGTCTTCGTATAGACTTGTAATTCACATGCCCTAATCGTTCATGCCAAATATTAAAAGACTCAACAACATAAGCAATAGGATTATTCTTTTTCATTGAAACATCGGATACAATAGATTTTGGCTGGCCAGCCCAAGCTACGTATTGGGCCCAAGGCCCAATCCGATCCAACCCAACCCGGCCCAAGCCCAGGCTCAGCTCAGCCCGCCCGGTCCGACCCGACCCGACGCGACTCGACTCGGCGCGCGTGTGGTCTTGTTGAGCTAGGTCCTCTCCCCATTACACATTGGTGGTGACCCAATGCCACAACCTTGGATCCAATTTCCTAGTATATATACTAGTGAAATTTATCCCCCAACTTCCAATGTGGGACACAAATCTATCCCAAGTATCTATGATCAACTTGTTATACGAATAGTGGATGTTGTTTGACTAAGTGTTTTTTCCCCATTACTGAATCCATCACATCTAGTTGTTTACTTTTGCATGTTTAGATTAATTAAACAAACAAAATCCCCCTTTGGTTACGTTGGATTGACATACGAATTGCATATTTAGATAGAATTCGTCTCCCTGTGGATTCGACCTTTACTTACCTAGGACTACGGTTTAGGGTTTGTTTGGATATTTTGCATTGCAGTTTTTAGAACGACAAAAACTTGTTATCACCTCTCGACCGCCTCTTCCTTGAGAAAAGGCAAGAGATTTGTGAGTATTACTCTTACTGGGGCTCGTTTAATCTCTTCACGTGGTTATAGCTTTATATAATGTTGATGCAAGTGTGTGCTTGAGAACTAATTGGCTTGGAGTCCTAAAATTGGCCCGTGTCAGAACACGTGATGGATGGCTAGGGTGCTTTAGCATTGGGCTTCAAATAGGAGACGACTATGTAGCTTTTGGGATTGACTATACTTGCTCGATGTCTCATTCGGATACTTGAAAGTATAGGCTAGTATAAGAGATATGCCTTCGATAGAGTAATCAATACTAGGTCTGAAGCCCTACTAATGAGATAAAGGATGAATGCACTCGTCCAAGGTAAGTTTGATGGATAGGCAAGCATCTCTCAACTTTAGCCATTTATAAATATATATACATGTGTTTTTCATATGGAAAACTGACTTGAGCGTCGGAGAGCCTGCCCCGGGGAGGCCCTCTCCGGGGTGTTTTGAGGTGAATCTGGCGCATGAGAAGGTTGTCGGGGCTCAAGAATAGCTATATACGATCCGGAGAGGCGTGAAGGATAGTATCTGCATCAGAATTGAAGCATGAAGCCAGAGGCCCCATCCTACGCGAAGCCAGTGACTAAGAAGTTGCGGAGGACGTCCCCAAAACAAACAAATCCTCAAACAAATCTGAGTCAAGGGTGTGTTGACCCTCGACACCTTCACGAATCATTGAAACAGAACTCAACAATGAGCTCCTTCCAACCTCCTTATTGGTGCTATATCATAAGAAAAAGAAGCCAAAGGCAAGGCGTTATGCCCGAAAAAAAGCCAAATGCGTGACTTTATCCATCGTTTTACCTCTGACACTAAAGCCAATGGCAAGAATTGTGAATGAGGACTAGAGTTTTCCAGAGAGATTCTCCTTTTCATTATACTCTAACGAGTTTTTATAGCCTGTGGATTAATAAAGAAACCCTAGATATTATCTAATTAATAATATATTAAAAGATAATCAAAATAGTAAATGCATTAATCATAAAAGGGTATGTGTATTTCCAATTATAACCCTTGAGCATTTTTTACCTCTACGTACAACTAGAAAAAACTTGGGAGAGATTTATCTAGTTAAGTTATACCAGAATACAAAGTTTTGTTATTTGATCAGCTCTACTTTGTAGTGTTTATCTAGGAGTTGTTACCGGTGTTTTAGGTACCATTTGTATGGGTTTAGAGCACAACTGTGGAGTATGGAGTTGGAGAGTAGAAGTGTGGATTCAATGGTCTGGAGAAGCTTAAACGAAGATTTATTGAAGACGAGGAGTAGACCACTTGAGGAGACCAAGGAAGATAGAAGGAAGAAGCCACACGAAGGAGAATAGAGGGGAGCCACTAGTACAAAAACGTGTTTTTAGCCCGGGCGTTTTTTCACATATAGCCCGGATATACCATAAAATAGGTCCGGGCTTCAAGTTGATGTGATAATAGAGTATTTAGCCCGGATGTTAAAACACGCCCGGGCTAAAAAATCAAGACCTTTTAGCCCGGATCTGGGTAAGTCCGGGCTAAAAAGGCCCTTTGTTTAAACAAAAAAATCTGGACTATTTAGCCCGGCTCTCATTCACATCCAGGCTAAAAAGTCCATTTTTTTGGAAAAAAAATGTACAATACACCACGGTCCGCTGGGTACCTATTACTTCCGTGAAGCTAGTGGGGTGGTGGCTAAAAAAATTACAAGAGATATATCAAGAGCATACACATCAATTCAATCTAAATAATCAAGTTATATACAATTCAATGATTGACTACAAGTCAATAACCTAGCAAGATAGCTAGAAGAAATTGAAGTACTTGATAAATTCATTTCATCAACATTTGTATACAGCTCAAGTTTAGATTAAAAACAAACTAGTATGACAACTTCCAAAATTACAAAGCTAATGGAGGCCTAACATCTAAAATTAACTAGGTACCAATTAGATATGTTCATTTAAAACACATTTGGGAAATCACATAACAAGGATTCTTCTCACAACTATAATGGATATTTATACACACATTTAAGTATTTTTCATCTCTTCTGCACTAACCCATGAAAAAGATAATATTAAAGAGTGTAACCTGCATAAGAATGTACAAGTTCAATCCAAGTGGCATAAACTTCTTGACATTCCTCCATTGTTGATTGTTTATATTACCTGACAAATGGACATAGAGTAGAAAGAGACGAAGTCATCTAAAACTGATCAACATGACAGCCAAGCAAACTCATGTTCTCCTACCTAAATCACTGGAGAAAGGAAATGAAAAGAATTATCAAACTACACTAATATGTGATCATACTATCCAGAAAACAGAAATGAAAAGAATTACCAAACTACACTAATAACAGAAATGAAATATAAACAAGGGAATCATACTAACAGAAATGAAATATAAACAAAATGGTAAGTTCAAGAAAGCTTTTGATTACCTTTTTAAAACATGCTTCATTCTTGTCTGTCCAGAATATGAATTAAATTTGTAATTCAAAATCAAACCACTTGATGAATTACAGAAAAACATTGGTGGAATTTGAAAATATAATCAGAATAGAAAGACACAGTGTGCAACCACAGTTTTCTGCTCCCTCTGAAGGTTCAAAGACATTTTAAAAACATGCAAACATGTATAGAAGATTCAGGGCAAAGCTATTCATTACCTTCATGCCAGCTGCCATGGCATGATCTATGGCTGCAGCAAGATCATTATCTGAAGTACAACAAAATCACACTCCTCATCTTCATACTGCAAATGAATTAACCATTTACCTTGAACTGTAAGTAAAAATCATTAACTTAAAACATCCTCAAACAAAAATACTCTTAGGATTTACCAAAATCTGAGGCAGATTACTGCGATCAATGTTATCTCCCACCCTTTCGAGTATACAGGTAAGGAGATCAGTGAAGCTACTAGTATCTGCACATGGCAAAGAAAAACAAAATGGAGCTGAATAACCAGTAGATTTCCACAAATATGTCAGCAATGAAGACAAATCAGTATAAATTACCAGAAATAAAGCGGTGCACTCTGCCCTTTCTATCTTTAAGTTTGAAAGCAAATGTATGTGGCTGGTGTGGATAGGCAAAAGACCTCCCTGTCTCCGCTCCATCAGATGCAGGCTTCATGGAGAACTCACTGGTGCAAGGTAATAAAACCATAACTGAGCACATAACCACATGCCGGTGGCACATAACTTGGGATAATCAGAATTACCTTCTTGTGTCTTCATCCTCATCTGTATGTCCCAACTGCATGGCTGTATCCCAAAATTCTTGCATCATGCTGGATGCAGCTTCATTGTTAACTCCACCAGCATGTCCAATCTAAGCAACAGAAACACCATTAGATGAAATCTCTTCATAATGCCAATACATGCTAACATAACGAAATGAAACATCATTGAACAACATGAACTCCACCGGAATCATTTGTTCAGTTCTGCAACTTCAAGCCAAACCTCCAAAAATTGAAGGTGGCAATACCCATGCCTTTTGAGGGCTAAATTACAAGCCTCAACTCTCCCATTTACCGCTAATGAAGCTACCAATATTTATCCCCAAAAAGAAAGAGATTTTCTTAAATTAAAAAAAAAAGATTGCAAGGGAATCTGAAACTCCATTTTATCTTCATCTCCCAATATTTGGCAGAGAGAAACTCAAATTTCATAAAATGAAATATTCCATGCATCCAGCTAATTGAGGCCATTAAAGAGACAATGAGTATGTCTGCATAAACAAGCTTAATGATCATATGAGGGCTAGAGAACTTATTATTATCATATTCTACATTTGGTGTTTAATGATCATATGGATAGTGTTTGAAACTCTTTATACCATGAAAATCATGACTCGTAAATACAAGCAACCAATTGACTACAGTTTTTTCATAAGAAACATATATCCTGCATGATCTCATCTCAATTTGATTTGCTTGTATAACAGGGAAATATATTAGGTCAAATTGACTCTAGACCCTGAGCATATGGGCATAATCACTAATTGGGTAAACAGGGAAGACTTTGAAGTCATGGTCATGGCGAATAGTTATGGCTGTAGGGACCAGGACCACATCGAAGCCATGTTACTACAACTCACCAGCTTATGAAGCAACTCAGGACTTTGGACAAAAATGCCAGGAAAGTGCTTTTTAACAGCTGCCTGAAATCTACTGAAATAATGTCCAGGTACACCATACCAGATCTTTGGAGCACCAATGTGTAGACAACAAAGAGCATATAGATAATGCTCTGCTAGTTCCTGCATAAAAGCATATAAGATATACATTTAATAATAACCCAGACATCAGAAGAGGGATACAGATGGTGGTCGAATAATACTCCACCTTGTGTGATTGGTCGAATAATACTCCACCTTGTGTGATTTTCTACTCGAGGGAATAATGAGATACACAGATAAAAGAAAATGATAAGATCAACCATCTTTCTTTTCCTGAATAGCTAATTAGTAGTTCATGAAAGAGAAAGTCTTACCCAAGGAAGAGTTGAGAAGCACAATCCAATTTGAAACTTAGGAGCTAAATCGCCTACAGAGTCTGAGTTCTCTAAGGAAAGAAGAGAACCAGGCAGCCTAGAAAGATTGCTCAAATTCCATCCTGAGTCTTGATAACCAATGGAATTGGATGTCTCCGTCTTCAAGGATTCTAGAACTTTATTTCTTTAACTTTCGGCATCAAGATTGGCTCGACGAAGCACCTAAATAATCAGAAGTTCAGAAAAATATAACTTGCCATTATCACAAGAGAAAATTTTGAGAATGTGAACTCGATTAACCTCTCACATACTTCAATTTCTGCAGTTAGTTTCTCCAAAATCCGCCAATATTCACCTTCAATATCCTCTTTTGAAGGTTCCTAACTGAGTACTTATGCAATTAGATGTGACATAGAGTACAACAATAACAGTGAAATGAATATGCACACTTCATCCACCATCTACCAGCGTATTACAATATGATAACAGGATTCTAACATTTTACATTGTAAAAGACTAATGAAGATGAGATGGAGCTGACTAAAACAAAACTACTAGTACTGAGAAAGTGAGAATCATAAAATAAAAAATCAGAGAAAGAGCCATGGATGAGGTGAAACAATAATATACAATAAGAAAAGTCACACGTAAGTACATTAAACATCCTAAACTGAATAGCATCCTCATATCAATAAGAAACAAAATAGCATCCTACAGGATTTCATGACACTGCAGGATGATACAAAATAACATCCTACAAACGTTGTACCTATATCCATCTTTACACTCTTCTCTATTAGCCCTAAACATGCTTCAATGATTAAATTTTCAGTTCTGGTTATACTAATCTAGACTTGTATTGGTAAAAAGGTTTGGAGAAGCTGAGACAAATTAACCAAATGAAGACAATAAAACAATTCGATCTCTATGAAGCTGAGACTAATTTGGAGAAAACTGAGGTTCACTCCTAAGTCCAAATGCACAACTAATTCAAGATTCAAGATGCTCAGTTAATTATAATGTTTAGCAATACAATGGAGAAATGTTGAATGCTTTGACTCTTGCTCGAAATTCCACAGAGAGAGGCAAATTAGAGAGATTACAATCAGATAAAGAGAAAGAGACATTACGCGGTGGATGGAGGCGGAGCTGAGCACGACGAGGTTGAGAGGACGCAGACGGAGGTGGAGCAGAGCACGGGGAGGTTGAGATGACGCGGACGTCCAGCTTGTCTGAGAACCGACTGCGAGCTAACCACGGCGAGGAGGACGCGGACGGAGGTGGAGCTTAGCACGGCGAGGTTGAGAGGAGGCGGACAAAGGGATTTTCTAGGGTTTAGACCTAGCAAGGAGGAGGTAGATATTGAGGGGACAAAGGGATTTGGGAGTGGAGGAGGTAGATATTGAGGGGACAAAGGGAGTGGAGTACGTAGTAGCGACTAGCGAGCTCGATGGATTCTAGCTAGGGTTCATGATTTGGGGATGAAGGGGGAGTGAGAGGAGATGACGAAACGTCGTTCAATTTTTTTGTTGAGTATGGAGTTCTTTTGCTGAAGTAAAAAAAAAAATATCTTTTAGCCCGGTTGATAGAAGAACCGAGATATATATTCTGGTTTATATGGATTAAATAGCCCGGTTGATAGCTGGTTCGATAAATCCGTGCTATATTTATCCAAGGAAAATAAGATTTTCAACTATATAGCCCGGATATTTACATTAAAAACACGCCCGGGCTATATAGTTATAACGTTTAAAGTGAAATCTAGCATTTAGCCCAGGCTTTCTTTCGCATATCCGGGCTATTTTCTTATCCCAATGATAAAATTCGAAGAAATGTTATATTTTGTGGCTTATTAGCCCGAATTTAGATGGTCCGGGCTATTTTTTCACGGGGTAAATGATCATTTTTGTACTAGTGAGCCGCGACCGCGGACGGAGGAAGAGTTGATCGCGGCCAAGTCGAAGCATAGACCCAGCCGGGTCTACAGGCGAAAATCCGCGACCGTGGAAAATGTGCCGCGCCCGCGGAAAATTCCCCAGCATCCACGAAGTCAAGAGCAAAGTTCTATTTTCCGCGACCGCGGAATGACACGGGAGCGAGCCCGCGAGGATTTCCGAACTTTCTTTCTTTTTACCTTTTTCGATTTTCTTTCTTTTATTATTTCGAACATTATACTTTATTTCCTTTTAGGATTGTTTTCGTTATCTTTTCACTTTAGCTTTAGGGTTAGGTTATTTAACCTAGTTTCTCTTTCATTGTTAATCATCACGTTACAATTCAGTTTTTCCATTCAGCATTGTTTTCCTTTAAACTATGAAGAACTAAGCACCCTTTGCTTAGTCCGATAATTGAAGCCTTCATTTGATTCATGATTGTGAGGTTATAGCTCTATTTCCTATTCCTTTGAATTATATCTTTTCTCTTGAGCATATTCTTATTGATTCTTATTGATTTGACTGGTTTGGCCAACTAGTTGATATTAGTAATTGTCAATTGCTAGGGTTTGGATATTTCGGGTTGAGATTCCTTATCTGTTGTAGCATCCATGATATTCTAGGACTGGTAGGACTAGTTTATTATGAAAGAGATTTGATTATATGTTAAATATTGCGGTTCGTGGTGTTGCATGTATCCTGGTTAATTCATATGCTTCTTGCTGCTATTGAATTAAATCTTGAAGGTTGGTAGGGATTGTTTAATACTTAGGGTTGCCTGGACTGGTAGGACTGGTAACTAATTCAGAATAGGGACAAGAATAATCAAAGGAAGGAATAGAGATAACCTAGGACCAATCAATCATATGAATGGTGGATATTTGTTTGGCTAAGTGTTTTCCCCAATTGATTTCAACCTTTTGTTTTGTTTACTTTGCTTTGTTTACTTGTTTCACAACAATCAACCAATTCCCCCATTTGTTACCTTTGACATACGACTTTGCACTCTGAAAGATTACTTCCTCCCTGTGGAATTCGACCCTTGCTTGCCTGTTCTACATGTTTAGGTTTGTTTAGGATTATTTTGTTTATGCGCCTCGACAGCGTTTATCAAATTGGCGCCGTTATCGGGGAGGCAAGTTTTAATTTTTCTTGGTGTTTGTTTGTGTGTCAACTTTTGTTTGGACCTATCTTACGGTCCACATCCGTGCTACTGATTTTTTTTCTTTTTCTTTTTTGATCTTGATTTAGAGATGGAGAGATTTCCCCAAGTCCGGCAGGAGCCGCGATATGACCCATACTCCTACGCATTTACTCCAGAGAGGGGGTATCACCCAACTTCAAGTGCAGCAAGGCCAGTTAAGCCCTGCAGAATCTGTCATGATCCGCTGCACCCCACTGACGAGTGCCCAAGACTTCTTGAACATGCAGCTGCAGTAAACGCTGCAAGAGGTTTTGATCCGCAGAGGCCGAGATATGTCCCATACTCAAACACCTACAACCCAGGGTGGAGGGATCACCCCAATTCGAGTTATGGGGACCATCAATACCCTCCATATGGCCATGACTACCAGGAGTCTTACCCGGGGCCATAGGATTTCTATCAGCAGGGCACCCCACAATAGTGTAATCCAACCTATGAGCATAGACCGCCGGTGTCCAATCCAAGTTATGAGGATTCGTTACGATCTCTCACTCAGAGCATTACAAAGATAGTCCAACAATATCAAGAAACGAATTTTCTCATCCAGAACCTGAAGAATCTGACGGAGCCAATGAGCAAAATAGAGACCGAGAAGTCAGCGAAACTACTCTCTCACCCAATAGTGCATCAGAGGGAGAATGTCTTCTCGATGACCCTACAGAGTACTGAGCAGCAGCATGTCGAGACTTTCAGATGGGAGACGGGAGCTGAGTACCGCGAGATGTTGGAAGAATAAAACCCGAGACCGTGGGAGGTGTGCCACGACCGCGGTTTGCTTTTAAAGGAGCTGGGCCTTCCAGACAATATCTACGACCGCGAGGTGCTCTGCGAAGAAGATATGCCCTGGGAACTGGAAGAATTCAGTGACCACGAGGAAGAAGGCCGCGACCACGGGGTTCTCGTTGAGGTAGAGCCGAAATTCGACGCCTTTCCGCGATCGCGGAAAAAGCACTGAACTAGGGGAGCTGATCGGAGATATTCCGCGACCGCGGACACAAATCCGCGATCGCGGAAATGCGCCTGGAGCCCAAGACCCCTTCGAAGCTGCATACGACGCATATGTGCGCCCCAATTTTCCCCCGCTCAGTTCATTGAAGCCTCCCGCACCCTTTCCCGAGGCTCTGAAGGACACTAGAAAGGTGGAGAACGACAATGATCTATTTGACACCTTCAGTAACTGCGAGGCAAACATTCCTTTGTTCAAACTGGCAAACAACATCCCTCGCTGCGCAAGAAGGACACCAGAAAGGCGTTGGGAAAAATCAAGAAGAGGCCAAAGGAGAAGCATAAGAAGGAGGCCTTGATTCAAGTGGCGGATTTCTACATGCTGGATACGGGACAGGACAAACATGCAACCCCTGAGATGTTGGGTAGGCCATTTTTGAAGATGGCTAGTGCAATCATTGATGTGAACAGCGGTCTACCAACCATGAAGTGTAGGAGAATGAGGATCAAGCTCAACGTAGAGAACACAAAGAGGCATCCCCCTAATATAGACCCCAGGAGTTCAGTTGTTGTACGTAACCCAAATTGAGTGGGAGAGCACTATGTCGAGCCACGACAATAACTAAGGCGTTGTCCGGGAGGCAACCCGAGGTATGTATTTCTTTCTGTCTTTTCATTCCACATCTTTAGTTTTCATTGTTTTATTTTGCCTAGTCTCGTTTTGCGTTGTTTTTGTTTTTGTTTTTGCATTTGTACTAACCTGCAAGAAGGAGGCCCGAACCATTATTGAAGATGGTGTGAATCACCAATGTAAGTCCTCTTTCTCCCTGCACTTGAAAAAAAAAAAGTTCTACCGACGGCCAGCTGTCCGAGTTCCCATGGAGAGACGGTGTGCATCATGTTGCCAAGGAAGAGACATTAGCCCCACATATTTATTTGGCAATGATGATGGCCCTACATACGACAGCTGAGGAGGAGGAACACCAGGGCCCACAACACGATTACATCTGGGCCCATTTTTTGTGTTCATTGAAGGTCGTGCAGCCCCGAATTCTTTGATATGCCACTACATTTTCCAGTGGATTCCTTTTGGTTGCACGGTGGAGTTTGAGTTTGAATATGCCCGCGCAACACCAGAGACATGAGCTTTATTGAGTTACCGCCAGCAACAACTTCAGTGTCCAAGCCAACTCAACGACGGTTGTGAGTTTTTTTCCCCCTTCCATGTGCTTCTATCTTTTTTGTCTTTCATTACATTGAGGACAATGCAATGTTTAAGCATGAGGGAGTATTCTATACTTGCTATGTCGTTGAGGAGAAAAGAAAAAGAAAAAAGCCAAAATAGAAAAAAGGCAAAAACAGAAATCCTGGGATAAGTCGAAAACCCGAAAGGACGGCTTAGGTAATAAGCAGGTGGCTTGGACCAGCATTAGGCTGGGGTAATAATTGGTCAAGAGTAATGTGAGTATATGTGAACCCATCTATTGAAAAATGAAATGAGTGGCTTGGTGAAAACCCGAAAGGGCGCCTTGGCAAAATGAGTGAAAAGAAGAAGAGTGGTTATTAGGAATCATCATTTTACCTGGAGTGGTGACATAAGAAGAGGTGATATAAGGAGGTTTCGGGTAGGTCACTCTAGAGCGATAAGAAGATAGATGGAGGCTAGGATTAGATTTTTATCCACTCTATGGTGTTCGGGATAAGCTTGGGGAAGTACTCTGCTTTCCTTTAAGCTTGGATGGTGTTGAGTCATGTGTTGTATTATGTGTTGTGTTGTACATATTGTGTTGGTGCCGTGGAGTTTAATGTTTAGGTACAATTCTTGGTGGAGATGATTTTTCTGTGCTTCCTGAAACCTTGGATATTTGATTGGAGGAGTAGGTTTTATTCTAGCTTACTCGAGGACGAGCAAGGTTTAAGCATGGGGGAGTTTGATCAGCTCTACTTTGTAGTGCTTATCTAGGAGTTGTTACCGGTGTTTTGGGTGTCATTTGTATGGGTTTAGAGCACAATTGTGGAGTATGGAGTTGGAGAGTAGAAGTGTGGATTCAGTGGTCTGGAGAAGCTTAAATGAAGATTTATTGAAGACGAGGAGTAGACCACTTGAGGAGACCAAGGAAGATAGAAGGAAGAAGCCACACGAAGGAGAATAGAGGGGAGCCGCGACCGCGGACGGAGGTAGAGTTGATCGCGGCCAAGTCGAAGCATAGACCCAGCTGGGTCTACAGGCGAAAATCCGCGACCGCGGAAAATGTGCCGCGCCCGCGGAAAATTCCCCAGCATCCACGAAGTCGAGAGCAAAGTTCTATTTTCCGCGACCGCGGATTTCTTTCTGCGACCGCGGAATGACACGGGAGCGAGCCCGCGAGGATTTTCGAACTTTCTTTCTTTTTACCTTTTTCGATTTTCTTTCTTTTATTATTTCGAACATTATACTTTATTTCCTTTTAGGATTGTTTTCGTTATCTTTTCACTTTAGCTTTAGGGTTAGGTTATTTAACCTAGTTTCCCTTTCATTGTTAATCATCACGTTACAATTTAGTTTTTCCATTCAACATTATTTTCCTTTGAACTATGAAGAACTAAGCACCCTTTGCTTAGTCTGACAATTGAAGCCTTCATTTGATTCATGATTGTGAGGTTATAGCTCTATTTCCTATTCCTTTGGATTATATCTTTTCTCTTGAGCATATTCTTATTGATTCTTATTGATTTGACTGGTTTGGCCAACTAGTTGATATTAGTAATTGTCTATTGCTAGGGTTTGGATATTTCGGGTTTAGATTCTATATCTGTTGTAGCATCCATGATATTCTAGGACTGGTAGGACTAGTTTATTATGAAAGAGATTTGATTATATGTTAAATACTACGGTTCGTGGTGTTGCATGTATCCTGGTTAATTCATATGCTTCTTGCTGCTATTGAATTAAATCTTGAAGGTAGGTAGGGATTGTTTAATAGTTAGGGTTGTCTGGACTGGTAGGACTGATAACTAATTCAAAATAGGGACAGGAATAATCAAAGGAAGGAATAAAGATAACCTAAGACCAATCAATCATATGAATGGTGGATATTTGTTTGGCTAAGTGTTTTCCCCAATTGATTTCAACCTTTTGTTTTGTTTACTTGTTTCACAACAATCAACCAATTCCCCCTTTGTTACCTTTGACATACGACTTTGCACTCTGAAAGATTACTTCCTCACTGTGGGATTCGACCTTTGCTTGCCTTTGCTATTTGTTTAGGTTTGTTTAGAATTATTTTGTTTAGGCACCTCGACAGCGTCTATCATTATTCCAATAAATTTCTTACTGATTTACGGTCTAGTTGAAATGGTTGTGCAAACACATCGCGCCTAAGTAGAGCGCGCTGGTTGGATTCACATCAACTATTTTGGGTTGTGGTGATTCAACTCTCCAAAAACAAATCTTAAATTTTAATATGGACATTCTACGTTGGCCAAGTGTTCGATTTCATACATTGGATGACATTTTGACATGTATATTTAATTTATTCGATCATGAGTAATCATCATTGTTGTTATTATGTGCTAAATTGGCTGTATTTCTGGGAGCCATTTGAGTGCCCACGGAAGGTATTCTTCATATTCTTTATCCACGAAGAAAGTTGATCGAAATCCAAGAAAATAAACAAAGTGAAACATGTACTAATCAAATTGAGATTTGCAAACGGAAAGGTATACTTTGAGAGAAAGGCAAGGAATCGAAGATTCCTATTTTTGCCCCCTTCTTCATCTCAACTGAATCATAGGTTTAGAATCTCCTGTCCTGGGTTGTTTATTTTGTGGGGGTTTGCGTTTGTTGATATTCAATTGCAAGTAACGAAAAAGGTAAGCAAGCTTTAGAGTTAGACCCAATTAAATAGGATTAATTGTTGCCCTTTCTAAATCTCTTGCCCCCCATGCCACCTTAATATATGTGGGCTCCAAACACTTGTCTAGCTTAAAACTAATCCATTTCAATCTACCTTGCTACTTATGGAATGTCTCCAAAACCCACAAAACAAATGAAGCTGCCTTGCTACTTTTGGGTGATTTTGGCTCTCTTCTGCCTGCTCTACAACACTGGTATTCTCAATTCCCCAGTTCACAATCATATTATGTGTGTTTCCAGAATAATTAGCTCGTTCATAATAATTTGTAAGTTGCAGTAAATGCATTCACCGGGACATATGGGGTGAACTACGGGAGGATAGCGGACAACCTGCCACCTCCGGAGAGCGTGGTGGTGCTGCTGCGATCGGCTCGGATCAAGAACGTGAGGATCTACGACGCGGACCACAGCGTGCTGGAGGCGTTCAACAACTCGGGCCTGGATCTCACCATCGGCCTGGGGAACGAGTTCCTGAAACAAATGAGTGGCGACCAGAACCTGGCCATGGACTGGGTGAAGCAGAACGTCGAGCCCTACGCGTCGACGGTGAAGGGGGTGGCGGTGGGCAACGAGGTGTTCTCCAGCCCTGATCCGGACCTCTGGGAGGGCCTCATCGGGACCCTCAAGAACGTCTACGCCGCCCTCGACAGCCTCCACCTGGCGACCCGCGTGGAGCTGTCCAGCCCCCACTCGGAGGGCGTGTTCGCCACCACCTATCCCCCGTCGTCGGGGGCCTTCAAGGACGAGCTGCTGCCCTACATGAAGCGGCTGCTGCAGTTCTTCGGGCAGGCGGGCTCCCCCTTCTACATCAACGCCTACCCCTTCCTGGCCTACATCAGCGACCCCGCGCACATCGACATCCGCTACGCACTCTTCAAGAAGAACCCGGGCGCGTACGACGCCAAGACCAAGCTCCACTACGACAACATGTTCGACGCCCAGATAGACGCCGCCTACGCCGCCCTGGAGAGGGTCGGGTACGGGGGGACCGAGGTGATCGTGTCGGAGACGGGCTGGGCGTCCAAGGGGGACGCCGACCAGCCCGGGGCCACCGCCGCCAACGCCCTGACCTACAACAGGAACCTCAGGAAGAGGCTGATGAAGAAGAAGGGGACGCCGTACCGGCCCAAAACGCCCGCCAAGGCCTACGTGTTTGCCCTGTTCAACGAGGACTTGAAGCCTGGGCCCACCTCCGAGAGGAACTTCGGCCTTTTCAATCACGACGGGAGCATCGCTTACGACATGGGCTTCAAAGGCCTTGTTTCCTCTTCCTCGTCCTACTTCAAGGCAACGGAGGGATGGAGATGGCTCGCCTCCTTCACTACAGCAAGCTTGGCCACCTCTCTGCTGCTCCGCTCCATGCCATGATCTCATCCGCGCGCAAGCCCCAAACACGTACCCTTGATTCTTCTTCATCCTAATTCCATCGTGCACATAGCATTACGTTCTTGAAAGCTACTCTCACCAATTCAATTTGTACACACCCTAATTTCAAATTTAGACTTGAATCTTAACTTTTTCCATTATCAACGATCTAAATAAGATTATGAGGTTCCAAAATTCAATAATCATTCTACTTCGATCACTAAGTGCATGCATGGTCTATAAAATTCAGATTTTGTACCTACGCACGCGCCCCCCAACAGGGAAGCAAAAGAGGAATATATGGGTGGGTCTGTCTCATGTCTATTTTTAAGACTCCATTCACCCTCTAACGTCCAACAACCGTGTTTTGATTGGGGTTTTTAGGACTTTTGGGGAGGGTGGGGTCGATTGTATTGTGCTCCCTCCCCTCGATTATGAGCTTCCTATTTATCACTTTATCGATAGTTGAACAGGAAGACTCGCACGTTTTAAACAATTAAGACTTCTCTTAATATAGACAGTGTTACCTTATCGAACATGAAGACCTTGGGGTAGATTAGACCATACGCTGCACTATAAACTACGTTAGGAGTCTTGTTTGGTGTTATAGGAGAAGGATCTACATGGGGAATTTTTTTATCTTACATCATTACTCTTTGTTTCGTTATATTGACCTTTTTGTAAACTACCACTTTTTAACTTATACTACTTATCGGCTTTGGAATAGCGTTTATTACCTTCAATCTTTCTATAATATTTCTCTTTGTGCTGAATCGATATTGTTCTAATAAGAAGATCTAGGACTTTGACAACGAATGCAACGGAAATGTAATGCTTTGTAAAGTATTGACCTTTTTCAACACAAGTATTTAGAGTGGAAATTCCCATTAACTAATAAGTGAATTAGAGAAAAATCACTATCTTCAAGCTTTAATTGCTTCAAAGGATTTTGAACAAGTGTACTTATTTTATAGATCTCTTGAACAATTAGAAAATGCAAACTGGACATTGACTAAAAACTTTCCACTTACTATTAAATCTCTTTCCCACTTGTACCTTGCTCTCAATCGCCAAGAATCAGCTACACTTGAACTTTCCTTCTTTAAGCTCTCAATTTCCCTGTGATTCAACATTCACCAGTTTGAATGAGTTTTCTGTAAGGTGCTTCCCACTCCTTATACAAAAAACTCACACAACCCATCCTAGTCTTATACCTAGAACATGTCAACTAACCAACCTAGGATTGAACATCCAGCCAACCTAGAATTGCTTTCTACCTCGTGTCCACAAACTTCCACAATCGGAATTGGTCCACGCTTGCTTTCTGGGTCATTTTCCAACGCCGCCCAGAACTTTTCCAAAACGCCAAAGAGACAAGCAGACTTTCTTCCTCTAACGGGTACAACTCGTCTTCTTCCGTGTGTCATGTTCAACTTTTGTTTCGCGTTTGTTTGACTTGGGAAGATACACTTAATTGTGAAATCACGTACTCTTCAAATTTAAACAGTGCCAAACCTATCGACTCTTACATCATTCCAACCAAAAGAAATAGAACAACATTCATCCAGTAGTAGTAGTAGTAGTAGTCGTCATCATAAGACAAATCATAGAAAATGCAACAAACAAACAAATAAGGGAAATGATAAGCAGGGAGTGGAAAGAGGGATAGGAGAGGTAGGAAATACATCGGGTCTAGTACTAGGAAGCTAATTTTCTTCATGAAAGCGTTGCATAGCTCAGTCAAGATATCCTTAACATCTTGTACATCCTTCTTCAGACCCCTGACCTCGCGAATGAGCACTCTGAAAGGCTCATTCGTGTCACCAACCTCTTCATCTTCATCCTCCTTGGGTTCTTCTCTAACCCTCCCTGGTATCTTCTCCAACTGACCCTTCACAAACGGAAACAACATCTTGTTCAGTGTAGGCCCATCCAATACTCTGCTCGTTGTTATATCCTTCTTTGGCGCGTACAAATCGTGATAGGCCAAAATCTGCTTGACTATATTAGGGTACGAGAGCACGTTTTTGGGGGCTATTCTCACATAATACATGTGAAGCATCATCATCCTTGGCTTTCCCCTTTAGCAAACAGTCTATCAAGAGATAGTCCTTGATGTGCAATGAATTGTGGTTCTGCTCCCTTAGTACCACATTACTTACCACCAAATGGTACATTTGTATGAGTAGTATTCCCATCTTGTTGAAGTGAACTTCCTTGTGGTGTTCAACAAAGCCAGTGTGCGGTACTCAGAGAATCTTACTCAACTCTCTACTGGAAAAGTTGTCGGTTTCTCCTTCCAGTGTGCAAGACTCGCTAATCATCATCTTTTTTGTTTTCAATGGTCGGGGTTGAGTAGAACTCCCGTATCAGCACGGGATCGAACTCTTCCTCCTTCACAAACAGACTCTCTCATTTTTGCCTTGTTAGCAAGTCCAGCACATCATCGAAGGCACGCTTCTTGAAGAACTCCTGGTCCACTACCACACTTCTAGTGAAGTCCTTCTCCTACATATCCAAGACTTCTCAGGGTTCGTTGGTGTCTCCTTTTAGGCACCCTTTCTTTGGCTTTTTCTAGTGTTGCTAGAAGGCTCCTTCTTCACCTTCTTTGAGCAAGTGACCTTTTTTAACAGAGCAGACACTCATCCTTCTAAGTCTTCCTTCTTAGAAGAGGGTCCTCTATCCCATTTGAGAGATATGGTGCTCTTGAGCCTGAAGGAAGTGGTTGACTTACTCTCCTCCTTGGGAGTGTCCTCCTCTATGTCCATGAGTGGCGCCTAGGGGTGTTCATCCGGTCTGGACCGGACCGGATTTTTTCAAAAGTCTGGTCCGGTCCGGTCTAGGACCGGTTTAGACTGGACCTTATTTTTCAAAAAAAATATTTAAATTCTTATTTAATATCTAAACAAAATATCTAAAAAACATTTATACTCCTAACTTATTAAATTAAAAAAAATATCTATAAAAAAAATATTTAAACTCCTAATTTTTTATTTTTTATTTTTTTTATAAAAAAAACGGTCCACCGGTCCGGACCGGTTTTTTTCCGGGTTTGGACCGGATCAGACCCGGATTAAGGGAAAAACCTGGACTGGAGACCGGACCGTAATTTCACCGGTCCGGTCCGGTCTTCCGGTCTGGGCCATTTTTTAACACCCCTAGTGGCGCCCAATCCTTTGCCAGCGTTGCAGTAGTAGACGTCCTACCCCCTTTGCTCTTTCTGGCTTCCTCATCCTTTTCAAGATCCTTCAACACGTTCACTTCCTTATCCTTTTCCAGATTTCCCATGGCATGGGCTCCTTCACATCCTGTAGAGAAACATTTTCCTTATCTGCTTCTGGAATTGTTGATGGTAACGGTTCCTTCTCCTCTATCGGAATTGGAGTAGTGGTAGTCTCCACATTGTGGCTCTCTACCACCTCTTGCTCTTGAGGTTCGGTCTTTTCTAGAAAGGATGTTGTAATGATGGATATTTGGGGTGTGGTGGAGCAAATTGTGTGAGGCTTTCTAAAAGGATTCGGTGATTTGGGCCAGAGCTTCACCACTCAGTAGGAATTTCAGTTTGTTCGTGAGAGTGTTTAGGCTTTCAGTTCCACCGATGGTGACGACGATCTTAGGAGTTGATGGGTTAGAGGCCATTTGAGAAGCATAGGGTTTTCTTTAAGAGGTGGAAGTATCAAGAAAAAGAGAGAGCAAGAGACTTGGGTGCAAGAGAGATTCAGAAGCAAGAGGACATTCAGAGAGAGAGATGTTGTACCTTTCAATCTTTTGAGTTTATCCTTATATAAATTCTCACATGCGGATCATATCATCTTTAATTCTACAAGTCTAGTTTCCCGAAAATTTACTCTCTTTAATTATCCAACTTTCACCTACAAATTCGCATTTTATTTACAACTTCCCTTTTGAACCGTTGCTTTTCAAAAGATACCTCTTACTTCAGACGCACTATACCAGAAGACGTTTGCTGTCAATGTAACACCCCCAAATCTTAACCCATTTGGAAAGGTATTACCGCCAGTGACCCCAGTGTTCCTTACCGAGATCACCCAAGGCTTTACCGGATTAAATACAATTTAAGGCATACAATGATACATAATGATCAAAGTATCCAAATCAAAACATCAATCAAATGAAACATGAGTTACGGGATTACAACCCAATCCCGAATAGGTCAAACACAGAGTTCAAACAAAGTACAGCGGAAGACAAATAAAAGATTTTACAAACGGGGTTGTGATCGTGATGATCACCTGCCCAAGGATCTCAACCTGATTAAAAGCAATTATTAAAACATCCAAAAACAACCGTCGTCTTCATAGTCCATCTAGTCTCCTCAAATCTTCACTCTATCTGATGTGCCGAATCGAACGGATGACACCAGCCAACCATGCAAGGGAAAACATTGGTTGGTTAGTCTAACTGAATAGACTAGCAAGGGTACAAAGCAGACTGGTTCGAAGCAGTCATATTAGGTTAGACTCATCGCTTCTCGGATAATAACCGATAACGGTAGTCAACCATCATATTCCTACTGGAATAAACAAGAGGTATGCACAAGAGAAGATTCTGGAAGACTGAATCTTCACAGAAATCGACTCGAAAGAAGAATCCAACGGAAGTGAGTCTTTAAGGAAGAAATGACAAATCTGGAATATTACAGAATCATTCAACAATGATTTAAAAGTTGACTGAGATGCTTCGGTTTACGACCAACCTCATCGCCTACAGCGAATCCAGATTGGAAAGAGAACGTACTACATTCAAGTCTAGATCTTACAGAACCACATAACGATTTAAAAACTGACTAAGATGTTTCGGTTCACGACCAACCTCATCGCTTACCACGAATCCAGATTGGAAAGAGAACGTACTCTGATCAAAGTCGAGACGAGTTTTCCTAGCTGCACTATAACTTAGCTGCACTACTCGCCCAAGGTATATTAATCATGTGCACTCGGGCACTTATCTTATTTAATTCCAAAACGAGCATTACGTTATAAGCTTTTACATCTCCACACAAGAGATATCGGATCTCCTCACAAGAGATATCGGATCTCCTCACAAGAGATATCAGATCTCCTCACAAGAGATATCGAAGGGATGAACCCTGGAAGATTTGGCACTAGCGAAGTGCGCCTATCCTGTGAAAGGGTATGGTCATGACCAAAGAGAAAGTACTGGGGACGAACCACCAAGTACCAGTTATAAAGAAACAGCTAAACCCCCTCAAGGTACATAGCGTTCCTAGCCACTAGTGCTAACTAAACAGTACAGCACAACAACGGTTACTGGATAAATCCACATAAAGGTCCGAAAGGCGATCACAGATAATATCGTTGTTCTAACAGATATACAACCTATTATATGATTTTCAAAACAGTTTAACAAAACCGTTTCCAGACAAACAAAATATTCATTCCAAATTAATTACTCAGATAAACTACTGATAATTAATGTAAATATGGAACGGATGAGCAAGAGCGAACCGCCACTTGCCTTAATTCGCAGAATAGTCTAACGACGTCAACTGGATTCCGGGCTCGACACGGTATAGTTCCGACAGCACAACAACCTTCGAGTCGACCCATAAAAGGAACCCTAAGTTAGATCCGACATAAACAGTACGAATTTAAACACGGCGAAAGAACACGAAAGGAAAGACGCCACGACGACAACCAACCAAGCCAAAGCCACGAAGGCATTCTGGGCTCTGGCGGCGGTCGCCGTTCTTGGGGGCGGTCGCCGTATTCATCACGGCGGTCGCCGTGAAGAACACGGCCGACTGAAACGAGAGAAAACTCACCCAAAACACGAGCGGTTCGGCCTCCTTCGACTAGCTTTGGCTTCTAACCTCCAAGGCTAACCAAAAGCTTCACAAAGGCACTCGGGAACCACACCAAAGCAACACCGGCGAGACCTCCGGCGAGCACAAGAAAACCGACGAAAACAAAACTCCGGCGAGAGGCGAATTTGGCAGCGATTCGGGGTTGTAGATGACCCAAAACCCATGCCCAAGCTCACCTATTTATAGGTAAACCCCAAGGAGTACCCAGCAAACCCTAAGACGCGGCAAACGACGCAACGGCGCGCCTCGAACGACGCCGGCGAACGACGGGCAAAGCCCACTGGACAATCACGGCGGTCGCCGTGATTTTGCCTGCGGCGGGCACGCGGCGGTCGCCGTAAATGCGGCGGTCGCCGTCGCTAGGCCTGTCGCGGCCAGCTAGAAGCTGACACGCTGACTTCTCGGGCCCAACCACGGCGGTCGCCGTTTCTGAACGGCGGTCGCCGTTTTCCCCTTTTCCCGCCCATTCAGCTTTGAACGAACCTGACGTTAAACCGGGATAAAAATTATCGTACGCGAATGACAATTAAACTCCAAGGCATGATGTCTGTATATTATTTCACTGAGAAAAATCTTACAGATACAGAGCACATTACGGAATGTCTCAAGGTACCTGAATTAAATCCGACGTACACAACGGGTACTCGGGAAAATTCCATAATTCCCATAATAACCTTACAAAAATACGGGGTATCACATCACCTCCCCCTTAAAAGAAGTTTCGACCCCGAAACTTGGCCGAAAAACAACTCGGGAAAGTGTCTGAGCATCTCTGCCTCGGTTTTCCAAGTAACTTCCTCAGTCCCATACCTGGACCACAGAACTCGTACCAACAGTACGATCTCGTTGCACAGTCGCTTCACACGACGTTCGAGAATGCACACTGGCATCTCCTCTCAAGAACCATTTGCCTGAATCTCGACATCTTTATAGCTCAGCCTACGAGACTCATCTTGGCACGAATATCCTTAGCAATGATACGTGGAACACATTATACACTGGGTATGCCGATGGCGACAATGCCAAACGGTACGTTAGAGATCTTACTCTATCCATAATCTTGAATGGTCCCATGTAGCGAGGGTTAAGCTTTCCACGCTTACCAAACCTGAAAACATCCTTGGGTGGCGATACTGTGACAAGTACCTTGCCACCAACCTCAAACTTAACACTTTAACGCTTCTGATCTGCGTAAAACTTTTGTCGACTCTGAGCGGTCAACAACCTCTGTCTACTCAGAGCAATGTTCGAAGTTGTCCTTTCGACCAACTCTGGTCCAAGTAGAACCTTGTCGGCGTACTCAACCCAACAAATCTGAGATCTACCTCTATGACCATACAAAGCTTCAAACGGAGTCATCTTGATTGTAGCATGCCAGCTATTATCGTACGCGAGCTCAATCAGACTTAGGCTGTCTTCCTAACTAGTCGGATGATCGAGCATGTATGCTTCTTAGCATATCCTTCAGGGTCTAGATGGTCTTTCAGACTGACCATCTGTCTGAGGATGAAACGCTGCAGAATCATAATTCAGTTCCCATGGCCTTGTGAAGTTCTTGCCATAAACTTGACATGAATCGGCCATCTCGATCCGATACAATGGTCTTAGGAATGCCATGTAACGGACAATCTCCTGGTGGAAACTTCTGCTGACCTCTGGGTTACCCAAGTAACCTCAGTTTCCAATACAAATACTATTGCTACTAGTTCTAGGTCATGTGTTGGTTAGTTTGCTTCATAGGTTTTCAATTGTCTAGATGCGTATGCAATATCCTTGCCTTTCTGCATCAAAGACACATCCCAACCCATTTCTCGAAGCATTAACTATAGACCATATAACCATCATTCTTTCCGACAATGCCAAAACTGGTGCATAAGTCAGACACTGTTTCAACTTCTTGAAAACTGGTCTTGCACTTGTCATCCCAGACAACTTCTTGTTGCCCTTGCGGAACAGACTGGTCATAGGTGGAGTGATCTTAGAAAAATCCTTCCATGAACCGTCTATAATGCTCAGCAAGCTCTGGGAAACTGCGCACCTTGCTCACACCCTGAGGCCGCTTTTAAACTACTACTGATTCACTCTTCTGGGGAATAACCATAACCTCATTCTTATTGATCACATGGCCTAAGAAGCCACTTCTAGATCCAACAATCGCACTTAGCCCACTTTGTGTACAACCGATTTGGTCTAAGGATCGATAAAGCTCCACAGATGTTCCCTGTGAGCTTCCTTGCTCGGGAAAATATCAAAATGCCATTGATGAAGACCACTATGAACTTATTCAAGTATTGGCCTAAAACATCGATGCACTAGGTTCATGAAAACTGTTGGAGCATTCGTAAGCCCAGATGGCATGACTACAAACTAGTAGTGACCATCTCTTGTCCGAAACGCAATCCTCAGAATATCATCCTCACGAATCCTGAGCTGATGAAAACCAGATCTCAAGTCAATCTTGGAGAAAACTTTTGCTCCCTGTAGTTGATCCAACAGATCATCACTCCTTGGCAACAAATTATTGCTCTTGATCGTGACTTTATTCAACTCTCGAAAGTCAAAATAAAGTCGAAACAGTCCATCTTTCTTTTTGACACATAAAACTAGGGCACTCCTAATCAAGGTGATGCACTCAGCTTTATATAACTTTTGTCAAGAAGATCCTTGAGTTGCTTCTTCAACTCTTGCATCTCAACAGGAGCCATCCGGTACGGTGCCTCAGAGATCGGCGTGGTACATGGCTCGGGATCAATTGCAAATTTCGCGACACGATTCGGGGTATCCAGGAATATCTTCTGGAAAGACACCCGTAAATCCTCTAACCACAGAAATATCAAAAACTGAAGTCGATCACTGCCTTGTGACGCTTCCGTCAATCCATACCGAGAATAATTATCGTATGGGACCATGGTTATTTAGGTCAAATCGCTTTGAATTTCTTAACCTTAATGGTAATCGACAATCCGACAGACGATTGGTTCCCACTAAATGGTCAACATCTTGGACCAGCCCACTACATGGTTCACAGATGACTCACTAGTGGCTCCGAGTCCAGGCCCAGCCATTACCAGCGTCCTCTGTTGCCATGAGCCGCTGTCCATATATGTCAACCCATCCTTGGTAGCTCCACCTAATTAATAGGCAGCCATCTCCTCAGAGGTTGTTGGTGAGTCTCGAACACGAGACCTTACCCCATCAACAAGCAACGAAACATAACTTGGTATAAACCAAAGGTTCATATATAAGAAGAGTTACAACAAAAGGTTCACAACCTCGTTGCACACACCACTTAACTTACAACCATCCAAAAATGAAAGTCTGGGTAGCACCCACATCAACAACACATTAACAAAAGTGTAATGCAGATACAAAGTACTCTAAGCATTAGGAGCATAGGGTCCATCTGCCTCACGCATCACGTATAGGCGTTGACCTTGACTTCCTGAAGCCATCGGAGCTTTCCCTTTGTTCTGCGCAGTCGTCTGCATTGAAGGGCTAGGAGCTTCCACCAGACTGAACTTGGGTCGGTTGTTCTGATTAACAGACCCTTGCCGTGACTCAGCTCCTTTCACATTCCTCCACTGGCAGAACGCCTGCATATGACCCTCCTTTCCGCAGTCAAAGCATGTCTTTTTGTCCTTCAGACATTCATTGCTCTTGTGTCCGTGCGTACCACAGTTGTAGCACTGAATCAGATTATTGCCTTGGCCAGAACGTTGCGTAGACTCATCATGATTCTTATCCGTTCTTGCTCGGCCAGATTTGGCAAAATCTGATGGTGGCGCGGGGCGTTTGAACCCACTCGCCTGAGGCTGGTACTGCACTTGCCTCTGGCTGTTACGCTTCTTGGTCGACTCCTCCAAAGTCACCTCCAGCTTGTAGGCTGTATCCACATACTGATACAGAGTAGAGCATGTGTGGTGCACCATCATCGGCTTGATGTCTGGACTCATCCATTCGTGGAAATACCAGATCTTCTGTGCTTCACTGGATATCCCAGGTCCAGCGTACTGCATTAGATGATTGAATTTGGTTGCAAGCTCGGTCACCTTTAATCCATCCGTTTGCGGATACAGAAACTCCTTGTGTTTCTCCTCCCTCATAGCACGAGAGAAGAAACGATCAATCATCTTGGTCTTAAACATAGACCAGGTCAATACCGGGCTATCAGCTAAGCCGGTACTCTCCCACCATTCGCTGGCTTCTTCCTTTAACTGAAGAGAGGCTATATGCACCTTCTCAGCTTCAGTGCACTCAACATTGCGGAATAGCCGCTCCATGTGGGAAAACCAATGAGCCACCTTGACTGGCTCTCCTTTTCCATCGAAGCTGTCAGGCCTCATGGAGTTAACAGCCTTCAGGGCTCGGCCATACTCCCCTCTATTCCTGATCACCCCTCCCTGTAGCACATGGTTCTCTTGTTCCTCAAACCTCGGAACTTCTCGAGATACTGGCACTCCTTGTGCCTGATGCACATTCGGGCGTAACGCGTCGGCAATCGCTTGCATGACGATTCCCCGAATTTCTGCAACAGCTGCTTTATCAAATATCCTTGGAGCGTTGTCCCTAGCTGGGTCGTTGCCTCCAGGATTATTATGAAAGACAGACTCACGCTCTTCTGATGGGTCTGCAACATTCCTCGGATTTAGTCTGGGGTCATTGCTTGGCCCAGCACCAGTACGGATAGTGTTCCTCGTGTTCACCATCTGTTTACCGATCAAATTCCAAGGATTTTATCACTTTAGTATCATTTTGATATAATTATTTTAATAAAATCAACTTAGAATAGATCAACTTGGTAATTTCTATTGATGGACTCGAACCGAGTTACTAGGTTCTACAACCTCAACTCACAACGAGCGAACTGGGAATCAAGCCTAACTAGAGATGGTGAAACCACCTCGGCTTCTCCAGGGTTCCTCTGAAAAGAACAGAATACACCCATATCTAACGGGGCAACGGGAAATGAATTAGTCTTTCTAGACATAGAAGCAAGCTTACTATATCAGACTGTACAGAAGACATGACTATGAACGGTGTTTTGAAAATGAAATTCTTTTCACTTTTAAAAAAAAAATTAGAGCCCTTTTAAAGCATTTTCAAAAACGGATAAATGATTTATAAAGCATTTTCCCAAACCCGCTTTAAAACCTTTGGCTCTGATACCACAACTGTAACACCCCCAAATCTTAACCCATTTGGAAAGGTATTACCGCCAGTGACCCCAGTGTTCCTTACCGAGATCACCCAAGGCTTTACCGGATTAAATACAATTTAAGGCATACAATGATACATAATGATCAAAGTATCCAAATCAAAACATCAATCAAATGAAACATGAGTTACGGGATTACAACCCAATCCCGAATAGGTCAAACACAGAGTTCAAACAAAGTACAGCGGAAGACAAATAAAAGATTTTACAAACGGGGTTGTGATCGTGATGATCACCTGCCCAAGGATCTCAACCTGATTAAAAGCAATTATTAAAACATCCAAAAACAACCGTTGTCTTCATAGTCAATATAGTCTCCTCAAATCTTCACTCTATCTGATGTGCCGAATCGAACGGATGACACCAGCCAACCATGCAAGGGAAAACATTGGTTGGTTAGTCTAACTGAATAGACTAGCAAGGGTACAAAGCAGACTGGTTCGAAGCAGTCATATTAGGTTAGACTCATCGCTTCTCGGATAATAACCGATAACGGTAGTCAACCATCATATTCCTACTGGAATAAACAAGAGGTATGCACAAGAGAAGATTCTGGAAGACTGAATCTTCACAGAAATCGACTCGAAAGAAGACTCCAACGGAAGTGAGTCTTTAAGGAAGAAATGACAAATCTGGAATATTACAGAATCATTCAACAATGATTTAAAAGTTGACTGAGATGCTTCGGTTCACGACCAACCTCATCGCCTACAGCGAATCCAGATTGGAAAGAGAACGTACTACATTCAAGTCTAGATCTTACAGAACCACATAACGATTTAAAAACTAACTAAGATGTTTCGGTTCACGACCAACCTCATCGCTTACCACAAATCCAGATTGGAAAGAGAACGTACTCTGATCAAAGTCGAGACGAGTTTTCCTAGCTGCACTATAACTTAGTTGCACTACTCGCCCAAGGTATATTAATCATGTGCACTCGGGCACTTATCTTATTTAATTCCAAAACGAGCATTACGTTATAAGCTTTTACATCTCCACACAAGAGATATCGGATCTCCTCACAAGAGATATCGGATCTCCTCACAAGAGATATAAGATCTCCTCACAAGAGATATCGAAGGGATGAACCCTGGAAGATTTGGCACTAGCGAAGTGCGCCTACCCTGTGAAAGGGTATGGTCATGACCAAAGAGAAAGTACTGGGGACGAACCACCAAGTACCAGTTATAAAGAAACAGCTAAACCCCCTCAAGGTACATAGCGTTCCTAGCCACTAGTGCTAACTAAACAGTACAGCACAACAACGGTTACTGGATAAATCCACATAAAGGCCCGAAAGGCGATCACAGATAATAGCGTTGTTCTAACAGATATACAACCTATTATATGATTTTCAAAACAGTTTAACAAAACCGTTTCCAGACAAACAGAATATTCATTCCAAATTAATTACTCAGATAAACTACTGATAATTAATGTAAATATGGAACGGATGAGCAAGAGCGAACCGCCACTTGCCTTAATCCGTAGAATAGTCTAACGACGTCAACTGGATTCCGGGCTCGACATGGTATAGTTCCGACAGCACAACAACCTTTGAGTCGACCCATAAAAGGAACCCTAAGTTAGATCCGACATAAACAGTATGAATTTAAACACGGCGAAAGAACACGAAAGGAAAGACGCCACGACGACAACCAACTAAGCCAAAGCCACGAAGGCGTTCTGGGCTCTGGCGGCGGTCGCCGTATTCATCACAGCGGTCGCCGTGAAGAACACGGCCGACTGAAATGAGAGAAAACTCACCCAAAACACGAGCGGTTCGGCCTCCTTCGACTAGCTTTGGCTTCTAACCTCCAAGGCTAACCAAAAGCTTCACAAAGGCACTCGGGAACCACACCAAAGCAACACCGGCGAGACCTCCGGCGAGCACAAGAAAACCGACAAAAACAAAACTCCGGCGAGAGGCGAATTTGGCAGCGATTCGGGGTTGTAGATGACCCAAAACCCATGCCCAAGCTCACCTATTTATAGGTAAACCCCAAGGAGTACCCAGCAAACCCTAAGACGCGGCAAACGACGCAACGGCGCGCCTCGAACGACGCCGGCGAACGACGGGCAAAGCCCACTGGACAATCACGGCGGTCGCCGTGATTTTGCCTGCGGCGGGCACGCGGCGGTCGCCGTCGCTAGGCCTGTCACGGCCAGCTAGAAGCTGACACGCTGACTTCTCGGGCCCAACCACGGCGGTCGCCGTTTCTGAACGGCGGTCGCCGTTTTCCCCTTTTCCCGCCCATTCAGCTTTGAACGAACCTGACGTTAAACCGGGATAAAAATTATCGTACGCGAACGACAATTAAACTCCAAGGCATGATGTCTGTATATTATTTCACTGAGAAAAATCTTATAGATACAGAGCACATTACAGAATGTCTCAAGCTACCTGAATTAAATCCGACGTACACAACGGGTACTCGGGAAAATTCCATAATTCCCAGAATAACCTTATAAAAATACGGGTATCACAGTCAACTCATCACTGTGATGCACATTACTCGGATATGGTTGTTGTCAACACTCGGTGGCGCACCTTTCTAGTCGGTTTTGCCCACAGACAAAACCGCGCCCGTGGTTTCAAAACCGCGATCGCGGAACTGCCGCGCTTGCGCTCTGGGTCTTTGGTCGCGGTCTTTGCAGTTTCTTTGGTTTTAGCACTCCTCAAATAATTTTATGACCCATATATCTTTAACAAACATATATCAATACATTCAAACGGTTCTTACAGAGGACCCGAACATTCCTAACACGTCTCGCTTACAAAATGGAAGTTTTGAAAATTCCACAAATACCCCTACTAAAATTGAGGGTTATTACATGAACTTCCTCCTCTTCTTCCTCAGCCTGAGCAGTGGCAGCTAGATCAGCCAATTTCCGCTTGCGAGGTGGAGGCGACGCCAAAGGAGCAGTTTTTACTCCCAGTTCCTCCTCAATAGACTTCAAGGACTGTTCCTCCTCCTCAATTCTGTCCTTAGAGGGGAAATAAACCTCTTCTTCTTCAATAGGTTGAGGATGTGGTTGTTCCTCCATAGAGACCACCGCAAGCACAAGATTGAGATCTTGGGCCTTCAACGGAGACGGAGCGGAGGGAGGCGGAGTTGGTGTTGGTGTCGATGTAGAGGCAGAGGGATCGACAACTTGTTGGACGACGGCTTGAGCAACCTGACGATCAGATGCCGGCACGCCAGGGCTTGAAGGTGTAGCGCGGGCAGCCTTGGCCTGTTGCAGTTGGAGGATGAATGCATCCATCTCAGCATCGGACATTTTGTCGGTGGGGAGCATCTTGCTTGGAGAATCCATGGATGAAGAGAGTAAGCTCAGAGAGATGGCACAAAGATTTGAGAGATTAAAGATAGCAGAGAGGCAGGAGAGAATGGCGGTGAGGAACTTGTGATGGAAATACAAGTATATATAGGAAAGAGAAGATCTTTAGAAGATAAAATCTTTCCAAAAAAATCTCAAACGACTTGCCAAAAAGCCATCATGATATCGTTTCTCTCTCCTCAGATAACGGCCACTTTTTACTTCGTTTACCGTGTCATTGTTCCTACCACAGAGCAGTCAAATCTCACAGAGAGTCGTTCCAACATTCACCTGCACCCCAATAAATGCCATCCACTGATTCAATTTCAACGTTCCATTCACACTGTTCCCCCTTAATCTGAGCAACGATCTTCGTTCCCCTTGAGATCGAGAGTGTTTGCGAGGTTTGTCTGGATATTTCATAGTTGGGTTCACACAAAATAGAGTATATCCAAACATATGGTAGGGAAATACAACTCAGATAATTATTCCCAGTAAAAATGTTTATCAAAGAAGGATCATAGGGAATATTTACCTGAATCAAGGCTATGGAAGGCTATACAACCGATTATCATGTGGGCTTGTAATGAGAGTTCAATTCATCAAATCGGTTGTTTTATGTTTCAAGTAAGATGTTAGCATGCAATCAAGTAATTTAACACAAATTAAAAGACACAGAAACTAGACCCTAAGACTTAGCAATTCAAGCATACAAAAATCATGAAATAGCAAGATCAAGAAAGGCAGTTTTAATCAAGATGCTTCATGATATTCGTGAACCAAATTAGCCAAGCATTGAGGGAATAGTGGGTGTGAAGTTCCTCAATTCAGGGAGATCATGCCAAGGAGCAACCGAAGATACTCAAATGGGCCTTTGTCTAGTGCTTTTGTGAAGATGTCGGCCACTTGATTTTCAGTCTTGCAATGCTCCATTCTAATGAAGCCCATGTCAACATTATCACGTAGAAAATGATGACGAATGTCAATGTGATTAGTATGTGAATGATGAACTGGATTTTTCGATATGTTAATGGCACTAGTATCATCACACATAATAGGAACAATGCCAAGAGACATACCAAAGTCCTCTAGTTGTTTTTTGAGCCACAATACCTGAGCACAACAACTTGCTGCGGCAACGTACTCAGCTTCTGCAGTGGAAAACGCCACAGAGTTTTGCTTCTTGGAACCCCATGAAACAAGACAGGGACCAAGGAACTGTGTCATTCCGGAGGTGCTTTTGCGATCCACAACGTGCTCAGCAAAGTCAGCGTCAGTGAATCCAACAAGATTGAAATCACAGTTCTTGGGATACCATAGACAGAGATGGTCCATTCCTTTGAGGTATCGAAAGATTCGCTTTACTTCCTTCAAGTGTGAGTCCTTAGGATTGGCCTGAAATCTAGCACAGAGACACACACTAAATAGAATATCTGGTTGACTGACCGTGAGATAGAGGAGAGAATCAATCACTCCTCTATACATTGTAGGATCAACATCTGTTCTATTCAAATCTGCATCCAAAGGAGTGTTAGGAGAAATAGGAGTAACGATGGGTTTTGCAGTATCCATACCATATTTCTTCAACAACTCTTTGATGTACTTTTGTTGATGGATCTTCGTTCCTTCCTTAGTTTGAGTTACTTGTAGTCCGAGGAAAAAGGACAGTTCCCCAATCATACTCATTTCAAACTCACTACTCATAAGATTTTTGAACTTCTCTACAAGAGCAGGGTTAGTGGAACCAAAAATAATATCATCAACAAAGACTTGAACCACCATAATTTTACCTTCTTGTTCCAGAATGAACAAAGTCTTGTCAATTGTTCCTCGACGATATCCATTGGAGAGAAGGAACTGTGCAAATCTATCATACCAAGCACGAGGGGCTTGCTTAAGACCATACAGTGCCTTATCCAGAGCATACACATGCGAGGGAAAATTTGCATTCTCAAAACCAGGGGGTTGCTTCACGTATACCTCTTCTTGGAGATATCCATTCAAAAATGCAGTCTTGACATCCATTTGGTATAGCGTGAATCCCTTATGCGCGACATAGGCAATGAGAAGACGAATCGCTTCAATGCGAGCCACTGGAGGATAAGTCTCATCATAGTCTATCCCCTCTTGTTGATTGTAGCCTTGAGCAATCAACCTTCCTTTGTTCCTTGTGACCACCCCTGAGTCATCGAGCTTATTCCTAAACACCCAGCGAGTGTCAATGGCATGCTTGTTGCGGGGTAAAGGAACGAGACGCTAGACTTTGTTCCTTTTCAAACTGATGTAGCTCTTCTTGCATAGCTACGATCCAGTCAGGTTCCTTCAATTTAGAATGCAAACCTCTTTCACCAAAGGGAGTAACGATATTATGAGTGGGGTGAGCCTTTTGGATTCGAACACTCTTTGGCACTAGAAGGGATGGATCGTCATGTTGTGTCTCAGAGTCATTCGTCGGAGATGAAGGCAATGGAGCACCTTCAATTGGGATCGTTCCTTCAGCATTACTCAGGGAGTCATCAACAATATCATCACCAGAAGTTCCAGATGGAACAATGACAATCGTTTCAATGTCAGTTGGAGTTGTAACAATTATTGAATCATCAATCGATGTTGAGGGAACGTCTGCGTCTTGTGCAGAATAGGTTTGAGTATCATCATTGTGGGAGTCATTAGGACTGGAAGACTCTGAAGATGATGTGGAAACATAATAAGCATTAGGAGCACCGTTCCCACGACTTGGACTAGGTCTAGATGAAGGACCATTGCCATCATCATCAGAATCCTCTCTTTGCATTCTTGGATAACTTTCCTTAGGGAACGTTGTCTCTAACTTGCCACTGGCACCTTTGGAGTTCTCATCAAAGACAATGTGAATGCTTTTTCGATTTTGCGTGCATTTTTGTTGTAAACTCTGTACACCTTGCTTGCCTTTGCATATCCCAAAAATATGCCTTCATCACTTTGTGGGTCAAACTTCCCTAAGTTATCCTTCACATTGTTGTGAATGTAACACCTGCATCCAAAAGCACGCAAGTGGGAAGTATTGGGCTTGCGATCCCTTATTAGTTCATAAGCAGTTTTATTCATTAAGGAACGAAGCATGGCACGATTGAGGATATAACAAGCAGTGTTGATGGCTTCTGCCCAGAAAATTCTTGGAAGATTGCTTGCAATGAGGAGAGTTCTAGCCATGTCTTCTAGAGTCCTGTTATTTCGTTCCATAACCCCATTTTGTTGTGGTGTCCTAGGCGCGGAGAAATCATGTGACACTCCATTTTCTTCACAGAAGTTGAAGAACATAGAGTTCTCAAACTCCATTCCATTATCGGACCGTATAGCTTTCAGATTCTTTCCCAAACTTGTTTTCACCTTCTTGATGAACGTCTCGAATGCGGAGAAGACTTCATCCTTTGAAGATAGAAAAATTGTCCAAGTGAATCTAGAATAATCATCGACAATTATGAAAACATACTTGTTCCCACCATGACTTCTTATCCTCATGGGACCACAGAGATCCATGTGAATCAGTTCCAGAGGCTGAGAAGTTATAACATCAGACTTTAACTTGAATGAGAAACGGGTTTGTTTCCCTTTCACACAGGCATCACAAACGCCACGGAACTCAGATCGAACATTTGGGAGACCACAAACATGTTCCTTTGCATAAAGCTTGTGAATTAGTCGAAGATTAGCATGTCCAAGCCTTCTATGCCACGGTTCTGTCTCATCAACTATAGACGCAAAGCATAGAACTTCCTTTGGCTTGAAATTCTTGTCTACAATGTACACATCCTTGAATCTGACTCCTCTCAGAATGATATTCTTGGTTTCACGATCTTTGACAAAGCATTCTTGTGAAGTAAAGACCGTCTTGTTGTTCCCTTGGTCGCAAAGCTGTACAACACTCAACAAACTAAAACCAAGTTCATGAACTAAACTTACCTCTCTTACCGTGATGCTGGAGTTTAGTTTTGTTTCGCTTGTTCCAATGATTTCTCTACATCTCTTATCTCCAAGGGCGACGCTCCCTCTGGAGTGTTTGTGAAGTGAGGTAAGTTGATCTTTTTTCCGGTCATGTGGCACGAACAAACACTATCAATGTACCACTTCTCGTTCCCCCTCACTTCAAACTGCACAAAAAAAGTTAAGGTTTGGCGACCCAGGCAAGCTTAGCCTTACCTGGTCGAGACATATAATGCAATTGTTCCTTAGGAATAGCATAATTAATGACAACAATTTTCTTCCTAGATCTAGCATGACTATGATTATACATATGTGAATCATCATAGAAGTCATTCAAGTACACATTATTGCTCCTACTGTTCCTTCTCTTTGTGTGCTCTTCGGAGAACTTCCTTTTCTTTTCACAGTCTCTCTGCAAATGTCTGTTGTCCCCACAATACCAACACAGCTTGAATTGATCCATTTGAACATACTTCCTGTTGGGAACAACACTCTTGCGTTGCTTAGCACGTTCTGGACAGGGAACGTTGGATTGTTTTCCTTGAGACTGCTTGAGAAAGATCTTGTGGGTGGGTTGTCCAGTGTACCACGACTGGTTCTCATTCTGCCCATTCTCAAGAACCTTCACACGTTCCTCAAGATTGCGATTCTTTTCTCTAGCATCATGTAGTTCCCTATCTCTTACTTCACGAAGTTCAAGAATAGATGGATCATCCTCTTTCTGCTTAAAACATGTGTAACCAATACCATACCATGCTTCGACAAACTGAATGTCTTCAGTTTCAGCTTTATGTTCCACTAGCATGGAGTGAATTGTGTGAACATAGGCTTTCATCTCTGACACCTGTTCCTCAAGCTTAGTTGGTCCAGCTATATCACTTGCATTAGTATTGTTAGAGACTTCATTCATAAGTAAAGAGACTTTTTCGTTTCTTAACCTCTGAAGTTCCTCACGATTAGTATCACATGAAGAACAAGGAACAGTTGAGCTACTAGTAGTGTTAGATATGTTTTCTTTTAAACTACTACACTCATCTTCAGAATTAGCAAGTTCCTCTTGTGTTTTCAAGTTTTCAAAATACATTTCCCTTATGAGAGCAATCAATGATTTATTATCATAGTTCACAAGAGATTTCAAAAATGTTTCAGGATTTACCTCAAGATCTCAGGATTTCCCTTTGCTTCTTTTCAAGATCAGCAATCTCAAGATCTCTAAGGGAGATGATCAACCAGCATTAAAAGTCATGACTTTGGACCCACTTGATAAAGAGAGTCTTCCAATGTTGATATTGTCCAGCGAGCAACAATGGAGGCCTTGAAGAGTTCAAACCAACTTCGACAGTGGTAGCAGTCATCGTTACCTAAAAATTTGTAAGTAACACACAATCTAGAACAAACCTGCTCTGATACCAATTGTAGAATCGAGTGTGTTAGTACAAGGAACGGTAGAACTGTTCCTTGGGCAGCGGAATAATATAACAGAAAACAGAGTAACGGACAGAGTTCCTTAGAGAGGAAAACTCAATCAACCAACTAGTTGACTGAGAAAAACCTCTACCTCTAGGTTTCTCTAGTAGGATTTCAAATGTCTACTTGTGTTATTAATCCTGGAATTACAATCAAGCAAGTCGTATCTCAATCTAGTTTACCCCTAGATATCTAGACTTCTTATTGTAACATTTCTAACAATACCTAAGACAAATACATATAAATTGATATTCATCCATAAATATAAGTTGTCATTATTGCAAAATATATCGATGAGCAATGATATTTTTTGTTGGTAACAATCAAGTGTCCCCCATGATAAGATTGTTCTTTAAGTTTCACCCACTTTTTAATGAGTGTTATTAGACTAATTTTGTATGTGATGACATTTTTATAACTAGGCGTTGACACTTTTATGGATGACACTGATTTTATATGTTATGACATTTTTATAACTAGGCGATGACACTTGTATGTGCGAAATTACATTTTCACTTAGTTTCATCATAAGGGTGTGATCACACTGATTTTATATGTTATGACATTTTTATAACTAGGCGATGACACTTTTATGTGCGAAATTACATTTTCACTTAGTTTCATCATAAAAATGTCACAAAATATTGTCACAAAATATCGGAGAATTGTACGTGTACACAATGTGTAAACGACAATTCCTACACTTCTTGTCAAATGGCACAAGATTCATGTACAAATAAAGCACTTTATAATTAAAAGCAGGTAAAAGAAATTTCTCCAGTTCATCATATATCTCTGTATCTTCTCTTTCCCTCTATTTTTACTATTCTTCATCTTGTTCTCCATTGAAGTACAAACTAAAAATTTCACCCTCACCTACCCCTTTAGCAAACTCCTCCTTCCCTACCTCACCACTGGATCCCATGCCCCCACCTCTCCTATCACTGCACTTCCTCGACCCCTCCGTCTTTTATGACATTCCATCGGTTGTGGGTGGTCTAGCAACAAGGTTCGTCATGAGCCGCTCGGCGGTAGTCCGATAACAAGTTCGACATCAATGGCTCGGTGGTGGTCCGACAACCAGCTTGGCGTAAATCTCCTTACTTCTTTCACAGTGGAAAAGGATCGGTATGAAACTACCTGATATGTAAACAAGGCCTCGTTCACGAGTTGTTCCGGATCTAGGTAGAAAGCGGGCCCTGGAATCCTTTTCTTCGTGCGTAGCCGGGATAGGTGGCAAGCTTTGCGGACGAAGACTGTCGGTACTCTTGCGCTCGGTGGGAAACTGAGAAGGGGCGAGTGGGTTCGATTGCATTTGGGGCGATCGGAGGCTTGGGTGATCCATTACGTGGATCAATCGGAGAGACAAAGTGACGTCGAAGGCTCAAGGTCAGAGTAAAGACTCAACGAAATGCTTAAGCTTCAATTCAACGTGAAAAATAAGTTACAAGCGGCAAGGCTTATAAAGCCAAACAAATGCGGCCATAGGCCGACATAAACCTGATGGGCTCGGCTCCTAACCATAGGAGACGCACACCCCCAAAAATAGAAACTTACTAAAAATAGACTTGTTAAAAATAATTACAAGCTAAAACAAGAATGTTTCCAAAAACACTTAATGTAGCACAAATAAACCTCAAAATAGAAAACTAGGCCTAGGATAAGCACGGTGTCGAGGGAGCCGAGGAAGTGCCGCCACTGCCGAAGTCATGGCGCCGCGGTGGGGGCGACAGGGCCTTCGATGGTGGAGAAGGACATGCCCTTGGGTGTTGTCGAAGACGTGGAGCTGTTGCGCGCAAAGCCCTTGGCCGAGATGCTTTGTGTGGCTTGGGCGATGGCTCTTCCGCGCGCCCTGGTGATTGGGCCGTTAGACCGGACACTCATCATGTCTTCTTCTTGGGCCTCCGTCAATGTCACGGTCGGGGTTGTATCACTCTCCCCTTCTTGGCCTCGAATCGTCCCCGATTCGTCAATGTCAACGTCTTGGGGCGCATAGGGGGACAAGTCGGCCACATTGAAGGAGGCGTGAACTCCATAGTCCTCGGGCAACTTGAGTTGATATGCATTAGGGCCAAAGGAATGAAGTACCCGAAAAGGACCATCGCCGCGGGGGTCTAGCTTGTTGCGGCGCTTGGCGGGGAAGCGCTCCTTGTGCATATGCACCCAAACAAGGTCATCAGGAGCGAACTCAACACAAGAAAGTAAGTCCTCCCAATAACGCGGGTTGACCCTAAGCATGGTCCTAAGCAAAGTCCCTAGGGTGCAGTTGGTCACCTCAATTTGGTCGTCTGTTTATGGGTGCTAGCTAGTGGAAAAGAGGAGTTTGGTGCCCATCTTATTGTTAGGAAACGGAACTCTGGAATTTAGGTTCCCCTGAGAGTTCATTTCCTCAGTTTCTCTACTTTTGACGATGACAAATATTATGATACTAATGTTTTATCTCAAAGATGTGTTTTAAGGAACCACATGAATATACCGAAGGCAAGAAAGCCAAACAGGACAAGGGAACCAAAGGAACAAGACAGATGAAGGAAACCAGAGGAACCCAGGTGTGCCCAGAAACGTAGCATGCGAGGTTGCGATTCCTGAGAAATCTGGGAATACCAAACCTCGGACAAAAGGAGGTGAAAGCGACTTGAGAGAAGCTTCCAAAAGCCTACCACCATCCAAGAGCAAGACTCCAAGACACCTAGAACGCCGGACCTCGGACAGAGAAAGGTGAAAGCGACAGGACATGGAACATGTCGCTGTCCAGAAGTCAGTTCTCAAGCGCCCAAAGTGTTGAACCTCAGACAAAGGAAGCTGGAGAACGACTTGGCTGAAAAGGTTGACTAACCTAGAAGGATTCTGAGCTGCCTAGGTTGTTTGCACATGCCAAGAACAACGTGGACAAAGGAGAACCACTTATCCTAGGGCAAGCTCAATCTGTGGAACCAAGAGAAGAAGAAGCTGCGAAGAATCCACTATAAAAGGAAGACTAACCCAAGGGTTATCTTCAAGCACAAAAACACGACTCACACTCATTAGCAAATATCTAGTGTGAACCTCCAAACAAGATCATCAAAGCAAACCGAGATCAAGAGGAACCAGTCAAGGAAGAAGAGCTGAGTGTTAAGTTCCTGTGACTGTAAGTGATAGTTCCTAGGTGCGAAAGTCTGTTTCTTGGATTGATTATTGATTGTGTTAAGTTATCTAGGATTGTCTAACTGTGTGTAAGGCAAATGAACTGTGTGTTCGTTCCTAGGATAAGCTGTAACCAAAAGAGATAAGAAATCAAGAAGTAGACTTTGAAATCCTTTCGAAAGAAAGGTAGTGGTTTTTATCCTGGATTGCTAGTTGGCAATCAAAGGTTTCCACTATAAGGAACTGGTCATTTGTTTGATTGTTTATTTCCGCTGCGAAAGGAACTGAGAATTGATATTCTGAGTTCCTTAAGTTTTTATCTAACAATCACGATCCTACAATTGGTATCAGAGTAGGAAAAGCTCTAGATCTTTGTTAAGTTTGCAGATCATGTCTCAACCAAGCAAGTTTGAGCTCAGAATCTCCACCAACAAGCCACATCTCCGAAAGAAAGGAGAAGAAACATGGTGGGAAAAGTGCATGGAAAGCCACATCAAGACCAACGACTACCAATGCTAGAGGATAGTCGAAAATAGAGATGGCTATGTCGATCTTACCATGAAGGAAGAAGATTGGAAACCAGAACACTATGTCATCATGGAGAAGAATGCCAAGGCCAGGCAGTTCATCCTCAATGGATTGGACAGAGAAGACATGGACAAGGTCATAGGCATCAAGACAGCAAAGGAGATATGGAAAGCTCTCAAGGAGATGCATGAAGGAAGTGAGGAACTAAAGCAAAGCAGAAAGTTTGCTTTGGAAGGAGAATACCACACCTTCAAAATGATGGAAACTGAGACCATCTCAGAGTACTACTCCTGCTTCAACAGATTAATTGGAAAGTTGACAGCGGCGGGAGTCGATCTGGATGAAGTTTCCAAGTCCCTGGTGGTCATCAATGGACTCAACTCCAAGTTCACCCTTCTCAAGGGAATCATGAAGAACACTCCAGGCATCCAATCCCTTCCCTTGACCCAAGTCATAGGGAAACTGGAAGTTGAAGAAGGAGAGCACACCAAAGCCAATGCCGACAAGAAACTGGAGAAAGGAATTGCCCTCAAGATCTCCAAAGCCTTCTCTAGGCTCGAGATGGAGGAAGAGAACTCAGACTTAGAAGAAGAGGAGGACGAACTTACGGCCCTCTTCACAAAGAACATCAAAAAATTATTTGTGAATGGAAGGTTCCAAAAGGGCAGTTCCTCCCTGGATCCAGAAGAGATCTCAAGGAAGTCTCCTGTTACGAGTGCAAGGAAAAGGGACACTACGCTAAGAATTGTCCCAACAAGGAAGACTCAAAGGAAGAAGAAAGACCTCAGAGAAAGAAGGCTCTTGTAGCCTCATGGGGAGAAGACTCAGATGAGGAACTGGATCTCAGTGGCTTCTCTGGAGGAAGATGTCTCATGGCAAAAGGAGACTCAAGCGACTCAGAAGACCTTGAGGTAACTTCTGACGATCTCTTAAAATCCCTAGTTGATTGTGATAAGAAACAACTTCTTAAGATCATAAAGAAACTAGGAAAGGAAACCAGTTCCCTTCAACAGAAACTAGATGATTGTGAAGATGAAATTGCTTGCTTGACTGTTGAGAATTCTGTTTGGAGTAAGAAACTTGATGAAACTGAGAAAGACCTAGCTGAAACTCACTCCAAACTCATTGATATTAGGAATGTGCATGCTAGTCACCTTAAAACTTGCAAATCTTGTGATCAAACTAGCATAGATTCTATCAAAGTTCCCTTGCATGCTAACCCACCTAGAAATGACATGCTTCAATCCATAATTGATAGGTTAGACATTCTCACTAATTCCATTAATGAAAAAATGATAAATCAAACTGTTTTTGTGAGACAACGCCATGGAATAGGATATGTCAATAATAAAGGGAACAATGATGCTGAAGAAGAAAAGGCTATGCGAGAACTTGTTGAGATGAATGAAAATCTCAGTATTGCTCTTGCCACTTCTCGTGATAGGAATCAATTCCTATCAGAGAAGATCATGGTCCTTGAGAACAAGGCTGAGGTTGCCAAACGTCTTAATGAAGGCTCTCAAAGTCCTAAGAAGGAACCAAAGGGAAAAGAAAAGATGGTTCCTGAAAACCAATGGTTCACCAATTCCTTTGCTCACAAAAGATATATTGACATGGCCCATAGCAAGGTTAGAAACAATGTTGATTTTAACAAAAAGAAAACTGAAAAACCTTTTAGGCCAGGAAAAGGAAAATATGGACATGTTGTTTACAATCAGTTGTGTACCTACTGCGGTAAGAATGGTCATTACAACACTGATTGTGCTAAGAAAAAGGAACTTTGAAAAGGAGAAAAGTACTCATTACCATGAAAGGAACAAGTTCTCTGGTTATTCACAAACTCGGAATGCTAATCCTCCCAGTAAAGCCAAGCTTCGCTGGGTTCAAAAATCTTAGTTCCCTTGTGGGCAGAAAGAAGAGAGGCAACCCCAACTATGGTACATTGACAGTGGTTGCTCATGCCATATGACGGAAAGAAGAAATCAAATGACCTCTCTTCAACCTCTCCAAGGAGGGAACATATCCTTTGGAGACAAAAGCAAAGGGAAAATTTGTGGAATAGGAACTGTGAAACTCAACGATCACATTCAGGTAAACAAAGTTCACCTTGTTGATAATCTTGGTTTTGACCTAATAAGTGTGTCACAACTGTGTGATCAAGGAGACAATGAAGTTAGATTCAGATCAAACGAATGTTCAGTCCTTGACTCCTCGGGACAAATCATCCTAAAAGGGAAAAGATTCAACAATGTCTACATAATTGATCCATCCTTTGTTCCCAAGGAGAAACTTTGTCTCTCAACTGTGAATGACCAAGCTGATTTGTGGCATCAATGCCTTGGTCATGCTAGCACCAAGCTGATTCAAAAGCTACACTCAAAGGAGCTGGTCAGAGGGCTGCCAAAGCTAAGTGGCACATCTAAGGAACTGTGCTCTGACTGTGTAAAAGGGAAACAGGCTCGTAGTTCCTTCAAGTCCGAAAACATGGTAAGCACCTCAAGGCCTCTTGAACTCATCCACATGGATCTTTGTGGACCCATGAGAGTTCAAAGCCTAGGAGGGAACAGGTATATCTTTGTTATTGTCAATGACTTCTCTCGTTTTACTTGGACCATTTTCATTAAATCTAAAAGTGAAGTTATTGACCGCTTTAAAGATCTGGTTCCCTTGTTAGAAAAATCTCTTGATTGTTCACTAAATGCTATTCGGTCTGACCATGGTATCGAATTCGAAAATGGAGAATTTCTAACCTTTTGCAGTGAGCATGGCATCGATCACAACTTCTCTGTACCATACACTCCTCAACAGAATGGAGTAGTAGAAAGGAAGAACAGGACCTTGGAGGACATGGCTCGAACTATGCTGATCTCAAGTGGACTCTCCCAATCATTTTGGGCTGAGGAGATCAACACAGCGTGCTACATCATCAATAGAGCCATGCTTCACCCAATCACAGAGAAGACACCCTATGAACTCCTAAGAGGAAGAGTTCCCAACATTTCACATCTGAGGGTGTTCGGATGCAAATGCTTTGTGCACAACAATGGGAAGGACAATCTTGGTAAGTTCGACCCAAGAAGTGATGAAGAAATCTTCATTGGTTATGCCTCAGGCAATAAGGCATACAAGGTCTTCAACAAAAGGACTAAAAGGGTAGAAGAAAGTATTCATGTTATTTTTAATGAAAAATCACTTGGAAAGATTATGCAGAACACCACCAGTTCCTTTGAAGATCCATTTCCCAAGTCATCTCAAGAAGATCCAGATGAAAATGTCACTCCTCCCAGTTCCTGTCCTGCTGATCGGAACCCTCCAATGGCTCCCCCACCAGTTCCCATGGATAATGAACAACAATCCATTTCTGGGAACCATGAGCATGACGACAACATCTGTAGAGACTTCAATGATTCATCTTCCCACATGATCTTCAATGGAGAAGGTGACCCTAACAAGGAAGCTGAATGCTCAACTCAGAATGTCTCCACATCAAATGCTCTGGCTCCCAACAGAGAAAGAAGAGTCGTCAAGCCTCCAGTCAGGTATGAACATCTAACCTTCTTTGCTTTTAATGCCTTTCTGTCTATTGTGGAACCAAAGAACATAGGTGAGGCACTGAAGGATGCGGACTGGATCCAAGCTATGCAAGAAGAGCTTCATCAGTTTGAAAGGAACAAAGTATGGCATCTAGTTCCCCGTCCCAAGGATAAACACATCATAGGAACTAGATGGGTCTTCAGAAACAAGCTGGATGATACAGGAGCTGTGATAAGGAACAAAGCAAGACTTGTTGCTCAAGGATACAATCAACAAGAAGGCATCGACTATGATGAAACCTATGCTCCAGTGGCAAGGATTGAGGCAATAAGATTGTTGATTGCCTTCGCTTCACACAAATGATTCAAGTTGTTCCAAATGGATGTAAAGACAGCCTTCCTCAATGGAATTCTTCAAGAAGTCTATGTCAAACAACCTCATGGTTTCGAAGACGACGATCATCCAGATCATGTCTACTTTCTAGACAAGGCACTCTATGGCCTCAAGCAAGCTCCCAGAGCGTGGTATGATCGTCTTGCCCAGTTCCTACTCTCAAATGGCTACAGGCGTGGAGTCATTGATAAAACTCTCTTCATCCTAGAAGAAGAAGGTAACATCTTAGTGGTTCAAATCTATGTTGATGATATTATTTTTGGTTCCATTAACCTGTCCCTTGTAGACAAGTTCAAAGACTTGATGAGCAGTGAATTTGAAATGAGTTTAATTGGGGAACTCACATTCTTCCTCGGATTACAAATCACTCAAAAGGAAGATGGTATTCAAATCCATCAACAAAAGTATGTCAGGGAACTACTGAAGAAGTTCAAAATGGATTCATGCAAGCCTCTCTCCACTCCCATATCCACCATTGCCCATCTGGATAAGGACAATTCGAGTCCTCTAGTGGAAGAGAAGCTCTATAGAGGTATGATCGGTTCACTCATGTACCTAACCGCTAGTCGACCAGACATTGTCTTTGTTGTTGGCTTGTGTGCTAGGTTCCAATCTTGTCCAACAGAAACCCACTTGGCTGCTGTGAAGAGAATACTTCGATATCTCAAGGGAACTGACGATCTCTGCATTTGGTACCCCAAAGAATGTCCCTTTAAGCTGATGGGTTTCACTGATGCTGATTATGCTGGATACTTGGTGGATAGGAAGAGCACTTCTGGAATGGCACAGTTCCTAGGCCCTTGCCTTGTTTCATGGGGATCAAAGAAACAAGTTTCAGTCTCCCTCTCCACCACAGAATCCGAGTATATTGCGGCTGCCTCCTGCTGTTTCCAACTTCTCTGGCTAAAGCAACAACTCGCGGATTTTGGTATGTCTTATGGCACTCTCACTATTCTTTGTGATAACACTAGTGCCATAAACATCTCTAAGAATCTTGTGCATCATACTAGGACCAAGCATATTGACATAAGACATCATTTTCTTAGAGATCATGTTGAGAAGGGAAACATCATTATGAAATTTTGTAGAACTGAAGATCAGGTTACAGATATATTCACCAAGACATTGAATAGAGTTCCTTTCGAGAAACTTAGATTGGAACTAGGAATGATTCCTATTACTCAGTAGTGACCTTAGTTCAAAGAATTCTTTCCAGTTCCCCTGATTGACTAGTTTAAGATATTTAATTTGTTGAGTCTTGATGTCCTTGTGTTATATCTTTTGCTACAAACCCTTTTTGTCATAATGGTTTCTTAAAAAGGCTTAGATAATTTTTTCTGGTTTGTTTCCTTTTGGTCCTCATTATTCTTTCAACTCCTCATTGTTCAAGTTTCTTTGATGGCCCAAAAGTCACAATCTGATCATATTTCTATCCCAACAATACAAGTCAAAATGATGATTGTGTACTAAGACCTACCCTTGCCTCATTACTCAATATTCTCTATGATCCATCTCTAAATCCTCTCTGAGAATTATTGTGCAATGCGATAAATAGCCTACCCTGATTCCTTGTATGGGAACGTATGTTTGGTTCCATTGTTTTCACCGACATCAAAGGTTCTCATACATCCCTCTAGCACGCTGAATATATCGCCAGAAAGGAACCAGGATTTAGTATGTCTCCAACGGCTAGATTGGCACTTCCCAGAAGCTATTTATGGCAAAACTCAGAAGCCCAGTCACGTCTTATCAGTTGGCAGACTCCCTCTTCTCTGAATGGGCAAGTTTTGAAAATGGGTTAGCCATTCCGAAAAGCTGCAAGAGTATTCAATGCCCCAGATTTACATTGATCTTCTCAACGGCTGGTTTTGATTCTACGGTCATCTCAGCCTTCACTGCCTTGAAAGAGTTGCACATTTGCTCCAAGCTGATCCCACAACTCACCATCTCTCTGATCCTCTGCCTCTCATTTCTCTCAAACACAGAAATCCTTAAGCTCCTAAAAAATGGCCGATCCAAACCCTAACCTTGTTCAAGACGAAGAGGAGGCTGCCCTTCTCAAAGCCTTTAGAGAAAAGAAGGCAGCTTCATCCTCTAAACCCGTTTCTGCCATCTCTTCTCATAAATCCCAATCGGAAGAGAAACCTGTGGAGAAAATAGTGGAGGAACCTGAAGAGAAAGTCGAAGAGGAACCCAAGGAGCCAACAAAGCCCAAGGGTGAGGAGAAAGCCATGGCCATCTCTCTGGCTTCGGAATCGGCTACCAAAACCGTCTCCGAAGGGGGCTCTCATGACTCCTCGCCTGAAAAGTCTCTCCAAGAGCTCCTCAGCCCTGAGCCCTCACCAGTAAGCCTCAAATCCAAAACCACTTCTAACCCTGGTCCCTCTGTCGCCACTAGAATGAAACAGAGAAAGAGGAGTTCCCAAGCCATAGTTCCCTATGAAACCAAATCCTCAAAAAGAGCCAAAATCACCACCCTCTCTGCATCCTCCTCCCTGGGTCAGGTCTCCTCTTTCTTCTCTAAGAGGAAGATCCTTAAGCCTCTCATAATCGGCAAAGAGTTCTGGACCCAAGAACTGGAAGAAGAAGATGAGAAAATGTTTGGAGAAGCCCTGGCTGAGTTCCATTCTCTGCTGTAGTTTCAAGGATGGGACAAGATGTTGTTTGAACCCTTCTCTGCTTCTGATGAGGTTGTCCGCTTGTTTTACCAGTCTATGGAGTTTGTGCCTGCGAAGGAGAACTCTCCCTGTAACGACGCCATTCTTATATGGAAGGGAACCAGCTATCCTCTGTCCACCAACCTAATTGCGTCTGCTCTAGGGATCGAGTCAAGGTCTGGGTTTGGCATTCTGCCTCAAAAGAAGGGATGGCCCAAAGGAAAGGGCTACAAATCCAAGGGAGTAGTGGTCAAGAAAATCTATGATGGCGCCTCCCCCTCATCTTTGGAGACAAAGGATCTCTCCATCGCAAACAAGTTGTTACACTTCTGGATCACCCGTAATCTGGTTCCGAGACAGGAGCACCGGAATAATGTTCTCATCACAGATGCCATCTACATGAACAAGGTGCTCTCTGGTGTTCAATTGGATCTCCCTCGCATTGTCTTAGCCCACATGCAGTTCTGCTCATCCCATGACTTTCATACTTTACCCTTCCCTCATATCATCAAAAACATTCTCTCCAACCTTCACTAGTACCCAGTTGATCTGCCTGAGACAGTCTACAACAAGTATCTTACCATGGCCACAATTCGGAAGTTGAAGACAAAGGAACAACAAGACCCCCCTTCTGAAGCTCAAGCTCAACTGCCTAAGGAAAAGGCCAGTTCCAAGGCCCCTTCTAGTTCCCAGCCACATCTCAACCCCTCTCAAGACTCCTCTGCGATCCTTACTGCTCTGGATCGTATTGAAAAGGCTATCATGGTGGGCTCGACTGCTATCCCGGTCGCCCTCCATGATCAAGTAAGAGAGTTGGGGCGTATAAGTTCTGCTGTTGTGGCTCTGGTAGACGTTCTTCAGAAGGATTGGCAAGGTGCAATCAGTGCTCATTAGGCCACGGGCCAAAATGTAGGAACTGTCGACACAGATGTTGAAGAGGAGGCCGCTGCTCTGACATAGGAACGCTTGTTCTGGTTCCCAGTGCTGTAACACCACAGCGTGCTAGTAGTTTCCCCTAGGATCATACTCCCCTCTTCTATCCATTTGTCGTCTTTCCTAATAATTGCTTTTGTTGTTGTCTTTGCGTTTTGTTGTTTTTGTTGTTGGCTTATGTTGGTTGTGTTGTGTCTTACCCGTCCTTGAACAATGATCAGTTTAAGCTTTAATGATTATCTTTTGGCTTCGTCTCTATGATTAATTTGTCTTTGCCTTAAGTTTCCATTATGCTTCTGTTATGGGTTTAATGCAATTGTATATTCTCTTGGATATCATGTTCTTAACTCGTACTTAATCTTTTCGATGATGTCAAAAGGGGGAAGAAAAGGATAGGAACCTTGAACTTTGGAGACTACTGAACTAATAGGAACTCTGAACTAGTTCTACTTCTAAGGGGGAATTTGAAATAAACTCGTTCACTTGCTTAGGGGGAATTTGCAACCATTGAATGCTCTATCATTAATTTGTAATGTTGTAACTCCCTTAATCTCAACTGGTCTCATGAAATTCAAAGTCCTATTATGTTGTCAGGTTCCTTGTATTTGTCATCATCAAAAAGGGGGAAATTGTTAGGAAACAGAACTCTGGAATTTAGGTTCCCCTAAGAGTTCCTTTCCTCAGTTTCTCTACTTTTGACGATGACAAATATTATGATACTAATGTTTTATCTCAAAGATGTGTTTTAAGGAACCACAGGAATATACCGAAGGCAAGAAAGCCAAACAGGACAAGGGAACCAAAGGAACATGACAGATGAAGGAAACCAGAGGAACCCAGGTGTGCCCAGAAACGTAGCATGCGAGGTTGCGATTCCCGAGAAATCTGGGAACACCAAACCTCGGACAAAAGGAGGTGAAAGCGACTTGAGAGAAGCTTCCAAAAGCCTGCCACCATCCAAGAGCAAGACTCCAAGCCACCTAGAATGCCGAACCTCGGACAGAGAAAGGTGAAAGCGACAGGACATAGAACATGTCGCTGTCCAGAAGTCAGTTCCCAAGCGCCCAAAGTGTTGAACCTCGGACAAAGGAAGCTGGAGAACGACTTGGCTGAAAAGGTTGACTAACCTAGAAGGATTCTGAGCTGCCTAGGTTGTTTGCACATGCCAAGAACAACGTGGACAAAGGAGAACCACTTATCCTAGGGCAAGCTCAATCTGTGGAACCAAGAGAAGAAGAAGCTGCGAAGAATCCACTATAAAAGGAAGACTAACCCAAGGGTTATCTTCAAGCACAAAAACACGACTCACACTCATTAGCAAATATCTAGTGTGAACCTCCAAACAAGATCATCAAAGCAAACCGAGATCAAGAGGAACCAGTCAAGGAAGAAGAGCTGAGTGCTAAGTTCCTGTGACTGTAAGTGATAGTTCCTAGGTGCGAAAGTCTGTTTCTTGGATTGATTATTGATTGTGTTAAGTTATCTAGGATTGTCTAACTGTGTGTAAGGCAAAGGAACTGTGTGTTTGTTCCTAGGATAAGTTGTAACCAAAAGAGATAAGAAATCAAGAAGTAGACTTTGAAATCCTTTCGAAAGAAAGGTAGTGGTTTTTATCCTGGATTGCTAGTTGGCAATCAAAGGTTTCCACTATAAGGAACTGGTCATTTGTTTGATTGTTTATTTCCACTGCGAAAGGAATTGAGAATTGATATTCTGAGTTCCTTAAGTTTTTATCTAACAATCACGATCCTACACTTATCCCACAAGGTTCTCCAAAAGTGACTCACAAATTTCACATCCTTATCACTCACAATAGTACGTGGAATCCCATGTAATCTCACCACATGCTCAAAAAAAAACTTAGCTATGTCTGAAGCATTGTTGGTCATCCTTAGGGCTGTCAAAACTTGACCCGATCCGAATGACCCGCCCGACCCGCCCGACCCGCCCGAAACCGAACCCAGTCGATATCCGAAAAGAACAACAAAAATGTATTCCCGAGCCTGACCCGACCCAAACCGACTAGCCCGAACGCAAAAATAACCTGAACGGGCTAGCCCGTTAGCAATCCGATACCTGAAGTCACCTGACCCGAAGTAACCCGAAAATCTGAAGTTGCCCGATCCGAAATCACCCAAAAACCCGAAGTTGTTCGATCAGAAATCACCCAAAAACCCGAAGTTCCCGATCCGAAATCACCCGAAACCCGAAATTCCCCGATCCGAAATCATCCGAAACCCGAAGTTCCCCGATCCGAAATCATCCGAAAACCCAAAATTGACTGATTTGAAATCACATGAAAACCTAAACTCGATAGTTGGAAATCACATAAATAACCAATGCCACCCAATCCTAAATCATCCGTAAAAAATAGACACTCAACCCGAAATCATCCGAAAAACTCAGAATAAGTATTCATCCATTCTTAACAAAGATGCACACCTATATTAATTTGATGGATGTATTACGAGCAATAAGTATTCATCCCTTGAAGTAAAGTTTATGTTCTTCCAAGTTATGCACAAATAAGATCATTATATATGAATAATATGATTTATGAAAAATTGAAAAATAAAATTCACAAAACTCTTGTCCAAATTATATTATAACCCCTTCTAGCAAGTTTATTCTATTTTTTTTCCTATGGTAGGTTTGGGGCTAGATGAGTACACGAAAGAGGAAAATAAGAATGAAGAAAAAGACAAAAGACAAAAGGCATGTAAAATCAAGATCATTTCATTTTCATTGGATGAGTACCTAATAATCACTAAGAAAATATGAATGCAATGCAATGCAAATATCTTGATAGATATAAGATATTGCCAGCTTACTAGTATTTCTTGTTTAGAAGGGGCCAAAATATAACTACATCACCAATAAAAGTGAAACTATACATAATAAGGTTAGCTATTAACATTATATTGATGAGCACAAAAACAAGCAACAAAGCACCAGCAACTAGAACCAGCAGCTGGCATCATCATTTAGCAAAGCACCAGCAGCATCCAACAAAGCCCCAACAGGCAACAACTAGCACCAAAGCCCCAGCAAAATTCAGCAAAGCCCCAGCAACATCAGCAAGTCCCAAGATTATCAAAATGCTGAGAAAAAAAGCAAAGGAAAAAAAGCAAGCTAAGACATCCACCATAAATTCAAAGATAAGACATAAAGAGACAAAAAGTTAACAAATTTGTGATAAAAAATACCTTCAGGTGATGTCATAAGATACATCAAATGACAGAAATAATAAGACATAATGAGCATTTAAATAAATACCATGAATGAGTCATGAGCTTACTAGTCTTGATATACACAAAATGCATCCCATAAAAGCCTTCTACCTCCCACCGCTTTACCTACTAAATTACCTTACCACATGAATCATCTAAAGACACCTTCAAGGCAATTCCTTCTTCAGTGAAATCTAATCATAGCAAATGTTGGCTTAGATTAGAATCAAATACTGAAATACCCTAAATTAATAACAAAAGAAAAATCAATACATATTACTATAAATGTTTACCATCATATCCTGTTAACCAATTGTTGGTAGTCACTAATGCATCAACATTTTCATCAGTAAGCGAGCTTCGACATTTGTTCAAAATCCTTCCTCCCATACTAAATGTTGACTCAGAAGCAACCAAAGTTATGGGAATAGCCAATATATCCCTCGCCATAGAAGAAAGTACTGGAAAACATGTGGAGTTTTTTTCCAATAATTTAGCACACATAAATCTTCCCCTCGAGGCAGACGCGACTCGTCTAAGAATCTGTCCAACTCACTTTTTGAAGAATCACATGGGTCGAATAATTCAAATTCCTACATCAAAAAACTAAAGGTTAAGCTATACATAAAATAATAATAGAAATTATATGAGAAACCAAATAAAAACACATACCTCAAGTTTGTCATAATGATATTTAGTTTGGCTTTCACTTCTCAACTTTTGAGCACCACTAGGAATAGGATCACTAACTCCAGCTGCATTTTGATACTCTTTAAAAAGTCCATTCAATTGATTATACACTTCCTTAGCCATCTTTTCTCCTTCCTCATTTCCTTATGTTTTTACAAAAGCAAATTTCACAAAAGCTAACTTAAATTGTGGATCAAAGATAACTGCAAATGCAAGCACCATCACAAACTCATTCCAATACTTCTTAAACTTTTCCATCATCTCAGTTGCTGCAAGACTAACATCAAATTCATCAGGATCAGTCAATTCAGTATCAATTGTAACATCAACAATATCATCACATTCAAACAATCCATCTTCCATTGCCTTCTGCAGACGAGACCTTATCATAAACACTTGAGGAAAGTACAGATTTGCAATAGGGTATTCAGTACCAGAAAATAACTTAGTTATCTCATAAAAAGGCTCAAGCAGTCCACAAATATTTTCAATTTTCAGCCATTCATCATGTCCAAGATGATACTTAGAAGCAAGAGAATCCATCCCAACAAAATAACTATCCATAGCCTCATGATATTTCAATGCTATGTCCATCATGATATAAGTTGAATTCCATCTAGTAGCAACATCCAACCACAAACCACCAGAATAAGAAATCTTATGTTTTTTACACAAATCATGAAATTTAATTTTTCTTGCTTCTGATCCATCAATATATTTTATGCTCTCTCTAAGCTTTGATATTGAATAATCAACCACTTTCAGACCTTTCTTGACAACCAAATTTAATATATGTGCAGCACAACGAACATGAAAATACTTTCCCTTACATGGCAAATGTTTTAGTGCCCCTCCTTTCAAGTTTGCTACCATCCTATCCATGTTGCTTGCATTGTCAATAGTTAAAGAAAATATCTTCCTATCAATTTCCCAATCCAAAATAACATTTGCAATTTCCAGAGACAATTCATACCCACCATGAGGAGGAGCACAATGCCTAAAAAAAGTAATTTGCTTTGCAACTCCCAATTTTCATCAATATAATGTGCAGTCACACACATATAGCCCCGAGATGTACATGCAGTCCACAAATCAGATGTCAGACATATTCTACCAGAAAGCGCCTTTAGCACAAGCATAATTTTGTATTTCAATTCAGCATGCATTTCCAAGCAGTCTTTTTGTATTGTATTTCTTGTTACTGGTTCAACTTTGTCATTCAAATACTTGAATAGTTTTCTAGTTGCCTCATGCTCAACCCAAGAGAAACTATAGCCATGTATCATAAGAGCCTCAGCTAGCAATCTACGGAACACTTTCTGGTCAATTTCTTTTGAAAGTGTTGAATCATCACTCGATTTCAATTTTTTATACCCACTACAAACTCTTAAATGCCTAGAAAAATTAGAAGTTTCGTTCCTTGACCCAGCATCATAACTAATTTCACAATACTTACAGAAACCTATTTCCTTTCCAGCGTCTTTGTCCTCCACAATGTTGTAGTGCTACCAGCATTCAGCACGTCTATTTCCCAGCTTCCTCTTCACACCCATTTGTGTTTCATCATTCTCATCGTTAGGTACATCATTAGTGTCAAGATCAATTGTTTCATCTTCTATGCTGGGTGGAGGTGCAGTTGAAAGTTCTGTAATGAGAATCATACTAGAGATTATGACAAAAAATTATCCACATACATGGAGAATTAAGATATATGAACAAATTATACAATATACTAAAGTCTAAAATACTATAAAAAAAAATACCAACAAAAGGAACCGATGAGTTGTCAAGTGATGCCATTATATTATCAAGTGGACTCCCCATGTCATAGGGCTAGTTGAGGTTTAAGCACAAAGCAAGCATTTGAGAGTCGACACCCTTTTGAGACTCAACAAACCAGCATGTGCAAACCTATAAGCAAAAAATGCATAATCTTAAACAGCAGCTGGAAAGATCCAGTACAGAAAAATTTAAAACATAATGTATCACATCACATTACACATATACTGTAAGACTATAAGGTGTTCTTTTTCCTTATTTTCTTTTTGGAATTTGACACGAACTTCTTTTGAGGTGGTTATTTGCAGATGAATATGGATAGTAATGTACGTACATCCTTCAAACAAAAAGAATCCTCATTTGACTTTCAATCAATTATTTTTTATTGGTGAAGATACTTTGCACAGAACTTGGATACACATTTACTTGGAATTTAGGAGGCATGAACTGAGAGAATAGCCAAAACATAGAATATCGGGCATAAGAAAAAGTGGACAATTTACTAATTAATAAACATCCAATTATTAGTTTTTAGGAGACAATTATAAATGTTAGAATTTTCCTGTTTATCACTTACAGAAGAATTCCATAGCAAGAAAGCAAATCATTTTTGTCCATGTAAAGCCTAAACAGGCAAAGAATACTACTTTTAATTTTTTTCACCTTGATAAAGCCAACAAGAAAAGAAGTTCGTGTCAAATTCCAAAAAGAAAATAAGGGAACTCTTTGCTTTACCTCCATGGACCATGACCATCATAAACAACAAAAAAGGATGTTGAGTTGTCAAGTGATGCAAAGTAATGAATAATTACCAAATTGTTTTCCTGGTATGTCATTTCTATGTATAAGACTATAAGGTGTTCATTTCTCAGGTACCAGTAAACAGAAAACAGAAAAGTTTAGAAGTGTATTGTCAAGTTAGCAACACAAAATTACCTCGTATCTCTGATGGGCGAAAGGATAGTAATTGCTCCGCAATCTTGAAGAGTTACTTGGTTGGTGCTTCGGGAGAATCGCGGCTACGGAGGAGCGCGAATTGCGGCTGGGGAGGAAGCGAATCGCGGCTACGGAGGAGCGTGAATCGCGGCAGGGGAGGAAGCGAACCGCGGCTACGGTTGAGCACGAATCGTGGCTGGGGAGGAAGTGAACCACGGCTGGGGAGTTGAGTCTAGCCGGCTAGGGAGGAGATTGGAGAGCGAAAGACACTTAGTCGGGACTTAGGAGAAAGGGTCGAGACTCGAGAGAAATCTAGGGTTAGAAATTAGAATTGGGGTTTTTTCAATTTTTAATTAACATAAGATAATATCAAGATTGCCTAGCTAGCGCATATCGATTTTTGTTTTCAGGCGGCAAATCTGTCCCGCCAAAACAACGAATAGTAAAATAATTTTTATACGAAAAAGCTATATGCACGCGATTTTATGTCTAAATGTACGCAAAACTGTGTGCGTAGCTTACGCGCATGGTTTCGTGCGCATAAGCTACGCGTACAGGGGTATAATGGTCATTTTTTAAAAGTGGACAAAACATGTGCGCGTAACTTATGCGCACAAAGTGATCCCTGACAAACCTGTGCGCGTAACTTACGTGCATGATCCATAAGTGCAACTATATGAAATATAATTAAATACTATAGTATATAAGTCTAAGTATACAAGATTTAATGAAATACTATAGTACATAAGTAAAACAATATGAAATATAATGAAATACTATAGTATATAAGTGTAACTATAAAAAATATAATAAAATACTATATTATATAATGAAACTATATAAAATATAATGAAATACTATAATATATAAGTATAAATATATGAAATACTTTAGTATATAAGTATAAGTATACTAGATTTAATGAAATACTATAATAAATAAGTATAACTATATGAGATATAATGAAATACTATAGTATATAATTCTAAGTATACTAGATTTAATGAAATACTATAGTACATAAGTAACTATATGACATTTAATGAAATACTATGGTGTATAAGTCTAAGTATACTAGATTTAATGAAATACTATAGTATATAAGCGTAACTATAATGAAATACTATAATACATAAGTGTAACTATATGAAATATAATGAAATACTATAATATATAAGTGTAACTATATGAAATATAATGAAATACTATATTATATGTAACTATATAAAATATAATAAAATACTATATTATATAAGTATAAATATATGAAATATAATGAAATAGTTTAGTATATAAGTCTAAGTATACTAGATTTAATGAAATACTATAATAAATAAGTATAACTATATGAGATGTAATGAAATACTATAGTATATAAGTCTAAGTATACTAGATTTAATGAAATACTATAGTACATAAGTGTAACTATATGAAATTTAATGAAAAACTATATTATATGTAACTATATAAAATATAATGAATTACTATATTATATAAGTATAAATATAATGAAATACTTTAGTATATAAGTCTAAATATACTAGATATAATGAAATACTATAGTAAATAAGTGTAACTATATGAGATATAATGAAATACTATAGTATATAAGTCTAAGTATACTAGATTTAATGAAATACTATAGTACATAAGTAACTATATGAAATTTAATGAAATACTATAGTATATACGCGTAACTATAATGAAATACTATAGTACATAAGTGTAACTATATGAAATATAATGAAATACTATATTATATAAGTGTAACTATATGAAATATAATGAAATACTATATTATATGTAACTATATAAAATATAATGAAATACTATATTATATAAGTATAAATTTATGAATTATAATGAAATACTTTAGTATATAAGTCTAAGTATACTAGATTTAATGAAATACTATAGTAAATAAGTATAACTATATGAGATACAATGAAATACTATAGTATATAAGTCTAAGTATACTAGATTTAATGAAATACTATAGTACATAAGTATAACTATATGAAATTTAATAAAATATTATGGTGTATAAGTCTAAGTGAACTAGATTAAATGAAATATTATAGTATATAAGCGTAACTATATGAAATATAATGAAGTACTATAGTATATAAGTGTCACTATATGAAATGTAATGAAATACTATAGTATATAAGTGTAACTATATGAAATATAATGAAATACTATATTATATGTAACTATATAAAATATAATGAAATACTATATTATATAAGTATAAATTTATGAAATATAATGAAATACTTTAGTATATAAGTCTAAGTATACTAGATTTAATAAAATACTATAGTAAATAAGTATAACTATATGAGATACAATGAAATACTATAGTATATAAGTCTAAGTATACTAGATTTAATGAAATACTATAGTACATAAGTATAACTATATGAAATTTAATGAAATACTATGGTGTATAAGTCTAAGTGAACTAGATTAAATGAAATATTATAGTATATAAGCGTAACTATATGAAATATAATGAAGTACTATATTATATAAGTGTCACTATATGAAATGTAATGAAATACTATAGTATATAAGTCTAAGTGTAATTGATTTCATGAAATACTACAGTACATAAGTGTAACTAAATGAAATATAATGAAATACTATAGTATATAAGTGTAACTGTATGAAATATAATGAAATACTATAGTATATAAATTTATGTATACTAGATTTAATGAAATACTATAGTATAAAGTGTAACTATATGAAATATAATGAAATACTATATATATAAGTATAACTATATGAAATATAATGAAATACTATATTATATAATGTAACTATATGAAATATAATGAAATACTATAGTATATAATGTAACTATATGAAATATAAATAAATACTATAATATATAAGTATAAGTATATTGGATTTAAAAAAATACTATAGTATATAAGTGTAACTGTAACAACTACAGAATGAAATACTATAGTATATAAGTCTAAGTATACTAGATTTAATGAAATACTATAGTACATAAGTGTAATTATAACAGCCCCAGAATGAAATACTATAGTATATAATTAAGTATTACGAACTTATTACTTATATACTATAGTTTCTAAAGTTTTTATTCTCGTTTTTTGGCTTTTTGGAGGGGAAAACGATATCTGTTTTGGATGAATTTTATATGTACGGACTCGTATTAAAATTTCGTACAAAATAATAGTAGAAAATGCAAAAAATACGAAAAAATTTCACTACAATGCGTTATATGTCGGGCACCAAATTGTAAAAAAAAATTGGGTAAGAAGGCTTCGTTTTTTGGGCTTTTGGAGGGGCAAACGATGTCCGTTTTGGACGAATTTTATATGTACGGACTCGTATTGAAATTCTATACATGATTATGGAAAAAAGTGCAATTGTTTTTTGTAGTATGGTGCGCGTAAGTTACGCGCACCAGATAAACTTGTAAAAAAACAAAATTAAAAATATTATGGATCATGCGCGTAAGTTACGCGCACAGGTTTATCTGAAATCCGACTCAACCGATTTATGATTTACACAAAATCTAGTTCGGTCATAATCCGAAATAACCCATCGAAATTGACCCAAATACCTGACTTAGCCCGATTAAATGAACAATCGACCCTATCGACCCGAATTGGATCGAGTTGTCAAGATACATGTCAATATGTGCAATAGCCTTATAGCCCGGATTCGGATTAATCCGAAACCTGTAACACCCCGGGCCAGAGGTGCTACAGTGCCATAGTCCCGAAGGACTATAAGGCGATTTTAAAAGAAAAGAATCCAAAACTCTCCCAATACATAAAATCATCAATAATAAAATCTCTGCTCAAGATTTAAAACAACACTAAAACCTGTCAACCAGTTTAATGTTGTAATATCCCTCATTTTTGTATGGATAAATTTCGAATTTTCTTAAGCCCATATTGCGAGTTGAATTAAATTCTGGGAAGTACGAACATTCGGTGTAATGTTTGGTCTCTGTAATATTTTTCTGAGCAATATAAAATACAGTTAACGTATTTTTGGGTTAAATGATCGTTCGTGTACAAATATATTTAACCCAGGGTTAAGTAAAATTTACCACTTAAGGTAAATAAGGGCAAAGTGGGAATTCGGCCCATGCCTTAGCCAAAAATCAGCAAACATTTCAGCAACTTGCAAGCCAACTTGAGGCAGCTGGCAACTAGCTTGGATGACTCATCGGGGCTACTTGGCCTAGCTTGGACACCTCTTGGTTTACTTGTCTTCAGATTAGTCTTCATGGTTTGCCAATAAATGAAGAGACGAAGTCGTGGGAGAAGCCAGAAGTCGGCTCCTCACCATCTTCTTCTGTCAAAAGCCCAGAAATTCAGCATCTGGCAAGCATTTTGGCACGGCTGGCAAACTAGCTTAGGTGACTCACCGGGGCTATTGGCCTAGCTGGTACACCTCATGGGGTACGTGACTTCAGGGTGGTCTTCGTGGTTTGCCTATAAAAATAGAGGAGAAGTCGTGGGAGAAGTCAGAAGATAGCTCCTCACCACCTTTTTGCTGTCAAAAACCCAGAAATCAGCTTCTGAGCTGAACTTTGAGCCTCGTTTATGGACGATTCTGTCATTCGTTCGAGCAGATAGAAGTTGCATCTTGAAGGTGAGGTGTAGCTTAAAAGGGTGAGAAGATCATCCAAGATCGATTCAAAGTGGAAGTCGATCAAAAGTTGGTAAGAAAACCCTTGAAGCTCACTGTTTTCACCTCTGAATTTCGTGACTTTTGCTGAACTTTGAACCCGATTTGTGTGGTCATCTCGACCTTGTTTCGATCCGTTTTCAGGAGGTTCCTAGAGCTTGTTTGTAGCTTAAGAAGGTGGAAGCCTTGGAGGAGCTTTCTATAGAGGAGAGGTGGACGAAAATTGAGCTCAAAGGTAGCTTCCTCACCATCTTCTTCCTCTGTCAAAACACCATTGTTGGGCTGGTTTTGAGCTCGGTTTGAGAGCAACTTCGGGCCTTGTTTCGAGCAAGAGAAGAGTGATTCCTAGAAGTGGTTTGAAGCTTAAGGAGGTGGGAAACTCAACCAAGAACGAATTGAAGCCTAAGGGATCGATTTGGGTAAGTTTATCCCCGTTGTCGCTCTCGTTTTCTGCCCCTGTCCGAGCACCGCACCCCGCGGCGAAGAACCATCGCACCCGCGGCAAGCGTGGTTCGTGGTGTGTTTGTGTGTGTGTTGGGTGTTTGGGCATGGATCGAAGCTTGGTTTCTTGATCCGTTTTCTATTCCTTTAGATTCATATATATAGATATTGAATCTAATTTAGGATTTTATTATGAATCGTTCCAGAAGGATTGGAGATCCGAGATCTGTCCCTGATCAGACCCGGGAATCGTTGTCTTTAGAGCTCATTAGCTTTCGTCAGATCTAAGGCAAGTGGCGGTTCGCTCTTGCTTATCATTCCATATTTCCATTAATTATCAATTGCTTAATTGTTAATTAATTTGGACGGATTATTGTTCATGTCTGGAAAAGGTTTTATAAACTGTTTTGGAAAATCATATAATAGGTTGTATATCTGCTAGAACAACGCTATTATTTATGATCGCCTTGCGGGCATTTATATGGATTTATCCTGGACTATTATTGTGCTTATACTGTTAGTTAGCACTGAATGTTAGGAACGCTATATACCTTGTGGGGGTTTAGCTGTTTCTTTATAACTCGTACTTGGTGGATTCTTCCCCAGTACTTTCTCTCTGGTCATGACCATACCCTTATTCAGGGTGGGCGCACCTCGCTAGTGCCAAATCTTTCAAGGTTCATCCTTCTATATCTCTTGTGGGGAGATCTGATATCTCTTGTGTCGAGATCCGATATCTCTTGCGTGGAGATTTAAAAGCTTATAACGTAATGCTCGTTTTGGAATTAAATAAGATAAGTGCCCGAGTGCACATAATTAATGTGCCCTGGCGAGTAGTGCAACTAAGTGATAGTGCAGCTAGGAAACTCGTCCTGACTTGAATGTAGTACGTTCTCTTTCCAATCTGGATTCGTATTATGCGGTGATTCGCATTATACGGTGAGGTTGGTCGTGAACCGAAGCATCTCAGTCAACTTTTAACTCATTGTTGAGTGATTCTTTAAATGTTCCAGACTTGTCATATTTCCTTAAGACTCAATCTCTTGGAGTCTCTTTCGGGTCGGTCTCTGTGGAGATTCAGTCTTCCAGAGTCGTCTCTTCTGCATGTCTTTTGATATATTCCAGTAGAAGTATGGTGGTTGACTATCGTTATCGGTTATTATTCGAGAAACGATGAGTCTAACCTAATACGACTACTTCGAACCACTCTGCTTTGTACCCTTGCATAGTCTTTCATTAGACTAACCCACGAACATTGTTCTTCGCATGTGGGCTGGTGTCATCCGTTCGATTCGGCACATCAGATAGAACACAGATATGAGGAGACTAGATTGACTATGAAGATGACGGTTGTTTTGATGTTTTAATAATTTTAATCAGGTTGAGATCCTTGGGCACGTGATCATGGTGATCACAACTCTTTTGTAATATTTTAAGAAAGACTTCGCTGTGTTTGATTTAACTCTGTATATTTGTCCTGCTCGGGATTGGAATGTAATCCCGGGATTCATGATTTAATTAAATATTACAATGATTTTGTATCATTTGTGTTTCATGATTGTGTTTAAACCGGTAAAGCCTTGGGTGGCTTCGGTAAGGAACACCGAGGTCACTGGCGATAATACATTTCCAAATGGGTTACGATTTGGGGGTGTTACAAATGCAACAATTTAAATCCAAAACAACGGAAGCGAATACCAAAAATTTGAGATCTGATGCAAAACTAAATCTTTCACTGTAAAAACACATCTGTGATCCAGAACCCGCTTGTTGCTGCAAACCTGCAAGCCTGATTGACTGGGGGACCCGATACCCCAGCCAACCGCGGCACGTAAACCGAAGTTGGTCAGTCTTACGAAAGACTGGAAAAACTCCTCAAGCCAAAACAGTTTAACACCAGAAAATTATCACAACAACCAACTCAAGCCAAATAACAACATGCCACACATTATATATACATATATATATATATCATAACTATATCATAATCATATCAACCAACCAAGACCAATCACACGTCAAAACACAAACACCCACTACCACATAACCAATCAATTACCCATTCTTATCCAACTCTACACTATACTAACCTCTTCAATCCAACCTCAACATCATCACAAGCATAAACGAATAAAACGATCCAATTCAACTTTCTCTCCAATACTAATACCTCAATCATAAATCCTATGAAACATATGCATATATCTTACTACTGACTTACAACCAAGACTAATCAATTATACTGAACTCCCTACTGCACTAACACATCCAATTAACCTTCACATTAACAAACACATAAGCATCAACGAGACAATCATCACATAATACCAACATAACAAAACAACGATCCAGGCCAGCCACCCTTCCGGTGCCGCCTGTTCGTTAACATAGACTGTAACTCAAACATTCAAACTCAACCCATGTTGGCCCACACCCTCAAGATGGGAAACCAACCTGCACATTCAATCCACACAACCGACCTTCATACTCCACTAACTGCCACCAACAACCACACCTACAGAAACTCACATCACAACTAGCTACAAAAAAACCAATATTTGACAACAAGTCAATAACTAGCCAACAATCAACATCCAACACAAAACCAATAACCAAGCACACAACCAATATCATCACACAACCACTTAATCAAGTACACAACCAATATCACCAACACAACCACTTAATCAAGTACACAACCAACATCACCAACACAACCACTTAATCAAGTACACAACCAACATTCAACACATAACCAACACACACAACCGCCAACACCTCCAATCCAACCTCCGTCTCCACCACCACATCACCGGGTGAGACAATTAACACACACTTTCCGGATGGGACTTTCAACCATCCAACCATGGCCATTAACCAACGTAAGGTCACACCCTCATGTGGTCGGGTGAGGCTATCAATCACCCCGGCCTAGCCTTAACCAACGGAGGTCACACCCTCACGTGGTCGAATGAGGTCACACCCTCACCCCGGCTCCACAATCAACCATTACCAATCCACCAACAACCCACCACCTCCATCTGTCAACACAACCAATCATCCACAACAAGCTACAATCAACTACTACACCAACATCCAATCAATCATAACACAAGGCAACAACAACCTACACATTCAACCAGGTTCAACACAAAACCAATAACCCAGCACATAACTAATAACAAAACACACAATCGATATCCGCCAACAAACCAGCAACCAAACAAACAATAAATATCCAACACAGAACCAATGGCAAAGCACACAACCAATATCCAATGCACGACCAATAATTATTCACACAATCAACATTCAACACGAACCCAATATCCAAGCAAACAACCAATGTCAAACAACTAAACCAAAATCCACACATTCAACCTATTCAAGTAACAAAACCAATATCTATCAACAATCAATCATAATACAAGCACACAACCGATCTTCAATACAAGACAATTACCAACACACACACACATCCAACCATTAAATTCCATAACCAATAATCCAAATCAACTTACTCAGACAAGGATAACAAATCAATTACTAAACAAAATAGGATGAAAAGTAATTTTATAAAAATAAACGAAGGGTTAGCAAGATTTATCTTGCCTCAAGCGCGACCACGACGACCCCAGATTCAAATCCAACTCGAACGATCCTGCGAATACAATCCGAGCAAAACCCTGGCGTTAAATACTCATACCAAGCCACTATTAACAAACCCCCAATTTCAAACCCTAAAATCATTCCTTAAAAAATTCCAATCAAGCAAACCCCACACAATTCAACCAAAGCTCAAATTCAACAATACGGTCACACACTTTCCTCTTCCACTGTCCACGAAGAACAATTCAACATCAATTCGAACAACACAACATCAATTCGAACAACACAACATCAATTCGAAATTAACCCATAAGCTTACCTTGTCGACAACCAACGGTAGTCACCGAGGAGGCTTCTCGACGCCGGAACTCAGCAGCCACACCAGCGCAACACAGCGGACAGCAGCACAACTGCAACAACACGCAGCAGAACACCAACAGCGGCTCCGACTTGAAAAAATTCGTTCTCCCTGCTCAGGACTTCAAATGCGATGATTTCAACTCGAGGAGTTAGATCTACGAGTCTAGTTTACCTCCTCAAAATTTCAGACCAAAATAATGAGTGAGTAAATAGTTATTACCATTCTCCTGAGACGTCGCAGACGGGGCAACAGCACAGCAGTGGACAGCAGCGGATCCGGATCTGTGCAGCAGCTCGTCGCGGTTCAACAGAGGTTCGGCTCGCCTCTTCGGTGGCTCGACTCAGCAGCTCCACCGTGGCTTCACGCACCGGTGAACCAGCATAGCCACGAACAGCAGCAGCACTGAACAGCAACCAGCAGCAGCACCACGACCACCAGCACAGCTCCAGAACAGAGGAGGAAGAGGACGACGCACAACGGTGGTCCGGTCGAGCTCACCGGAGACGACGCTTGGCTGGGCTGGCTCGTCGTGGGTCGCGCGAGCAGAGGAGGAGAAGAGGTGAGTTCTTCTAGCCGTGTTCTCACGCAGCCAAGGGTTTGGTCCCTCCTTTGCCCCCTTTTCTGATTTTAAGGAGTCCAAAAATTTTAATTTACCATTTTGCCATTTTATAACTTTTGGGGTATTTCATTCTCCCCCCCTTATAATAGTTTCGTCCTCGAAACTAGATCAAACAGGTTCGGATAACTGCCTCGCATAACTAATTCCAGAATATACAGGACTTGCCGAAGAATAACCTTCCTTGAGAATCAACTCTCTAATCTCTTTATCAGCTGACACACGTAACTGATTCTGAAATCACAATATTTCATCCTCCTGGACAAGGAATCTGGGCACTCTTCCCTGAGCAATCTCACTGCATATCTCACTCAATATTCCATCACATTCAGCTGCGTCCGTTCCTTTCCGAACCAATTTCACTTTCACCATTCACCAACTCTTGTTGCAATCCCGGCCGAACTGTCAGACAAGCAACCACATGCTCGCGAGTCGACTTCTTACTCAAAGCATCAACTATCTCATTAGCCCCTTCTGAATGATAACGATATCTATATCACAATCCTTGATCAATTCTAGCAACCATCTTGTCTCATGATCAACTCTCTCTTATACAATTTGAGATGACGAAAAGCATATGCAATGACTCTCCCATTCTGCATTAGAGCGTAACCCAAACCTTGCTCAGACACATCACTGTAGATGACAACCTTTCTGTTCCCTACAGTAAAACTAATACTGATGCACTAATCAAACACCTCCTGAGTTCTTTGAAACTCTCTCCTGACATTTCCCGTCTCATTCAAAAAATTTAGCCTTACGTAACCTGCCACAATCTTCCTGTAGTAACCTGCGCATTCTACTTCTCAACTCAGCCGAACCCATAGTCGTAAAATCCCACTTTTTCCAGTGCAGACTGAGTTCTCTGTTTCTTACTGCTTCCAACATCAACAGTCTGATCAAAATCAGCTATAGCAGTCTCCCTGATCAAATACTCATCAGCATATTGCTCAAAGATCGTACAGTTATGCATCACCATCAGAGTTTTATCTCAAAATACAACCATCACTGAAAGTGCTCAATCTGTCATTCTCATTCTTGACAATAACAGTAGCACACAACATTTTCATACCAATCATCAGTTACCAGACTCAACCTCTTGACGATAAGCCCAATGGCCTCATCCTCTACCACACTCATACCTTTTAAATCTCTAACACATCCCACTTACCAGGGAACACACCATAAAATTACTCAACAACATTAAGCATCACATATAAAATTAATCAAACACAAACTTACCTATACGTAACAACAATGGTCTTCTGATCACACGATTGCTTCACAGTTTTAGCGAGTGGTCTCTTCCACATCAAACTTTTGAAAAACATTTTAGAACGTAAATGCTCTGATACCAATTCCTGTAACACCCCGGGCCAGAGGTGCTACAGTGCCATAGTCCCGAAGGACTATAAGGCGATTTTAAAAGAAAAGAATCCAAAACTCTCCCAATACATAAAGTCGTCAATAATAAAATCCCTGCTCAAGATTTAAAACAACACTAAAACTTGTCAACCAGTTTAATGCAACAATTTAAATCCAAAACAACGGAAGCGAATACCAAAAATTTAAGATCTGATGCAAAACTAAATCTTTCACTGTGAAGACACATCTGTGATCCAGAACCCGCTTGTTGCTGCAAACCTGCAAGCCTGATTGACTGGGGGACCCGATACCCCAGCCAACCGCAGCACGTAAACCGAAGTTGGTCAGTCTTACGAAAGACTGGCAAAACTCCTCAAGCCAAAACAGTTTAACACCAGAAAATTATCACAACAACCAACTCAAGCCAAATAACAACATGCCACACATTATATATATACATATATATATATATATATATCATAACTATATCATAATCATATCAACCAACCAAGACCAATCACACGTCAAAACACAAACACCCACTACCACATAACCAATCAATTACCCATTCTTATCCAACTCTACACTATACTAACCTATTCAATCCAACCTCAACATCATCACAAGCATAAACGAATAAAACGATCCAATTCAACTTTCTCTCCAATACTAATACCTCAATCATCAACCCTATGAAACATATGCATATATCCTACTACTGACTTACAACCAAGACTAATCAATTATACTGAACTCCCTACTGCACTAACACATCCAATTAACCTTCACATTAACAAACACATAAGCATCAACGAGACAATCATCACATAATACCAACATAACAAAACAACGATCCAGGCCAGCCACCCTTCCGGTGCTGCCTGTTCGTTAACATAGACTGTAACTCAAACATTCAAACTCAACCCATGTTGGCCCACACCCTCAAGATGGGAAACCAACCTGCACATTCAATCCACACAACCGACCTTCATACTCCACTAACTGCCACCAACAACCACACCAACAGAAACTCACATCACAACTAGCTACAAAAAAACCAATATTTGACAACAAGTCAATAACTAGCCAACAATCAACATCCAACACAAAACCAATAACCAAGCACACAACCAATAACCAAGCACACAACCAATATCATCACACAACCACTTAATCAAGTACACAACCAATATCACCAACACAACCACTTAATCAAGTACACAACCAACATCACCAACACAACCACTTAATCAAGTACACAACCAACATTCAACACATAACCAACACACACAACCGCCAACACCTCCAATCCAACCTCCGTCTCCACCACCACATCACCGGGTGAGACAATTAACACACACTTTCCGGATGGGACTTTCAACCATCCAACCATGGCCATTAACCAACGTAAGGTCACACCCTCACGTGGTCGGGTGAGGCTATCAATCACCCCGGCCTAGCCTTAACCAACGGAGGTCACACCCTCACGTGGTCGGATGAGGTCACACCCTCACCCCGGCTCCACAATCAACCATTACCAATCCACCAACAACCCACCACCTCCATCTGTCAACACAACCAATCATCCACAACAAGCTACAATCAACTACTACACCAACATCCACTCAATCATAACACAAGGCAACAACAACCTACACATTCAACCAGGTTCAACACAAAACCAATAACCCAGCACATAACCAATAACAAAACACACAATCGATATCTGCCAATAAACCAGCAACCAAACAAACAATAAATATCCAACACATAACCAATGGCAAAGCACACAACCAATATCCAATGCACGACCAATAATTATTCACACAATCAACATTCAACACGAACCCAATATCCAAGCAAACAACCAATGTCAAACAACTAAACCAAAATCCACACATTCAACCTATTCAAGTAACAAAACCAATATCTATCAACAATCAATCATAATACAAGCACACAACCGATCTTCAATACAAGACAATTACCAACACACGCACACACACATCCAACCATTAAATTCCACAACCAATAATCCAAATCAACTTACTCAGACAAGGATAACAAATCAATTACTAAACAAAATAGGATGAAAAGTAATTTTATAAAAATAAACGAAGGGTTAGCAAGATTTATCTTGCCTCAAGCGCGACCACGACGACCCCAGATTCAAATCTAACTCGAACGATCCTGCGAAATCAATCCGAGCAAAACCCTGGCGTTAAATACTCATACCAAGCCACTATTAACAAACCCCCAATTTCAAACCCTAAAATCATTCCTTAAAAAATTCCAATCAAGCAAACCCCACACAATTCAACCAAAGCTCAAATTCAACAATACGGTCACACACTTTCCTCTTCCACTGTCCACGAAGAACAATTCAACATCAATTCGAACAACACAACATCAATTCGAACAACACAACATCAATTCGAACAACACAACATCAATTCGAAATTAACCCATAAGCTTACCTTGTCGACAACCAACGGTAGTCACCGAGGAGGCTTCTCGACGCCGGAACTCAGCAGCCACACCAGCGCAACACAGCGGACAGCAGCACAACTGCAACAACACGCAGCAGAACACCAACAGCGGCTCCGACTTGAAAAAATTCGTTCTCCCTTCTCAGGACTTCAAATGCGATGATTCCAACTCGCGGAGTTAGACCTACGAGTCTAGTTTACCTCCTCAAAATGTCAGACCAAAATAATGAGTGAGCAAATAGTTATTACCATTCTCCTGAGATGTCGCAGATGGGGCAACAGCACAGCAGTGGACAGCAGCGGATCCGGATCTGTGCAGCAGCTCGTCGCGGTTCAACAGAGGTTCGGCTCGCCTCTTCGGTGGCTCGACTCAGCAGCTCCACCGTGGCTTCACGCACCGGTGAACCAGCATAGCCACGAACAGCAGCAGCACCGAACAGCAACCAGCAGCAGCACCACGACCACCAGCACAGCTCCAGAACAGAGGAGGAAGAGGACGACGCACAACGGTGGTCCGGTCGAGCTCACCGGAGACGACGCTTGGCTGGGCTGGCTCGTCGTGGGTCGCGCGAGCAGATGAGGAGAAGAGGTGAGTTCTTCTAGCTGTGTTCTCACGCAGCCAAGGGTTTGGTCCCTCCTTTGCCCCCTTTTCTGATTTTAAGGAGTCCAAAAATTTTAATTTACCATTTTGCCATTTTATAACTTTTGGGGTATTTCAAAACCAAAATGACCTGACCTAAAACCGACCCGATTCGTCCGATTGACAACCCTAAGTTTGACCAAAATCCAAATTAACCCGGCCGAAATTGACCCGAAAATCCGATCTCACCGGAAATACGAATATCCGACCTGACCCGATATGATCCGACTTGTTATTATATCAGATATTGGCCCGAATCCGAAATGACCCGAATCCGAAATGACCCGACCCGAACCCGACCCGACCCACCCGATTGACACCCCTAGTCATCCTACAATGGATAAAGTGAGCCATCTTAGAGAAGTTATCTACAACCACAAAAATAGAGTCCCTCCCCTTATTATACATCGGCAACCCCATTACAAAATCCGTAGATAAATCCTCCCAAGGGGTCGATGGCACGGGTAGGGGAGTGTACAAGGAGGGGATCGACCTAGATTTGGATTTATGGCAAGTCATACAAGCATTACAGAACCTAGTGACTTGGCGAGTCATGTGTGGCCAATAAAAGTGTTCCTTGAGGGCGGCTAAGGTTTTGGCAATTCCGAAATGGACACAGCCCTCGTGAGCTTCCTATATAAAGAGGGTCCTAATGAAGGATTGGGGAGTACACAGCCTCCCAACCCGAAAAAGATATCCACCGTCCAGAATATAGCCCTCAAACTCACCCTTGGATGTGCAGGTCTCATAGATAGGTTTAAAGAATGCATCAAGTAAATGAAAATCTTTAATCAAGTGAAAGCCTAAAACCTTTGCATCAAGCTGAGTCAAGAGAACATACTTGCGAGAGAGGCCGTCGGTGACCACATTCTCCTTGCCATGCTTGTGTAAGATGACGTAGGGGAATGTCTCCGAGAACTCTACCCATCGAGCATGGTGTCGGCCGATGGTGTACTTGTGCTTTAGATAAGCAAGGGCCCCATGGTCCGTGTGGATGACGAACTCCTTAGGCCACAAATAGTGTTGCCATGTCTTCAACACCCGGATGATGGCGTAAAGCTCTTTGTCATAGGTTGGATAGTTGATTGTGGCGCCGGACAGCTTCTCGCTGAAGTAGGCTATGGGGCACCGTTTTTGAAGCAAAACGCCGCTGATGCCAAAACTAGAGGCATCACATTCAACCTCGAACATCTTGTTGAAGTCGGGCAACTGGAGTAGGGGCGTGTTGCAAAGCTTGTTCGTTAGAGTCTGGAAGGCGGCCTCATGCTTGTCATTCTAATCGATGGAGGCGCCTTTCTTGGTGAGCTCGTGCAACGGGGCGGCAATTGTGCTAAAATCACACACAAACCGCCGGTAGAAGCCGACCAACCCCAAAAAGGATCAAACCATTGTCGGTGTTATGGGGGAGGGCCACTTATGGACGGCGCAGACCTTTTTGGTGTCCACGTGTAGGCTATCCTTAGAGACGACAAATCCTAGAAAAACTATGATGTCCGAGAAAAACACACACTTTGCAAAATTGGCATACAAGTGCTCGTTCTTAAGGCATTCTAGGACCTGTCTAAGCAGGGGCGGACACAGGTAGGGCCCAGTGGGGGTTGTAGCCCCCACTGGAATTTAAAAATAAGGTAGACGGTAATATTTTACTATTCAAGATTTTAGCCCCCACTGGACTACAATACTGTGTCCGCTCCTGTGTCTAAGGTGGTCTACATGGTCCTCTAAGCTACGGCTATACACCAAAATATCGTCAAAATACACGACGACAAATTTCCCCAAAAAAAGTCTAAGTACATGATTCATGAGCCGCATAAAAGTGCTTGGGGCATTGGTGTGGCCGAAGGGCAAAACAAGCCATTTGTAGAGGTTGTACTTGGGCTTGAAGGATGTCTTTCACTCGTCGCCTTCCTTCATCCGGATTTGATGGTAGCCACTCTTGAGATCAATTTTGGTGAAGAGTGTGGCTCCATTCAACTCGTCTAGCACGCCGTCGAGGCATGGGATGGGATAGTGGTACTTTACCGTAATCTGGTTAATGGCACAACAGTCGACACACATACGCCATGAGCCATCCTTCTTTGTCACGAGAATGACTGGTACGGCATAAGGGCTCAAGCTCTCGCAAACGTAGCCCTTGTCCATGAGGTCATGCACTTGGCGTTGGAGCTCCTTCGTCTCCTCGGGGCTTGCATGATATGCAGCCCGATTTGGCAATGAAGCGCCTGGGACCAGGTCAATCTGGTGCTCGATGCCGCGAAGTGGGGGCAGGCCCTCAGGTAACTCCTTGGGCATGACGTCCTGAAATTCCTGCAAGAGAGAGGAAACAGACGGGGGTAAATCTCTTAAGTCCTTAGTAATTGAAAGACACGCAAAGGGAAGTAAAAGAAAACAAGGAGAATGTCCCTGAAAATCGGAGTGAGATCCCTAGCGTGTGCTAACAACAAGCGGTGCTCGCAATGGCCTTGGAGGGCGGGGGTGGCGCCTACGCCGTCACTATCGCGCGCGGCGTTGTGCTTGCCAGCCTGCATGCCTGAAGCGACTGTCACAGGTGCTTGAGCTCTAGCACTGTTGTTCGCGTTCTGGTGCTTGCTAGAGTGGCCACTAGGGCGCGGCCGCGCATCCTTTTCTTTGGCAGCATATGCGGCCTGTGATGCGGTTGTGGTGACTTCCTTGGCCTTGGCGTGGCTGCGTTTCACCTGGTCGTAGAGGATCTCTTGTGGTGACTTGGGCAGCAAAGTGATTTGCCGCCCACCATGCATAAACACACAAGTGCTTAGGAAGCCATCATGCACGGCCTTCTTGTCAAACTTCCATGGCCTACCAAGGAGAAGATGAGTAGCATCTATTGCCACAATATCACATAGAACTATATCCGTATAATGCCCAGTTTGAAAAGTGATGTGGCATTGCCTGTTTACCACATCACCCTTACCCTCAGAAATTCATTGAAGGCCATACGGTTGACGATGGGGCATCATTGCCAGCTTGAGGTGGTCTACCACCTTCTCATTGATGATTTTGCAACAATTATCGCCGTCAATGATGACGCTCAGGAGGCGGTCTGGACAAGGAAGCAGGTGTGAAACAAGTTCTCTCGTTGATCCATCAAGGCTGCCTCCTTCACCGTGAGCACGCGCCGAGTAACGAGGCTCAAAAGAGTGCCCGCATCCAGCTCATTCGGGGCACACAGTTGGGCGTCGTCGAGCTTGGGGGCCACGTCCTCTGTGGGCTCGTCGTCAAATGACTCGTAGCCCGAGCCCTGCGTGAACAAAACCTTCTTTTGGTTGGGGCAATCCCTTTGGATATGACTGCACCCGCCACACTTGAAGCAGGCTTGGTCACGGCTGCGCTCCGCACGCGGAGCCAGGACTGTGGCCGTAGTTGCAGTCACAGCGTTATGCAGCGCTTCCGCTGGCCTATTGATGTCGCGACTTCCTTGAGGCACGATGGTCCTAGCTTGCACAGGTGAGGGCACATGAGAGGAAATGGATTGACTAGGATGAGAATCATACCTTTTGGAAGTGGGGGCGGCCACAAGGCTTGCTTCTTGCGCACGAGCTAGTTGTGAAGTTTCATGGCCGTGTGGGTGAGGGTGTTGAGGTCCTTGATGGGAAGAATCTCTCCATTTGGTCCCTGATGGAGGTGTTGAGGCCACTTAGGAACTTCGTGTGCAAGGTTGAAGGGAAAACGCTCACGCCCGCCTTGTAGTACATGTCTTCAAGCTTGGAGAAACACTCCAAAGGCATCATGGAGCCATGGGGAGCGAGCGCGATGTCCATCCGCATCCTATTCTTGTAGTCTTCGGGCACATACTTTTGAGCCATCACGAAGACAAGCTGGTGCCACAACTCAATAGGGGCCAGGTTATTCCGTATGTGATCGGTGACAAACTTGTGCCACTACGTGCGAGCTGCACCCCGAAAATGGAGCATCGCAATCTCCACCTTTTTGTGCTCCTCGTATTGGCAATGTTGCAGCACATACTTAGTAGCTTGCACCCAATCAAGAAAAGCGGAAGGATCATATTCACCAAAGAAAGGCTCAATGGTTACCTGGATGTCTCGGCGACTAGCAAAAGTAGGAGCCACTGAGCGGCGGTCCTCAAAACGTCGGGCATCGAGGGCCCGTTCATAGGCGTCGGGATCATCGTGATGCCGATGAGGATGTTGTTGGCAGCGACGGCCATCAATGTTGCAGTGGGCATAGCCTGGGGCCACAGGAGCGGGTTATCTGTCACACGCATCATGGGTGGCAAAAGAGTCGCCACCATGACGGTATTGGCCACGATCGGCCGTGTCCACTCGGGGCGGGATGTAGTCCTGCGGGAACTGTTGGCTCTCGACTGGGTCACTAAGGGGAGGATGGAAATTGTTGGGAATGGGGTCGTCGGCGTTGTCATAATCCTCGTCATTGAACTCCTGAAAAGCAATAGGTGAATGATACATATGGTGCGGCAGGGAACCGACGTAGGTATGCTAGTCATATCTGGAGCTGTGACGCATTGAGGCAGTCGGTCGGTCACGGCCGTTGGCCTGGCCGCGCACATCGTCATGGCGTCGCTCAGTCTCGGCATGGCGCTTCTCCGTGCGCTCCATGTGTTCGAAGCGGGCACGTCTGTCGCTGGTGTTGACAAATGGGTAGGGACCCAAGTCTGTGGCCAGGGACACTCACTCGTCGGAGTAGTCCTCTTCATCTTGTGGGGCAAAATAGGACGGCGGACGAGGCTCGTAGCAGTCATTGATGTCAGCCTCTTGGAGGCTTTCTATAATGGAGTTGAGCCGACGAACAAGTTATTGTTGGGAAGTGGAGGGAATATGGCCATTGCCTTTGTCCTGGCAGCGGGAAGTGTCGGACGGGGGCGGCTGGTGAAGGTCGGGGTCGTGACCTACGGCTGCGGTGGATGGGCCAGGCGGTGGCCCTCTGGAACTCGCCACAAGCGCGAGTTGGCGCTTGAGTTCTGCATTTTCAGCCTCCAAATCTGCACGGGCCTTGGCGACGGCTTCATGCTCGGCTTGAAGGGAAACAAGGCTTCATCCGATTCTATACCTATGGTCACCATCACAACAAGAAAACAAGGATGAAACGCAACAAAAGGCAAAAATTACAACAAACAAGATTGGCTTAGCAACCCAACAAATCAATCTCACGAGGCAACTAATATGGTTGTTCGTGAGGGAGGGATGGGAAGGCTTAGACAATCGCAAACCAAGAGCTTGACAAACAACCACACGAGTCACGCAAAATGGAAATTACAAATTGAGTCATGTGAGTAGTAAAGCAAAAGCATGCAAGTCAAGTTCGTTGAGTTGTAAGAGAAGATGGAACATGAGCTTAATGGACCTATGCCGATGGTGAATCGGGTTACCTAAGATCGCCTGAGGCTTTCGTTTTGCTCGGTTGCAATGTTTTTTTTGTTGAAGCAACCGACTATATCTTTTTAAAAAAAAATCGGCACAATTTTTTGTTTTAATGAAAGAGAAACCCAAGATGTTGCATGGAGATAGGAGAGAGAGAGAGAGATATGCAACAACTTTGGTAACTAACAAGATATGCAAATCTTTTGATTACTAAAAAAATAAAATATAACAACCAAATCTGTGAGATTTTATTCGTTTAGAAGGCAAGATATGGCCGCAGTTTTTGGGATAGGGGATCTCTCGACTTTCCTTTTTTTTTTTGATAACTCTCGGCCGAGATCTCTACGCCAGGGAACAAAGAGATCAACCTAGGGTTTTGATGGCAAATAAAAACAAGAAAAATAAATGTGGCGGAAGCAAGGGATATGGATCGAAAATGGAAAAACATGAGAATGAAAGTGAAGAGTTGGAAAGGCCACACCTTGTACCGCTGAATCCAATACCCGTTGATACATAAACGAGCCCTCGTTCACGAGTTGTGCCGGATCTAGGTAGAAAGCGGGCCCTAGAAATCCTTCTCTTCGTGCGTAGCCGGGATAGGTGGCAAGCTTCGCGAACAAAGACTGTCGGTACTCTAGCGCTCGGTGGGAAACCGAGGAGGGGCGAGTGGGTATGATTGCGTTTGGGGTGATCGGAGGTTTGGGTGATCCGTTACGTGGATTGATCGGAGAGACAAAGTGACGTCGAAGGCACAAGTTTGAAGTAAAGACTCAACGAAATGCTTAAGCTTCAATTCAACGTGAAAAACAAGCTACAGGCGGCAAGGCTTATAAAGACAAGCAAGTCCGACCATGGGCCGAAATAAACCTAATGGGTCGGGCTCCTAAGCATAGGAGACGCACACGCCCAAAAATAGAAACTTACTAAAAATAGACTTGCTAAAAATAATAACAAGCTAAAACTAGAAAGTTTCCAAAAACACTTAATGTAGCACAAATAAACCTCAAAATAGAAGTCATGGCGTCGCGGAAGTGCCGCCACTGCCGAAGTCATGGCGCCGCGGCGGGGGCCGAAGGGCCTTCGATGGCGGAGAAGGACATGGCCTTGGGCTCTGTCGAAGTCATGGAGTTGTTGCGCGCCAAGCCCTTGGTTGTGATGCTTTGTTTGGCTTGGGCGATGGCTCTGGCACACGCCCTGGTGATTGGGCCTAGCCTTTTGACCGGACACTCATCATGTCCTCTTCTTGGGCCTCTGTCAATGTCACGGCCGGGGTTGTATCACTACCATTCTCGTGAAGCCATCAGTCCAGAACAAGGACATGAAACCCTAGATTTTGTTAGGGTTAATATACTCAAAACTTGAAGATTTGGTTAAAATTTGCACTTGATTTGTGTAGTACATTACTTGAATTTGGATTCTACGTCTTCAATTTACTTTTTTTCTGGTGAAATTGTGCAATTTCGGTTATGCAATTCTGTTTTTGAGTGTCGAACCTCTTAAATTGTGCTTTTGGGAGTTTGGTGGTGGTTGCAACAACCCTGGTTCCAACGAAGGAGAAGCCAATTTTTATTCTTCACATAATTTTTGTTACAATTATTTTAAAAGGATGCTTAAATGTAAAAGAGGCAACATAATAGATGGTTATTAGTAATTTATTCTAAAATTGATAAGACTAAGCAAAAGAAAGAAAATCACGAATATCTTAAAATCACATAAACAACATTGTTACCCTTACAAAATATTAGTTAATGAATAAATTTAAAATTAAATAAGTAAAATTACAATTTGAAAACAGATCTGAAGAGTCATAATATAATATATTAAGATCTATTTAATGATCATTGTTACCTTTCCAATGCACTATTATCATTTCCAATGCTTTGTTTAATGATTTTTTAAATAAAAAAATTAATATACTTTGAATTCCTTTCTTTGACACATGATTTTTTTGTAGAAGTGTAAACTAAAAGGTTTTACACAATGTGTAAACCTACATTTGTCCCAAAATATCATCATACAAAAAAATTACATCCGGGCAATGGGTGATCAACCCAATAACCGATCAATAGATGAACGTGTGGCTAAATAATGATGTCATTATTACATCATTTTAACATAATCAGAGGTCAGACATCTAATAAAGTTGAAGTATAAAGTTAGATAGTTAATATATATATATATATATATTTATATATATATATATATATATATGGACAATGATACACTTAGAGTAGGTATAAAGTGGTGTAAGTTTTTAGTCCAATAAATATTAAACAATACGTAGTTTTAATCATGCATAAATAAAATAGTAAAAATATAATTATTTAATAGAATAAGGTTCCGGTGCGGACGGTTCTTACGGTGCGGACGTACGGACATGCACTTTAGGGCCTTAAATGTGCACTTTAACGTCTTAAATGTGCACTTTTGCAAAAAATTAAAAAAATGCTTGGGAAAAAAATGGAATTATTTTTTGTTTTCTTAATTTTTTTGCAAAAGTGCACATTTAAGACGTTAAAGTGTACATTTAAGGCCCTAAAGTGCATGTCCGCACGTCCGCACCGTAAAAATCGTCCGCACCGGAACCAAATTCTTATTTAATATCATGTACTTAATAGTCTTTTTATCCTTTACTTTTCTACTTACTCATCCCTCCCTTGAAACCCTACATCTGACACCTAATTAAAACCCAAAAAATTACTGTCATGGATGATGCCAAAGCCTTCCCTCTTCTTTGTCCCGCTTCATATGCCATTGATGCTTAAGTCTCCCCCCCCCCCCCCCTCACTCTGCCTCCACAAACACCTATTGTATGTCCGATAATTCGTCCAACCAGAACTACAAGTCTTGCGCCACTTTCTTCCCAGCTTCTCCGACCACCGACGCTGCATTGCTTCTCCGACTACAGTCGCCGCCCACCACCGGATCCAGACTAGTGCTTCACTTCAGAAATCAAAGGCATTAAAATTGGTGCCTCCAAGCCAAATCGAGACTCCTCTTGCGAAAAGTAGTCATCGGCGACCAAAAACCAAAGGGGGCGTGACCACCGGCGGAAACTCCTACTTCCCCCCCGTGCGGGTGCCTCATACTTGAAACTAATGAGATTTCTTTAACCACAAATTCTAATTCCTGACATTTTGGTTAATTTTGAGTTGTAGCACAAATAAAAGCTTATTTGTGGGATTGTGTTACTGAACAAATAAGCTTTATATGTTTTGAACCTAAAGTTTACAATTTCATCAAATTGAACTACTTTTGTAGTGCTTTTTAATTCTGTAATTGTTAATAAATCAAGTTGACAAAGCTTCAACCAAGTAAAGTTAATAAGCCCTCTATAGATAAGCTTCAATCCATTGTTGCTTTGTGGAAAAAAATCTAGATATGAAGATAAGGGAGGAGGAAAAAGAAAGAAGGAAAAAAGAAAATTTTATTACAATTCTTTAGAATGTCAGACAACTAAATTTACATATATACACTTATCACTTTATTTGGTGTAAGAAAAATCATACACTACGTGTACATGTAAATTTGCCCTATATATAGGGTATGTTTATATACACATGTTTTATTGTCTAAATGCACATTATTTTGTGCGTTTAGACTTAACGTACAGGTTGATGCATTTAGGATTAACGTACAAGGGACAAAACTGGCACAAATAGTGGAAAATGTCCAGACTTGGTGCGTTTAGGGTTAACGTACGGTACTGTTCATGTGCGTTATGGCATAACGTACAAGTTTAGCCTTTCAAACTCCAACGGCTATGAACAGGAAAAATCCGACCATTGGGTGCGTTAAGACATAACGCACCAAAGGGTCCGTTTTTTTAAGCCCCGGTTTCAGCCTATATATACACACACTTTCATTTGCATTTCTCTTGCACACCAAATCACAACATTCAACATGAACTATTCTAATCATGAAAGTGATGAATGCAATTGCGTACAAGCACGAGAAGATGAAGAAGCAGACGAAGCGAACGACTCTTGGATGTCGGGTTCTGAAGACGAAGGAGACGATTGCGATTCGAGCGGCGATTTATTCACGTTTAGTGTTGACTTAATTTTCATTTGAGTAATGAATCATGTCCTAGTTTTGTTTGAAGTAGTTATAATGAAATATAACAATTAATTTCGACTGGCATACGATAAATATCGAATATAATTAATTTTGTATGAAGTAGTTATTATGAATGTTAGCCATTAATATGATATTAGGTATGAAGTAGTAGTTTCCCTAGTTGCGCATAAAATTCTTGGATTGTGTTATGAATTATTAATGTCTTTGCAAATTTGTTGTATTTTTAGTTTGTTATAATTGTAGATAGTATAATAATTCATAAATAACAATTAATTATAGGGGGAAGATTATGGAGATTATTTTCGTACTGGCGTAGAGTGGGGGAGTATGAATGAAATGGTTGAATGGGCTAGAGCTACAGCAAAAGAGTTGATGATAGTTTTGGTGAAACGTACCTCAAATCCGTACGTAGTTAGTTTGACATGCGACAGATATGGTGAGCCGAGATCTGGGAGGCCTAAAGTTAATGTAGAAAATCCAGAGTTGTCGGTTCATAGGATTCGAAAACGTAGATCGAAGAAGTGCGGTTGTAGATTCGAGCTATACGGGTGCCGTTTGAAAAACAAGACAGGATCCCTTACTGAAAAATGGGTCTTGGATGTTATACATGGCACCCACAACCACAAGCTTTATGCTAGTTTTCATGGGAATGCATTCATGGGTCGAATGACCCAAGAGGAGGAGGTGATGGCTAGGAGATGGGGTGATGGTCGGAAGACTCCTAAAGAGATTGTTTCGGACTTGAGGAAACACTTTCTGGGACATGTGACATCAATGAAGCAGGTTGCAAACTTTTTGCAAAAGCTCCAGTACGAGGATCGTGGAGAATTGACGGTTACCTAGTGGTCCCTTCAATTTCTGAAAGAGAACGGGTATCTTTTTTATCCTCTTAGGGATGTGAAGAAAGGGCAAGAGGTGGAGATCCTGTTTTTTTCTCATCCAGAGTCGCTACGCTTGTTGAAGAAGTTCTCGCACGTGGTGATCATTGACGCCTGACGTGGCCTAAGGTCGTTATGCCAAATCAAAGTAAACCTCAATTTTCAAACTAGTATAGTAAGCAAGCAAGGGTCGAAATCCCAAGAGAATCACAAGCGTCTATTTTCTTATCACAAATCGAATAGCAGTAACAAGGGGGGTTTGTGAGGTTTAAATCAAGTAAGAAATAAAACAGAATAAATAATATGCAATCAAATGTGAGAAAACACTTAGCCAGGCAATTTCCACTTAAGTTTTGGTTGGTTGATCCTAGATTACTTCCAATTCCTTCCTATGATTATTCCTGTCCCGATCTTGTGTAGATTCAGAGGGAAACCTTCCACAAAGAACCCTTACCAATGAATAACCCTAGTACCACTAAAGGTTCAACCCAAAGGCAGCAATACAAATAAGAATTAACCAGGATACACAGAACGCTCGCTCAGATGCATTTACCATGTAATTATCTCTCCCTACAATAGAACAATTTCAACCAGAGCATGTAAATTGTAGTTGCTACAGCGGAATAGGACGTTAGCCCAACAGTTTCCTAATCCTAGCAATATGAAAATCACCAACAACAACTAGTTGCGCGGGCTAGTGCAATCAATGAAATACAATGGAATAAGCTTAGAAGAGATAATATAATCCAATAGGAATTAAGAAAGGGAACATAACCTCACAACCAATAATCAAAACTTAAGCTTTCATTGCCAGACTAAGCCAAAAAGGCTTAGCTCCTCATAGTCATGGTAAAAACTTCAAAAGAAATAAAACAACGATGAATTGAAATTGCAAAAACTAGAACTTGTCTCTAAAGAGTGGATCTCTCACCCTAATGCATAAGGAGAGTATTTATAGGGCCCTAACAAATGATCTAGCCCATTAAGAAAAATAACTGAAATAGAAATAAGAAAAAGGGAAAAGAAAACAGAAAAGATAAACTTGGGAAAAACCGAACTCTCGGCGCTGATGACCCGCGATCGCGGCCCAAGACCCGTGATCGCTGTTAATGCTCAATTTTCAGCTTTTGTGCCACTTCCGTAAAAACTTCATAACTTTTGATTCCCAACTCGGATTGCGCTCATATTTTGGGTACTTGTAGTAGACTTCAAGATCTAACTCCTCGAATTGGAATCACTTCATTTGGGCATCTGAGTAGAGAGAACGAATCAACTGAATTCAGCACATTGTTCTTCTACTCTCGTGTGAACTCTCTTTCCTTGGTTCTTCTTCGTCTCGTCGGTGGTCAACTCATCTTCATCTGGATATCTTCAATTTGCTTCTCCAGACCACCAAATCCACACTTCTCCTCTCTAACTCCATACTCCTTGGTGGCTCCATATCCCGAATCTTCAAATATACTCCAATAAGCTCAAAACACCACCAAAACACCAATCTTCGCCCCCAAACACCATGCACATGAATGTATCTAAATCTACCCGAATGGCACCAATAGAACCCTCTAATAACTCTTAGTTAAGCCCTACAAAGTAGTGCTTATCAAACTCCCCCATGCTTAGACCTTTGCTCGTCCTCGAGTAAACTAAAAGAAAGTCTACTCCTCCAATGCAGCACCCAAGGTCTCAGGAAGCACATCCTCCAACTAAGATTTACCTAACCCATGCCAAGCTCCTGGCACCAATCTCATCTACAACACATCCACAACTCAACAGGCTAAGGGGCAAGCAGAGTACTTCCCCCAAGCCTAATCCGGACATCCAATGGTGTAAAGTGACCTCTAATCCTAGCCTCCATCTATGACTCTTTATGCCTCCCAGAGTGACCTACCCGACAATCCTTCTTTGGCTCCTCTTCTTATGTCGCCCCTCCAGGTAAAATGAGATCCTAAAATCACTCCTCTTTTTTTCACTCATTTTTCCTAGGAGCTATTTCGGGTTTTCATCCTAGCCACTCATATTTTTTTCATAGATGTGCTCACATAAGCTCACGTCACTCAGACACCTTTTTACCCCAGCCTAGCGCTGGTCCGGGCCACCTCCTTATTACCCAAGCCGCCCTTTCGGGTTTTCGACTTGTCCCGGGATTTTCATGTATGTCTTTTTTGCTTTTTTTTACTTTTTATATTTTTTTTATATTTTTTTTTTCAAAAGGGAATGCGAACAATGGATAATGCTGAATGGAAATAACAATGCTGAAATCGAAACTAAGTTACAAGATAGATAGCAAGTACTTTCTACTCCCCCATGCTTGAATCATGCATTGTCCTCAATGTATGAAAGACAAAGAAAAATATGAGGAGAAGAAAGAAAGAACTCACTGAGCATACGTCGGGGTGGTAGTCTTTGTCAATAACGCCAGGAAGGTACTCAGGGATGTAGGGATCCCCATAAACTTCATCACCACTTCAACAATCGAACTTCCCAAGAGATGGATCATGGAATGCTGGAACTCCGAACTCAGTATGCACTGGTGGTGACGCACAGGTGAAGATGTACCGCAGGGAACAACAACAATGGATGGATCAAGGGTACACCGGTTGTTGCTCGCGAACATGATGAAGAAAGACCACCTCAGAACCGCCATGAATGAACCGCCGTGGAAATAACCGCCATAAGGGAAAGAACCGTCGTGGAAGAATCGCCATGGAAGGAACACCGTGGAGGAACCGCGATCGCGGTAGTGAAGGCCGCGATCGCGGGTAACGTATGACTTTTTTTTTTCCCGGACTAAACCCTAATTCGCGGCGCGCCATGGGCCCGCGATCGCGGTTGTTATGCCGCGGTCTCGGTTTCTTCTCGGCTTTCCTGCGTGGTTTAGTCGAAAAAACAGAGCAAAAACTTCAAAAACAAGGAAAAAAAACTAAGTCTTACCTCGGGTTGCCTCCCGAGCAGCGCCTTGGTTACTGTCGTGGCTCGACATGGTGCTCTCTATTCATCCCGGGTCGCTTACAGCGACCACCCTTCTTGGTTCCAAATCTGGCGGGTGCCTCTTCAGGTACGACTGTACCCCCTTCCTTCTACCTTTCATTGTGAGTGGATCACCCTTCGTATCCATGACCGCAGTTGTCATCTTTAAGAACTCTCTTCCAAGCATTGCAGAGGTTGTACGCCTATCCTGCCCCGTGTCTAGTATGAGGCAATCCGACATCTGGCCTGCAACCTCACTCTTATGCTTCACCTTCGGCTTCTTTCCTATCTTCCGCCTCGCCTTCACAGAATCTGCACAACGAGGGATGATGTTGGCCAGTGTGACCAAAGAAGCTTCTGGCTTGCTTCCATTGAGAGCCTCAGGGGGAGGTGCGATGGGAATCTAGGACTCCAGCAGGGGACATTCATGTTGAGTGTAGTTTTGAGGATCATAGTCCCAGTCCTCGTCCATCTCCTCTTCAATTTCAGGCAAACGTACCGCGTCAGGTAGCATACTGTTCTTGAAGCTTTGGATTTCCTCTTCAAGGTCCTCCTCAACCTCATCATCAAATTCAGCACAATGCCTTGTTTCGATCAGCATACCGGGGTTGCAGCACTCCTCCCGCGGTCGTGGGTTCTCTTTTGCGGGGAGCTCTCCAAATTCTGCCTTCTCCGTGAGATAACCGTGATCGCGGTTTTTGACCCGCGATCGCGGTTCTTCGCTACGTTCTTCTCTTATCGGCGCTTCATTCATTTCCTCAGCATAGGGGTCATTCAGCCTTTCCCCACTTCGCAGCTTGATTGCATTGGCCTCAAGCTGGCCTTCACAGTACTTGTTTGGGGACTCCGTTATTGCAGGTGTACTAGGCATCAGCTGTCCCAGTGATGCACCCAATTTTAATATAGATTGCTGAGAGGCCTGGTGCAAAGTGTAATTTTGTTGGGTGAGCTGAGAGAATCCCTCTTTCATTGCTATTGCATTGTTTGCACCAGCTTGAATCACTGCTTGTGTATTGGTTGCACTTGCTTGAATCACCGCTTGTATTAACGCTTGAAGTGCCTGGGTGAGTGCCTGCAGCATGCTCTCTTGCGCCATAGCTAGAGTTCTCCAATAGAATTATCTACTCTGAATCACACTTCGTCAATGAAAAGTTAGTAATGTTAGAGGGAACCGTAAGATAGGTTCCCTAGAAAGATCAATATTCGATTTATACACAAGAAAACAGACAATGATTCCCCGGCAACGGCACCAAATTTGACGTGGCCTAAGGTCGTTATGCCAAATCAAAGTAAACCTCAACTTTCAAACTAGTATAGTAAGCAAGCAAGGGTCGAAATCCCAAGAGAATCACAAGCGTCTATTTTCTTATCACAAATCGAATAGCAGTAACAAGGGGGGTTTGTGAGGTTTAAATCAAGTAAGAAATAGAACAGAATAAATAATATGCAATCAAATGTGAGAAAACACTTAGCCAGGCAATTTCCACTTAAGTTTTGGTTGGTTGATTCTAGATTACTTCCAATTCCTTCCTATGATTATTCATGTCCCGATCTTGTGTAGATTCAGAGGGAAACCTTTCACAAAGAACCCTTACCAATGAATAACCCTAGTACCACTAAAGGTTCAACCCAAAGGCAGCAATACAAATAAGAATTAACCAGGATATACAGAATGCTCGCTCAGATGCATTTACCATGTAATTATCTCTCCCTACAGTAGAACAATTTCAGCCAGAGCATGTAAATTGTAGTTGCTACAGCGGAATAGGACGTTAGCCCAACAGTTTTCTAATCCTAGCAATATGAAAATCACCAACAACAACTAGTTGCGCGGGCTAGTGCAATCAATGAAATCCAATGGAATAAGCTTAGAAGAGATAATATAATCCAATAGGAATTAAGAAAGGGAACATAACCTCACAACCAATAATCAAAACTTAAGCTTCCATTGCCAGACTAAGCCAAAAAGGCTTAGCTCCTCATAGTCATGGTAGAAACTTCAAAAGAAATAAAACAACGATGAATTGAAATTGCAAAAACTAGAACTTGTCTCTAAAGAGTGGATCTCTCACCCTAATGCATAAGGAGAGTATTTATAGGGCCCTAACAAATGACCTAGCCCATTAAGAAAAATAACTGAAATAGAAATAAGAAAAAGGGAAAAAAAGAAAACAGAAAAGATAAACTTGGGAAAAACCGAACTCTCGGCGCTGATGACCCGCGATCGCGGCCCAAGACTCGCGATCGCTGTTAATGCTCGATTTTCAGCTTCTGTGCCACTTCCGTAAAAATTTTATAACTTTTGATTCCCAACTCGGATTGCGCTCATATTTTGGGTACTTGTAGTAGACTTCAAGATCTAACTCCTCGAATTGGAATCACTTCATTTGGGCATCTGAGTAGAGAGAACGAATCAATTGAATTCAGCATATTGTTCTTCTACTCTCGTGTGGACTCTCTTTCCTTGGTTCTTCTTCATCTCCTAGTGGTCAACTCATATTCATCTGGATATCTTCAATTTGCTTCTCCAGACCACCAAATCCACACTTCTCCTCTCTAACTCCATACTCCTTGGTGGCTCCATATCCCGAATCTTCAAATATACTCCAATAAGCTCAAAACACCACCAAAACACCAATCTTTGCCCCCAAATACCATGCACGTGAATGTGTCTAAATCTACCCGAATGGCACCAATAGAACCCTCTAATAACTCTTAGTTAAGCCCTACAAAGTAGTGCTTATCAACGCCACATACAAGACAAATAAGTATGTAAAACATTTTAATAATAGTTAGTTTTTTTTATGTGCTAGGGTTTAATTAGTTATATTGACAAGTATTAATACGTTTTTTTGTTTTGTGTATGAATAGGTATGATATGCCTTTGGTGGAGATTGTTGGTTTTACCTAAACTTACAAGACGTTCAACATTGCGTACGCATTCACCCGAGCAGAGAAGTTTTTCCATTACCAGTGGATAGTGAGTGCCCTTCGGAACTTGTTTCAGTAGTTAGAAGTTATGCCCAATGTTATAATGACCGATTGTGAAAAGGCTCTCATCAAAGCTATTAAGGTAGTATTCAAAGACGCCCCGGTTAGGCAGCTCTTGTGTTGGGTCCATATTAGAAACAACATCAAGGCACATGCGGACAAGGTTATAAAAGATAGTGCCAAGGTCAATATGTTTACAAACCAATGTTGGGGACTATTTTGCTCGACCACGGAGGAAAGGTACGAGGAGAGGCTCAGAGCATTGAGAAAGTCATGGAAGAGCGACCTTGTTGGATACGTCGAGAGGGAATGGTTGACTCCTTACAAGGAAAGTATAGTAAGAGCCTGGACGGATGACACCCTTCACTTCTTCACACGAACTTCAAACATGTATCTTTTGAACATTGTGTAATTATAAGAGTTTACTATTTGGCATGAATGTTGTACTAAGGAAAAATAGTATTGCTTTGATAGGGTTGAGGGGATGCATCGTGTGTTAAAAGATATTATAGGGTCTAGCAGAGGCGGCTTTAACAGAGTGATCGTAAGGATCCACCATGCAATCATTCTTCAAATACACACGATTAAAGCGACCATGAACAAGTCGTTGTCTACACGTCTAATGGAGTTCAACGATCCAGGGTTTCCGGAGCTTGCCCGAATGGTCTTTTCAAGGCTGTTTTGCAGAGTGTCGGATAGGTGTTTTGATTTGTTGTTGGCCATGTATGATCAGCTAGTGAAGGATGAGTATTCAGAAGTATGCGATGATCATTGGATGAGAGACTGCCTTGGGTTGCCGTATGTCCACGATATTGCAAAAGCCATCATTACAAGGACGGCTCTCACTCCAGACAACATTCACGACTTCTGGAAGGACTTGCATTGGGAAGAGGATCCAACAACATTTGTGCTTGCTGATGACAGTGTATCTATTTCCATTCCAGAGTTGAGATTGCGTGAGATGTGGTTGAGAGTGCAAAGCCGTACTTTGACCCAAGCCACGTTATGGCAACTGAGTGAGTTGTACATGGCCTTGGAGCATCCGAAACATAGTACGTTTATAGAGCCAACGAACATCTATAGAAAGGGAAGGCCAAGTGGTGCGAAGAACAAGGCAAAGGGGTCGCCGAGTAGGGAAAAGAGCCTGCATGAGCACGTAAGAGAAGACTTACTGAAGTCTGAGAAGGCAAAGGCACAGGGAGGGGCAAAGGAGAAGGTGAAAGGGCCAGGCCATCCCAGAAAGCAAGCAAGTTTTGTGGTGCTGGATGCTGAGGACATGCAATCCCAACCGCAACCAGAAGAATCACAATTTGTGGACGACCATGTGGGAGTCCGTCAGTCGGAATGGCCCAAAGAACCCATGATTCATTTTAGGGTGGACTTTGGGGTTCGGAATATCGATTACTTCTGGTTTGGGTACATTAACGGTGCTATGGATGTACGTTCAGAAGGACACTGTGGCTATCGGTCTTTGGTTGTGCTTATGGGGATGAGTCAGGGTCAATATCCCTTGATCCGTAGCGCGATGGCAATGGAGTTGCGTGTCAACCGACAAACGTGGGAGCCGATACAAGCTTATGCAAGACCAGGGTCATGGGACGATTTAATGGTTCAAATTAACTATGTTAATACCCCGTGTGGCCCGAATTATTGGCTTGACATGCCATTCATGGGTTTAGTGTTTGCCATGGTGTATAACGTTGCTATCATCGTCATATCTGAGCACCCTTCATTGTGCTTACCAATACGGGCGTCTGGACCAAGCTTCGCACCTCCCATAAATTTTGTGGGGATAGCACACGTAGGGGATCACAACCACTGGATACCGGTAACGTATCTCTTCTTGTACTTAGATGTTTCATTTGCAATATTGTGTATGCTAATTGCGTTTTTTTTGTATTCCTATAGGTGAAGGTCATTAACGACTCTCCATTACCACCCATTACGGATGTGTGGCGAAGACATTGTGATCCGAACATCCGTTGGTGGGAAACATTGTATGTTTCGAAATTGCAAGAGTTTAGGGAATGCCGCATGTCAGTCGGCAAGAATCCAGATTATGTGGCTTATTAGATCCACATAGTGAATTGTAATACAATATAAAATGGGAAATTTGATGTGAGTCTCTTTTGGTTATTTGCTCATTAGTTTTTGCTTTGGTGGGTTTGAGAGTAATCCATACGTAATCAAAAAGACATTAAACGTATGCAATCATAACATTGGAATTTATACATGCTGTAATAATAACATTATTCATACAATTTGAAGACATATCTAATAAAAAACATGGTTATAACTTATTTCGTTATATCAATACCCCGATAATATATCTGTCTCTTTAACTTCCAACATTTATCGGAAAGGGTATCGCACATTTCCTGAAGCTTATTTCTTTCCTTCACCAAATCTCTGATAATCTTGGCAGCATTGTCGTCATATGGTGGATCGAGCCACTTAAAGGTACGACACCCTCTCATATCTTCATACCGCTCCGTTGGGACGTAATCCTTGCATGCGAGATACCTTCATTTATAGTGATTGGGCCTGTCGCAAGTGTACAACACGATCGGGAAATTGCATTCGCACATTGTAACTGGAGGCAATGCACTGCTGAACGATGAAGCCATCCTCTGATATGGAATACGAATTATTGTATCAAAGTATATAAACTCTTGCAAAAACTAAAGCCAAGAAATGATGACCAAAAACAAGATGACAAATGTTACCGAAAAGTTTAATAATGTTGTGCAAGGCGGATCCGGAGCTCGTGAATGCCGAAAAATGACCGTTGAAAATTAGCTTCTTAATAGGTGAGGTGATTGTTGTGTTTGGATGTGGAAGCGAACGGAAATTGACATGGGTATATATAGGGAGGAGGGAAATTCGACCGTTGGTGCGTTTAGTCTAAACGCACAAACAACGGTCGAATATTGGCCGTTATGAATATGACCGTTGGTGCGTTTAGTCTTAACACACCAATGGTTGGGCTTGAATTTGGTCCCAACACTGTTTGGGCCTCTTAGGAGCCCAATGGCTATGTGTGCGTTTAGGGATAATGCATAGTGTTGTCATAATTGTTTCGTGATTTAAGACATAAAAATCATAAGAAACTATATGATAATGTTAAATGCTATTTTATGCTTTTTTATATACTTTCCAAGTATAAAGTATAAAATTCATATTGAATGAATTAACATTATCTTATCATATAGTTAATAAATGTCTTATATAGTAATGTGATAAGAATAATTGTTACGAAGTTATAATATAAACTTTAAGGCTTTGCTTAATATAACTAATTATATGATAATGTTAATTGTTATTTTATGATTTTTATACTTTATACTTATAAAGTATTCATTAGTCATGGTTTATACTAATGTATTGTACTAAATTCCTAAGCAAGCAATACTTGCACTATATACTAACATGAACTTCATACTAACGATATAGCATGAAGTATGAAGAAGTTGTACGTATAGGTTATAATACTATATTATTATAATATTTTACTAATGTATCACTCGTATTTTAAGTTAATGGGCCCAGACAAAGTTGTATGAAGTTATAATGTGATGAGAGTAAGTGTTATGAAACTATAACATGAACTTCATACTAACGATATAGCATGAAGTATGAAGAAGTTGTACGTATAGGTTATAATACTATATTATTATAATATTTTACTAATGTATCACTCGTATTATAAGTTAGTGGGCCCATTATGTATTTTTTTATCCTAATGAGCCTAGTTGGGCCCATTAGGCATTTTTTTATCCTATTGGGCCCATTATGCATTTTTTGGGCCTAGTTGGGCCCATTAATAGTTTTTTTATCCTATTGGGCCCATTATGCGTTTTTTGGGCCTAGTTGGGCCCATTAGGCGTTTTTTGATCCTATTGGGCCTAGTTGGGCCCATTAGGCATTTTTTTATACTATTGGGCCTAGTTGGGCCCATTAGGCTTTTTTTGGTCTATTTCGCGTTTTTTGGCATATTTCGGGCGTAGTCCTTTAAAAATATATATACGTAACACAAAATACAAAACACAAGTCCAAAAAGTTTATAAAATCCCAAAAGTATATAAAAAAACACATAACATCACTAATCTTCACCGGGCTGACTCCCACTACCCTCCCCGGGCTCGTGTATAGAATCCGAAAATATCTGTGATGCACGAAGTGGAGGGGGGGCCATCGGAGGAGTCTCATCAGTCAGCATATGCAATAGCCGACTCATTATCTCGTCAACCTCCTGAACGGGGATAAGGTCCCTATGCCTCCGCCTCTACAAATAGGCACGGATCTCACCAGCAACCAACTGGTTCCGTTGTATTGGTAAATACCCATTAGAATTTAAATATGACAAATTAATAAATGACATTAATTGAATTAAACGAATTAAACATACCGCAAGAGTGTCCACCGATGGTGTGAGATGGACAGGGCCCTGAGGACGATCATGTCTGCTGGATCTGGGATCCACCAGCACATGCGAATACTCATCCAACCAGTCCAGATAGTCATCTGTCACGTCCCAATAACGCGTGGCTGGTGGAACCTCAATCTGGATCAAAGGCCTCGGATCCTCATCCCATGCCCCCAACAGATGAGCGTCGAATGTGACGTCGTAATATCTGAGGTCGTTCTAGCGGATCACTGTCATCGGCTCTGGAGGTAAGATCGGGATCCCATGTACATGCCCAAACTGACGAAGGCAGCGGTCCGGCAGGTACGGCTCCTGAATATCCATGATCTGAATGATCCCTCTAAACAGGGAAGGAGCGTACTCTGGTCAGTCGAATGATACTCTAGGAAACGGGAACCACTGTACCTGTAACAAATAAAATTGATAACATATTATAAAATATTTAGCATGAAGTACATATTATAAATTAAAATATTAATATAACGGAAGATAATACCTCCTCATATCTAATGATGTCGAGCAACTGGCGCATACACATCAAATGCCCAAGATTCTTGCTCTGTGGGACCTCCTGGCTGTCTCTGATGGCAGAAGCATCGTCGACCATGACAGCTGGGTCTGTGACATAATGTCCATGGAAATGAGGAAAGTACGCCCATATCCAATACTATATAAGAAGATCGAACGAAGTAGAAGATTAGAAAATAAATAATTTTAACGTATAAAATTAATTAAAATTTATTCAAATTTTTTTCTTACCCTTAAAAGTATGCCACAACTGGCAATGCCCTGCGCCTCTCGTCTGGACGCCTGTCGTTCCGGTACAAGAACGCCAGAATGCCTGCCCCCCATGCATATCGGCATGTGGCCTCGTGATCGAACAGCAGTGCCAACCACTTGTGCTTGATCTGACGGGTAGACTTGTCGACCAACACTGTGGAGTTGAGCATCAGGAACAGATAAAGTGAAGCCAAGATGCTCTCGTCCCTCTGCTCGCTACCCATCATGCGCGTCAAATCGTCCTGCAGCCTCTTGATAGGGATACTGCCAGTAGAGTACCACCTATCCACCTGAGAACTATCGTCAAACCCAAAAAGGTCCAGCGCAATCCTCCGTCTAAGCTCTGGATCCGTCACACCTGGTGCCGTACAACTTCTCCCGTCAATGGGCACCCTGAGTATCTCATAAATGTCGTGTAGCATAATCGTCATCTCGTCCCAAGGAAAATGGAACGATGACGTCTCAGGGTGCCATCTCTCCACAAAAGCAGAGACCAAGACGCGATCAACTACCCCGGTGCCAAGTACACAGAGATGTGTGAGGCCACTACGCTCCGCTAGCCGAAACCATGACTCTGCCTCGGGTCTGATGAACTGCTCTAGCTCAGTGACCATGCCGACGTGGAAGTGAACCCTCAAGACCTTACGGGTCTGCATTTTCGATAATTAATATTAGCTACGAAATTAACAACATTTTTTTATACAAGACAAATATGGGATAACAACAAACGCACTAAATCCTGAGTCTGCTGGCGCAACTGACGACCCGAAACACGGGGAGCCTGAACAGTATCTGCAGCCTCCTCTGGCACAGCCTCTGGATCGTCTTGTCCTCTAGCTCTCCTGCGTCGTCGTTGTTGTCTAGGAAGGGTAGGGGCACGAGGGGGAGGAGGGGCCAAAGGAGTCAAGTCAAAAATCGCCCTCGCGATATGTGTGGTGTAGTTGCAAAGGAGGATAGGGATGCGCGGCCCTCCAGGCATCCAAGAAGACTGTCCTAGAACGGGGCCATGAGCTGGAGCTGGAGCTGGAGCTGGAGCTGGAGCTAGAGCTGGTACTGGTGCTGGTGCAGGGGAAGGAATGGGGGAGGGGGCAGCAGGACCAGATGGGACCGGGGAGGAAACAGGGGATGGGACAGAACAAGGAGGTGGAGGGTCGGTCTCATCTGGCAAAATCGGGTCAAAGGAAACCTTGTACTCTCCCAGCAGGTCCTCGTCCTCCTCTGACACCTGACAGGTCGCCTCATCAACTGGCATATCGTCACCAAATGTGACATATGCGTCCTCCATCCTCGCATCCTCGGTCGGACCAGAAGCTGGAACCAGCGAATCTGCTGCTAATAAGTCTGCCCTCATCTGCACCACGCGACGCCGCACTGTCGCTGAGATGTGCCTTCTAGGCGCACCACGTCGATCGACTACCGGAGCCGGATGTGTCATCCCCTCAGATCCTCCCAAGGCGTCCCGTAATGCCTAAAATTATTGTTTCGTAATTTATTATAGACATTATTTGATTCCGTTCTAATCTCATTAATCTATTTCTCTCAATTTTATATGAAATTCTAAATTTCATTTGAATTTTATGTAAATTATCTATTTTTATATGAAACTTAAATTATATAATTTAATATCTAAATTATCTAAATTTTATTTTTATTTCAATTTCTAAATAATTTAATTTCATATCTAATTTATCTAAATTTCATATTTATTGTTCCGTTCGGAATTATCTAAATTTCATATCTTTTTCTCTAAATTTTATATGAAATTCTAAATTTTATTTGAATTTTATCTAAATTATATATATATTTTATCATATTTATCTAATTTATCTAATTTGGATGAATTCTAAGCAAATCTAACAAATATAACGAATAAAATTTAACGACAAAATGCATTACTTACCTGACGGATGCCTGGTGTGGGTGTAACGTCGGTGGGTGTAACGTCGATAGGTACACCCGATGGGATCGATGGGGTCAACCGACGTCTCGCGCCACCACTCGTCTGTTGGACTAAACTACCCGCCTCCTCCTCCTCCTCCATGGCCATCCAAGACGCCATCGGAGCTTCACCGACGGCAGCTCCTCCGACACCGGCGCCGACCCCTCCCACAGCGGCACCTCCGACAGCGGCGCCTCCCTCACCTCCGGCATCCCTCGCCCAAGAAACACCACCACCGCCACCGGCCGTCCACTGCCCAGAAGATCCGGTCGCCGCCTCACCGCCTCCGGCCACCTCACCACCACCACTCGGACCGCCTGAAGCCCCCCTTGTCGAATCCATGCTCGGTTTTGAGGTTGAGTAAGAGGAAAATGGTTGGAAATCGAAATCGAACAAATTTCGGCCGCCACTCGCTTCTGATCTGAAATGGGAAAGGGGAAGGGAAGCGTCTTCGGCACTTAACGCACATTTGTGCGTTAAGTCTTCATGCACAGTTGTACGTTACGCCTAAACGCACAGCTGTGCTGGGCTGGGCTTTACAATTTCTTTTGGACTTGTAAATGTTGGCCCAATCAACCTGTGCGTTATGACTAAACGCACAGATTTTTCCCCAACTTTGCCTAAAAGGACCCTTCTGTCCCTATGTACGTTTAGCCATAACGCACCAAAGTGTACGTTTAGTCTAAACGCACTAAATAGTGTACATTTAGACGAAAAATCGTGTGCATATAACTTTTCCCTACATATATGGTGTTGGTTCATACTGCTTTGACCAGTCAACTTTGTTCTTTTACTTGTTGGATGATGATACTTTTCATGATGCTTTACGTGTATGACTTTTACACAATGTATGACTTCAAATTATATATGTGATATGAAACTCTTTTATGTATGTGACGATGCTTTTTAAGTAAGTGAAGACATGTACAAGTGATGACATTTTTCATAAGTATCATGCTTATAGACGATACGGGATCAGGTATGAGGCACGGATCCCGTGCAAAGTACGAAGGAACATGGGTCGTTCATCCACACGCGCGTGTCTAGCTATGAGATGGCGTGATATTAAAACATTTTTCCATAATAAAACATAAAAGGCAATTGGCACAGCTTGTTTTGGAGTGGGGGATGGAAGGAGATGTCTTGGGTTCAACTCCCCCCAACAACACGCCCTTGTTTTTTTTTCACTTTTCTCTTAAATCCGTAAAGCACAAATATTTACAAATTGCTTAAAATTAAATCTGGGAGAAATGAGACGTTATCATAAGTGAACAACAAATGACAATAAATGAATATCAACACACAACATATAAACCTCTAGTTTATGAACATCATAGGATTAATACATAAACATGTGCATGTTACATATGAACGTATACATGTTACATATGAACCTCAAAGACTAAGTAAAAAGATTTTCAAACATGAACATATGCATGTTACATATAAACTTTACACTACTAATATATGAACATGTGCTTATTACATATGAACATCAAAGACCAAGTATAAATAAATAAATGTAAAGAGTGATGGGTTGATAACTATATATTATCCTTAGGGTTTAGGGGTTTAGAGTGTTGGGTTTAGGGATTTAGGGTTTAGGGTTTAATACAATATAAGTCCATACTTGATATACTTAATGAATCTCTAGTATAAAGTGTGTTTGTACATCTCTAGTTCACTTTAGTTTATAAACTTTCAGTACAAACTGTATGAGCATTTAATATTAATATATGAATATTGTAGTATAAATAAATGAATGTCTAGTGTTTATATATAAACGTAAAGATAATAGTTTATTCATTTAAGGGTATATAGCTTCAATTTCAGTCCCGAATTTAGCTTCAATTACATTTTGAAGTAATCTAGCATCAATGTTAGCCACAAACTTTTTTTCTTGGCTAATAAACCACAAAATATAGCAACAAAATTAACTTCAAGGTAATTAGCCATAATTTTTATTTTATGGTTACATTCGTTGCTACTTGCTAATACCTTCAATATTAACCGCGAATTATTTTGTGGCTAAAGTTTTGTGGTTATGGCGCGTTATCCAGTAGTGACATGACCAACAAGTTTGCAAGTTAATACATAAAACTTCTTAAGTAACCAATGAAATTAGATAAATGTTGGAAATAAAATTATTCAAGTACCTAAACTAAAAAACATGACCAGTAATCTCTGCAAGCTCAAACCATTTGTTTTATTGCTCTTTAACTACACTTAACACTATAGCTTTGCCTTTTTCTCTCTTGTGCAGTAAGCACTGATACCAAAATAAACTTTTAAAATTTTATATAGCTTTCCATCTAGATGCTTGTTATGGTAATTTAGGGTCCACTGATTGTGATAAGAGATGAGCAAATGTTGATATATAAATAATGGTCCTACAAAGAAATCTTCCCCACAAAAAAGAGATTAAGAAAAAGAAAAGATATTGATGATAAACAAGTGAATAATAGAAAGGCATTTAATAAAATAATTCAGATCAGTAGTTCAACTATTATTATCAAAGAGAGTGAAAATAGAACATGCAAAAGAAGAAGAATGATGTTAATAAAATAGTGCATGAGTGTCCTATTTGGCTATTTCCTACCATTCCCTCATCAAACTAAAGCTTCGTATTTTTTGCCAAAATATGATCTCAACTTTCTTTTAAAAATGTAGATGAAAGCTTTACCTCAATTAGGCATTTGAATTTTAAAATCAGCTGCTACAACATCAATTAAAGGTCTGTTTGGATTCCCTCATAGAATGCATTAAATTGCATTATCTTGCATTAAATTGAGAGCCTACAACATCAACACAAAAGAAGGAATAAGAAAAGTGTTAGGAATTTATTATTTTTCATTAGATTATAATATATCTTTTACATTCCAATAATATGAAACACAATTACTTAGGTCCATGAAATATAAGAGTAAGATCCTTGATCATCTTGCCAAACTCAATAGTCCAATGCAAGTTGCTTCCAATTTTATGTGTAAACACTACTAGAAAAATTCCCTAATATCCCATAAACAAATAACTCGGATGTACAATTGTCAAGATATAAAAGTGTAGGAAAAAATATGTTGTAACATATAACCCGGACATTTCAAAATCCAAGTTATATAAACGCATATGACATTCAAATAACTCGTAAGGAGACACGCCCGGATTATATGTACTTACATATATCTCGTAAAGTTACCATCCGGGTTATTTAAGAATAAAAAAATACATGCCCGAGTTATTTGATGCTTGGTTACATGTATGTACATATATCCCGTACAATCACCATCCAGGTTATTTGAGGGTTAAAAAAAATTAAATTTCAGCCCGGGTTATTTGAGCCTCCTTTGTTTGTAAGCCCTAATTCGCGTGGATCTCGATCAGTTGTCCCCAAATTGAACACTGGCATCGATCGATCAACCTAGCGCCACCTCTGTTCACCGGCCACTCCACTTCTGTTCATCGACCGCTCCACCGTTGTTCGTCGGCCTCTCTGCCTCCATTCGTCGTTGTCGTCAACCTCCACCTTTCACCAGGTAAATCTCTTTTGGTTGCTTGCAGATCTGGTACTTAACTTCAGATCTATGGACTCTAGTGGTTGCTTGGTGTGTTCACTCGATTTTCTTTGCTTGTTTCCTCAACTTGAATGTTCTGCAACTCTTTTTATCAACTACTAGATCTACGTGTTGTGGCTCTAGTCTATTTCTCTGCTGGTTTCGTTGCTTGTTTTTTGCTCTCGGTCTATGTGTTTGTGTAGCCATACCATGAAGGAAAGATTCCCTCTTTTTGGTTTGTCATTGTTGATTTATCAGTCAAATACATGGAGCTATATGTTTCCTCTGATTGGCCAGCCACTTTGTACCTTTTCTACTTACGATTTTTCTAGTGTGTGTCCATGGACACATGCTAACAAACTTAAATAAAAAATTTATCTTCAAAATATTCCCTAATAGAGAATTGATAAACTCTTAGCAAACAAGATTAAACTAATGGCTAATCAAATAATTTCAAAAAAAGAGTTCTTAGAGTGTGCACATGGACAGACACTAGAAAAAACCTTCTACTTACTATGTTGTTCTATATAATTAGAATGTTGCCACGCCCTCCATTCTTGGAGAGAATTAATTAACACAATTTAGGATTTAATTTTGGAGGGGAGAATTGACCATAAAATAATTGCCCGAGAGAAAGTGATAGATGAAGATTCTGAGAATGATGTTAATCACTGCCTTCTGGTACTTCCCCCATCCGGCCATCTCTAATTTTCTAGGTTTTCTTAATTTCTTTTGTTAATTCTCATGTCAATTAATTCTTGAATGTGAGTTCTGCAAAATTCCTCTTCACTGGATTTGATTGTTGTCTATTTGGTAAATTGTGGAAATTTGGGGGTGCGATTCGGCTAGAATTTTGTGCGTGTGATTCGACTGTTTCATTAATTCTTGATCAACTTTTGCTCTCTTTTGGTTTGACTGCGAATATTGATCAATTGTGGTCACAATTTTCTACTATGCTTGTTCTCTGTACAATCTGTCACAGTGTCACTTCATTTTACAAGTGCAATTTTAGTAAGGAAGACAATTTGCTCGTATGATTAGGTTTAGTTAGAAAGATTTGGGTTTAATCATGTACCTTGATCGTAATTCATGACACTCAAAATCATCAATTACAGAATTGTTGCACTGAAGGAAACTTTGATTTGTAAAGTTGCCTTAATAAGTTGCCGTCTGAACTCTTATAGGCTATATATATATAATATCACATGATCTCATCAACAACTTTGAAATCCAAAAGCCTATTATTGTTGTCCAACTTCACCGTGTTCAAATTCAAGAAGTGACAAATAATAATGAGATCCTTTTTCCATCATATAAACCAAGCCAACTATAAAGGAAGTGCAAGAGTACAAGACATTGCACCTATTGGGTTGTCTTTCCTTGGGCCTACAAGAGACAACAAAAGAAAAGAGTGCCAAGCTATTTAAGACATGGTTGAGTTGGCAACTCGTTGCCATGTGTATCCATAGAGTAAAAATATCAATTAAATCCTCGATCACTCTTCCCACTTCAAACACAATTATGTAAATCTATATACTATACTAAAATCCTAATTATTATTTTTACGTGTTAGCCCGTGAGCTATATCACGTAGGTAAATCTCAATGTACAATTATAATTTTATCATTTCCTTTTTTTTGATATTTACATATTCTATTTCTTATTTATTTATTTTTTACCTAAAACAAATTACCTTAATTATACAAATACTATCCTCTCAATAGAGTATTTATATCTTTTTAACTTATTAGCTTCTTCTTACTAGTGATTTACCCGTGCCTTGCACGTGGCTTTTTTAATTAAATTTTATTTTATTTTAATTTTAAATATGAGTTAATTATCCGTTTCAATTCATTGATATTAGAAAAATACCTTAAACTAATACAAACTATTGTATATAAATAAAATATGAACTACACATATTGTATATTAGTTGTCAAATTATAGACGCCTATATATCTATCTATATATATATATATATATATATATATTGAAAAATAAAATAATTCAAATTTTCAAGTGACAATTCCAATAAAAGTAATGACATGGACAATTAGAAATGATGAGAACGGAACCTCCACAACAAGGTTCTTCTTCCCGGTGGAGCTTGACCATGACTAAGTGAAGAAGGCTTCCTTATCCTTGGCTTCAAAGTGGCTTCAAGGTGTTCTTGAGGGCACCTTCAATGGACCTTGAGCTCTTGATGGAAGGTGGTGAAAGGGAGCTTGAAAACGTGGAGTGTTGGTCTCGGTTTGGCCGAGGCAAGAGAGGGACAAGGAATCCTCTTGGAAGAGGATTCTTGGCTTGGATCTTGATACTTTGGAACAAGAACAAACGTTTGAGTGTTGAATGATTTGAGGGAGAGGAGGAATGGAAGAGATTTGAATGCTTAGGATTGATAGAAGTAAGTGAAGGCCTTGGAGAGTTATTCCTCTAACCCAAGGAAAATATTTCACTTCTATAATCTTCAACCAAGTTTACAAGGCAACCAAGAGTTACTTAAATAGTCTAGGCATTTCAGCCAACAAAGGAAAGCTTCTAATGAGCCTTAGTGAGTTGAAGCCCATATGCAAATGACTCTTCACAGTCATTAAGGTAAGACTAGAATCATGAAACCTAAATAACCAAAAATAGAAAGGGGATAAAAGCCTTAGAGGCTTGGACATAGGCGTGCGCATGAATGCATTGGAATTGAAGCAAGGTCGATGCTTGAGTGTCGTTGCATTGATGCGTCGGCGCCTTGGTGGTCAAGGCCTTGGCTCCTCCATGGTGAGGCAGAAGAGTAGGCACGGGCCTTGGGCTAGAGGTTCCTTCTTGATGGGTGGTTGGCACTCATCACTGGGACTCATCACTCTCCCCTTCTTAGCTTCGAAGCGTCCTCGCTTCGAGTGTGTAAGAAGTCCGGGATGTGGAGAAAGTGTGGTGGCGCATCTCCCCTTCTTAAAGGTGAAGGTGGAGTGAGGGAGATCGCCACTAACACAAAGAAGCACGGGCATACGAGAGCCATCGGGCGGCTCCTTGGGCACAACAAGATGGGAGAGCTCGGGGACCGGGGGCACATAAGGGCCGAAGTCTGCCACAGGGAGGCTCGAAAGTGCACCCAACACAATGGTGTGCTTGCACCGAAGAGGCGCCTCAAAGCTCAAGAGCATGGTAGCCGACGAGATGGACCTACAACATGGAAACTCAACAACAAAACATGAGATCGTCCTATGACTCCGGGTGGGATTATGGCCGGTCCTAGGTACGGGTCCAAGGGAGAAACGAGGCATCACGGGAGCAACCCGAGTGGATCCGAGTGTGTGAGGGATTCCATAAAGCGACCACAAAGAGAAAGCTAGGGTGAGGAGCTCAAGCGTGGCAAGGAGTGACATGTGGCAAGCTATAAGGAAAGTGAAACCCCTCCCCTTCTTAAAGGGTTGCCTATCGGTTATGAGGGCCAAATCAAAGATCTCCCAAAATGTGGGGGAAATGTGTGAGTGCATACTAGAATCTTTTAGAAGGGCCATAGAAGGTGTCGACAAGGCAACTACATAAAATTGGGGTTCAAAGGGAGTAGGGTGGTAGGGCCAAGTCAGCCAAGGTGAAGTCCCCAAAATGGATTGGTATGGGGTAATCCGTAAAGGCCCATGGTCATCATGAAAAATATAATCCAAGGGGTGCCTATGAAGGGCTCTAGGTATAATCCTTAAGGGGTCATGATCAACATAAAAAGTCTCATCCAAGGGGTGCCTATAAAGGTGATGTGACCCTCCTCTCTATGTCCGCCGCTGAGGAAGAACAAGCCATGAGCCTCCAGTCTCTTGGGCATGTCACCAGGTCGCGTGCCAGGGCCATCAGCCAGGCCACTCAGTCAGTCGTTGGTCATGCGCCTCATCGCCAGCCAAGGCGCGCCTGAAGCCGTGCCTCCGCTTGTGCTCCTCGCCACCCTCAGCGACACTACCGAGGCCCAATCGGGATCCTTGCCCTCCGAGCCTGGCGCGACTCCCACAGGGACCATCTTGGCCTAGTGATGTGTTCTTGCCTCCGATGACAAGCCAATTGTCAAAGGCGACACCTTTGGATCTAGTCTTGGGCGAAAAGTCACTCTTTCCTTGTCAAACCTGCCATGGAATCCTTGGGTGCAAACCCGCGTTGTCTTGCACGAAAGGTTGATAAGATGGTAGAGAAGCAAACCCGGTGGAGGTGGTCTGGATGGTCGCGGCGTCAGCGAGGCTGAGTTTCACGTTGAGTGTCAAAACAACGAAGACAGCGTTGATGGTGAAGGCGATGGCGAACGCGATGGAATTGGTGGCGATTAGGGATGCGATGGAAGTGATTGATGGGGCGAATGGATAGCGATGGCAGAAGCAATTTGATGAGGGATAGGTGACTTGAAAAGACAAGTCTTTGGTGTCGTAGCGTCGACTGCGGAGGAAGGGAGATGCAAAGGAAGACTTGGCTTGAAGGTTCAAGCAATTGCCGTAGCGTCGACGACGGAGGGAATGGGGATGCGAAGATAGAGGGTGACGTCCGATCAAGGGAAGGAGGATAAACACTCTACTTGAAACCTTGATTAAAATTGAACGTACTAAAACCAATAACATAGTTTGACTTAAATACTAGGGCGAGACATCGGATGAGCCGAGTCGAGCCTAGTGGGCTAGCCCATGCAAGCATGAAAAAGGCACAAACCCTAAAATAGAAATGACTATAAAAGGAAGCTATCTAAAATAAGCAATAATAACAAATATAGAAAGTGTCTCAAAAAGAACGCGGCGAAGGCATGGATGCAAACAACGCGAGGAACGGCGACAAAGGGTCGATGGCCTCGCGAGTGGGTGCACGCGATGCCGGCTGCGATGATCGCGATGTTTCGATGTCGATGGTGGCGAGGATGACGAGTCTTGGGTTGGCGTATGGGCTTCCTTGGCCAGCGACGACGCGTGCGACAAGTGACGCGACGGCGGCGGCGATGGCTTTGGACCTAGACCTTGTCACTGGGCCCTCTGAGCGTAGGCTTATGGCTTCTTCCTCGTCTTGGGACGTCATGGGAGGCAGGGTCACATCACCCTCCCCCACTTGGCTGTGAAGCGTCCCCGCTTCACCATTATCACACTCAGGCTCCATATATGGTGTCAAGTCCGTGATGTTGAAGGACGCATGGACTCCAAAATCTAGGGGAAGCTCGAGTTGATAGGCATTGTCCCCTATGGCCTTTATCACGCGGAATGGACCATCTCCACGCGGTGCCAATTTGTGCTTGCGCCGCGAGGGGAACCTTTCTTTTCGCAAGTGCACCCAGACGAGATCCCCGGGTGCAAAAACGACGCGGCGTCGGCCATTGTTCTTCTGGGAGGCATACTGTGCGGCCCTTCTTTCCAATTGGTCCCTGGTTCGTCGATGGAGCTCTTGTACCTGCTCTGCGCGATTGGCGGCGGAGACATGCACTGGGTCTCGCAGTGGTCGCGGCGACAAATCAAGTGGCGTCAATGGGTTCATGCCATACACTACTTCGAAAGGTGTCAACTTGGTCGCCGTGTGCCTGCATCTATTGTAACAAAACTTGACAAGTGACAGTAAGTCCTCCCAGCGCCTAGGGTTGGCTTTTAGCATCGTGCGAAGGAGGGCTCCTAGGGTTCGATTTGTGACCTCCGTTTGGCCATCGGTCTGGGGGTGGTAGCTAGTGGAAAATAGGAGTTTGATTCCTAGCTTACCCCAAAGAGTTCTCCAAAAATGAACAACGAACTTAGAATCCCTATCACTCACTATGGTACGTGGGACTCCATGAAGACGCACCACATGCTCAAAGAATAGATCGGCAATCTCACTAGCACTATGGGTTGTCTTACAAGCAATAAAATGTGTCATCTTAGAAAATCTATCTACGACCACAAAAATAGTCTTTACCTCGTCTAGAGAGGGGCAAACCCGTGATGAAATCCATAGACAAATCTTCCCAGGGGGGCACTAGGAATGGGCAATGGTGTGTAGAGGCCGTGTGGGCTTGACCTAGATTTGGCTCTTTGGCATGTCACACAACTTCTACAAAACCTAGTCACTTGGTGGGTCATTTTAGGCCAAACGAAATGTTCTCTTAGGGCGGCCAAGGTCTTACTAATCCCAAAGTGTCCACGACTTTCGTGTGCTTTCTGAATCAAAAGGAGCCTAATAGAAGACCTAGGGATGCAAAGGCGACTAGCCTTGTATAAATAACCCTCAGAAAGGAAATATAACTCAAACTCTCGAAATCTCAGGCAATGCTCGAAGATAGGGGCAAAGAAAGGATCACTAGCATACAATTCTTTAATCAAAGCAAAACCCAAAACTTTAGTTTGCACATGAGTCAAGAGAACATACCTTCGAGATAGCGCGTCGACGACAATGTTCTCCTTTCCCTTCCTATGGACCACGACATAAGAAAATGTCTCAAGAAATTCCACCCAACGATCATGGCGTCGATTGAGGTGGGCTTGGCTCTTCAAATAGCTCAAGGTTGCATGGTCGCTGTGGATGACAAATTCACGCGGCCAAAGGTAATGTTGCCACGTCTTTAGCACGCGTATTAGGGCATATAATTCTTTGTCGTAGGTGGGGTAATTAAGTGTGGCCCCCGTGAGCTTCTCACTGAAATATGCAATGGGCATCTTCTCTTGGTGCAGCACACCACCAATGCCTATGTCTGAGGCATCACATTCCACCTCGAAGTTCTTGTCGAAGTCGGGAAGCTAGAGCAAAGGTGCTTGGCACAAGGCCCTCTTCAACGCCGAGAAGGCTACTTCGTGGGCCTCAAGCCACAAGACAGTGCTTCCCTTCTTCGTCAACTCATGCAAAGGCGCGGCAATGGAGAAGAAGTCTCGAACAAAGCGCCTATAAAAACCTGCAAGGCCGAGAAAGCTTCGCACCTGTGTCGGCGTCGTCGGCGTCGGCCACTCTTTGATGGTTGCGATCTTCTCTTTGTCGACGCGTAGACCATCACTGCTCACGACATAGCCCAGAAAATTGGTGGACGTGGAGCAAAATGAGCACTTGGCCAGATTGGTGAATAGGCTCTCGCGTCGAAGGCACTCGAGCACTTGGAAAAGGTGATCGACATGCTCCTCCAGGTTCCGTGAATACACAAGGATGTCATCAAAATAAACGACGACAAACTTGCCAAGGAAGGTTCTCAAGACGTGGTTCATCACGCGCATGAAGGTGCTTGGCGCGTTCGTGAGCCCAAATGGCATGACAAGCCACTCGTAGAGCCCATACTTTGTCTTGAACACGGTCTTCCACTCATCACCTTCTTTCATCCTGATTTGGTGATAACCACTCTTCAAATCTATCTTGGAGAAAAGTATGGCGCCATGAAGTTCATCAAGCATATCGTCGAGGCGTGAAATAGGATGCCTATACTTGACGGTGATCTGGTTTATCGCGCGGAAATCAACACACATTCTCCATGTGCCATCCTTCTTGGGCACAAGGATCACTGGCACAGCGCAAGGGGAGAGAGATTCTCTTACGTAGCCGCGATCCAACAACTCTTGCACTTGGCGCTGGAGCTCTTTGGTCTCCTCTGGGCCAGCTCTATACGCAACGCGATTGGGAAACGAAGCACTGGGAGTCAATCTGGTGCTCAATGCCTCTCAGTGGAGGTAATCCCTATGGCAACTCATCTGGAAAGACATCATCGAAAGTTACGAGTAAGGTCGCGATGGCTGGCGGCACGGACGCGGCATTCGATGACTCAGGGATGCATGGAGTTGGTACAAGTAGAAAACATGGGGCCTTGCCAGTCAAACACGCAGTGAGGTCACTGGGCCTGGCCAAAAGCAAGCGTCGCTCACATTTTCCTTGCAAAGGAGACGTCTGCGGCAACGGATCGGCAAACTTCATCGATGGCGAGGCGCTGGTCGATTTCTGTGGGGCACTGGGCATAGGTGGACCAGTGCTCGAGCCAGAAGTGAAGAATCTTGGCCAAGTCTCTGGAGTGCCTTTCTTGGCCTTCCCATCGGCACCAGCAACGGTGCCATGACGATCCAAATGGGAACTTGGTATCCCAGCTATGGCATTGCTCCTCTTCTTGTCAGTGCCCGGTGGAGACGAAAGTTTGCCAGAATTGGAGGAGTTTTGCCTCTGGAGTGCCTCTGGGCACTCGTTTGACCTATGAGACGCGGTCTCAATGGCCTTCTGGTGATCACGCTCAACCTGGTCCTGCAAGATCTCATGGGGAGACATTGGATGCAAGGTGACGTGCTTCCCGTGATAATTGAACACATAAGTGTTGAAATAGCCATCATGAAGCACGAGTCTGTCGAATTGCCATGGGCGCCCAAGCAAAAGATGGGTGGCGTCCATTGCAATGACATCACAAAGTATAGAATCACAGTATTGCCCTATGGAAAAAAGAAACTAAGCATTGGCGAGATACTGTGTTACCTGGACTTGAAGAAATCCATTGGAGGGCATAAGGTTGGGGATGAGGCGTCGTAGGCAACTTGAAGTATGACACGACCTTCTCATTGACAATGTTAGCACATGATCCTCCATCAACTATGACACTCAAGGAAGCCGTCTGGACGAGAGCCCTTGTGTGGAACAAGTTCTCGCGTTGGTCGTGGAGGCTTGCTTCCTTGACTGTGAGGAGACGATGCATCACCAAGCTCAATGGTGTGCCCGCGTGCAGAGAAGCAGGTTCGCAGTCGTAGGCGTCTTCCTCCTCTTCGATGCTTTCATCGATGGCCTCTAGGGTTTGCTCCTCGTTGCCACAAGACTCGTAGCCGACGGCGGCCGTGGAGAACAACACCTTTCGAGCGTTTGGGCAATCCTTCTTATAGTGGCCTCTTCCACCACACTTGTAACACTCAAGGTCGCGCGCGCGATCTGTGCCCACTGGAGCTTGTCTAGGCGCATTCTGGCGCGGCATAGTGTTTGGCGTCGACGGCTTCGCTTTGGGGGCTTGGCTCGACGCGGCTGTGGTAGAGACACTAGGGCAAACATTAGTAGAAGGCAATCCACTAGGATTAGAAGAATACCTTTGTTGGCCACTTGGAAAAGTGTAAGACTTTCGGCGAGAGATTTGGGCATGAAGTTGCATCGCCGTATGTGTGAGTATGTTCAAATCTTTGATGGGCAAAATCTCGAGTTGATCACGGATGTTGGTGTTCAAGCCACTCAAGAACTTCTTTCTCAAAGTCGATGGTGCAACGGAGATGTTGGCCTTGTAATACATGTCTTCAAGCTTGGAAAAGAACTCGAGTGGAGTCATCGACCCTTGGCGAGCCATGGCTATTTCCATTCTCATTTGATTCCTATAGTCTAGAGGCACGTATTTCTTGGTCATCACGTAGACTAGTTGATGCCATTCTGTGACTCTGGTTCTGTGGCGACGCATGCAGTCATCTTTGAATCTATGCCACCACACGCGGGCGGCTCCTCGGAAGTGAAGTGTCGCGGCGTAAACATGCTCCTCAGGAGGAACGCGGCAATAGCATAGGGTGTACTCCGTAGCCTGCACCCATTCAAGAAAAAACAGATGGATTGTATTCACCATAAAAATGCTCAATCTTTACCTTGACTTCGTGTTTTTGGTATCGAGGTTGGGCAGGTGCTTGGTTGAACGCGTTGTTTGGCGCGGCGGCGTAGAGAGAATTCTCATAGGCGCGCACACCATGGGGTCTATTGCGTCCAACCTGGCATCTATCGCGGTCTTGGTGATCTTCGCCGCGAGCAAACTCATCCCTTGGCGCATAGGCGTCATCGCGTCGTCGCGTCGGCATCTTCGCGGTTAGGCGTCATAGTCGGCTTGGCGAATGTCCCTTGGCATGACATCACGGCGCTCGCCGCCAATATCATGAACACGTTCTCCTTGGGGTTGGAGACGCGGTGGAGGTATCCAATCCGAAGGGTGATCCTGCAATTCAAGTGGATCTCCAAGAGGGGGATGAAAAAAATTAGGGTTGACCATACCTGAGTCCTCGATCTCCTCGTCGTCATACTCATCGAAGTCGTCGTGGACATTGGGTGTGATCGACGCGTAGCCATCATATTCGTAATGCGGCGTCCGAACACTTTGGTGTCGAAGATGATCGCGTACATCATGGCTCGGTGGTTGGGTAGTTGGGGTCCTCAATTGATCATCGTGTCGCATATGCCCACTTGGTCGGCGACTGGGTCTCCTTGGCATCACGTCGGCTTGCTCAGCGCGGCGAGGGTGGCCTTCGTGTGGCGCTGAGCCCGGTACTCGTCTTTGGGTTCTCCTAGAGGCATAGCGATCATCAAAGTTGTATGGTTCAAAAAACTCACCTTGAGTGTCTTCGGCGTCGCGGTCGTTGTCGGATCTGGTGTCGAAGCCAGCGGGTGTGGCTCTGGGCACGTAGCGGTCCGTGTGCGAAACGAAGCCTTGGCGACTCTCGATGACACTTTGCATACGATTGAGTTATGGTTGATGATGAGATGTAGAAGGCATGATTCCTTTGCCTTTGTCTACTCTTGTCTTCGATGGACCGGCGTCGGTGGCTCGTGGCTGAGTCGGCGTGTCCATAGCACTTAATGGAGTTGGAGTGGGCACGAGTTGTGTCGTGCGTTCTCTGGCTTCAAATTGAGCAACGCGTTGACGAAGAGCTTGGATCTCTCGTTGCTCCTCGGACAACTCTATGATGGGGTCTTGTTGTGGGGGGTCAATCGGTGGTTGGTCTTGGGTAGACCCAACGGCGGTGGATTTGGGTTGGTGTTGTCGACTCCAAGTTGGTCTTCATTGTGTCCAACCGGCATGCTACCTATAACAATATGGCCAGACATGGGAGTAAAAACGAACCAAAAGACAACAAAGAACAACAACCAGAAAAATCACTAGTCAAGTCACAAAGTTCACGTAGGTAGGGCTAGTTTGGCTTGCCGTGAGGGCGGCTTGGCTTGCACAAGTGATGGTGTATCAAGCAAGTTGCAATCAAACAAACAAGAACAAATTGAAACCCTAAAACAAATGTAAACAAAGTAACCTAATTAGCAAGAAATCACCTTCTAGGAAGCTTGACCTAGATGGCGGAGGGGTTGAGAAGATGAGCTTAGACCGAGTCGAGTAGGTTAGGGTTGCCTTATTTTGGCTTTACCTAACTTTGGAAACTTTTTTTCTTTTTTTTGAATATCTTTTGGATATCTTTTTTTTTTAATATCCGAGATCTTATCTTTTGATCTTTTTGGATTTGCAAAAGGAAACAAAAGAAAACGGCCTAAGTAACAAGAATATCACAAGTGTGATCTTTAGAGATAGGAGAGAGAATATAAGATTTGATTTGATATCTTATAAGGAAATTTGGCTTACTTAACTAAAAAGAAAAATCTAGCAAACAAGGAAACTCTATCCACGCGTGAAACAAGGAAACAAAATATTCTAGCATGCAAGATAACAAATTACCTAACACACCAAAACTTGGGAAACAAGGGGGGGGGGAATCGGCCAAGATACTATCTTGTAGAAACCGATTAGGTGTTGCAAATATGGAAACTTTTTTTTTCACAACGATGATACGAAAGCAACGATGGGGGTTAAGAAAAAAAATTGTGAACAAGATGTAAACTTGAGTTCGTGACTTACAAGACTGTTGGGCTCTGATGCCAGTTGATGTGTTCTTGCCTCCGATGACAAGTCAATTGTCAAAAGCGACACCTTTGGATCTAGTCTTGGGCGAGAAGGCACTCCTTCCTTGTCAAACCTGTCGTGGAATCCTTGGGTGCAAACCCGCATTGTCTTGCATGAAAGGTTGACAAGATGGTGGCGAAGCGAACCCGGTGGAGGTGGTCTGGATGGTCGCGGCATCAGCGAGGCTGAGTGTCACGTTGAGTGTCACAACAGCGAAGACGACGTCGATGGTGAAGGCGATGGCGAACGCGATGGAATTGGTGGCGATTGGGGATGCGATGGAAGCGATTGATGGGGTGAATGGATAGCGATGGCGGAAGCGATTTGATGAGGGATAGGTGACTTGAAAAGACAAGTCTTTGGTGTCGTAGCGTCAACTACGGAGGAAGGGAGTTGCGAAGGAAGACTTGGCTTGAAGGTTCAAGCAATTGTCGTAGCGTCGGCGGCGGAGGGAATGGGGATGCGAAGATAGAGGGTGATGTCCGATCAAGGGAAGGAGGATAAACACTCTACTTGAAACCTTGATTAAAATTGAACGTACTAAAACCAATAACATAGTTTGACTTAAATACTAGGGCGAGACATCGGATGGGCCGAGTCGAGCCTAGTGGGCTAGCCCATGCAAGCATGCAAAAGGCACAAACCCTAAAATAGAAATGACTATAAAATGAAGCTATCTAAAATAAGAAATAATAACAAATATAGAAAGTGTCTCAAAAAGAACGCGGCGAAGGCATGGATGCAAACACCGCTAGGAACGGCGACGAAGGGTCGATGGCCTTGCGAGTGGGTGCACACGATGCCAGCTGTGATGATCATGATGTTTCGATGCCAATGGTGGCGAGGACAACGAGTCTTGGGTTGGCGTCTAGGCTTCCTTGGCCAGCGACGACGCGTGCGACAAGTGATGCGACGGCGGCGGCGATGGCTTTGGACCTAGACCTTGTCACTGGGCCCTCCGAGCGTAGGCTCGTGGTTTCTTCCTTGTCTTGGGCCGTCATGGGAGGCAGGGTCACATCACCTAGCCACAGGTCGCGCCCTGCGGTTGCCTCAATCGCGCCGCGGCATGGCCTTCGCCAATGCCTTGTCGTCGTGCCCGCCTCGCCAGCATTCAAGACTGGCGCCTATCACTTAGTTTAGCTTTTTAGAGGTTCTTGCTACTTTTAGACATTAGTATTTATAGACTTTCCATTTATGTAATTTTTCTTTTCGGGCGTGCGCTCCACTTGTGTCGAGTGGGCTAGCCCATTAGGCGGGACTCGGCTCATCCGAGCACCGCGAGCCTTTATAAGGCCAATTCGGCCTCCATTTGTAAGGTTACGTCATAATTATAATTCAAGTTAAGTTTTGAGTGATTCATTCCTCCTTCTTGAATTGATGTCAAACACTCTCAATTTATCTCTCTCAACTCTCGCCGACAGTCGCTACTGTCAACTCCGGCGATCGTCGCTTCGATCAACCTTGCCGCTTGTCACTTCAAGCATTTCGAGTGCCAAGTCATGTGGCCACTCACATCTCCATCGTTGCGTCAACTCTGCTTCCGCCGCATCAACAATCGCTCGCTTTCGCATCGCAAACCTCTATCGAGGAGCCCGTGACCAAGCACGAGACCTAGATCCGCTCACCGCCGGCATTCTTGACCGCATCTAAGGCGAAGGATGCATCAACTGGTATCACAGCGCCAGTTGTCTTGTAAGTCACCACTCCTTAAGTTCATTTGTTCACGTCTTTCCGCCAACCACCACCATCCCCTTCCGCCGCCACAAGAAGTTTCCCATCATTTTCATACCCATCGGCTTGCACTCTCGCCAAAAAAAAAATTCTCCCCAACAAGAAGATTGTGTCCGTGATTTTCTCACCCAATCGGTTTCCTCAAGCCAAGCGCTTGGCCGATTTTCCCCCACAAAATCCGGAGCCAATCCCTACAAACACGCGTGTGATCTTGGCCGATATCCTCTAGATTTTATTGCGTGATTTTGTGATTATTTTTTTAGCATATTTCATGGGATATTTTGCAATATTTCCATGATTTACTTTCCTTATTTGTTAACCACCAAATCTGCATCAAATCTTCTCTCTCTCCTCACGCATATCTCAACAGAATTGCATCTTCTTTCCTTAACAACTTTGACCGAATCTTGTTAGTTATTTCAAAATTCAAAAGTTCAGTCAAATCCAAGATTGACTTAGATTTTATTTATTAAAAAAAATGGATTCACATTTCAAAAAAAGAAAAAAAGGCATATCCGAAATTCAATTTTTACTTGAAGGAAAAGCCAAAATAAGGCAAGCCTTCAAGTTTTCTTCCCACCTTCGGTCTTAGTTCATTGTGCCGCCCCTCCGCCGTCTAGGTTTGCATCTAGGGAGGTCGATCGCGTGTCATATTGCATCTTTGACTGCATTTGTGTTCAACTTTTAATTGCTTCATCAACGGTGAGTCTAGTTGTGTTTTGCTAAGTTGTTCATGTGTTTGATTCGTAGCTTGCTTTTACCCCCTCACAGCTTGCCAAATAGATCACCTTGCGTGAACTTGTGTGCTTAAGTGTGGTGCTTGCTTGTTATTTGTTGCTCTTTTGCCTCTTGTTCGTTTTACTCGCATGTCTGGCCATATTGTCATAGGTAGCATGATAGCGCCGACTCACACGAGTGGAGATGGCAATGGTGGCGCCAAGGCCGGAGTAGGCGACGGGGAAGTGGTGGGGATGATGGCCAAGGGGGCCCCATGGCGGCCATCCGGTGATCGATGGCCTCCGCCGCTAGGTGCTCCTCGGCGACCATGACCTTCTCCTCGGCGGCCATGACCTTCTCCTCTCGGCGCCGCTCGGCCTCGGCGATGGTCTCATCACGGCGGCCCGGGGTGAGAGTGAAAGTCGTAGGGGGCTCCCTCATGGAAGTTGTAGGCGTCGCGGGCGCGGGGAGGAAGTCGGCCAAGTGGTGCTCAAGGGCAGCCATCCAGGCATCGATGGCCTTCACTCGCTCCTTCTGTCGGCGGAGGGCGGCGCGCAAGGCCTCGGCGGTGGCCTCATCACGGTGGTCGGCATCTTCCTTGGCATGACTCTCTTCGGCTAGTCTAGCCGCAAAGGACTCGTGGGATAGCGTGGGTGTGGAGCTAGCCAAGAGGTGCCGGCCTTGGTGGGGGTGGGGAGCATGGCCATCGACGCGGCGGTTGGCGCGGGCAGGCGGCAGCCAATCCGGGTCATGGCGGTCGAGCGGGCGTCGGGGCTGGCTCCGGGTGCGATCATATCCCCGGTGGTTCACATCCGCCCAAGCCTCCTCTTCAAAGGTCTCAAGATGAGAAATTTGATCAGACTTATGATATTGCAAAAGAAAATTAGATTGTATAGGTTTATAAACAACATATTTTCTTTGGCCATGTCATTAGTCTAGTCAAACCTCTAAGGTTCACTTTACCACTTTTGTAGAAATTGTAGCAAAAAAGTGGATCAATTAAGGTATGTAGGCAATCGCTTAACTACCAATTAATAATTTCTAAGTTTCGTTTCACTTTTTCCGAATCTAAAAGCTAGTTTTCCTTAATATTATCAAGTGAACATAAAATCTTCATTTTATAACAATAAAACAAACAAAGCTTGATATCAATTATGTCATATAAACTAACCACAAGTACCAATAATAAGTGGCCACAACAAAGATTTCCAAAATTTTCTAATTAAGTCCAATCCACTATATAGTTACTTAATCTGAATCTCCTAAAACTATAAGTCACTTCAAAAATGCGCACCTTCACTATATGTTACGTGTCTCCACGTTCTTTTGACACGCCAATCAATTTTTTTTAATAAAGATATATAATTATAATTTTCAATTTCAATTTCCTTCTAAACAAATTTTTTGAGAGTAAAATTATTCTAAAACTGAAAACAAATCCATAAACAAATCAGTTGTGATTTTTTTTATTTTAATTTTTAGAGATATTAAGTAATACAATTACTACTAAGTTTGGATTTATATGTCCCTCTTTAATCAAACCATGCCAAACCACTATTTAAATCAAGTAAAGATCATTGCATTATAATTATATCGGATTGAAAATTGTCCGGCTTTATATTTACAATGAAGAAAAAGGTCAAGATCATTATATATTATTTTTATATTATTTGGTTATTATAATGATAATCTTATCATAAACATTTGTGCATTTTAAAATATGATGTTATGAATTATATATGGTGGATTATATTAAAAGTATTCAATTGTCTATGTTGTATAAATTTTAGGAACATATAAATCAACCATTATAGATTAAGATAGATAAGAAAAGATATTTGATAACATTTTTAAACTATAGTAAAATTAAAATAGATAAAGAATGATATTTGTATGATTTTATGAGAAAATATAACTTGGAGTTTATAATCAATAACTATCTTTACAATTGAATCAAGAAATTAAGTATTATTTATTTGCAATTTTATTCATATTATCATTATTCGTGTTGCAATTATAATTAGTTTTTTTTTAATATTTAAAGCATTTCTAAATTAATTTTTGTATCTAAAATATTTCGTATTAATGTAAATAAAAGTTTTAAAAAATGATCAAGCGCATTGGAGAATTTTATGTTGGTTTCTAAAATTGGTTATTTGAAGGTAATTTGCATAACGATTTACAAAACTTGATTTCTAGAATTTATTGAAGTTAATAAGCCTAAATCATATTGTTAATTATATATTTTTTAAATAAAATTTATGTAATATATTCAATTTGAATTTCTATTAATAGAAAAGAATGTAAATTATGAATAAGTTAATTTGAGTTAATGATATGAATTAATTAAAAGTATTCAGTTATCTTTGTTATATAAATTGTGCGAATATCTAAATCAACCATATAAGATTAAGATAGATAAGGCAAGATATTTGATAAGGATTTATAACTATATTAAAATTAAAGACCATTGCATTATAATTATTTGTTATTGCAATAATTATTATTATTTTTTAAGAGGTTAAAGCATTTTAAAATAATATTTGTATCTTATATTTTTCTTAGTAATGTAAATAAGAGTATGTATATTTAGTATCCTTTTCTATGTATATTAGATAATAAAATATAATATAAATTATAAGTCTATCGATTGAACAAATATCATCCTTATATATTTTTGCCTAATTTGTTTAAAAGCCTACCAGAGTACTAGCTGAAAAAATATCATCCATAATTTGTAATTATTTAGCCACAAAAAACTACGTAAATTTCATGTGCTAATTACATATTTGGTAATTAATGATATGAATTAATTATCAAATATATAATAATAAGTGTAAAATAGTATTATAGATATAATATAGCTTTCTTTATTCATCTACAACGATATCACATAGATATATTATATAAACTACTACTAATTTATATGGTAAGAAATATATAGCTAATTTAGGCTGATAATTGGCTTTAATTTATAGAAAAATGAAAACGCAAATAGGTAAATGAGTTAATTAAGTTAATGACTTGGCATAGCTAGATGGTTGATACCTAGGAGAGATAGTTATGGCTTTAATAATAATATATAGATAATATAATAAGTTAATTTTATGAGTTATTTAAAAAATTGACCTTCATTAGAAAACTAACATATTTTTAATTGGAATATAGCTAGATGGTTGATACCTAGGAGAGATAGTTACGGCCGACCCACCAACCTTTGTTTTGCCAAACATCAACTATGTTGTTTTTTACTAAAACAACATTTATACATTTAGGGGCCAAAGGACGTAGAATGTTCTCCGTGATAACCTCTATAAGAGGTAAACGGTAATGTTTGTGGGGAATATAGTCGACGACCTCAACATCATAGAATGATCCCAGTTTGTCGTCTCTTATTTCTATGATTTCCATCTTCGTTTCAGTCGGTATTGTTTGAGCCATAATCCTATAGAAAAATTCAACCGAGGTCAAGAAAACATAGAGTTATATAAAGCTCAAAGACATAAAAAAAACTTAAAATATGAAAGAGAAATAACCTAATGTTATGAAAAATAAATTATTGACTGAAAAAATAATAAGGTGATAACAATTAGACCTAGACATGTGTATTTATATCCAAAGAAAAGAATTAAAAATTTGCATAAACACATGTATTAATTCAGATTTGGTATCTATATGCATATTATAACTTAATTTTGGTAAAAATAGAGATTAAGCTTCCAATTTTTATATTATCTATACAATATTGTTTATATTCGGCTTTAGTAAAGTTTACATATTATATTCAACTTTTCGGACAATCTATATACATCTAAAATATTCGTCTACATATTATATTCTTTGAGTTTACGGACAATCTATAAACAATATTAATTTGTGGACAAATAGGAAATATATTGGGAAAGAGCTTCCGATTTGCATATCATGATTTGCATATTATCTATATAGTATTGTTTACGATTTGCATATCATGTTGGAATATAATATGTAAAGTTTATGGTAAAGATTAAGCTTACATATTATATTCCAACATATCGCGTCCGATTTGCATATCATATATTAATTTGTGGAAAAATAGGAAATATGGTTGTAGAGTATTCGTCTAGTTATAATTAAGGAAACTAACATATTTTAAAGTTGGAATATGTTTAAGAATAAGTAATATATTATTATGTATAATGAAAAATATTTTAGGATGGTAATTTAGGAAATTTGTATAAATAAAAAATTAAATAAAGTATAAATAGAATAAGGGTGAATAGGTAAATGTACATAATTATTTGATGACGTGACATACTTGGATGAGCAACACGTAGGAGAGATAATTGTGGCCTTAGTATATGTATATAGATTTGTAAATAAAATTATTTATAAGATATATTTTACCTAATTAGATACGTTACTTCTTATTGTAATTAAAATTATCATAATATATATGTTTATAAAAAAATTGAAAACTATGTTACAATTAGTAATAAGTTAATATATATAGAAAAAGAAACTAAAATCTACGTTTCAACCATGTCAAAGGTACATTTTTCAAAATTATATACCTAAAAATGTAATGTTCTTATAGTTTAAATTCTTAAATTAATATAATTTATAACATGAAATTGAAAATGTAATTGAGAATGTATCATTCATGATGCAAAAATGGTAACATATATTAAAATATTTGAAATAAATTTATGATATAATTTTAATAGTTTTCCCTTTTAATTAATTATTTAATCTTTCCTAGACTTAAATTTATATTATATGTTTTTTTATTCAATTATTTGTATAAAATTCCTAATTAATTTCCTTTTTTATACAAAGTTGCGTATATACTCTCAATTCTAATCATACAAAAACCTTCTCACCATTTGTTCAAGAGATTAAACTTATAATTTATCATTTTTTTTAGTAAATTGTTAATAATATTTTAATTTTGAAATTTATTAACTAGACCCATGCAAGGCACGGGGACATATGATAGTATTATTACTAAAGTCACAAGTCTCTCTCTTATTTGTCACACTTCTAACTATGCCATGTCAACAATTTAATTTATACTTTCACCTATTCACCTTTCTAGTTTTCTCCAAATCGCTTCAACTTTTTCTAGCAAGATTCCATATATATTGTTTCCATATATATTTTTAACTAAATTATGGCTTATGTTATATTCATAAATAAGTTATAGCCGTATTTCCTTATTCCTAATTACCTTATAGCCGATTTTCCTTACCTAGATTATACACATTCCTATGATTGTTTTTTACTATCTTTTTATTAAATCTGTTTCCTTCCATCTTTATAAAATTCAACGTTACTATTTTTTTAAATTATACATTCATATGCTTATGCCAATAAAAACTATGTAACTATATGCATTCATAAGTAACATAACTGAGATTGAAGTTGTTTACGTAACTATTATATAAATCCTGACTATGCAAAGGAATAACAACACGTGTTTAGAGCACAGGAAACGTATTAATGAGCACTTGACAAAACTGAAAAATTGTTTATCAAGTGAGATAGTTGGTCGTTAATATATGAATGAAGTTGGTTACTCAACCAAATAACTAACTTCAATGACGGTTATGTATTGATCGAGTGCATATATATACCAGTTGTTTAAGAGAACCTTGCCCACACTAAACTACACTATGACCACCGCAATCGTGGGTAGTTATAAGGTGTACATGGATGTGCACATCGGGGGACGATTGAGAAATGATGAAGGAGAAATGGTAGCGGTGACCACACATGTGTATGAAGGAGGTCATACAATAAGTTGGAAGGTCCACATAAGCAAGATGAATATATGGTATTTGGGAGACAATCTCAATTTTCTTAACGATTACCATCAAAAACTCGACCATATTGTTCGAGCACGTTCCGACCGAGGGTCCATGTCAACTAAGGTCCCTCCAAACGCAGGATGACGCCAATGCTTTAGCGAAACTCGGTAGGCGGGTGACATTGATAAAGGTCTTCATTGAAAACGAGATTATGGACAATCTTAATCAACTTCAGCCATTGGCGGTGGAAGCACTTGCCCCCTCAATCAAATGAAGAATAAAATATCCAATGTAATGGGCTATGAAATTAGATATAAATATATAATAAATTTTTTTATGGAAATTATTGTAATGGGCTATGAAATTAGAATAAAATATCCAATGTAATTGGCTATGAAATTTGATATAAATATATAATATAGTGTACAACTTTGTATATTGTTTTATGAAAATATAATAATATATTTTGTATTGTAGGCAAATAAGAATCATGTCGAAATTAAAAGATATCTTGTATAACTTTTGTGTAGTTAATCAACGATATAACCAACTATAAAGACGGAGTATGTAATAAGTATAAATACTAACCCTAACTATCTACAAACTCAAATGACTAATTTGGTTAGTACATGAAATATATGAATGACAAAGTAAGATAACTAAAGGTACGTCACCTAATCTGTAGTATTATTTGTTATACTTGGTTTTATATTAGATAGTGATTGAACTAACTAACTAAAATGGAACTTATGTAATAACTGCTTGAATAGATCTTATAATGACAATTTTGTAAAGATGTTTTTGATGTTAAATTAATATAATTTAAAATGATCTTTGTATGGTGAAATAATGATATTATTAGGCATCTTAATTACCTTAAGAAGTGATCATTTGGTGGTCATAAAAGTATTACTCAAGTATTGACTTTATTGTGCGAAATAACTAAATATGACCACCCATATGTAATAAGTTTAAGTTTATACCCTGACCGCCTTGCAACATAAAGATACGATTGCTCTAATACAGGAAAATTAAGCATGAAAAAGTAAGGTAATGTAAATTACGTGACTTCATCTATAGCATTGTTAGTTATACTTGTATTCAATTTAGAAAGTGATCGAAATACCTAACTACAATGTCTGTTACGTAACTATTTGATTAAATCTTACAATTCCATTTTTTTATGATGTATTTGTTGTGAATGAATTCTGTACAGAATTCATTTGCGAATGAATTCTGTACAGAATTCATTTGCAATCTATCAATGCAAAATTTATTCTTTTCAACTGGGTGTATATCCTGATCCGCGGTTTATATATCCTGATTGATTACTTAAAGTTCCTGGTTGAAACTAAAATCAGTTGCAACCAAGTGCAGAGTAAGAAATGGCAAATAAAAAAAGGGAAATTGCATTAACATTCCATTAAAACCCACAAAATACAAAATATACAAACAAAAAAACAGGAAAACTGAAAACAATCGTAAACGAGGACTAATCGTGAAGGTCTGAAATAATTGAGAGGAAGTTGTATTTGGCTGAAAAACCGTACGTGTTATTGATATGTATTGTGCTATATATACATGAGGAGTACGAGAGATAATGTCTTGGAGAATAAGGCAAATATCCTAACAAGAAAGATATCTATCCTAAAAGATATATAGATAATATCGTAACACTCCCCCTCAAGTTGGAGCATGCGGGTCGAGAATGCCCAACTTGGAGAGAAGCAGCTGGAACTGTGTCTTGCCTAACGCCTTGGTGAACAAATCGGCGGGCTGATGGGCGGAAGCGATATGGGGAGACGAAATAACTCCAGACTGAATATTGTCGCGAACAAGGTGACAATCGATCTCAATATGCTTCGTCCTCTCGTGAAAGACGGGATTGGCGGCAATGTGCAGCGCCGCCTGACTATCACAAAATAATCGCATGGGTCTGGGATGAGCAACTCCGAGTGAGCGAAGAAGGGACTTGAGCCATAGGATCTCACATACGGCGGAGGCCATAGCTCGATACTCGGCCTCTGCGGAAGAGCGAGAGACGGTAACCTGCTTTTTAGTCTTCCAAGAGACTGGTGATTGACCCAAAGACACGTAGTATCCGGTTATAGAACGACGGGTGAGAGGGCATGACGCCCAATCAGAATCACAATACGCATGCAGCCGAAGAGAGCTTTTAGCCGAAAGGAGAAGCCCCTGACCCGGATGGCCTTTGAGATAATGAAGGACTCTGAGAACAGCCGCCCAGTGAGCAGTGTGCGGAGCTTGCATGAATTGAGCCAGGGTGTGGACAGAATAGCAGAGCTCCGGTCGTGTGATGGTCAAATAGATGAGACGACCAATGAGACGACGGTATCTCTCCGGATGAGCGAACAACGGACTCGTGTCAGTGGCGAGTTTGTGATTGTGCTCCATGGGGAATTCGGTAGGCTTGGCAGCTAGCAAACCGGTCTCGGATAAAATATCAAGGGTATATTTCCTCTGACATAGGAAAATGCCTTCTGAGTTCCTGGCGATTTCGATCCCGAGAAAATACTTCAGGGGACCGAGGTCCTTCATATGAAAGCAAGAAGAGAGATAGGATTTGAACCGAGCAAGTAAGGCCTCATCGTCACCTGCTATGATAAGATCATCGACATAAATAAGAACATGCACAGTGGACTGCCCCTGACGTAAGGAGAATAGAGAATAATCGGCATAGCTCTGAACAAAGCCATAAGTACGTAGCGCAGAGGCGAGTTTGGCGAACCGGTTACGGGGTGCTTGACGAAGACCATACAGCGACTTTTGAAGCCGACAAACAGAGTTAGGCGGAACGCCTAGTAAGCCTGGAGGGGGCCGCATATAGACCTCTTCGTCAAGATCGCCATGTAAGAAGGCGTTGTGAACGTCCATCTGATGAACAACCCAGCCGCGAATAGCCGCTACAGAGAGAAAAATGCGGACGGATGCCATCTTGGCTACTGGGGCAAACGTCTCGGTGAAGTCAAGGCCCTCCACTTGATGATTTCCGAGCACAACAAGACGAGCCTTATGGCGCTCTATAGATCCGTCAGCGTTGAATTTGACGCGGTATACCCACTTGCATCCAATAGGCTTCTTGTCGGGAGGAAGAGGCGTGATACGCCAGGTGTTGTTGCGTTGAAGTGCGTCAAGCTCAGCGGACATAGCCGAGCGCCAGCAAGCGTGCTGAACGGCAGCCGGAAAGGAAGTGGGCTCGACAGTGGCTGTAATAGCTGCTAAGAGACCAACATGTCCAGCAGAAAACTTAGCACATGAAATCACACTGTCTATAGGAAAACGCATACCTGAGGACGGTAGAAGCAGCGGAGTAGGGTCGAGGGCGTGGGGGGGTCGAAAGGGCGAACTGTATGACAGACGTAGTCACGCAACCGCGCTGGAGTATGAATCTCACGAGTGCTATGACGCGAGACCGTAAGCGGCTGAACAGGCGTTCCGATCCCTGGCGGACTTTCTGGCAGAGACACGGTTGGAGAAGCGGACTGATCGTCACCGGCCGAAGGAGTCAGAGAGGAGCTCCCCCTGACGAGAGTACCGGGGTCAGGAGGCGTGTCAAACGCAGCCGGATGCGTCGAACACGGCTCGACAGCCGGATTGGGCAGTGACGGAGCTGACGCAAATGGGAAGACAGTCTCATAAAAGACGACATCCCGAGCGACGAAGAACGAGCAGCGCTCGAGATCATAAACCCGCCATCCACGTTTGCCATGTGGATACCCTATGAAGATGCATTTCCTGCTGCGCGATGCAAACTTATCATGAGAGCGGGGAATTGTAGAAGCAAAGCACAAACAACCAATGACTCGGATGGAGTCGTAAGAAGGCGAGCGCTGATATAGCACCTCAAACGGCGACCGACCCTTAAGAACAGTGCTAGGCGTGCGATTAATGAGATAGACAGCTGCAGTGATGCATTTGCCCCAGAAGTAGAGCGGTAGATGAGCTTGAAAGCGGAGAGCGCGAGCCACGTTTAATAAGTGATGGTGCTTGCGCTCAACGCGTCCATTTTGTTGCGGAGTAGAAATACAGGAGGTCTCAAATATGATCCCTTTATCAGCAAAGAAGGGACGTAAGGGAAGAAACTCCGTACCATTATCGGCCCGAACGCGACGGACGCACGTCCGGAATTGAGTCACAACCATTGCGCAGAACCGAGTAAGCAGCGGAACAACCTCGGTTTTGGATTTGAACAGGAAAACCCAGACAGCACGGGAGAAGTCGTCGACGATTGTCAAAAAATAGGATGCCCCACACGAAGAGGGTGTACTATAAGGACCCCATACATCACAGTGTATCAATTCAAACAAAGAACTTGCTATATTATTGCTTAAAGGGAATGACAATCGTGTTTGTTTTGATTTATGACAAACTTCACAAGGGGAAATAAACGAATGACTCTCTAATGCTAAATCTGAGATGCTAGATAAGATGGTAGATGACGGATGACCGAGGCGGTTGTGCCAAAGTTGCGTCGAAGGTGCAGAGGGCCGAGCAGCAGCAGCACGTGCGGAAACAACCTGATGCAGCCAATAGACCCCCCCGACTTGCCTACCCACGCCAATCACCGTCCTCGAAGCGAGTTCCTGTAAAACAACAACTTTCGAAGTCATTAGAACCAAGAGGCGAGAAACAGACGTTAATTGGCCAAGAGACAATAAATGACACGTCAGAGAAGGCACAAATAACACGTGAGGGATCTCGAAGCCAACAAAGACGAGAGAACCCTCCTGAGTAGCATAGGTGACGGAGTCATTCGGTAGACGAATAGCAACCTGCGGTACGTGGACTATATTCCGAAGGAGGGACACATCACCTATCATGTGAAAAGAGGCCCCGGAATCAAGAATCCAATTAGAAAAATTACCCGTAGTATCGGATCCGGAGTTCATAGAGGTGTACATCTTGACCACGGCCGCCCATTGATCATCATTGAGAGCCGGTGCAAAAGCGGCGCGATCGGTGGGGTTCAAAGTGGAACCAGATGCGGCAGCGGTGGCAGTGGACTGGACCGCGTTGACGACGCCACGAGAGGGCGAGGTACCACTGCGAGACGCGCCAGAATCTGCGGAGGAGGCGCCGGCCTTGCGCGCGGCGATCTTGGCTTTTAGCCAATTCGAGACGCTGTGTATCTTGAAGCAAGTGGTCGTGTCATGACCTTTCTTTCCGCAGTGAGAACATTCGAGAGAACGTTTGTCAACCTGCGATGTGTCCTTGGTAGAGGATGAGAATTTGCGGGCTGCAAGGGCGAGATTCTCGACCACGGCATCCCGATTGGTGACCACCGTCTTCATCCGCTCCTCTTGAATAGCAAGAGAATAAACCCGGTTTTCATTGGGCATAGGGTCTTGAGCGAGAATATTTGAGCGTAGAGCCCCGAAGGAAACGTCATCAAGACCGAGGAGGAATTGATGAATGCGTTCTTCATTGCGCTCAGCGGTGAGGTAGGTATTGAGGTCGCAGGTGCACTTCCCGCAGTTGCAAAGACGATGAGGCGAGTAAGTCAGAAGCTCGTCCCACAGTTTTTTAAGAGAGGCATAGTAGCTCTCGACAGATTGTCCCTTCTGCCGATGAGTTGCGATGTCGGAGCGGATTTGAAGTTTGCGCGGACCGTTGCCCACCGAAAAACGTTGGCGAATATCAGTCCATAGGGTATGAACCGAGTCGCCGTACGTGATGGAAGATCGGAGAGAGGGTTCGATGGACTGGAGCGTCCATCCAATCAACATAGAGTTCACCATGCTCCAGTCGGCGAACTCAGTGGCTGTGGATTCCGGTCGTTGTATTAGACCGTCGGCGAAGCCAAGTTTCTTCTTGGCGTTGAAAGCATTGCGAATGGCGTCGTTCCATTCTTGATAATTTTCACCTTTCAAGATGACGGGGCAAATGCACAGACCGGGGTGGTCCGACGGGTGCAAGTAGTACAGGGAGCCGAACTCGGCAACGGCGGGTTTGGTGGTCATGATGAGACGGTGATGGGCAGAGAAAAAAAAATTAGGGTTAGGATCTTGATTGCTCTGATGCCATTAAATAATTGAGAGGAAGTTGTATTTGGCTGAAAAACCGTACGTGTTATTGATATGTATTGTGCTATATATACATGAGGAGTACGAGAGAAAATGTCTTGGAGAATAAGGCAAATATCCTAACAAGAAAGATATCTATCCTAAAAAATATATAGATAATATCGTAACAAGGTCACTGACGATTCTCTCGCTCACGAGAAACATCTCGATGCGAGCCAGCCATTCCCCCATTCGCACCAAGGTGGAACCATCCCCTTTCATCTGTAGGGGGATAAGGAACCAAGGGCCATTCTCGGCTTGTTGCATGAAGAAGATAGAGTGGTTGGGAGGATAGTCTAGAAAAGTGTTGAGGTTGGCCCCAAGATGCCACATTTTGTCCTTATGGTCGGGCACCGCCCACATCTTTATATCACCACCCACGTACACATGGGTTGTTATGAGGGCCATGTCTCTTGTTGTCGGCTGACCGTTCTGTAGTGGACTTCTAGTATGATCTTCTTGCAAGGGAAAACCAATGTTTGTGTGATCAAGTTTTGAGGAAGAAGAAGTGTGCAAGAAGAATTGCCGAAGAAAAAGTGTGCAAGAATTGTGGAAGAAGAAGTGTGCAAGAATATGGCGATTGTGGACTCTATTTATAGAAAAATTTGTAGTGGGAGGTTATACGCTGGGTTTGATAAATTAACCGTTCAACTCCACCGCTCAAATACACAATTACAGAGGGAACAAATCCATTTAAAATTTGATTTTAATTTTCAAGACAAACGTAATGATGACTTTTCTTGTCCTCTTGCAGGTACAATATCACTAAGGGGGTCAATAGGTCCTGACCATTTTACATTTTTTTTTTATGTTTGACAATTAATGATACATGATTTATATTGGTTTAAATTTGTTTGGAAAGATTTATATTGTTATTATTACATGATTTTAAATGGTTTTACAAGATTTCTCAAATGTTTTTTTTAATTTGTTTGCCAATATTGCATAAATGTTGTCTTTCAATGTATCTCCTCATACAATTCTTTGAATCCATTTAATGTTCTATGTTCACGTGGACATGATTTGTACAAACTTCACGAGGATTAATAACTAAATATTACCACCCATATGTAATTACTTTAAATATTTACCTGACCACCTTACAACATAAAAATACAATTGCATCAATACATGAAATTTAAGCATGACAAAGTAAGATAATTTAAATTACGTGACCTAATCTATAGTATTGTTAGTTATCCCGAAGATCCTGACCGATCCCATCCTAGAATCTCAATCGTGATAACCTTGGTTACTACATCAACCGTCATTATAGTCAGTTATTTCGTTAAACAACTAAAGTCAATCCAAGTATAACAACCAATTATGTGAATTAAGTCCATTGATTGTAAGGTTTACTTACTTGGTCATGCTTAAAAATTTTGTACATAAGATAAAATATATTAACAATTACATTATTTAGGATACATTACATTTGTTAGTACATAAACCTTCAATATAGTTGGTTACCCAATATAACATTGTTATTGTACAATACATTACACCCCTAGCGGGTAACAATATGATAACTCTTGTATTATTTTTCCTATGACCAACAACCGGATTAAAGTATAAATTCAATGATTCATAATGATGGATCAGTGAACATTTCTCAATTCTTCAGTAACATCTTGATAATATTTTCTTTCTATAGAGTTTCGTATGTCCAGCTCACCAACATGGTTATTTTTTATATACTCCTGGATATTTTATGCAACAGCCCACTACAATGGTAACGGTTGTTTAACCTATTGTAACGGATGTATTGTAATGGATTTTGGCCCTATAGTAATTTATGCAGCAGCCCACTGCAATGGATTTTGACCCTAAACCATTGCAGTAGGTCTATTGTAATGGATTTTGGCCCTATAGTAATTTATGCAGCAGTCCACTGCAATGGATTTTGACCCTAAACCATTGCAATAGGTCTATTGTAATGGATTTTAGCCCTATAGTAATTTATACATCCTGGATATTTTATCGAGCCTATTATAATGGCCAAAAAAAATTACTATAGGGCCAAAATCCATTACAATAGACTTACTGCAATGGTTTACATATAGTTACTATAGAGGCCATTGCCCTAGATCTAGGATAACGGATGTATAAATTCGACTATAACCGTTACAATAGATATACAATCCGTTACACTACACATCCATTACATTAGATACAACATACATCCATTACATTAGATATACAACCGTTACATTTGGTTCAAGCATTACATTAGTTATTAAAGTATTACCTTAGTTATAACCATTATCGTTTTCTACACCCATTACCTTAGTTATCTACTATAACAGATCTTATAAAAGAAAGAGTTGTTACATTAGACAATATATCTATTACATTATAATAGTTATATATATATATGAAGGATGCGGTTCCGGTGAGAACCACTCCCTAAGAGAGAACTAAGAACCACTAAAAATCATCCACCTAACCGCTATTAACGCGCGCGCGCGTAAAGTGAAGGAAAGAAATTCAACGCGTGTTTGTACGGAAGACACCAGTAAAAACGTTCAGGGATACTTGAATGATAGTTCATGGTATTTTTCTCTCAACTGTTTTCAACATTTTACATCTATGTTCATGGAAATCAGTATAAACGTTCAAGGATACTTAAATTATTGTTCATGGATTTTTTCTCTCAACTATTTCCAGCCTTCTACATCCATGTTCAAGGACATCAGTACAAACGTTCAAGGATACTTAAATGATAGTTCATGAATTTTTTCTCTCAACTGTTTCCAGCCTTTTACATTCATGTTCAAGGACATCAATAAAAACGTTCAAGGATACTTAGTTGACAGTTCATGAAATTTTTCTTTCAACTGTTTTCAACATTTTACATCCATGTTCAAGGACATCAGTACAAACGTTCATGGATACTTAAATTATTGTTCATGAATTTCTCTCAATTATTTTCAGCCTTTTACATCCATGTTCAAGGACAATTAGTACAAAAGTTCAAGGATACTTAAATGATAGTTCATGGATTTTTTCTCTCAACTGTTTTCAGCCTTTTACATTCATGTTCAATGACATCAATAAAAACGTTCAAGGATACTTAGTTGACAGTTCATGGATTTTTTTCTTTCAATTGTTTTCAGCCTTTTACATCCATGTTCAAGGACATCAGTACAAACGTTCATGGATACTTAAATTACTGTTCATGGATTTCTCTCAATTGTTTTCAACCTTTTACATCCATGTTCAAGGACATCTATACAAACGTTCAAGGATACTTAAATTGCCTTGAACGTCAATGTTCATCGCCATGAACGAACCTGAAAATTGCCTTGAACATTCATGTTATTTGGCTTAAACATTCCTGAAATATGCCTTGAACATTCCTGAAAATTGCCATGAACGGACTTGTAAACTGCCTTGAACAAATCTGTAAACTGTAATAAAATTCTTTGTTGATTGCCTTGAACATTCCTGAAAATTACCATGAAGGTCAATGTTCATCGCCATGAACGTCCATGTTCATGGTCATGGCTTGAAACATCAGTGTTCATGGTCCTGGATGCAAGTCTTCAAGGCGCTGTTCAATGACAGCGAACAAAAAAAGTGTCCAGCAAAAAAATAAGCCAAAATCACAAGTGTTCAAGGCTTGAAACATCAGTGTTCATGGTCCTGGATGCAAGTGTTCAAGGCGTTGAACATAATTGTTCAATGCCAGCGAACAAAAAAAGTGCCCAGCAAAAAAACAAGCCAAAATCCGTATTATTCGCCAATAAAACGCGAATAATACGGTCGAAAAATTCGACACGCCCGAATTATACGGCTTTTAATGAAAGTCTAATATGGGCCCTTGATTCGCCTCCGATCCAACGGCCCCCTTTTATTCTCCGTTCTCTCCTAATTTTCTATTCTCATTTGATGCTTTTCCTATATATGAATTATATATATAATTCAAATATTGATATATATGTATATATACATGCACCTATTGTAAATATATTCAAGAGATCAATATCTAGAAACACATATTAACAAACTTAAAATAAAGTTTCATATTAATACTTAGTTAATTACAAAATGATCATAGTGACAAATGCATCCAAGTAGAGCTATCAATTTTTTACCCGACCCACAAATCCGACCCGTATTTTCTGGGTCGAGACCCGACCCGAAAAGTATTGGATCAAAAGTGACCCGACCCGTTTGACCCGAAAATTTCTGGGTTAGGTCATTGACGTATTGGATCATTACAAATATGTTTTTATTTTATATATTAAACATTATAATATATTTTGTTATTAAAATATTATATAATATATTTTTTTTGATTTATTATTTTTTGTTTTAATTAAAATATTATTTTAATAATTATTTTATAAAATTTTGACATGACACTCTCGACCCGCTAGGTCAACCCAAACCCATAGCTGGCCCGCAACGACCCGACCCACAATCGACCCGCAAATTTTGACCTGTAATCGACCCGACCCGATATGCTTAAACCCAAACCCGACCCGTTTGACAGGTCTACATCCAAGTGTTGAACATGTTTTTTATGCTAAACATAAAAAGCATCCATAACCCATATACACAATATATCCAAAAAGTAGTTTGATGTTTAGCTAACTGCACGATACTAGCTAAATATAACCATATATATACCAAAAAGCTTTCATAACCCATCAGATTATACCCAAAAAGTAGTCCCTTGTAATCAAGGATGTCATTAATCAATTATCATCTTCCAATCATCTTCCACATCTTCAACAGAATGAGATCTTCTGCAATTAAAAAAAATGAAGATTAGATCTAAGTTTTTGCTAATGTTAAAATATATTTATAGAAATAATTGTTTAATGTCAGATGCTAATATCAAAAGTGAATGAGATACGCGGCCACTATATGCGCGACGTTTTTTTGCTGTACGCGCGACATTTTGTACGCCATAATATGACGTACGCCATGTCGCGGCGTACAGATATAAAAATAAGCAAAAATAAGCCAAAAGTGGCCAGGGAAAAAAAAATATAAATACGTATTTTTTTGTACGCCATAATACGGCGTACAAAAAAATACGTATTTGTATTTATTTTAAATAAAAATTAAATAAGTTGGGCTGACCCAACTTGGGCTGGCCCAACTCGGCCCTAGCCTGTACACCATATTATGGCGTACAAGCTAGGTTTTAAGAGGCCGAGCGCGGCCTCTTCTTCTTCTCTTCTTCTTCCTTCTCTCTCCCTGCGGCGTCTCCTGGCGTACAATTTCCGGCGGCTCTCCCCCTCCGATTCACTCCTTCCTTCTCCTCCTCCTCCTCCTCCATTTCTCTCCTTCTTCTTCTTCTTGTTCTTCTCCTCCTCCTCTTATCTCCGACGATGGCGAACAGTGGCGGTGGTGGTGACCCCTCCGGCGAGGCTCGAGGCGGTGCAATTGGTGGACGAGGAGGCGATGATGGCATTCCAGGCGGCGTGGAGAGCTGGGCGGCTGGCGACGGTGCTCCTGTTGCTGCAGAGGTGGCCGGTGGCGGTGCTGATGTTCCTGGCGGTGGCGGCGGAGAGGTGGCCGACGTCGGAGATATGGCCGGTGGTGGTCCGGATGGCGATGCAGGACGAGGTACTGTCCGAACCCGATTTATCCGAGCGCGGGGCAGACGAGGAGGGGGACGTGGACGCGGAGACGATCATGCGACACCCGGTCAGACTTCTACCTGGGGTAGACGAGAGGTATGAACGGAATTGAAATTTATTTGAATTAATAAAAATTTAGAAAATGTAATAAATAATAAATTTAGAAATAGGTATTGCATTTAGAAATAGTTTATCTGTATTTAATTATAGATTTATGTATAAAAATTTATAGTTATATTTTAATAATTTATAGTTATGAATATTAGAAATTTATTTTAAATTGATGAAAATTAAGAATAAAATAAGTATTGAATTTAGAAATAGATATTGCATTTAGAAATTGTTGATCTGTAATTAATTCTAGATTTGTTTCAAAAAACGAATGTTTATATTTTAGAAAATATTATTTATGAAATTTAGAAATTTATTTTTAATTGATTAAAATTTAGAATAAAATATGTATTGCAATTAGAAATTATTGATCTGTAATTAATTGTTGAATTGTTTAAAATTAATATTTAGATTTGAGATTTGTTTATAAAAATTAAGGTAGAAATTATTGATTTAAAATTGTTGATATGTAATTAATTTTAGAAATTTATATTTATTTTATAAAAATTGAATTTGAATTTAGGTATTGAATTTTGGATTTCAGTTATAATAATTTAACTTGAATTTAGAAAAACAAATGTGTATATGAAACTAAAATTTATGATATGAAATTGACGAGTTAATATGTTATTAAAAGGCTTTGCAAGCCTCGATGTTGTCTGTGAGACGGCCCCGACGTGGGTCCCGTCAGCTGGCGCAGAGGAATCCGATCACAGCATCGGCTCGTCGGGCCGCTTCGGTGGCCGCTTCAGTGGATCTGCTTCCCGTCCTAGACGCGACACAGGACGTCGCAACGGGAGTGCAGGTGGACGTGACCAGGTTTGACCCGTCGTTGTCTATGTCTTCCTCATCGACCTCGTCCATGGATCTGGAGGAGGAGGCAGTTGTCGTTGCCGACGCGGCCTTCCAGCGCGACTATTATGATGGACCCGCAGAGGACTTGGGGATGGACGAGTCTCCCCAGCAGGCGGATCTGGCTCCCCAACAGGGGGATCCGGCTCCGCAGCACGTGGATCCGGCTCCGCAGCAGGCGGATCCGGCTCAGGAGCAGGCAGATCCGGTTCCCGAGCAGGCGGGTCCCGCAGAGCCTTGGATGCCAGGAGGGCCCCTCGTTCCTCACCTCCTGGGTACGTATACGACCCACGTCGCCAGGGTCCTATGGGACATGACATTGGCGTTGACACTTCCGGAGCCCCCACCACCCGTTGCGCGCGTGGATGATACGGTACGTCTTTGATGTAGTCTAAGATTTGTAAATGAAAATATGAAAATGCTATATATAAATTTATAAGTATAATACTAATTTTGTTATTTCTTTTTCAGATGAGGAAGGTTCTAAAGACGTACACCAGGAAGCCGTGGCATTGGCAGATGAACCAGCACATTACAGCGGCTCCTGACACCTGGTGGGATTTTGCGCAGTGGAGCCGTATCACCTCTATGAGGGAGGTGGACTTCAGGAGTGTCGACGACGTGCTTATTTCTGCGTTCGTCGAGGGCTGGCATCCGGAGACGAGCTCGTTCCATTTCCCGTGGAGTGAGATCACTATCACGCTCCACGATGTCGCGCGCATCCTGGCGATTCCCATCGACGGCTTGAGCGTCACCACTGATATGGCGGACCCCGTCGTCAGAGATCACGTCTGCGCTGTTACTGGGGCGAACCAGGAGTTGGTGTCCCAGTGGTTCGGTGGTGGCAGTATTCCGATAGAGTCTCTCTTGCTGAGGTCGACTGAGCAGCTATCCAGTCCAGAGAGGGATGACCGACGCATAGCATCCATGTACTTGATGATGCTCCTCGGCTGTACCGTTTTCCCGGACAAGTCGACGAACGTCGTCAAGTACAAGTACATGGCGCTAGTCTATGACCACGACCGTAGCGGTTGTTATGCCTGGGGAGTCGGCGTATTGGCTTGTCCTGTATCGGAATTTGGGTGAGGCGTCACAGGCCAGGGCGAAGGGCATTGCAGGGTGTACACTTCTTCTGAGGGTAACTATTAATTTATTTTTATTTATTTTTATAATATATGATATTATATGCTTACGGATTTTTATATATATGTAGACCTGAATTTGGGCGTACTTTCCTACTTTCCGAGGTCACGATGTCCTTGACCTGGAGGCCATGGTGGATACGAGGGCCGCTCGGAGAGACGGGAGGGAGGCTCCTCAGGGACGGAATCCGGAGCGGCTGATTACTGCTCGTCGCATTTTAGACGTCGTGAGATTTGACGAGGTAATACTTTACTGTTTTATTGCGTTTCGTTTAGGAAATTTAAATTATGAATATACGTTTTGAATTTAAGTAATGATCCATTTTAAATATACGTTTTGAATTTATGAAATATATATGTTGACATCCTCCCTATTGGGCCTATTTGGGCCCAATAGGGAGGTCACCTGTTTCTATGATGCATTCGTAACTGTATTGAGCCTATTTGGGCCCAATTTCTCGTTTTGAATTTACGAAATATACTGTTTTATTCCTACTTTCCAAGGTCACCTATTTCTTCTACAATCCTCCCTATTGGGCCTATTTGGGCCCAATTTCTCATTTTTTCAGTTTCTCACACTGAGTTAATTGAAATTACACAAGTAAATCAGACACAAATGTAAAGTTCATCTGCTCTTCAAATTGAGATTACACAAGTAAATCTACATCTTCAACTAATCTACATCTTAAACTACACCGGAGGATCTGAAGGACGGCTATATCTAATGCGATAATCCCGAAATTGTTGAATCCTCGACTGAAATTGATAGTCCCAACCATCGACACTTGGGTGTTTGAATCGACGCCAAGCATACGGAGGAGTAGGTAGTGGACAACCATCCTTCAACGACACCTACATAGAAAACACAAAATATGATCGAGCTTTGTGTTTTAGGGTAAACACAAATATTACTAGCTATTTAAAAACAATAACTATACCGATACAAAGTGGTTTCGGTTTCCTACGAGGGCCATCGTCAATAACCGTGTTGGAGGGCCGAGGCTTTCGTAAGAGGCCCTCATTGGTAAGCACAAGCACGGGTCATCCCAGGATAATAGGACAAGAGCAACTTGGTATAGCGTGGCAAACACTAAACCAATCATCGGCATGTCGAGCCAGTACTCCTCACTGCAAGGACTGATGACATAGTTGACCCGAAATATAAGGTCCTCGTAAGTGATCCCCGGATGTAGTACGGGCAAGATGGACATGTACAGATCTCTATTGTCAATCAACTCGCCCGCCATCTGCATTCGAACCATAGGGTATGCAGTCTCTTATGATCCCAACAATACAGCCAGTGTCCGATATCCACAATGCCCGTCTGGAGATACATCTCTGGCCCCGTTAATGTATGAAAACCAAAAGTAATCCACATTCTTAACCCCAAAGTTCACCCCCATATAAATCACGGGTTGTTCAGGGAGCTGCTGCGATCCTGTCCCTTCAGATTGGCTCCCTTGGGTCCCAATGTCCGACGAAGCTCCACTTGGTCCCTTCTTGCCACGACCCCAACCTCTGCCTTGGCTTCCACTAGCCTTATTCTTCTCAATCTCATCTAACTCAGCCCTCCGATGCTCAAACAAGCTCGGCTCCCTCTTGGTGTCGTACTTTGTCGAACCCTTTGGCCTTCCTTTTGAAATGATTCCCGTAGGCTCCTGCATCAAAGTTTCACGCGGGTGCTGCGTGTTCCAGAACAAGTCGGTGATTTGATCTACTTGATCCTTGCTAAATGTTTTAGCGTGCCACATTTCATCCATTTCCTTCCATATCAACTCGTGAACAGACATCTGTTTTATGTCATCAACTGACTCTTCTTGTGTGTAAGCTCTATCCCATTGCAATTGCTTCCAGAAGCAGTGTATCTCACTCGCCATGATCGACATCTTATCAATGATGGCATTTGCGATTCTGTGGACACATGGCAGGCCGAAGCAGTCTCTTATCCAGTGATCATCACACTTATCAGGAAAATCATCCGCCTCTATCTGCTTATACAGATCAAACAACATTTTCAAGCACATATCCGACACTTTGAAAAATAGCCTTGAAAACAACACTCTTATTTCTGGCGGCATACCATCAAACATCGTTGGTGTTTTGGTCCGTCACATCTCCATGGTCGCACGCACCTGCCCAATTTGACCATCGATCGTATGGTGTATCCTTACTACCATTCTATTAAAATCACCAACGCTAGAATTCAAAATTTGCTTCAACACGTGATGCATACCCTCAACCCTATAAAAAAAACATGAAAAGCATTGCGTTACTCCCACATTGAGCCATAAACAAGCAAACTACTGAACATCGTACAAGGGTTACCTGTTTGAAGTCCTCGTGAAGAAGTGAAGATGATGATCAGTCCACGCTCTCACTATGCTTTTCTTGTGAGGATTCGTCCACGTCTTCTCAATGTATCGAACAAGGCCACTCTTCCACGATATCCTCAATTGCACAAGCCTCTCTTCGTAGATTTCCTCCGTGGTTGAACACCAAAGTGCCCAACATTGACCGCAAAACATTTTCACTTGTTTTTTATCCTTCAATATTGAGGAAGCATATGCTTCTATGTTGTGCTTAATATGCACCCAACACAAAAGGTGTTTTACTTCATCTTTGAAAACTATCTGAATTGCATTAATGAGGGCCTTCTCTCGATCAGTCATGATGGCGACCGGCATAACGCCCAAATCTTTAAACAAGCGCAAAAGTTTCTCCATTATGAACTTGTAATGCACAACTTCTTCTTGTCGTGTAAATGCATACGCAATGTTGAAGGTCTTGTGCGTGCAAGTGAAACCGACAATCTCCACCAATGACATTTGATACCTATGGATGAATGTAAGAAAACAAATGAATGTAAAAAGTCATAGAATATAACATATAATTCATATCAATGCTATAAATCACTACTATTATATTGTGTTGAAAATGTAACACAAATCCAACACGTACCTATTTGTCTTGTATGTGACATCAATAATTACCACGTATGGGAACATCTTCAATAGGTAGAGCGAGTCCGGATGAGCAAAAAATAGGATATCAGTCTCTTTCGTAGACAACTTTGTAAGAGAAAATATCCGATAACTATTTTCTTTCAAAAAGTTCAAAGTCCATTGCGTAACCGTCAATTCCCCTTGATCTTCATAACGCACCTTCTGCAGAAAGTTGAAAACTTGTTTCATGGATGTAACATTTCCGGAGAAGAACTTCCTCAACTTCCCAACAATAGTCCTAGGCGTCACGAACGCTTCGCCCAAAGCTTTGGCAATGCGCTCCTCACCCGGGGTCATTCTGCCCATGTATGGATGCCCAAGAAAGGTAGTCGAAAGCTTATGATTGTGGCATCCATCTATCACATTTATGATCCATTTCTGAGTCACTTCCCCTGGCTTCTTCTTCAATCTAACACCACACAACTCAAATGTGCATCCGGACTTCTTCGAATGGGATTCACGAATTACTTCAACTTCCTCTTCTGAGTCACTACCTTTCTTTCTCCCCGATCTATACTTACCAAAATTCTCGCACGTCAAACTAACACTTCTGACATTTGACTTCTGAATGACTAAAACCATCATCAAATCTTTGCCCCTATTCCTAACCCACTCAACCAATTCCTCTCGGCTATCCCAACTCAGATTGTTACGAAATTCATCTTCATAATATTTCTCCTATACATGTTTACATCATCAATAATGTTACAATATATAGATTGTAATTATAATATATAACTAAACTATAATTGTAATACATAACTAAACAATAATGTTACAATATATGGATTACTATATATGGATTGCAATTTGTTAAATTTATATATTTGTAGCTAACCAATATTAACTATAAAATAAAACTATAATTGTAATACAAAACTAAACTAAAGACAAAAACAAATTGATAACTTATCTCACTAAACATAAGACTTTTAACATATATCAAATTCACAATAATAATCAACTTCTCCACTACTATTAATTATTAATCTTTTAACATATATCAAAACAAATATAGGCCTCTATAGCTAAATCGTCATCATCTTGTCCACTACAACTAAATACTAATCTATCTTTTAACATAATAAAATATAGACATCTACCGCAACACCGTCAGCATCTTGTCCACTACAACTAAATATTAATCTATCTTTGAACATAATAAATATAGGCCTCAAAGTACTTAAGCTATATTAATTATAACTAATTTCAATCTTAATCATTCCATACATACTAACCTCGAAATTGCCATCGTCGAAATCTTCATCGTCGTAATCTTGATAGACATAATCTTCATCATCTTCTCCACTACTCCAATATGCCATTTTTTGTAAAATTTGTTGTTTCAATCTTACCATTCCATACAAACTTCGAAAGCTATTTATAGGCACAAAATAGCCGTTGGAATAACCGTTGGAATAACGGCTACTTTTGTACGCCACTTCCGAGCGTACGCCATACCATGGCGTACAGGCTATTTCCAACGGCTATTTTTGGATGGGTTTTTGAATTTAAATGAATTTCTGTATTATTTTCCTGTACGCTGTATTCTAGCGTACGCTAAAATACTGCATACAGAAAAATAATACAGAAATTCATTTAAATTCAAAAACCCACCAAAAGTATAAAAAAATAGTCTGTATGGCACGACATGACGTACGCCATATTATGGCGTACAAAATATCGCGCGCACAGCAAACAGTCGTCGCGCATATAGTATCAGCCTTGAGATAAGAGTTGCTAGGAACTACATAGTGCTAAATGATGCATTCTATTTATACAAAAAAATCAATTCATTGGCACATGAAACATATTTATCAAAGAAAACTCCATATCGCTAAATGATGCTCTCTTGCTAAATGATACATCTTTTCATCTCAAATACAAGCTAGGAAAATATGTATTGCAGTTTGCATGTCATTAGGCAAGGAATACTAAATATAGCTCATTAGTTTCCTATATATATAAGTACAACATGCATGGTATTGGACTGTTGGTGGTACTATACATACTATTCATGTTTTGTGACATCTAATAAATGCCAAACTTCAGCCATAAATCTTTAGGGTAAATCCAGTTACGTCTACATACTAAACTTATACATCAAGCATCCAATACCAGTGCAGTCCGATGAAATCATGAAACATCGTATACGCATTCTGGAATTTGCATCAAAGTACTGAACTTCACTGTCATATGCTAAGAATCATAAACCTTTGTTCTGCAAACTATACCACACCCTTAAATCCTGAATACAAATGATGTGCAAAATCACAAAAAATGATGCCCTTGCATTTAGATGTAATTTCCCCTAGCTCAAGTACAATCTCACCACTATAAACAGCTCTACTAAGTTAAAAGAGCACTTAAGAGGCAAGCAGAAGGTAGAATACTTGGTTGTACCATACACAAAGAAAGATGGCAAGTCTGAAAGTTGAGAAGCCTGCTCCTGGGCAGGTCAAGAAAGAGGCTCCAACTGCACCCAAAGCCAAGCCTACACCGAAAATCGACCAGAAACCTCAGCCTAAGAAGAAGGTAGGCCGATCACTCGAATACCAACACCATAGAATACTCACATTTTTTGAGGGCCAGTGAGCCAAGCATCTATTTTTCACTTAAAAAGAAAAGAAAAGAGAAATAGAAAGCTAAGCCCCAGAGTTTCCAAGTGAAATTAAACAGCAAAATGAAAGTAGAAAGCTACAGTTACTTGTTCTCTTGCAAAAACATCAGTACTAGTACGTGCTAAATTTAACAGCAAAATGAAAGCTGCAATTACTTAAACATCAAAATGAAAGCAGAAAGCTGCAATTACTACTCTTGCCAATTTGCCACTTAATTAATACTCATATTGCTGAAGTATCTTCTCTAAATATCATAGTATGTGCTAAGTTTAACTTGCTCAATTGGCTATATTTTGGAAGAAGAAAAAAACCATCGTGCAAAATGTTATTAATAATGACAAAAATAAGCAAGACAAGAAAGAATATCAAAGAACCATTTCCATGACAAAGACGGGAGACGAATGGGTAGATAGCACACAGATAAAGGAGCATATTGAAGCAGGCCTCCAGAGCAAGCAAGACAATCTCAGAAGCTATTTTGACGGCAAACATATTTTTGACAGAAAAAAAGTGCAGTAGGCTGGCAAATCCACCCTAACCCCAACAAGCAAACAATCTTTACATTTCACAGCAAACATATTTTTGATAGCAAACAAACTTTGACAGCAAGCATATTTCTCCCCTAATGTGACAATCTATGTGTTCCCCTAATGTGTCATTTGTATAAAAAGGAATGTGGGTGAGTTGCCTAGTCATCCTTAAAAATAGGACATATTTTTCCCTTGGTTTTTTTAAAGGCCATAAAATCGTACAATGTTTGAAATTTTAAAGCAAAGAATGGACAAACTCTATGAATTAAAAATAGGACAGGTTAGTACCTATAATATATCTTAATGACAACTCTTAGACAAATTTGAATTAAAAACAGGACAAATTAGTAACTATAACAATCTCAAGGTCAATACCAAAGTGTACTATAATATATGCTAATGACAACCCTCAGACAAGCTCCATGTTACTACTTATATAATGAAATTCAACGATTTATCACTTGAACTAAGTCAATAAGATTGTAATCAAGCCTAGAACTCAATATGCATAGTCAATTGATAACACACAAAGGAAAACTGAGAAATTGCAATCTGTAGTGATGCTTTCAAAATGAACTCTAATTTGAAATGTAGCTATTTCTAAGCAAATAATTCTAAATATCTAGATAGAATTATTAATTTTACCTCTAAATTATCTTTTGTTGGGTGAAATTTACCTCTTTGTACTGCAGTCTTCAGGTCATTAAGTACAGAATACTAGATTTTAGAAAATATAAGTGGGAGACAAATATGTGTATAATTGGATTAAACAAAGCTTTGTTAATGGGTTAATAGTTTATAGTACAACACAAGTACAAGTGTTTCTAGTTGAGTCTACTAGTCTAGTGCATTATAGCTGTTGGCAATAACAAATAATTTGTTGGGCATCAAATTTATTTATTTGTTGCAGAAATCCAATATTATAAACTATAGTATTTAAGTAATATATTTTGTATTACTTAACTATAATACATAAAGTATAGTTATTTTTCCATAATCAAGTATAGAATTTCAATACGAATCCGTACATATAAAATTCGTCCAAAACGGACATTGTTTGCCCCTCCAAAAACCCAAAAAACGAAGCCTTCCTACTAGACATGTCAACTCAGTCAGGCGGGTCGGGTTCGAGTTCGGGACATGTCGGGTTCGGGTCGATCCGGTCGATAAAAAAATTGGGTCGGACGGGTTCGGGTTGATTCGACAGGTTTAACATGCCCTTTTTTATGATTATTATGATTTTTAACTTTAATAAAATAATTATAATAATATCATTATTATATTATTATTTAATAAACTATATTAAAATATTTAATATAAATGAAATAAAATATACAAAATAAAGGGGACCCGCGAGCTCGGCTTTGCGTTCAGGTCGGGTTTGGGTTCGGGTCCTTCGGGTTCGGGTCTTTCTTAACCCAGTGACGTTTGGGTCGGTAGATTTGTCAAAAAACCGACCCAACTCGAAAACCTAACCCGAACCCGACAGCATGAATTGAATATGTACTATCAGCAGTGATGAAAAAGGCGTTAGGCGCACCCAGGCGCTGGGAGCCCCTAGGCGCCTAGGCGTGCCTAGCCATAAAATTCTTCAAAAATGCATTTTTTATCCCCCTTATGTTATAAAAGCATATAAAACATGTTTAAGATGAAATAAAATCACTTTGAAAACATCATAATGTTATAAAATCAAGTTTTAACTAATAAGCAAGTAGGAAAATAATGTCTGAAGCATAAAAAACTGGAAGCTGGAAGTGATTGATGACAACGGATGAAGAGAATGTGAGTCAAGCCTTCAACAGTACACTCAGCAGTAGCACTTTGCCACTTGCAGATCACACGTACAGAAGAGAGGAAGAAGAGAATAGAGAGGGAGGAAGAGATAGAGAGAACGTACTAGGTAATATAGAAGATCTGATGGTTATTTAGGGTGTTTACTTAGGAAAAGAAGATAATAAAGATATGTTATTTCCTAGGATAATTAAGGAATCTGCTATTTCCTAGATAATTAAGGAAAAGAAAATATAAATCTATTTATTTAAAGATAGAATCTTTTAAAAAAATCAATTTAAAAATTCAAAAAACCAAAAATCTGTTGGAATCCCTGCAGGCTGGAAGAGGCGCGCGCCTGAGCCTTAGGCGCGCCTTGGCGCCTAGGCCCCGCCTAGGGCGCCTGAGGGGCGCCCAGCCACACAGGCTGCGCCTCACCCTAGGCGGGCGATGGCCTTGGCCAAGCGCGCCTTGGGCGCGCCTTTTTCATCACTGACTATCAGGACAAAAGCCTAAAGATGCTCTCTTATATATTTCTCTCAATAGGTAAAGATAGGAAATTATGAAGCACTAGTGGAATTGTGTATGGCTTTCTACTGGAAGAGTTGATCAGTGGAACTTGGTCATTTTAGGAAGCGTGTGAAGCACCAGTGCAGACACGCAGAGTAAACTGGGAGCAGTAGTAAAGGGGTTACAAATTCCAGAGTTTGATACTCTGAACTCAGTGATTTCAGTTTTTATTTAACTTACATATAGTCTAAAATCTTAAAGTTTTCACTAATATTTCTATCTAGTGCTAATATTTTTTCATACACGTTTATAGTATACCAAGTATATAGGACATGGTAAGTATAGAAAAAACTACCACGTATAGAATAATCCCTCCCTATAAATGTTGGGACGTTACAATGAATTAGCCTTTTGATCAAACACTGAAGACCCATGCTTATAAAATGGCTCTCTACAGTGAAGTTTTCTCATTTCTGTGCAAGCATCAAAATACTGGGCACTCCAAATACCAAAAACTAAAGAATGGACCCAAATAAAAAATCTCCAACATCTCGAGAACGAGAGTTCAAATAAATCTTAGCAGTTTTCTTTCTCAATCCCCATCTCAATAGACCCTTATTTGAAGAGAGATAACATATTACATTTATGTACACCAAATCACCATTGAAATTTTAGGCTAAGAAAAAAATCCTTCCTCTCTGGATTTATACTTTAGAGAATCTTTTTAAGCTATAAGAGGCCAACAGTAAGTTAATTTTTTGTTGTATAATCACCAAGCAGACAAATAAAGAGTGTGACTTGATTGTGACTTCAAATTTTTTTATTAAGAGTTTTTAAAGAATGAAAAATGACACATAGAAAAGGTATATGAAATAATTATGAAGGTATAAATCTAAATTATATAATAAAATTGATTGATAGTATAAGAAAGAGGGAAGGAAAATAACAGTAAGCTAGGCTGACTAGCAGACGCCATGGGAGACCGAGAGCTACTTCTCTCATTATACACACCCTAATGCAGTAAAGTTCGTACGCCTCACTCATATCAAATCACCATTGAATTTTTAAGCTAAGATAAAAATCCTTCCTCTCTGGATTTATACTTTAGAGAATCTTTTTAAGCTATAAGAAGCCAACAGTAAGTTAATTTTTTGTTGTATAATCACCAAGCAGACAAATAAAGAGTGTGACAAGATATTTTTATTCGTGGCTGCAGCAAAAAGAGAACAGTACCATGTAACAAAATTCATCATTTTCTTTCTTGTTATAATTTTTCTCACTAAAGTTATCATCACAGTGGGGGGTTATTTTATTTTTCCTAGTTTTTGTAACTTTATGGATGTTGTTATAAATGCCAAGTTGGGTTTCTTGTTTTGGGCACACAACTACAAACACACACAAGAGAAAGAGAAAAGGAAGAAAAGAGAGAGAGGATCAAAATGGGAAGAGGAAGAGTGCAGCTGAAGAGGATAGAGAACAAACTAAACAAGCAAGTCACCTTCTCAAAGAGGAGAGGAGGCCTTGTTAAGAAAGCACATGAAATCTCTGTTCTTTGTGATGCTGAGGTTGCCCTTATTGTCTTCTCCAATAGGGGTAAACTCTTTGAGTATTCCACTGATTCCTGGTAAAATTCCCTCTTATATATATAGATGTCAATTTCTCTAATATTTATATATGTATATTTGAAGCTCCAAAGTGTTTAATCTGTTACATATATGTTTCCATGCCCTCCTTTCTTAAGTATTTTCATGTTTGCTTTGTTTTGGGGCTTCTAACTGCACGTGGATTTCCACTGCTCTTTGGTTAGGTTTTATTTTACTATTTGTTTGCTAAGAGTGCAAGTTCAGATGCTAGCTACAAAAGGGAAAGTTACTCACAAAATTGAGTATCAGTAAAGACTAACCTAATTTATCTATTTGCAGTAGCTACATTCAATCTTACTTCTTAGGTTTAGCAAAATCCATCAATCATATCCACAAACCCTAATTTTCGAAGAAGATTAAAGTAAGTTGACTAACCAAGTAGTAAGGTGCCTTCATGAGCTGTTGTCTCCTCCCGGATGAGCTTGAGCCACCACCGACTTCGGGTTACTGATGTTGCGCCACCCTCGATCGCTGCTACTGCTGAGCCACCACCGAACGACTGCTACCGAACCACCGCCATCGATTGTGCTGAGCCACCAATGCCTCCGGTTAGTGAGCAGTTTAGGAGTGATATCGAGAACGAGATTGAAGAGGATAAGTACGAAGCCCTCTTTCTCTTTCATTCTATGGTTTTATATGTTGTACTGGGACTAATTTTGCAAGATTGCGCTTGAGTGCAGAAGTGTGGAACAAGTATAGATGGAGTGCGGGAGACTCGGAGTTGGGTGGAACAAGTCCAAATTGAGTGGTGTAGGGAGCGCAAAAGAAGGGGAGATGGGGCTGAGATCGACCGCATCGCTGCCGTTGATTCCTGAGCCGGGGACGCCGGATGAACCCATGGAGTTCTTGTCGGGATCATAGAGTGTCTCCGCAGAGGAGATCTCAAGGGCGCTTGCTAAGAGGCACAAGAAGCACTCTGTCCTGGAAAAGCATCCCTCTTGTTCCATATTCCAGCCAATTGGGGAGATTGAGAAGATTAGGGCTACGGCGAGAAATTGAAGAGTGAGCGTGTGGATTGAAGAGTACGTGAAAGTGGGGATTTTCATCTTTGCTTTTTTGTAAAATATTTATAATTATTAACTAGTGTATTATCCGTGTCTTGTATGAGATTTGTTTATATTTTTTATATTTATAAAAATAGTATATTTTAATTATATGTTTCGTTGATATAGAAATATATAGTTAATGATTGTTATAAAAATAGATAATTTTTTATATAAAAAATGACTAATCGACTAAAAATATTCAAGATATAAAAAAATTACATTATATAAAGAGAGGCGGAACTCTCCATAATTTTATTAATAATAAAATTTGGCTAAGTAGTCTTTGAAACAGGATAACCACACCCCTAACATCAATTTGAATTTAAATAATCGACTTATAATTTGGCCATTACATGATTGATAATACTAATGAGCCTTATAAACTGTAATGGGATTATAGGTCCAAATACAAACTTTTTTAAATGTATTTCAGGCCCAATATGTATAATAAAATTTAAGACAATTAACTAATTTTTTTTTAATAAATTTATATTGATAAACAAAAATGAATTAATTAATACACTATTTGCCCATTAAATGTGTAAAATATTAATGAGCCTCCTAATCGTTAATCGGCTTATACAACAAACTTCATTTAGTTAATAATACAATCACTGGAAAATATATATATATAATCAATTGAATACAATCGAATTAATTTCGTTCATAACACAATCACTGAAAAATCTTATATATATTCGAAATAAAATAATTAAATGTACATACTAATCATTTTTTAATATAATAAATATATATAGACATATGTAAATACTTAATATATTTATGCAAAAGTAGGAAAAATATATGTAAATACTAAATATTTATTATAATATTTTAAAAATATAATAAATAATTTAAATATTAAATGGACTTATGGGCCAATATTATATTTGGATGGGCCATAATAGTAGCAGCTAATTTAAATTGTTTTATGGGCTTATTATAGGCCCGGTTGATCAGTTGCCATAATATAATTAGGGCGGTTCATCACGTTTTTAGGACATGTTAAGCCATTTTGTTTCATGGGCTTATAGGCCCATACGAAGCAACATTACCAGATTCTTCTAAAGGGAAATTGTTTTTGTTCATTTATTACACATCTACACATCGGGGGAGGTCGATCTGTAAATCCTTGATTGATGGAGTACCTTATGAAAAAGGATATCCTGCTTCTATTGTAAGTCCATAAAAACCTTGTAGAATACATTACAACATATTTGCATGTCTCTATGTTTGTTGAAGGGGATATTTGAAGGTTGTTTTGAAAATGACTTGTCATTTCTGGAAATTTTCATGTGTGCCAGCCAAGAATCAAAATCCCTGCGTGTATCATTATTGTAATTGCAAATTGTTGCCTCAATAGGGTATGAACTTCTTGTACCCCATATAAATGATACAACCGTGTAGTAATTTTTATTTTGAAATATTGATACTCAATATCTGTCAACTTATATCCCTAAGTCTTGTTATTATATTTTTATACATAATGGGTAGACCTTAAATCAATTTTGCCTAACTATAAGAGCTTGGATCCTTATATTTTTATTTACTGCATATATACCATATATTAAAGAAAATTATCTACATTATTTTTAAAAAAATATGCATAACAACAATAGATATAAAGGTACCTTTTTTCTAGAGCATAGATCTGTAGGAAATACAATTTTCACGACACTAAATTCTGCAAGGTAGTACTTTTGAAATGAAAATTTAGATTATTTCTTTTTGCTTCTCAAGTTATATTCTAATTACTGATTTTTGTACTTCTGCACAAACTTTCAAATAGTCATGCCTACTCGGGAAAGACTGAAAACAGCAAGAAATAAATTGTAAAGACAAACAAAATATCAGCATGTAGAATCAATATCAGCATATATAATTTCTGGGTGATTTGACGGAAAAATTTATAAAGATGTACTGAAAGGATGAAAGACGAATATTTTTGGGTGAAATTGTAATGAAAGATGAATATTTCTGCAAATCAATATCAACCTATAGAATTTCTGGGTGAAATTGCAATGAAAGACGAATAATACTAAATGAAAGACTGTGGGGCTGTAGTTTTAATTTCTGGGTGCATGTACAATCAATATCAGCATGTGCAATGAAAGACAAAAAAAGTTATAAAGATGTAATTACCTTGTAATTGACTGCGGGGCTGTAGTTTTAACTTCTGGGTGCATGTACAATCAATATCAGCATGTAAAGATGTATTGAAAGGATGAAAGACTAATATTTTTGGGTGAAATTGTAATGAAAGACGCATATTTCTACAAATCAATGAAAGACACACAAAAAATTGCAGAATAAATTACCTGGTAAATGAGTAAACACGGTTCGTTGTTTGTACTGAAATGTCTAGTTGTTTGTACTAAAATTGACTGAAAGGTTGTAGTTTTATAAGCCACACAAACCGTTTTATTTATTTTGTGATATTCTGCCATATATTTTCAGTACCGAATCTTTTTTAATTTTGGAAAACATAGATTTTCAATACCATATCTTTTTTATTATGTAATATTCTGCCATATTATACTGACTTAATTGTTTTGACTTTATTGTGCATATCTTACAATTGGAATCTTTTTAAAGATAATATGCATAGTTGTTTATGGACATGTTTGATGTATTTTGGTTTGTTCGTAGCAGAAAGATTTGCAGAATGTGTGTTTTGAGGCAGCATTTGCAGAATGTGTGTTTTGAGCCATACGGGCTGTGTATTTTTTGTGGCATAATTTGCATTATTGTCAGTTTTGAGGGTGATTTGTGGGTGCTTCAGTTTTAGTCTTGCAGATTTTAATATTGTGTAGGTTCAGTTTTTGTGCAATGTGTTGTCATATATATGCAAGTTTAGTTCTTTCAAGTTTTGCAGAATGTGTTGTCATTTTTAAAGGTGACAGTTTTTGTGCAGGTTCAGTTATTGCAAGTTTTGCAGAATGTGTAGTATATGGTGTAGATTTAGTTTTATTTCAAGTTTAGTTCTTGCAGGTTGAGTTTCAGTTTGGGCATTTCTAATAAATGTGCATTTCCAGTTGCATAATACCATTGCATAATTTTATTAGCAGGTTAATTTTTGTGCAATAATTTTTTTATGAGAGCACATGATTTTGATTCAATTACAGGTTGTAACAATATTTTTTCTGCAATCTTCTATTATTACAGGTTATAACAATCACGAACAGCACACCTATCCATGATTTTGTGCAATATTTTTTGCCAATTATTCATGATTAGATATTTGATTCTATACACAAATTATAGGGCATAGAATATTAATTGGTAAATTTTTGGAAAGATTTAGAGTATAAAAATTATTCAAGCCTGCTTGCAAATCCGGCTAAAATGGATAGTAATTTTATTTTATTAGTTTTTTGACAAAACAACCAAGAAAACAGGAGCGCGACACGTGTTTAAATTAATACCGCGACGCCACATGGCAGCGTAATTTTCGGGCTCATTCTGGGGGCGCCACGTGGCACAGATGATATTTTGCTTTAGTTATTTTATAGTAGATTAAAAAACCACAATATTATCCGCCTAATATTTATTTCGGAAATTTCGCTTGGTAATCCTGAGTTTTTGACTTTTTTGCGAAATACCCTAAGGTTTTTAACAATTTCGTGTGACAACCCTATTTATTTTTTTTCGCCGGATACCCCTCCTTCCATTTCACTTAAAAAAACGTTAATTTTAATTTTTTTTGCGAAATACCTAAATCATTAAATATAAACGATTTTATTTTTTTAAAATAAACCCTAAAAAACTTTTAGGGTTAAGGGTTTAGGGATTTAGGGTTTAGGTGTAGGGTTTATGTTTAGGGCTTAGGGGTTTATGTTTAAGGCTTAGGGTTTATGGTTTGGGGTTTAGGATTTATGGTTTATATTTTCGCACTTAAAATAAATATAAACCTTAAACCCCAAAACCCTAAACATAACCCCAAACCATAAACCCCTAAGCCCTAAACATAAACCTTAAACCCTACACCTAAACCCTAACCCCTAAATTCTAAACCTAAACCCTAAAATCCAAACCCCTAAGCCCAAAAAATTAAAATTAACATTTTTTTAAGTGAAATGGATGGAGGGGTATCCGGCGAAAATATTAAAAACTCAAGGTTACCACACGAAATTGTCAAAACTTGAGGGGATTTCGCGAAAAAGTCAAAAACTCAAGGTTACTAGGCGAAATTGTCAAAAATTCAGGGTTACCATGCGAAATTATCAAAACCTTAGGGTATTTCGCGAAAAAGTCAAAAACTCAAGATTACCATGCGAAATTTCCGTATTTATTTTTTGTGTCAATTTTTAGGTCAGTGTTACAATTGCTTATATAAGTTGTTACCTTAGGTATTTTATGTTTTATTTTTCACAACTGTTACCTTTGTTATAACAATTGTTGCCTTTGGAGACATATGTTACATCAATCCATTACAATAGATTAAACTGTTACATTTTGACATGAGCCATTGCACTAGGCTACCTATAGTAACACACACAAAAAACATTACAATTTTCTTGTTACAATAGGCCAGATATTTCGTAGTGTAATATTTTACAAAATCATTCTGAGTAGCTATAAATGTTTGATTTTCTTGTTACTTAAACCATATGAGTAATATACTACTACAAATACATATTTATGCTTCTTACCTAGACAGTCATCTCTTGCACTCAGATCTATATGCCTTTGGATGATGCAATATACTCCTAAGTAGTGATGAGACAAGAAAAAAGATAAATAGAGCATCATTTAGACCAAATTAGGATAATATGCAAAATGAAAACTAACTTGGTGTACTTACAACATTAAGATATGATTTATACGCATAACCATCAATTCATATTGTGTTTGATGCATTATACTCCTGATACACCCTCCAAACTCTTTTCAAATTTTTAAACATTATTGGCTTTCTATCATTGTCAATGACCTTCTTCTTCGAAATGGTGCATTTATCTTGATTCTACATAATACAGCAATACCAAATAAAATGACCTCCAAGAATTCTACCAAAGAGATAGAGTTTTTGAAGTTAAATAGAAATTTACCCAATAAAAAAGGAATTTAAGACCCTCCACATTTTTTCAAATGTGGAGGGTCTTAAATTCTAACGTTTTGGTTTTTGAAGTGAAAGATTTGAACAAGATAATGTCACCTGTTTTGGGTTGGTGACTGCAGAGATTTCATTCATGGCTTCTCTGAACCAGCCAAGAGAGCCTTGTTCTCGTGTGACTCAGTAAAGATAAGCCTTCAATGGACCCTTCACATCGCCCAATTCAACATCATCCTAATGAGACGTGGAGATGATTCACATAAGTCATGCTTATTTCAATAGGCGACAAAATTGGTTGAATCCTTATTGAGCAACTTACATGATTGAGTAACATTGGTCAAAGTTAAATTCCGCTCTCGGACCTTTGGCAATTTCTTGCCGCTGAAGTCAGCCAACTGTCTGGTTGCTTCGCCGAAATCTGATCGCCGATGACCTCTCCGACGGGCGTGACAACGCGATTTGGTAAGAAGCATGGACGGGGAGGCGCAATGAAGGCTAATCTAGGTTCGAAATCCATGTCTCATGGCCCTAATCTCTTCGATAAGACCTCGTTGCCGAGTTTAGAAATTCCGGTGGTGACTGTGAATCCGACTGATCCTGTTGCTTCTCTGACTAATTCAAAGCTTCAGAAGGATAATCTGAATGTATCTGTGACTGATCTGTCCAATTCCGTGGACCTAGGGCTTGATGGAGTACAAAAATCCTCTGTTGATCTGGAGAAAGTGCTAGATCCTGAGCCTAGGAATTCTGATCATGTGAATAATGAGATTGCGTGGAACAGAAAGCAATCTCTTGCTCATAAGCTTGACAAAATTGAGATTGTGGATAAGGATACATATGTCTTCTCTGATGAGGAAGTGGAAAATGAGGTTGATCTTTGGAAATTTACTCTACTTGGAGGTGTCCTGGGAAAACAGCTTTCCTTAGAGGAAATGTCTAACTTCATGAAGCAGAATTGGGAAGAGATTTTGCCTGAGGTTCAGATGAAGAGGAATGGCATCTGGATTTTCAGATTTAAGTGTGGTGAGCACTTGGACTGGGTTAAGAGGAATGGACCATGGCTGGTGGATGGAATAAAGCCTCTAGCATTGAAGCACTGGTACCCTGGGCTAGTTGTTGCTTGGTCTAGCTTTGAGGAGGTTCCAGCTTGGATCCAAATTAGAGATTTGGACCCTATCTTCTTCTCTCGACACATGTTGAGTGTCATTGGAAGCATTATTGGACAACCTGTGTGTATGGATGAATTCACTGCCAGAGGTAGAAAGCTTTCTTATGCTCGGCTCTTGATCATTGTAAATGTGCAGGATATTCAGAGAGAGGCAGTGATCTTAAAGGGCCCTGATGGCAAGGTGTATAAGTATAAAATCTGGTTTGAATGGGTGCCTTGGTGCTGTGCTAAATGTAATTTTTTGGGCATGATGATAGTGTTTGTTGGCACCAAAAGAATAAGACTAATACCAATAAGATTGACAAGAAGCAATGGGAGGCTCAAGGGGCCAAAATATGGGTGCAAAAAGGTGACAAAGTGTTGGATAATGGCCAAGACAATACAGCTACTTTGAAAGCTGGATCTACTACTGCCACTGTTGAGATTGGAAGTGTAAAGAGTCCACAGAGGATGGAAACTGACAAAGGAAGCCCTATCAAGGACTTAGTGAAACAAGGGGGTGGTGTTGATGTTACTCACAAGGTGTCACATGCCCTAGTTCATAAAGGCAAAGCTAAGAATAAGCAACATACTTCTGGACATGCCTTAATGAGTACTCATTTCAGTTTATCACCTCTTACTGAAGGAATTGGGAGTGGTAGCAGCTCCAAAACTATTCCTCATGGCTGAAGTGTTCCTTGGTGCTTGGAATACTAGGGGATGCTGCTCTCCCCCTAGAATAAAAATATAAGAGAGCTTGTAAGGAAGAATAGGTTGTGTGTTATAACTCTCCTAGAGACTAAAATTCCAAATAATAAAGAACTGGATGTGGCTATGATAAGCACTACTTTGTAGGGCTTAACTAAGAGTTATTAGAGGTTTTATTGGTGCCATTCGGATAGTTTTAGACACATTCTTGTGCATGGAGTATGGAGGCGAAGTCTTGGTGTTTTGGAGATGTTTTGAGCTTACTTGAAGATTGTTGGAGACAATGAAGAAGAAGAAGCCACGAGAGAGCCTATGGAAGAATAGAAGAGGAGAATGCTGGTGCAGCAGGTCGAGCATTAACCGCGATCGCGGGTGAGGTTGCCGCGATCGCGGGACTTCGAGGCATTCGAGACACTTCTGCAGGTACGGAGGAGAGCAAGGAGCGCGGAACTACGTGGCCCGCGATCAAGGTCCATCACCCGCGATCGCGGGTCAGCACGACAGAGTTATTTCGGATTTCCCGAACCTATCTTATCTGTTTTTCTTTATTTTCAGTTTATTTATTCCGTTTTCTATTTTCAGTGGGCTAGGTCATTTGTAAAGCCCATATATATATACTCTCTTAGTTTTTAGGTTTTAAGAAGGAAGTTTTAGTTTGGAGAATTACTACGTTGTTGAATTATTCATTGATTCAGAGTTTTATGAAGAACATGAGGAGGAACTAACCTTCTTGGTTCCGCCTAACAATTGAAGCATTCATTGGATTTTGATTGTGAGATTATCTTTCATGTTCGAGTTCCTATTGGTTTGTATTATCTCTTCTAAGCTTATTCCATTGGATTTCATTAATTGCACTAGCCCGCGCAACTAGTTATTATTGGTGATTTTCATATTGCTAGGAGTAGGAAACTGTTGGCCTAACGTCCTATTCTGTTGTAGCAACTACAATTTACATGCTCTGGTTGAAATTGTTCTATTGTAGGGAGAGATAATTACATGGTAAATGCATATGAGCGAGCGTTCTGTGTATCCTGGTTAATTCTTATATGCATTGCTGCCTTTGGGTTGAACTGTTAGTGGTACTAGGGTTATTCATTGGTAAGGGTTCTTAGTGGAAGGTTTCCCTTTGAATCTACATAAGATCGGGACAGGAACAACCATAGGAAGGAAGAAGAACTCGAGATAATCTATGATCAACCATATTCAGTGATTGTGGATATTTGTTAGGAGGAGCATTTTTCCTTTATTTGATTTATCCATAGATTTTAGCAAACCAAACCTCAAAACCCCCCTTTTGTTACACTGTTCGATTGGTATTTGATTGTTAACAAGAAAATAGACGCATGTGATTCTCTTGGGATTTCGACCCTTGCTTACTCACTATTCTAGTTTGGAAGTTGAGGTTACTTTGATTTGGCATAACGACCTTAGGCCACGTCAAATTTGGCGCCGTTGCCGGGGAATCATTGTCTGTTTTCTTGTGAATTGATTAAATATTGATCTTGTAGGGAACCTATCTTACGGTTCCCTCTAACGTTACTAACCTTTGTTTTGTCAAGTATGATTCACAGTTTAGTAGTTCGGTGAAAGAATTCAGCTATGGCACAAGAAAACCGAACACTGAGGCAATTGACAGCACAATATCAAGAGCAACAACATCTAGCTGTTCAATTCCCGGAAATCCAGGAGGGCGTGAACTTTGAACTCAAATCGGGTTTGATCAGTTTATTGCCTCACTTCAGAGGAACCGATGAGGAAAATCCGAACAAACACCTCCAGGAATTCGATACTGTTTGTAATAGTATGCAACCCCGGGGAGTTACTGAAGATCAAATCAAACTGAGAGCCTTTCCCTTCTCTCTAAAGGATGCGGCGAAGGAATGGTTCTATTACTTGGCCTCGGGCAGCATAGTCACGTGGGCAAAAATGAAGCAAGCTTTCCTGGAAAAATATTTTCCTACAACCAAGCTCAATAGCCTGAAAAGAAGCATCAGTGACATTGAACAGTTTCAGGGCGAGCAATTGTATGACTATTATGAGAGATTCAGGAGGCTAGTAATCAACTGCCCATTTCATGGTTACTCAGACCAGGATCTGGTACTGTATTTGTTTGGAGGATTGCTAGAGGAAGACCGTAGGTTGGTAAATGCTACCTGCGGGGGAAACATCTTGAACAAAACCCCCGTGGAAGCCTTTGAGGTCTTCTCCGAGCTCTCTGAGAGTTCAAGGCAATACCGCTCAAGGAGTAAGGCAAGCACCACAGACACTCCTAGAGCAAGAGTGCATGTTGTACAAGAAGTGAACATCACAGAAGTCCAGCCTCAACAAACACAACCATTAGCCGATGAGAGTACATTACTAGCTCTCACCCAGACGCTTCAAGCACTCACACAAGCAATGATTCAAGCAAGTGCAAATAATACACAAGCAGTGATTCAAGCTGGTGCAAATAATACACAAGCAGTGATTCAAGTTGGTGCAAACAATGCATTAGCAATGAAAGAGGGATTCTCTCAGCTCACCCAGCAAAATTACACTTTGCACCAGGACTCTCAGCAATCTATATTACAATTGGGTGCATCACTGGGACAACTGATGCCTAGTACACCTGTAATAACGGAGTCCCCAAGCGAGTACTGCGAAGACCAACTTGAAGCCAATGCAATCAAATTGAGAAGTGGAAAGAAACTAAGTGACCCTTATGCTGTGGGAAGGGATGAAGAACCAATAAGAGGCGAACGCTGGGAAGAACCGCAACCGCGGGCTGAAAACCGCGATCACGGTTATTTCACGAAAAAAACAAGGGAAGTCGTAGAGGAACCGCGATCGCGGGGCGAAAACCACGATCGCGGGGTGTCGGATATGGAACCAAAACCAGTCAGCAGAGAACCGCAATCGCGGGTCGACTACGAACGACTACCCAGATTATATCCAGCCAGAACTTCCCCCGCTCAACCCTGAAAAGCCACCGACACCCTTTCCTGAGGCATTGAGGGAGAAGAGAAGACCAAAAACCAATCAGGAGATCTTTGACGTCTTCAGCAAATGCGAGGTGAATATTCCTCTCCTGAAACTGGTGGAGTCCGTACCCAGCTATGCCAAATTCCTGAAAGAGCTGTGTACAAACAAAAGAAGGCAAAAGTTGAAGGGAAATCAAAAGATCCAGGTCAGTGAGAGAGTTTCTGCAGTGTTTCAGCAGCGAATGCCACCCAAGTGTGGTGACCCTGGTATGTTTACTGTCCCTTGTACAATCGGTACCACCCATGTAGAAAAAGCTATGCTAGATCTAGGCGCCTCCATTAATGTGTTGCCTTATTCTATATACAAAACCATGGGGTTAGGACCACTTCAAGAAACTGGGATAGTAGTGCAATTAGCGGATAAGTCTAATGTCTACCCTAGAGGTGTGGTAGAAGACATCTTAGTTATGGTAGACAGGTTAATTTTCCCAGCTGATTTCTATGTGCTTGACATGGATGATGATCCTCATGGAGCCCCTATTCTACTAGGAAGACCTTTCTTGAAAACTGCATGTACTAAAATTGATGTGAGTACTGGGACACTCACTATGGAATTCGAAGGGGACGAGATAGAATTCAACATTAACGAAGCTATGAAGCACCCCAATGACGAACATTCTCTATGTGCTATTGATGTGATTGATCCTATTGCTCAAGATGTTTTTGATAATTCTTATTTAAAGGAACTATATGCTGATTTGGAGAATGACATAGTTAGTCCTTGTGCGGAAATTTCAGTATCTACTAACATGCAGGAGAAGGTAGCAGACATAGACACATCCGGGGATAACCCCGCCCATAGCAGATGGAGCGATGGCCCCATTCCACTAACTGTACCCAGCGAAAAGTTGCTTTCTTCTATTGTACAGGCACCCCCGGTCGAACTCAAGCTGCTACCAGACCACCTCAAGTACGCATTCCTTGGAGAGAATGACACACTACCAGTCGTCATCTCAAACAAACTCTCCAAGGAGCAGGAGGACAAGTTGGTCAAGGTACTCAAGGTGCACAAGATAGCCCTGGGATGGACCATTGCAAACAATAAAGGGCTCAGTCCATCCACATGCATGCACAAGATCCTCCTTGAAGGGGAAGCAAAACCATCCAGGCAACCCCAAAGAAGACTCAATCCACCAATGATAGAGGTAGTGAAGAAGGAGGTGTTAAAACTCCTACAAGCTGGAATAATCTACCCCATCTCAGACAACAAATGGGTGAGCCCCACTCAGGTGGTGCCAAAGAAAGGCGGGATCACGGTAGTAGAAAACAAGGACGGCGAGCTAGTCCCCACCAGAACACAGACTGGGTGGAGGGTGTGCATAGACTACCGCAAGCTAAATGCGGTAACCAGAAAGGATCACTTCCCCCTTCCATTCATTGACCAGATGTTGGAGAGACTGGCAGGCCGACCATACTACTGTTTCCTAGATGGATATTTAGGGTACTTTCAAGTCCCCATTGCACTAGAAGACCAGGAAAAGACCACATTTACCTGTCCATTTGGCATATTTGCATACCGCAGAATGCCATTTGGCCTATGTAATGCATCCGGCACATTTCAACGGTGTATGGTAAGTATTTTTTCTGAATTTGTCGAGGACTTTATTGAGGTTTTTATGGATGACTTCACAGTGCACGGAGACAGTTTTGACCTATGCCTAGATCACCTTTCCCGGGTTCTACAGAGATTTGTGGAAACCAATTTATGTCTTAATTCGGAAAAATGCCATTTCATGGTAGAACAGGGAATTGTTTTAGGTCATATTGTCTCCGCAAAGGGTATTGAGGTCGATAAGGCAAAGGTTGATGTCATTCAATCTCTGCCTTATCCTACTAACGTGCGTGAAGTGAGGTCCTTTTTAGGCCATGCAGGATTCTATCGCAGGTTCATCAAGGACTTCTCCAAGGTCTCAACGCCTTTGTGCGAGCTGCTAAAGAAGGATGTGTACTTTTTTGCACTGAGGAATGCAAGAAGACATTTGACGAGCTGAAGACCCGCCTCACCAGTGCACCAATCATCCAAGCGCCAGACTGGACGCGGCCCTTTGGAATCATGTGCAATGCAAGTGACTATGCGGTCGGTGCGGTTCTGGGACAGAAGGAGGGGAGAGCCTCTCATGTCATCCATTACGCATCCATGACCCTCAACGGAGCATAGAGGAACTACTCCACCACAAGAAAAGGAGTTTTTGGCCGTGGTGTTTGCGCTGGAGAAATTCAGACCGTACCTCCTCGGAACTAAAGTGATTATCTACACCGATCATGCTGCACTTCGTTATCTCATGGCGAAGAAGGAGGCCAAACCCCGACTGATTCGATGGATTCTCCTACTCAGCGAATTTGATGTAGAGATTAAAGACAAGAAAGGAGCGGAAAATCTAGTCGCTGATCATCTAAGTCGATTGGTGCAGGGCGAGGACAAGTCCGAATATCAAGCACCCATCCAGGGCGAGTTTCCAGATGACACGTTATTCAGCGTCCAGGTCGAAGAGAAACCGCGATCGCGGGGTGATGACCGCGATCGCGGGGCGCCGTTTTCGAAGCATGAATCCGTCTGCAGCATAAACTTGGTCGAGAAGGAACCGCGATCGCGGGGTGATGACCGCGATCGCGGCTCCCCATTTCAGCTCGAGGAAACCGTGTGGGCGCTGAATGAACCTAAACCCTGGTATGCCAACATAGTCAATTTTCTCACCAGGGGTGAATTCCCCCACACCTTACAAAAGCTCAAAGGGATAAGCTGCGTAGCGAGGCTAAACATTTTGTCTGGGATGACCCATACCTGTGGAAGCATTGCGCCGACCAAGTAATTCGCAGATGTCTGCCAAATGATGAAATGCGCTCAGTCCTAGAGTTCTGTCACTCTCATGCCTGTGGCGGACACTTCGGGCCCCATAAAACAGCCGACCAAGTAATTCGCAGATGTCTGCCAAATGATGAAGTTGCTTCCTTCTATTGTACAGGCACCCCCGGTCGAACTCAAGCTGCTACAAGACCACCTCAAGTACGCATTCCTTGGAGAGAATGACACACTACCAGTCGTCATCTCAAACAAACTCTCCAAGGAGCAGGAGGACAAGTTGGTCAAGGTACTCAAGGTGCACAAGATAGCCCTGGGATGGACCATTGCAAACAATAAAGGGCTCAGTCCATCCACATGCATGCACAAGATCCTCCTTGAAGGGGAAGCAAAACCATCCAGGCAACCCCAAAGAAGACTCAATCCACCAATGATGGAGGTAGTGAAGAAGGAGGTGTTAAAACTCCTACAAGCTGGAATAATCTACCCCATCTCAGACAACAAATGGGTGAGCCCCACTCAGGTGGTGCCAAAGAAAGGCGGGATCACGGTAGTAGAAAACAAGGACGGCGAGCTAGTCCCCACCAGAACACAGACTGGGTGGAGGGTGTGCATAGACTACCGCAAGCTAAATGCGGTAACCAGAAAGGATCACTCCCCCCTTCCATTCATTGACCAGATGTTGGAGAGACTGGCAGGCCGACCATACTACTGTTTCCTAGATGGATATTCAGGGTACTTTCAAGTCCCCATTGCACCAGAAGACCAGGAAAAGACCACATTTACCTGTCCATTTGGCATATTTGCATACCGCATAATGCCATTTGGCCTATGTAATGCACCCGGCACATTTCAACGGTGTATGGTAAGTATTTTTTCTGAATTTGTTGAGGACTTTATTGAGGTTTTTATGGATGACTTCACAGTGCACGGAGACAGTTTTGACCTATGCCTAGATCATCTTTCCCGGGTTCTACAGAGATTTGTGGAAACCAATTTATGTCTTAATTCGGAAAAATGCCATTTCATGGTAGAACAGGGAATTGTTTTAGGTCATATTGTCTTCGCAAAGGGTATTGAGGTCGATAAGGCAAAGGTTGATGTCATTCAATCTCTGCCTTATCCTACTAACGTGCGTGAAGTGAGGTCCTTTTTAGGCCATGCAGGATTCTATCGCAGGTTCATCAAGGACTTCTCCAAGGTCTCAACGCCTTTGTGCGAGCTGCTAAAGAAGGATGTGTACTTTTTTGCACTGAGGAATGCAAGAAGACATTTGACGAGCTGAAGACCCGCCTCACCAGTGCACCAATCATCCAAGCGCCAGACTGGACGTGGCCCTTTGGAATCATGTGCAATGCAAGTGACTATGCGGTCGGTGCGGTTCTGGGACAGAAGGAGGGGAGAGCCTCTCATGTCATCCATTACGCATCCATGACCCTCAACGGAGCATAGAGGAACTACTCCACCACGGAAAAGGAGTTTTTGGCCGTGGTGTTTGCGGTGGAGAAATTCAGACCGTACCTCCTCGGAACTAAAGTGATTATCTACACCGATCATGCTGCACTTCGTTATCTCATGGCGAAGAAGGAGGCCAAACCCCGACTGATTCGATGGATTCTCCTACTCAGCGAATTTGATGTAGAGATTAAAGACAAGAAAGGAGCGGAAAATCTAGTCGCTGATCATCTAAGTCGATTGGTGCAGGGCGAGGACAAGTCCGAATATCAAGCACCCATCCAGGGCGAGTTTCCAGATGACACGCTATTCAGCGTCCAGGTCGAAGAGAAACCGCGATCGCGGGGTGATGACCGCGATCGCGGGGCGCCGTTTTCGAAGCATGAATCCGTCTGCAGCATAAACTTGGTCGAGAAGGAATCGCGATCGCGGGGTGATGACCGCGATCGCGGCTCCCCATTTCAGCTCGAGGAAACCGTGTGGGCGCTGAATGAACCTAAACCCTGGTATGCCAACATAGTCAATTTTCTCACCAGGGGTGAATTCCCCCACACCTTACAAAAGCTCAAAGGGATAAGCTGCGTAGTGAGGCTAAACATTTTGTCTGGGATGACCCATACCTGTGGAAGCATTGCGCCGACCAAGTAATTCGCAGATGTTTGCCAAATGATGAAATGCGCTCAGTCCTAGAGTTCTGTCACTCTCATGCTTGTGGCGGACACTTCGGGCCCCATAAAATAGCCCGGAAGGTGTTAGAGTCCGGTTTCTTCTGGCCCCACATATTCCGCGATGCATACACCTTCTGCAAGGCTTGCGATAGATGTCAGCGCATGGGAAACATATCCAGAAGAAATGAGATGCCACAGTCACTCGTGATCTTCTGCGAGATCTTTGACGTCTGGGGAATTGACTTCATGGGGCCATTCCCCAGTTCTTTCGGAAACATGTACATACTGTTGGCCGTAGACTACGTCTCAAAATGGGTAGAAGCGAAGGCCACCAGGACAGATGATTCTAAAGTTGTGGCTAAATTCCTCAAGGAGAACATCTTTGCCCGCTTTGGAATGCCACGGGCACTCATCAGTGACAGGGGTACTCATTTCTACAACAAGACAGTCAGTGCACTACTCAGAAGGTACCATGTCACGCAGAAGATCTCGACAGCATATCTGTAGGATCGTGATTGTTAGATAAAAACTTAAGGAACTCAGAATATCAATTCTCAGTTCCTTTCGCAACGGAAATAAACAATCAAATAAATGACAAGTTCCTTATAGTGGAAACCTTTGATTTCCAACTAGCAATCTAAGATAAAAACCACTACCTTTCTTTCGAAAGGATTTCAAAGTCTACTTCTTGATTTCTTATCTCTTTTGGCTACATCTTATCCTAGGAACGGACACACAGTTTCTTTGCCTTACACACAGTTAGACAATCCTAGATAACTTAACACAATCAATAATCAATCCAAGAAACAGACTTTCGCACCTAGGAACTATCACTTACAGTCACAGGAACTTAGCACCCAGCTCTTCTTCCTTGACCGGTTCCTCTTGATCTCGGTTTGCTTTGATGATCTTGTTTGGAGGTTCATACTAGATATTTGCTAATGAGTGTGAGTCGTGTTTCAGTGCTTGAAGATAACCCTTGGGTTAGTCTTCCTTTTATAGAGGATTCTTCGCAACTCGATCCTCTCTAGGTTCCCACAGATTGAGCTTGCCCTAGGATAAGTGGTTCTCATTGGTCCACATTGTTCTTGGCATGTGCAAACAACCTAGGCAGCTCAGAATCCTTCTAGGTTAGTCAACCTCTTCAGCCAAGTCATTCTCCAGCTTCCTTTGTCCGAGGTTCGACACTCTGGGCGCTTGGGAACTGACTTCTGGACAGAGACAGGTTCCATGTCCTGTCGCTTTCACCTTTCTCTGTCCGAGGTTCGGCGTTCTAGGTGTCTTGGAGTCTTGCTCTTGGATGGTGGCAGGGTTTTGGAAGCTTCGGACAAGTCGTGTTCAACAACTTTTGTCCGAGGTTGTGTGTCCCCAGATTTCTCGGGAATCGCAATGTCGCATGCTGCGTTCTGGGCACACCTGGGTTCCTCTGGTTTCCTTCATCTGTCTTGTTCCTTTGGTTCCCTTGTCATGTTTGGCTTTCTTGCCTTCGGTATGATCCTGTGGTTCCTTAAAACACATCTTTGAGATAAAATATTAGTATCATAATATTTGTCATTGTCAAAAGTAGAGAAACTGAGGAAATGAACTCTCAGGGGAACCTAAATTCCAGAGTTCCGTTTCCTAACAATTTCCCCCTTTTTGATGATGACAAATACAAGGAACCTGACAACATAATAGGACTTTGAATTTCATGAGACCATATTGAGTTCAAGGAATTACAACATTACGGATTAATGATAGAGCATTCAATGGTTGTAAATAGTTCAGAGTTCCTATTAGTTCAGTAGTCTCTAAAGTTCAAGGTTCCTATCCTTTTCTTCCCCCTTTTGACATCATCGAAAAAATTAAGTACGAGTTAAGAACATGATATCCAAGAGAATATACAATTGCATCAAACCCATAATAGAAGCATAATGGAAACTTAAGGCAAAGGCAAATTAATCATAGAAACGAAGCCAAAAGATAATCATTAAAGCTTAAACTGATCATTGTTCAAGGACGGGTACGACACAATACAACCAACATAAGCCAACAACAAAAACAACAAACTGCAAAGACAACAACAAAAGCAATCATTAGGAAAGACGACAAATGGATAGAAGAGGGGAGTAGGATCCTAAGGGAAACTACTAGCACGCTGTGGTGTTTTAGCACTGGGAACCAGAACAAGCGTTCCTATGGCAGAGCAACGGCCTCCTCTTCAGCATCTTTGTCGACAGTTCCTATATTTTGGCTCGTGGCCTGATGGGCACTGATTGCACCTTGCCAATCCTTCTGAAGAACTTCTACCAGAGCCACAACAGCAGAACGTATATGCCCCAACTCTCTTACTTGATCATGGAGGGCGATCGGGATAGCAGTCGAGCCCATCATGATAGCCTTTTCAATACGATCCAGAGAAGTAAGGATCGCAGAGGAGTCTGGAGAGGGGTTGAGATGTGGCTGGGAACTAGAAGGGGCCTTGGAACTGGCCTTTTCCTTAGGCAGTTGAGCTTGAGCTTCAAAAGGGGGATCTTGTTGTTCCTTTGTCTTCAACTTCCGAACTGTGGCCATGGTAAGACACTTGTTGTAGACTGTCTCAGGCAGATCAACTGGGTACTGGTGAAGGTTGGAGAGAATGTTTTTGATGATATGAGGGAAGGGTAAAGCATGAGAGTCATAGGATGAGCAGAACTGCATGTGGGCTAAGACAATGCGAGGGAGATCCAATTGAACACCAGAGAGCACCTTGTCCATGTAGATGGCATCTGTGATGAGAATATTGTTCTGGTGCTCCTGTCTGGGAACCAGATTGCGGGTGATCTAGAAGTGTAACAACTTGTTTGCGATGGAGAGATCCTTTGTCTCCAAAGATGAGGGGGAGGCGCCATCATAGATTTTCTTGACCACTGCTCCCTTGGATTTGTAGCCCTTTCCTTTGGGCCATCCCTTATTTTGAGGCAGAATGTCAAACCCAGACCTTGACTCGATCCCTAGAACAGACGCAATTAGGTTGGCGGACAGAGGATAGCTGGTTCCCTTCCATATAAGAATGGCGTCGTTACAGGGAGAGTTCTCCTTCGCAGGCACAAACTCCATAGACTGGTAAAACAAGCGGACAATCTCATCAGAAGCAGAGAAGGGTTCAAACAGCATCTCGTCCCATCCTTGAAACTGCAGCAGAGAATGGAACTCATTCAGGGCTTCTCCAAACATTTCCTCATCTTCTTCTTCCAGTTCTTGGGTCCAGAACTCCTTGCCGATTATGAGAGGCTTAAGGATAGGAGACCTGGCCCAAGGAGGAGGAGGCAGAGAGGGTGGTGATTTTGGCTCTTTTTGTGGATTTGGTTTCATAGGGAACTATGGCTTGGGAACTCCTCTTTCTTTGTTGCATTCTAGTGGCGACAGAGGGACCAGGGTTAGAAGTGGTTTTGGATTTGAGGCTTACTGGTGAGAGCTCTTGGAGAAACTTGTCAGGCGAGGAGTCATGAGAGCCCCCTTCGGAGACGGTTTTGGTAGCCGATTCCGAAGCCAGAGAGATGGCCATGGCTTTCTCCTCACCCTTGGGCTTTGTTGGCTCCTTGGGTTCCTCTTCGGCTTTCTCTTCAGGTTCCTCCACTATTTTCTTCACAGGTTTCTCTTCCAGTTGGGATTTATAAGAAGAGATGGCAGAAACGGGTTTAGAGGATGAAGCTGCCTTCTTTTCTCGAAAGGCTTTGAGAAGGGCAGCCTCCTCTTCGTCTTGAACAAGGTTAGGGTTTGGATCGGCCATTTTTGAGGAGCTTAAGGATTTCTGTGTTTGAGAGAAATGAGAGGTAGGGGATCAGAGAGATGGTGAGTTGTGGGATCAGCTTGGAGTAAATGTGCAACTCTTTAAAGGCGATGAAGGCTGAGATGACCGTAGAACCAAATCCAACCGTTGAGAAGATCAAGGTAAATCTGGGGCATTGAGTACTCTTGCAGCTTTTCGGAATGGCTAACCCAATTTCAAAACTTATCCATTTAGAGAAGAGGGATGTCTGCCATCTGATAAGACCGTTCTGAGCCTCTGCAGTTTGCCATAAATAACTTATGGGAAGTGCCAATCTAGCCGTTGGAGAGACGTTTAATCCTGGTTCCTTTCTGGCGAAGTGTTCAGCGTGCTAGAGGAACATATGGGAACCTTTGATGTGGGTTAACATAATGGAAGCAAAAAGTATGTTCCCATAAAAGGAATCAGGGTAGGATCTTTATCGCATTGCACAATAATTCTCAGAGAGGGTTTTAGAGATGGATCATAGAGAATTAACTTGAGCAATGATGCAAGGGTGGGTCTTAGTACACAATCATCATTTCAGCTTGTATTGTTGGGAAAGAAATATGATCAGATTGTGACTTTTGGGCCATGAAGAAAACTTGAACAATGAGGAATTAAAAGAATAATGAGGACCAAAAGGAGACGATCCAGAAAAATTTAATCTAAGCCTTTTTTAAGAAACCATTATGACAAGAAGGGTTTGTAGCAAAAGATATAACACAAGGACATCAAGACTCAACAAGTTAAATATCTTAAACTAGTCAATTAGGGGAATTGGAAAGAATTCTTTGAATTGAGGTCACTACTGAGTAATAGGAATCATTCCTAGTTCCAATCTAAGGTTCTCGAAAGGAACTCTATTCAATGCCTTGGTGAATATATCTGCAACCTGATCTTCAGTTCTACAAAATTTCATAATGATGTTTCCCTTCTCAACATGATCTCTAAGAAAATGATGTCTTATGTCAATATGCTTGGTCCTAGTATGATGCACAGGATTCTTAGAGATGTTTATGGCACTAGTGTTATCACAAGAATAGTGAGAGGGCCATAAGACATACCAAAGTCCGCGAGTTGTTGCTTTAGCCAGAGAAGTTGGGAACAGCAGGAGGCAGCCGCAATGTACTCGGATTCTGTGGTGGAGAGGGAGACTGAAACTTGTTTATTTGATCCCCATGACACAAGGCAAGGGCCTAGGAACTGTGCCATTCCAGAAGTGCTCTTTTTATCCACCAAATATCCAGCATAATCAGCATCAGTGAAACCCATGAGCTCAAAGGGACATTCTTTGGGGTACCAAATGCAGAGATCGTCAGTTCCCTTGAGATATCGAAGTATTCTCTTCACAGCAGCCAAGTGGGTTTCTCTCGGACAAGATTGGAACCTAGCACACAAGCCAACAGCAAAGACAATGTCTGGTCGACTAGCGGTTAGGTACATGAGTGAGCCTATCATACCTCTATAGAGCTTCTCCTCCACTAGAGGACTCGAGTGGTCCTTATCTAGATGGGCAATGGTGGATATGAGAGTGGAGAGAGGCTTGCATGAATCCATTTTGAACTTCTTCTGTAGTTCCCTGACATACTTCTGTTGATGGATTTGAATACCATCTTCCTTTTGAGTGATTTGTAATCCGAGGAAGAATGTGAGTTCCCCAATTAAACTCATTTCAAATTCACTGCTCATCAAGTCTTTGAACTTGTCTACAAGGGATAGGTTAGTGGAACCAAATATAATATCATCAACATAGATTTAAACCACTAAGATGTTACCTTCTTCTTCTAGGATGAAGAGAGTTTTATCAATGACTCCACACCTGTAGCCATTTGAGAGTAGGAACTGGGCAAGACGATCATACCACGCTCTGGGAGCTTGCTTGAGGCCATAGAGTGCCTTGTCTAGAAAGTAGACATGATCTGGATGATCGTCGTCTTCGAAACCAGGAGGTTGTTTGACATAGACTTCTTCTTGAAGAATTCCATTGAGGAAGGTTGTCTTTACATCCATTTGGAACAACTTGAATCCTTTGTGTGAAGCGAAGGCAATCAACAATTTTATTGCCTCAATCCTTGCCACTGGAGCATAGGTTTCATCATAGTCGATGCCTTCTTGTTGATTGTATCCTTGAGCAACAAGTCTTGCTTTATTCCTTATCACAGCTCCTGTATCATCCAGCTTGTTTATGAAGACCCATCTAGTTCCTATGATGTGTTTATCCTTGGGACGGGGAACTAGATGCCATAATTTGTTCCTTTCAAACTGATGAAGCTCTTCTTGCATAACTTGGATCCAGTCCGCATTCTTCAGTGCCTCACCTATGTTCTTTGGTTCCACAATAGACAGAAAGGCATTAAAAGCAAAGAAAGTTAGATGTTCATACCTTACTGGAGGCTTGACGACTCTTCTTTCTCTGTTGGGAGCCAGAGCATTTGATGTGGAGACATTCTGAGTTGAGCATTCAGCTTCCTTGTTAGGATCACCTTCTCCATTGAAGATCATGTGGGAAGATAAATCATTGAAGTCTCCACAGATGTTGTCGTCATGCTCATGGTTCCCAGAAATGGATTGTTGTTCATTATCCATGGGAACTGGTAGGAGAGCCATTGGAGGGTTCCGATCAGCGGGACAGGAACTGGGAGGAGTGACATCTTCATCTGGATCTTCTTGAGATGACTTGGGAAATGGATCTTCAAATGAACTGGTGGTGTTCTGCACAATCTTTCCAAGTGATTTTTCATTAAAAATAACATGAATACTTTCTTCTACCTTTTTAGTCCTTTTGTTGAAGACCTTGTATGCCTTACTGCCTGAGGCATAACCAATGAAGATTCCTTCATCACTTCTTGGGTCGAACTTGCCAAGATTGTCCTTCCCATTGTTGTGCACAAAGCATTTGCATCCGAACACCCTCAGATGTGAAATGTTGGGAACTCTTCCTCTTAGGAGTTCATAGGGTGTCTTCTCTGTGATTGGGCGAAGCATGGCTCTATTGATGATGTAGCACGCTGTGTTGATCGCCTCAGCCCAAAATGATTGGGAGAGCCCACTTGAGATCAGCATAGTTCGAGCCATGTCCTCCAAGGTCATGTTCTTCCTTTCTACTACTCCATTCTGTTGAGGAGTGTATGGTGCAGAGAAGTTGTGATCGATGCCATACTCACTGCAAAAGGTTAGAAATTCTCCATTTTTGAATTCGGTACCATGGTCAGACCGGATAGCATTTAGTGAACAGTCAAGAGATTTTTCTAACAAGAAAACCAGATCTTTAAAGCGGTCAACAACTTCACTTTTAGATTTAATGAAAATAGTCCAAGTAAAACGAGAGAAGTCATCGACAATAACAAAGATATACATGTTCCCTCCTAGGCTTTGAACTCTCATGGGTCCACAAAGATCCATGTGGATGAGTTCAAGAGGCCTTGAGGTGCTTACCATGTTTTTGGACTTGAAGGAACTACGAGCCTGTTTTCCTTTTACACAGTCAGAGCACAGTTCCTTAGATGTGCCACTTAGCTTTGGCAGTCCTCTGACTAGCTCCTTTGAGTGTAGCTTTTGAATCAGCTTGGTGCTAGCATGACTGAGGCGTTGATGCCACAAATCAGCTTGATCATTCACATTTGAGAGACAAAGTTTCTCCTTGGGAACAAAGGATGGATCAATTATGTAGACATTGTTGAATCTTTTCCCTTTTAGGATGATTTGTCCCGAGGAGTCAAGGACTGAACATTCGTTTGATCTGAATCTAACTTCATTGTCTCCTTAATCACACAGTTGTGACACACTTATTAGGTCAAAACCAAGATTATCAACAAGGTGAACTTTGTTTACCTGAATGTGATCGTTGAGTTTCACAGTTCCTATTCCACAGATTTTCCCTTTGCTTTTGTCTCCAAAGGATATGTTCCCTCCTTGGAGAAGTTGAAGAGAGGTCATTTGATTTCTTCTTCCGGTCATATGGCATGAGCAACCACTGTCAATGTACCATAGTTGGGGTTGCCTCTCTTCTTTCTGCACACAAGGGAACTAAGATTTCTGAACCCAGCGAAGCTTGGCTTTACTGGAGGGATTAGCATTCTGAGTCTGTGAATAACCAGGGAACTGGTTCCTTTCATGGTAATGAGTACTTTTCTCCTTTTCAAAGTTCCTTTTCTTAGCACAATCAGTGTTGTAATGACCATTCTTACCACAGTAGGTACACAAACGATTGTAAACAACATGTCCATATTTTCCTTTTCCTGGCCTAAAAGGTTTTTCAGTTTTCCTTTTGTTAAAATCAACATTGTTTCTAACCTTGCTATGGGCCATGTCAATATATCTTTTGTGAGCAAAGGAATTGGTGAACCATTGGTTTTCAGGAACCATCTTTTCTTTTCCCTTTGGTTCCTTCTTAGGACTTTGAGAACCTTCATTGAGACGTTTGGCAACCTCAGCCTTGTTCTCAAGGACTATGATCTTCTCTGATAGGAATTGATTCCTATCACGAGAAGTGGCCAGAGCAATACTGAGATTCTCATTCATCTCAACAAGTTCTCGCCTAGCCTTTTCTTCTTCAGCATCATTGTTCCCTTTATTATTGACATATCCTATTCCATGCCGTTGTCTCACAAAAATAGTTTGATTTATCGTTTTTTCATTAATAGAATTAGTGAGAATGTCTAACCTATCAATTATGGATTGAAGCATGTCATTTCCAGGTGGATTAGCATACAAGAGAACTTTGACAGAATCTATGCTAGTTTCATCACAAGATTTGCAAGTTTTAAGGTGACTAGCATGCACATTCCTAATATCAATGAGTTTGGAGTGAGTTTCAACTAGGTCTTTCTCAGTTTCATCAAGTTTCTTACTCCAAACAGAATTCTCAACAGTCAAGCAAGCAATTTCATCTTCACAATCATCTAGTTTCTGTTGAAGGGAACTGGTTTTCTTTCCTAGTTTCTGTATGATCTTAAGAAGTTGTTTCTTATCACAATCAACTAGGGATTTTAAGAGATCGTCAGAAGTTACCTCAAGGTCTTCTGAGTCGCTTGAGTCTCCTTTTGCCATGAGACATCTTCCTCCAGAGAAGCCACTAAGATCCAGTTCCTCATCTGAGTCTTCTCCCCATGAGGCTACGAGAGCCTTCTTTCTTTGAGGTCTTTCCTCTTCCTTGGACTCTTCTTTGTTGGGACAGTTCTTAGCGTAGTGTCCCTTCTCCTTGCACTCATAACAGGAAACTTCCTTGAGATCTCTTCTTGGTCCATTGTGAGAGGAACTGTCCTTTTGGAACCTTCCCTTCACAAAGAATTTTTTGATGTTCTTTGTGAAGAGGGCTGTTAGTTCGTCCTCCTCTTCTTCAAGGTCTGAGTTCTCTTCCTCCATATCGAGCCTAGAGAAGGCTTTGGAGATCTTGAGGGCAATTCCTTTCTCCAGTTTCTTGTTGGTATTGGCTTTGGTGTGCTCTCCTTCTTCAACCTCCAGTTTCCCTATGATTTGTGTCAAGGGAAGGGATTGGATGCCTGGAGTGTTCTTCATGATTTCCTTCAGAAGGGTGAATTTGGAGTTGAGTCCATTGATGACCACTAGGGACTTGGAGACTTCATCAAGATCGACTCTCGCCGCTGTCAACTTTCCAATCAATCTGTTGAAGTGGGAGTAGTACTCTGAGATGGTCTCAGTTTCCATCATTTTGAAGGTGTGGTATTCTCCTTCCAAAGCAAACTTTCTGCTTTGCTTTAGTTCCTCACTTCCTTCATGCATCTCCTTGAGAGCTTTCCACATTTCCTTCGCCGTCTTGATGCCTATGACCTTGTCCATGTCTTCTCTGTCCAATCCATTGAGGATGAACTGCCTGGCCTTGGCATTCTTCTCCATGATGACATAGTGTTCTGGTTTCCAATCTTCTTCCTTCATGGTAAGATTGACGTGGCCATCTCCATTTTTGACTATCCTCCAGCATTGATAGTCGTTGGTCTTGATGTGGCTTTCCATTCACTTTTCCCACCATGTTTCTTCTCCTTTCTTTCGGAGATGTGGCTTGTTGGTGGAGATTCCGAGCTCAAACTTGCTTGGTTGAGACATGATACCAATTGTAGGATCGTGATTGTTAGATAAAAACTTAAGGAACTTAGAATATCAATTCTCAGTTCCTTTCGCAACGGAAATAAACAATCAAACAAATGACCAGTTCCTTATAGTGGAAACCTTTGATTGCCAACTAGCAATCTAGGATAAAAACCACTACCTTTCTTTCGAAAGGATTTCAAAGTCTACTTCTTGATTTCTTATCTCTTTTGGTTACAGCTTATCCTAGGAACGAACACACAGTTACTTTGCCTTACACACAGTTAGACAATCCTAGATAACTTAACACAATCAATAATCAATCCAAGAAACAGACTTTCGCACCTAGGAACTATCACTTACAGTCACAGGAACTTAGCACTCAGCTCTTCTTCCTTGACTGGTTCCTCTTGATCTCGGTTTACTTTGATGATCTTGTTTGGAGGTTCACACTAGATATTTGCTAATGAGTGTGAGTCATGTTTCAGTGCTTGAAGATAACCCTTGGGTTAGTCTTCCTTTTATAGAGGATTCTTCGCAGCTCGATCCTCTCTAGGTTCCCACAGATTGAGCTTGCCCTAGGATAAGTGGTTCTCCTTGGTCCACGTTGTTCTTGGCATGTGCAAACAACCTAGGCAGCTCAGAATCCTTCTAGGTTAGTCAACCTCTTCAGCCAAGTCATTCTCCAGCTTCCTATGTCCGAGGTTCGACACTCTGGGCGCTTGGGAACTGACTTCTGGACAGCGACAGGTTCCATGTCCTGTCGCTTTCACCTTTCTCTGTCCGAGGTTCAGCGTTCTAGGTGTCTTGGAGTCTTGCTCTTGGATGGTGGCAGGCTTTTGGAAGCTTCGGACAAGTCGTTTTCAACAACTTTTGTCCGAGGTTGTGTGTCCCCAGATTTCTCGGGAATCGCAATGTCACATGTTGCGTTCTGGGCACACCTGGGTTCCTCTGGTTTCCTTCATTTGTCTTGTTCCTTTGGTTCCCTTGTCCTTTTTGGCTTTCTTGCCTTCGGTATGATCCTGTGGTTCCTTAAAACACATCTTTGAGATAAACCATTAGTATCATAATATTTGTCATCGTCAAAAGTAGAGAAACTGAGGAAAGAAACTCTCAGGGGAACCTAAATTCCAGAGTTCCGTTTCCTAACAATATCACCCCCAGACAAATGGCCAAACAGAGATATCAAACAGAGAGATAAATACCATCCTAGAGAAGACAGTCTCGCCGAACCGAAAGGATTGGAGCTTGAGGCTGGACGACGCTCTATGGGCCTATCGCACAGCCTACAAAACACCCATTGGAATGTCTCCATACAGATTGGTGTTTGGAAAGGCATGTCATCTCCCTGTGGAGCTAGAGCATAAGGCCCACTGGGTTGTGAGAAATTGCAATATGAAACTTGATGAGGTGGGAGCATTCCGGAAACTGCAGCTGCAGGAATTAGAAGAGTTACGCCTGGAATCATACGACAATGCAGTCATCTACAAAGAAAAGACAAAGGCGTGGCATGATAAGCACATTCTCCGAAAAGAGTTCAAGGCTGGCGACAAGGTCCTCTTTTTTACATCACATCTGAAGTTGTTTCCAGGAAAGCTCAGGTCTCGTTGGACGGGTCCCTACACGGTCGCCCATGCATACCCCCACGGAGTAGTGGACCTGTACAACCCAACCAATGGCTCCACATTTAAGGTGAATGGTCAACGCCTAAAACCTTACCACGAAAGACCACACCCCTCAGAGCAGGAAGATCTCACCCTGGAAGATCCGCCTGATGCAGATTAAGAAGAAGGGAGTAACGTCAAGCCAGGACGTTAAACAAGGCGCTACTCGGGAGGCAACCCGAGGTACATTTCTGTTTCTCATTTTCACTTTGAATTGTTGTACATTAATCTTTTTCTACCACCATTTTTTTTTCCGTACGAACTAACCTCATGCAGATAATTCGAAAGCAAACCGCGATCGTGGTTTTCAACCCGCGATCGCGGCCCCCCAGAAGCAGGATTTCAGTTAGTTCGAAAAAAAAAATCGGAATATATGGCAGCATAATCTTTTCTTTTCTTTTTGTAAGTAAATCTTTTAGCCAACTCCTATCTTTCCAAACCCTCGTTTCACCTTTCCTAAACCACCCTTCCTCCACTTTTCCTTTCATTCTCTTTTTCTCTCCCACACCTACTCCCCGCGATCACGCCCCTCTCCCCGCGATCGCAGTAAACACCACCTGCCGTCTCCCACCACCGAGAGCAACCCGCGACCGCGCCCTAAGCCCTGCGATCGCGGCCCACCCAATACCGAACCCTGCCCTCGCCGAACAGAGCAGTAACCATGGCCCAATCCATGCCCCGGAAGATGTCCAAACCGCAGATCAAGATCTGGAAGGATCTACAGAGGAAGCAAGTGATCCCAACAAAGTTCTTCGATGTGGCAGCCCTAACAGTTCTCCAACTTTGGGACTGTACCAAGCAACTCCTCGATCATGGCGGATTGGGAGGATTCCCGTGGAAGAAGGTACCAACGTATGACTCTCTAGTCTATGAATTTGTTGCTACTTTCGAACCACAGGACAAGGGCAAGGCGTTCTCCTTCCAGTTGCAGGTCAAGAAGCATACCCTAACCAAGGAAGAACTCAGAGAGCTTTTTGGTGTGTCTGCCCAACCTACACCTGGGTAGGAGTCCACTAATGGCAAACACTTGGACTTCTGGCTGCAAGCTACAAGGGCAGAGTTCGACACTAGAGGAGAATACAACTACAAGATCACCCACCCTTGCCTACGTTTGATCCACAAAGTGCTTGCACTTGCATTCCTGGGTCAAGGGGAGGTGAACAAGATCTCATGTGTCGACTTGGCGATCCTATGGTGTCTCACCCCAGAGAGTGAGGCCGTTCCGGACTGGGCAGATATTTTCATGTATTCTGTCCAGAAGACGCAAAAGAAGGTCGCAGGAAGAATTGGTTTTGGGGGTATGATCACCCTCATCGCTTTGAAGTACTTTGATCCCGAAGAGACTACACTAGAGTCGGTCCATGGTTCCTTCATCTACAACCTTGACCAATTGAGGAAGTCCAGACTCATCTATGGTGATCGCAGGGACGGATTCATTTGGTTATCTCATGCAGTAGGGGACCACAGGATGAAGCTGCCGCGACCAATACCCTTTGGTCCAACAGCAAAAGATTTTGCCCTACCTTCGGATGAACTCGGCGCACGAGAAGCACCTGCTCGACCACCCGCGCGAAAGGAGGCTCCATCGTCTGGTTCACTCAGCCAAATGCTGGACCGCCTAGATCGCCTTGCAGCCAGGCAGGCAGAGATCTACAACCAGCAGACCACCACGGCAGCAGCCGTGCATGCAATTGCGCTGGACTTGGACCGCTTACACCAGTATTCGGTAACGCGCTTTGATGATATTGAGGGACAAGTGGCCCTTCTACGCCACAGACATGAGGAGTTCTTCAAGGGACATGGTCCAGCGGGACCTTCCAAACCCCCAAAGTGAGTGTAGCTCTTCCCCCCCCCCCCCCAAATTTTTTTCTCTGTCTTTTCTACATTGAGGACAATGTGATCTCTTAAGTGTGGGGGAGGAGTCTATATTCACTTTCTATCTTTGTATTCAGTTTTTGCATTTATTTCAGCATATTTGATTCAGTATTTTCGAATTTTAGTATTTTCGTGTAGCAATAAAAAAAAATCTCTGAAAATCCTGGGACAAGCTGAAAACCCGAAAGGGCGGCTTGGGTAAAAAGCAGGTGACCCGGACCAGCGCTAGGCTGGGGTAAAAAGGTGTCTGAGTGGCGTGAGCTTACATGAGCACATCTATGACAAAAATATGAGTGGCTAGGATGAAAACCCCAAAAGGGCTCCTAGGCAAAATGAGTGAAAAGAAGAAGAGTGTTTTTCTAGGATCTCATTTTACCGACGGGGCGACATAAGTGGAGACAAAGAAGGATTGTCGGGTAGGTCACTTTGGGAGTCATAAAGAGTCATAGATGAAGGCTAGGATTAGAGGCTACTTACACTATTGGATGTCCGGGTTGAGCTTGGGGGAAGTACTCTGCTTGCCCTCAAGTTTATTGAGTTGTGGATGTGTTATAGATGAGATTGGTGCCAGGAGCTTTAGCATGGGTTAGGTAACTCTTAGTTGGAGGATATGCTTCCTGAGATCTTGGGTGCTACATTGGAGGAGTAGACTTTCTTTTAGTTTACTCGAGGACGAGCAAAGGTCTAAGCATGGGGGAGTTTGATAAGCACTACTTTGTAGGGCTTAACTAAGAGTTATTAGAGGTTTTATTGGTGCCATTCGGGTAGTTTTAGACACATTCTTGTGCATGGAGTATGGAGGCGAAGTCTTGGTGTTTTGGAGATGTTTTGAGCTTACTTGAAGATTGTTGGAGACATTGAAGAAGAAGCAGCCACGAGAGAGCCTATGGAAGAATAGAAGAGGAGAATGCTGGTGCAGCAGGTCGAGCATTAACCGCGATCACGGGACTTCGAGGCATTCGAGACACTTCTGCAGGTACGGAGGAGAGCAAGGAGCGCAGAACTACGTGGCCCGCGATCAAGGTCCATCACCCGCGATCGCGGGTCAGCACGGCAGAGTTATTTCGGATTTCCCGAACCTATCTTATCTGTTTTTCTTTATTTTCAGTTTATTTATTCCGTTTTCTATTTTCAATGGGTTAGGTCATTTGTAAAGCCCATATATATATATACTCTTAGTTTTTAGGTTTTAAGAAGGAAGTTTTAGTTTGGAGAATTACTACGTTGTTGAATTATTCATTGATTCAGAGTTTTATGAAGAACATGAGGAGGAACTAACCTTCTTGGTTCCGCCTAACAATTGAAGCATTCATTGGATTTTGGTTGTGAGATTATCTTTCGTGTTCGAGTTCCTATTGGTTTGTATTATCTCTTCTAAGCTTATTCCATTGGATTTCATTAATTGCACTAGCCCGCGCAACTAGTTGTTATTGGTGATTTTCATATTGCTAGGAGTAGGAAACTGTTGGGCTAACGTCCTATTCTGCTGTAGCAACTACAATTTACATGCTCTGGTTGAAATTGTTCTATTGTAGGGAGAGATAATTACATGGTAAATGCATCTGAGCGAGCGTTTTGTGTATCCTGGTTAATTCTTATATGCATTGCTGCCTTTGGGTTAAACTGTTAGTGGTACTAGGGTTATTCATTGGTAAGGGTTCTTAGTGGAAGGTTTCCCTTTGAATCTACATAAGATCGGGACAGGAACAACCATAGGAAGGAAGAAAAACTCGAGATAATCTATGATCAACCATATTCAGTGATTGTGGATATTTGTTAGGAGGAGCATTTTTCCTTTATTTGATTTATCCATAGATTTTAGCAAACCAAACCTCAAAACCCCCCTTTTGTTACACTGTTCGATTGGTATTTGATTGTTAACAAGAAAATAGACGCATGTGATTCTCTTGGGATTTCGACCCTTGCTTACTCACTATTCTAGTTTGGAAGTTGAGGTTACTTTGATTTGGCATAACGACCTTAGGCCACGTCAGGCTAGCAGAATGATGTTTAAATGGCCTTTTGTGACTAATAGTTCTCCCAATGAGAGAGGGAGAATTTGGCTATCCTGGGACACTGTTGTAGTACATGTATATGTGCTCTACTCTTCTAGGCAGTTGATTCATTGCCTTGTGGTCAGTAAGGATGGATAGATTTCTCTTTCAGCTTCTTTTGTCTATGCTTCTAATGCTTTTGCTGGTAGAATGGAACTCTGGAAAGAATTGGAAAGCATTGCTTTGACTGTTAAGGGGCCTTGGACAATTGTTGGTGATTTTAACTGCATACTTTGTCCTGCTGAGAAGCTCTCCTATAGACACAGTATGAGGGTTAGTAGTGAACTTGCTGATGTGTTGGATAAGTTGGAGATGCAGGATCATGTTTTTTCTGGTGCAAAATACATGATAAGTGCTATTTTATAGCACATATCTAAGGATTATTACCAGGTTTGAGGCGCCATTTGGTTGGATTTTATGCACAATTGGAGATTATGGAGTTAGAGTGGAGAAGTGAAGAAATCATGGGATTTATAGAGGTTTGAAGTGTATTGAAGAGTAGAAGAACAATATGCTGAATTCAAATGGTTTGTTCTCCCTACTCAGATGTCCAAATGAAGTGATTCCAATTCTAGGAGTTAGATCTTGAAGTCTACTGCCAGTCCTCAAAATATGAGCACAATCCGAGTTGGGAATCAAAAGTTATGGCATTTTTACTAAAGTATCGCAGAAGCTGAAAAAGGCACCGTCGCCCCGCGGTGGATCTCACCGCGACCCGGTGGTGGATCTCAGAGAAGGCTGACGCCTCGCGGCCATTACGCATAAAGAAAAGCAGCGCTGAATTGAAGCTAGAGAAAGCGGACGATGACGGAGGATGACATCAGTGCCTTGATGATTTGTTGAAGATGGGCCGCTGATGTGAAGAGTGGGCCGATCAGCTGGAATTGGAGATGGGCAGACGAGAGGCTTGCACGAGAATTACGGGATTAATTCCCTATTTCGTTTGTTTATTTTTGGCTATTAGTTTTATTATTATTTCTTTTTATTATTTTTATCAGTTTTAGAATTAGGTTAAATACTTTTGTTAACCTAGTTGCCACAATACGCAATTTAGTTTTACAAGTTCGTTCTTTTTGTTTGGCCTCCAGGGTTTTCAACCCATGGAGAACTAAACACCTTTGTTCTGCTAGACGTTTGAAGCAATACAGTTGATTCGGTTGTGAGATTTCTATTCCTTGTTCTTATTCTTATGTGTGTTGGTTTGATTCTCTTGGTTATATTGATTATTGATTTATCATTGTTCTTCATAGTCTGGCCAGCTAGGTTGAGTAATATTTATCAATTGCTAGGATTGCATATAGGGGTTCCGAGTGCATATCTAGTAGCAAACACAATTGTGCGTATAGGGGTTCCGAGCGTACAATTATGAGTGAGAGTCAGTTGCATGTGAGTATTAATACGTCTTTCTATTTGCATGTATCCTATATCCTTGTGTGCATTATTATTGCTTTGTTGGTGGTAAAGTACATCGACAACTGTGAGAATCAGAGGTGCTTTACCATTGGCATAGTAATAAGTCTATTGACAACTGTGAGAATCAATAGTACTTAAGATCAGGGTGGGAACAACCATAAGAATAGTAAAAGAACTTGGATTGAATAGATTTCAGTGATCAACTTATATCTCTGTATTGTGGATCTCGTTCTAGTGGAACTACTTTCCCCATTCATATTCTCAAGCCAACTTAACCTTGTTACTATGTGAATAACCAAAACCCCCATTTCTTGTTACTTTGCATGCTGATTAACATTTAGAAAGATCACTTCCTCCCTGTGGGATCGACCCTTGCTTGCCTCTACTACTTGTTTAGGTTTGTTAGGATTATTTTGTTAAGGTGTCACGACAACGCCTCATCAATACACCTGGAGCAACCAATAGGAGGGTGTTGACAGGGTTGCTTGCAAGCTAGACAGAATGCTTGTCAACAAGGATTGGGACAATTCCTTTCTTGCATCAAGGGTCTTCTTTTCTGATCCTAATATTTCTGACCATTCTCCTTGTGTGGTGCAGTTGAATCCTACTCAAGGGATTAAGAGAATTCCCTTCAAATTTAGGAATTATTGGACTGAAGAAGATGATTATGAGGAGCTGGTGAAGAATGCTTGGCAAGGCACAATTCAAGGAACAACTCAGTTTGTGTTGGCAGAAAAACTGAAAAGAGTGAAGGCTGCTTTGAAGAGCTGGCAAAAAGGAAGATTTAGGAAGTTGGAGGTCATGGTTGAGTAATGTGTTGAGAAGCTGAAAGTTGCTCATGATTCTCTTCAAAATGATTTTTCCTGTCTTATTAAACAACAAGTTGTCTCTAATGCTAAGTGTGAGCTCAATCTTAGGCTGGAACAGTTGCAAAGTTACACTGCTCAGAGAGCAAAAATTGACTGGATTAAATTAGGTGAAGAAACCTCTTCCATGTTCTATAATGGTATTAAATCCAGGAAAGCTAGATGTACTATTTTTACCTTGAAAGATAGTACTGGCAGGGCTCTTGATAGGCAAGAAGATGTTGAGAAGGAAATCCTGGATTTTTATATAGGATTATTTGGTATTGTTGGTCCATATGTTGCTCTTAATTTTGACAGATATAGGGGTGCCAAGATCATAAATGAATGCCATGGAAATTTGTGTGAACAGCCTAGTCAACAAAGTGTCAGAGATGTTGTTTTTTATTTTGGTAACCTCAAATCTCCAGGGCCAGATGGGTTTGGGAGTTGGTTCTATAAGAAGGGCTGGGAAGTCATCCATAAGGATGTTTTGGCAGCTATCTTTGAATTCTTCAGAAGAGGTAGGTTTTAAGGCAAACAAAATGCTACCTTTGTTTGCCTTATTCCTAAAGTTGATCAACCTTTTTCCATTAAAGAGTTTAGACCCATCTCCTGCTATAATACCATGCTGAAGATCATCTCTAAGGTTCCGGTGCAGAAACTTAGGCCTTTACTTGATGAGATAATCTCCATTAATCAAGGTGTCTTTGTACCTGGGAGATCAATTACTCACAATATGCTGGTGGCTCAGGATCTGGTGAAGGGGTATGACAACACTAGGATCTCCCCTAGATGCATGATCCAGATAGATTTGCAGAAAGCTTATGATTGTGTGTCATGGGATTACTTAGAGGAAAGCCTGATTTTTCTCAACCTCCCTAGCCAGCTCATCATGTGGATAATGGAATGTGTTAGAACTCCTTGTTTTTCTGTGATCATCAATGGTGAGGCATGAGGTTTCTTTGAAGGGAAGAGAGGGCTTAGGCAGGGAGATCCTCTCTCTCCTTTCCTCTTTGTCATTGTTATGGAATTATTTGCTAGAAAGATGAAAAAGATGAGTGATGATAAGGATTTCAGATTCCATCCCAAGTGCAAGCAGCTACAGTTGACCAATATTGCCTTTGCAGATGATCTCCTACTCTTTTGCAAGCCTACTACTCCATCCCTCAAGTTGATTAAGCAGTGTTTGACTGAGTTTGGTCAGGAATCTGGATTAATTGCCAATGCAGCCAAGACAAAAGTCTCTTATGATGGACTGAGTGATGACATGAAGACATCTTGCTCTTCTGTTTTAGGATTTAGCCAAGGAGCTTTCCCTGTGAGATACCTTGGGAATCTTCTTCATTCTAGAAAGTTGAAGGTGAGTGAACTTACTCCTTTGCTTAATAGAATTAGGAGTGTGATTCAAGATAGGATTGCTAGGAAGCTGTCTTATGCAGGTAAGGCTCAAGTTATAAGAGCTGTCATAGAGGGTGTTGTTTCTTTTTGGATGCAAGTGATCTTTATTCCTAAGAAAGCCCTTAAGAAGATTGAAGACCTTTGTAGAGCTTATCTTTGGTCAGGAGAAGTGGAGAGCAAAAGATGTCTGGTTGCTTGGGAGGCAGTATGCAGGCCTATCAAGAGGGTGGCTTGAACTTTAAAGAGCTGCTCTCTTGGAATAATACCCTCATGTTTAGACTGCTTTATGACTTGCATAGAGGAAAAGAGAACATTTGGACTTTGTGGGCTAGGAAACATCTCACCAAGGGGCAATCTGTATGGCTGGTGGATGCTCTTTCTTGTAGTTCTATGGTCTGGAAACAACTTCTTATGGTTAGAGATGAAGTTCTGGTACAGAGGAATGGTCAAGCTATTGATGAGCAGTTTCTGTCCAAATGTAATAGGAGAATGGATAGTCAACACCTCTATGAATTGCTTAGGACCCCATCTCTTGAGCTTCCCTGGTGTATTGTCTTATGGGATGGCATTCAGCCTCGAAGATGGAGTTTCATGTGTTGGTTGGCTACCCTTGGAAAACTTCCTACTACAAGCAAGCTTCACAAGTGGGGTGTGCTTCCTTCTATCACTTGTGTCCTTTGCCATGCTGCTGATGAAGATGAGGAACATTTATGGTTTGGTTGTCTTGTTACTAGTAAGGTTGCTCACCTTGTTCTGCAGTGGCAAGGGATAAGTACTAGGAAGAGAAGGCTGACAGATTGGTGGACTTGGTTTGCTCAATATGAAAAGAGAAGTAATAATGTCTATAGAAGTAAGTTGTTGTCTGTCATGTGGATTGTCTACCACTCCTGGAGGATGAGGAATGAGATCATCTTTAGAGCTGGCAAGGTCTCTCTTGAGCAATATGCAGCTAGCATTATGGAGGAATGTAAGTTCAGAATTCTTCAAAAATTGAAGCTTACAGGAAGAAGAGGGGGAGCCATGAGGAGAAGATTCAGGATTTGATCTTCTTAGCATGGTTTAGTTTTGCTTGAATCTTGCCTTTTGTTTTAGGCTTGTTAGGCTTGCTTTGTTTTGTTTCTGATTTTTTATGTGTTTGGATTGTTGTTGTTTTGGTTTGTTGTTGCTTTGTTTCTTCATGCATTGGTGTGTGTAAATAGGACGTTGGACCTTCTTCCCAACTTTCAATACAATTTATCATTTGGCTAAAAACTTACATGATTGAGTGAAGGTTTAGGAAGACTGCTTGAAATGTCCTTGAGAACACTAATGAAAAGAGTGGCTCCTATGCCAAGTCCAATCAGCACGACCACGTCGTACTTGACATGATCTTGTGAAGCTGCTCCATATGGACCATCAATGTAAACTCTTGGATAGCAATGTGGAATCGAGCATTCCCCCTGGAAATGGTAAATAGAATCTTGTTGATCACTTTATCAATACAAATTTTTGGCTTCTCTTGCTTAGTTTCTAACACTTCTCTTATGTGTTTTCAATTTCAAGTACATTACCTCTTGAACAAGACTATATATCTGATGACTCCAATCTCCAAGGGTTCGTATATGGACGCTTAGATAGTCATCTTTCGGTCCACAAGTCAACGAAAATGGGTGCCTAAAATGAGAACAAGTAAACACCAGATTACCCACATCTTTGCTTCATATTGCAGCTAGATTTGGATTAGGAATTTTGGGTACCATTCAAAAAGGGAGATCTGAGGGCACTTGATGTATATATATATATACATTCCACTTATGTAAGCAAATCCTTCTGGCTTGGACAACTTCAGTGAAAGAACTTCTCCTAGATACATTTTTGCCTTGCCAAACATAGATCAAGAAGATCATTCATTACTTTGAAATAACTTATATACAAGACAAAATAGTTTCAGCTTACCTCCAAAATTTCAACATCATGGATCTCTGATCTTATGCTCCGATAGATTCTTTCTCCTGCGTATAGCAAAACCGGAATTGCTACATACATCTGTGTCGTCGCGGAGACGAGCCGGGTCGCCGGCGGGACGAGGGCCGGCGGGTCGAGGGACGAGGGCCGGCTCTGTGTCTCCTTAGAAGAAGACGGGCTAGGGCAACAGTCGTGAAGAGGACGACGGACGAGATAGAGACGAGATTTGGGGTTTTTTTTTAATTTATTATTTTTTTTAACGAATTCTGTTAGTAAATTGACAGAAGGGCATTTGGCGAAAAAAAAATTAAAACTCGGGGACACCACGCGAAATTGGTAAATCTTTGGGGCACCAAGCGAATTTCGCCGTATCTCAGGGGTATCAGGCGAAATTTCCGAAGAATAATTGATCAAGAAAATTCACTTCCGGATAGCTTCCTAAGTAATACTAAATGCAAATAAAAGAAAGACTCAGAAGTAAACTGGTTAGCCACAATGAGAAAATGATCCTAATTGCAAACAAGTAATTCTAAAATATTAGAACTTACCAATAACTAAGGATGTACCAATACAAAATTCCTATTCTCTCTGTAGAGTAGCTTCATGTACATGAAAATGATCTAAAATAATGTAAAAGAATGAATTTATAAATTTATAGAATATTTAAAAAGCTATTAACAAAAAGAGGGGATAAGAGTTCAAAGATCTTAACTGTATCATCGTATCAGTCATTTGAATCAGTGAACTTTTTCAAATAAGGCTTTTGAAGAGAACAGAAATCGAACTTATTTGCGCATGCTTTCCAACTATGGACAATAAAATAGAAAACCAAATAAAAATGACATATTCTTATGCAATAAAGCCAACAAGAGTCATCTTACTCTTCTGGAAGCCCATTGATGTAGTCATTCACGATGCCATTCAGTTTTTCCACATCACACCATGGTCATGTTGCTTTTTCCAGGAAATTCAATCTATCCAGTTGGAAAGTATTCATATTTTGTTTTGGAAAATTTGGCACCATAAGTTTTCATGTTTCATCCTGCAAAGATATATCAATGTGAAATAAAGGGGTACATTTTTTTTTTTATAGTTTGATCAGAGTTTAACATACAAACGAAACATGTGTCATTCCACCCAGGATCTCCACCGATGAGCATTCAACAATCTGTTTTAGAACAAATATAACTTTATTACATTAGTATTTTCATCTTATTTCTAACTGTCTATATATGTCTAAGCTTAATAATATATCTTATTTCTAATTCTCTTTTTCTCTCGTTTTCTGGTATTGCTTGAAATCTAGGAAACATTTTTGTCTGCTTTCGGACACGAGTTTTATTTTTAGGTGGTTCAAAGGGCCTGCCTTGTACGGTCCTTGTGAACCACCTTGGTATTTTCCTTTCTTGTTCTTCATGCTGCTCTACATGCAAAACATCCCCATCTGTAGCCCCAGTCGAATGTTGGGAGAGCTCATCTTGTTCTTGACATCAATGTTGCTCATCCGGATCCTCAGAGAGCTCAGCTTCTTCATGTTGCTCATCTTGTTCATGACATCCATGCTGCTCATCCGAATCCTGAGAAAGCTCAACTTGTTCATGTTCCTCTTCATTTTGTAGCCAAGGTTGATTTTGGATTTGAGCTCTTGCATCCATGACTTCCAAGGACAATTTATTTTTCCATTCCTCCCAATAGTTTTTCCTTCATTGTCCTAATAAATAAAACAAAGAAGTGAGACTGAATTATTGTATAAAATAACAAGGCTAATTAAAACTTTGACCAATCCACAATAAACTAGAAAACTGATTGTCTAACAAAACTAATATATAGAGAGCAAACTTTACCTTGTATTCCTCTACAGAATAATAAAACATATTTCCTGGGTGTCTTGACATGAAATTTTATCCAATTCTCCATCGTCATTTATTTATCTTTAGAGAGCTGAAATTACTTCCTACAAATATAGGCCCTATGGAAAAGGCCAAGGTTCAAATTGAGTATTTGCAGTATTGCCAATTCCATGTGCCTTTTATTTTGGTAGTCGATTGGCATACGCTAATTCCTCTCATATGGAGTCCAATAAATGTCATCCTACAAACCAAGCATGCATTAGAATATGAACTTTTCATAGTAGCTAAAAGTAGTGATGGCAACTTACAAGCACCAAATTATCCAAACACTCATTTATTTGCTCAAAGCGTGTTTCATAATATGTGTTTTCAGAGTTTGGATCATATGCGGAGCACTCTTTCCGTGCGGACGTGCGGAGCATGCACTTTAGGGCCTTATTTGTGCACTTTAACGTCTTATTTGTGCACTTTTTCAAAAAAAAAAAAAAAAAACTTTTTCAAAATTTTTTCCAAGCATTTTTCAATTTTTTTGCAAAAGTGCACAAATAAGGCCCTAAAGTGCACAAATAAGGCCCTATAGTGCATGTTCGCACGTCCGCACGGAAAGAGTGCTCCGCACCGGAACCGCACTCTGTGTTTTCATAGGTTTGTATAACTTCTTAGCCCATCCACGTGCCAATGGGAATTTTGATGGCAGCTTATTATACTGTATAGCTTGCGTAATGGTCTAATGTATTCCAAAGCAAACCCTGCAAAATAAATGTCTTGAGTTGAATATGATTTAAAGAAAATATGGTGTCTAGTAATTTCAAGAATACATGCAATGTACCTACCGTTAGAGAACATACACATCCTCCAAAGCCAGATTTTTTTCCCCTTCTTCGATTTCAATATGGTAGCTTACTAAAATTGGAACATGCTATGGTGGATCTCCACCAAGGCAGCCTCTCCCCAAGCAAAGTTCTTAATTTCATCAACATCTTTTACAAACTTTTCAAAAATTGCTCTCATATGTCCACCACAAGAATCAGGAAAAATTAGACTTCCTATTAGATGTAGAACAATTGCCTTAATCCTAATTTCCATAGGAAAGCTATAACAATCTCCAATTTTGACAGTGGCAACCTCCTATAATTTGTTCAAACTTAAGCCCCTTCCTTTTTGATAAAATTCAGTCTTGGGGAATGTTTTGACAATTATATCTTCCCCAAAAGTTTGTTCTGTTATAAGTGGGTTCCACTAACTAACAAACAAAGGAAATTTAGAATATCTCTTAAACCAAAATATAAAGTAACACTACCACCTAAACCAAAAGCAAATACATGTTTCTCAGAATGATACTTTGAACCTAGGGCTTTAATCAATTTCCAGCAATTCAAATGTTTTATTTTGGAAAACTTCAGCAGGTTCCCAAATCCAATATTTTTAAGAAATCAACAACTTCAACACCGATATCAAAATTTTAAACAGTCATGGTTTGTTAATAAATGGACCCCAAACAATTTTCTAGAATCATAACAAAATAGTGTTATCCCTAATACAGGTAAATGTTTTCAATTGCAAATTCAATCATTAAACTTACTTGGAAACTCTTCCTCCGTACTCTAAAAAACCCAGTTTCCACTCGATTTCGTTTCCATTTCCGTCGAAGAATGTAAATGAAGAAAAGAGAGATTGCAAAATCTGACTTCAAAATGTAAAATAGAGCAAAGAGATATCGTAAAAGAGAACTAAGAATCTGAAACCGCTAATATAAAAGAGAGCCACTGAAATTTGTAAATATAATAAAAGAGAGAGAAAATGCGCGCAAAGACATAAACTTGTAGAAAAATTTACCCGCTTACGTTAAATGTGTATATATTATACACAAAAGAGTCCTCCCTTATTTTGGATAGTACCATAAGGTACATTAACTTGTGAAGTAAAGTAATTATATTGTTATCCGCCAACGAGTTAATGTACTTTACTGTAACAATTTTAGACTTATTATATAATGTAACAATTTTAGACTTATTATATAAGTTACAAATTCATATTTGTTATGATTCAATATATAAGTTAGAAATTCTATAAAACATCGACGTATGAACTTTGAGACCAATGTAATAAAAACATTGGGGAAGGAGAGTCAATTAATAACTACCCTGAACTGTATAATATATATCATTTCTACAATAAAAGAAAATTATATTTATTACTGACACATGAAAGATATCTACCGTTGTGTCCTAATTTCCTTTTAAGAGTATGTATAACCTACATTCATCATGATTTTTATTCATTATGATTTTGAAGTGTGCATAACTTACAACATGATTTTCAGTTGAAATGTGTTCAAAGCCATTAATCTATCAAATTTTACTTAACAAAGCATTACTTCAAAAGGGTACAAACATGTATACTGAGGTATAGAAGGCCCTCAATATAAAGCATATGCAACCAAAGCAAGTCATCATCTTAAATAAACGAACCAAGTAATCAAGTACACACTCGTACTCATACAAATCGTAGAAAATAAATACTACTTATGATTCCTACAGTTACACCAATAACAAATATAGATATATTATTGAATAAAAGTTGTGTCATTTTGGCCTACAGGAGGAGTTTATTGTTTTGACCTTCAAGTTCTATCACTCTTGTATAGAAGGCCCTGACTGTTGCCCGCTAGCGGGTTATTGTACTTTACGGTAATAATGTTAGAGTTATTATATTGTTATCGGATAGCAGGTTAATGTACTTTACTGTAACAATCTTAGAGTTATTATATTGTTAGCTACTAGGGGTTAATGTACTTTACTGTGGCAATGATAGAGTTATTATATTGTTACCCGCTAGCGGGTTATTGTACTTTACTGTAACAATTATAGAGTTACTATATTGTTACCCGCTAGCAGATTAATGTACTTTACTATAACAATGATAGAGTTAATATATTGTTATCCGCTAGCGGGTTAATGTACTATAGTGTAACAATGATATAGTTATTATATTGTTATCCACTAGCGGGTTAATGTACTTTATTGTATCAATGTTAGAGTTATTATATTGCTTTCTGCTAGTGGGTTAATGTACTTTATTGTAACAATGTTAGAGTTATTATATTGTTACTCGCTAGGGGCTAATGTACTTTGCTGTAACAATGATAGATTTATTATATTAATACCCACTAGCGGGTTAATATACTTTATTGTAGCAATGTTAGAGTTATTATATTGTTATCTGCTAGTGAGTTAATGTACTTTACTATAATAATGTTAGAGTTATTATTTTGTGACCCGTTAGCGGGTTAATGTGCTTTATTGACAATATTAGAGTCATAACTCTAATATTATTTTTTTCTTTGACCCGCAACCAGCTTAAAGTAAGAATCTGTCTGAAACATAAATTAAAGGATTCATTTATGAATGACTTCGATATAGAATTCACTTGCAATCTATCAATGCAAAATCTATTATTTTTAATGCATTTGTGCTCTCAACTAGTAATTTATGTAGATGAAATTGAGGAACACATTTGTTAGGATATCAAGAAACTAATATTGGATTAATTGAGAAAACTGATTATTACCAGGTACCCTTTTCGTGAGTAGCTGTAAAAAAATACTTTATTCAAATGTATATAGTTACCCGATAAAGCATTTTTATCGTAAAGTATGTTACCCCACTAGCGGATAACAATATCATAATGCTGAAATTAATTTGACCTTTGACCCGGAACCAGGTTAACGTAACACATGAAAAATGAAATAAAAGACAACGAAATTAAAAAACTACTCTAACAGGGCATCGACTGGAGGATAAATATTATCTCTTACACTACCTTATCAAAATTTCATTATGAAATTTACTAGCCAATGAATATTACTTAGTGTGCCTCGTAAATAAACTTGGGACACTGCAACTGTCAAACTGATGTGATGTTTGGACAAGTTAGTGTACTTTTTTTTACCTAATAGCGTCTAGCCCTACTAAATTGTAGACTTCTCATTCTCACCTGTAGTGGTGTCTGCCACACTACTGCAAGTGCTGCTCACTATAGCGGTATCACTCACTGTTGAAAAAGTGAGGCCGTTTAATTTTTTTTTCTTAAATATATAAATATGAACACCGTTCGTAATTTTTTTAAATATTTAAATAGGAACAATGGTTATCACCGTTTTTTTTTTTTTTTTCAATTTTTTAAAAGGAACGGTGATTATCACCGTTCCAGTAATTTTTTTTAATAAAAAAATAACGCAATGGTGTTATACACCGTTAAAATAAAATAAAATAAAGTTAAAACAGACTATGGGTATGGGTTAGCAGGGGCATACCATAGGGGTATGGAAACCTGCTTTAATAGTAGTAGAGGGGTATTGTTGGAGGCAGATAGGGGTATAGGGGAAGAGAAATAGTAAAAAAAAATTGCTATAAAATGGGGCTCGGTGAAAAAATTAAGTTAGGGTTGGGTCTCATTTTTTCCTTTGAAGCAAAAAAAAAACGAGAAGATTAAGATATATTAGCCTAATTAAATGAGAATGTAGTAAAATTTAGTTATTTCAATTGTTATATTATGTTATGGTCCAGTAAAGATGTCGGAGTATCAGTTCAAGAGGTATATAAATTAAATTATATTAATTATATATGTAATTATTATTTTTTTAATGTCATTCCTTTAACTATGTTAGTTGATTTAATTATGTTACTTCTTTAATGTCATTGCTTAATTTATATGTTTACTTAAGGCATATAATATCTTTAACTAGTAGATTAGGTTCAAGTGTATATATTATTTATAATGTAAATAGTTGGTTGTATCTCCTTATAAACCATTAGATTTAACTATTTTAACGTAAAAAAAATTAATTAATTCATCAATGAATTGTAGGTTGACATGTAGATGAACAACAAGTCGAATGTACATGAACAATTTTATTATACATCTTTATTTTGCATATAATTTGTAAAATTATTTTATATGTTATTGGAAAGTTGGAATTGGACAAAAAAAAGCATGAATATTTAAAATACTTTAAATTATAAATATATATTTTATATATTATTGAAAAATTATGATTATACATGTTTATTATACTAAATCCATACATGTTAATTGTAGTATATGTACATGTTCATATTGGTTACGTATGTACATGTTGGTTACGTATGTACATGTTCATATACATGTATGTTTAATGTAGTTAATTGTAGCGTTATTTGATATTTTGACATGAAACCCTTCAAATAGAAATTATTAATTGTCTATTTGTCTTCAAAGTTTACAAAACCCTTCATATATATATATTTTGGTTATTATGTTTTATTGGAAGGATGTTTGTGATATTAAGTGTATTTGAGTAAATGTTTATTTGAAATAAGTTGTTCATCATAATTATTAAATTGTTGAAATATATCTTAGCGTGGTTTGAAATTGATTTGGTGTAAATGTATTACTGTAAATATATTAGCGTTATTTTTTTTGAGTACTTGATTTAATTATAGTTAATTTTCTAACATTAGACATGTTAGAATGTGTTGCATCATTATATATTTTGTGTTATCGCATATATAAATTGATTTAAAATATATGTAAATAGTGGCAGGATTTTTCTTCCTACTTCGAGACGGGTTACCTGTGGCCGGATCGTCATTCCATGTTAGACTGGGCAGGTGAACAAGGAACTAGACTTAACATAGTGTTGACTATCCAGAAATCATGGGAGCGAAATAAAATACCCCAAAGGATATAAAAATGGCAAAGTGGTAAATAAGATTTTGGGATTTTTTAAAATCAGAAAAGTGGATCAAAAGCAGATTTTTGGGGGAAGAAAATCAGAAAAGGGGCAAAAGGGATCAACCCTTGTCTTTGTCTTCGGTGAACCTCTCGTGAAGCTCTCATGGAGCTCTCATGGAGCTTCCCTTGTGCACCGCTCCCTCTTCCGACTCCCGTGTTCAGTCGTCCCCTCCGGAGAGCCCAGCTGCTCAGTCGCTTCCTCTGTTTCTTCTCCGGCGAGCCCCTGTTTCGCGTATATCCGGTGAAGCCGACGTCGTCCTCCTCCCTAGTTATGCCCAGCTCAGTCTCCTCCGTCCATGCGTGCTGAAGGTGGCTGGTGCTGCGCCTGTGGTGGTCGAGCCGCGTGCTGGTGTGACTGTGCTGGTGTCGCTGCTGATTTCTGCTGGAGCCGCTCGCTACCTCTCCTCCTCAATTGGTGGTTGTCGTCTCCCGTGGCGAGCCCACACTTTGTTTTGGAGCAATTGGGTTGATTTCTGGGGGTTTGCTGAGATTGGATTGGAGGTATGATTCTAGGGTTTGAATTTGGATTTGATTTGCTAAGTTCAATTGAATTGCGCAGGCATAAATTGAATTGAGATTTGGATTGATTTTGGATGTGATTTGGCCTAATTAATTAAGGGTTTGATTTTAGGGTTTGATTTGGGGTTTTATTGGTTATGGATTGGATGAGTAATTAATGCCAGGGATTTGCTCGGATTGATTTCGCAGGTTCGTTCGAATTGGTTGGAGATCTCTGGGGTCGTTGTGGTTCGACTTGAGGCAAGTGGATTCTTGCTAACTTTATATAATTTTTATAAATTGATTTATGCCTAGTGTTTCATAATTAATTTTATCATTGCTTGAGCGATTTAAATTGGATTAATTGACTATATAGATACTTGGTTGAAAATGGGTGTGTGTGCGTGTGTTAGTATTTTGTCTCGTATCGTGTTGAATAAATGTTGACGTGGTAGTCAATTGTGACTAAATGTGATTGATTGTTGTTGATAGTGTTTGTTGACACTTGTGTGTGTGTGTTGGGTTGTGTATGTCGACACCTGTGTGTGTTGGCGGTTGTATGTTAAATTGTGTGCGTGCTGGCAGTTGTATGCTGGGATTGTGCGTTTGTGTGTGAATGTTTGTGTGTGAATGTGTGTATGCTGGGATTGATTGTTGTTGTTTGATTGTGGCGGATTGATTGTTATGGATTGATTGTTGTGGATTGATTGTCGTGGATTGATTGGATTATTGATTTTTAAAGTTTCTCGGTTGAATATATATATGTGTGTGAAATGTGTTAATAGAGGTCATGTGTAATAATTGATTGGTTGTCGGTGTGGTGGTTGGATTGTTGTTGATTGGAGGTCGATGGGCCAAGGGTTGGAATGGATTTCACCCAACCGCGTAGGGTATACAAGGTATACGCCTACGTCGTTAAGGGCCAAGGATTTGAAAGGGGTTTCACCAAACCGCATAGGGTATACAAGGTATACGCCTACGTCGTTAAGGGCCGAAGGTAGGAATGGATTTCACCAAACCGCGTAGGGTTTACGCCTACGTCGTTAAGGGCCAAGGGTTGAAATTGAATTGGAGGTCGAAGGGCCAAGTGATGATATACTCACCAAACCGCATAGGGTATACAAGGTATACGCCTACGTCGTTAAGGGCCAAGGGTTGGAATGGATTGGAGGTTGAATTGGAGATTGGATTGGAGATGTGTTGGAGTCGTTTGTGTTTCAGAGTTGAGTTATATTATTGTTTGATTACAATTGGTTGATTGTTGTGATATCTATTATGTGTTGAATGTTGGTTGCGAACTGATTAAGTGATTTTGTGATGATATTAACTGTGCGCTTGATTAAGTGGTTGTGTTGGCGAATATTGATTGTGTGTTTTGGTTATTGATTTTATGTTGGATATTGATTATTGGCTAGTGACTTATTGTTCAATATTAGTTCTTTATGAGGTGGATTTCTGTTGGTATGGTTGTTTATGATAACTAGTGGTTTTTGAAGGTCGGTTGTGTGGATTGAGTGTGAAGGTTGGTTTCCATCTTGAGGGTGTGGGCCAATATGAGTTAGGTTGAGGTGTATGAGTTACAGTCTATGTTAACGAACAGGCGGCACCGGAAGGGTGGCTGGCCTGGATCGTTGTTTTGTTATGTTGGTATTATGTGATGATTGTCTCGTTGATGCTTATGTGTTTGTTAATGTGAAGGTTAATTGGATGTGTTAGTGCAGTAGGGAGTTTAGTATAATTGGGTAGCTTTGGTTGTAAGTCAGTAGTAAGAGATGTGTATGTGCATAGAGTTGTTGAGTGAGGTATTAGTAATAGAGAGAAGGATGGATTGGACGTGTCAGTGAAGTTGGATTGGATCATTTTATTCGTTTATGCTTGTGATGAGTTTGAGGATGGATTGATTGCGGTTAGTATAGTGAAGAGTTGGATAAGGATGAGTAATGAATGGTATGTGATAGTGTGTGTATATGTTTTGACGTGCGGTTGGTATTGGTTGGTTGATATGATTAAGTATAGTTATGATATTATATATGTATATATATTGTGTGGCGTGTTGTCGTTGTTGTGAGTTGATTGGTGAAATATGTATGTGTTTTGAACTGTTTTGGCTTGAGGAGTTTTGCCAGTCTTTCGTAAGACTGACCAACTTCGGTTTACGTGCCGCGGTTGGCTGGGGTATCGGGTCCCCCAGTCAATCAGGTTTTGCAGGTTTGCAGCAACAAGCGGGTTCTGGATCACAGATGTGTCTTCACAGTGAAAGATTTAGTTTTGCATCAGATTTGAAAATGTTGTATTCGCTTCCGTGTTTTGGATATAAATTGATGTATTTAAACTGGATGACGGGTTTAAGTATTGATTCAATCTTGAACAGAGATTATTGTTGATGATTTTTTTGTAATTGGAAGAGTTTTGGATTTCTTTTCTTTTAAAAACCGCCTTATAGTCCTTCGGGACTATGGCACTGTGACACCTCTGGCCCGGGGTGTTACAGAAGTTGGTATCAGAGCATTTACGTTCTAAAATGGTTTTCAAAAGTTTGATGTGGATGAGACCACTCGCAAAAACTGTGAAGCAATCGTGTGATCAGAGACCCTTGTTGTTACGTATAGGTAAGTTTGTGTTTGATTAATTTTATATGTGATGTTTAGTGTTGTTGAATAATTTTAATGGTGTGTTCCCTGGTAAGTGGGACGTGCTAGAGATTTAAAAGGTACGAGTATGGTAGAGGATGAGGCCGTTGGGCTTATCGTCAAGAGGTTGAGTCTGGTAACTGATGATTTGGTAGGAAGATATTGTGTGTTGCTGTTATTGTCATGAATGAGAATGACAGATTGAGCACTTTCAGATATGGTTGTGTTCCGAGATGGAATCTCGATGGGGAGGCTCAGTTGTGCGACCTTTGAGCAGTATGCTGATGAATATTTGATCAGGGAGACTGAGACAGTTGATTTTGATCAGACTGTTGATGTTAGAAGCAGTAAGAAACAGAGAACTCGGTCTGCATCTGAGAAAGTAGAATTTCACGATTATGGGTTCGGTTGAGTTGAGAATCAGAATGTTCTTGTGATTATAGGAAAACGACCGTTACTGTAACAACTGATAAGAGTTTAGTGCATGTGTTGAGAGTCAGGATCCTAGAGACTCTGGCAGAATTGTTAGTGCGATGACCGATGTAAACTATTAAGAAAAGGTTGTGTTGGTTATCTGTGTGTATGCGGAGATTGAATGAGCAGATAAAAGAACTTGTGAAGTTAGGCTTTATTAGGCCTAATGCTTCTCCTTGGGGTGCGCCTGTATGGTTGGTTAAAATGAAGGATGGTTCCTTTTGACCTTGCTTGGATTATAAGGAGTTAAATACTTGTTGGGTCAATTGCAAGGAAATACAATGTTTTCAAAGGCTGATTTGAGATCAGAGTATCTTCAGTTTAGGATTCGAGAGGAATATATTCATGGTACTACCTTCAGAACTGAGAATGATTGCTATGAGTTGGTTGTGATGTCTTATGGGTTGACTAATGCTTCCGCAGATTTCAAGAGTTTAAGGAACTGATGTTTTTATAAAGTACTTGGATTATTGTGGCGATTTTTATTGATTCTATTTTAGTATTTTCTCAGAATAAGAGGGAGTACGAGAACAACCTTGGAATGCTAAGGAAATCAGGAGTTTTCTCGGATTGACAGGTTACTACAGGCGGAGTGTAACGGATTACGAAAGGCTAAGAATTTTGAATGTGATAGGAGATGTCGAGAGAGTTTCAAAGGAACTCAGGAAGTGTTTGATTAGTGCGTCAGTGTTGGTTTTACTGCAGGGAACAGAAGGGTTTGTTATCTACAGTGATATGTCTATGCAAGGTTGGGTTGCGTTTTGATGTAGAATGGAAAGGTCATTGCGTATGTTTCTTATCAACTCAAATCGTATGAGAGAGAATTGATCATGAGACAAAGATGATTGCTAGAGTTGATTAAGGATTATGAAAAGATATTGTTTATCAATCAGAAAAGGGCTACCGTGGTTGCTGATGCCTTGTGTAGGAAGTCGACTCTCGAGCAGGTGATTGCTTGTCTGACAGTTCGGTCGGGATTGCAACAGGAGTTGGCGAATGGTGAAAAGTGAAATTTGGGTTGAGAAGGAACATATGTAGCTGAATGTAATGGAATGTTGAGTACGAGATGCAGTGAGATTGTTCAGGAAAGAGTGTTCGGATTTTTGTTCAGGAAGATGGAGTATTGTGATTTCAGATCGGTTATGTGTGTCAGCTGATAAAGAGATTTGAGAGTTGATTCTAAGGAAGGTCATTCTTCGACAAGTCCTGTACATATTAGAGTCAGTTATGAGAGGCAGTTATCAGAACATGTTTAATCTTAGTTTCGAGGACGAAACTCTTATAAAGGAGGGAGAATGAAATACCCCAAAGGATATAAAAATGGCAAAGTGGTAAATAAGATTTTGGGATTTTTTAAAATCAGAAAAGTGGATCAAAAGCAGATTTTTGGGGGAAGAAAATCAGAAAAGGGGCAAAAGGGATCAACCCTTGTCTTTGTCTTCGGTGAACCTCTCGTGAAGCTCTCATGGAGCTCTCATGGAGCTTCCCCTGTGCACCGCTCCCTCTTCCGACTCCCGTGTTCAGTCTTCCCCTCCGGAGAGCCCAGCTGCTCAGCCGCTTCCTCTGTTTCTTCTCCGGCGAGCCCCTGTTTCGCGTATATCCGGTGAAGCCGACATCGTCCTCCTCCCCAGTTATGCCCAGCTCGGTCTCCTCCGTCCATGCGTGCTGAAGGTGGCTGGTGATGCGCCTGTGGTGGTCGAGCCGCGTGCTGGTGTGGCTGCGCTGGTGTCGCTGCTGATTTCTGCTGGAGCCGCTCGCTACCTCTCCTCCTCAATTGGTGGTTGTCGTCTCCCGTGGCAAGCCCACACTTTGTTTTGGAGCAATTGGGTTGATTTCTGGGGGTTTGCTGAGATTGGATTGGAGGTATGATTCTAGGGTTTGAATTTGGGGGTTGAATTTGGATTTGATTTGCTAAGTTCAATTGAATTGCGCAGGCATAAATTGAATTGAGATTTGGATTGATTTTGGATGTGATTTGGCCTAATTAATTAAGGGTTTGATTTGGGGTTTTATTGGTTGTGGATTGGATGAGTAATTAATGTCAGGGATTTGCTCGGATTGATTTCGCAGGTTCGTTCGAATTGGTTGGAGATCTCTGGGGTCGTTGTGGTTCGACTTGAGGCAAGAGGATTCTTGCTAACTTTATATAATTTTTATAAATTGATTTATGCCTAGTGTTTCATAATTAATTTTATCATTGCTTGAGCGATTTAAATTGGATTAATTGACTATATAGATACTTGGTTGAAAATGGGTGTGTGTGTGTGTGCGTGTGTTAGTATTTTGTCTCGTATCGTGTTGAATAAATGTTGACGTGGTAGTCAATTGTGACTAAATGTGATTGATTGTTGTTGATAGTGTTTGTTGACACTTGTGTGTGTGTGTTGGGTTGTGTATGTCGACACCTGTGTGTGTTGGCGGTTGTGTGTTAAATTGTGTGCGTGCTGGCAGTTGTATGCTGGGATTGTGCGTTTGTGTGTGAATGTTTGTGTGTGAATGTGTGTATGCTGGGATTGACTGATGTGGATTGATTGTTGTTGTTTGATTGTGGCGGATTGATTGTTATGGATTGATTGTTGTGGATTGATTGTCGTGGATTGATTGGATTATTGATTTTTAAAGTTTCTCGATTGAATATATATATATGTGTGTGTGTGAAATGTGTTAATAGAGGTCGTGTGTAATAATTGATTGGTTGTCGGTGTGGTGGTTGGATTGTTGTTGATTGGAGGTCGATGGGCCAAGGGTTGGAATGGATTTCACCCAACCGCATATGGTATACAAGGTATACGCCTACATCGTTAAGGGCCGAAGGTAGGAATGGATTCCACCAAACCGCGTAGGGTTTACGCCTACGTCGTTAAGGGCCAAGGGTTGAAATTGAATTGGAGGTCGAAGGGCCATGTGATGATATACTCACCAAACCGCATAGGGTATACAAGGTATACGCCTACGTCGTTAAGGGCCAAGGGTTGGAATGGATTGGAGGTTGAATTGGAGATGTGTTGAAGTCGTTTGTGTTTCAGAGTTGAGTTATATTATTGTTTGATTACAATTGGTTGATTGTTGTGATATCTATTATGTGTTGAATGTTGGTTGCGAACTGATTAAGTGATTTTGTGATGATATTGACTGTGCCCTTGATTAAGTGGTTGTGTTGGCGAATATTGATTGTGTGTTTTGGTTATTGGTTTTATGTTGGATATTGATTATTGGCTAGTGACTTATTGTTCAATATTAGTTCTTTATGAGGTGGATTTCTGTTAGTATGGTTGTTTATGATAACTAGTGGTTTTTGAAGGTCGGTTGTGTGGATTGAGTGTGAAGGTTGGTTTCCATCTTGAGGGTGTGGGCCAATATGAGTTAGGTTGAGGTGTATGAGTTACAGTCTATGTTAACGAACAGGCGGCACCGGAAGGGTGGCTGGCCTGGATCGTTGTTTTGTTATGTTGGTATTATGTGATGATTGTCTCGTTGATGCTTATGTGTTTGTTAATGTGAAGGTTAATTGGATGTGTTAGTGCAGTAGGGAGTTCAGTATAATTGGGTAGCTTTGGTTGTAAGTCAGTAGTAAGAGATGTGTATGTGCATAGAGTTGTTGAGTGAGGTATTAGTAATAGAGAGAAGGATGGATTGGACGTGTCAGTGAAGTTGGATTGGATCATTTTATTCGTTTATGCTTGTGATGAGTTTGAGGATGGATTGATTGCGGTTAGTATAGTGAAGAGTTGGATAAGGATGAGTAATGAATGGTATGTGATAGTGTGTGTATATGTTTTGACGTGTGGTTGGTATTGGTTGGTTGATATGATTAAGTATAGTTAAGATTATATATATGTATATATATTGTGTGGCGTGTTGTCGTTGTTGTGAGTTGATTGGTGAAATATGTATGTGTTTTGAACTGTTTTGGCTTGAGGAGTTTTGCCAGTCTTTCGTAAGACTGACCAACTTCGGTTTACGTGCCACGATTGGCTGGGGTATCGGGTCCCCCAGTCAATCAGGTTTTGCAGGTTTGCAGCAACAAGCGGGTTCTGGATCACAGATGTGTCTTCACAGTGAAAGATTTAGTTTTGCATCGGATTTGAAAATATTGTATTCGCTTCCGTGTTTTGTATATAAATTGATGTATTTAAACTGGATGACATGTTTAAGTATTGATTCAATCTTGAACAGGGATTATTGTTGATGATTATTTTGTAATCGGAAGAGTTTTGGATTTCTTTTCTTTTAAAAACCGCCTTATAGTCCTTCGGGACTATGGCACTGTGACACCTCTGGCCCGGGGTGTTACACGAGAAGCCAGACTGGTGTGCGAGAAGTCAGGAAGCTATCGGTCGTTCAAGGATGTATTGATACGAAAGACACGTACAAAGAAGAACAACTGTCCATTCGTGCTGAACAGGGTGATGCAAAAGGACGGGTCATGGATGTTGTATGTGGCCTGCGGTACACACGATCATGATCTTGCGATGAGCTTGGAGGGTCATGCCTATGTCGGACGCCTGATTGAGGAACAAAAGAGGCAGGTCGTGGCGTTGACGAAAGCGTCTGCAAAGCCGAAGATGATTATGGTCTTCTTACGACAGACGTATAACATGGTCTTTACGTCGAGGAAGCAAATCTACAACGTCCGGCAGCAGTTTCACGCTGAAAGGATGGATGGTATGACTATAACCCAGTACACCCTCTCATATTTATTGAGCTTCAGTTACTACGTCAATCCCCGAAGGCTACCTGGACATGACGATGTGGTTCATGACTTGTTTTGGGCTCACCCCCATTCCATTCATCTGCTGAGCTTGTTCCCTTACGTCGTCATCATGGATTCGACATACAAGACAAACAAGTTAGTAGTTCCGATATTACAAATTTTGAGCAATTTTACTCATTACTGTAGCGTGGTTAGAGTCGTTTTAATACTTTCTTATAAAATGATTATAGGTACAAATTGCCCCTAGTTGAGATCGTCAGCTTTACGTGCACGGGACATACCTTCAACGTTGCCTATTCGTTCATGGCACATGAGAACGTCGACCACTATGAATGGACACTCAGAGAGTTGGCACACCTGTTCGCTCAAGTCGGCAAGAGGCCAACGACGATAGTCACAGATCGAGATTTGGCCGATGACAAAGCTCTAGGCCATGTATTCCCCGATGCCCAACATCTATTGTGTTGGGTACATATATTGCACAATTGCAAGGCTTTTGTCCTCAGCGTGACGCATAATGACGGTCTAGCAAATGGATTCATGAAAGCGTGTCGGTTACTATTCAACTCGAAATCCGAGTATACATACTATGTGCGCCTCCGTGAGATGCAAGATGAAACCTACACTGGTTTTATGGGTTACCTTATGACTACGTGGCTTAGGCCTTATAGAGAACGTATCGTCAGAGCCTGGACTGATACCAAACTTCATTTAATCACAAGGACCACGAACAAGTAAAGCGGTTTAAGTTTATTATGTATTTGTTGTTAGTGTATCAATGTGTTTATTTATAAAATATTCTTCATGTGTCTGCATAGTTGAGGGGGCATACTCTGTGCTTAAAGATTGGATTGAAAGAAAACCCGTATTAGGTTTCAACACACTAGCACAGAAGATTCATCAACTCATAGTAGACTAGGTTAGTATAGTGAGAGGACACATGAAAATGGATCGTAATACGATCCCAACCGCAGTGCTGAGGCTACAAGCACCTTACGAGAATCTATTTAGCAGGCTAGTGAACAGAGTGTCGAAAATGTGTTTGGACACAATGTTGGACACGATAGATAGAATCTTGGACCCGAAATATAAATTCGATATCTCTGTTTGCAATGACGGTTGGTGGAGGGTGGTCATAGGACTTCCATGCAGACATGATTTGTTCGAAGCAATGACAAGCAACACCCGTATCCGGCCTGATCAAATCCACCTATTCTAGAAACAAGTGAAATGGGAAGGTGTTACGGATGTAAAAATGCTCCTAGGGGACAACATGGCATTCACGGAAGAAAAAGATAAGTTTTGTTCCGTAATTAGTGATTTTTTTGGAGAAAGGATGAGCTTTGATGACCTGCACCGGGTTAATTCGGCATACGATGACGGGAAAATTCCAGGAAGGTCCTCACTTCAGGAGCTGCCCAGTAGCTCAATCATAACAAAGGGGAGGCCAAGAAATGATTCAACAAAAAGGGATAAGACTTGGCTGGAGCACGCAGAAGAAAACACACTAACCAAGTCCAAGTCGATGAGCGACTCAACATTGAAGCGTCAGAGTAGTCGGGGAAAACGCGGACGTCATAAGGCACCACTCAACGAGTCGGTGGTCGGGCCCGAAAAGGAAAAACCAGAGGAAGCTTTTGGGGTGAATTTTGGTATTCGGAATGTGGACTCATTCATGTTCGTATACATGACCAAAGCCTTAAACGTTGCGGGAGACGGCCATTGTGGCTACCGTTCACGAGCTGAGTTACTCGGGTTGGGCCAGGGTGAATGGAAGCAGGTTCAAAGGACGATGGCGACAGAGCTGAAAAGAAACATCCATGTGTACAAAGCAATGGATCATAAACTTGTTACCAAATTGCCCGATTTGATGCACAACATAAACTACACCGGTAATAATTGCATGCAACATCAATGGATGGAGATGCCGATGTGTGGCTTGATTTTTGCTACAGCCTACCAAAAAGCGTTGGTGATGTTGTCATGGAGCGGTGCACACACAAGTCTATCGATGATTTCCCACCTTTCCAGCGACCGCCCTCCTACAGACGTTCTTACAGTGGCCTTAGTCGGAGCTTCTAACCACTTTGTACCGGTAAAATACGTCACTCATCCTTAATTTAACGTTTCCTACTTATTTTCACTATAACCTTATAGTAAATTAATTATATGTTGTAGGTATGGTTGGATAAAGACGCCCCAATGCCTCCCATTGTGGGTCTGTGGAGGGACTACCACCGTTTTAGTGTTGATAATTGGGATCAAGCATTTCATCAGTGGATAACAGACTTTCAAAGATATCGTACTGAGTATGGTCGGCCTACCGCATAAGGATCATAATGTAGCTTCATTCGTTGTCATTTTCGTATAACTAGGTCATTTATTATTCATTTAGTATAATTAAACTCAATTTTTTGGGAGAACCCAAAAAACGGAAAATTGATGTGAAGGGTGAAAAGCTAATTGGTCAAAAAATGAACACATTTAATGGAGGTAACAAAAATGCATTTTCATATAAATTGTAAAGCATAATCTGCCAAAGAATAAACTTTGACAAAAAATGCATTTTCGTATAAACTCAAAAAAATTAACACGTTTATATGGGTAAACTACACAAAAATCCAAAGTATAATCTATATGAACGGGAAATTAATTATTTTCACCGATTAACTAAAATTAATAATTTTAGTTAATTGTATAGTTTTATTTATTTTCACCGATTAATTACTTTTTATTAACATAACATGTAGAAGATACGGAAAAAAATTACGAAATGAACGTAATATAAAAATACATAATATATTATGAGGTTAAAAAAATTGTTATAAATAAAAAACAGTAAATTAAAAATTGTTTTAATACATTTGAAAGATAAGAGGGAAAACAAGTGAAATTTGAAAATAGATGAAAACTAGTTGATGACCCGTGCCATGCACGGGGTTGGGTTTATTAAATATTTTTTATAGTATGTCATAAAATTTTTACGTAATGTGACACTAAAAGATTAATACTTTTATATGTTAATATTTATTATAAATAGGAAATACCACAATAATTGAAAGTAGCTATTCAATCTAAATTTGTATGTCAAGTAAAAAATTACATACCTAGTCATATCGGGTTTTGAAAAACTTCTTTATATACAACATTTGTAGTGGTATTCTGAGGACAACCTTGAAGATCACCAATTAAGATCTTCAACCCATTTTTACTTATAACTCTAGAAAATACAACGTAAAGTTGTCCATGAGTAAAAACAGGTTTTGAAAGAAACAAACTCACTTGAGATAGTGATTGTCCTTGACTTTTGTTATTGGTCATGGCAAAACAAACAACCACTGGAAACTGCCTTCTTTGAAATTTGAATGGCAATCGAGTGTCTGATGGTGTAAGTACCATGCATGGAATACATACTCTGTGTCCAATATTGCTTCCAGAAATAATTTCAGCTTCTACAATATGACTCCCAAGTCGAGTGACTATCAATCTGGTACCATTACATAGCCCTGCATATTGGTCAATGTTCCTAAGTAGCATAATGGGAACACCTACCTTCAACTTCAACACCTGACTTGGTATACCAGAAGATCGAATGCCATTGAGGAATTCAACTGAATAAACACTAACATTATCAAAGTCACTTTCATCTGTTTTGCAAATACTATCTGAGCTAAGATACACTCTTTCATCCCCTTGTAGTAGAGACAACATGTATTCATTCACCTTATCAACAATCTCATAGGTGGGTGCAAGAATAGCTCTCTCTCGATAATAGTGAGCAGGATCTTCGATATCCAGAATAGAAGGATATGTAGCTTTAACAATTGTTGGAATTGGTTCAGAAGCTTCAATTATCAACAAATTAGAAGGAATCTCAATAGTTGATTCACCGTCATTTGAGCCGCCTTGATCACCGTCTCCAACTCTTAATATCCATTCTGAAAATTCTTTTGCTTCGGCAACTTCTGATTCTGTACCTCCATGTTTTAGTCTCATATTTCTCGTCAATCTTAGAACCTTGCATGAATTCCATAAATATGAAGAATTTATTGTGGAATAAACAACATCTTGTCTGCTTCCTCCAGGCACTACATGTAGTATTTATCTAAAATCCTCACCAAATACCACAACTTTACCTCCAAAAGGTTGATTCAAGCTATTTGAATTTGAAGATCGTATCACATCCCTCAAAGACTTATCTAATGCTTCAAAGCAAAATTTGTTAACCATTGGAGCTTTATCCCAAATTATAAGCTTGGCCTTTGAAATCAATTCATCGAGTTTTGTACCAGGCTTGATATTGCAGGTGGAGTCCTGGTGAATATGAATAGGTATTGCAAATCTTGAATGAGCAGTTCTTCCACCTGGAATCAACAAGGCCGCAATACCACTTGAAGCAACAGTAAGAACTATTTCACCTCTAGAACGAATAGCAGCAGAAATAGATCTACATATGAATGTTTTTCTTGTTCCACCATGCCCATAGAAAAAGAAAACCCCACCATTGTTTGATTCAACTATAGACATGATTTCATCATAAACCTCTTTTTGCTCATTTGTTAATTTAGAAAGTAAGCTCTGATGCTCAATTATCAACTCTTCTCTATTGTGTCGAAGCTCATCTTGAATCAACTTGTTGAGGCCATATGAAATCAAACTCTGATCAGGTTGCGACATCGATGGAAAATATTTCAAGCTACTTCCATTTTTGTGTAACAACTTTTCTATTTATGCAAGAGCAAAATTCTGCAATTGTTCCTCACTAAGGCATAAATCTGCACAAACAATTCATATTAATTTTAATTAGTTGTAAGAATTTGATAAAAAAAATCATGAGGAAAATTGATAGGATAAAACATTGTTTAGAATTTCTCACATATATGAGATGACAATTGAGCTAATATATATAATTCAATAGATTGTACAAAATCATGATAAAAATCTTATTTCAGCTGGTTATTATCAGATTAAATGGTAGAGCGTTATAGTCTCAAAAGAAAGATAGTTGATACATACTGTTTTTTTAACATAAGTAATTTTATTATACTAAAAGTTAAAAAAATTACGTGAAGTTATTTGGATCTTTTATGATAATGTTGTAACAGGATATTTATCATGATAATGGTTCAAAAAGGCATATTCAAATGTGAATTATTAGATAAATAACAGGATATTTATACAAAACCATACCTCTCATTCGAAGAATTCTTCGTTGATGAGAAAGAATATCATAGGATAATACTTTCCATGTAGATTCCCACACATATTCTGGTCTAGACATACTACCTGACATGAGAAGCATAACAAACAGATTTCGAAGGTAGTTTGCAGTGCCCCAAAAACTTGCTTCCAATATACCATCAATATATTCCTTTTCATCGTCCAATATACCAAGTGCATAGCATGCTTCTCTAAATGTAGGATAAACTGTACCATCCACCGTCCTGATATCCTCATAGCAAGTGGGACCTTTCACATGATTTACCAAAATTCGCAGGTAATATCTTTCTCCACTTCCTGGGGAAGCATGGTAAATTCTACCAACTGTCGTCGACCCTTTATTACGCTTTCTTTTGCTCCATTCCTTGCTATCTTATTTTCATACATAATCTTTTGGAAATTGATAGTAAGCCATATTTCTTGCTTCTACAGAGCTCTTATTATATTCCATCCAAGCCAAAAACATTGAGCCATCTATTCCAGGTCTTTCAATTACAACATCAATAGGATCATCATTATCGAAAACGACACTTTGTTCATCTGGAAGATGAAAACATAACTTTTGCACTGCTGTAGTTCTATGATGAATGCTAAAGGAAAAGAGTCGCCAAATTGCTTCAGGTGGAGATATATACCTGTCGTATAAAACAAATTGTCAAATATTAAAATGTCGTATGCATTATGAGACAACATAATATACATATATATAAACATATCAATATTAGTTTTTATGTCCGTATTAAATATGGATATGATTTTACTCGTTATAATATTAAATAGCTTAACCAAGCCTTGTAAACCAAGTGCAAAACATTAGAGTTATAATAATACACATGCAATTATATTTCATGGTAAACTGGGAATGTAATTATGTACCTGCAATTGTAGTACTCTTTGATCTCATCAACACCGTTAGACATTGATGATGTAACACGATCATGTCCTTTATTTATATACTTGAACAAATATTTGATTGTCTGTGCCTGGTTACACCATTCAACCTGAATTATTAGATAAATAACAGGATATTTATACAAAACCATACCTCTCATTCGAAGAATTCTTCGTTGATGAGAAAGAATATCATCAGATAATATTTTCCATGTATATTCCCACACATATTCTGGTCTAGACATACTACCTGACATGAGAAGCATAACAAACAGATTTCGAAGGTAGTTTGCAGTGTCCCAAAAACTTGCTTCCAATATACCATCAATATATTCCTTTTCATCGTCCAATATACCAAGTGCATAGCATGCTTCTCTAAATGTAGGATAAACTGTACCATCCACCATCCTGATATCCTCATAGCAAGTGGGACCTTTCACATGATTTAACAAAATTCGCATGTAATATCTTTCTCCACTTCCTGGGGAAGCATGGTAAATTCTACCAACTGCCGTCGGCCCTTTATTATGCTTTCTTTTTCTCCATTCCTTGCTATCTTCTTTTCATACATAATCTTTTGGAAATTGATAGTAAGCCATATTTCTTGCTTCTGCAGAGCTCTTATTATATTCCATCCAAGCCAAAAACATTGAGCCATCTATTCCAGGTCTTTCAATTACAGCATCAATAGGATCATCATTATCGAAAATGACACTTTGTTCATCTGGAAGATGAAAACATAACATTTGCACTGCTGTAGTTCTATGATGAATGCTAAAGGAAAAGAGTCGCCAAATTGCTTCAGGTGGAGATATATACCCGTCGTATAAAACAAATTGTCAAATATTAAAATGTCCTATGCATTATGAGACAACATAATATACATATATATAAACATATCAATATTAGTTTTTATGTCCGTATTAAATATGGATATGATTTTACTCGTTATAATCTTAAATAACTTAACCAAGCCTTGTAAACCAAGTGCAAAACATTAGAGTTATAATAATGCACATGCAATTATATTTCATGGTAAATTGGGAATGTAATTATGTACCTGCAATTGTAGTACTCTTTGATCTCATCAACACCGTTAGACATTGATGATGTAACACGATCATGTCCTTTATTTATATACTTGAACAAATATTTGATTGTCTGTGCCTGGTTACACCATTCAACCTTCATCATCGAGAGTTGTTATTTCCACAAACTCCTTTGGATAGTGCTTCTTGCATTTGCCACCTTCCATACATGGCGAATTCATATTAAATGATCCACACGGGCCATGGATCATACGCTCAGTTACAACACGGAAGAGAGCAGGATCATTCACTGGATCTGGAATCTCAGCATAAATTATTTTGTCAATATTATCAAAACTTGAAGTTGTATCCGTTCGATCCAAGAAGAGAAGAATATGAGCATGGGGTAGTCCTCTTTTCTGAAACTCAACAGTATATATCACTGCAATTTACATATAATATCAATTAAAACCATTTCTTTACCAGTGATAACATCCTTATTATTGTATAGAGTTCTATTCCACATATGCAACACACGAACTCGAATCTTCCAAGTGACATTAGTCTTTAACTTGAGATCTTCAATGAAGTGTACATTTTCAACCATTGTATCTTTAGATGAAGAAGAAGAGGTTTTTGGAGAGTAAACTAATAAGACTATAAATTAGGGTGAAATAAGTACATTTATAGAGAGTTTAAATAAAGAGAGCTTGATATACAATACAATAAAAATATATATAAATTATCTTATTTTTTACCAATAGGTAACCTATATTCTAAACTACCTTTGATAATGAAAAGTAAGATTTTTGTTCCTAAAGATAGCTTAACGCACAAATATTAAGAAGGCTAACCGATGTAAGAGAAAATATAGGGAATTTTACTTAGTTATAGATTCGGACTAAGTCTCCAACTGTAAGATTTTTTAAGATTTTCTATATGGTAATTTTACTTAGTTATAGATTATAGGATTAGATTAGATTGATAATAAATAAAAAAAGATATATGTAAGAGAAAATATATTATTATATAAAATTATTATATCTTATACGTAGAATGTGTTATTAATATTTGCTGTAAGATTTTTTAAGATTTTCTATATGGTAATTCTACTTAGTTATATATTATAGGATTAGATTAGATTGATAATAAATAAATAAATATATATGTAAGAGAAAATATATTATTATATCTTATACGTAAGGAAAGTGTTATTAATATCTTAAGCAAATTATATCTTTTTTTTTGGGTAAAAATAAGATATTTATATCTATCTCTCTAATATAATTATTATTGTAGATTAACTAAGAAGATAATATCTTCTTAGTTAAATTATCTCTAAAACAATTTCCTATTTTTATCTCTAATAATTCGAATTTACTATTTTTGAAGTGAAATAATAAGATAAAACTTTTATATTGTCAAAGTTAAATTAGTTTTAAATAGTTATGGTAAAAATATTTATTATTTAGTTTTAAATTAGTATATATATATATATAGATAGTTATGGATTTATTAGTTTTGGTAAAAATAATTATTATTTAGTTTTAAATTAGTATATATGTATAGATAGTTATGGATTTATTAGTTTTTAAATCATAAATATTTATTATTTAAAAAATTCGAAATTACTATTTTTAAAGTGAAATAATAAGATCAAGTTTTTATATTGTAAATATTATTTAGTTTAAAATAGTTATGGTAAAAATTCAGAAATAAGATAAGAAGAATATAATTATTATTTAGTTTTAAATAGTTGTGAAAATAAATAATAAATAAGATATTAATTATGAAAATAAACAATAAGATAAGATTAATAAATAAGATATTAGTTATGGAAATAAACAATAAGATAAGATATCGTATGATGTGGCGGGTAATGTGGCGGATGAGGTGGCATAGCTCAGAGGCAGACACATAGGCAAATTAAACATGGTGACGACACGTATGCGAATTGAATATGAGACCGACACGTAAGATATAGGCTTCTGCTTTAGTATATATATAGATATTGAAAGAGACAAATTTTTTTTTTTTGATGGTAAGAAAGAGACAAAATTTGAAAGAGATGAAAAGACCAAAAATTTGAAAGAGGAAAAAAGAGCCGGATCGAAAGAAAACCAAAATGAAGAGCGGGAAAAAAATTGAAACTGGGAAAAGCAAGAGAACACGGACGGAAGAAAACCAAAAATAAAATAAAAAATAGTAGCGGTGACCGCTGCATTTTGTATTTTGGGGAGCCGCTCGCCAGATTGCCAATGTGGCAAATCGGACGGCTCCCGTTTTTTTTCTATTTTTTATTTGGTTCGTTCGATTTATTCCTCTCTCGGATTGTCACCTATACACCCGATTTAATTTTCATTTTTTTCCTATAAATACCCAATCCATTCAACTCTTAAACTCACAATTCAACTCTCACTTTCTACTATCTCTTTCACACTTTTTTTTTTTTGATAAAGTAAGAATTCAAAGTTAAACTTCGAGAGGCCAGAAACTGGCAACCGGAATTACCGGCAATACAACAACACTTAGAAGCAAAAACAAACAACAAAGGAAATAAACTAAGGCAAGATAAAGCAAACTAGCCTAGAAATGTGGTGAGTAAAGCACAAACAACTGCTGCGCCGCCGGAAGGATGGTCATCCTCTACCAAGTCGGAACTACAACTCGATTCATCATCAAGACAAGCTTCATCAACCAAAGAGGGTCACCCAACAGAACCGAAAAAAAAAACGAGGGCTCAAACGAAACCCAAATTTTATCATCCTTCTTCTCACCCCCAAACCACCACTGTAAACAACTTCAAAACAAAAAACAGAGGAATCGAAACCCAAACAAGAGGAGGGCAGGAAAGAGAAAGAGGCGGGAGGGGGTTCGCCGGCGTCTTCCCGGAGAAGGCGAAGCAGAGAGAGGCGTGAGGCGGCGTCTTCCCGGCGAAGGCCCAATTCTTCAATGCCAACTCATCGCAGCCATCGGCGGCGGCGTCGGGGGCTCGGACGGAGCGGGAGCTCAGTGCGGAGCCGGGGCTCGGTCGGAGCGGAGGGAATGGTTCAGACCATGGCGGGATCTGGGCTTGGTGCTCTCGGACCATCGAAGACAGCAGCGTCGACGGGGGCTCGGAGCAGAGCGGGGGCTCGGTCGGAGCGGCGGGGGTTGGAGATCTCTGCATCAGCCCAGCCAAAGCTAGGGCCGGCTCACGGCTCCCTTGGGAGCATTTGTTGTTCGTTTTTCACACTCTCATTTTAAACTCTCTTTCACACTCTTATTTAGTCTCTCCTAATACAAGATGCCTCCAAAAGACGTCAATCAAGGGGGAGGACACTCATCATCATTATGGGTATGTTTTATTCTATATTTATATTTGATATCTATATTTAGAAGAAAAAAAATTGTTAGAAATTTTAAACATAGGTTAGACATTTATGTAGAGACTAAAATGATTAGAAATATTTTGGACTTAGGCTCGCCATAAATTGATATTATTTTGTTAACTTAGATTTTTTGTTCCATAATTTCCGTTATAATTTTGGGACTCGTCATTTAGCATAGTAGCATAATAAACTAAATTTAAAAATAACTAGAAATACTTTGGACTTAGGCTCGACATAAATTAATATTATATAGTTTTAATACTCGTCATTTAGCATATATCATAATAAACTAAATTTGGTTAATACTTAGAAAAAATAATTAGAAATATTTTGGACTTAGGCTCGCCATAAATTGATATTATTTTGTTAACATAGATTTTTTATTCCGTAATTTCCGTTATAATTTTAGTACTCGTCATTTAGCATAATAAACTAAATTTAAAAAATAACTAGAAATACTTTGGACTTAGGCTCGACATAAATTAATATTATATAAATTTAATACTCGTCATTTAGCATATATCATAATAAACTAAATTTGGTTAATACTTAGAAAAAATAATTAAAAATATTTTGGACTTAGGCTCGCCATAAATTGATATCGGATTGTATTTATTATATAGAATTTTTGCACTATCGGATTGTATTTACTATATAGATTATATATATAGCACTATCATAATAATGTTTTTTTAAATTAATGTAAATGTTGTTAGAGAACATTCTCAAGGGGGATTGGCTTTGGGGGTTTCAAACACGTCTCTGACCGCGGAGTTACACAATCGGCTCGCGCTCGGAACGAAGCGCAAGGGAATCAAGAGAGGCAACATGAGGAGCAGACGGACCTCCCTCACGTTTCTGGGCATGATCATGCCCAAAGCGCATCACCGCCCCTACCTACCCATCAATCATGGACCGCCCCTCGAGCTAGCACAAGTGATGTTCCCTCGAGGCATACAGCGGCCTCCGACAATAGCAGATGGAGGACACCATCCAGGCAGATATTTTCTAGCATGGAAACCAACAGACCTTCATCCTCAAGGTTGAGCCGCTCTGCCAGCACTAGACACGACCAAGAGTCATCTAGTGCATCCTCCTCTCGTGCAACTGCTTCCCATGGAACTACCAATATAATGGGAGAACATACGAAGGGTGACATTCCATACGGTGGGCCTGAGGATCGCCCGCTGCTATGGGATTACGACACGCACGTAGTAGGATTTGTGTATGGGGATGACGATGAGGGACCTTACTTAAGTGTCGACTTTAGTGCTTACCATATCCATTTTTGTAATACTTGTCTTAATATTTTATTTATGCATGCACGTCCTAATTTTTATTATATTTAAACCTTTATGTTATAGAAAAATAAATGCTTAAGGGCGCTGACACGGTCAAAGGCCCTAGATTTCTGGACTAAAAAAATCGCGACGGATAACAATGCAGAGTGGTATAGGCTGGCAGCTCGCAGCGGCCTCCTTGTACTTTTGAATCTGAAGTACAAGGGGATGGACAATGCCCTCATATCGGCCTTCGTGGAGCGATGGCACCCGGAAACAAACAGTTTCCACTTTCCATGGGGTGATATTACCATTACACTCCACGATGTCTTTAAGATCATGAAAATGCCAATCCAAGGTCGTGCTGTAAATACACCATTGGATAAAGTCGAAATAATTGTAGATATCACCTCAAGGCTGAACATTCCAATAGAAGTGGTAAAAAGCGCCTCATCGTCATCTGGTTTTAAGTGGCATGATCTGAATAAGATTTTGACGACCACTGGGCAATCCGACAGTGTTATAGCCTTCGGGTTTCTGGTCGTTTTGCTTGGCAGCACTTTGTTTCCCGACAAGTCGGGGAACAAAATCAAGCTCCGATTATTTCAGCTGCTATGGGATCACAATGCCACAGGGCAATACGCTTGGGGTGCAGCTACGCTTGCGTACTTGTACAGAGAGCTCGGTACGGCAAGCCGTGCAAATGCCGCTCAAATATCTGGTTGTCTTTTGCTTCTTCATGTAAGGATCCAAAACTCTTTCGTTTATTGTCATCTCAAATAATTATTTCCCCAAGTTTACTTGCCTAAAGTTTGCTTATTTTCGTGTAGGACTGGATTTGGAGCTATTTTCCAAAGTTTAGGGGCCACTTGAATCTGTCTCAGAATGACCCGAGAAATGAAGGTCCACTGGCGGCCCACATCGATCCTCGATCGCCGAAAGAAGGATGTAGCATCAGGGTCAAGGAAATGAGGCTTTCACTGGACTTATTACGACCTGACGAGGTACTATAATTTTTCTAACGAGAAGAGAATTTCACTATTCATTTTACATTGGTTTTCATTTAAATTTATACGACACAAGCTCAAACTCTTATGTGTACAGGTCGTATGGATGTCGTGGGACAATGTCGAACTATGTCACTACCGCACATCGATGTACAGAGGAACCCTGAGGTGCATGAAATTCAGTGAACCTTACATGCCTGATCGAGTGACTCGTCAATTCGGTAAGGTTCAACCGATTCCCATTGACCCGATTCGCCCCAAGAGTAGAATCAGAAAAATGCACCTCAAGAGTTACAAGGCGGAGTTCTTTCCCACAGACGACCATTGGGATGACTTGCCCAACTACCAATCCCCGATTCTGACACTACCCAATTGTTCCACAAGCACGCAGACGGTGGATGGCTACGTTTCGTGGTTGCAACCTCTTTCCCATCCTTACATGTATGCAGATTCCAAGAATATGATGGAAAACGAACATCCCGTGCCCGCATACATAGAATCCGTTATCAAAATTAACAATATACAAGGGATAGTTAACGAGACCCTGCACCAGTTGGATGCAATGCCAGACATGAATATCGCAGTAGCGGCGCTTAAGCGGATCCAAGCGCTTGTGAATGTCCAACCGGTTGAAGCTCCGATTGCAGAGGCTGCTGAACCAGAAGGATATGTCCCAGTTCCCGAAACACAATACGAGGAGCACGAGACATAGTATGGGCCAACCACGGGTCCAAGTACAGGTGGAGGGTATCGGGCTCCATACTTCGGCCAAAGATTTGGGCAAGCATTCCAAGGCCCATCGTTCGCACCGTCGGCTGGAGGTCCAAGCTTTGGGCAAGCATTCTAAGGCCCACCGTTCGAGCCGACGACAGGAGGTCCAAGCTATGGGCAAGGATACCAAGGCCCACCGTTCGGAGTGCCGATAGGGTTCGGGGGACAGTACGGGGAAACGAGTGGATTCATGGATTTACTTAGGTCTGGCCAAGGGTACAGGCAGTACGGGGAAGTGTATCCTCCAACGTATGGGACAGGTTTTGGGCAAGGGTATAAGGGGCCGTATGTGAGAGGGAATGAGGGGAACAATTGAATATCTTTTGTATAACCCTAAATCCAAATTTTATGTACTTTATTTCAATTAGTATTTTCATTTTCCTTTTCCTTTCTGTGTAGTATATAAATCCATAATTTAACTCTAACACTCACACAAAACCACTATTTTTTTTAACGATATAATTTATATTTAAAAAAACGTTTATTCAAATGTATGAATTTTCTTATATTTTTCAAATATTCGCATAAACACTCGTAAAAATAATACCCCAAAAGAATAATACCACTTAATTTATATTTAACAATTTTTTTTTAAAAAAAAATTAACGACTTTTCAAGCCGTTGTTTTTTTAAGAAGAAAAAAATATTTTTAACGGCTTTTAAAGCCGTTACTAATTTAAAAAACAAAAAAAACAAAAAACAAAAGTGTAATGGTGATAGTCACTGTTGTTAATTTAGAAAATGAAAAAAAAGTGTAACGGTGATACTCACCATTGTTTAATTATATAAAAAAAATTAAGTAACGGTGACTATCACCGTTGAAATCAACAACCTGCACATTTTCCAACCCATTGGAAGTAGTAATCCCCAAGTATTTTGATAGTTAAATATACTTTCTGGTCTTCAAACTTGTGCATATGACATTAGCAAGTAGTGAAGATCCTTACTACAAATAGTTGTTTAGTAATATATGCTTATATTTGTTACATAGTTGACTGCCCTAATTTACTAAAAAATATATTTTAACTATAATTGGTGCTTCATTAGATAATATATGCTTTTGACTACTTACACATATGTAATATATATATATATATATCATTTTTGAGATTATTATATAATAGTCATATAACATATTAGGTCACGTATACAAATTTCTAATTATAATGTTGAATCTTACGATTCAAGATCCGATTGTACGATCCACTTCCAAAGACCCCTGACCGATCCGATCCTATAATTTCGATCGTGATAACCTTTGTTACTACATCAACCGTCATTATAATAAGTTATTTTGTTAAAATCCAAGTATAACAATTAATTATGTGAATTAAGTCCTTTCATTGTAAGGTGTACTTAGTTTGGCATGCTTAAAATTCTTGTACATACGTTAACACATATTAAGAATTACATTATTCAGGAATCTATCAGGATATATTTGAGTAGTTATTTCACAAACCGTCAATATAGTTGTAATATCTGAGTTTTTATTATATTCTTTATATAGAAAAATTTCATATATTATAAGATTGTATTGTGTGCGAAATTATCCTTTAGGTAATTTTGATCTTTAGCGTGGAGGTTAGGTTTGATAGAGATAAATTTATTTAGAGATTTTGAATAATTATTTTAGATAAACTAATTTAATAATTTATATTTAATGATAGAGTATTTTCTATTATACTCTATTCTTTAATTTTAAATACCTCTAATCCTAATCTAAACACTGACCTAAACTTACGCTTATACATACTCCCTAAACTACTACTCTGCCGCATCATTCCATTTTTTAATTCTCCAATCTGCCTTTTATACTCCTCCAAATCTCCTATTTAGTTTGTCTTCCATCAAGTGACCGCCATCATCATCATTGTTTTGTTTTTGGTCCAAACTGCGGTTAGTCATCTATATATATTGTAATTTCTCTTATCGATATATATACCTCTGAGAATCATTCTCTAAGAGAGAACTAAGAACAAATCACAATCATTCACGTAAGTTAGTTGGTAGAGGTTGATAGGCGCGCGTGTAAAGTAAAAAAAGAAGAAGCCAGCGTGTGTTTGTACGGAGGACATCAGTACAAACATTCAAGGATACTTAAATGACAGTTCATGGACTTTTTCTCTCAATTGTTTCCAGCATTTTACATCCATGTTCAAAGACATCAGTACAAACGTTCAAGGATACTTAAATGACAGTTCATAGACTTTTTCTCTCAACTGTTTCCAGCCTTTTACATCCATGTTCAAGGACATCAGTACAAACGTTCAAGGATACTTAAATGACAGTTCATGGACTTTTTCTCTCAATTGTTTCCAGCCTTTTACATCCATGTTCAAGGACATCAGTACAAACGTTCAAGGATACTTAAATGACAGTTCATGGACTTTTTCTCTCAACTGTTTCCAGCCTTTTACATCCATGTTCAAGGACATCAGTACAAACGTTCAAGGATACTTAAATGACAGTTCATGGACTTTTTCTCTCAACTGTTTCCAACCACAAACTCTGGGCATTATTCTCGTTGACATGCTCAATAATGCCCATCACTACTTCAAAGGCCCCTCTCTCCCTGTTTCAGTGCTTCTACTTGCTAGATCTATTTCTTCCTTCCTCTCCGATCAACAAGAAAGCTCGCTAATCTCCTTTTTCCCGTTGAAATCGAAACTAGGTTTTACATTCAACGACGAGTTAAACTTCGTCCATTCAATCGACTTTGAGAAATCTCTTCCTCTTTCACTCATTTCCTGTGTTCATGTTCTTGGCGAATTTCCGATCTACAGAGACTGATTACGCGAGAGCTTCCCTTTAATGGCTTCTGCCGGTAATCCGAACAATCAAGGCGGCGGCGGAAGCGGCGGCGGTGCCGTCGGTCTGTTTGATATCAACAATTTCTTCAAGCCTCCTGCGAATTTGCCCGCTCAAAACCATAGCAATTTGGGGACATCCGAGTTCCCTCCTTCTCCATCTGCATCCTATCCTTGTACATGAAAAAGAAAACGATTCAACGGAAACAAATAGGAGGAACACATCTCTCTTACCATTTTTCCCAAGGATCAAATGAGTTGCTCAAACGCGGTAGGAAGCTTTTGAATCCTGAAAGGGGAATTCAGAAGAAGCGTGGTAAGCGCTTTTATCCCAACCGGCCGATCGGTTGCTAATCAACGGTCTAGGTTATTTCTTAGTTCTCTCCTAATATATTGTCCTTATGTGAAGCTTCTCCTACTATTCCGGTATACGGTCAACTTCACTTTAACTGATGTGTATTACTTGTTATTGAGGTTGATCAGACAAAGTTACTGAGCTTGGAAACTAATGCAAATTTTACATGTGATATAGGCCTTATAAAAAAACATCCATGTGAAAGTTTGGATAATTTGGATGAATAGAATGATAATTTAAATTCAGAGAAGTTGTTTCAGTGTTTTCGGATTTCTAGATTGAGTGCTGAACTTTGAAAATTCATAATTATTGTTGGGCCCAGAATATTCTGATGGGCCGTGCATAGCAAACTAGGCCGCCTCACATTGGAAGTGGGCCAAGTAGCTTGAGATGAGCACCAAATACTTGTCAACGCATAAACCCGACCGATCTCGAAAATCTCGCCCAAGCCGTAACGGCCCGATCTTCAGCAACGGCGGCCGATTCAAGTGCGAATTAGAAGCCTCCTTAATAACAAGATCCCGAGGATTATGCTCAAGAATTAAGGGGAAGATTCCATACAAATGGTAACAAGACCGACGAAGAAGAGGATCCGATAAATAGGTCACAAAGAGGCTCAAAAAGGGGACGACTCAAGTCACAGAGATACCCATTATCTCAGCTCTCAAAGGCTTACTGGCATACTTGTTCTCGTTTAGCTCTTTTTGGCAATAGTACTCGATCGCCAAGGTGATCAGCTCTACTTTGTAGGGTTTAACTAGGAAATATGTGCCATTTGTATGGGTTTAGAGCATAAGTTAGGAGAATGAAGTTCAGGAGAAGGAATGTTGATTTGGTGGTTTCAAGAGCTTAAATGAAGACTTAAGAAGATGGAGGAGAAAGCCACAAAAGAAGACCGAAGAAGAAGCTGAAGAAGAGCAACAAAAGCATTTCCGCGGGCGCGGAAAGGATCGCCGCGGTCGCGGAATATTGCAAGAAGCAGCGAAGCTCCAGAAAGTTTTCCGCGGTCGCGGATTTCTAGCTGCGGTCGCGGATACTGTTCATCAACGCGGAGCCGAGATTTCGTTTTGTCCGAGTTTTGTTTATTTTATTTCATGTTTATTTCTTTTCTTTTATTTCCGGTTATTTCCTTTTAGATATTATTTCCTATCTTATGGAAATTAGGTTTTGCTAGGTTTATATTCTTCTTTTCATTAGCAGCCTATTGATTTATTCAAGTTTTACACATTATCGTTCAGTTTTTCCTTTTGACTTTTTGTGTTTTGAAGACTATGAATAACGAAGCAACTTTTGCTTAGTCCGACAATTGAAGCCTTCGTTTGTATTTGGTTGTGAGATTATAACTCTATTTTCTTTCCTTTGATTATATCTTTTCTCTTTGTGCTTAATCCCATTGATTCTTGGTGATTTGACTGGACTGATCACCTAGTTGATATTAGTAATTATCTATTGATAGGGTTTGGATATTTCTGGTTGAAATCCCTTATCTTGTGTAGCAAACATGATACTCTAGGACTGGTTGGACTAGTTTATTGTGAAGAGAATTGATTACGTGTTAAATACTGACGGGTTGTTTAGTATTGCATGTCTCCTGGTTAATTCATATGCTTACTGCTGCTGTTAGATTAAATCTTGATGGTTTCTTTATTGTTTAATAGTTAGGGTTACCAAGACTAGTTGGACTGATAACTATTTCAGAATAGGGACATGAATATTCATAGGAAGGAATTGAGATAATCTAGGATCAACCAATCAAATGAATGGTGAATATTTGTCTGGCTAAGTTATTTCTCACCAATTGATTACATCCTTTGCTTTTATTTACTTTGTTACATTGATTACAATCCAAAACCCCCCTTTTGTTACTATTGACATACAACTGTTGCACTTAGAAAGATTGCTACCTCCCTGTGGGAATCGACCCTTGCTTGCCTACTATACTTAGTTAGGTTTTTGAGGATTACTTTGATAGGCATAACGACTTTAGCCTCATCAAATTTGGCGTCGTTGACGGGAAAAAAAGTTTTAATTTTTCTTTGTGTTTGTTTGTGTGCCAACTCTTGTGTGGACCTATCTTATGGTCCACACCCGTGCTACTGACTCTCCACTTTTAGATCTTGATCCAGAGATTGAAAGAACACTTTCCTGCAACCGTAGAGCAGCACGTACACAAAATGAGATGGCTGAAGAAGCACCAACTTTGAGGCAGTTGACTGCCCCGAATCTAGAGCAACAATCACTAGTTGTGCAGTTTCCAGAGCTGGCGGATGGCGTGAATTTTGAGCTCAAATCTGGGTTGATTCACTTATTGCCCCACTTCCATGGGATGAGTGGAGAAGACCCCAACAAGCATCTTTCTGAATTCCACGTTGTCTGCAGCAGTATGAAGCCCAAGAATATTATTGAGGACCAGATCAAGCCGAGGGCCTTTCCTTTCTCTCTAAAGGATTCGGCCAATGATTGGTTCTACTACTTGGCCCCAAAAAGCATAGACACATGGGCTAAAACGAAGAAAGCTTTCCTGGAGAAGTACTTTCCTGCAACGAAGCTCAATAGCATGAAGAGGAATATTAGCAACATAGAGCAGCATGCTACTGAGACGTTGTATGAGTACTACGAGAGGTTCAAGAGGTTGATCTCAAGCTGTCCCTACCATGGTTATTCTGACCAAGACCTCGTACTTTATTTGTATGGTGGACTTCTTGATGACGAGCGCAGGATGGTGAACGCAACCTGTGGTGGAAATATTCTGAATAAGACGCCAGCTGTAGCTTTTGAGATATTCTTTGAGCTATCCGAGGGCTCAAGACAGTTTAGTAAGAGGGCGGGCGCCCAAACAGTTAAGGCCGCAGACTCTCAGCCATCGTCCTCAATACTTTCTGAAATGGCTGAGATGAAGGAGATGATGAGGAGGTTTATGATGAAGGGCAACCAACAGCAAGTCAAGTCTTGTGGAATCTACTATGACACGATGCACCCTACTGATGCGTGTCCCACGCTGCAGTAACCCATTGCTGAAGTGAATGCTATTGGAGGTCTCGGTCCTCCTAGACCGAGATATGACCCGTACTCTAACACTTACAATCCAGGGTGGAGAGATCACCCCAATTTGAGATACGGAAACCAGCAGAATCCTCCTCAGGGTCATGATAATCAAGAGTTTCACCAGAGGCCACCATAATTCTTACAGCAGCAACAACAATTTCAGCGGCATGGAGGTCAACAACAACAATAATTCAGAGCCCCTTATGATCCTAGACCTCAAGGCCAAGGCGCAAGTTCATCTATGTCCAGTGATGACATGATCAAATCTCTCGCTCAGAGCGTATTGACGTTGGCAAACAATATGGTCCAACAACATAGTGCTCTCGCTCAGAATGTATCGACGTTGGCAAACACCATGGTCCACCAAAATCAAGAGATGAAGTCTAGCATTCAGAACTTGGAGAAGCAAGTGGGGTAGATCTCTCTGGCCGTGAGCAAACTGGAGGCCCGAGATTCGGGAAAACTACCATCTTAAACGGTAGCCAACCCGAGGGAGAATGTCTGTGCGATGACACTGAGGAGCGGAACACAAATGGAGGAAGTTCGAGGGCAATAGAAAGATTTCCGCGACTGCGGAGAGGGCAGCCGCGACCGCAGAATTATACCTGAAGGCGGTGATTTTTCCGAGAATTTTCCGCGACCGTGGACGGATTTCCACGACTGCATTTTTTTTTTGGAGAAGGTGAATTTTCTGAAGACGAGCCGCGACCGCGGAATACAATCCGCGACCGCAGAAAACTCCCTGAAGCCCCAGATTTTCCCGCTGATGTTGAAGACGATTATGTTCGTCCTGTTTTCCCTCCGCTCGACTCGCTGAAGCCACCCACACCCTTTCCTGAGGCACTGAAGGAATCCAGAAGGCTGGAGAATGACAAGGAACTATTCGAAACCTTTAGCAACTGTGAGGTAAACATTCCTTTGATCAAGCTGATTAAGAGCATTCCTCGTTATGCAAAATTTTTGAAGGAATTGTGCAAGATTAAGAGAAAGAAAGAAGTGAAAGTGAAGAAGAAGATCCAAGTGAGCAAGAATGTCTCCCTTATGCTGCAAAAGCGGTTGCCCAAGAAGTGCAACGACCCAGGCATGTTCAGTATTCCCTGCAAGATAGGTGACACCACGTTCGATAGAGCCATGCTGGATTTGGATGCATCTATAAATGTACTGCCTCTCTCACTGTACGAGTCTTTAGAGCTTGGGCCATTACAGAAGACTGGGACTGTGATTCAATTAGCAGATTCGTCCTATGTGTATCCCAAAGGAGTGGTGCATGATGTTCTGGTAGAAGTTGATAAGTTGATTTTCCCTGCGGATTTCTTTGTGATGGATACGGGGCAAGACAAGCATGCAACCCCTGTGATGTTGGGTAGGCCATTCATGAAAACGGCAAATACAAAAATTGATGTGAGGGCCGAGCACAACATTGATGATGCAAAGAGACACCCTCCTAATTATGACCCCAAGTGTTCGGTTGATGTGAGCAACCCAAGTTGATTTGAAGAGCATCATGTCGAGCCACGACAATAACCAAGGCGCTGCTCGGGAGGCAACCCGAGGTATGTAATTCCTTTCATGTCTTTTCGTTTCTAGCTTTCATTTTTGTTGTTTCGTTTTTGTTTTAGACTAACCTACAGGTAGGAGACCCGAAGCCAAACTTAGAAGAAGGTGTTCAATTTCGCCACTGTAAGTCCCCCAAAAAATCGAAAAAAAAAATCGGCGATTTTCCGCAACCGCGGCCTTATACCCGCGATCGCGGCCCAACTGTCTGAGATTTTCTACGCGAGACGGTGCGCATCATGCTGCCAAGGAGGAGTTCATTTGCCCCACATTTTTATTTGGCACCGATGATGGCCCGACTTTCGACAGCTGATGAGGAGGAACGACAGAGCCCACAACACGATTACATTCGGGCTCATATTCTATATTCATTGAAGGTCGTGCAACCCCGTTTCCTTGATATGCCACTTATCTTACAGTGGATTTATTTGGTTGCATGTGGAGTTTGCTTGAGAAGGACCACCGCAACACCAGCGACATGTGTTTTCACTGTTTTACCGCCAGCACCAACAACGAAGTCCAAGCCCCCTCGGCGACGGTGTGAGTACTTTTCTGCTTTTCCCTGTGCTTCATCTTTTAGTCTTCTATTACATTGAGGACAATGAAATATTTAAGCATGTGATAGCTCCATGACCCCCTCGATGACGGCAAAGGACGAAGAGGACGCAATGAAAGTGCGCTCGAATGGCCCGATAACAAGAGCTCGCACAAGGGCAATGGAGCGAGCAACACAATCATTAGTCTCGCGGGCGCATGCAAGTGACGCGGGTTCATCTAGTCCTAAATGGGTCCTTCTCTTGACCTATGAAGGATTAGGTGAGGTCCCGCCTTAGTCGACGCCGGATGAGAAAGCATCAGAATGTCGTTCAGTAGAAGTGCATGGTTTGCTGCAAACCGTGCGGTGTTGCATGCAAACCGTGCACCAGCAAAATTTAGAGTTCTCAGTTGAACTGCACGGTTTGCTGCAAACCGTACGGTGTTGCATGCAAACCGTGCGGTGTTGCATGCAAACCGTGCGGTGTTGCATGCAAACCGTGCGGTGTTGCATGCAAACCGTGCGGTGTTGCATGCAAACCGTGCACCAGCCAAAACATTGCTTTCAGTTGAACTGCACGGTTTGTAACAAACCATGCGGTTGTGTTACAAACCGTGCGGTAGTCCTGACGCGGCGCATATTATTTTTCCGAGATCTTTTCTTTTAGGAAATATTATTTTGACGGTATTTAAACTTAGAAAACCCTAGTTTATAAACTTGATGTTGATTTGAGTAGTAAAGTTGAGTATGCTCCTTCCTTGAATCTCACATCCAAACCCTTCGATCCCACGGATCAAACTATCCCGTAGCTCGTCGCTTCGAGCAATCAAATCAAACTTTGTCTCTTCGGTGTCTTGCGATCATCACTTTGATCTCTACGTTCATATCTTTGAACGAGTTTGAAGGCTATCTCTTTAGCCCTAGGAAAGCCATCACTTTGGCTATGGAAGAGAAGGATTCGACTACAAGCTTGAGGAACCAAAGATCCTGCGTTGCAAACGACACTTCAAGGGTTGTTCGCATCAACTGGCATCAGAGCCTATCCAAGCTAAGTTTGTTCTTCTCTCTTATTGTGATTCCTTGCAATTTTCCGCTTGCAAAACCCAGATTTTTTTTCCTCACCACCATCATTCACCGGAACCCTAGCCGTGACAACCACCACCAACACACCACCACCACCGTCCGCCACCACCACCCCCTTCCGCCACTTCTCTCTCACAGCTACAACCCTAATTTCCTTAGGTTTTGGTTACTTTTCCAACAACCCTAATCTTTATCCTTCTAGCACTATCTTGTTTCCTTAATTGCATACTTGATTTCCTTGTTTCTTGTTGCTTAAGTCTTGCTTTATCTTTGGATTAATTGCTAGATTAGTTGTTCGATTTAATTCCCTCATAGTTGCTTTGTCTCTTCTTTCTTCTCCTACACTTGCTTGTGTGGTTCTTTCTTGCTTGATTCGCCATCATATCAAAAAAAAAAATACAATGTGACCGTATAAACAAAAACATACATACTATTCTCACCTTCCATCAAACAAAACAAAAAGGTTTGGGAAGATGGAAGCCTCAAACACAAAAGAAACAATAGAAAAGGCAGAGAACGCACCATACGGTCATACTCCATTTTCTCTTCTTTCATGTCTCTATGCAACTCTCTTTGAAAAGGGCAAAATTTTCAACTCTCTTGTGATTAATTCTGAGAAACTTGATTTGATATGCTTGCACTTGGAAATTTGTGTGTTGTTTGGGACTTGATTTGCTAGTTCTTGCTTTGTTGCCTTCCGTTCAAGCCTCCCTCTCCTCACGAGCAACCAAAATTAGTACGCCTATCGGAAAAAATTTTGGTTCACTTTTGAGACAAGGACTTGACTTGGACTTGTTCTTTGGGTTGGTGCAACTTACTCCTTGTGTTATATGCTTCGTATAGGTACTATAGAGGTTCCTACGACAAGCCACTCTCCTTCTACGGGCAACCGAAGCCCCGGACACATGGACTCCGCCTATGAGCAACTTGATCACCTTCATGCTGCGAATGACTCGCTTCATGCTGCGAATGATTCGCTTCATGCTGCGAATGACACCATGCACGCTTCAAATTAAGATCAAGCCCGACAACTCGCCGCGTAGGCTGCTGAGCTTGCTCACCTTCGTCGGGCCATGGGTGACATGAAGTTGCCCACGTCCGACCACATGTTGAACCCTACGGCCACAACCAGCCAACCACTGAACCGCAAGGGTAAGGGCGCCTTATCTACCCCGTATGATCGCCTTCGCTCTCAAATCGACGGCTACCCTCCTAAGCGTGACGCATCCCACGTACGGTACAATCCCACCTCTGCTCCTAGAGATGAGGATTACTCCTCGGGTCCCTCCCGTCGTCGTGTTCGCGTTTCCAAGGACCCTCTCCCTTATGTCAACACCAATGATCGTCGGGAACGAGGCCGCCAACATACGCGGTTTGACGATTCTGAGTCCGAGCTTGATGACGACGTTGACCGTGCTTCAGACCACTCCCGGGACAGATTTGAAGACAATGAGGCATATGAGTTGGACCGCCATGCGGAGCTGCGTCCCGCGCGCCATGGCTATCGTCGCCACACACTAGAACGACGCCGACCGAGCCCAGGGCGCTATGGACCGCGTCGCCCCGACATTAAGGTAAAACTCCCAAACTTTTTGGGTGAATTTGATCCCCTTAAGTTTCTTGATTGGAAGCAGTCCATGGAGTATGTTTTGAATCATTATCGCTACCCGGAAGAGGAACGGGCTGCAATTGCCGCTTTGCACTTCGACGGCGCCGCCAAGGCTTGGTGGCATCATTTCTGCGCTGACCGTGAGCATCACCGTGAGTGTCCAGTCACTTCTTGGCTCCATCTTATGCGGATCATGCGAAAGAAGTATGTCCCCGAGGACTTTACTTCCGAAATGCGCCTCAAGATACAACTAGCGGCCCAAGGTAACTGTTCTCCCCTTGATTTTTATGCTCAACTTGAAGAATTATCCCATAAAGCAGGTATTCATCACACTGACGAGGACTTTCGGAGCATGTTCCTTCGTGTCCTGCATGATCCTATTAGAAACCAACTTCGAGTGCTTCACATTCGAGACCTCCAAAGGTGCGCACATACGGCACAAGAGATATGGTCGCAAGCTCAAGCGGCTAAGAGAACGTCTTGGTCTCAGCCTCACACAAGGTATGGCTCTAACCCTATGTCAAGTTCCCCTTCTATTGATGTGCGTTCCTCATTATAGTCCGCTCCCGCGACTACAATGCCGGCGCCGGCCACTGGGCCGAGCAATACACCGGCGTGCGTCAAATAGCCACAGCAGCGTCGAGCGCCTCCTGTCGATGATAAGGCATGGAACAAGGTCTGTTTTAAGTGCCAAGGGCGTGGCCACATACAGCGGGACTGCCCCAACAACAAGCGCGTCCTCTTCTCGACCACCTCCGGCTACGAGTCTTTTGACGAGGACACCCCCGACGCCAGGCCGGTTTTTGACACCTACGGCCATGAGGAGGAGGAGGAATTGGATGGATACATATGCAGCCATATGGATGAGCCAGGCACCATGCCTTTTAGCATGGTTACACGCCGCGTTCTTACCGCCAAAGAAGGTACCTTACTTGACCAACGTGAAAATTTATTTCATACTAAGTGTGCGGTCTAGGGTGCTTCTTTGAGTGTTATTATAGATGGTGGAAGTTGTTGCAATATCATCAATGAAAAGGAGATCAAGCACTTCAAGTTCGATACAACTCCCCACCCACAACCCTATAGTCTACAATGGATCTCCGAGGGTGATGATTCCAATGTTGTGAAGCAACAATGCACCATAAATTTCAGCATTGGTCATTATGCGGATTCGGTGCTTTGTGATGTAGTGCCAATGGATGCAACTCATCTTCTCTTAGTGCGACCTTGGCAATTTGACAAGAGAACTCTTCATGATGGATTTCTCAACAACTACGTCTTCATGTACAATGGAAGAAAGGTAACATTGATTCCTATGAGCCCTAAGGAGATTTTGCAAGATCAAGTTGAGAGGAACCAAGTCAAGGCACTGGAACAAGCCAAGGGACATCCACTACCCTCAGCTGGCCGTGAGAAGCCACAAAAAACAACAACAAAACATCCTCCTAAGCCAGCTCAACCCGGCATTCAAGGATCTTGTGAAGACCGACTTCTATTGGCTAGGTCTCGGGATGTCTCTCTAATCATTCAGGGACGTCGTCCTTGCTTTTTACTTGCTCCTTTCGCGTGTCTGTTAACCATTAAAGATTTTGTTGATTTACCCTCTACCGTGACTTCTCCTTTGTAGGACCTTGGGGATGGGATGCCCGAGGAGCTGCCCGAGGGATTACCCCTATATCCAATGACTATGGTGCACATCCTACGTTCAACATCGCTGTTCTTTCTCCTTCTACGCCTCCTGTTTTTTACGACAAGGACGAAGCGGGGACGCTTCGCAGCCAAGAAGGGGAGATTGATAGCTCCATGACCCCCTCTATGACGGCGAAGGATGAAGAGGACGCAATGAAGGTGCGCTCGAATGGCCCGATAACAAGAGCTCGCACAAGGGCAATGGAGCGAGCAACACAATCATTAGTGTCGCGGGCGCATGCAAGTGATGCGGGTTCATCTAGTCCTAAATGGGTCCTTCTCTTGACCTATAAAGGATTAGGTGAGGTCTCGCCTTAGTCGATGCCAGACGAGAAAGCATCAGAATTCCATTCAGTAGAAGTGCACGGTTTGCTACAAACCGTGCGGTGTTGGATGCAAACCGTGCACCAGCAAAATTTAGAGTTCTCAGTTGAACTGCACGGTTTGCTGCAAACCGTGCGGTGTTGCATGCAAACCGTGCACCAGCCAAAACATTGCTTTCAGTTGAACTGCACGGTTTGTAACAAACCGTGCGGTTGTGTTACAAACCATGCGGTAGTCCTGACGCGGCGCGGATTATTTTTCCGAGATCTTTTCTTTTAGGAAATATTATTTTGACGGTATTTAAACTTAGAAAACCCTAGTTTGTAAACTTGATGTTGATTTGAGTAGTAAAGTTGAGTACTCTCCTTCCTTGAATCTCACATCCAAACCCTTCGATCCCACGAATCAAACTATCCCGTAGCTCGTCGCTTCGAGCAATCAAATCAAACTCCGTCTCTTCGGTGTCTTGCAATCATCACTTTGATCTATACATTCATCTCTTTGAACGAGTTTGAAGGCTATCTCTTTAGCCCTAGGAAAGCCATCACTTTGGCTACGAAAGAGAAGGATTTGACTACAAGCTTGAGGAACCAAAGATCCTGCGTTGCAAACGACACTTCAGGGGTTGTTCGCATCACATGGCAGCACTACTTGTGGCCACGCGAGTTCGTGATCCACTCAGACCACACGGACATCAGCTATCTGAAGAGTCAAGCCCATCTAAGCCGCCGCCATGCTTGTTGGGTGGAATTTATGGAGATGTTTCCTTACGTCGTCATGCATAAAAAAAGTAAGGAGAATGTGGTCGCCGACGCCCTTTCTCACAGGTATGTTCTCCTTACTCATCTTCAGTCTAAACTTCTTGGCTTCACGTTGATTAAGGATTTATATCTGATTGATCCCTTCTTTAAGCCAATTGTAGAACACTGTCTTAGGGACCGCGAGTTTGAGACATATTTCTTTCATGAGGGGTACCTGTACAAAGCAGGGCGCTTGTGCATTCCTAGCTCACCTATTAGGAAACTCCTCATCCAGGAAGCCCATGAAGGACGCGGTCATTTTGGGGTTACTAAGACGTTAGCTGCTCTTTGCGAGCATTTCTTTTGGCCGCACATGACCACCCAGGTGACGCGCTATTGCACCAGTTGTGTCACGTGTCAACGCGCAAAATCTACCTCCCATCCCTATGGTCTCTACACGCCTCTGCCCATCCCATTAGGCCCTTGGGAAGATTTGTCCATGGACTTTATCACAGGTTTCCCTCTCTCTCGTAAGGGTAAAGATTCAATCTTTGTAGTTGTGGACAGGTTTTCAAAAATGGCCCATTTTATCGCGTGTAAGACCACACACACTTCTAGTGAGATCGTCGCGTTGTTCTTTGACAACGTGGTCCATTTACATGGGATACCACAGACTGTCGTGAGTGATCGCGATACCAAATTTGTAGGCCTTTTCTGGAGAACCCTTTGGGGAAAATTAGGTACCAAACTCTTGTTTTCCACTAGTTACCATTCACAAACAGATGGCCAAACTGAGATAACCAATAGAACCCTAGGAGCCCTCCTTAGGACCATGCTCAAATCCAACCCAAAGCGTTGGAAAGACTTACTTGCAATTGTTGAGTTTTCTTACAACAGGTCCAGACACTCCGCGACAAAGCTTACACCGTTCGAGGTAGTCTATGGCAGGAACCCATTGACTCCGCTGGACATGCTTCCGCGACCTCTGAAGGATAATGAGCACCCTAGCGCGGCCAACCGCGCCGCGATGATCCAGGAATTGCATCAACGAACCCGGGACCAGCTGGAACGACGCGCTGATCAATATGCCACCCAACACAACTGTGGCCGACGCCGCGTTATATTTGCCCCAGGGGACTTGGTATGGGTGCATCTTTGCAAAGGCCGTTTTCCAGCAAAGGGCAAATCAAAACTGGCTCAACGCGATGATGGCCCTTTTCGGGTTGTGAAGGCCATTGGAGACAATGCCTACGAGATCGAGCTTCCTCTAGACTACGGTGTCCACGCGACCTTCAACGTCGCCGACTTGGAACCATATGTGGAGCCCGAATTCGATGATGGTGAAGCGGGGACGTTTCACAGCCAAGTGGGGGAGGGTGATGCGCCCCTGCCCACCATGACTGCTACAGAAGAAGAGCAAGCTATGAGCATTCGCTCAGAAGGACCAATAACGCGATCGCGTGCCAAAGAAATCACCAACGCGACACAATCCATGGTTGTCCGCGTTGTCGTAAACCAAGGAGCGCAAGAGACCGCGTTCTCCCTCACACGCCTTCAATCCAGTCAAGAGAACACGTTCTCCGTTAAGATTCTCTCAACCATCAGTTGAACGCGATCTATGTTATTGTTTTGGAATTTCTGAACATTGTTATTTAAGTTATTTTCTTTTGGGGCGTGCGTTCCACGCGTGTCACGTGGGCCGGCCCATTAAGCGAGTATCGGCCCATCCGAGTCCCGCTATCTCTTATAAAAGGTTAACTCGACCTTTTGTACTAGGTTACGCATCATTTTAATCTAAGATTACTCACTCGATCTTTCGAGTCTATCTCCTTCGCTGCCGATGCTATGGCTTCGCTCTCCATCTCGAGCCACCATTCCAACAACGCGTTCCACCTCCTCAACCCCACTTTCGACGCATGCGACTTCCCACCAAGATCATAGATTCGGCATCACAAGCAGGAATGCATCAATGCTCAGCAAAGAAAATGTCGAAGGTAGATATGCAAGGATATAAGCACAGAAACAAGCACAACACAGTCAACCAAGATATGCAGCCTAGACAGTGAAAGAGATAGAAGACGGTAAATGAATCACTTGCGAAGAGACGCACTTGCCTTATTTTGGCTTGTGTGGCCTCGTTTTTTTTTTGAAATGAAGGTGTCGGAATAAAGACCGGGATCTCCCTTCTTGTACTGCGAAAAGACGCACTTGCCTTATTTTGGCTTGTGTGGTCTTGGATTTTTTTTAATCTGCGAACAACTCTCTTTTTTTTCTTTTTTCTTTTGAACTAGGGCTGCTGCAACAAGGAACAACAGATTGATTCCACAAGATGCAACAAGCAGTCGAACAGCAGAAGAACTACAGAACGAACAACAGTACAACACAAAAAAATAAAAAAATTCAGCAGTGCGTGTGAACAAAGGAGATTCAGATGATGTAGATTTTTGGCGCAAACAAGGCAAACACAGTTGCAAGCAAACTATCTAAGCCTATATGCAAGCAGATCTACAATAAACACAATCAACAACCAAGCAAAAACACAAGAAAGTGCTGAATATATGTGTGAACTGGTTCAGTTTTGCAAGGAATTGTTTTTTTGTAGAAAGTGGCCGAATTTCTTAACCACCAAACCTAGGTTTTTGTTGCGTTTTTCAGGTTCAGATTGCAATGATTTTTTTTTTTGGGTTCCTAAAGCAAGTTCTAGGTTTTTTTTTGATGCAGGGATTGATTTACAGAAGCGAAGGAGTGATTGAAAGAAGAGTTGGAACGACTTACGCGATTCATAGGCTCTGATGCCAGTTGATGTAACCTTGCCCGAAGAAAGACTACAAGTTGTCGTCAAGGATCCGATGAACGCGTAGTAGGGCGCAATAGTCTCTTCTGCAATGACTGGAACCGGCGGAAGCAGGAAAAGGGGCGGCGGCAGACTTTTGGCGGCGGCACTAGGGTTCCGACGACAGAGGTGGTGGCGTGAGGTAGAGGATTGGTGAATGGTGGTGTTCGGCGGCTGCACTAAGGTGGAGGAGATGGGGGCAGCCGTGAGGTGTAGGGAAAATAGGGTATGTGTTTGGTTGCGGATAATTGATGGGTAACCGAGTTAACGCGCCAGGATAATTCAACTAGAAACGCGTTAACTGTTGACGTCAGGGCCCGAGTTTCAGGAGATTGCTCGACTGTAAACAAAAGCTCTATTTCGACGTAACTAGAAATGAAGACAAGAATTCCTACTTATACTAGAGAGTTGATCTAATGGGCCAGACTCTCTAGTTTCTAAATCTGGCGGCCCATTTAACACAAATGGAAACCGCTCTAGAACTAACAGCTACTAAAAATAGAAATATTGTAAACAGAAAGTACTAAAGAAGTAATGTCTAGAAATAGAAAGTCTCCTAAATCTAGCTCGGAATGGATGTAGCTGTAGAGGAGTCAGTCACGGCTAAGCTGACGAGACACAGAAGCCCAGACACTGTAGTGATCTGGCCGTGGCTGGTTACAAGTCTGGTCACCAAAGATTGTGTCGCTGCTTGGACACTCTTCGCTCTGGCGCGGGTGATAGGACATGTAGGCGGAAGTCTCATGGCGTCTTCCTCCTCTGTAGTTGACATGGAGGGCTGGGTCACATCATCCATGGAGACTCACCTAGCACAAGCAAGAGGCAACCCAAGTAAAGAGTTTGAAGCAATCATGCTAAAAGAGAGGAATACCTTAGGCCTAAGTCAATCAAGCTAATGCAAACAATGAAGGCTCAAGTGAAAGGACAAGCTAGGCCTAGGACAAGCAAATACAAGCAATGGATAAAGGCTCAAGCAAAGGGCAATTCACCTAATGCACGCAATAAGTAAGCACACAAGCCTAAGACACACGAGCTTAAGACAATCAACCTAATGCAATAAGGAAGGTTCAAGTAAAGGAACAAGCTAGGCCTCGGTAGGGCATGTGACTTGCCAAGCTTGACTAGAACTAAGTACTTCCAACTTTCCAAAGTGAATGACTTAGGCTAAGGAGTAAATTCCAACTTCAAGACTTAGCATGATGGGAAAGGAAAAGAGAGTTAGTGGGCTGCCATATGGACAATGAAGGGAGAGAAAAGGCAATGGCAAGCAACTAGAAGAAAATGGAGAGGTAGGCTTAATGGCCCAAGTTGCCAAGTGAAGGGAGATAGCCCATAAGATTAATGTGTGAGTGGTTGAGGCCCAACCGATATACAATATTCTATTTTATTTTATAATTGGGCCTTTGCTTTTTTTTCTTGGCCTCTTAATTGTACTTAGGCTTTTTTCTCTAATAGTGTATGGTGAGGCCGAATAGGTGGCATGGCCTTGTGCTTAATTTGAAGGATGGGGGCCACAACTTTTTGGGGCTGCAAATGGGTGGCAACACGAGGATTTTTGAAGAGTGACAATGTCCCTTTTCGGGTGTGAGACAAAGCTTGAGAAGAGAGGAAAGAAATTTGTTGACGTGCCACTTAAATTCAAACCCTTTTTTGAAACCCACAATGACTATATTCTTAGCTCTCTCTACCCCAAAAATCAGCCAAGAGTCAAATTTGGTATTTACCCAAATAGCCTAAGACAAACAAGTGTGGGAAGCAAGAAAAAGACAAACAAGTGTGGGAAGCAAGAAAGTACTTAAAAGTGTAGCCCAAAATAAACAAGTCACATGCACCACTTAAGGAATTCAAAAAGGGATCTAGCAAGGGAAGAAGGGAACATGGTCGGCCATGGGGAAAGGGTAGGGCGGCAGTAGGGTGGTGGTGGGTGGCAGCAAGGGAGCAGGGGTGGTGGCGCGGTGGCCGGCAGTGGTGGTAGGCGGCGGCAAGCAATTTTTTTGTGGTTTTTGGGGGTGTTTTTGGGAGGGGAATGAAGGCCAACTAATCTAAACACAACGTCATCATGCAAACTAGAAAAACTAAGCATACAAACTGAAAATTATCATGCAAGCAAGAAGAACTAAGCATAAAAACTGAAAATCAACATGCAAGCAAGAAAACTAAGCATAAAAACTGAAAATCCTCATGCAAGGAAGAAAAAAATTAAGCATAAAAACTGAAATTTGAAGAGAAGAAAGGGACTTAACTTAGTCTTTGGCTCTTGATACCAATTGATGAGAATCAAACCTCTAAGGTGAGGTCTTTCTTCCCGGAATGCTTCGACCGTGACTAAGTGAAGAGGGCTTCTTTCTCATTGGCTTCAAGGTGGATTCAAGATGCTCTTGATGGCACCTGCAATGGATCCTAAGCTCTTGATGGAAGATGGACGAAGAGGAGCTTGAGAACTTTGAGGTCTTGGTCTCGGTTTGGCCGAGACTAAGGAGGGCCAAGGAATCCTCTTGGGGAGAGGATTCTTGGCTTGGATCTTGAGCTTTGGAAACGAGAGCAAGTGTTTGATTGTTTGAGTGATTCGAATGAGATGAGAGATGAAAGAGATTTGAAAGCCTTGAGTTGATAGAAGAAGTGGGAGGAATTCTCAACCTAAGGGAAAGTTTCACTTTTTAATTCTTCAACTAATGAACAAAGGAAGCCAAGAGTGGCTTAAATAGTCTAGGGTTTTGGTGGACTAGGAGCCCATATGCAAATGGGTCCACACGCCCAACATAGAAAGACAAATACATGATTAATTAACAAAAAGGGAAATGGGATAAAAGCCATAAAGGCTTGGATATAGACGTGCACATAAATGCCTTAGAATCGAAGCATGGTCGATGCTTGAGTGTCGTGGCATTGATGCACCGGTGTCTTGGTGGTCAAGGCCTTGGCTCCTCCATGTTGATGCATAAGAGGAGGCGCGGCCCTTGACATCCATCACCGGGACTCATCATGTACAGTGGTAAGTAGAGCCAAATTCAACAACCCACTCTACACAAGTATACGACTCACAACTCTGAGCCCCAACGCAAGAGAGAACAACCAATCCATCATCGTCACCATGCACAACTGTAGTGGTCTTTCTGTCATCTTTCTTCTGATTTGGCTATTTCTAATGTTTACAGTTTCTCTTGATATGTCATTCCTTGCCACAGTAATAGCAAGCAAAGCACCCCTTGGTCAACGATCTCCCTCTCGACCTACTCCTAGAATCTGTCACCAAAGCATATGACGTATCTGTGCCTATACCCCTTTGTCCTAGTCTCCTCATTGTAGAGACTATCTTTCACTATAGATGAGAACACAACACCACTCGGAGTAGAATTTTTTGTCGATATCACCAGAGTTTCCCAACTGTCAAGCAAAGAACTCAAGAGCAATAGGGCTTACAACTTATCATCAAGGACCAACTTCATAGTGTTCAATTGATTCACCAATTCATGAATCTCACTCAGATGTTCTGCAATAGGCTTCTCATCTCTATACTTGAGATTCACCAGCTTTCTAATCAATACTTTTACTCTAGTTTGACTTCCTCTCATACATATCTTCCAAATTTTCCTATAACACATGCGCATCCGTCTCGTTGCTAATATGATGATAAACACTATTATCCACCCATTGTATGGTTCCAATAACCTTTCTGTACAACTTCTTCCAGTCACTCTCAGATGTCTCAGTCGGCCTCCTTGATTCCAACTCAATCGGACCATACAAGTCCATGTAGTACAACAAATTTTCAATCAGTGACTTCCAAACCGAATAATTAAAAGTCGTCAACTTGATCATTGTATCCGCAAAGTCCTCAATTTACATTGTCATTTCCACTCCAAATACCTACAATCTCAACACAAACAAAAGCTCTAATACCACTTGTTGGGCCCGGAAGCGCAAACTTGGGCCAACTAGGAGCAACGACACTCCGACGACACCACAAACATCGACACGCACAAACAGAAACTCATGACAACTAATCACAAACAAACTCAAGCAACGGAAAAAACACAAGTGTTTAACGTGAAAAAACCCTCAATCACGAGAGGGGAAAAACCCCACAACAGACCAACCAAGCCAATCAATATACTAAACAACAAATAAATACAAGTCTCACACACTACAAACATACATGGAGATATCAAACAACCATCTAAATACACCAAATCCAGAAATGATTCCTCTCCAACTAGCTAAACCACTTGCTTATGAGACTAGGGATTCATAGATAAAAATGAACTTACCAAACCCTTGTTGGTTATAAGCAATCCGAAACCGAGAGACGATCTCCAAGGATAAAGAAGTGTAAATCCGCTTCTTCTCCATATTTCTTTCCTCCAAGCTCCTTCTTCTCTCTTTTACTTCCTTGGCTTGAAGACTTTCCAAGATACTCTTAATGGCTTCTCAATCTCAAGGTGGAGTGATACACACGATTATGTTGTGTGTATAGACGGGGTTTTAGCATTGATTTAGTGGTGTTTTAGGATACTTTAGAGGAGTTGTGGAGTATTGGCGAGAAGGTGCTGAAGACACACTTTTGGAGGCTTTGGGAGCATTCGGAGCATTCGGAGATGAAGAGACGAAGACACTGAAGGAATGGCTTCACGGCGACCGCTGCCCACATTGCGGCGACCGCCGCCAAAGCCCTCCCAGCAACCTTGGCTACGACTTAAGAACGGCGACCGCCGTATAAAGACGGCGACCGCCGCAATTACGGCGACCGCCGCAGAGGAGGCAGCGACCGCCGTCGCTGTCAAAAGCCCACCGAGCCCGTTTTCCTTATTTGTTTTATTTGGACTACTTTTATTACGTTTTAGTATTTCGTTTAATGTGAATTTTGGAGATTTTCCTTTTAGTATTTAAGGGTAGAGGAAAGGCTTGTTTTCCTCTCTCGAACCCTAATTTCATCTTTTCCCTTTCTACGTACTTTGCTATGAAGAACTAAGCCACTCTTGCTTAGTCAGACGCCGAAGCTTTCGTTTTGATTCAGTTGTGAGATTCTCGTTCCTTATCTATTGCATGGATTTAATCTATTCTCTTGCTTGATTGCTTATGATTAATATTGATAATCTCTAGCCTGCGCAACTAGGGTTTGTTTCTATTGATTGATTGCTAGATCTAGATTGTTACTGGTTGAGCATATCTATTTCAGAGTAGCAACTGCATCGTACTAGTATCTGGTTGTGCTAGTCTTATGCAGAAGAGAACTGATTTACATTCTAGGATAAAAGCTGGTTGTTTTATGCTAGAATTATATCCAACTATATTCCTATCCATAACGCTGCTGTTAAACTGAATCTTGATAGTTTCAGGGTTGTTTAATTAGTTAGTGCTAATAGTATATGGTTGTGCTATTAGTTATATCTGAAAAGGAATTGGAATTTCCATTGCATGAGATATTGAATGATTATCTAGGATCAACTTGTCATACGAATAGTGGATGTTTGTTTGACTAAGTACTTTCCCCATCACTGATTTCACAACTTTTAGTTTGTTTGCCTTTGCATGCTTAGATTTACTGAAACATACAAAACCCCCCCTTTGGTTACTTTGGATTGACATATAAATTGCATATAACGATAGACTCTGTCTCCCTGTGGACTCGACCCTTACTTACCTAGGACTACGGTTTAAGGTTTGTTTGGATATTTTGCATAGCTGGAATTAGCACGACAAATTCCTGTTATCAAATTGGCGCCGTTGCCGGGGAGACAATAATCTATTTTGTGTGCGATTTGTGTGTCAACTATTGTGTGGACCTATCTTACGGTCCACACCCGTGCTATTGATTTTTGTTTTTCCTTTTTGATTTTGTTACAGAGATGGATAGATTTCCCCACTTCCATCAGGAGCCGCAATATGACCCATACTCATACGCATACACTCCAGGGTGGAGAGATCACCCCAATTCGAGTTATGGGCACCAACATTACCCCCCTTATGGTCATGATTACCAGGAGTTTTACCCGGGACCATAGTCGTTCTATCAGCAGGGTACTCCACCGCAGTACTACCCAGCCTATGAACATAGCCCACCAGTGTCCAATCCAGATTACTATGTCTCACAGTCTACTGCGGATTTATTCCGGACCTTGGAGAATCAGATGGGGCACAATCCAAGTCCCTCCATGTCATTGGAGGACATGTTTCGATCTCTCAATCAGAGCACGATCCAACTTGAACAACAAATGAAGTCCTATTTCCAGAACTTTGAGAGGCAGACGGAGCAAATGGCTCAAGCAGTGAGCAGATTGGAAGCCATGACATCGGCACTATCTCACCTAGTAGTACACCAGGAAGAGAATGCCTTTTCATTGGCCATACAAAGTACTGAGTAGCTGCATGTCACCCCCTTAGCTGAAAGGGAACGGGTGCAGAATACAACGAGATATCTGCAGAAGAGAACCCAAGACCGCGGGAGGTATACCCCGACCTCGGTTCACCCACTGAGGAGATGGGTATTCCAGACGATATTTTGGACCGCGTTGTGCTTTCTGAAGAAGAGTATTTTTTGGGACTGGAGGAATTTAGCGACCAAGAGGAGGAGTGCCGCGATTGCGGAAACGATCATGCGACGCTCGTTCCTCTCGAAAACGCCCCGGTAGCCCCCGACCCTCTCGAGGCTGCCTATGATAAGTATGTACATCTCAACTCCTCTCCACTTGTCTCGCTGCACCCCGTCACGCCCCTCCCTGAGGCAGTACAAGATACTCGAAGGCTGAAGAACGACAAAGAGCTATATGAAACCTTCAGTATCTGCGAGGCAACCATTCCCTTGATCGAACTGGCAAATTGCATCTCTCGCTACACAGAGTTTTTAAGGGCGCTGGGCAATATAAAGAAGAAACTAAAGGGGAAGAACAAGAAGGAGGCCTTAATTCAGGTGGCAGATTTTTACATGCTGGATGCGGGGCAGAACAAACATACAGCCCTTGAGATGTTGGGTAGGCCATTTCTGAAAATGACAAGTGCAATCATAGATGTAAAAAGTGGTCCAACCATCAGCAAAGGCACAAGCATGGGGGAAAGGCTCAACATGGAGCACACAAAGCGGCATCCCCCTGATATAGACCTCAGGAGTTCAAGTGATAGGAGCAACCCGAGTTGAAGAGGTTGAGCACTATGTCGAGCCACGACGTTAACTACGGCGCTTCTCGGGAGGCAACCCGATGATTAGGTAGTTTATTTCCCTTCCTTTAGTTAATTTCAATTTGATTTTATTTCTGCTTTGCATTCTGTGTCGAACTAACCTGCAGGAAGCGTATCCAAGTGAAGAAGGAGAAACGGCGACCGCCGCCATCCTTATGGCGACCGCCGCCCCCCTTACGGCGCCCGCCGCCAATCCCCTCCTTCGTTCATCTGGCTACGGCAAATGGCAGCGACCGCCGTTTAATTACGGCGATCGCCGCCATTCTCAGGTTTGACTTCTATCCTTGTCTTAAAAAAAAAAAAAATTCCCGAAAAAACCTTAAACGGGGAGCAAAAAAAAAAACAAAAAGTTCCACCGGAGGCCAGCTGTCCGAGTTTCCCATGGAGAGATGGTGCGCATCATGTTGTCAAGGAGGAGACATTATCCCAACTTTGTATTTGATAACGATGATGGCCCTACAATTGGCAGCTGAGGAGGAGGAACACTAGGGCCCACACCACGATTACATCTGGGCCCCATTTTTGTGTTCGTTGAAGGCCATGCAACCCCGCCATACTTGTTATACCACTATTCACCAGAGTGGTTCCTTTTGGTTGCATGGTAGGAGTTGATGGAGTTGAAGGCCGTACAGCCCTGATTTCCTTAATGAACACCACACCTTACAGTGGTTCCCTATGGTTGCACGGTAGAGTTGAGATGAAGACACCCGCCCAACACTAGATACCTGGGCATATATTGTGAAGACCGCCAGCGACACCTTCAGTGTCCAAGCAGCTTGGCGACGTTTGTGAGTCCATTCTTTGTCTTCCCTGTGCTTTATTCTTTTTGTCTTTCATTACATTGAGGACAATGTCATGTTTAAGCATGGGGGAGGATTCTGTACTTGCTGCGTCGTTGAGGAAAAGAAAGAAAAAATGAAAAAGAGCCAAAAATTTGAAAAAAGGCTAAAATTGAAATCCTGGGATAGGTCGAAAACCTGAAAAGGCGGCCTAGGTAATAAGCAGGTGGCTTGGACCAACATTAGGCTGGGGTAATAATTGGTCAAGAGTGATGTGAGCATATTATGAGCCCATCTATTGAAAAATGAAATGAGTGGCTTGGTGAAAACCCGAAAGGGCGCCTTGGCAAAATGAGTGAAAAGAAGAAAAGTGATTTTTAGGATTCCTCATTTTTCCTGACGTGGCGACATAAGAAGAGGTGATATAAGAAGGATTCGGGTAGGTCACTCTGGAGGTATAAGAAGATAGATGGGAGATAGGATTAGATTTTTATTCACTCTATGGTGTTTGGGATAAGCTTGGGGGAAGTACTCTGCTTTCCTTTTAGCTTGATTGTGTTGGTGTTGTGTTGGTTGATGTGTGCTGATGGATGAGTAGATTTCTTGTGTGGTTGGTCAGGGGGATGTTGTTCTTTCATGTAGATGCTTTTACTCTTAGTTGTGAGCTTCTTTGCATGTTGATGATCTAGGAACTGTATTGATGATGGGTGATAGTTTTCTATCCACTCGAGATGAGTAGAGATTCAAGTGTGGGGGAGTTTGATATACACGATTATGTTGTGTGTATAGACGGGGTTTTAGCATTGATTTAGTGGTGTTTTAGGATACTTTAGAGGAGTTGTGGAGTATTGGCGAGGAGGTGTTGAAGACACACTTTTGGAGGCTTTGGGAGCATTCGGAGCTGAAGAGACAAAGACACTGAAGGAATGGCTTCACGGCGACCGCTGCCCACATTGCGGCGACCGCCGCCAAAGCCCTCCCAGCAACCTTGGCTACTTGAGAACGGCGACCGCCACAGAGGAGGCAGCGACCGCCGCCGCTGTCAGAAGCCCACCGAGCTCGTTTTCCTTATTTGTTTTATTTGGACTACTTTTATTACGTTTTAGTATTTCGTTTAATGTGAATTTTGGAGATTTTCCTTTTAGTATTTAAGGGTAGAGGAAAGGCTTGTTTTCCTCTCTCGAACCCTAATTTCATCTTTTCCCTTTCTACGTACTTTGCTATGAAGAACCAAGCCACTCTTGCTTAGTCAGACGCTGAAGCTTTCGTTTTGATTCAGTTGTGAGATTCTCGTTCCTTATCTATTGCATGGATTTTATCTATTCTCTTGCTTGATTGCTTATGATTAATATTGATAATCTCTAGCTTGCACAACTAGGGTTTGTTTCTATTGATTGATTGCTAGATCTATATTGTTACTGGTTGAGCATATCTATTTCAGAGTAGCAACTGCATCGTACTAGTATCTGGTTGTGCTAGTCTTATGCAGAAGAGAACTGATTTACATTCTAGGATAAAAGCTGGTTGTTTTATGCTAGAATTGTATCCAACTATATTCCTATCCGTAACGCTGCTGTTAAACTGAATCTTGATAGTTTCAGGGTTGTTTAATTAGTTAGTACTAATAGTATATGGTTGTGTTATTAGTTATATCTAAAAAGGAATTGGAATTTTCATTGCATGAGATATTGAATGATTATCTAGGATCAACTTGTCATACGAATAGTGGATGTTTGTTTGACTAAGTGCTTTCCCCATCACTGATTTCACAACTTTTAGTTTGTTTGCCTTTGCATGCTTAGATTTACTGAAACATACAAAACCCCCCATTTGGTTACTTTGGATTGACATATAAATTGTATATAACGATAGACTCTGTCTCCCTGTGGACTCGACCCTTACTTACCTAGGACTACGGTTTAAGGTTTATTTGGATATTTTGCATAGCTGGAATTAGCATGACAAATTCCTGTTATCATGGAGCCACAAACTAGCTTACACCTCATTTTTGTGTGTCTTGCAAAACTTTAGCAAAACTACACTTATGTTGGATCCACCTTGGACCCAAAATTTTAAAGGAATTGAAAGTAGGTTAGTAGGACATGTGTCAATCAAAGAATGAGCCAAATAGCTCAAAAATCTCATTTCTCTCTTCTCTTGGCCCTATTATGGTGTTTATTTTTCCACTAATAATGTGGATTTTAAAATAATGAAATCATTTATTTTCTACCTTCACTTCACACATAAATTTTAGAGTCCCAAACTAAGATGAAATTTTTTGATTAGTATATCATAATGTTAATATGAGTAAAATCATTTCCTTTTAGTTATTATTTCCGTAAATTCAAACAAAACGAGCTCTTAATAACATCCTTCGAAACCAACCGTTAAGTAATCAGTCCGCTTAGGCCAGCATCTGAATCAGTTCATAAACTAACAATGAAAATCATTTGATTTAGTGCAACATCCAAAACCTCGAAGACCACTTTAAACCCTAAAATCAGCCATTTTTTATTAACCACCAAAACCTCTACAAAAAAAAAAAAAAAAACACAAAGCATGCAGTTAAATAAACAGGGAGCACACAAATATTATTAGAAAAGAAAAAGAAATGTTAAGTTGGATCTCTTTGCCTTTTCGAGCTTTCATTCAAAAGCCAAATGCACTCAATCTTGCAGCTTGAATGACAATGATGCTAGACTGCTAGTTGTTGAAATTGGGCTAAGCATCACCATGCAAGGCGAGATGACCAAAAACCGGAACGCTCTTGAAAGCCTTGTTTCTGTTCAGCCGACTGAAGTGCAAACGGACTGTTGGTTGTAGAGACCTCCCGCGCCACTTGCTATATGCTGTCGCGACCTCCTCCGCCTGGCAACCACCACGAAACCTTCTCCTCCGCCCCCCAAGTTGTTGGGATTCTCATCCGCGGTGCCCTGCTTCTGGGCTCCAGCTTCCTTGGCTTCATCCCCATGACGAACTTCTATTATTGCGCTGTCGTTGGCGATTGGGTCTGAGGAGTTGACGCAACGCCTCGGGCTGTCGCTCCCCGAGCCGGAGCTGTTCTGGACAGACGTCATGATGAAGCTCAGCAGTATCTGCCTTGCCAGCTCCTCCTTTGAATCGTCTTCCGGAGGGCTGCTTTGATGCGCTCGCCTGGGGACGAACTCGGGAGCGTGGGGGTTCATGATTCTTCCGGGGCTCGGCTGCTTCATGTAGCTGTGTTTCACATGGAAAGAGTGGTTCCCCCTGTAATACAGAGGCGATCTCGGTCCACAAGGAACTCGAGCAGCGATTGGCGGGAACTCCACCGGCTCTGACAGCATTCTTTGGCTCGCCTGCACGTCGTACACGCTGTTGGAGTGCAAGATCGAACCCGGCTTGAACGGCTGAGCTGATGCTGAGAGCTTCGTCCCGTTCGTTTCCGAGGGCTTCTCTGAAGACGACGCGTCCTCTGCTTCAGAGGATGCGCTCCCACTCTCCGACTGGCTCCCCACTCCCTTACTCTCGTTCGTCTCACTTTCCGAGTCTTGCTCCGGCACCTCAGCTTCAGGCTCGGCCTTCTTCTCGCCTTCCTCTGGCTCTGGCGTCGACTTGAGAATGGTTCCTGGAGGAGACATTGCCACTTGTTTGTACGAGACGGCTTTCGACACCTTCTTGGTGTGCAGGATGGGGCCAGCACGTGACGGAGCAGCCTTGGAGGAGGAGGAGGAGGAGGACTTCTTCGGAGGCAAGGCATCAGCTAAGACAGTCTTAGGAGTCGTCTTCTGTGCTGTAGCCGCCCTTTGGCTGGTTTCCCTACCGCCAGAGAAGACGGAATGATGCACGTTTACCTTCAAATGATCCGGTTTTCGCCTGTGAAACCTATGGCTGTCACTGCTGTTGCCTGCACGCGGTTTCGGGTTCGCTTCTTGCCACCCTTCATCGGACAACACTTCTTGAGCAACTGCTGCACTTATCTTATTGCTAGCTACAGCATTGTCTTCGGGTGCCTCTCTGGAAGTTGGGGATTTTGTTTCATACGCTTCCTGGTGTCCTTCAACCACCACCTTGTTGACAACTGCAGGGATAGGCGAGTGCTCCTGCTCCCTTTGAACCTGTGTATTTTCAACAGCCTGCAACGTCTAAATAAACAACCAATAATTGATCAGAAAGCCACAGCTTATAAGAAATAACTGTCTAAAATTGATGCTAAGATGCATCAAAATATTAAAAAAGACTATACTTTCTAGTACTTATCTGTCTCTAAGGACCTCTCTGTTGTTAAGATATCATGCTGCAGTAAATTCATATTTGCTAAACGAAAATTATCATAATCATTTCTACCGTAGTAGGCTTCCTACCTTTGCACGCCTTTGTTTCTTCTGTACTTCTCCCTTTCTTGGGTCATGATCAGGGCTAATGAAATCAAGAAGATCTGACACACTGCAACAATATTTGAAAACAGATTATAATCAACAAGTAACATATAAAATGTGCCATAGAATAAATCTAAATTCTCCCTCTTAGCAATACTTGTCATATTTTAGCCTTGGACCGGTTTAAGGGAGTTACGAATTGAACTAAATAGGCCTTTTTTTTTAATTATTATTAGGAAAAGGTTCATGTGAGAATGAGTGCTTAGGTGAGAATGTAAGAATGCCGGATGTGCATGAATTTATGACTGTATGTGCACGACTTTAATAGGTGGAAACTCATGAACATACAGACAAAAATTTATGCGGATTTTTGCTTGTATGTGCATAAATTTGTGACTATATGGTAATTATGTGTAAGTGAAAATTCATGCACACACAGACAAAAATTCATGTACATCACAAACTGTGTATTGATTTTTGCTTGTATGTGCATATATTTTTGTAGTATGTGTGTGACTATGTGTAAGTTATAATTCATGCACATACATGCAAAACTCATGTAGACTCTTCTTCTCCCAAAGCACTCCCCATCTTTGTCTGCATGTGCATATATTTTTTACTATATATGTGACTATGTGTAAGTGAAAACTCATGCACATATAAACAAAATTTCATGCATATCGTGTAATATGTATGAATTTTTGCATGTATGTGCGTATTCTCACGTTCTCACATAAGCATTTTTTCTCACCGGATCCGCGTCCTTATTATTATGACGATTTCTAACTCAAAAGTGAAGTCTTCCTAGTTTTCTCCACTTGTTCTTGCTCGTCATCCTTTCGAGCCAATTGATGGGGAGTGCTTTGGGAGAAGAAGAGTCAATATGAGTGTATATGACTAGTATTGTCAATTGCAGGAAGTAGTAAATACCTGAGATGTCCTTTGCTCGCAATTGATGCATCCGGTTTTGGTGTTCCAGTGCGTGCCAATTCCTGCTGCTCTACCACCTTTGATTCAAAATATTCAAGCCACGCTGCCGCATCCTGCATACAATCACAAGGACATAAAATTCCACATCCTATTGGAAATATACACAAAAACATGTTGACGAACACAAGTAACTTGTTTGTAATTACATCATCAGTTTAAAAGAAATAACCTTTCAATATACGAATTGAGTCATAGTACATTAACGGTCCAAAGGTTTCCTAAAAAGCCCCTAAAGTTTGTCTATCATCCTTGCAATACATAAGCAAGAGACACAATCCTGCAGATCAATGGTCCAAATAATAAAAGTTGCAAGCAGAAAAAGAAAAAAAGAAAAAAAAAAAAAGGGTAGTTCTTTTAGAGCTTTGATACCTGGGTACGAATATCCTCGGGCCCAACCTTCTCTTTGAGTATCTTAAGCGTAGTTTGCTCATGTTGGACACTGAGGGAATATGCTTCCATGAGTGAAAGGGCAATGGCTATGGCGTGATAGCTAGCAGCAGTCTAAAAATGGAATTGGAAACATGGCAATTAGAAGAATGACACCTTGAAGATATGAAGGGTTGGGGTGAGAGAGTGGAGAGAAAAAGAACCTGGATGTGGTCCGCTCCTAATAATCTCTTATTGCACTTCAAGGCTTCATGGAGATACCTAAGAGCAACATGAGCATTTCCCATGCCCTCTTCCATCATAGCCACATTAATATATGTTGCGGCAGTGTTTGGATGTGAGAGACCACAAGTAAAGTGAAGGAGAAACAATGCACGGTTGACATACCTACAAAAGTGCAGCATATCTAGCTCATGAGCAACAAAGTAGTAGACCAATGAATCAATTTATAACCCCATTAAATAATGCAGAATTACTTCAAAGCCAACTCGTTGTGCTGCAGACGATAGTAGAACACCGACAGATCCCCATAGCTTTTTGCGGTATCAGGATGATCAAATCCGAGTTCTCTTTCATTAATATCCAAGGCCTTTTGTTGATATATGGTTGCCTAACCAGAACAGCAAAAAATTCTCTGTGAACGAACTGATAGATATATAAAGCTTCGATCCTACTTGAAGTACATTTTACTTGAATCAAAAAGACACAAGCAATTTCCTTCTTTTGCATCAAAGTCTAGTCTCTCCTACTTAATGCATCAAATTACCTGATTAAAATCTCCAGTATGGTACAAGACCACAGCCAAAAGGCTGTAAGCGCTAGCAGTTATTCGGTGACAGGGCCCACATACCGCTATCATCTTCGCCAGAGCCTGCATGTTATATTGAATAAGAAAGTTCTGCCTTGCCTTACTAATGCATATAAAGATAGAATGTTTTTTCATGCCTTCGTTCCATAATTAACAGCATCCTCAAGCTTGCCTTTGTCCAATGCGACCTTAGACGCCTCCAGGAGAGTCCGACCATCCGCAGAAGAGCACACTACATGCTGTCCCTCATACACAAAAAGCATCCAAATTGGCAAAAATCCTTCACCACAGGATTCATTATTGATATTAAACAAAGAAAAGTAAAAGGTAGGTCCCCACCTTACAAACTGGTATCATGCTGATAATGTCATCTTTTATGAAGGGTTCGGGACTGTCCATGTCATAATCTCTTGGAATCAACTCGAAACCAACCTGTTGAGCAAAGTGGTAATCAAGGCAGTTTGATAGGGAAGTTAAAGAAGGGGGAACTGAAGGACTGATGAGAGAGAAACCTTCTGGCATAGCCCCCGAAGAATTGATATCTTTCGTAAGTGTGGAAACTCATCATTTAGCTTCCAACCATATCTTTTCGACACAAATGCTCTCAGCCACCGCACACTGAAACTGTTTGTGGGTCCAGACCCAAACAAAACATTCATGGATGCGGAAATCGCCTCGGGAGCTTGGGAAATGCTGACAGAAGCAATGGATGCCTTGACTACATGCTTGAAAGCTCTAGTAACCATCTCGTGGACACAAAGGGACTGTATATGAGGAAGCTTCTCAGCCAATTCAACCTATGTAACAAAGCAAGTTATGAGCCTCCAGCACAAGTAAAAACAAGTCCAGAAATTCTAGTATAATGTAATACATTTATAGAGATATCAACTCAACGTTTTCCTAAGACCACAAAAGTACACTACTCACCACGAGGCCCAACGAACGAACCCTCAATCCCCTCAAATGCATAAAGTCGGTGAGTGTCCGTCCGTCAACAGGTGACAGTTCAAGTGATGCAAAGTCTGCGATCTAAGGAAATGAAAAGTGTGAGTCCAGATCAGATGGAACTTTTACTTGCCTACATTATGAGAGAGAACATAACGTTACCAGCTTCGGTAAAGCAACTTCATTATAATACTTGCGCACCATGTTTATCAGCTCATCTACTGGCTGTAAGATGGAAAATGAAGTTTTACAGAAGCGTGCATTTAGTAGTCTTGTAATATCAAAAGCGAGATTTTTAGTCCACAAATTGTAAGATCAAATACCTTGAGATGAAGACCAGTTCCACTTTGCTTCAATCGTAGGAAGGCGTCGTGTGAAAGTAATTTCTCCAATTCAGCTTCTGTAGTATTATTAGCATCTCCTGCACCTGAATCTGGACAAGAATCCCTTTCTTCGTTTCCATCTATTGAAGTTTGTTTCTTCTCCCTCTTCTTCAACAACTTGAACTCTTTCCCCAACCCTTTAACAGCCGGTCCAGACTTATCGCCATTTTTATCTCCTTCTGAACTTTTATCCTTTGAATCCTTCTTTTGCAGATGTTGCACCCAAGAGGAAGCTAGTTCCCATCTAATGGGAGCTTCATCCTTCGTTTCCTTGTTCTCTTCCAATTTACTTATGCTCTCTTTTATGATTCTTCTAACCAGACATCTAGAACTTTCTAGACCCTCGGTATGAGATGGAGACAGCTGCTCTTCAGATTGTTCACCGTTAGATGGATTGCGCAGCAGATACCTCAAGCTGGCAATAACATATAAATATAAATTGCTTGAAAAAGATAAACATATTTAAGAGACTAGTATAGGAAGTATTCTTTATCAACTGCACATCGAGGAAGTATTCTTTATCAACTGCACATCGAATGCCATCTTTGAGAGAGAAGGTTAAGAAACTCCAAGTTGTACATAAGACTTCAAGGGTGCTTTTAGAAAAAGAAAACTGATAAATAGAAATCAGAATTGACATCAAGAATGACAATTATGAGAGTTTATAACATGACTAGTGAAGACAACAAGATGAATATTTGCAGATTTTGAAAGACTTTAGTCATTTTCACATTATATGTTCCAATTCTACACTGTATTTTTTTGTTGCATTCACTTTGATCAAGTCTAAACAAGAATTACTTGTGATGTCTAGGTTAATAGGTTTGGGAACGAGCAGAAGCTTACACAGATAATCAATTTGACCACTAATCATTAGACAGCATAATTTGCAAAGGTAGCCTACCTGTTAATGTTCAAAGAATTAGCCCCTCCATCTGGCTGATCATCAATGTTGATATCTTGAATATCACATTTCTTGACATCACCGACAACTCTTAAAGTTGCAGTATAACCACAATATTTCACAACCACCGCACCTAAAGAGGTCATATCCTGAACAGTCACATTCTCATCAGCAATTAGCCCCTTCAGCAAGTTTCTCTGATCGACTTCACTAGCTGACGACCCAGGTACCTCCCCATTAAACAAATTCTCACAAGGCTTGAAGTTGGCATCCTCTTCATCATGCTTGACAATGATAGAAATGTCCCCAATACGACTCTCATAATGGATTGAGCCCGGAGCAGAATTCGCCTTAGTATCACATTTGGAGTCCACCAAAAGTCTAATTGTCTTCACAGCTTTAAGGATTGAGACATCGACAAATAAACTATGGAGCAGGAATGCTTTGCGATCACGAATCACCCTCTCCTCCTCTGTTTTGCAAGGCATGCTAGCCAGTACTGCAAACTCAGTGGCCCAAGGTCGAAGATCATGTTCACCATTTCTACCTTGGCCTCCTCCGTTTCCTCCCCAATTCTCATCCTCGGTTGGTAAGGAAGGAAAGCTTGATGGAAACTCAACCACAGAAGGAGGCGCAAGCCAGCAGTTTGCACGAAAACCGTAAGGAAGATTACCAAACTGAAAATTCGACACCAAAACAAACACAATTGCATTATAAACTAATCAAATCACAAAGAGAGGTGTATCTGTATGACAAAGCTTCTGACCTTGTTGTGTTCCATGTAAGCTTTCATCAAGGCATCATAGGCCTGAATTCCCGAAAGAAAATGAGAATAATAACAGAGATAATATAAAGATAAGAATATATAAAAATCTGAGTTTGAACAAACATACATTTGCAAAAGCTTGGCTGAGCTGGTGGAGCAGGTCAACAAGAGAGTGACTTTGTAAGGACTGCTTGCCCACAGTATAGAATCCTTTAGCAGACGCAACCGCTTGTATTAACTTGCCATTGCAGATCTTGATCTGTGTATGCAGCATAAATTGTTATGGTTAGGAAGGTAGAAACTAAACAATGCTGCTTAACAGTAGAGGGTGGATAAATTTGTTTTAACCAAAACCCAGCCAAAGATTATCAATTGCTTAGATATGATGAAATCCATATAAGTAACCATGTGGTATGCTTACAGCATGGCCCACTGACATAGAGCAATGCCCTGCTGCTACGCCATGTAGGATTTGCATTTAACATCTTGGCCCTCACAAAATGAAAGACATGTGGTTGAATATTTAAACTACCTAGCCATCAACATCTTACAACCAAAGATTCTATTTTGAAAGAAACTGGTATAAAGTGATACAAACTTTAAACCTTCTGTTCCATTGGCACCATATTCGGTTGCATTACTTCCCTTTCTGTTCATTCTCTCTTGCCAAACTACAACCAATCAAAAGTTCATATTGTATTGTATGAAGCAACCGGTAAACATTGTCTGTGTTTCATGATGGAGCAATTTAATATACAACTCCAACATTGACCTGAAAGAAGACCTAACCAAGTGAAAGCAAAAGGATAGAGAATGATGCACCTGAACTTCGAAGTAGTCACTGTCCCGTGTGTCCTCCGCCTTCCTTTCACATCTCTTCGCGCCTATCCACAACAACCGTTAAATTTTCGAAATTACGACCAACCCCCCATATAAAATTCATAATTCCAATTCGGCCCAAAAAAGGAGGAGAAGAAGACGGACTGAGAATTGGAGGAGAGAGGTTGGAGAAAGAGAAGAAGTCGTAGAACTCCGACAGCTTCGGCATCGGATGAAGGGCTGCCATGTCATTCTCCGGCGAGATGATCGAAGCCGCAACCGACGGCTGAGATGCAGCGATCTTTCCCTCCGGTGGGCCTGACCTTCGGCGCTGTTGGGCCTTTGCCTTTTTGGGCCGAGACTCTACTGTTGTGGGCCTCGTTGGGCCCTTGTGCTGAGTGAAGTACGTTGTGCAGGCCACTATCTCCAGCAGCCTCCTCACTTGCCCCATCGCTTCAGCATCACTTTTGTAGTCCTCTGAAATCAATCAACATCCTCATGTTAGTATTTTTATTACTGCTTATAAAATGTTTTAACCAAATAAGGACGAGTGTTTGTTATTTACAACAAGGGCGCCGCCTTTTATCGTTTTTTTATATATTAATGTAAATACATTATATTGCGATATAATGCATTCAGTATTCAATCCAATCACACCCTAGACAAAATATTTTAGCTCGACACGAAACAACAAAAGGTAAATAAAATAAAATAAAAGAACCTAGCTAGTACTCTTCGGAGTAATACAAATTGATTTACGTTCTTTTAATTAGAAACTAATTGCTGAGCTTGCCATATAAGACAATTGATTTAAGAATGCTCTCGAGTTAAATATGACGCACCAAACCTTAGTAGAAACAAAGCATTTAATTTCGACCCTTTTCCTGAGTAGGGCCACGAGTAGAAATGCACATCTACACATCATGTATTCATTTGTTCATTTATTTATGTGTCAGCTCCATTAATAAAACTACAAGTCTAAATATCACAAATTTCTTCTAGTAGATTCTCACCCCGTGATAAGTTGATTAATCAATTAATTAGAGTCTGTTCGATTCGCCAGTTAAGTCGTGACTTAACTGAATTTAATTAAAAATTTAAGTCATGATGACTGAACTTATTTACAAAGTCCGTTCGGTTCGCCAAAATTTAAGTCGACTTAAAATGACTTAAAACGACTGAACTTACTCAAAAATTTTAAGCTAGGAATCCTGACTTTTTTTATTTGAGGTGACTGAACTTAATAAAAAAAACATCAAACCCCCAATTCAGTTTTATTGAATTCATTCATCTATTTCAGTTCAGTTTCAGTCTAATTCAGTCATCAGCTTAAATTTTACCTTACAGCTTCAGTTCAGTTTTATACTCAGTTCAGTTTCAGTTCAATTCAGTCTCTGCGAACCGAACAGACCCTTAGTTCTGCAATCCATCGAATTAGGCAGAGTATTGTGCATTTGTAATACAATTAAAATAGGAACATCAGTGTTTGTCTAAGTAATCTAAGAAAACATTGAATCTTTAACTTAATCTTTGGCAGGTGGATTAAAATCTAATTAAGGATCGTTGGAGAGTTGCAAGTGAAATTGATTAAAATCTAACTAGATTTCAAAACCCAACAATGTTATGCTTGCAAGATGAGAAAACAAGCTTATAATATTTTGTACACACGGGCACAACGTATTACGTATATAATATATCGATTTTCCTAATATATGTCTTAAGGATATAGATTAAGCATATACTTAATAGAATGATTTGATAGATATAACTAATTTAGGCATTTTAATTTTTATAAAAGAGTTTAAGCTTTTCTGTTTAGAATAACATTTTTTTTCTAAAAGTATATTTTTTTTATGACATAGGTTAGAAAAATCAATAATATATATAAACCGAACTAGAGAAATAAATAATCGCACATGTAGGTTGAATATAATTAACATCGGGCATTGAATAATGTGAAAGAGCAAAAAAAAATCCAGCAGAAAATCCATGATATTCCTGCACGAAAATGACCGGCTGAAAAGCCATTCAAGATATCAAAATTTGGCAAGCAGGAGACTAGCTGTTAACAAGTAAGGAGATACTGATACTAGTACTATCCATTTAGCGCAGGCCCTGCGGTAACCTTCAACTTGAAGACGCTCTGAATCACATGAATTTTCACACGGCATTGCCTTCCTATAATATACTCCTTCTCTATGAAAGAAACTCTGGCGATTAGTGTAATTGTTCAAATCTCAAATAATTATAGTCTATGAGATAATTATAATAATACTTTCTCTATTCCATAATATTTGTCCATTTTACTTATTTCACACTTTTAAGGCAAGTTAGGAATAGAAAATAGATTGTTTATTCATAAGTAATTAATGAAGATGGTGAATGGTTAAAGTTAAAGAATAAATAATTCAAATAAGACATAACTATTTTTTTTTAAATTTAATATTAATTATATACAAAAGGCCAAATAATATAAAATAATAATTATAGCTTAAAAACCAAAAAAAAATTGTGAAACAAAGAAGTAATCCGTAATGAAAGAGTCTAAAAATTGAACAAAAGTTTCAATCACTTTTTTTGTGGTGACAGGAAGTGAAACTCACCTAGGGTGCAAAATCTAATAAATGAATTTATATATTCAAATAATTGTGTGATATTAGACCCACTCTGACCACCTTACTATACCACACGCTGAGTTTTAATGATTGTCGTAATGGGAGGGGGGAATAATCGCTTTTCAGGATTTTTAATTTAATTTAATTTTTATTTTTATTTTTATTTTAGGCGATTAAAACATTTATTTTCATTTATAGAGAAAAGTTCAACAAGTGACATCCACACAACACATGTGATATGTGCCAATCCACCATCAAACAGAATAAATATTCCAATCAAATTAAAAACGAGGTAACTGTAGATTACAAGTTAAACTTTCGTATCATTTATTCATCTTTCTAATTCCAGTTTGTCAATATATAGACAAATCAAACTTTCTTAACCTTAAAAATCAAAGCAACAAAAAATTAAAATGGAAAACTATTACAACCAAACAAGCTAGTAAGCGAAACCGCATTTTCATTTAGGAGCTTTAAAATAGAGAAATTTAAGCAAACGATGCTGGTAGAAATATTGTTAGAACACACAGAAAGAAAGGGAGACAGAGAAAAAGAAACACCAACCTTGAACCATTCTCAGCAGACATGGCTTTAAAGAAGTAATCTCCACTTTGTCATCTAATCTACGCCCTTTAACCTGACATATATAATCAAAACTGAATCCTTGTCACATACTAATATGAAATTAAGTTTGATACGTAAAAAATTAATAGAATTGGTCATTGATTGTTGCCTTTCTTTTTATACACAGGGAATGTTACCTCGTGGGAAAGAGAATAGTTTGTGAAGTGGCAAGTTTCCACATCGGAGCCCAGCAGCCTCCTCACATCAATAATCTTGTCAGTCGATATTCCCTATAGTAACGCACAACTATCTCAAACTAGCGCACTATTAATTTGAAATACAATTCCGATACCACGACAATCAATATACAATTATACACCACACTGAATTACATAGTATATATATTACCCGGAGAGTAACTTGTGAGTCATACGGGGTGACGACGGTGATGTCAACGACATTCGGGACAGCTGAAGTGAAGAACGCATATATCAGAAGCAGAGACGAAAACTCAATTCCGGGCCAATCCATGGCCTTGGGAATCGAGAAAATTAATGAACCAAACAAACGGAAAGGGTTGGAAAAACTCACCCTTTTCTTCTTTCTTCTTCCGGTCAGAGGCGGTCTTGGCCTTGTGGGCTTTGCCTCTGCCAGACTTTGGAGCCATGACAACTACACAACCTTTTCTGCTTTTTTTTTTTAAATGTTTTCCTATCAAGCTTATGCAAAACCCAATATGGAGAAGAGAAGACGAAATTGAGTAAGAAATGTCACTGACTCAGTTGAATCGAACTCATGAGTGTCCGCAACATTCAAGAAATGGTGAGAGAGTAAGTTAGGAATTCCCTCTATCTTAGGACTTAGTTGGGAGTGCTGAGAGAGAGAGGAATTTTTATAAGAGAGGATAAGGGTAAGAGGGTTAAGTTGGGACTGTTTGGGAGGATTTCGGGAGGAATGCTGGCCGTTCACTTATCTCTTCTCTGATTACACTCTCTCTCTCTCTCCCACACACACACACAGCAGATGAGCAGAAAGCCAGAGAGAGAGGGGGGGTTTTGGTGTTTGCAAGATACATGTGATGCGGTGTGTTTTCTTTGATTCGAGAGTGATGGGGATATTGCTGATTGGCCCCGTTGCATTTGGACAAATTTGGGAGGAACGGGTGGGGGTGAGAAACCCACCGTCCAGTTTTTGCCACGTGGCTTCTTTATAATGGTCCGATGGATTCTTCATCACTCCCCCCAAAACCTCTTTTTTCACCCTCATCATTTTCTACTTTTCAAATAATAAACTAACATTTGTTCCCGTGACTATCACCGTATATTTTAACAATGAATTTAAATTTGTTTATGTTATATAAAATATAAAAGAAAAATTATATAAAAAAATTAACATATATTAGAAATATAATTTTTTGATTAGAATAATTTATAAGGTGTATTGTACGATGAAAATTAAAGGTAGATGTATGAATTTAAATTAATAGAAGAAAATATAAATTAAGATCTTTATATAATAATTAAAAATAAAACTACACTAAACTAAAACTGCATATTGTATTCTTTATAATGGAGTTTACGGATAATCTATTCACCCTTATTAAATCATAAACACTAATTAAGTATGATAATAATGTTTTTGGTAAGTGTATGTTATACGTATGTTGGTGGATGAACCGTATAACGTTAACTATTTACGGACCATCTATCTATATACATATCTTTATAATGGAGTTTACAGACCATTAACATACATATTATATTAGTGACATTAATTAAGTATGATAATAATGTTTTTGGTAAGTGTAGAATTATCATGTACAATGAGAAATATTTTGGGGTGATAATTTAGGAAATTTGTATAAATATAAGATAAAATAAATGGTAAAAATAGAATAAGGATGAATAAGTAAATGTATATAATTATTTGATGACGTGACATACTTAGATGAACGACACGTAAGAGAGATAATTGCAGCTTTAGTAGTAGTATATAGATAGATAGATTACTAGTGTAATCGGGTTATTACATATAAAAAGGATTTTAAAAGTACACTTCAATAACATTTTTGTAAAAATTGTAAAGACGTAGATGTTAAACTTTGAATATTTTGCGTAGAAATCAATCTCTATATTTTCTTTATTGAAAATTATAAAATAATAGCTACATAAGACACTTTATAGCAGCATTATTGTAGAGTATGTCATATTGAGCATATACTTCACCCTTTGCTTGGATGATTAATGCAGCGATATGGACATATTAAGTGATTATATAATCCAACAAATCTTATAAATTCTTATAATTTAGTGAAAGAGATACATTGGAATTATTAGTATATAGTAAAGTTTTATATGGAGAAAATGATAGGTATTACCTAATCAATTTGAAAGAAAGGCAAGATAATGTCTTAATAATACACATGTACAACAAATCATAAACAAAAGCATTTCCATACGGATCAATATAATCTTAGGAGATCAAAAGAAGAGAAGAAAGCCTCGACTATGTTGATTGAATAGCTCCATGTCATCCTTTGGTTGCTAAGTAGTCACAAAATTGGTGTCTCCCTCCATCATCAAACAACTTAGACCTCTGTTCCCACACCTCTCTACTCATGGAAGTGCTTATGCAATTGATCACCTTCCAAATATCCAACAATGGAATTTTCAAATATCAGTAAATTATGCCGTTGTGGACCATATAAGTGACGGGCCTTCACATCAGCAAATAGTCGAGAATACTTGGTCTTTGAGGCATCAAACAGAGACTGGTCCCGTACCTGGGCTGGGATTACAGCCGCCGAGGAGATCAATCGGACCTCCGGCGCTGTGTACGGCCGTGGTGTCTATCTCTCTTCCGATGATTCACCGCTCGCAAGCTTCTCGCTACTATCTGATTACATATGTCGACATACTCGCTACATGCCTACATACGTGTATATGCTGCACATATTTGGTAATTAATATTTCATTCCAAGTTGAATCGATCGGTATTTAATTTGCATAGATTATCATTTTGATACGCATCTGATATATTCGAAATAAAAGTAGACAAATTACTCAAACTCTCCCTTGGATTTTGTGTTGTGTGATATGATATTGGAGCGATATTATTAGTCTTACATACGAGGAGTTAAAAAAATCCATGGATTTTACTTGACTTGTTCTCTAAAATATCAAATAGATGTAAATTAAATTTGACATTGCACATGAGTACTTTACGGTACAATTTTCATTTCCATGAGTTGAAGAAATTAAAGGCATACAAATTGATATGGATACGTACATGGTACATCTGTTACTCTTCCAGATCACTATATATATACACAACTTTCTACACATTCTCACATGAAATGTTGGTAGATATTGATTGTGGAATTTTGGTTCATGTGCAGTGTACAATCGGCTATTGAGTATGAAGAGGGTCTAAGGCACTTACTGTTGTGCAAAGTTATGCTGGGAAATGGGTCGGGAGGCTATACGGGTCTGATCAAATACACCCTAGTTTAGATGAATTCCCAGGTTTGGATGGCTTCCAAATTTATTGCTTCTACAACAAATCCCCGTCGAAGCTAGGCAAGCTCATCATCTTCTGAGAAGGGTAAATCAAGATCTTCTCACCATGACACACAATGCAGCCACACAAGTATCAAACCCATCACCCTAGAGCCTCTATAAGTATCCTCATTTGACCCACTAAAAGTACCTCTCCCATCCATATGACCATTCTTGAATTCACCTTCATAAGTTGCTTCTGAGGGCCAGCTAATCCTAGCTAACTTTTCCGGTGGTTTTACCCTTTTGCTATTCACCCACATACATACATACATACATCAGACTAGAGGTACTTACCATGACCCAACGGAAGATTTTCAGCCCACTGTCGTGTGTAGAAATCACTACTTCTTCTCCTCCTCATCCTCCTTCCTCTTCTTCATCATCATTCACATGTGCTATAGACATTGTTCTGAAAATGTTGTTTGCCACATGTCCACAAATGAAAAAAGGTCTTAACATGAACATCAGTAATTCAACAACAAAACATTATAAGTACTAATCTGAACATGAACATCATTCAATACTTGGTTAAGAAATTGTCTTTTCCTCAATATCAAACAGAACATATAAAAAAGTAGTATGATTCAAGTTATTAATCCATCAACAATGAATTGCATCTCCTCTCCAGAATAAGAAATTTACCTCTCACTAAAATAATTTTTTCATCAATTCATGACAGATTGGGCAAGCCCCCTATTGAATTTATGCTTGTGCAAGCCCTTCTTTCACGTCAATTGTGTTGCGTGTTCTGCTTCCGTTGGCTCCTTCGTCTTCTGCGTCCTTCATCTATGTACACGAACAGATTGAGACTAAGAAAGAATTCCAAGTACAGAAAATTATAGTAGAATGTTCGAAAAAAAGACGAAGAAGAAGGAGATTGCGTTGTTTTGTGTTGCGTCTGTAGGAAGAAGAAGAAATTGCGCTGCTTGGAAATTGTGGTGCCTCTGAATAAAAAAAGAAACTGAATTGTAAAACCATAACTAAGAGATGACTGAAGGCGGTGGTATCGGCGATGAGAGACCAAATCAATGGACATTCTTCTCTCCCTTCGAGCAGTAATTGGAGCAAATTCTCTCACGCCATTTCGAGCCCTTGAAAAGCACGACCATGGAGAGAAAGAGGAAGAAGACGCCATTTGGAAACCACGAAAATGGAAAGGAGCTTTGTGGAGAGGCAATGAAAAGGACGAAAATGAAGAGGGAGAGGAAAATGAAAGAAGAGGTTTAGATGGTAGGTTATATGCGCGATCTCTTCAGATTGCAATGGAGACATGGGAACAGAACGTGAGATAATGGTGGCTCAATATCTGATAAAACCTAGAAAAATAGTAATTTATTAAAACACAATGGGACAAATGTCAATTTTATGTTATGCTAGATATAACCAACATTCAGTTAGTCTAGTCGAGTTCGATTCCTACTGGAGTCGTGTATGGAGATATTGATGTTGAGAGGGGTCTATCACTTTGTATGCCAACAGTATCCCAATCTGGATGTAGAGAGATTTCCACCGATCGAACCAAACGATCAAGACCAAAATAATAATAATAAAAACTATTATGCCAGATATCAATTTCATATTTTACCAAGTGGCTAAAAACTAAAATTTTGTGAAAAGATTTCTTTAACTTTAAGTATTTAGGGGAGATAAGACAACTTAAGTGCCATCAAGCAACATATGAGTGATAGTAATAATAGTGACTATTACTCACTAGTAAGCCATACAAGATGTATACCATAGTGTTTGATAGAGTACGATTGCAAGTGCAATTGTGTCGTTACATACAACGCCCAATAATGAAAAGGTGACACGTGTCAATAAACCATAGTCCTCCCGCCTCAAAATGTCACCACAGTGTTGATATCTAGGGAATGTAAATCCTCAGGTTTTGCCATTTCAACACAATGTTGACGTCTATGAAAATATATTGGCTCCTCAGACGCCACAACAATCCAACATTGAAACATCGTCATATACTTACTTGCTAAATCATTGTTCTTGATGGAGATCAACAATTACCAATAAAAAACGCAACGGTTGTCACACACGTGAGGAAACAATCTCCACTTGTCCGCCTCATCCGGCCACATGGAAGTCATGCAATTCCTTACTCGTTGGGCATGTAAGACATGTGGAGTAAAAATGCGAACAAGTGTAATCTCGGTCTCTCTCCTCTTATAGCTTATAAAAACCGGGGAGAAAAACATTCGGGGGACTTTTTTCGAGAGATTAAAGAATGGCTCTCGGAAGAAGGTGACGAATCCCAAGTTTAGGTGCTTCACTTCAAAGTATCGTTCCACAAAGTCCTCAAGATACAATTCTGTTTGAGGGTGGATGGAGGGTTTTCCTTAAGACATTACAACAAAGTCAACTCCATACTACGCAATGATCGCTCTCATTATTTCCTCTAAAACAAGCAGCTACTGATTCGAAAGTTGTCATTGGCTCCATACGTGGGGATCCTCTCCCCTAGGACAGCTCGATCACTGCAATTTGGCTTATGGGGGATCAAGGCAACTGCGCTTGGCAACAAGGAAACCACGAGGTTGCCCACCCTCAGGCTTACGGTTCGCAGGGTGGAGGTTTTTCCCCGTGGTGCAACCCCCAATCCCAGGTGCCTGTGTCAGCACCAGTATTTCCATTCACGCCACAACCTCCGCAACACCCCTATTCCACCAATCCATTTCTTCTCTAGGGTATCTTCATCATCCCCCATACTAATGTGACCACGTCCTTGGTCAATCAAGATCAAGAGATAGAGTATGTTGATGTGACTGATAACATGATTATATGGAACTTTGATTAACCATAATTTGTGCATAAAAGATACACTTCCTTAGGCTTTTTGAAGGATTTTTTTCTTCCCTTGCTCAGATCTTTGTCTTTTTGTCATTTTGGTTTTGTAGGAGCACTTTTGGGAGCTATGGGAACATTATGAAATCAACTTGGAATTAGCTCAAGCTTGGGACCTTATGCCCCAACTTTACATTTCATCTTAGCCTCCATTTCTAGGTTTAAAAGTACTCCATTCTCTTCCTAGATCTAACTTTAGATTTCATTTTCCACTCAAGATTTGTAACACCCCAAAGTTATGCCGGTAGTGCCACACGCCAGTGACCTCTGACTTTAAAGTCTAATGAAACCCTAGGCTTTAATCGGAATAATTTATGCCTAAATTACATTGATAACAAAGAAACAAACAGCGGAAGATTTGTGAAACAAATACTCAACCTTTATTAAAATTCCTCTCGTAAATTGAGAAGGCTAGTTTTACAAAACAATATGATATTACAGCGAAAGACTTCATATTAATCCTAAATACATGACTAGGTGATCTAGATATAATAACTTATTACATTTATTAAGAAAAATAAATCGATACTAAACAACTTTAGAATGGTATTTTAAAACACAACCTTTAGCTACAAGCCTTCTTCTTCGATTTGTTACTTCAAGATATCATGAGACAAACGACTGATGTGCCGTATGAGACGGAAGACACCAGCAAACCATGCAAGGAAAAGGAACAGTTGGTTAGTCTAATGAAAGACTATGCAAGGGTATTTATGTGAGGTTCTATGCAGTCGTATATAGTTACTACACTTGTTTCTCGAATAATACTCGATAAACTATATATAACTACTATTCTTCCACTGAAACATAAGAAGAGACATGATTCAAGAGATGACTCCAATGAAACTGAGTCTTATGGGAATTATATGTATTTGTTTGGGAACATTTAGAATTATAACAACAAGATTTTAAAAACGACTCATTTGACTATTTGAGTCCTCAACCAACCTCACCGCATAATGCAAATTCAGATTGGAAATAGGACTTACTCTACACAGGAGCCCGAGCGGTTTCCACGTTGTACTTCTCGCCTGAAGTATATTAATTATGTGCATAAAAGAACTTATCTTATTTAATTTCAAAACGTGCATTTATGTTACAACTTTTAATCCACACCATCTCGATACGAGAATATCATGGGACGAATCGCGAATAACGGCTCTAGCTAAGTGCACCACTACTTATATTCGAATAAGGGTACAATCATAACCAAAAGTATTAGGGCAATAATCCTCCTAATACCAAGTTATAGAGAAATAGCTAAACCTCGCGAGGTATATAGCGTTCCTACGAATACTCGTGCTAACTAAGCATACAAGTCCACACCAAAGTTCAACTAGCACCCTACGATAATAATAATATATATACAAGGGTCATCACTAGCAATATATACAACCTAGTATATAATTCATATTTTTCCACACCATTATAACACACAAGTTCTCAAACACAAAATAGAAATATTTATCCCACTTAATTAGAACAACTAATTAGTTGACAATTAAGGAAAATATGAAATAAATGCAAGAGCGAACCACCATTTGCCTTATGAGCACACCACACTTAAATCACAAGCAACCACCCTAGTGATGACGGTCAACCCATCAAGTGCGCGAGACCAAGACAAAGCTTGGGTTGTTGAGTGCCGCGGCAATGCCAATGCTCCACCAACCCTCAAGAAATCAAATAAGGTTTCGTGGTATAAGACCAACATAACCCTAAATTAAACTATGCTATAATAATTTAAATAACTGAAAGAACTAAAGTTGAAAATTAATAAACTCGAAAACTTACGTGACTATGAAGAGGACACTATGCTTCATCTCCTACCCTAAGAGAGATAACGTTGTAGAGAGATGATGAACTCTAAGAGGAATCCCAAAAATTTAACTACTTTGTTGTTGTGGGCCCTTCAAAAAGACTGGGCCCACCGTAGCGAAAAAATTCCAATTTTGAAGAGGTTCGCTTTTTTGGACCTACAAAGAAGACTGAGTCCGCTGATAGCGAAACATCTTACAAATTATGAACTTTGGATGAATGTTAGAGAGTGTCTAGACTTCTATATATATAGTTGTTTCATCAACCCTTCTTTTTCTCTCTTTCATATGTGGGCTGGGAGTTCTATTAATATTTCCATGTTAAGCAATGTGTGATAAAACTATTTAATGACTCATATTGGCGCATAAGTTCAAACCACTTACTGTTGAAATAACGTCTTGATGCAAACTAGAGAAATGTAGATCTACGAGTCTAGTTTCCAAAGCATCTTGAATCATCAAAATCCGAGCTTTGTAGCAAAAGATATGACCGTTCTACGAAGCTGCCTCGAACACAATAATTCTTGCGAGAATCCCTACGAAAATTATAAACTTAAATCTAATTAGTCCATCATTAATTAAAATACCCAGTTTTGATCCCTTACTTTGATTTATTTCATTCCAAGACTAACTAGGGCTTGTTTGGATAAATGTTATAGATGTCCACAAATGTTTTTAGCTCGTTCACATCATACACAATAGTCTAAGTTATTAGATTATATCTTCGGACTCCAATTAAGCTTACCCGATTAAAGATTGACGTTCCTTATTCGGAAACATACTAGAGATAGAGTTACTATTTTTACTAATCCTTCAACCATGGATCTTACTATTTATAGTAACTTTTCATTTTACATCCCAACATATGAATTTCTCGAGTATTTACATTTTGATGCCAAGTTTTGTTTTTATTAAAATAAATATCCTTTATAAAAATTCAAAATATTTAGGGTTATTATAAAATTATTAGTTGCATTTATTATTATTATTGAATTCTAGTGTCACTTTTTGGGTTGTTGAGCTCTCTTGTGGTTCAAGACTTGGAAAATGAGCAAACTTCCACCTTTTCTCTCATGCTTCAATGAAAATACAAGGATTTGGTTGAATGTTAAGTATTTCTTACTCATTCTCTTTATTTCTTGTTTTGTTTGTCATTATACCCATGTTTATGATGGTTGGATTGATGTTTTATGCCATGTTCTTGCAAATCATGAGTGAGTAATTTGTTATATATGTTAGGATTGAGAGTAGCCCAATCATGATTATGTGATGATTTGGGGAAGTTCTCTCATTGGTTGAATAAGTTTTGGTTTACTACTCAATTTTTGCACAACAAGTGTTTGTGAAAATGTCTATCTAGTATTTTTACATGTATTAAATGTTAAATATGCATTGAAAGGTGATATTTAACATTAAAACCTCAAGATTTGAGCTAAGACTTTTAGGACCACAAAAGTAGGTATAGTTTCCTACACTAGTACAAAAAGGGACGTACACCTCATAATTTTTACCTCACTTTTATTAAATCGGGATAACAAAGATATCAGGTCCACATTTATTAATAAAAGCGGGGTAAGTGACCAGTTTTTTTAATAATTATATATTATCAAACCGCGATTTATAACAAATAACCGCGGTTCAACTATAATTAATTTATTTTTTTAATATCTCGGACCCCGGTTTATACACATAATCGGGGTGCCATTATTTTATATAAAAAATAACGGACCGCGATTATAAACAAAACCGCGGTCCCGTTTATTTTTATTTTGTAAAAGAAAATTCTCGGCTCGCTCCTCACTCCTTGTTGGATCGTTAGTGTTACATCTGAGGGAACAAATACTTTGTTCCCACAGAAGGTGCATCGGAATAGTATAGCAAGAAAGATAATATAAAGAACTCACGATGTATAGTGGAAACCCCAATCAGTCAAATAACTAACCAAGGAAAAGCCACTACCTTCAAGCTTCTCGCTTGAGAGGATTTTAAAGAGTCTACTTGTCTTATTGATTTCTTGATCGGTTACACTTGTAGCCTGGACTTCAAATCCTAGACTTCCCACCTAAACTTGAATCTCTTCTACAACGATGAACACGAACTCACTCTTCTAAGACTCACAAACACTTCACTTTCTTTTTTCTCTCAATTGAATGCTCCGAGTTCGTACCTAGGAAATAAATCTCACACTTCTATTTATACAACTCGAAAAACTCTTTAACAAGATAAAATATCTCTCTCTAATATCAGCAACAAGAAGATATTATTTGATTTAAAAAGATATAATCTTAACCGAATATATTATCTAAGGAAAGATTTCCTAAGATAATATAATCGGGTCAAGATAAAATCTTTCTCTCTCCATATCTTCCAATCGGCGTGATCCACCCGATTTCCTTTTCTTCAACCGCATGATCTTCAAAGATAATCTTCATGCTAAACATTCTTCACTCCATTCACAGCTTGATGTTTATTTGGCACTGATGTTCCTTGAGAGGTAACAAAGCATATGGAAAAAGCTTTGTTCCCTCTGCAGTCCTGCACTGCTAATGGTTCCATGTGACAATTGTATTGTTCCTGAAACACTTGGATACTAGATTGGTTGAATGTTTGTTACCATCAAAACCTAAGGAATTCAACAAATCCCCCCTTTTTGATGGTGACAAACATCCTTGACAATAAAACATACATATGAGATAAAGACAGTTGCATTAAGAAAGTTTTCACCCTTCATACATAATAGTTCCCCCTTAGACCAGTAACTATGAAAGCATGATTAGTTCCCCATCAGTTAAAGCTACCAGTCATTTTCCCCCTTTTGGCATAATAAAAAACATAAGTAAAGAGCAGAAGGAAAATGGACACGACAAGATAAACAAACAACCCCTTTTTCATTAAATTAAAACACACAAATAGAAACAACTTGCAAGGGCAACAACAAAATAAGCAAAGACAACACACATGATCAACATGCCTGACGGGGCTAAAGTCGTTATGCCTTATCAAAGTAAATCCTCATAAACCTAACTAAGTATAGTAGGCAAGCAAGGGTCGAATCCCACAGGAAGGTAGTAATCTTTCTAAGTGCACAAGTTGTATGTCAAAGGTAACAAAGGGGGGTTTTTGGTTTGTTTGCAAATAACAAAGTAAATAAAAGCAAAGGGTTGTAATCAATTGGGAAAACGTACTTAGCCAGACAAATATCCACCATTCATTTGATTGATTGATCCTAGATTGTCTCTATTCATTCCTATGAATATTCCTGTCTCTATTCTGAAAAAGTTATCAGTCCAACAAGTCATGATAACCCTAACTATTGAACGCACAAGAAACTATCAAGATTTAGAACAATAGCAGCATGAAGCATAAGAATTAACCAAGATACATGCAATACCACAACCCGTAGCATTTAACACATAATCAATTCTCTTCACAATAAACTAGTCCAACCAGTCCTAGAATATCATGTTTGCTACACAAGATAAGGAATTTCAACCCGAAATATCCAAACCCTAGCAATAGACAATTACTAATATCAACTAGATGATCAGGCCAGTCAAATCAACAAGAATCAATAAGAATAAGCACAAAGAGAAGAGATATAATCAAAGGAAAGGAAAAAGAGTTATAATCTCACAATCAAGTCAAATGAAGGCTTCAATCGTCGGACTAAGCAAAAGTTGCTTAGTTCTTCACAGTCTTGGAAACACAAAAACTCAAAGGGAAAAACTGATGTAAACTGAATAATGAATCATAATCAAAAGGCTGCTAGGAAACTAGGTTATAAAACCTAGCAAAACCTAAAACTCAAGATAGGAAATAATATCTTTCCATAAAGAAATAAAACAGAAATAAAATAAATAAAAGAAAAAGAAATAAAACAAAACTTCGAATCTTCGGACGAAACAAATCTCGCGTGTCTGATAAATGGATTTCCGCGACCGCGGAAATGTTCCTGTAAACCTCGCTGTCTTCGTATTTTTCCGCGACCGCGGCTTTGGCCTCCGCGACCACGGATTCTTCATTGTTGCTCTTCTTTGCCTCGTAATATTCCGCGACCGTAGCGGTGATTTCCGCGACCGCGGAAAAGCTCCTGTGGCTTTCTCCAACTCCTTCTTCGTCTTCTCTCGTGGCTTTCTTCTCCATCTTCTAAATCTTCATTTAAGCTCTTCTAAGCCACCAAATCATACTTCTTCTCCTCAACTCCATACTCCACAATAACGTTCTAAACACATCCAAATGGTACCCAAAACTCCGATAACAACTCCTAGTTAAACCCTACAAAGTAGCGCTGATCAAATTCCCCCATGCTTAAACCTTGCTCGTCCTCGAGTAAGCTAATAGAAACCTACTCCTCCAATCAAATACCCAAGGTGATGTGAACTTGTCCGATGGAAAGACCACAAATCATTGTCAAGGATCGCTTGAATGCGTATTGGGGCGAACAACTCTTCGGAAAGGGGCAGATCGACGGAAGCAAGGAGAAGAAGAACCGGCGGTGGCTGGGAGGAGATCGGCGGCGGCTAGGAGGAGATCGGTGGCGGAAGGCTAAGGGGACGAGCGGCGGCGGAAGTGGTGGTGAGGGGGCGGAGGCCGAGAGAATGGGGGTGGAGGCTGCCGTGAAGAGATATGGAAATTAGGGTTAGGGTTTGTGTTTTGGTTGCGGAAAGTAATTTGATAGTTGGGTAACCGAATCGATGCGCCAGAATAGTTCGACTAGAAACACAACGATTGATGACATCAGGGCCCGGGTTTCATGAGATTACTCGACTGGAAAACAAAGCTCTATTTCGACGTAAACTGAAAATGAAGACAAAAGTTAATATTTATACTAGAGAGTTGACCTAATGGGCCAAACTCTCTAGTTACTAAATCTGGCAGCCCATTTAACACAAATGGAAACCACCCAGAAATAGCAGCTACTAAAAATATAAATAATGTTCATAAACGTACTAAACATGTAATGTCTCGATCGGACTGGATGTAACTGTAGAGGAGTCAGTCACGGCTAAGATGATGAGACACAGAAGCTCGGACGCTGTAGTGATCTGGCCGTGACTGACTACAAGTCTGGTCACCAAGGATTGTGTCGCTGCTTGGACACTCTTCGCTCTGGAACGGGTGATCGGACCCGTAGGCGGAAGTCGCATGGCGTCTTCCTCCTCTATAGATGACATGAAGGACTGGGTCACATCACCTTCCCCCACTTGAGTGTGAAGCATCCCCGCTTCACCCTCATCATACTCAGGCTCAACGTATGGTGCTAAGTCAGCGATGTTGAACGTCGGATGCACCCCATACTTGTTCGGGAGCTCGAGCTGGTAGGCGTTGTCGCCAATGGCCTTGACGACTCTGAAGGGACCATCACCCCGTTGGTCGAGCTTGGACTTGCGGATGGAAGGGAATCTCTCATTCCGCAAGTGAAGCCAAACCAAGTCGCCCGGGGCGAAGATCAAGCGTCGTCTGCCCTTGTTCTTCTGGGCTGAGTACTACAGCGCACGCCGCTCCAGCTGAGTGCGTGTCCTCCTGCGTAGCTCCTGAATGTGCTCAGCCAACTTGCCAGCATCAATGTTCTCCTGATCCTACAGCGGGTATGGTGTCATGTCCAATGGCGTCAGCGGGTTCCTTCCGTATATGACCTCGAAAGGAGTCAGCTTTGTCACAGAGTGCCTGGACCTGTTATAGGAAAACTCAACTGTAGCAAGTAAGTCCTCCCACCTGCGTGGGTTCGCCTTGAGAACCGTCTGAAGGAGGGCTCCCAAGGTATGGTTGGTCACCTCCGTCTGACCATCCGTCTGTGGGTGATAGCTAGTAGAAAATAGAAGCTTGGTGCCTAGCTTCCCCCACAAGCTTCTCCAGAAATGGCCCACAAATTTGGTATCCCTATCACTAACAATAGTTTTAGGGACACCATGCAAGCGCACCACATGCTCAGAAAACAAACCAGCGATGTCCGTAGCATTGTTGGTGTTCTTGCAGGCAATAAAGTGTGCCATCTTAGAGAACCTGTTGTCGACAACAAAAATGCAATCTCTACCACGCCGAGACATAGGTAACCCTGTGATAAAATCCATCGAAAGATCTTCCCACGGGGCTATAGGAATCGAGAGGGGCGTGTAGAGACCATGTCTACTGGAGCGTGCCTTAGCCTTTTTGCATGTCATGTAACTCTGGCAATACCTGGTAACACTTTGGGCCATCTTTGGCCAGAAAAAGTGTTCCCGAAGTGCTGCTAGGGTCTTAGACACCCCAAAATGGCCACGGCTGTCATGTGCTTCCTGGAGCAACAAGTGCCTGACAGAAGACGTAAGAATACAGAGTTTCCCCGCCTTGTACAGATACCCGTCATCTAGGAAGTACGTGTCATGCTCTCTGCTGATTTTACATTGCTCAAAGATGTCCTTAAAGAAAACATCATCAGCATACATATCCTTGAGCAATGCAAAACCCAATAAGTGAGACTGGAGATGAGTGATGAGCACGTACCTACGAGAAAGGACATCGACAACCACATTCTCCTTACCTTTCTTGTGCATGATTAGGTATGGAAAGGTCTCCATGAAATCGACCCACCTAGCATGCCTGTGGTTGAGGGTCGTCTGGCTCTTCAGATAGGCTAGGGCAACATGGTCTGAGTGTATCACAAACTCACTCGGCCAGAGATAGTGCTGCCAAGTCTTCGGAACCCGGATCAGTGCGTACAACTCCTTGTCATACGTCGGGTAGTTCAGCTGAGCACCCGAAAGCTTCTCCGAAAAGTAGGCGATCGGACGCCTCTCTTGCAGCAGGACTCCTCCGATGCTGAAGTCGGAAGCGTCACACTCCACCTCGAACCGACGAGTGAAGTCAGGCAACTGCAGCAAAGGTGCGCGGCAGAGGGCTTCCTTCAGGGTGACAAATGCAGCATTATGTCGTGGAAGCCAGGTGATGGACGCCGCCTTCTTGGTCAACTCGTGCAAAGGGGCGGCGATGGTGCTGAAGTCGCGAACAAATCTCCTGTAAAAGCCGGCCAACCCTAAGAACGAGCGAACCTGGGTGGGGGTAGTCGGAGTAGGCCACTCCTTGATGGCGCGTATCTTCTCTTCATCCATACGTAAGCCATCCCTGGAAATAATATAGCCAAGAAAGTTTGTAGATTCAGAGCAGAAAATGCATTTACCATTGTTGACATACAAGCTCGCCTTCCTCAAGCAGTCTAACACCTGTCGAAGATGGTCAATATGCGCAGACAAACTACTAGAAAAGACAAGTATATCATCAAAGTAAACGACGACAAACTTTCCCAAAAAAGACCGTAAGACATGGTTCATGAGTCTCATGAACGTTGATGTAGCATTGGTCAATCCAAATGGCATGACTAGCCACTCGTATAGACCATACTTGGTCTTGAAAGCTGTTTTCCATTCATCACCCTCCTTCATACGAATCTGATGATAGCCACTCCGAAGATCAATCTTGGAAAACAAGGTGGCACCATGCAGCTCGTCGAGCATGTCATCGAAGGCGCAGAATGGGATATCTGTACTTGATGGTTATCTGGTTGATGGCGCGGCAATCCACACACATCCGCCAAGTCCCATCCTTCTTCGGCACCAGAATCACAGGAACGACGTAGGGACTCAAACTTTCCCGCACAACACCCTTGTCCAAAAGATCTTGGACCTGTCGCTGTAACTCCTTAGTTTCCTCAGGAGAAGCTCTATAAGCAGCACGGTTCGGCAGTGAAGCGCCGAGAATGAAGTTGATCTGGTGCTCAATACCACGCACTGGTGGCAAACCGGGTGGTAGCTCGTCAGGCATAATATCCTCAAAGTCCTGCAAAACAGACAAAATAGCAGGTGAGAGTGCGGGCTCTACCGTAGTAGTGGCACAAAGGCGAGGAATAAGAAGAAAACAAGCAGACTTGCCTTGAAGTGCCGGTGTGAGGTCCGTGTGATGTGCCAGAAGAACCCTGGGTTCACAGGTGCCCCGTAAGGTGGACGCAAAAGCAGCTGCTGAGGAAGGTAAGCCACCCGAACCTGTAGAGGGTAAGCGCAAAGTAATTCCACGGGTAGAACGCTTACCTGACGATGCAGAAGGCCCTCCAGAAGATGCAGAAGGCGAAGACGCAGGAAGAGAAACGGACGCGGCCGAGTTGTCATCTGGAGTTCTCCGCGGGTGATGTCATTGCAGGCGGAGTTCTGGAGGCCTCCAGTGCCTTCTGGCGTTGGCGCTCGGCCTAGTCCTGTAAAATTTCCTACGGACTCATGGGTAAGAGAGTCACGCGCCTCCCGTGGTAATTGAACATGTAAGTGTTCAAATACCCGTCATGTAGCACGCGACGATCATATAACCATGGACGTCCCAGAAGCAGATGGGTAGCGTCCATGGCAGTAACATCACAAAGCACATTATCGCTATAAGGACCAATAGAAAAGGAAATAAGACACTGTTGTGATACTTTGTTACCTGAACCATCTGAAATCCACTGTAGACCATAAGGAGTGGGGTGTGGAGTCGTCGGAAGGTTGAAGTGGCGGACAACCTTCTCATTGATGATGTTGCAGCATGAGCCCCCATCAATGATCACGCTCAGCGATGCATTCTGAAGTCTACACCGAGCATGAAACAAATTCTCCTGCTGCTCAGCTAGGTCACCCTCTTTGACGCTCAGAACGCGTCGTGTGACCAACGCAAAGTGGTAGGTCTGGTCATCATGGTGGTCGGATGTGCCGACCACACAGCCCTCAGCATCGGCTGTGTACACAACTGCAGGGTCGGTCTCAACGTCGTCCTCATCGGCGTCGTCGTAGCTCTCATATCCTGCAGATTGGGTGGAAAATAGGACCTTCTTAGCGTTAGGACAATCCCTCATGTAATGTCCTCTTCCACCACACTTGAAGCACTCCAGGTCCCGTGCACGGTCAGAGCGAAAGGGCTCGAAACTTGGCGGTTGCGTACGACGCGCAGTAGCAGGCGAGGCGGATCATTGCGTCATGGGAGCGGACGCTGTACCTGTGCTACTACGATCCTGTCTAGGCGCACTAGAGGTAGAAGTAGAGTTAGTGCCTAAAACAGAAGGAAAGGGTCTAGAACCATACCGGGAAGATGTCGTGGGCTGCCATGGTCTCTGCCTCTGGCGCTGTTGTTGGAGGTAGAACTTATGCGCAGTGTGCACGACATTGTTGAGGTCCCAAATGGGCAGAACGTCAACCCAATCCTGGATAGGCTGGTTAAGCCCAATAATGAACCTTGTGCGCAAGGTGTCCGGAGCAACACTAACGCCAGCCTTAAAGTACATGTCCTCGAGGCGAGCGAAGAACTCCTGAGGGGAATCTGTGCCCTATCGCGCACGAGCGATCTCAGTCCGCATCTGCTCCTTGTAAGTGGAAGACACATACTTCCGAGTCATGATGTATACGAGCTGATGCCACTTAGTAATGGGTGCCCAACCCATCTAGTAATGCTGCTGCGTAATACATTGCCACCACGTCTGTGCAGCTCCCTCAAAATGTAGAGTCACGAGATCTACCTTCTCATACTCAGGGATAGTCAAATGACGCAGGATGTGCTCTGTGTTCTGCACCCACTCAAGAAAGACAGAAGGATCATATAAGCCATAAAAGTTTTTGATTTTTCCCTTTACGTCTCGGCGTTGGACAGGTGGATGTGCCTGACGGTCCGGAAACCGAGCTGTAGGGTTTGCCAAGTGCTCGATGTGACGAGCGCCATACTGTGGGGGCAAGCGAGCAGGTTGTCGCGGTCGCTATAGGGCGGCATCTGGGCGCTGAGGCTGACGAGTCTGCTGGTGTCGCCCGGGCTGGACAGCGTGCCAATAGGCCTCCTGATTCTGAGGCAGCAAGGGAGGCGACACATAGCTGGACCGCTAGTGTTGAAGCTCAGGGGGATCCTGGAGAGGATGATGAAATCCGTCAACATATCCAAACTGACCCTCATCCTCCTCAAGGTCGTACTCATCAAACTGATCCTCCTCATCAGAATAAAGAGGAGTGCGGGCACTCTGATGATCCTGGAAAGCATCAATATCAAACGGCACAGTAGATGACCATTGTTGACGTTGACGCTGCTACAGATGGGAACCAGACGGCTGGCGGTGGGGGCGACCTGTAGTAGGCTGTAAGGTCGGTGAGCGGCCTTGCCTATGTCAATCACTGGAATGAACCTGATCGTCCTCATATTCCTATTGGGAACTCTCATCAGCGGCCTCTGCAGCGTCAGGGTTCTCTTCCCGAATCACTACATGCGCAAACCGTCGTTGTCGACGATGTTGCGGATCTACAATGCTTTCTCTCTGCGACGCCAGATGTTTCAGCTGGCCTGGATCCGATGTGGAGGGCAGCATCACAGCTTTACCCTTCGCCTTTTCCAGGGCTAGGGCGCTCAAATCATCTGCCCGTAGCTGACCCTGAGCAGGAGCGATCGGAACCGGTTGCTGGCGAGAGTACTCTGTTGTCAGACGCTGGAGTTCGGCTATCTGCGCTGCCTGTTCCTTTTTCTCAGCAAGCAACTCACGGATCATCTTTTGTTCAGCAGTCTCCGTGCCTGTCTCACGGGTTGTATCACCTTCTGACATTGTACCTGACAGCAAGAAATGGCAAACCCCAGGATCAAAGTGAACAACAACAACAAAGAATCAACAAATAGGTAAGCAAAACCGAACTCAACAAGCAATCACTCGGGAAACTAATCTGGCTGGCCGTGTAGGCGGTTACGAGCAGGCTAAAGCAACTCACACAACAATCAACAAAATCAAGGCAATGCTCAGCAAAGAAAATGTTGAAAGTAGATATGCAAGGATATAAGCACAGAAGCAAGCACAACACAGTCAACCAAGATATGCAACCCAGACGGTGAAAGAGAGAGAAGACGGTAAATGAATCACTTGCGACGATGGAAATTGAAGGTGCCGGAATCAAGATCGGGTTCTCCCTTCGTGCTGCGTAGAGACGCACTTGCCTTATTTTGGCTTCTGTGGTCTCGTTTTTTTTTTGTAAGCAACGAATAGCTGTATTTTTTTTTTGAAAGCATCGAACAACTGCTGTTTACAGTTGCTACAATGCCGAATTCACCCAGAAAAGTGGAGCAACAGTGAAGAACGAATAGCACAACAGCAAAACGTTCAACAAATTCAACAAACGCACAGAAAAAAATAGAATTCTATGCACAGAAATTTAGCACAAAAAAAAATGCCGTGATTCAAGTGGGAGAAGAAGGAGATTGCGAAGATGCAGATTTGTGGCGCAAACAAGGCAAACACAGTCGCAAACGAACTATCTAAGCCTATATGCAAGTAGATCTACAACAACACAATCAAAATTCAAGCAAACAACCAGAAAATTCCAGAACGTTCTGTGAGTAGGTACGGTTATGCTGGATTTTTTTTTGTTGGTTTTTGATGATGGACGAATTTCTCAACCACCAAACCTAGGTTTTTGTTGATTTTCAGATTCAGATCCGTATGGATTTTTTTTTTGGTTCCTAGAACAAGATCTAGGGTTTTTGTTTATGCAGGAATTGATTTACGAAAGCGAATGAGTGATTGAACGAAGAGTTGGAACGACTTACGCGATTGGAATCTCTGATGCCAGTTGATGTGACCTTGTCCGATGGAAAGACCAAGAATCATTGTCAAGGATCGCTTGAATGCGTATTAGGGCGAACAACTCTTCGGAAAGGGGCAGATCGGCGGAAGCAAGGAGAAGAAGAACCGGCGGTGGCTGGGAGGAGATCGGCGACGGCTGGGAGGAGATCAGCGACAGAAGGCTAGGGGGACGAGCGGCGGCGGAAGTGGTGGTGAGGGGGCGGCGGCCGAGAGAATGGGGGTGGAGGCTGCCGTGAAGAGATATGGAAATTAGGGTTAGGGTTTGTGTTTTGGTTGCGGAAAGTAACTTGATAGTTGGGTAACCGAATCGATGCGCCAGGATAGTTCGACTAGAAACGCAACGATTGATGACGTCAGGGCCCGGGTTTCAGGAGATTACTCGACTGGAAAACAAAGCTCTATTTCGACGTAAACTGAAAATGAAGACAAAAGTTAATATTTATACTAGAGAGTTGACCTAATGGGCCAGACTCTCTAGTTACTAAATTTGGCGGCCCATTTAACACAAATGGAAACCACCCAGAAATAGCAGCTACTAAAAATAGAAATAATGTTCATAAACGTACTAAACAAGTAATGTCTCGGTCGGACTGGATGTAACTGTAGAGGAGTCAATCACAACTAAGCTGACGAGACACAGAAGCTCAGGCGCTGTAGTGATCTGGCCGTGACTGGCTACAAGTCTGGTCACCAAGGATTGTGTCGCTGCTTGGACACTCTTCGCTCTGGAACGGGTGATCGGACCCGTAGGCGAAAGTCGCATAGCGTCTTCCTCCTCTGTAGCTGACATGAAGGACTGGGTCACATCACAAGGTCTCAGGAAGCACAGCAAAACTATCTCCACTATGAATTGCACCTAAACATGAATCTCCAAGGCACCAACACAATACGCACAACACACAAAACATACAAGCTTAAAGGAAAGCAGAGTACTTCCCCCAAGCTTATCCCGAACACCATTGAGTGAATAAAAAATCTAATCCTAGCCTCCATCTATCTTCTTATGCCTCGTAGAGTGACCTACCCGAATCCTCCTTATATCACCTCTTCTTATGTCACCACGCCAGGAAAAATGAGGAATCCTAATAATCACTCTTCTTCTTTTCACTCATTTTGCCAAGGCGCCCTTTCGGGTTTTCACCAAGCCACTCATTTCATTTTTCAATAGATGGGCTCACATAAACTCACATCACTCTTGACCTCATATTACCCCAGCCTAATGCTGGTCCAATCCACTTGCTTATTACCTAAGCCGCCCTTTCGGGTTTTTGACTTATCCCAAGATTTATTTTTGTCTTTTTTTCTTTTCATTTTTGACTTTTTCATTTTTCTTTTCTTTTCTTTTTCTCTTCAGACGACTAGCAAGTATAGAACACTCCCCCATGCTTAAACATTGCATTGTCCTCAATGTAATGAAACACAAAAAGATGAAGCACATGGAAGAGCAGAAAAGTACTCACAATCGTCGCCGAGGTGGCCTGGATGTGGATGTTTGGGGCTGGCGGTAGATCAATGAAAGCACATGTTGCTGGTGTTGCGGCGTCTTCAAACTCAATCAAACTCCACCGTGCAACCAAATAAATCCACTATAAGGTGTAGTGGTGTATCAAAGAAAACGGGGTTGCACGGGCCTTCAACAAACACAGAATGGAGCCCGAATGTAATCGTGTGGTGGGATCTGTGTTCCTCGTCGTCAGCTGTCGAATGTCGGCCATCATCGATGCCAAATAAAAATGTGGGGCGAATGTCTCCTCCTTGGCAGCATGATGCGCACCGGTCTTCAAAGTAAACATTGGGCAGCTGAGCCGCGACCGCGGAAAATCGCCGATTTTTTTTCCCTCAGGTCAGGGGACTTATAGTGGTTTTTCCGTGGTCGCGGAAAATTTTCTACGACCGCGGAAAAGTTTCCGGTGCGTATTTGAACACCATCTTCAATTTTGGTTCGGGCCTCCTACTTGCAAGTTAGTCTAAAAACAAAACAAAACAAAAACAAAACAACAAAAATAAAAACTAGAAAGGAAAAGACAAGAAAATAATTTCATACCTCGGGTTGCCTCCCGAGCAGCGCCTTAGTTATTGTCGTGGCTCGACTTGGAGCTTTCCAACTCAACTTGGGTTGCTCACATCAATCGAACACTCGGGGTTACCATCAAGAGGGTGTCTCTTTGCATCGTCAATGTTGAATCCGACCCTTACCCCATCAAACTCCATTGTGAGCGAACCACTACTACATCAATCTTTGTTTTTGCCGTGTTCATGAATGGCCTTTCCAGCATCACAGGGGTTGCGTTTTTGTCTTGCCCCGTATCCATCACAAAGAAGTCCGCAGGAAAAAGAAATTTATCAACTTCTACCAGCACATCCTGCACAACTCCCTTGGGATACACATAGGAATGATCTGCCAGTTGGATCACAATCCCCGTCTTCTATAATGGCCCAACCTCTAAAGATTCATACAGTGAAAGAGGTAACACATTGATAGAGGCACCCAAATCCAGCATGGCTTTTCAAATATGGTGCCACCTATCTTGCAGGGAATAGTGAACATGCCCGGATCACTGCACTTCTTGGGCAACCGCTTTTGCAGCATAGCGGAGACATTTTCGCTGACTTTGACCTTCTTCTTTTCCTTCACTACTTTCGTCTTCTTTATTTTGCACAGTTCTTTCAAGAATTTGGCATAGAGAGGAATGCTTTTAACTAGCTTTATCAAGGGAATATTTACCTCGCAGTTGCTGAAGGTCTCAAAGAGTTCCTTATCATTCTCCAGCCTTCTGGTGTCCTTCAAAGCCTCAGGAAAGGGTGCGGGTGGCTGTAGTGAACTGAGCGGAGGAAAATCTAGACGAACATAATCATCGTGGACATCAGAGGCCAAACCGCGATCGTGGTTTGGGGTCCGCGGTCGCGGCTCTTCGTCTGGGCAAAATAGGTCTCCAGGGAGTTTTCCGCGATCGCGGATTTCTGTCCGCGGTCGCGGATTTTCGTCGATAATTTCGTCTTCCCCGGGAACTTTTCCGCGATCGTGGAAAATTGCCGATTTTCGTCTCGGCTCCAGGAGCAAATCCGCGGTCGCAGCCTTCTTCTCCGCGGTCGCGGATTTCTTTCTGTTGGCCACGAACTTCATCTACTTGTGTTCCGCTCCTCAGCGTCATGGCACATACGTTCTCCCTCGGGTTTACTACCGTTTGAGATGGTAGTTTTCCCGAGTCCCGGGCTTCCAGCTTGCTCACTGCGATGGAGATTTGCCCCACTTGCTTCTCCAAGTTCTGAATGCTTGACCGCATCTCTTGATTTTGTTGGACCATAGTATTGGCCAATGTCGACATATTCTGAGCTAGAGACTCATGTTGCTTGGTCACCGCTTGAATTTGTGGCCCCATCGTGGTCACAGTTCCAGCCAATGTCGATACGCTTTGGGTGAGAGATTTGATCATGTCATCGCTGGACATAGATGAATTAGAGCTCTGGCCTTAGGGTATTGGGTCATATGGAGCTCTAAATTGCTGTTGTTGACCCCCAGGCTGCTGATAATGTTGTGGGCGCGGAAGGAATTGTCGTGGCCTCTGGTGATACTCTTGATTTTCCTGGCCTTGAGGAGTACTCTACTGATTCCCGTATCTCAGATTGGGGTGATCTCTCCATCCTGGATTGTACATGTTGGAGTACGGGTCATATCTTGGCCTAGGAGGACCGAAACCTCCAATAGCATTTACCTCAGCAGTGGGTTCCTGCAGTATGGGACATGCATCAGTAGGGTGCATCGTGTCATAGCATATCCCACAAGACTTGACTTGCTACTGGCCACCCCTCATCATGTACCTCCTCATCATCTCCTTCATCTCAGTCATCTCAGAAAGTAGTGAGGAATTTGGCTGAGAGTCTGCAGCTTTGACTGATTGGGCGCTCGCCCTCTTGCTGAACTATCGTGATCCCTCAGATAGCTCAAAGAAAATCTCAAACGATGCAGCTGGTGTCTTGTTCAAAATATTACCGCTACAGGCGGCGTTCACCATCCGATGCTCGTCGTCAAGAAGGCCTCCGTACAAATAAAGTACGAGGTCTTGGTCTGAATACCCATGGTAGGGACAACTAGAGATCAACCTCTTAAATCTCTCATAGTACTCGTACAATGTCTCAGCAGCCTGCTGTTCGATATTGCTGATGTTCCTCTTCAGGCTGTTGAGCTTGGTCGTAGGGAAGTACTTATCCAGGAAGGCTTTCTTCATCTTAGCCCATGTATCAATGCTCCCTGGGGCCAAATAGTAGAACCAATCATTGGCCGTATCCTTTAGAGAGAAAGGAAAGGCCCTCAGCTTGATCTGGTCCTTAGTAACACCTCGTGGCTTCATGCTGGTGCAGACGGCGTGGAATTCTGAAAGGTGCTTGTTGGGGTCTTCTCCACTCATCCCATGGAAGTGGGGTAGTAAATGGATTAACCCACATTTCAGCTCAAAGTTCACGCCATCTGCCAGCTCAGGGAATTGCACAACAAGCGGTTGCTGCTGCAGATTCGGGGTAGTCAACTGCCTTAAGGTCGGTGCTTCCTCAACCATCTCAAAGCACGGGTTATCAAAGCACAGTGATCTGTTTATCTTGCGGTTCCTAGAGATTGTTCTCTCGATTTCTGTGTCACAATCTAAAAGTGGAGAGTCAGTAGCACGGGTGTGGACCATAAGATAGGTCCACACAAAAGTTGGCACACAAACACACACAAAGAAAAATTAAAACTTGCCTCCCCGGCAACAGCGCCAAATTTGACAGGGCTAAAATCGTTATGCCTTATCAAAGTAAATCCTCAAAAACCTAACTAAGTATAGTAGGCAAGCAAGGGTCGAATCCCACAGGGAGGTAGTAATCTTCTAAGTGCACAAGTTGTATGTCAAAGGTAACAAAGGGGGGGTTTTGGTTTGTTTGCAAATAACAAAGTAAATAAAAGCAAAGGGTTGTAATCAATTGGGAAAAAGTACTTAGCCAGACAAATATTCACCATTCATTTGATTGATTGATCCTAGATTATCTCTATTCCTTCCTATGAATATTCCTGTCCCTATTCTAAAATAGTTATCAGTCCAACCAATCCTGATAACCCTAACTATTAAACGCACAAGAAACTATCAAGATTTAGAACAATAGCTGCATGAAGCATATGAATTAACCAGGATACATGCAACACCACAACCCGTAGCATTTAACACATAATCAATTCTCTACACAATAAACTAGTCCAACCAGTCCTAGAATATCATGTTTGCTACACAAGATAAGGAATTTCAACCCGAAATATCCAAACCCTAGCAATAGACAATTACTAATATCAACTAGATGATCAGGCCAGTCAAATCAGAAAGAATCAATAAGAATAAGCACAAAGAGAAGAGATATAATCAAAGGAAATGAAAAAGAGTTATAATCTCACAATCAAGTCAAACGAAGGCTTCAATCGTCGGACTAAGCAAAAGTTGCTTAGTTCTTCACAGTCTTGGAAACACAAAAACTCAAAGGGAAAAACTGATGTAAACTGAATAATGAATCATAATCAAAAGGCTGCTAGGAAACTAGGTTATAAAACCTAGCAAAACCTAAAACTCAAGATAAGAAATAATATCTTTCCATAAAGAAATAAAACAGAAATAAAATAAATAAAAGAAAAATAAATAAAACAAAACTTTGGATCTTCGAACGAAACAAATCTCGCGCGTCTGATAAAGAATTTCCGCGACCGCGGAAGAATTTCCGCGACCGCGGAAGAATTTTCGCGACCGCGGAAGAATTTTCGCGACCGCAGAAATGTTCCTGTAAACCTCGCTGTCTTTGTATTTTTCCGCGACCGCGGATTCTTCACTGTTGCTCTTCTTTGCCTCGTAATATTCCGCGACCGCCGCGGTGATTTTCGCGACCACGGAAAAGCTCCTGTAGCTTTCTCCAGCTCCTTCTTCGTCTTCTCTCGTGGCTTTCTTCTCCATCTTCTAAATCTTCATTTAAGCTCTTCTAAACCACCAAATCATACTTCTTCTCCTCAACTCCATACTCCACAATAATGCTCTAAACACATCCAAATGGTACCCAAAACTCCGGTAACAACTCCTAGTTAAACCCTATAAAATAGCGCTGATCAATGCCAGTCAAGCCAAACACATGAAACAAAAACAAGAAAAACAAAGCAACGAGGGGATAGATGTGCTAGGGACAAAATAGGGGTCGGTAAGCGGAGAAAGATGAATCAGGCACCACGGGTGCCAGCAGAGGGAGCCGAAGAATGAAGAGCAATCAGGGCATGCACATCCTCCATAAGACGTCTTTGTTGTTTTGCCAGTGTAGACACAGTGCGGGACAACCTCCTTCGTTCCTTCCTCAGATCAGATTCCTCTGTTTGTTCCCCCTCAGAGTCTACACCTTCAGACTCTTCTTTCTCAACAGCAACAACAGGCTCAAGGGCAGCCTTAACCCACCCAACTCCTTCCTTCAAGACAAATTGCATCTTGTGCAGATTACTGGCATCTAGTAGACAAGAGAAGAAGCAGCCTTCCGTAGACCCTTGGTATACCTTGTGGTACTCCAGAATTTGTTTGACAATGCGGGGGTACGGAAGAGCGTGGCGATCAGTGTTCCTGGCATGGGCCATATGTTGCATCATCACTCGTGGAAGATTGATTGGTTCCTTCTTTAGTAACTTAGCGAGGAGAACCACATCTAGAATGAGCAACTTGTTGCGCTTTTGTTCCTTCCCTTTCTGATAAGCAGACATTCCCGTAGCGGTAATCCAGAATTCTTTAGTGTCTGCCTCATCAGGTCCCTTCTTCCACCCAACAGTAGGTGGTCTAGACACTCCCAGAACATCCCTGACTTCCTCAACTGGCATCTCGTAAGCCCGTCCCTCATACTTGAATCTTATACCCATAAGCACCTTGCGTACCTCACCATTAATAGTGCGTCTCTCAGTATATCTTGACATGGTGGCGATAAACTGGTAACAAAGCTCAGGGAACGCAGGGGCACACTTGCCTAGGAAGCCACCCAATCCTAACTTATTCAAGCACAGCTGGACCATCTCTAGCATACCCAACTCAGCCAAAGTCCCACTATCAAAGAATCGAGGCGGGAGCACAGGCCTCTCTGCAACCACATCATAAGCTTTGTTCTCCTCCACAGTCATGCCAACCTTCCTAGCTCTCGGCATAATGAAAGTATTGGAACACTCGGAATAAAAGAGCTAGGCAAAGAGGATTTACAAACCAAAGATGGGGGTTCACCCAGGGTTCATATGCTCCACCACGGGGCGGCGATGAAGACCAGTTACTCCACTGAAGGCTGCCGCCGGGTCGCGGTAAGGACTGCCGCGGGGCAGTGACTGTTCAACCTTCATCTCCAAATCAAAATTCCCGACTCGCGCGAGGCGGTGAAACTCCAACGCGAGGCGGCGACTGTATGATCAACTCTATCTCGACCTCTGACGAGCCTAGACAAAGCCCAACTTCCTCCAATCACACCTCCAAAACTTCACAACACATCCCTGTAACTAATAAACACCACGGGGTGGTCGGACAAGTGGAATGTGGCGGCTTGGGTATGGGAATCTGAAATTGGGTTCAAGGATCTTCCACAAGCAAAGCTTAGAACAAGGGAGAGGTGGGGATTTGAGGTTTTGGGTTGAGGACGTGAGAGGTGAAAGAAGGGTGCGGCAGAGAGAGAGGGGGAGAAAGAAAAGGGTGAGGAGGGTAGGGTTTGGCGGGAGTGTTTAAAGGGTAAAGGGGGTAAATACCAGGTACCGGACCGCGGGACGATCCAAAGAACACCGTCAAATCCTTCGTATCCAACTTGGAAAATGTTTTTGAAAACAAAACCGTTTTTTTTTTTAAATTTCAGAGTTGAGTGAAAATACCCAGGCCTCACCGCGGGGCGGTGTATTGTGCCGCGGGGCGGTCGTGGGTTTCCTGGAGAGTTAAACTCGCCTCCATTTACTTTCGTACCTGACACGTTAGTAGCAGGCGGACGAAACAAAGCAAAAGAACTACGAAAAAGTCTAAGGAAAGAAAATCAAAAGAAGAGAAAAAAAGAAAAATACCTCGGGTTGCCTCCCAATCAGCGCCTTGGTTAACATCGTTGGCTCGACGTAGGCTGTGGCCTATCAGTTTTCAGCTTCAGGGACTTCAAAACTCACTTCATCAACTCGGTTCGGGTTGAAGCCTTCATGGTAAGGCTTCAATCTTGGCCATTCACTTTGAAAATGTTGTTTGTCGTGGGGTTAATCAATCCAATGGCGCCATGGGGGTGTACTTTAGCAATTTCATAAGGACTCGTCCACTTGGATTTCAGCTTCCCAGCAAAAAGCTTAAGCCGAGATTGAAATAGGAGGACCTTATCCCCTGGCTTGAAATCTCTTCTCAAGATGTGCTTGTCATATCACTGCTTGGTCTTCGCCTTGTAGCTAACAGAGTTCTCATAAGACTCAAGGCGCAATTCCTCTAGTTCTTACAGCTACAGCTTTCGGAAATCTCTCACTTCATCCAGTTGCATGTTGCATTTCTTTATTGCCCACCACGCTTTATGTTCGAGCTCTACATGGAGGTGGCATGCTTTTCTGAATACTAACCGGAAAGGAGACATTCCTATTGGAGTTTTGAAAGCTGTGCGGTATGCCCACAGTGCATCATTAAGTTTAGAACTCCAATCCTTCCGATTAGCTGCAACCGTTTTCTCCAAGATAGATTTAATCACTCTATTGGAATTTTCGGCCTGCCCATTAGTTTGAGGATGATAGGCCGTGGAGACTCTTTGGGTGATATGATACTTCTTCAGCAGGGCAGTCACTGTCTTGTTGCAGAAATGGGTTCCCCGATCATTAATTAAAGTTTTGGGTATCCCAAATCTTGAGAAAATGTTCTCCTTAAGAAAACATGCCACAACTTTAGAATCATCAGTCCTGGTGGCTTTCGCTTCCACCCACTTGGAAACGTAGTCCACCGCAAGCAATATATAGAGATTCCCTTGAGAGCTAGGAAAGGGTCCCATAAAGTCAATGTCCCAAACATCAAAGACCTCGCAAAAGATTAGTGATGATTGCGGCATCTCATTCCTCCTGGAGATGTTTCCAACCCTTTGGCATCGGTCACAAGATTTACAAAAGGCGTAGGCATCCCGAAAGATGTGTGGCCAATAAAATCCTGCATCCAATACTTTCCTAGCAGTCCTATTTTCTCCAAAATGACCCCCACATGCTTGAGAATGACAAAAGTTAAGGACAGATTGTACCTCATTGTCCGGAAGACATCGGCGCACTACCTGATCGACACAATGTTTCCATAGGTAAGGATCATCCCAAACATAGTGACGGGCCTCTCTTCGTACCTTCGCCTTTTGAGCTCTAGTGTAATCCGGGGGTAGTTCCTCTCGAACCAAATAGTTCACGATATCTGCGTACCATGGTCTGAAAGAGAGGAGTCCGAAGACGGTCTCGGCTATGTGAGGAGGGGGTTCAGAGGTACTTACAGAGCAAAGTGTGAGTCCAGAGATGTTGCCGCGGGGCGGTGCTGTCGACGCGGGCCGCGGCGAGCTTTTCTGGTTCTCAAGCGAAAATGTCGCCAGGCCGCGGAGTAGTTCCTTCTCAGTGGTGGAGTAGTTCCTCTAAGCTCCATTCAAAGTCATGGAGGCATAATGAATCACATGGGAGGCACGTCCCACTTTCTCGCCTAGAACCGCTCCAACCGCATAGTCGCTGGCGTCACACATGATCTCAAACGGGCGAGACCAGTCAGGTGCCTGAATGATAAGTGCACTTGTCATGCGTTCTCTTAAGCAATCAAACGCCTTCTTGCACTCGTCGCTGAAGTCATAGGTCACCTCTTTCTTCAATAGCTCGCATAGGGGTGAAGAGATCTTAGAAAAGTCCTTGATAAATCTTCGGTAAAAACCCGCATGACCTAAAAAGGAACGCACTTCACGCACATTAGTAGGATAAGGCAAAGACTGAATCACATCAATCTTCGCCTTATCGACCTCAATACCCCTAGCATAGACAATATGACCGAGCACTATACCTTGTTCTACCATAAAATGACACTTTTCAAAATTCAAAACCAAATTGGTTGCAACACATCTTTTAAGTACAAGTGCCAAATGGTTCAAACATGAATCAAAGCTAGTCCCATGCACTGTGAAGTCGTCCATGAATACCTCAATAAATTTATCAACATATTCAGAGAAGATACTAACCATACATCGTTGAAATGTACCGGGTGCGTTACACAAACCGAATGGCATTTCGCGGTATGCAAAAGTACCAAAGGGGCATGTAAATGTGGTTTTCTCTTGGTCCTCTGGTGCTATAGCCACCTGAAAGTATCCTGAATACCCATCTAGAAAACAGTAAGAGGGACGCCCAGCAAGGCGTTCTAGCATTTGATCAATAAAAGGTAAGGGAAAATGGTCTTTCCGAGTTACCTCATTCAGCTTACGGTAGTCAATGCATACCCTCCATCCTGTAGTGGTCCTTGTAGGAACCAAATCCCCATGTTGATTCTCCACTATAGTGATGCCTCCTTTCTTAGGGACAACCTGGGTCGGACTTACCCATTGGCTATCGGAAATAGGGAAGATCATATCAGCTTTGAGGAGTTTCAGCACCTCCTTCTTGACCACTTCCATCATTGGAGGATTGAGTCTTCTCTGTGGCTGCCTGGATGGCTTGGCTCCATCTTCAAGTAAAATTCTATGCATACAAGTCGAGGGGCTTATCCCTTTTATGTCTGCAATGGTCCATCCAATTGCAGTCTTGTACTCCCTGAGCACGCCTAACAGCTTTATTTCTTGGTCTTCAGAAAGCTTACTAGACACAATGACTGGCAGAGTGTCGTTGGCTCCAAGAAAGGCGTACTTGAGGTGATCTGGCAATGGCTTTAATTCAATCTCGGGGGCATGTACAACAGAGGGAACAAGCTTCTCGCTTGGATTTAGTAAATTGGGGCCAACGCCCAAAGGATCTATAGGAAACTTATCATACGCATCCATCTGAGCTATGATTTCCTGCATGTTAGATGGTAAACATTATTCCTCATGGGACAAATCCAAATTATTCTCAACAATGGACATCAACTTATCAGGACTAGATATATCAAATACATCCTGTGCAATAGAGTCAATCACATCAATGGAGCATAAGGAGTGGTCTTCATTGGGGTGTTTCATAGCTTCATATATATTATATTCCACCTTCTCCCCATCAAATTCCATAGAAAGTGTCCCACTTTGCAAATCAAGTTTAGTCTTAGCAGTTTTCAAAAATGGTCTACCTAACAGAGTAGGAGTGGCCTTTGTATCCGTTTCCATATCTAAAACAAAAAAAATCTACAGGGAAAATCAATTTATCAACCATAACAAGAACATCCTCTACTACTCCTCTAGGGTAGACACTAGACCTATCAGCTAATTGAATTACAATTTCTGTTTCCTGCAGAGGTCCAAGTCCAAGAGATTCATAGAGGGAATAGGGCAAAACATTAATGGAGGCACCAAGATCAAGCATAGCTCTTTAAAATTTAGTGTCACCAATAATACAAGGAATGCTCCACATACCTGGATCGCCGCATTTCTTTGGCATACGCCTCTGGAATACAGCGGATACGCGTTCGCTGACCTTAACTTTTTCCTTGCCCTTCAGCTTCTGATTTCTCTTGATGGTGCATAGCTCCTTTAAAAACTTAGCGTACCTAGGTACACTCTTTACAAGCTTGAGGAGGGGGATGTTAACCTCACACTTACTGAAGGTGTCGAAAAGATCCTTGTCGTCGATTACTCTCCTTTCCTTTAGTGCCTCCGAAAAGGGGGCAGGGGGCTTTTCAGAACCAAGAGGAGGAAAATTTGGACGAACATAGGAGTCCTCTTCTTCATCATGATCAAGATTTGGGCTCACACCGCGGGGCGGTGCTCTTGGCCGTGGGGCGGTGGTATTGACTCGGGACAACTAGGAGATGCCGCCGGGTCGTGGTGGGTGTCGCCGCGGGGCGGTGGAACTTGCCTATCGTCAATTTTTGCCCTGTCATCCTTTTCAGCAGTAGGAGCGACTTGCAATTCCTTGCCACTTCGGAGGGTCACCGCATTTACACTTTCTTCTGCGGCCCTTTTGTCCAACCTAGTGACCACATTTGATAAATGAACCACTGTCTCCTTCATGCTCTTGATGCTGGCCGCAGTTGTTTGTACATGAGTTGTGAAGTGCATTGTTAAGGTCTTGATCAAGTCTTCAGCTGAGGGAGAGCTACTAGCTTGGGGAGCAGCTGATGGCTCAACAAAGTGAAGTTGTGGTGGTGGTTGTAGATGTTGTTGATCAGGTCGAGGTCTAATAGGCCCGAACCTCCAACAGCGTATACTTCAGCAGTAGTGGCATCTTGAAGTTGGGGACAAGCGTTGGTGTTGTGAAATGGGTCAACGCAAAATCCACAAGCATTGTGCTATTGGGGTGCTTCTTTTGTACTCATATTCACAATAACCTCTTTCAATGAAGCAATTTCTTGCATTAGATGTGCATCATTGGAGTTGACAGCATTATTAACTCCTCTGGTCGTTGGGGCTTCATCAAAATCTCTTGTGCTCTCAGCCATATCATGGAGTTTAATCATGGTTGCATCAGGGGTCATATTCAAGATACTACCACCACAAGTAGCATCTATGATTCTTCTTTCATCATCCAGCAGCCCATTGTAAACATAGAGTACTAGAGTTTTTTTATCAAAACCATGGAACGGGCAACTAGAGCAAAGTCGTTTGAACCGCTCACAATAGTCATAAAGGGTCTCCTCTTCTCCTTGTTCAATACTGGCAATCGCCCTTTTCAAGGCATTCGCCATCTTGGGTGGGAAATATTGTGCGAGGAAGGCCTTATGTAGCTTAGCCCATGAATCTATGTTTCCGTCAGGCAGATGATAATACCAATCCTCAGCATCGTCCTTAAGAGTGAACCCGAAGGCTCTCATTTTAATCTGATCTTCAGTGACGTTGGCTGGTTTAATGCTCATAATGACGTTGTGGAATTTACCCAAGTGAACAATGGGATCCTTTCCACTTCGTCCATGGTATCTCGGGAGCAACCGTATCACTCCTGTTCTGAGCTCAAATGTCACACCATCTGCAAGGGGTGGAATGATTACAGCCAATGGCTGCTGTATTAGATCTGGCGCAGTCAACTATCGGAGTGTCTGAGCCATTCGTACCTGTCTCTGTATCAACTTCAACAAGTAACGAATCAGTAGCAAAGGTGCAGACCGTAAGATAGATCCACACCGCAGTTAATCACAATTAATCACAAACAGAGTATTTGACTCCCCGGCAACGGCGCCAAATTTGACAAGGCCGGAAACCGGTGTCATTTTCCTGTCAAAGAAATCCTAATTCACCTACTAAAGAGTATAGCAAGCAAGTCAGGGTCGATCCCACAGGGAGTCGGTTATCTGTATGCAATTAACGTGTGACTAACAAGTAGCAGGGGGGGTTAGAATATTCGCAGAGTAATAGAGATGCAAGCTTTAAAAGAAGAAGAAATATGATGAGGGGAAGTATTCCACTAGACAAATATCCACACTGCAGATGAAACAGGTTGATCACTGATAACTATTGTTCCAAGTTCTTTTCACAATCTTATAGTTGTTCCCATCCTGATCTTAAGTACTACCAATTCTCACAGTTGTTGATAGACTTATCACGATATCAATGGAAGAAAACCTTATCACTAACAAAGCAATAGCGATGCACACAAGGATATAAGATACATGCAAATAGAAGAAAACCTTACTACTTAACATGCAAACAATTCTCTCTCATAATTGCGCACTCGTATTCCACTATATGCAATAATTGTGTTTGCCACTAGGTAAACACTCGTATTCCACTATATGCAAACCCTAGCACTATGATAGATATTGATAAACCTAGTTAGCAACTATAGATAAATCAATACAAACCAATAGACACTATGCTCAAGAGAATTAAACCAACTTTATAAGATATAGAACAAGGAATAGAAATCTCACAACCAATTCATTGCAATGCTTCAATTGTCTAGCGAAACAAAGGTTTTTAGTTCTCCATTCGTTCAAACCCTAGACTTGGAATGAATAAAGAGAGAGAGCGTCCTCTTCTCTAAAACTAGAAAAACTCTTAAATAGATTCAGAAAAGATAAGCTAAACCTAGCAAATAAAAATAAGGAAATAAAATAATAGATTGTAGAATATCCGAAAGTGCTAAAATCGGAAACAAATAAACACTGGCCGCGAGGCGTCGACCTCCACCGCGGGGCGGTGAGTTCGTTGTGTCACCTTCTCTGAGATCCACCGCCGGGTCGCGGTGGCTTGTGGCGCGGGGTGGCAAAGACCACTTCTTCAGTTCTTCATCTTCTGCTCTCCTGTACTACCAAGTGATGGCACCTTCCTCCATGAGTCTTAAGCAGATCTTCTCCTCCATATTCTTCATCCTTCATTAAGCTGTAAATCCTATGATATCTTCACTTCTTAACTCTTCTTCTGGATTACAGACTTAGCCTAAATCTACATTGAAACTCCATCTAAATCATGTCAATAATCACTAGTTAAGGTGCTTGAAATGGCACCTATCAGGCATCATCATCCTCCATCAATTCCTTCTCCAGACTACGCACAACTCCCTTGAGTTTCTCAGTAACTGCAGCATGATCCTATGTTCCCGTCGGCGTTGCCGTGGTGGCGCCGCCGAGAAATTCCTCGGTCTCCTCCTCAGGTTGGGTGGGGTGGGTCGGAGACGAGAGCACCTCCTCTTTTTCGTTCGAGGAAACGGCAGTCGGGGCAATGGGGTTGGGATTAGGGTTAGGGTTTGTGGAGGCAGGAGGTTGTGATACCCCGTATTTTTGTAAGGTTATTTTGGAAATTTTGGAATTTTCCCGAGTACCCGTTTAGTACGTCGGATTTAATTCAGGTAGCTTGAGACATTCTGTAATGTGCTCTGTATCTGTAATATTTTTCTCAGTGAAATAAAATACAGACGACGTGCTTCGGATGTTTATATGCGTTCGCGTACGATAATTTTTATCCCGGGTTAATGTCTCGCTCGTTCAAAAGCTGAATGGGCGGGAAAAGGCAAAAACGGCGACCGCCGTCGCTGGGACCGAGGTGTCAGGCCGTCGTCTCCTACTCTGGGCTCGCCAGGGCTAGGAACGGCGACCGCCGTAATTACGGCGCCGGCCGCGGCCCGCCGTAGGCAAAGTTGCAGCGCCCGCCGTGATTACCCAGAGGTCATTACCCGTTGGTCGCCGGCGAGCTCTGGCTGCACCGATCTAGCCCTGCTCGGCCTCGTCTAGGGTGATGATGATGTTCCCATTGCTTTGGCTATAAAAGGAGGTGTTGGGGGAAGGGTTTTGAGCCATCCCAGCACCGAATCTCTGCCAAAACATCGCCTCGTCGGAGTGTTAGTTTCGTCGGATTTCGGAAGCTTCGTTGGTGTCGGTTGGTGGTGTTTCCAGAAGCCCTTGTGAAGCCTTTTGGTCGCCTTTGGAGGTTGGAACCCAGGCAAGGCAAAAAGGGATCGAAACGCGCATCATTTGGGTGAGTTTTTCTCTCGTTCAGTCGTCGGAGTTCTTTACGGCAACCACCGTGTTCTTTACGGCGCCCGCCGTGATGAATGCGGCGACCGCCGCCAAGAACGGCAACCGCCGCCAGTGCCCAGAATGCCTTCGTGGCTTTGGCTTGGTTGGTTGTCGTCGTGGCGTCTTTCCTTTCGATTTCTTTCACCGTTTTTAGATTCGTACTGTTGTTATGTCGGATCTAACTTAGGGTTCCTTTTATGGGTCGACTCGAAGGTCGTTGTGCTGTCGGAGCTATACCCGTGTCGAGCCCGGAATCTCGTCGTTGTCGTTAGGCTTGTTTCTATTCTGCGGATTAAGGCAAGTGGCGGTTCGCTATTGCTCATCATTTCCATATTTACATTGATTATCAGTTATTTCAATTGATTAATTAATTTGGAACGATTATTACTGTGTTCTTCTGGAAGTGATTTTTAAACTGTTTTGAAAATCATATAATAGGTTGTATATCTGTTAGAACAACGCTATTATCTGTGATCGCCTTTCGGGCCTTTATGTGGATTTATTCTGTAACTGTAATTGTGTTGTATCTGTGTGGTTAGCACTGTAGTTAGGTATGTACTCGGACTTCGTCCGGTCATTTCTTTATAATCTGGTATCGGGGTGGCTCGTCTCCATCTGGTACTATTCTAAGATCATGATCGGTCTCTTTCACAAGTGTGTAGAGACATGACACTTAGCTGGTGTCACAAACCTTCCGGTGTATGTCACTCTCGACGAAACGTATACTAAGATGTGTCGTCCCAATGGTGGGGTACTCGACGCACATAATTAATAAACCTTCGGCGAGTAGTGCAGCTAAGTTATAGTGCAGCTAGGAAAACTCGTCTCGACTTTGATCATAGTACGTTCTTTTTCCAATCTGGACTCGCTGTATGCGGTGAGGTTGGTCGTGAACCGAAGCATCTCAGTCAACTTTTAAATCATTGTTGTATGATTCTGTAAACATTCCAGATTTGTCATAATTCCTTAAAGACTCATTTCCGTTGGAGTCTTCTTTCGAGTCGATTTCTGTGAAGATTCAGTCTTCCATAATCTTCTCTTGTGTATACCTCTTGTTTATTCCAGTAGGAGTATGATGGTTGACTATCGTCATCGGTTGTAATTCGAGAAGCGATGAGTCTAACCTAATACGACTGCTTCGAACCATTATGCTTTGTACCCTTGCTAGTCTATTCAAGTAGACTAACCCACAAACTTTGTTCTCTGCATGTGGGTTGGTGTCATCCGTTCGATTCGGCACATCAGTTAGAAAGTAGCTCAGAAGAATAGAAGGACTATGGAGTCGACGATGGTTTTCGAATGTTTGAGTTATTTCGTTAATCTGGTTGAGATCTTTTGGACAATGACTTTGGTTGTAATGTATTTTATAAGACTTCCGTTGTACCCTACTTTATAAGACTTCCGCTGTATTTGGTTTAAACTCTGTGTTAGCCTATTCGGGATTGGGTTGTAATCCCGTAACTCATGTTTCCTTGACAATGTTATGTTTTGGAATTGAATGCTTTGATCATTATGTATCATTTGTATTTCATAAATTTTATTTAAACGGTAAAGCCTTGGGTGATCTCGGTAAGGAACACTGGGGTCACTGGTAGTAATACCTTTCCAAAAGGGTTAAGTTTTGGGGGTGTTACAGTTGTGGTATCAGAGCTTAAAGTTTTTAAAACGGGTTTGGGAATTTTTATAAACCATTTTCCGTTTTTGAAAATGCTTTAAAAAGGGCTCTGAATTTTCATAGTGAAAAGAATTTCAAAACACCGTTCATAGTTGTGTCTTCTTTATAGTCTGATGTAGTAAGCTTGCTTCTATGTCTAGAAAGACTAATTCCTTTCTTATTGTTTAGTAGGATGGGTGTCTGCTTTTCTGTTGGTAGGGGGTCGGAAGACGCCAAGACGGACCAGCCGAGGCTAGATTTTCCGTTGCCTCAGCAATGTTTCGAGGTGGGAGGCCCGGGTAGCCCGCCCGAAGACGTCAAGCACGTTCTCCCCGAGTCGGTTGTCCTTGTAGCTAGGGATGCTATGGTCCCTGAGCCTGCACCTGTGCCGCCACCAAGGGTGAAGGAAGTACAGGAAGAGGAGCAGGAAGATGAGTTGTCAAGGTATGAACAAGGGGTTTACCAAGACGACTTTCTGCTGGGACCAATTCCAGAGGAAATTGAGTACGAGGAGGAGGAAGAGGAGATGCTTGAGATAGATCCTGTCGAGGACGAGGATATGATTGAGGATGATCCCGAGGATGAGGATCCCATAGAGGATGATCCAGAGGAGAACCCCGAGATGGACCTGGAAGAACAGAGCCAGGAGCCAGACAACTTGAGGCACTTGCTAGTGGACAGTCAGGAGCCGGGGGTGCAGTTTATTCCCCCCAGTCCAGAACTATCACCAGTGTCGGCTTATGCACTCATGACTGATGTTGATTGGGAGGCACTGTACACTAAGCACGGTATTAGGAGGAGATCAGAGGCTGAGTTGAGAGAGATCCTTCGCCAGAGCGAAATGAACTCTCATATGGAGCAGCAGTAACAGATGGATCAGGCAATCGCTAGCGCTCAGAGGAGAGCTGGAATTGGAGGACCTCTTATGGACGATCCTTTCTTTTCCACAGCTGAGATTGGAACTGAGTCACCAGAGCCATGTGACCCAGGACCAAGCAGGGTGCGAAGCTCATCACCAGAGCATGATGGTGAGCCAAGCCCGAAGAGACCTTGCATGGATAGCCGGTCTTACAGGAGACGTCTTGGAGCGCCTTAGTGTGGTTTGGCGTTCCCTAGTGTCGTAGCTTCTTTTGCTAGTGTTTCAGTTGTGTTTGTGTTTTGTTTTCAGTGTTTCTGCTAGTGTCTGTGGATTTTCTAGATTTCCGAGAAAGTTCTGTTTTGATGCTCGAAGATTTGACTCATGTGTTGCTTGTGTAAAAGTTCGAAGGTTCATCTATAAAATGCCAAGTTGATCTATTCTGAGTAATTTATTTACGTTGGTATATTGCATAAGTATATTGCATAATATTAATGTATTGAATGCTTGGAATTGGATCGGTAAACATATGGTGAACCCAAGAAGCACGAGGAACTCGACTCGAGCCGGTGCTGGGACTAGCCAAGATCCCAGGCCAGCAGGAAGAGGTGTTCAGGATGAGCACGAGTCAGAGTCTCGCGTCCAGCATAGGCGTGAAGGTCAGGATCAGACCCAAGCGCCGGCGCTGTTTGATGTCGCAACTGTTGAGGCAATTCGCGGGATTATGATGCAGGCAATTGCAGATGTATTGAGACCCAGTGCGCCTTAAGCGCAAGAAGTGCCTACTCACCCAGCGGTTCCTGATGTTGTGGAGCCCGGAAACCCTGTGGTTCAGGAGAATTCCGTCAGGGCTAGAGACAGCTATGGTCGTGCTCTTAAGGCCATCACTTCCATGAGGCCCGATTGCTATAACGGGAAAGGGGAGCCAGTAGAAGTGACTCATTGGTTCTCCCATATGGAGAGGCTGTTTCGGAACGTGGAGTGTACTAAGGCCGAGAAGGTCCATATCGCTTCTCTTCAACTGAAGGAGGAGGCTAGCGAGTGGTGGGAGAGCATAGGTTTGGCAGAGATCCCAGTGTTGACTTGGTCGATGTTCAAGACCAAGATGGTTGATCGCTTTTTCTCTCATGCTATGAGAGAGGAGAAGCATAAAGAGTTCTTGTACCCAAAGACGGATGGTCTGAAAGCGACCGAGTTGGCATCTAAGTTCAATCATCTTTTACATTACGCCCCTGCCGAGATTCCCAGCGAGGCCCAAAAGATCTGGTACTTCCACGAGTGGATGAGCCCGGATATCAAGCCGTTAATGGTGCATCACACATGCTCTACCTTGGAGCAGTATGTGGATTGTGCCTATAAGCTGGAGGTAACTCTAGAGCAGTCGACCAAGAGGCGCAACCGACAGAAGTCGATGCAGAACCAGAACCAGGGAGGTGGCTTTAAGCGCCCTGCGCCACCGTCTAACTTTGCCAAGTCCGGCCGAGCTAAGACGGAGATGACGCATGGAGGATCGACTCAGCAGTCAGGGCAGACCAGGAGTTCAGTTTAGTGCTATAACTGTGGCGTTGCTGGCCACAAGAGCAACGAGTGCCAGAAGGAGAAGAGATCGTGCTTTGGGTGTGGACGTGATGGTCATCTGCAGAAGTTCTGCAAGCAGGGGAAGAAGAAGGGAGTAGAGTCGCAGCAAGGGTCAGTTCATCAGAGCAACCGACCTAGGTTCAAGCCTGCCGAGACTCCTAGCCCGTCAGTTCAGACGACTGCTCAGAACAAGGGTAAGGCCCCAACTGTTTCTGGAAGTCAGGGTCAATGCTTGTACGAGATGCGTGAAGTAGATGGACCCAATGCTCCAATTGCTCAAGGTACTTTATACCTTCACTCTACTTCAGTGTGCATTCTATTTGATTCTGGTGCTACGCATTCCTTTATTTCGGATAGATGTGTTAGCAAGTTAGACTTAGTGTGCAACGATTCGTGCGACCCTTTCGTCGTTAGTCTTCCTAATGGAGAACATTTGGTGGGAACCAAGCATATGTCCGACTTTCCAATTACCATTCAGGGTAAGAAGTTTGAGGCAGATCTGATCTGTATAGCCATGGCTCCATACGACATCATTCTTGGTATGGATTGGCTGACGCGTCACAAGGCGGTGATCGACTTTAGTTCAAGAACGGTGACGGTGTCATCTGGGGGCCAGTTCGTGTGCAAGTTCAAAGGTCGGAATGACGCTGATAACGGCAAGCTGATCAATGCGATGGCTGCGTTTAAGCTACTACGACAAGGATGTGTCGGGTACCTTTGCTACTTGGATTCGCCCGTGAAGGATGGACCTGAGGTTCTTGATATTCCTGTGGTTAGGGAGTTTTTGGATGTCTTTCCAGAAGAAATTCCTGGATTACCCCCGAACCGTGACGTAGAGTTTTCAATTGATCTTGAGCCGGGTACGGCGCCAATTTCCAAATCACCGTATCGGATGGCTCCAGCTGAGATGCAAGAATTGAAGAATCAACTTGAAGATCTTCTTGACAAAGGTTATGTAAGGCCGAGTGCATCGCCGTGGGGTGCTCCGGTATTGTTCGTCAAAAAAAAGGACGGATCGTTTCGACTTTGTATCGACTACCGAGAGTTGAACAAGGTGACGATCAAGAACAAGTATCCTCTGTCTAGGATTGATGACTTGTTGGACCAGTTGCAGGGAGCAAAGGTTTTCTCCAAGATCGACCTGAGATCGGGTTATCACCAGCTCAGAATTCGTGAGCATGACATTCCTAGAACTGCGTTCAGGATCAGATATGGTCATTACGAGTTCGTAGTGATGCATTTTGGGCTTATAAATGCTCCAACTGTCTTTATGGATCTGATGAATCGATGTTTTCACCAGTACTTGGACAAGTTCATAGTGGTCTTCATAGACGACATTCTGATCTACTCTCCGAGTGAAGAAGTCCACGAGGAACATCTGCGGATTGCTTTGTCAGTCCTTAGACAACATCAGCTTTATGCTAAACTGTCCAAGTGTGAATTCTGGATGAAAGAGGTGGCTTTCTTAGGACACATGATCAATGAGAATGGGGTTATGGTTGATCCTCAAAAGATTGAAGCGGTGGCTAATTGGACACAGCCCCAGAACGTGAAGGAGGTGCGCAGTTTTCTTGGGCTTGCCGGGTATTATAGACGGTTCGTGGAGGGGTTTTCGAAGACCGCCCTACCTATGACCAATCTACTCCGCAAGGTTCACAAGAAGTTTGTCTGGAATGACAAGTGCGAGGCCAGTTTCCAGGAGTTGAAATGACGGCTGACCTCGGCACCCGTGTTAGCACTTCCAGAGGGGAACGATAATTATGTGGTCTATAGTGATGCTTCAAAGAGTGGTCTTGGTTGTGTTTTGATGCAGAGGGGCAAAGTCATTGCTTATGCATCCAGACACCTCAAGACTTACGAAGAAAACTATCCGACACATGATCTTGAGCTAGCAGCGGTTGTCTTTGTGCTAAAGATTTGGAGGCATTACCTCTACGGTATAAGATGCCAAGTCTTTACTGACCACAAAAGTCTCAAGTATATATTTACTCAAAAGGAGTTGAATATGAGACAACGCCGCTGGCTAGAGTTGCTCAAGGACTACGACATGGAGTTGCTGTATCATCCGGACAAGGCTAATGTAGTAGCTGATGCACTGAGCCAGAAGACGACTCACGAGACTATAGTTGCTCTACTTACTGCTCAGACCAAGCTAAACCAAGAGTCGTGCGACATTGAAGTCATGTATGATCAGCGTAGATGTTTCCTGAGTATGCTGGAAATTTAGGCTACACTGCTGGATCAGATCAAGGAAAAGCAAGTCGATGACGTCATCTTGGTGAAGTTAAGAAGTGAGGTGATGGATGGGAAAGCTCCCAGTTTTGTGATTTAGGATGATGGATCGCTTTGGTTTCAAGACAGAATCTGTGTGCCAGACGCGGAAGGTCTTCATCAGTTGGTGATGAAGGAAGCTCATTCTTTAGCCTATTCTGTGCATCCAGGCTCCAGCAAGATGTAAAAGGATCTGAGGAAGAAGTTTTGGTGGCCAAACATGAAGTGGGATGTAGCGGACTTCGTGGCTAGGTGCTTGACTTGTCAGAAGGTCAAGATTGAGCATCGCAGGCCAGGTGGTGAGTTGCTACCTCTCCCTGTGCCAGAGTGGAAGTGGGAAGGCATTGCCATGGATTTCGTCACAGTGCTACCCAAGACTCGAGGTCAGAAAGATGCTATCTAGGTGATCGTGGATCGGCTTACGAAGAGTGCTCTTTCATAGCCATTAAGACCACATGGGAAGTCCAGAAGTTAGTAGAGGTCTATCAGAAGGAGATTGTCCGTTTGCATGGTATCCCTAAGACCATTGTATCTGATCGAGATGGCCGTTTCATGTCGAGGTTCTGGAAGGAGCTTCATAAGGCTATGGGGACCGAGTTAAGGTTCAGTACAGCTTTTCATCCTCAGACAGATGGCCAGTCTGAAAGGACCATTCGGACTCTGGAGGATATGCTTAGAGCTTGTGTGCTCGATCGTCCGACTAGCTGGAAGGACAGCTTGAGTCTGATTGAGTTCACATACAACAATAGCTGGCATGCTACAATCAAGATGGCTCCGTTTGAAGCTTTGTACGGTCGCAGATGCAGATCTCCGATTTGTTGGGACGATAACGCCGACAAGATTCTGCTTGGACCAGAGTTGGTCGAGAGGACAGCTGCAGATATTGCTTTGATCAGGCAGAGAATGTTGACTGCTCAGAGTCGACATAAATCTTACGCAGATAAGAAGCATAGGAATGTCGAGTTCGAGGTTGGCGACAAGGTCTTCGTCAAGGTGTCGCCTTCCAAAGGAGTTTTCAGGTTTGGTAAGCATGGGAAGCTTAACCCTCGCTATGTGGGACCGTTCGAGATTCTGGATAGGGTGGGAACCTTAGCGTACCGCTTGGCGTTGCCGCCATCGGCTCACCCGGTGCAAAATGTGTTCGACGTATCTTTACTCAGAAAGTATGTGCCAGATGAGTCTCATGTGCTTAGCTATGAGGACATCGAGATTCAAGCTAATGGTACTTATGAAGAGTTGCCCGTGCGCATTTTGGAGCGTCGGGAGAAGCGTTTGCGCAACAAGATCGTGCCGTTGGTACGAGTGTTGTGGTCCAAGTCAGGGACCGAAGAAGTTACTTGGGAGACGTGGGAAACCGAGTCAGATATGCTCAGGCGTTTTCCCGAGTTATTTTCGGCCTAAGTTCCGGGGTCAAAACTTCTTTTAAGGGGGGGGGGGGAGATGTGATACCCCATATTTTTGTAAGGTTATTTTGGGAATTTTGGAATTTTCCCGAGTACCCGTTTAGTACGTCGGATTTAATTGAGGTAGCTTGACACATTCTGTAATGTGCTCTGTATCTGTAATATTTTTCTCTGTGAAATAAAATACAGACGACGTGCTTCAGATGTTTATACGCATTCGCGTACGATAATTTTTATCCCGGGTTAATGTCTCTCTCGTTCAAAAGCTGAATGGGCGGGAAAAGGCAAAAACGGCGACCGCCGTACAGTAACGGCGCCCGCCGTCGCTGGGCCCGAGGTGTCAGGCCATCGTCTCCTACTCTGGGATCGCCAGGGCTAGGAACAGCAACCGCCGTAATTACGGCGCCCGCCGTGGCCCGCCCTAGGCAAAGTTGCGGCGCCCGCCGTGATTACCTAGAGGTCATTACCCGTTGGTCGCCGGCGAGCTCTGGCCGCGCCGATCTAGCCCTGCTCGGCCTCGTCTAGGGTGATGATGATGTTCCCATTGCTTTGGCTATAAAATGAGGTGTTGGGGGAAGGGTTTTGAGCCATTCCAGCACCGAATCTCTGCCAAAACTTTGCCTCGTCGGAGTGTTAGTTTCGCCGGATTTCGGAAGCTTCGTTGGTGTCGGTTGGTGGTGTTTCCAGAAGCCCTTGTGAAGCCTTTTGGTCGCCTTTGGAGGTTGGAACCCAGGCAAGGCAAAAAGGGGTCGAAACGCGCATCATTTGGGTGAGTTTTTCTCTCGTTCTGTCGTCGGAGTTCTTCACGGCGACCGCCGTGTTCTTTACGGCGCCCGCCGTGATGAATGCGGCGACCGCCGCCAAGAACGGCGACCGTCGCCAGTGCCCAGAATGCCTTCATGGCTTTGGCTTGGTTGGTTGTCGTCGTTGCGTCTTTCCTTTCGATTTCTTTCGCCGTTTTTAGATTCGTACTGTTGTTATGTCGGATCTAACTTAGGGTTCCTTTTATGGGTCGACTCGAAGGTCGTTGTGCTGTCGGAGCTATACCCATGTCGAGCCCGGAATCTCATCGTTGTCGTTAGGCTTGTTTATATTCTGCGGATTAAGGCAAGTGGTGGTTCGCTCTTGCTCATCGTTTCCATATTTACATTGATTATCAGTTATTTCAATTGATTAATTAATTTGGAACGATTATTACTGTGTTCTTTTGGAAGTGATTTTTAAACTGTTTTGAAAATCATATAATAGGTTGTATATCTGTTATAACAACGCTATTATCTGTGATCGCCTTTCGGGCCTTTATGTGGATTTATTCTGTAAATGTAATTGTGCTGTATCTGTGTGGTTAGCACTAGTTAGGAATGTACTCGGACTTCGTCCGATCGTTTCTTTATAATCTGGTATCGGGGTGGCACGTCTCCATCTGGTACTATTCTAAGATCATGATCGGTCTCGTTCACAAGTGTGTAGAGACAGGACACTTAGCTGGTGTCACAAACCTTCCGGTGTACGTCACTCTCGACGAAACATATACTAAGATGTGTCGTCCCAATGGTGGGGTACACATGTAAAAGTCTAATAATGTGATGTGTGGTTTGTAATATAAATCAGATAAGTGCTACTCGACGCACATAATTAATAAACCTTCGGCGAGTAGTGCAGCTAAGTTATAGTACAGCTAGGAAAACTCGTCTCGACTTTGAACATAGTACATTCTCTTTCCAATCTGGACTCGCTGTATGCGATGAGGTTGGTCGTGAACCGAAGCATCTCAGTCAACTTTTAAATCATTGTTGTATGATTCTGTAAACATTCCAGATTTGTCATAATTCCTTAAAGACTCATTTCCATTGGAGTCTTCTTTCGAGTCGATTTCTGTGAAGATTCAGTCTTCCAGAATCTTCTCTTGTGCATACCTCTTGTTTATTCCAGTAGGAGTATGATGGTTGACTATCGTCATCGGTTGTTATTCGAGAAGTGATGAGTCTAACCTAATACGACTGCTTTGAACCATTCTGCTTTGTACCCTTGCTAGTCTATTCAAGTAGACTAACCCACGAACTTTGTTCTCTGCATGTGGGCTGGTGTCATCCGTTCGATTCGGCACATCAGTTAGAAAGTAGCTCAGAAGAATAGAAGGACTATAGAGTCGACGGTGGTTTTCGAATGTTTGAGTTATTTCGTTAATCAGGTTGAGATCTTTTAGACAATGACTTTGGTTGTAATGTATTTTATAAGACTTCCGCTGTACCCTACTTTATAAGACTTCAGCTGTATTTGGTTTAAACTCTGTGTTAGCCTATTCGGGATTGGGTTGTAATCCCGTAACTCATGTTTCCTTGACAATGTTATGTTTTGGAATTGAATGCTTTGATCATTATGTATCATTTGTATTTCATAAATTGTATTTAAACGGTAAAGCCTTGGGTGATCTCGGTAAGGAACACTGGGGTCACTGGCGGTAATACATTTCCAAAAGGGTTAAGTTTTAGGGGTGTTACAGAGGTGGTGAGGGAGATTTGGGGGCTACGTAGGGGACCATTATGATTTTGTCCGGTGTGGGTGAAGGGGGCGGAGTGATTTTGGTGGAGGCGGTGGCCGTTTGTGGTGGTGAAGGGTTAGTGGTGTCAAGACTGCAGGTGGACGGGATGGATTGGGCGTTGGCGGTGAGGATGGCGGGATTAGTTCCCATAGCAGAGAGATTGCTAAGGAGACTTTGGAGATCCTCAACACCGACAATGGGGATGTTGGAGTGGGAGGCTATTTGTGGAGCTGTGAGTATGGAGACGAGAGAAAGCAAGAGGGCAAGAGAGACTTAGGCAGAGAAGAAGGTGGTGAGGAGAGAAAACCTGGAGGAGCCGAATATATAGAATCCACAAAATTTGTTCGGTTGCTAAAGATAACGTTGAGATCTTCTATCTTTTTCAAGTATATGCAACCGATATATCCACCTTTCAAAATAAAACTCTTCAAATTCTGTCCAGATTCATCAGAGCTCACAATTCTCGAGCCCATCATATCACACGGCCGTCACTTCAACCCTAAATGCACGCATCTCTTCCCAAGTGCAGTTGCAGGCCATAATTACCTATCAAATCATATAAATCCCTACTGCAGACCACATGGAGACGGTTCGTTTTCCCGCCTTACCAAAAAAGTAGAAGTATGCGATGTGGGGGTAACGTTACCAAAGAGGGTACAAAGACCATCACACAAAAATATACGAGAATTTTTACCAGTGTTTAATCATGAATGAGAGTCTCCCAGATGTGGATGATTATAAGGGCTCATAAGAAGCATCAATCATGATGGCTAGGGTAAGTTGTAGAGTCAACAATCATTTGGGCTTATAATGAGGGATCAATGCATCAAGTTGACTCTTTTGGGCCGAAAGAAAACTGTTTAATGAAATACAATGACAACATAGATGATCATGCACGAAATTTTGCACATAAGCAAAGCACGAGCAAGAGTCTAAGCAAGTTGTTCAAACAATGATCAATGGAAAGTATGCAGATCTAGACATGACATTTACACTTTCACATTTTACCAAGTAATTTAGCCAGTCATCGAGGGAACACAACAGGTAGACAGTTAGATGAGAGAGATCATACCTAGCTCCATACGGAACTGTTCGAATGGTTCCTTATTTAGTTCCTTGGTGAAAATGTCAACGATTTGATCCTTGGTTCCACAGAAGTCCATGGACACCAACCCTTTCTCCATACAATCACGTAGGAAGTGATGTCTTATCTCAATATGCTTGGTACGAGAGTGTTGCACAAGATTCTTGGAAATGTTTATTACACTAGTATTGTCACAAAGAACGGGAATTGAGTTTAGAGTAATACCGTAGTCACTGAGTTGTTGCTTGAGCCATAGTAGTTGAGTACAATAAGCTATGGCGGCTATGTATTCGGCTTCTGCAATTAACAATGCAACTGAATTCTACTTCTTCGACCCCCAGAAAACCAAACATGGCCCAAGGAACTGAGCCATTCCAAATGTAGATTTTCTGTCCACTTTGTTCCCTGTGAAGTCAGCATCAGTGTATCCAAATAAATCGAAGTTGCCACCCCTTGGATACCACAGACACAGATCGTCTGTTCCCTTCAAGTATCTCAGAATCCTTTTCATTGCTTTGAGGTGTGTCTCCTTGGGATCAGCCTGAAACCGAGCACACAGACATACACTATACATAATATCAGGTCTACTAGCAGTGAGATAAAGAAGCGAACCTATGATTCCTCGATAGAGTGTTGGATCAACTCCTTTTTCATGTTCATCCTTTTCCCATTGGATTGTTGGGAGATATGTCAGTTGTAAAGGACTTTGCATCAGACATTCTGAACTTTTTAACACATTCCCGGAGATACTTCTGCTGATGTACTCTGGTTCCAACTTCTCCCTGAGAGACATGAAGACCTAAGAAGAACTTCAGTTCCCCAACCATGCTCATCTCAAATTCACTGGCCATCAGACTTGAGAATTTTTGGACCAGTTTATCATAGGTAGACCCAAAGATGATATCATCCATGTAGACTTGCACAACCAGAGTGTGCTTTCCTTCCTTCAAAAGGAACAGAGTCTTGTCGACCTTCCCACGAGCGTATCCATGAGACAGAAGGAACTGAGAGAGCCTATCATACCAAGTCCTTGGAGCCTGCTTAAGACCATACAACGCCTTGTCAAGAACATAGACATGATCAGGTTGGGAGGCGTCTTCAAATCCGGGTGTTTGCTCCATATAGACCTCATCCTTGAGAACTTCGTTCAAGAAGGCGGTCTTTACGTCCATTTGTTGCAGTTTAAAGCCATGGAAAGATGAGTATGCAATTAGTAGTCGTATGGCTACCAAACGAGCAACAGGTGCAAACGTCTCGTCATAGTCGATTCCCTCCTGCTGGTTATACCCTTTTACCACTAGCCTTGCTTTGTTCCTTGTGACCTGACCTTGATCATCCAGCTTGTTTCTGAACACCCACTTTGTTCCTATTACTATTCTGTTCCCTGGACGAGGAACCAACCGCCAAACCTTGTTCCTTTCGAACTGATGGAGCTCTTCTTGCATGGCGTTTATCCAGTCTGGATCCTTCATTGCTTCTCCTACAGTTTTAGGTTCTTGCAAGGAAAGAAAAGCATTGAAAGCACATAAATTTTGTAAGGAAGAGCGAGTGCTATGAGGAATTCCCTTTCGAAAGTCTGTAAGGATTAGATCCACTAGGTGATCCTTCTTCTGCTGGTAGTTCCTTATTTGTAGATTGTTGATGTCAAACTCATCGGAGTCAACGTTACCTGCAGTCGAGCTTTCACCACCAGTTCCTACATCAATGGGACCTTCACCAACAGTTTCTTCAGCAATAGGACTTCCCTCAGAAGTCTCCACTGAATCAGGACTTGGGCTCTGTTCCTCCTGAGGGACCAGAGATGAACCATACGACTGAGCACCTTCATCTGACTCAACATTGTCGGTAGAGTCTTGAGTTATTGGTGTTGATGGGTCAACGTGACTATCTTGATTAGGCATGACCCCATCCACACCACCATTTTCCACCAGCTGGAAGCTGTCATCTTCGGAAAGACCGATGTTCGAGGGAACCCTAGTCGTTTGTGCCTGCACATTGTTACCAGCCATGACAGACTCATAAAAAACCACATGAATGCTTTCCTCTATCTTTCTAGTCCTCTTGTTGAACACTTTGTAGTCCTTGTTGTGGCGGGAATATCCTACAAAGGTTCCTTTATCACTTCTTGGATCAAACTTCCCAAGAGAATCCTTCCTATTGTTGTGGACAAAGCACTTGCAACCAAAAGTCCACGGATGAGACACATTAGGCTTTCTTCCCCTTAGGAGTTCACAGGGTGTCTTGTTCAACAGCGGGCAAATGGTTGCTCTGTTCAACACATAACAAGCAACATTCAAAGCTTCTGCCCAGAAGCTCATAGGAAGACCACTAGCAATAAGTAGGGTGCGCGTCATATCCTCTAGAGTCCTGTTCTTCCTTTCCACAACACCATTTTGTTGTGGAGTCCTGGGAGTTGAGAAATTATGATTAATGCCATTGTTCCTACACATGGATTGAAACTGAGAGTTCTCAAATTCTGTCCCATGATCAGTACGGATGGACCCCAGAGACAGTCCTACACTCTTCTCAACCGACTTGAGCCAAGATTCAAACTCAGCGAACACTTCGTCCTTTGATGACAGAAAGAGAGTCCATGTGTACCTGGAATAGTCATCAACAATAACAAACACATAGATATTTCCACCACGGCTCCTTGTGCGCATAGGCCCATAAAGATCCATGTGGATTAGTTCTAGAGGACGAGTTGTGCTTACCTCCTTTGATTTGAAGGAGGACCTTACCTGCTTAATTACCTTTGGTACAAGCATCACAAACTTCATTGCGCGTTGCTTCGATCTTAAGAAGACCGTTCACCAGTTCTTGTCTATGAAGTTTGGAAAGAAGTTGAGGACTTGCATGTCCAAACCGCTTATGCCACAGGTCTGTCGTCGTAGCGATGGATGACAGACATAGTTCCTTCTCAGGGATAAAAGCAGGATCAACTTTATAGACATTGTTGTCACAGATCCCTTTGAGTAGAATTTTTCCTATACTTATACACTCAAAATAACAATCATCAGTAGTAAAGACTATCCTATTTTTCTTGTTTTGACACAGTTGAGTGACACTAAAAAGATCAAATATGAGATTATTCACGAGTGTCACGTTATCCACAGTTATATGGTTAGAAAGCCTTACCTTACCGATACCATAAACTTCTCCCTTACTCTTATTTCCAAAGGTTATTGAACCTCCGGAGGCCTGTTGAAGTGAGGTAAACTAGCCTTTGTTCCCTGTCATATGACTTGAGCATGCACTATCGAAATACCAGGAACCTTTCCTCACTTCAGCTTGTATTGAAAAGATTAATTTTTACGAACCCATACACGCTTAGGCTTTCTGGGGGTGGGAGCAACATATTTGATTTTTGAGGGTTTTTCATTCATTTTCTCCCTAGCGGTACAAGCGATTTCCTCATTGTGTTTTTTCAGGAGACAGTCTTGTTTGTAGTGACCAGAGTGACCACAGTACCAACAAACTATATGGCACTTTAGATCCACATACTTGCTCTATCCAAGCTAAATTGGTTTGTTAGCAACCCTAGAATGAAAATCAATATGATTGGCTTATCGTTCTGTGCTTGCTTTAGCCAAATGGAATGAGCCTTCTGTCCATGATACCAAACTTTGTTTCCATCAGTCGAATTTGCACAATTTTTACAATTGTTCATGCTAGAGGAACTTTCCCCTATTTCTCGCACAAACTGCTTTCCTTCAACTTCAGGGCTTTGAGACTTGGTGCCATCAACATGAAGCATAGGTTGGTAACCAATTCCAAAGCGAGGCACAATTTTCTTCCCTTGGTTCTTTTCATCCTTGGCTGCTACAAACACAATGCCTTTTGACTCTTCCTTCTATTCCTTACTGAGCTTAGACGAATCACTAGATAACTTGGCATTGCTTAGTTTTAGCATTAATGACTCAGATTCTAGTGAGAAAGCGATGGATTCTAGAGATGTAATCTTTTTAGTGAGTTTAGAACACTCTTTACAAGGACTTGGAGAAGAAGATGAAATTTTCTCAAGATTGGTCACTTTTTTTGCCCAACCTTTGTTTTCATCGATCAAACTTGATACCGATTCATCCTTTTCTTCAATCTGCTCACTGAAAAGACTATTCTCATGAACAAGTTTCTTAATGAAGAAGATTAGTTGTTCTTCAGACTTGCTTTTCAAACTTGAGATGAGTTCAGATTCATTTACCTCAGACCACCTTCTGTCTTTGATTCATCGGGGTCTTCTATGGCCATCAAACAGACATCCCTTGAATGAGAGGATTCTTCATCATCTGAGCCATAATCACCCCATGTTGCAACCATTGCTTGCTTCCCTTCACGAACCGGAGGAAGACCTGCCTTTTTCTTGAAGCAGTTTTTGGCAAAGTGTCCCTTATTTTGACAGTGGTAACAAACAACATCCTTCGTGTCTTTGTTCCCTTCGGATGAACGAGGGGTGCCGTTGTTTCGAGACCATATCTTTTTCATTTCTCTGGTGATGAGAGCCACATCTTCATCACCGTCTTCATATTCATCTTCAACTTGAGACAAGTCAAAGGCACGTTCAACCTTTAAAGCAATGCTTTGAGCCTTCTCTACTCCTTTCTTGTTCATTTTGTGGTTATAGACAGAGGCGTTGCTTTCAAGTTTGGCAATAACCTCTTCCATAGTGAGAGTCTTGACGTCAGTCTAGGAGTAAAGGGCGAGAGCAATCGCATCCCATTGGGAGTTGAGGCCTTGCATGAAGTGGTGAGTGAGCTTCCAGTCTGGCAGCTCTTCACCAAGGAACTCTAGTTGATCAACAATCCCCTGGAACATGGAGTAGAACTCCTGGACGTGTTCACCTTTTCCTTGAGAGATTTGATCATACTCTTTCATCAGGGAAAGAATTCAATTCTTCTTGACATCTTCATTTCCGTGATGGAGGCGTCTTAATGCATCCCAAATCTCTTTGGCAGTTTTGTAACCAAAGACTTTCTTGAGATCAGCAGGGAGCAAAGCCATATGAAGGATCTTCTTGGCTCTGCTATTTTTCTCCAGCTTTTTCCAGTCTTCATTATTATAGTCAGCTTTTGGTTTTGGCTTGTCAACGTTCTTCTCATTTGGGATAGCAATAGGGCCAACTTCGATGATTTTCCATATTTGTCCATCAAGGGAACAAATGTGGGATTCGATTTGCTCAACCCACCAATCATATTCACCTCCCTTCAGGACTGGAGGCTTCCAGAATGAATCACCAATAGCATTGCTTGACGACATCTTTCATGCAAAGTCTTAACGAAAAACAATCTAGAGATCAGGCTCTGATACCAATTGTTGGATCATTAGTGTTACGTCTGAGGGAACAAATGCTTTGTTCCCACATAAGGTGCATCAGAATAGTATAGAAAGAAAGATAATATAAAGAACTCACGATGTATAGTGGAAACCCCAATCAGTCAAATAACTAACCAAGAAAAAACCACTACCTTCAAGCTTCTCGCTTGAGAGGATTTTGATGAGTCTACTTGTCTTATTGATTTCTTGATCGGTTACACTTGTAGCTTGGACTTCAAATCCTAGACTTCCCACCTAGATTTGAATCTCTTCTACAACGATGAACACGAACTCACTCTTCTAAGACTCACAGACACTTCACTTTCTTTTCTCTCAATTGAATGCTCCGAGTTCGTACCTAGGAAATGAATCTCACACTTCTATTTATACAACTCAAAAAACTTTTTAACAAGATAAAATATCTCTCTCTCTCTAATATCAGCAACAAGAAGATATTATTTGATTTAAAAAGATATAATCTTAACCGAATATATTATCTAAGGAAAGATTTCCTAAGATAATATAATTAGGTCAAGATAAAATCTTTCTCTCTCCATATCTTCCAATCGGCTTGATCCACCTGATTTCCTTGTCTTCAACTGCATGATCTTCAAAGATAATCATTATAATCTTCATGTTAAACATTCTTCACTCCATTCGCAGCTTGATGTTTATTCGGCACTGATGTTCCTTGAGAGGTAACAAAACATATGGCAAAAGTTTTGTTCCCTCTACAGTCCTACGCTGCTAATGGTTCCCTGTGATAACTGTATTGTTCCTGAAACACTAAGGAATTCAACACTCCTATATTTTTCTTTGTTCTTCACCGATCGCAGTATTGCAACAACCTTTGCCTTCACCCCACCATTGTCGTTCTCGTTCCTGGCCCAACTCGTCGCGCCTGGGTTCTCACTCTCTGTCCGTTGGTCCAACCATTAGGAGATCCGACCACAGGTCTATCCCCCTATCTCCCTATTCCAACTCCCTAAATTAGGGTTCTCCTACTTCCAACTTTATCTGTGTGGATGTCTGATTTTGTCGTCCTTGATTCATTTATGAGAATCCGAGTTTCCATTGATGGGTTGGAATTTGAAATTAGATGGGTTGGAATTATATGTTGGAACTCATTTTAAAAGTGGCACCGATGACATTTCCGGGCAGAATTCCGGTGGGCTCCGACCAATGAAAACACCGGAATATGAAAGCATTGGCTTCGTCTCCGCGAGCACATTCTCATAATGTACTCATATGTTAAAAATGAATTCCGTTTGAATGAGAAATGGAGGCCCAAAGGTGGTTGCTTGAAGTGCATCAACATGGGACATATATGTTGGAATTGTGTCCCACATTGGAAGTTTGGGATAAAATTCACTAGTACATTTACTAGGAATTTGCCTTCACCCCGCCGGGCCGCGGTGACTTTGGCGCGGGGCGATGAGCTATCTCACTCTCTTCAGCTCTTCTTCTCTTCTTCTATTGCTCTTTATTTCTACCAAGTATGCTTTAGCAGCTCCATCTCCATCCTTATGTCTCCATCTAAGCTGTAAATCCTGGGATATCTTCACTTCTCTCCATAACTTCTGGATCACAGACTTAGCCTAAAAACCACTCATAAACTCCTCCAAATCATGCTAATAATTGCTAGTAAAGGTGTATGAAATAACACCTATCAAATTCCCCCATATTTAGACCTTTACTCGTCCCAAGTAAGCTAAAGAAAAACCTACTCTCTCAATCAACACCAAGGCCTCAGGAAGTACAAGAAAACATGACACTGGCAATTACAACATATCAACAATAATCTCCAGACAACCAAAATAAGTGATGCAAAGATAATTCTAATCCTAACTCTAATCTAGCTCCTTATCGCTCCAGAATGGCCTACCCGAACTCCTTATACCACCTCTTCTTATGACGCCTCGCCAAGAATAATGAACAATCCTAAAATCACTCTTCTTCTTTTTCGCTCATCTTGCCAAGGTGCCCTTTCGGGTTTTCACCAAGCCACTCATTTCATTTTGCTAGATATCTCACATATAATCACATCACTCCAGTCCAATATTGCCCTAGTCTATACCAGTCGGTCTACCTGCTTTTTACCTGAACTGCCCTTTTGGGTTTTCAGCTAATCCCAGGATTTTGATTGCCTTTTTACTTCTTTTTGGTTTTTTTTTAAGGAATCAAAAACTCGAATGGGAAATACAACACACGAAAAGAAAAACAATATGTACAAAGGATAGACAGATAGCAAGTCTAAATCCCTCCCCCATACTTAAACCGTATATTGTCCTCAATGTAGAAAAGAGAATATCAAATGAAATAGGGGAAGAAGAAATAAACTCACTGTGGGCCTGATGGTGGTGGTGGTGGGAACCTCCCGAAGTAGTCCCTCATATGAGCGTCCATACCGCCCAGACGCTCATCTACATCAGCATGGAACTGGGTCTGCCAAGTCTGCAGACCGGTCTCTACTCGGGTGTTCCAGTGCTTCTGCTGCACTGAGAATGCATCAAATCTTGCATACAACTCCTGCCAAGGTGCGGCAGGACCGTAAGAAGATGAGGGCGCGTCATAAAGTGTAGGCATAGGAGTGTCCTCGCCCGCGAACTCAGCAGCAGCAATACCACTAGGGCCCTCTCCATACGGGCCTGAAGGAGCATCAGCAGGAGTATCATCAGTCGTCATCCTGCTATCATTGGAGATCCACCAATCCGCAAATGAAGGGGAATAGGCAAACTCCCGTGGAAGAATCAGAATGTGGCCATCATATGACGACCAGACCAAATCACCATCCTTTCCCAATAGCTTCAGCATCGAGCACACCTTCATGTGGGCCATATCATACACCACATAGGCAACATGCCGAGGAATCTGATCGCAAGCTATCACTCCAGCACAAAGGAGGGTAATCAGACCACCCCCATAAATATCACGTGGCTCACCATCACGAATCCTCTTCAAGGAACCCAAAAAGAGGGTAGCCCAACACGGCGTGTACGTAACAACCTCCAAGATGCTCATAAACCACTGGAAATCCTTCAGAGGAACCTTTCCATCATCAGCATGGCCAAAGAAGTCTCTCATCATCACTTTGTGGATCAACCGTAGACACGGGTTCACCAGCTTCGAGTTCACCTCCTGCCCCTTCCTGAACGTCCTGCCCGTAGCAGCCTTCCAGAACTCCATCATATCCGACTCCAGAATGCCACCAGACCACCCATCAGTTGGAAGCTTTGTAATGCCCAGGGCATCACGCACCACCTTAGGGGACAACGAATAATCACGCCCGTTTTAACTGAATGTGACCCTCATCATCCTCTTGTCGTCTGAACCATCAGAATACCTCTTGAAAGAGGCGATGAACTGGTAACAAAGCTCGGGATACGCAGGGGCAGCCAAGTTTAGAAACGTCCCCAAACCACATTGTGCCAGACACAGGGACACACACGCCAACAAACCAAACTCAACCAATGTCGGCTTGTCAAAGAATTTTGTCGCCAACACCTTTCTCTCATTCACCACATTGTAGACCTCATTCTTATCCCTCGTAGACACTTGCTTCCTACCCTTAGGTGCCATAAGTAATGAATGTAGAATTTCAAAACGAAGGGCAACCAAGAGAACTTACAAACGAGCAAACACGCAGCCAAGAGGTCTTGCCGCGGGGCGGTGAACGAGTCGTCGGGTTGCGGTGGGACAACTGGGAGCTTTGGCCGGGTGGCGGTGAAGTCGGTGTGGGGCGGTGGCAGCAGCGACGTGAAGCGGGGCAGCGTGAGGCGGAGCGGCAGCGAGGCGGTACTGAAGCGACGCGGTGGGGTTGTGTTTGGCTGGTTTGTGAGGCTAGACTTCCAATTGGTGAATTGGGGGCTAGGTTCGGATCAAGGTCGAGAGAGATTTGAGGGAGAATGGGGGGTTTGGATTTGGGAGCTTGAGAGGTGTGCTGGGAATGGAGGGTTTGTGAGTATAGGGGCTAGGTCAGGGAAGGGAAAGTGAAAGGGAAGAAAGGGATGATGGGTCGGCTGGTATAATGCCCAAAGAGAATTCTTGGCCCAAAAAGAGGCCCAATCCGTCAAATCCTTCGTAACAACTCAAGAAATAAAAAATTTACTCACCCGTTTAAGGTTTTTTCGGGGCCCTTTATTCTTGTTTTTTTTTTCGAAGTTGAGAAAATATACCAGACATCCACCGTGGGGCGGTGAGGATCGCCGCAGGGCGGTGGGACGAACTGAGAACACCGTCTCCTCTCCATTTACTTTCGTACCTGAAATGTTAGTAACAGGCGAACGAAACAAAACAAAAGAAATTATGAAATTAATCTAAGGGAAATGAAAGATCAAAGAAAAACTACCTCGGGTTGCCTCCCGGACAGCGCCTTGGTTAACGTCGTTGGCTCGACGTACTGCAGATCAACTACCACCTGGAATAGGATCCCCTCGGAATCCTCATACTCGTCTCTTCCTGTCGAGACTTCCCATGGAAAGGTTGAGACCTTAGACCATGTTCCCTCTTGGCCATCAACTCCATGATTACTTCCTTTGGAGTATCTCCCCATACTTAGAGCGATGTGGGGGCCGATATGGCTCATTCTGAATATGCTGCACGTTACTAGATAAAGGCTTACAACCTTGTATTGTTAGTGCAGGGGGGAAAGTGCCCAAAATAGAGGGAACGGAATCTCCTATATCATCCAGCAAGACATCATCAACATGCAATTCATGCAACTCAATAGGTCCAGCAATAGTAGAACACTTAACTACGGTCTCTACTGCACCAGTTTTAACATTTTCATGCACATGATTATCAATATCACTAATGCATCAAGGAGCAGGCAATTCAATGGAGTTGGCTTTATGAATATTGTGTTCAAAAATTATTCCATCGAATTCCATAGTTAAAGTTCCACTATCTACATCAATCTTTGTCATGGATGTTTTCATAAAAGGTCGACCTAACATAACAGGAGCAACCTGCTCATCATAGTCCATATCCATAACAAAGAAATCAGCAGGAAAAATCAAAGAACCTATCCTAACAAGAACATCCTCCACAATACCCTTAGGGGGCACACAAGAACCATCAGCAAGTTGTATGACAATGTTAGAATCATGCAGGGGTCCTATTCCTAAATCCTCAATCAGTGAATAAGGTAAAACATTAATAGAGGCACCCAAGTCTAACAAGGCTTTCTCAAATCGATGCTCACCTACAGTAATAGGAATAGTAAATGTACCTGGATCCTTGCACTTCTCAGGCATGCATCTCTGAACTACCGCTGACACATGTTCACTCACTGGAACCTTCTTCTGGACTTTTAGCTTCTGTGTCCTCTTCACGGTACACAGCTCCTTCAAGAACTTGGCATATCGCGGGATAGCCTTGATAAGCTTGATCAGGGGAATGTTCACCTCACAGTCCCAAAATGTCTCGAACAGATCACTGTCGTCGGCTACTCTCTTGGCCTTCAGCGCCTCAGGGAAAGGTGCTGGTGGCTTCTCAGAACCTAGAGGGGGAAACACGGGGCAAACGTAGTCATCAACACAGGTTTCTTCAGCGGAGCTGGATTGTTGGGGGCCGGGTCGCGGTAAGCCCACCGCGGGGCGTTGATCATTACCGCGGGGCGGTGGGGTCATGGTGTGTTTACTGGGATCAGCCGCCGGGTCGGGGTGAGGATCGCCGCGGGGCGGTGGCAACAACATTTCATTCCTGGTCCCTTCTTCCATTTTTGGCCGGACCGTGTTAGCATCCACCGCGGGGCGGTGGGTGATTTCTGCCTTCTCGACTTCGTTCTCCTCTTCAGTACTAGGAGCAACGACCAACTTCTTACCACCTCTGAGGGTAATAGAGCTCACATTCTCCCTTGGGTTCACAGTAGTCTGAGATGGCAGGGAGTTAGATGTTCTCTGGTCAAGTTTGGTCACAACATCAGCTAGTTGACCAATCTGTCTCTCCATGTTCTTTATACTTGACTCAGTAGCCTGCACATGCGTGGCGAAATGCTGAGTCAGTGTCTTTAGCATCTCTTCAGTCGAAGCACCAGAGCTTTGGCCTTGAGGCCTCTGTTGATACGGGGCTCTCTGCTGGTATTGTTGTTGTGCCGGCTGTTGACCACCTTGAGGGTCACTCCATCTAAAACCTGGGTGGTCTCGCCCTCTCGGATTATAATTGGGTTGTCCACCAAATTGTGGTCTAGGGGGTCCATAACCTCCTATAGCATTAACTTCAGCAACACCCTCCTCCTGCAACTGAGGAATTGATCAGAGCAAAGCCCACATGCTTTAACTTGTTGAGGGGCGTTTTGATTTGCCATTCTCTTCACCATCTCCTTCAACTCGGCTAACTCAGTCAACACTGGGCTTGGTCCTGCAGGGGTCACAGCATTGACCGCTTTCCTTTGGTATGTCTTCCCAAAACTCCTGGCGCTCTCACTCATCTCCTGGAATCTCTCCATGGCTGCATCCGGTGTCAGATTCAGAATGCTTCCACCGCAAGCAACGTCAACCATCCTTCTCTCTTGGTCCAGCAGACCATTGTGTAAATAGAGGACAAGGTCCTGCTTGGCGTATCCATGGAACGGGCAGCTGGAGCAAAGTCTCTTGTACCGCTCAAGATAGTCATACAGCGTCTCATCGCCAGCCTTCTCAATATTGGCAATTGCCTTTTTCAAGGCATTCGCCTTCTTCGTTGGAAAGTACTTGTCCAGAAATGCCTTGTGCAGTTTATTCCAGGTATCTATGGTTCCTGGTGGCAAGTGATAGTACCAGTCGCTTGCAGAGTCTAGCAGGGAGAAACCAAAAGCTCTCATCTTGATTTGGTCTTCTGTCACGTTCCTGGGCTTCATAGTCATGCAGACATTGTGGAACTTGCCCAGGTGAGAGATCGGGTCCTCTCCACTCAAACCATGGAACTTAGGGAGATAGGCAACAACTCCAGACTTCAGCTCAAAATTCACCCCTTCGCCAAGCGCAGGGATGACGACAATCAGGGGTTGTGCTCCAATATTTGGCTCAGTCAATTCTCTCAGAGTCTCAGCCATTTCAACAGCAGGGATGTTAATTGTCTCAGCCTCAACTGTCTCAACTATCTCAACCTCTTCTTCTTCTTCTCCATGATCGCGTAGGTTTGCAAGGAATGATCTGTCGATTTCTGGATCAAAAGCAGCTAGAGGGGAGTCAGTAGAACGAGTGTCGACCATAAGATAGGTCTCCACCAAAAATCAATCACAAAAAACACACAACAAAAACAGAAAACTTCCCCGGCAACGGCGCCAAATTTGACGGGGCTAAAAGTGCGCAATGCAAGTATCGTTGATTAGCCTTATCAAAGTAAAAAGTCCTAACAGACCTACTAAACAGATGTATAGTAAGCAAGCAAGGGTCGAACCCACAGGGAAGATCTGATGCAGTATGCAATTGTGAATGACAAGTAACAAGCAAGGGGGGTTTAGTTATCACGAGAAAGCAAAGCAAGCAAAACAAACAAGTTTGGTTGAGTTGAGAAAATATAATGGGGAAAGTAGTCCTACTAGAGCGAGATCCACAATACAGAGATATAATTTGATCACAGAAATCTATTTAATCCAAGTTCTTTTACTATCCTTATAGTTGTTCCCACCCTGATCTTAAGTACTATCGATTCTCACAGTTGTCGATAGACTTATCACTATGCCAATGGTAAAATACCACCGATTCTCACAGTTGTCGGTATAGTACTTTACCACCAACAAAGCAATAGCAATACACACAAGGATATAGGATACATGCAAATAGAAAGACGTATTAATACTCGCATGCAACTGATTCTCACTCACAATTGTACGCTCGGAACCCCTATACGCACAATTGTGTTTGCTACTAGATATACACTCGGAACCCCTATATGCAATCCTAGCAATTGATAAAAAGTATTCAACCTAGTTGATCAGGCTAAGAAGAACAACAAGAAATCAATATTCAATATAACCAAGAGAATCAAACCAACACTTATAAGGATAAGAACAAGGAATATAAATCTCACAAACACATCAACTGTATTGCTTCAATCGTCTAGTATAACAAAGGGAAGTTAGTTCTCCATTCAGACGAGAATGAAAACTAAGGGAAAAATAACGTCTGATGTAAAGCAGTTGTAACGAGTCTCTCCTCTTAACCTAGAAAGAGGACTTAAATAGTCTTAAGAAAACTAGGTTAAACTAATGCAAACAATAAAGGAAACAGAATAATAAAATAACAAAATCTGAACGAAATAAAAGGAAATAAATGTCTTCAGACGTGCGGCATTTAACACGGCTGCCGCGGGGCGGTGAGATCCACCGCTGGGCGTCAGGCTCTCCACCGCGGGGCGGTGGCTTCCTCTGGCACGGGGCTTCATTCTTCTCTGAGAGTCACCACCGGGCCACGGTGACTCTAGCGCGGGGCAGTGAGCTAGCTCACTCTCTTCAGCTCTTCTTCTCTTCTTTTGTTGCTCTTTATTACTACCAAGTATGCTTCAGCAGCTCCATCTCCATCCTCATGTCTCCATCTAAGCTGTAAATCCTGGGATATCTTCACTTCTCTCCATAACTTCTGGATCACAGACTTAGCCTAAAAACCACTCATAAACTCCTCCAAATCATGCTAATAATTGCTAGTAAAGGTGTATGAAATAACACCTATCAGCTGCCATGGTCTCTTCCTCTGGCGCTGTTGCTGGAGGTAGAACTTCTGCGCAGTGTGCACGACATTGTTGAGGTCCCGAATGGGCAGAACGTCAACCTGATCCTGGATAGGCTGGTTAAGCCCAATAATGAACCTTGTGCGCAAGGTGCCCGGAGCAACACTAACGCCAGCCTTGAAGTACATGTCCTCGAGGCGAGCGAAGAACTCCTAAGGGGAATCTGTGCCCTGTCGCGCACGAGCGATCTCAGTCCGCATCTGCTCCTTGTAAGTGGAAGGCACATACTTCCGAGTCATGATGTACACGAGCTGATGCCACTCAGTAATGGGTGCCCAACCCATCTGGTAATGCTGCTGCGTAATACGTTGCCACCACGTCTGTGCAGCTCCCTCAAAATGTAGAGTCACGAGATCTACCTTCTCATACTCAAGGACAGTCAAATGACGCAGGACGTGCTCTATGTTCTGCACCCACTCAAGAAAGACAGAAGGATCATATAAGCCATAAAAGTTTTTGATTTTTACCTTCACGTCTCGGCGTTGGACAGGTGGATGTGCCTGACGGTCCGGAAACCGAGCTGTAGGGTCTGCCAAGTGATCGACGTGACGAGCGCCATACTGTGGGGGCAAGCGAGCAGGTTGTCGCGGTCGCTGTGGGGCGGCAGTTGGGTGCTGAGGCTGACGAGCCTGCTGGTGTCACCCGGGCTGGACAGCGTGCCAATAGGCCTCCTGATTCTGAGGCAGCAAGGGAGGCGGCACATAGCTGGACCGCTGATGTTGAAGCTCAGGGGGATCCTGGAGAGGAGGATGAAATCCGTCAGCATATCCAAACTGACCCTCATCCTTCTCAAGGTCGTACTCATCAAACTGATCCTCTTCACCAGAATAAAGAGGAGTGCAGGCACTCTGATGATCCTGGAAAGCATCAATATCAAACGGCATAGTAGATGGCCGTTGTTGACGTTGACGTTGGCGCTGCTACAGATGGGAACCAGACGACTGGCGGTGGGGGCGACCTGTAGTAGGCTGTAAGGTCGGTGAGCGGCCTTGCCTATGTCAACCACTGGAATGAACCTGATCGTCCTCATATTCCTATTGGGAACTCTCATCAGCGGCCTCTACAGCGTCAGGGTTCTCTTCCCGGATCACTACATGCGCAGACCGTCGTTGTCGACGATGCTGCGGATCTACAATGCTTTCTCTCTGCGACGCCAGATGTTTCAGCTGGCCTGGATCCGATGTGGAGGGCAGCATCACAGCTTTACCCTTCGCCTTTTCCAAGGCTAGGGCGCTCAAATCATCTGCCCGTAGCTGACCCTGAGCAGGAGCGATCGGAACCGGTTGCTGGCGAGAGTACTCTGTTGTCAGACGCTGGAGTTCGGCTATCTGCGCTGCCTGTTCCTTTTTCTCAGCAAGCAACTCGTGGATCATCTTTTGTTCAGCAGTCTCTGTGCATGTCTCACGGGTTGTATCACCTTCTGACATTGTACCTGACAGCAAGAAATGTCAAACCACAGGATCAAAGCGAACAACAACAACAGAGAATCAACAAATAGGTAAGCAGAACCGAACTCAACAAGCAATCACTCGGGAAACTAATCTGGCTGGCCGTGTGGGCGGTTACGAGCAGGCTAAAGCAACTCACACAACAATCAACAAAATCAAGGCAATGCTCAGAAAAGAAAATGTTGAAAGTAGATATCCAAGGATATAAGCACAGAAGCAAGCACAACACAGTCAACCAAGATATGCAACCCAGACGGTGAAAGAGAGAGAAGACGGTAAATGAATCACTTGCGACGATGGAAATTGAAGGTGCCGGAATCAAGATCGGGTTCTCCCTTCGTGCTGCGTAGAGATGCACTTGCCTTATTTTGGCTTTTGTGGTCTCGGATTTTTATTTTTTTTGTAAGCAGCGAACAGCTGTGTTTTTTTTTTTTGAAAGCAGCGAACAACTGCTGTTTATAGTTGCTACAATGCCGAATTCACCCAGAAAAGTGGAGCAACAGTGAAGAACGAACAACACAACAGCAAAACGTTCAGCAAATTCAACAAACGCACAGAAAAAACAGAATTCTGTGCACAGAAATTCAACAAACGCACAGAAATGCAGCACAAAAATAAAAAATGCTGTGATTCAAGTGGGAAAAGAAGGAGATTGCGAAGTTGCAGATTTGTGGCGCAAACAAGGCAAACACAGTCGCAAACGAACTATCTAAGCCTATATGCAAGCAGATCTACAACAACACAATCAAAATCCAAGCAAACAACCAGAAAATTGCAGAAAGTTCTGTGAGTAGGTACGGTTATGTTGGATTTTTTTTTGTTGGTTTTTGATGATGGGCGAATTTCTCAACCACCAAACCTAGGTTTTTGTTGATTTTCAGATTCAGATCCGTATGGAATTTTTTTTTGGTTCCTAGAACAAGATCTAGGGTTTTTGTTTATGCAGGAATTGATTTACGAAAGCGAATGAGTGATTGAACGAAGAGTTGGAACGACTTACGCAATTGGAAGGCTCTGATGCCAGTTGATGTGACCTTGTCCGATGGAAAGACCAAAAATCGTTGTCAAGGATCGCTTGAATGCGTATTGGGGCGAACAACTCTTCGGAAAGGGGCAGATCGGCGGAAGCAAGGAGAAGAAGAACCGGCGGTGGCTGGGAGGAGATCGGCGGCAGAAGGCTAGGGGGACGAGCGGCGGCGGAAGTGGTGGTGAGGGGGCGGCGGCCGAGAGGAATGGGGGTGGAGGCTATCGTGAAGAGATATGGAAATTAGGGTTAGGGTTTGTGGTTTGGTTGCAGAAAGTAACTTGATAGTTGGGTAACCAAATCGATGCGCCAGGATAGTTCGACTAGAAACGCAACGATTGATGACGTCAGGGCCGGGGTTTCAAGAGATTACTCGACTGGAAAACAAAGCTCTATTTCGACGTAAACTGAAAATGAAGACAAAAGGTAATATTTTCACTAGAGAGTTGACCTAATGGGCCAGACTCTCTAGTTACTAAATTTGGCGGCCCATTTAACACAAATGGAAACCACCCAGAAATAGCATCTACTAAAAATAGAAATAATGTTCATAAACGTACTAAACAAGTAATGTCTCGATCGGACTGGATGTAACTATAGAGGAGTCAGTCACGGCTAAGCTGATGAGACACAGAAGCTCGGGCGCTGTAGTGATCTGGCCGTGACTGGCTACAAGTCTGGTCACCAAGGATTGTGTCGCTGCTTGGACACTCTTCCCTCTGGAACGGGTGATCGGACCCGTAGGCGGAAGTCGCATGGCGTCTTCCTCCTCTGTAGCTGACATGAAGGACTGGGTCACATCACAAGGTCTTAGGAAGCACAGCAAAACTATCTCCATTATGAATTACACCTAAACACGAATCTCCAAGGCACCAACACAATACGCACAACACACAAAACATACAAGCTTAAAGGAAAGCAGAGTACTTCCCCCAAGCTTATCCCGAACACCATAGAGTGAATAAAAAATCTAATCCTAGCCTCCATCTATCTTCTTATGCCTCGCAGAGTGACCTACCCGAATCCTCCTTATATCACCTCTTCTTATGTCATCACGCCAGGAAAAATGAGGAATTCTAATAATCACTCTTCTTCTTTTCACTCATTTTGCCAAGGCGCCCTTTCGGGTTTTCACCAAGCCCCTTATTTCATTTTTCAATAGATGGGCTCACATAAACTCACATCACTCTTGACCTCATATTACCCCAGCCTAATGCTGGTCCAAGCCACCTGCTTATTACCTAAGCCGCTCTTTCGGGTTTTCGACTTATCCCGAGATTTATTTTTGTCTTTTTTTCTTTTTATTTTTGACTTTTTCATTTTTTTTTTCTTTCCTTTTTCTCTTCAGACGACTAGCAAGTATAGAACACTCCCCCATGCTTAAACATTGCATTGTCCTCAATGTAATGAAAGACAAAAAGATGAAGCACAGGGAAGAGCAGAAAAGTACTCACAATCGTCGCCGAGGTGGCCTGGATGTGGATGTTTTGGGCTGGCGGTAGATCAATGAAAGCACAAGTCGCTGGTGTTGCGGCGTCTTCAAACTCAATCAAACTCCACCATGCAACCAAATAAATCCACGGTAAGGTGTAGTGGTGTATCCAAGAAAACGGGGTTACACGGGCCTTCAACAAACACAGAATGGAGCCCGAATGTAATCGTGTGGTGGGCTCTGTGTTCCTCGTCGCCAGCTGTTGAATGTCGGTCATCATCGATGCCAAATAAAAATGTGGGGCGAATGTCTCCTCCTTGGCAGCATGATGCGCACCGGTCTTCAAAGTAAACGTTGGGCAGCTGAGCCGCGACCGCGGAAAATCGCCGATTTTTTTTTCCTCAGGTCAGGGGACTTATAGTGGTTTTTCCGTGGTCGCGGAAAATTTTCTGCACCCGCGGAAAAGTTTCCGGTGCGTATTTGAACATCGTCTTCAATTTTGGTTCGGGCCTCCTACTTGCAAGTTAGTCTAAAAACAAAACAAAACAAAAACGAAACAACAAAAATAAAAACTAGAAAGGAAAAGACAAGAAAAGAATTTCATACATCGGGTTGCCTCCCGAGCAGCGCCTTAGTTATTGTCGTGGCTCGATTTAGAGCTTTCCAACTCAACTTGGGTTGCTCACATCAACCGAACACTCGGGGTTACCATCAGGAGGGTGTCTCTTTGCATCGTCAATGTTGAATCTGACCCTCACCCCGTCAAACTCCATTGTGAGCGAACCACTACTACATCAATCTTTGTTTTTTCCGTGTTCATGAACGGCCTTCCCAGCATCACAGGGGTTGCGTTTTTGTCTTGCCCCGTATCCATCACAAAGAAGTCCGCAGGAAAAAGCAATTTATCAACTTCTACCAGCACATCCGGCACAACTCCCTTGAGATACACATAGGAATTATCTGCCAGTTGGATCACAATCCCCGTCTTCTGTAATGGCCCAACCTCTAAATATTCATACAGTGAAAGAGGTAACACATTGATAAAGGCACCCAAATCCAGCATGGGCCCCATGGCGGCGGGCTAATGGCGGCAGTTGCCGCTTCTGACGGCGGTCGCCGCATCCTAGGGACACTTGTCCCGTAGCTGGCAAAGGAAGGCGCCAGGAAGCTGCTGGCGGCGGTCGCTGCCATACCCATGGCGGGCGCCGCCAGGTCAGCCTTATCCGGTGGCTTATGGATAATCTTGGCTTAACTCGGGATAAAAATAATCGTACACGAACGAGTATTAAGTTCCAAAGTACGTCGTCTGTATTTTATTTCACTGAGAAAAATATTACAGAGATAGAGTACATTACAGAATGTCTCAAACTATCTAAAATTGACCTGACGTACAAAACGGGCGTTCGGGAAAAATCCCAAAATTCCCAAAATATCCTTACAGAAATACGGGGTATCACACGTTGAACGCTTATCCATCCTTCATCCATCTCCTCACCGCCATCTCGACTTCTACAGTTTCATGTTGTGATCTTCATAAAAAACTTTATATGACTTGGGCAACCAAGGTCTAGTTATTCTACTTGCTCCCGTTTCTTTGTACTATTCAATAGATTCAATATTGAGGTATTGTATATTTTTACCGAAATGTATTTCTCTATATTCATGAAGTATACTCTTCTTTTCGATTGAAGTTTTAATTTATAGATTATTACTTTGGTCATTTGGTGTTAATTTCATCGTTTTCGTGTCTTCTCGCAGCATATTAGAATATTTAGTCACTTGTTCATGTTCTTCAAACTTTGATGCATACAAATAAATTGGTTCACTATCTTGATGTTGTCTCCGACTTTTAAGAAAAAAATTGGTGTGTTGGGACTTGGGAGTTCAGCTTTGTCATTCAATATCCATTTTCCCTTTTCAAGATGTGGCATCTCAAGCGAGAAGAAACAAGCGATATCTCCACGGGATTTGGTTTCCTCAACCTTCTCAGTGGTTTTTCAGTTTGTTCAGTGCAAATTTGTTCGGGAAAGTCGGCCTCATAGTTCTAATCAAAAATTGAAATAGATATCACATACAATATTCATTTTCCTTTATTCATTAATATGGAGATACAACAAGGAACAACAAATCACAAACAACTGTTATGAGATCTTTTACTCATGTTCAAGGATAAGGCATACAATGTTGGCCAGACAAACAATTCGAAGGCAAGCCAAAGAAGTATAAAAAATATGGAGTTTTTTTTTTAAAGCTTGTTGGACCAAATCTTCTTATATAGGAAAGAAGAAACTGAAAAGTGTTCACTTATGTGGTGTTGAGGGAAATTTTGATAAAGTCGTTCCTCTGGAAAATTCTTTGGTGGTGAGCTCTTCTACTTGGTTGCGTTTTCCATGTTCGGTCACTTCCTGATGAGCCCCTGATTCGACAGACAACACCAACAGGGGACCAAGAGTACCTAAAGAAATGAAGCTCTTCATCGTTGATCGGTTATGAAGAAGAAAGTAGCGCCATGTTCAAGTGCTTATTTGATTGACAATTGAATTCCCATGAATTGAAATATCTTGGGAAATAGGATAGAAAACCTGTGTTTGGTTGGAAAAAATCTTGGAGAAAATCACAAAAAGTTAACTTCCTAGGATTTTAAATTCCTGCAAAACGCAGGAAGTAGACTTACCTACTTCCCCCTAGGTAAGTTCTACTTCCACCATTTTACATATAAAATCTCAACTTCCCCCGTTTTAATTTATATATTGTAAAATTCAACCAAACATATTTTCTTCAAATCCCTAAAAGTACAATTCACTGGATTTTAATTCCTGAGAAGTAACTTCCTAGGAATTACAATTCCTACGTTCAACCAAACAAGCACCAAATATGGTTTCATGTTTCCCTTTTCTTGTCTTTCTCTTGAAAGAAGACTCGATCGAAGCCCCGTTTTCCATATTTCCACCTTTCTTGACCTTTCTAAATCATAGACATAGAGCCTTCATTCATTATTCTTGTTTCATATTCGACATCTTCTTTGTATTTCTTGGATTCGTTGTGCCATCGACGGTACATATGGACCATCATTCATTTCTATTTCCTTTGTGGGTGCGATTGGGTTGAGATTTTGATGGTCAACGGTTGTTGATTTTGAAGATTTGGACGAATTGTAATAGACCTAGATTTGTTGCGAAGGCTAGTGTGTGACAAGTTCGAAGTGTCACCGAGGCTAGTGTGACACGTTCGAAGTGTCACCGAGGCTAGTGTGTGTCACGTTCGAAGTGTCACTGAGGCTAGTCTTTGACACGTTCGAAGTGTCACCGAGGCTAGTCGGTGACAGTTTCGAAGTGTCAACAAGGCTAGTCGGTGACACGTTTGTCATGACCCAAGTGTGGTTTTGGGCCAATATTGTAATTGGCTTGATGTCCTTGTAAGCAATAGGCGCATCTATAACGGCCTATATAAGCCATATGGCTTTACTGGCTTAGACATCCAATAACAAAATTTGTTCTTCGTCCCTCTTTATCTTCTTCTCCATCTCTCTAAGTCTACATCTCCTATCATTTCTTCTTCACCTTCACCAGATCATGACAGTGCTATCAGAGCTACCAATTCTAGGCCATGGCAGACGGTACAAGGTTGAAAACAATGGAGGAGAGCCTTCGTCGAAACGAGGCTCAAATTCTTGAAATTCAACACTTTATGAGTTCGACGCAAGCTTTCATGGAAGACACTAAGAAGCAGCAGGATGACAGCAAGAAGCATCAAGATGACCACAAACGCATGATAGAGAATCTCACGGACATGGTGTGGATGCTATTTCCAATAGATCAGGAGGGCAAGTGTGAGTCAGATTGGGGCCGAGCCAGCGGGACCGAGTCTTTTGGGAGTTCCGAGTGAAGCATATCGTCTGTCATGAGCTAGATCAAGGGGAAACCGTGAGCATCGTGATGCAGGGAATCGCAGACTGGAATCTCCTCCGGAAGTCGGCGATTGACAAATTGTCGGAGGTAGCGATAGCTGAATTACCAACAATCGCTTACATAAAATTGATTTTCCAAGCTTCGATGGCGCTAATCCAAGATCCTGGATCCGAAAATGTGAGAGATATTTCTCAATTTTCACGATTCAAGAATCACAGAAAGTGGAATTGGCGGCGATGTACGTCAATGGCAAAGCTGATATCTGGTTGCAGGGCCTGTTCTTGCAAGACCAAATGGGATCGTGGGAGGAATTGAAGGAAGCAACATTAGTCAGATTCGGGAATGAGCAGGGTACCAATGTTGTCGAAGATTTCAACAAGCTGCAGCAGGGAGAAGATCTTGACGCTTATATAGAGCAATTCGAAGATCATCGCATGAGTATGTTAGTTTAGAACCCTCAATTTCCTAATTCATACTTCGTTTCGAATTATATTAGTGGACTGCGCAAGGAGATTAAGCCATTGGTGAAGACGGGAAAGTCGAATTCATTGGCAACGGCGTTCGAGTTAGCAAGGTCACACAACGCCGCAATCCAAGTGATTGTACAAATGGGTCGCCCTCCGTGGAAATCACAACATTAATCGTCTGCTTCTCGATTTAGTAGTTCGGAGCCCAAGTTTTCGGTGCAATCCTTCTTACCAGCATCATCAAGTATGGTCAATAGGTCGGCTCACAAACCTAATTATTCAAGTCCCAATAACAATTCTGTTGAGTCTAGGGAATCAAGAATAGCAGCCAGATTGTGCTATCGCTATGGCGAAAAGTACTTTGTCGGACACCGATGCAAGACTCAGTCGTTGCGTAGTCTATTAGCGGTGCTTGAGGAGGAAAGGACTGCACGAGACACTGAGTTTGGGTTGACCGAGGATTAGTTAATTCAGCAGGAAGACGATGATCCAGAGGTTTATGTGCACGATATTACTGGCAGTAGCCCTTTGACGACCATCAAAATAAAGGGTTTAGTGGCAGGCCGTAGCGTTATGATTCTCATAGACAGCGGTGCTACTCACAATTTCATCGACCCAATAATTGTCAAGGAAGTTAGGTACGATATTCATTAAGCTTCAGTGATGGAAGTGACAGTCGCAAAGGGGAACAAGCTTTAGACTTTCAGTGGGAGATGTAAGGTACTCGTTTCACTTTTGATCCTCGCGTTCTTCGACTTGAGGGTTGTGATTTGGTTCTTGGAGGCAACTAGTTACGGGAATTCAGCCCAATGTTATTTGATTTCAAAGCACTCAAGATTTCCTTTGTCGAGGAAGGCAGGAAAGTAGAGATCAGGGGAGTTAAGGAGAAGGCCAGCTTAAAGGTGATGACGGTCTTGAAGTTGCACAACTTATTCAAGAAACGCGTGCCATTGTTAGTACTCAGGTGGCTAGGTTGTTTGCTATCAATGGCGAAGAAGGTGTTACTACACCTTCCATTCAAGCACTGTTGGATCAGTTTGGCGACGTTTTTGTAGAGCCAAAAGAACTGCCGCCACAACGAGGATTTAAGCATTTGATTCCCTTGAAATCTAGCAAAGTGCATGTTTATACACGGTCATGTCGCTATCAACATCTTTAGAAGAATGAGATTGAACGCCAGGTCAGTGAGATGTTGCAATCTAAGATAATCCGCCCCAGTCAGAGTTTGTTCGCTTCGCCGACGTTATTGGTCAAGAAAAAGGATAACACTTGGAGGTTCTGCATCGTCTATCGTCAGCTTAATGAGGCGTCAATAAAGGATAAATTTCCAATACCAAACATCGAAGAAATCCTCGAGGAGTTACAAGGAGCTTCATGTTTTTCGAACTGGATTTGCGTGTCGGCTATCATCAGGTTCGGGTCGCCGATAAGGACATTCCGAAAATCGCGTTTCGTACCCATCATGACCACTATGAAATTAAAGTCATGCCTTTCGGCTTGACTAATGCTCCGACGACGTTTCAGGCCTTAATGAATTTTGTGTTTGGTCCACATCTTCACAAATTCGTGTTAGTCTTTTTCGACGACATATTGGTTTACAATGGGTCACTAGACATCCATGTTGTGCATTTGTGCATGGTTTTGGAGCTCTTAAGGGTCCATCGTCTGTTTGCAAAGCGTTCTAAATGCACCTTTGCTCAGTCGCAAGTAGAGTACTAGGGGCATTTGATATCTGGTGTTGGTGTTGCTACAGATTTGGCGAAGATCGCGACCATGATAGATTGGCCTACTCCTTCTACAACTAAGGGGTTGCGCGGTTTTTTAGGATTGATGGGTTATTACAGGCGTTTTGTTCCCAATTATGGCGTAATTGCACGACCACTTACATAGCTGCTGAAATCGGGTAAGCTTCGGTGGTCGTCGGAGGCGGATTCAGCTTTTAAGAGGTTGAAGGTACTAATGTCGACTACTCCAGTGTTGAAATTGCCTGATTTCAGTCTTCCTTTTGTGTTGGAGACCGACACTTGTGACGCTAGCATCGGCACAGTCCTAATGCAACAAGGACACTTGATCGCCTACATCAGCCAAGCCTTGAAAGGTACTAGTTTGCATCTATCAACTTATGAAAAGGAATTACTCGCAGTGCTCTTGGCCATTGATAACTGGCGACATTACTTGGAAGTAGACCTGATCAAATACGGGTTCGGGTCGGGCCGAACCTATTTTTACGACCCGTTTAAGCGGGCCGGGTCCGGGCCCGGCCTGTTATTCGGGCCAGAATCCTTAACCGGACCCGTCCGTAATTCCGGGCCGGGTTGGTCATTCTCAAGTATATTTTTGATTTTTTTATATTTTTTATTCTCCAAACTAATTATTTAATACTATTAATAAGAAAAGGGTAAGTAATTTTAGGTTAGGGTTTTTTTATTATATATATTTTTATATTAATTAAAAATAATATGCGGGCCGAGCGGCCCATACGGGCCTAAACCTGTAACCGGGTCCGGCCCGCTTACCCGTTCGGGCCGGGCCAAATGGACCGTTCGGGCTAGAATCCTTGTCCGGCAAGGCCCGTATTATTTGTCGGGCGGGCCAACCCGCGTTTGCTCAAGTCTACTTGGAAGCCGTTCATTTTTACATCAAGCCAGACCATCAACCTCTCCTTCATCTGCTTGATCAGAAGCTTACAACACACTTACAGAGAAAGGCGACTCGCAAATTGCTTGGTCTCTCTTATACCATATCTTATAAGCAGGGTGTCGACAATCGGGTGGCCGATGCCTTGTCCCGAAGCGATGAGGTGAAACTGCCTTGGTATGTGCTATGTCTTCGGTGGAACCCTGTTGGATAAGTGAAATGATCACCACTTATGACAATGATCCTATGGCTTAGCAGTTGTTAGCTTCAACCTCGATTCACCCTAGGGGTAATTATAGTGTTACACAGGGTGTGCTCAGGTTCCGCAATCGCATCTATGTGGGAGCCAATTCGATTCTGCAGCAGCAATTAATTGGTGCACTACACAATTCACCGATTGGTGGCCATTCTGGCAATCAGGGCACTTACCAGAGATTGAAGTTACTGTTTTATTGGCCCGGGATGAAACAGGCTGTTGAGAAATTTGTTCAAGCTTGTGACAATTGTCAGCGCAACAAAGCCGAACATGTAAAGTCCCCGGGGTTATTGAAGCCTCTGCCTCTACCTCCGATTGCTTGGAGTTCAGTGAGTATAAATTTCATAGAATCTTTCCCTAAATCATCTGGCTTTTACACGGTCATGGTAGTGGTCGATCGACTTATGAAATATGCCCACTTTATACCCTTGTGACATCCTTTCACAGTTGCAAAGATCGCTCAGTAGTTCATGGACACAGTCGTCAAGCTCCATGGAATACCTCATGATATCGTCTCTGATCGCGATAAAATTTTCACCAGTAATTTTTGGAAGGAGTTGTTCACTGCACTGGGTACTCATCTCCACATGTCGACATCATATCACCCTTAATCCGATGACCAAACGGAAAGGGTCAGTTAGTGCCTCGAAAATTATTTACGGGCGATGATGAGTGCGAAGCCCCAACATTGGTTCAGATGGTTAGCGCTAGCAGAGTGGTGGTACAACACCAATTTTCACTCGGCACTGAACTTGACACCTTTCTAGGCTTTATACGGCTACCCTTCACCACAATTAGGCGTCAATGCGTCGGCAGTCACCACGGCTTTAATTGGTGATTGGTTACACAATCGTGAAGTTGCTCTGATTCAGTTGAAGGAAAATTTACTTTGCACCCAACCCAGGACGAAACAGTTCACTAATTCCAAACACTCGGAGCGTGAATTTTAAGTCGGCGATCAAGTCTATCTCAAGCTTCAACCCTATCGTCAGACATCCATGGTGATTCGTCGCAGCCTGAAGCTCTATTCCAAATTTTATGGTTCGTATACTGTATTGGAGAAGATCGATAATGTGGCTTATCGTCTAGCACTACAGGGCCATTCTTCGACGCTTACATTGCCGACGATCAGTGCAGATGGCAACTGTGTTGTAGCTCTTGCTTCAGTATTGGAATCTCGAGTCACTTATTCCTCAACCCGGTGACCCAATTATCGAATGGCTTATTCAATGGAAGAACCTGGATGTCACCGAAGCAACCTGGGAACCAGCCGGCCATATTCTTCGTCAATTTCCTTCGTTTCTCATTTAAAGCTGAAGGACAAGCTTCTTTTTGTTGGGGAAGGAATTTGTCATGACCCAAGTGCGGCTTTGGCCGAATATTGTGATTAGACTGATGTCCTTGTAAGCAATAGGCGCATCTGTAATGACCTATATAAGTTGTATGGCTTTACTGGCTTAGACATCCAATAACAGAATATGTTCTTCGTCCCTCTCTGATGTGTTCTTGCCTCCGATGACAAGCCAATAGTCAAAAGATGGCGCCTTGGGATCTAGTCTTGGGTGAGAAGTCACGTTGAACGTCACAGCAGTGAAGAAGATGACGAACGCATTGATGAACGCGATGATGAACATGGTGGTAAACACGGTGGTGGTGCGGTGGTGAATGCGGTGGAAGTGGTTGTTGGGGCGAAAGGATAGCGTTGGCGGAATTGATTTGATGAGGGATAGATGACTTGAAGAGACAAGTCGTTGGTGTCGTAGCGTCGACTGCGGGTGTCGTAGCATCGACTGCGGTTGAAGGGAGATGCGAAGGAAGACTGGCTTGAAGGTTCAAGCGGTTGCCGTAGCGTCGGCGGCGGAGTGAAGGGGATGCGAAGATAGAGGATTTTGACGTCCGATCAAGGGAAGGAGGATAAACACTCGACTTGAAACCTTGAATTAAATTGAACGTAAGGAAATAACAATAACAACGGGGGCTTTAAATAGCCAAAGAACTCGGCCAAGACCTAATGGGCTTGGACCGAGACGAACCTATGGGCTAGCCCATGAAAGCATGCAAAAGGCACAAACCCAAAAATAGAAAAGACTATAGAAGGAAACTATCTAAAATACGCAATAATACCAAATATAGAAAATGTCTCGAAACTATGAAAACAACGCGTTGAATGGGTATAAACACCGCGAGGAACAGCGACTAAGGGTCGATGGCCTCGCGAGTGGGTGCACGCGATGTTGGCTCTGAAGAACGCGTTGTTTCATTGTCGATGGTGGAGAGGACGACGAGTCTTGGGTTTTCGTCTGGGCTTCCTTGGCCAGCGACGATGCGTGCGACAAGTGACGCGACGGCGGCAGAGATGGCTTTGAACCTAGACCTTGTCACTGGGCCCTCTGAGCGTAGGCTCATGGCTTCTTCCTCGTCTTGGGCCATCATGGGAGGCAGGTCACATCACCCCCCCCCCCACTTGGCTATGAAGCGTCCCCGCTTCACTATCATCAAACTTTGGCTCAACATATGGTGTCAAGTCCGCCACGTTGAAGGACGCATTGACTCCAAAATCTGGGGGGAGCTCGAGTTGATAGGCATTGTCTCCTAGGGCCTTTATCACACGGAAGGGGTGATAGCTCCATGACCCCCTCGATGACGGCGAAGGACGAAGAGGGAACAATGGGAGTGCACTCGAAGAGAGCCCGACGCAGGATAGCAGCACAAGAGCACTTCCGCCACCGCGGAGGACACGGCCGCAACCGCGGAAGCTTGGACCGCGACCGCGGATGCTTGGGCCGTGACCGCGGGCGCTATTCTGACGACGACCTGTGACAGACACTTTTCCGCGATCGCGGAAGTATTTCCGCGATCGCGGATTTGCTACGGCTTTTTCTTCCAAATCATTTTCCGCGATCACGGATGTATTGCCGCGACCGCGGAAACGAGCCTGAGCGCTCGTCTTCTCGTCTTTATTTCAGAAACTTAGTATTATTTTATTATTATTTGTTAGCGACTATTTAAACTAGCAAACCCTAGTTTTAATGTTATGTTGAATTTGAGTAGTAAAGTTGAGTACGCTCCTTCCTTGAATTCCCAACATCAAACCCTTCGATCCCACAGATCAACTATCCCGTAGCTCGTCGCTTCGAGCAATCAAACACCGTCTCTTCGGTGTCTCACGATCATCACTTTGATCTCTCTGTCATCTCTTTGACGAGTTTGAAGGCTATCTCTTTAGCCCTAGGAAAGCCATCACTTTGGCTACGGAAGAGAAGGATTCAACTACAAGCTTGAGGAATCAAATATCATGCGTTGCTAACGACACTTCAGGGGTTGTTCGCATCAACTGGCATCAGAGCCTATCCAAGCTAAGTTTGTTTCTTCTCTCTTATTGTGATTCCTTGCAATTTTCCGCTTACAAACCCTAGAAATTTTTTTTCTCACCACCATCATTCACCGGAACCCTAGCCGTGACCACCACACCACCACGACCACCGTCTGCCACCACCACCCCTCACGGCTGCAACCCTCCATTTCCCTTAGGTTTTGGTTACTTTTCCAATAGCCATACCCTCTATCCTTCTAGCACTATCTTGTTTCCTTATTTGCATTCTTGATTTCCTTGTTTCTTGTTGCTTAAGTCTTGCTTCATCTTTGGATTAATTGCTAGATTAGTTGTTCGATTTTATTCCCTCATAGTTGTTTTGTCTCTTCTTTCTTCTCCTACACTTGCTTGTGTGGTTCTTTCTTGCTTGATTCACCATCATATCAAAAAAAAAAGACAGTGTGACCGTATAAACAAAAACATACATACTATTCTCACCTTCCATCAAACAAAACAAAAGGTTTGGGAAGACGGAAGCCTCAAAAACAAAAAGAAACAAAAGAAAAGGCAGAGAACGTACCATACGGTCATACTCCATCTTCTCTTCTTTCATGTCTCTATGCAACTCTCATTGAAAAGGGCAAAATTTTCAACTCTCTTGTACTTAATTCTGAGAAACTTGATTTGATCTGCTTGCACTTGGCAATTTGTGTGTTGTTTGGGACTTGATTTGCTAGTTCTTGCTTTGTTGCCTTTCGTTCAAGCCTCTCCCTCCTCACGAGCAACCCCAAAATTAGTACGCCCAGTGGAAAATTTCTTGGTTCACTTTTGAGACAAGGACTTGGCTTGGGCTTGGGCTTTTGCTTGGTGCAACTTACTCCTTGTGGTATATGCTTCGTATAGGTACTATGGACGTTCCTACGACTAGCCACACTCCTACGGGCAACCGCAGCCCCGGACACATGGACTCTGCCTATGAGCAACTTGACCACCTTCATGCAACAAATGACACACTTCAAGCTTCGAATGAAGAGAAAGACCGCCTTCTGGCCGAGCAGGCTGCCGAGCTTGCGCACCTTCGTCGGGCCATGAGTGACATGAAGTTTCCCACGACTGCCCCATTGTTGCAACCTATGGCCACCACAAGCCATCCACCGGACCGCAAGGGTAAGGGCGTCTTGTCTACTCCGCAAGATCGCCTTTGCTCTCAAATTGAAGGCTACCCTCCTAAGCGTGGCGATTCCCGCATAAGGTACAACCCCACCTTTGTTCCGAAAGATGACGATTACACTTCGGATCGCTCCCGTCGTCGTGTACGCGTCTCCAAGGATCCCCTACCTTATGTCAACACCTACGACCGTCGGGAAAGAGGCCGCCAATATACGCAGTATGACGATTCCGAGTCCGAGCATGATGCCGACGTTGACCGTGCCTCATACCACTCCCGGGACAGATTTGAAGACGATGAGGCATATGAGTTGGAACACCATGCAGAGCTGCGTCCCGCATGCCATGGCTACCGTCGCCACACACCAGAACGGCGTCGACCGAGCTCAGGGCGCTATGGACCGCGTCGCCCCGACATTAAGGTAAAACTTCCAAACTTTTATGGTGAATTTGATCCACTTAAGTTTCTTGATTGGCAGCAGTCCATGGAGTATGTTTTGAATCATTATCGCTACTCGGAAGAAGAACGGGTTGCAACTGCCGCTTTGCACTTCGACGGCGCCGCCAAGGCTTGGTGGCATCATTTCTGCGCTGATCGTGAGCGTCACCGTGAGTGTCCAGTCACTTCCTGGCGCCATCTTATGCGGATCATGAGGAAGAAGTATGTCCCCGAGGACTTTACTTCCGAAATGTGCCTCAAGATACAACTCGCGGCCCAAGGTAACCGTTCTCCCCTTGATTTTTATGCTGAACTTGAAGAATTGTCCCATAAGGCAGGTATCCATCACACTGACGAGGACTTTCGGAGTATGTTCCTTCATGGCATGCATGAGCCTATTAGAAACCAACTTCGAGTGCTCAACATACGAGACCTCCAAAAGTGCGCACATACGGCATAAGAGATATGGTCGCAAGCTCAAGCGGCTAGGAGAGAATCTTGGTCTCAGCCTCACATAAGGTATGGCTCTAACCCTATGTCAAGTTCCCCTTCTACTGATGTGCGTTCCTCGTTGCAGCCCGCTCTCGCGACTACAATGTCAGCGCCGGCCACTCGGCCGAGCAACACACCGGCGCGCGTCAACGAGCCACAGAAGCATTGAGCGCCTCTTGCCGATGATAAGGCATGGGACAAGGTCTGTTTTAAGTGCCAAGGGCGTGGCCAAATACAGCGGGATTGCCCCAACAACAAGTGCATCCTCTTCTCGACCACCTCCGGCTACGAGTCTTTTGACGAGGACACCCCCGACGCCGGGCCGGTTTTTGACACCTACGGCCATGAGGAGGATGAGGAATTGGATGGATACATATGCAGCCATATGGATGAGCCAGGCACCGTACCTCTTAGCTTGGTTACACGCCGCGTTCTTACCGCCAAAGAAGGTACCTTACTTGACCAACGTGAAAATTTGTTTCATACTAAGTGTGCGGTCCAGGGTGCTTCTTTGAGTGTTATTATAGATGGTGGAAGTTGTTGCAATATCATCAATAAAAAGGTGATCAAGCACTTCAAGTTCGATACAACTCCACACCCACAACCCTATAGTCTACAATGGATCTCTAAAGGTGATGATTCTAATGTTGTGAAGCAACAATGCACCATAAATTTCAGCATTGGTCATTACGCGGATTCGGTGCTTTGTAACGTCGTGCCCATGGATGCAACTCATCTTCTTTTAGGATGACCTTGGCAATATGACAAGAGAGCTCTTCATGATGGATTCCTCAACAACTACGTCTTCATGCACAATGGAAGAAAGGTAACATTGCTTCCTATGAGCCCTAAGGAGATTTTGCAAGATCAAGTTGAGAAGAACCGAGTCAAGGCACTTGAACAAGCCAAGGGACATCCACTGCCCTCAGTTGGCCGTGAGAAGCCACAAAAAATAGCAACAAAACATCCTCTTAAGCCAACTTCACCCGGCATTCAAGGATCTTGTGAAGACCGGCTTCTATTGGCTAGGCCGCGGGATGTCGCTCCACACATTCAGGGACGTCGTCCTTGCTTTTTCCTTGCTCCCTTCGCGTGTCTTTTAACCGTTAAAGACTTTGTTGAATTACCCTCTACCGTGACTTCTCCTTTGCAGGACCTTGGGGATGGGATGCCCGAGGAGCTGCCCAAGGGATTACCCCCTATACCCGATGACTATGGTGTGCCTCCTACGTTCAACATCGTTGTTCTTTCTCCTTCTACGCCTCCTGCTTTTGACGACAAGGACGAAGCAGGGACGCTTTGCAGCCAAGAAGGGGAGATTGATAGCTCCATGACCCCCTCGATGACGGCGAACGACGAAGAGGGAACAATGGGAGTGCACTCGAAGAGAGCCTGATGTAGGATAGCAGCACATGAGCGCTTCCGTGACCGCGGAGGACACGGCCGCGACCGCGGAAGCTTAGACCACGACCGCGGATGCTTGGGCCACGGGCGCTATTCTGACGAAGACTTGTGACAGACACTTTTCCGCGATCGCGGATTTGCTACGGCTTTTTCTTCCAAATCATTTTCCGCGATCGCGGATGTATTGCTGCGACCGCGGAAACGAGCCCGAGCGCTCGTCTTCTCGTCTTTATTTCCGAAACTTAGTATTATTTTATTATTATTTGTTAGCGAATATTTAAACTAGCAAACCCTAGTTTTAATGTTATGTTGAATTTGAGTAGTAAAGTTGAGTACGCTCCTTCCTTGAATTCCCAACATCAAACCCTTCAAACCCACGGATCAACTATCCCGTAGCTCGTCGCTTCGAGCAATAAAACACCATCTCTTCGGTGTCTCACGATCATCACTTTGATCTCTCCGTCATCTATTTGACGAGTTTGAAGGCTATCTCTTTAGTCCTAGGAAAGCCATCACTTTGGCTACGGAAGAGAAGGATTCAACTACAAGCTTGAGGAATCAAAGATCCTGTGTTGCTAACGACACTTCAGGGGTTGTTCGCATCAATGGGTCATCTCCACGTGGTGCCAATTTGTGCTTATGCTGTGAGGGGAACCTTTATTTTCCCATGTGCACCCAAACGAGGTCCCCGGGTGCAAAAATGACATGGCGTCTGCCAGTGTTCTTCTGGGATGCATATTGCGCGGCCCTTCTCTCTAATTGGTCTTTGGTTCTTCGATGGAGCTCTTGTACGTGCTCAGTGCGATTGGCGACGGAGACATGCACTGGGTCTCGCAGTGGTCGCGGTGACAAATCAAGCGGTGTCAATGGGTTCATGCCATACACCACTTCAAAAGGGGTCAACTTGGTCGTCGTGTGCCTGCATCTATTGTAACAAAACTCGACAAGTGATAGTAAGTCCTCCCAACGCCTAGGGTTGGCTTTGAGCATCATGCGAAGGAGGGCTCCTAGAGTTCTATTTATGACCTCCGTTTGGCCATCGGTTTGGGGGTGGTAGCTAGTGGAAAATAGGAGTTTGGTTCCTAGCTTACCCCAAAGAGTTCTCCAAAAATGACCAACAAACTTAGAATCCCTATCACTCACTATGGTACGGAGGACTCCATGAAGACGCACCACATGCTCAAAGAATAGATCGGCAATCTCACTAGCACTACGGGTTGTCTTACAAGCTATAAAATGTGTCATCTTAGAAAATCTATCTACGACCACAAAAATAGATTCTTTACCTCGTCTAGAGAGGGGAAACCCCGTGATGAAATCCATAGACAAATCTTCCCACGAGGCACTAGGAATGGGCAATGGGGTGTAGAGGCCGTGTGGGCTAGACCTAGCTTTGGCTCTCTGGCAAGTCACACAACTTCTACAAAACCTAGTCACCTGGTGGGTCATCTTAGGCCAAAAGAAGTGTTCTCTAAGCGCGGCCAATGTCTTACTAATCCCAAAATGTCTGCGACTTTCGTGTGCTTCCTGAATCAAAAGGGTCCTAATGGACGACCTAGGAATGCATAGGCAACCAGCCTTGTATAAATAACCCTCAGAAAGGAAGTATGACTCAAACTCTCGAAATCTAAGGCAATGCTCAACAATAGGGGCAAAGAAAGGATCACTAGCATATAATTCCTTAATCAAAGCAAAGCCCAAAACTTTAGTTTGTACATGAGTCAAGAGAACATACCTGTGAGATAACGTGTCGGCTACAATGTTCTCCTTTCCCTTCTTATGGACCACGACATAAGGAAATGTCTCAAGAAATTCCACCCAACGCGCATGTCGTCGATTGAGGTGGGCTTGGCTATTCAAATAGCTCAAGGCTGCGTGGTCGCTGTGGATGACAAATTCACACGGCCAAAGGTAATGTTGTCATGTCTTCAGCACGCGTACTAAGGCATATAACTCTTTGTCGTAGGTGGGGTAATTGAGTGTGGACCCAATGAGCTTCTCACTGAAATATGCAATGGGCCTCTTCTCTTGGTGTAGCACACCACCAATGCATATGTCGGAGGCATCGCACTCCACCTCTAATGCCTTCGCGAAGTCGGGGAGCTGGAGCAATTGCGCGTTGCACAAGGCCCGCTTCATGGCCGAGAAGGCCTCTTCGTGGGACTCAAGCCAGACAACTGTGCTTCCCTTCTTCGTCAACTCATGTAAGGGCGCGGCAATGGAGGAGAAATCTCTAACAAAGTGCCTATAAAATCCAGCGAGGCCGAGAAAGCTTCGCACATGTGTCGGCGTCGTCGGCCACTCTTGGATGGCCGCGATCTTCTCTTCGTCGACGCGCAGACCATCACTACTCATGACATAGCCCAGAAAATTGGTGGACGCGGAGCAAAATGAACACTTGGCCAGATTGGAGAATAGGCTCTCGTGTCGAAGGCACACAAGCACTTGGCGAAGGTGATAGACATGGTCTTCCAGGCTCCGTGAATACACAAGGATGTCATTGAAATAAACGACAACAAACTTGCCAAGGAAAGTTCGCAGTACGTGGTTCATCACGCGCATGAAGGTGTTGGGCGCGTTCGTGAGCCCAAAGGGCATGACAAGCCACTCGTAGAGCCCATACTTTGTCTTGAACGCGGTCTTCCACTCGTCACCTTCTTTCATCCTGATCTGGTGATAATCACTCTTCAAATCTATCTTGGAGAAAAGTGTGGCGCCATGAAGTTCATCAAGCATATCGTCGAGGCGTGGAATAGGATGCCTAAACTTGACGGTGATTTGGTTTATCGCGCGACAATCAACACACATTCTCCATGTGCCATCTTTCTTGGGCACAAGGATCACAGGCACAGCACAAGGGGAGAGAGATTCCCTTACGTAGCTGCGATCCAACAACTCTTGCACTTGTCGCTATAGCTCTTTGGTCTCTTTCAGGCCAGCTCTATATGCAGCGCGATTGGGAAAGGAAGCACCTGGTACAAGGTCAATCTGGTGCTTAATTCCTCTCAGTGGAGGTAAACCTTGTGGCAACTCATCAGGAAATACATCATCGAACGCGGCGAGCAAGGTCGCGATTACTGGCGGCACGGACGCGGTGTTCGACGACTCAGGGATGCATGGAGTTGGCACAAGCAGAAAACATGGAGCTTTGCCAGTCAAACACGCAGTGAGGTCACTGGGTCTGGCTAAAATCACGCTTTGCTCACACCTTCCTTACAAAGGAGACGTCTTCGGCAACGGCGCGACAAACTTTGTCGATGGCGAGGCGCTACTCGAATTCTGTGGGGCACTTGGGGTCCCAGCTATGGCGTTGTGCATCTTCCTATCAGTGCCTGGTGGAGATGACATTTTGCCAGCTTTGGAGGAGTTTGGCCTCTGGAGTGCCTCTGGACACTCTTTTGACCTAGTAGACGCGGCCTCTATGGCTTTCTGGCGATCGCGTTCAACCTGGTCCTGCAAGATCTCATGGGGAGACATTGGATGCAAAGTGATGTACTTCCCGTGGTAATTGAACACATAAGTGTTCAAATAGCCATCATGGAGCACGCGCCTGTCAAATTGCCATGGGCGCCCAAGCAAAATATGGGTGGCGTCCATTGCAATGACATCACAAAGGATAGAATCACAGTATTGCCCTATGGAAAAATAAATTAAGCATTGGCAAGATACTGTGTTACCTGGACTTGAAGAAATCCATTGGAGGGCATAAGGTTGGGGATGAGGAGTCGTAGGCAACTTCAAGTGTGTGACGACCTTCTCATTCACAATATTAGCACATGATCCTCCATCAATAATAACACTCAAGGAAGCCGTCTGAATGAGAGCTCTTGTGTGGAACAAGTTCTCGCGTTGATCGCGTAAGCTTGCTTCTTTGACTGTGAGGAGACGACGCGTCACCAAGCTCAATGGTGTACCCGCGTGCAGTGAAGCTGGTTCACAGTCGTAAGCGTCTTCCTCTTCGTCGATGCCTTCATCGATGGCCTCTAGGGTTTGCTCCTCGTCGTCACAAGACTCGTAGCCGGCGGCGGTTATGGAGAACAAAACCTTTCGAGCGTTTGGGTAATCTTTCTTATAGTGGCCTCTTCCACCACATTTGTAACACTCAACGTCGCGCGCGCGATCTGTGCTCACTGGAGCCTGTCTTGGTATGTTCTAGCGCGGCGCGGTGTTGGGCGTCAATGGATTTGCTTTAGGGGTTTGGCTTGACGCGGCTGTGGTAGAAACACTAGGGCAAACATGAGTAGAAGGTAAACCACTAGGGTTAGAAGAATACCTTTGTTGGCCACTTGGATAAGTGTAAGACTTTCGGCGAGAGATTTGTGCATGAATTTGCATCGCCGTATGTGTGAGGGTGTTCAAATCTTTGATGGGCAAAATCTCGAGTTGATCACGGATGTTGGTGTTTAAGCCACTCAAGAATTTCGTCCTCAATATCGATGATGCAACGGAGATGTTGGCCTTGTAATACATGTCTTCAAGCTTGGAAAAGAACTCGAGTGGAGACATCGACCCTTGGTGAGACATGGCTATCTCCATTCGCATTTGATTCCTATAGTTTGGAGGCACATATTTCTTTGTCATCACGTACACGAGTTGGTGCCACTCCGTGACCTGTGTCCTTTGGCGTCGGACGCAGTCATCCTCGAAGCGATGCCACCACACTCTCGCGGCTCCTCGGAAATTAAGTGTCGCGGCGTCGACATGCTCCTCAGGGGGCACTCGACAATATCAAAGTGTGTACTCCGTAGCCTGCACCCATTCAAGAAAAATAGAGGGGTTGTATTCACCATAAAAATGCTCAATTTTTACCTTGACTTGGTGTCGTTGGAATCGAGTCTGGGCAGGTGCTTGGTTGAACGCGTTGTTTGGTGCGGCGTCATAGAGAGGGTTCTCAAAGGCGCGCACTCCATGTGGTCTATCGCGTCCAACCTGGCGTCTATCACGGTCATGGCGATCTTCGTGGACGTACTCATCCCTTGGCGCATAGGCGACATCGCGTTGACGTCTTCACGGCTGGGCATCGTAGTTGTCGCGTCGAATGTCTCTGGGCATAACATTGCGGTACTCACCGCCAATGTCACGAACGCGTTCTCCTTGTGGCTGGAGACGCGGTGGAGGTATCCAATCCGAAGGGTGATCCTGTAATTCAAGTGGATCTCCAAGAGGGGGGTGAAAAAATTAGGGTTGACCATACTTGAGTCCTCGATCTCTTCGTCGTCATACTCATCGAAGTCATCGTGGACATTGGGTGTGATCGACGCGTAGCCATCAGATCTGTAACGCGGCGTTCGAACACTCTGGTGTCGAAGGTGATCGCGTACATCATGGCTTCGTGGCTGGGTAGTTGGTCTCATCGCGTAGCGTATGCCCACTTGGTCGGCGACTGGGTCTCCTTGGCATCGCGTCGGCTGGCTCGGCGAAGGAGAAGGCGGCCTTCGCGTGGTGCGGAGCCCAGTATGCGTCTCTGGGTTCTCCTAGAGGCATAGCGATCATCAAAGTTGTATGGTTCAGAATGCTCACCTTGAGTGTCCTCGGCGTCGCGGTCGTAGTCGGAGCCATTGTCGAAGCCAGCGGTTGTGGCTCTGGGCACGTAGCGGTCTGCGTGGGAATCGAAGCCTTGGCGACTCTCGATGACACTCTGCATACGATTGAGTTGTGGTTGATGATGAGATGTCGAAGGCATGATTCCTTTGCCTTTGTCGACTCTTGTCTTTGATGGACCGGCGTAGGTGGCTCGTGGTTGAGTCGGCGCGTCCATTATACTCAAGGGAATTGGGTTGGGCACGAGTTGTGCATCGCGTTGTTGGGATCTCAAAGTTGCGTTCTCTTGTCCAAGGGCTTGGATCTCCCTTTGTTCCTCGGACAACGCGATGAGAGGGTCCTGTTGTGGGGGGTCAACCAGTGGTTGGTCTTGGGGTAGATCCAACGGTGGTTGAGGTGGGTTGTTGTTGTCGACTCCAGGTTGGTTTTCACCGTGTTCAATCGTCATGGTACCTATAACAATATGGCCAGACATGGGAGTAAAAACGAACCAAAAGACAATGAAGAACAACAACCAAGCAAATCACTAGTCAAGTCACAAAGTTCACGTAGGTAGGGCTAGTTTGGGCTTGCCATGAGGGCGGCTTGGCTTGACAAGAGATGGTGTACAAGCAAGTTGCAATCAAACAAACAAGAACAAATTGAAACCCTAAAACAAACGTTAACAAAGCAACCTAATAAGCAAGAAAGTACCTTCTAGGAAGCTTGACCTAGACGGCGGAGAGAGATAGAAGATGAGCTTAGACCGAGAGTGGGTTAGGGTTGCCTTATTTTGGCTTTACCTAACTTTGGAGAAAAAAAATTGAATATTTTTTCGATTTTTTTTTTTTAATATCCGATATCTTATCTTTTGATCTTTTTGGATTTTACAAAAGGAAACAAAAATAAAATCGGTCCAAGTAACAAGAATATCACAAGTGTGATCTTAGATATAGGAGAGAGAATATAAGATTTGATAGATATCTTATATAAGGAAATTCGGTTAACTTAACTAAAAAGCAAAATCTAGCAAACAAGGGAACTCTATCCACGCGTGAAATAAGGAAACAAAATATTCTAGCATTCAAGATAACAAATTACCTAACACACCAAAACTTAGGGAACAAGAAAAAAAAAATCGGCCAAGATAGGATCTTGTAGAAACCGAAGGTGCTGCAAAGATGGAAACTTTTGGTTTTTCTCTTTTTTTTTCTTCTCTCTTCTCGCGAGATGTTACGAAAGTAGACGATGGGGGCAAGAAAAAAAAATGTGAACAAGATGCAAACTTGAGTTCGTGACTTACAAGATTGCTGGGCTCTTATGCCATTTGATGTGTTCTTGCCTCCGATGACAAGCCAATTGTCAAAAGATGGCGCCTTGGGATCTAGTCTTGGGTGAGAAGTCACGTTGAACGTCACAGCAGTGAAGAAGATGACAAACGCGTTGATGAACGCGATGATGAATGTGGTGGTGAACACGGTGTTGGTGCGGTGGTGAACGCGGTGGAAGCGGTTGTTGGGGCAAAAGGATAGCGTTGGCGGAAGCGATTTGATGAGGGATAGATGGCTTGAAGAGACAAGTCGTTGGTGTCGTAGCGTCGACTGCGGGTGTCGTAGCGTCGATTGCGGTTGAAGGGAGATGCGAAGGAAGACTGGCTTGAAGGTTCAAGCGGTTGCCGTAGCGTCGGCGGCGGAGTGAAGGGAATGTGAAGATAGAGGGTTTTGACGTCCGATCAAGGGAAGGAGGATAAACACTCGACTTGAAACCTTGAATTAAATTGAACGTAAGGAAATAACAATAACAACGGGGGCTTTAAATAGCCAAAGAACTCGTCCAAGACCTAATGGGCTTGGACCGAGACGAACCTATGGGCTAGCCCATGCAAGCATGCAAAAGGCACAAACCCAAAAATAGAAAAGACTATAGAAGGAAACTATCTAAAATACGCAATAATACCAAATATAGAAAATGTATCGAAACTATGAAAACGACGCGTTGAATGGGTACAAACACCGCGAGGAACAGCGACTAAGGGTCGATGGCCTCGCGAGTGGGTGCACGCGATGTTGGCTCTGAAGAATGCGTTGTTTCATTGCCGATGGTAGAGAGGACGACGAGTCTTGGGTTTTCGTCTGGGCTTCCTTGGCCAGCGACGACACGTGCAACAAGTGACACGACGGCGGCAGAGATGGCTTTGGACCTAGACCTTGTCACTGGGCCCTCTGAGCGTAGGCTCATGGCTTTTTGCTCATCTTGGGCCGTCATGGGAGGCAGGGTCACATCACTCTCTATCTTATTCTCCCTCTCTTTGAGTCTACATCTCCTATCCTTTCTTCTTCACCTTCACCAGATCGTGACAACGTTCAAAGTGTCATCGAGGCTAGTCGGTGACATGTTCGAAGTGTCATCGAAGCTAGTTGATGACACGTTTGAAGTGTCATCAAGGCTAGTTAATGACACGTTTGAAGTGTCATCGACACTAGTTGATGACACTATCAAAGTGTCATTGACACTAGTTGGTGACATTTCTTGTTTTTGTTATAAACACAAAAGCATAAATAAAGACACACAACCATTGTTATAAACTGTGAAGTTACACAAAAGCATAAAAGAGTATCACGTCATGCACAAGTATAGATTCTATGTTCAAAAAACCTGTCATAAATAAAAGTTTAGTGTCCACTTTCGTCATCCTGGATTCTCACCCTGCACAAGTTCAACAAATACTTAGTGATGCCAAGTGCGGCCATGTGCTGGAAATGCAATCAATGACTCAATGAGAATCAATTCTTCTTTGTTGGACATTATATAAATGTACTATCGAAAACTTCAAAAGCACATGAGAGTCCATTGATATAGTGCATCACATCTAATCTCATTTACACAAGAACGTATGAGAAAAAGAAGGATGGCAAAATAAGGCTTTCCACCCCTGCTATAGATTCCTTTTGATCTAAAAAAAGATGACAAAAAGAACAAAATAAGGCTTTACACCCCTGCTCCCTTCCTAAACATCAAAAACGGAAATCCAAATAGACTAAACCGGAAATAAAGAATGGAACCTCAGACGAATACATAGCCATAGATGTTGGGTTATGGAGCCTGAAGCGTAAAGGAAGGACGCGTAAAGGCTCGCACGGTCACCGGCACGGTTTGCAGAGAAGGCAACTGAGAGGAGCCGCCGCCCCGCGGTGGAATTGGACGCCCCGCGGTGGACACCCCACAGAAGGAAGCCTAAAGACGAGCACGGTTAATGGCACGGTTTGCTAACCGTGCCGACCCTCGGATTTGCTCTCGAATAAATGGCACGGTTTGTTAACCGTGCGGGACCTTTTTCAGGAGTTAGATGGGCCATTTTCGCGTGTTGCGTCTTGGGCCCATTACGCTGCAGCACAATTGGTAACAAGAGGGCGTAAGGCTTCTTGTTAAAGCGGGAGGTCTCGAGTTCGAGTCTCATGAACAACCTCGTGGAAATAGCTTCCTAATTAATTAGGAGGAGCTACCAAGGATGGGTTGGGGTGTATGGGCTGCAGCCCTGTGATGGGCCGGCCCAATGTGGTGTGGGTATTACAAAAAAGTACACTTTGAATGAGAGGGGCTCCGACCTTATCGGGCCAGCCATTTCTCTATCCATGGGCCGCAGCCCATGTACCCCAACCAAATCCCCATGGCTGGGAGGTTGTTCGTGAGTCTCGAACACGAGACCTCACGCTTTAACAAGCGGCTTAACGCCCACTTGTTACTAATTGCGCTTCTCTGTAACACCCCCAAATGATTACCCTTTGAAAGCATTACATGCCGATGACCCCGGATATAAAATCCCGAAGTCACCCCAGGCTTTTCCAAACGATATAACTATCAAACCACAGTTACAATACCAAATATCATAACTTTCATTAAAACCAAGGTCTCGGAATTACACGTGATTCCAGACATTAAAATACATTATCAGAATTTCATACAGCGGAAGTCTTGAAAACACAGAGTAGTCTTAAAACAAGACCTTTTTAACACAGCGGAAATCTTTGAAATAACAACTGGGTCTGGATCGAAATGATCACCCGTCAAGGATCTTAATCTGAATAAACTTGTAAAAACACCATTTGCCGTCATAGTCGTTCTAGCCTTTTTGGACCTGCAACAAATCTGATGTGCCGAAATGAACAGATGACACCAGCCAACAAAGCAGATAACAAAACAGTGGGTTAGTCTACAGAATAGACTAGCAAGGGCACAAAGCAGCGACATTTACATTAATACAATCCATTACTCATTCTCATTGATTCAATAACATTCACATCTAACTTAACTCCTACGTTCCTCGAAACGTAACCCAAGAGACATTACCCTTAATTCCTTATGACATTATTCTGAAATGATTCATCTACAATAATGCTTATAACACAAGCTCACTTATAAGAGATGACCCTTAATCTCTTAGAAAATTAACTCCACACATTTTATCCTTAATCACTTCATCATCTCACAACCTTATCTCCATACTACACATCATGTAATAATTCTTACAGAATCCTTATTACCTCAAGGTCATCAACATATCATATCCTTAAACTGTGACCTTTCTATTAAAGTGGTCACCTTATAACACAATCACTTTACAACTTAATCCTCCTCCAAGAGTTGCACCTTAAGCCTTATAGACGACATACTCACACGATGCCGATCTTTAACAGTTGCCAAGAGTCATTACTCTACATTCTGCACACAATCTACTATCCATCCAGGACTTAATCGCATCATTTCCTTATGTTACCTCAAATTAATCTCAAATAGATCTCCCCAGAGGATACCTATGATTTCGTACACTTGGCTTACCCAAAAGCTTTAACCATTGGTCCTACATGGGTCATACTTTACTTATGATCCTGACCTTTCTAACTCCGGATTTCACAGTCTTACTCAAGACCACAATAGAGAAAACGAGTTCCTGAAGAATTACCCCTTTAATCAATTATTTCTTCCCAACACTTTATCCGCACTAATGCATACAACAAGCTTAAGAGCAGATATACAGCTTTGAACCTTAGGGTGACAATTAAGTTCACCCAATTAGTACAACTACCCAAGCTTATTAATTATGTGCACTCGGGCACATATCTTATTTAATTATAAAACACTCATTACTGAAACACGTTAATGTTATTAAGAGCGACAACAAGGCTTAAATCACAGGGTGACAATTACGTCAACCCAAATTAAAACACACACGTGGGACTTAACATTATTATGCCGAGTAACAACGGCGTTATTATTACACCGGGTGACCTTACGTTCACCCTGATTGCACTATTACAATGCTTACACTTATTAATTATGTGCTTAACTGCACTTATCTTATTAAAGTACAACACACACACACACTGTCGAGGCTTTTAATATTATTCCGAGAACACGGAAGTTATTATTACACCGGGTGACCTTACGTTCACCCTGATTGCACTGCCACAGCGCTTACAGTTTAATTTACAGGGTGACAGTTACGTCCACCCCAATGCACTAGCTAAGTGCTTAAAACACAGGACTGCAATTAAGCTCATCCACTGGCACTAGCAAGGCGCTTAAAACACTTCAGATCCTTACATGTGGATAAGAAGCATAGGTCAAGACCCTTAAATTATTCGGCAATAACCCCGAGGAATATTATGATTTAAAGAAACGACAAATCCTTACATATGGATAAGCGTTCCCACGAATATTAAATTATAAAGAAACGACTAATCCTTACTTGGATTAGCGTTCCTACGCACATTAAGTTATAAAGAAACGACTAATCCTTACTTGGATTAGCGTCCTACAAACACTCGTGTTAACTAAACAGTCTAACACAGCAATTATTCACATTAAAGCCATCCAGGAAATTAACTTAAACATAGAGATAATAGAAATAGATAATCCTTACTTGGATTAGTTTTCCTATTAATCCACATAAATGCCCGAAAGGCGATCACAGATAATAGCGTCGTTCTAGCAGATATACAACCTATTATATGATTTTACAAAACAGTTTATAAAACCATTTCCAGATAAACACTGTAATCATTCCAAATTAATTACTCAGAGAAACAGCTGATAATTAATGTAAATATGGAACGATGAGCAAGAGCGAACCGCCACTTGCCTTAGTCCGTAGAAAAGCCTAATGACGACGGAAATCCGGGCTCGACACGGGTATAGCTCCGACAGATTACGGGTCCACACGCGATCCGGCATATGACATATTAATTAATATCAATTAATTTGACTGGACAAATTTAAGGAATTATATTTATTAAATATTTATGATATTAAATCATAAAATATTTATTAAATTTTCCTATAAAAAAATACGGACGAAAGGGTATCAAAATTATACCGCTCGAATGATTTCGGGTTGAAATTGGATTGGATGCTTAAATGGGCCTCTCGGCCCAACAACAACAAAAACAGAGGGGGGGCCACCAACACTATTCATCATCTCTTCCAAATCAAACCACCCATTTCACGTGAAAAGAAAACAGAGGGGCAACAGGGGGGTTCTCGCCGGAGGTGCCTCGCGCCGGGGGAGATGCAGCGAGACAGGGCTCGAGCAGGGGAGCTTCGGCTCGCCGTGGCTGGGCAGTAGGCGGAGCGGCCCGAGCGGGAGCGAGAGAAAACAGAGGAAGGAGATCGAGAGGTGTGGGTCGTTGGCTGCTCCCATCGAGCTCTTTAAATAGCCCAGGGAAGTCCCGACCAACCCCTCGCAAGGTGTGACCCGACAACCACAAGGCTCGAGGTGGGCATGCTGGGAGGAGCTCGAGGAAGCTATGCCGGGGAGGGCTCGAGAAATGAGTAGGGGAGACAACAGTGATGGGATTGAAGAATATAAAATGGGAATGTGAAATTTAACCCCGGGAATTATATGTTTGTCTCCAAACAAATATTCTAAAGCCCGAAAATACGTCGAATGTATTTTATACTACTCAGGGAATTATTACGGATATCAAGGAAATTTCAAAAAAAATCAAACTCTACCGAAAGCAAAACAATTAATTAGTGAAGGTTGAGAAAAATTACCCAAATATCCTTACAAAAATTTAGGGATATTACAAGCCCTAATACTGTTATCCTCTTTACCAGAAAGTTGGGGCGGGACAGTTACTGTTGTTAGTGCTTCGGCGGGGAAGGCAAAGATCAAGTTTGATGATGTCAGGGATCTGATTATCAGCGAAGAAATTCGCAGGAAGGCGTCAGGTACTGCTTCGGGATCAGCCTTGAACACGGGTAACAGGGGAAGGTCAGACTCTAAGAAGTCGAATCGTGGTAGATCGAAGTCTAGAGGGAAGGATAAACCCAAAGACAAGAGCAGGATCAAGGGTTGGAATTGTGATGAAAACGGTCATTACAAGAGTGAATGTAAGGCATCGTTGAAAGATAAATCAGCGAATTCAGCCAGTGAAGATATCGCAGACGCGTTGACTCTGAGCGATTCAACGACAGGAACCACTGCAGATGCATCGATTCTGAGCGCGAGCAGTCCATTGGAGTCTTGGGTGTTAGACTCTGGAGCTTCGTTTCATTCATGCAGCAATGCTGATATATTGGATCGCTACACCTCTGGAGATTTCGAAAAAGTCTATCTTGTTGATGGTGAGGCTTTGAAAATCGTGGGGAAGGGTGATGTGCGAATCAAGGCGTTGAATGGATCTGTGCTGAAGTTGCATGGAGTAAGGCATATTCCTGGTTTGAAAAGAAATCTGCTTTCCATTGGTCAGTTGGATGACGAGGGTTATGAAGCAACCTTCGGCTGCAATAGCTGGAAGATAACCAAAGGAGCTATGGTGGTAGCTCGAGGAAAGAAGGAGGGAACGTTGTACATGACAAGCAACGTCCGAGATAGCATTGTTGTTGCAGGAGTAAACTGTGGCGCAGATTTGTGGCACTGTCGTCTGGGCCACATGAGTCAGAAAGGGATGAAGGTGCTATGCTCAAAGGGTTTGCTGCCAGGTCTCAAATTCGTTGATATCGGATTGTGTGAAGACTGTGTGCTCGGGAAGCAGAAAAGGGTAAGCTTTGCGAAGGGCGGCAGAACCTTGAAGAAGCAGAAGTTGGAGTTGATCCACAACGACTTATGGGGGCCAGCACCTGTGACATCTCTGGGTGGAGCGTCATACTACATGACCTTCATTGACGATGCTACAAGAAAGGTATGGGTCTATTTTCTGAAGCAAAAGTCTGATGCATTTGACTCTTTCAGAAAGTGGAAGGCTCTAGTAGAAACTGAGACAGGTCTTAAAGTGAAGTGTTTGAGATTTGATAATGGTGGGGAGTATGAGCTTCGTGAGTTCAAGGAGTTTTGTGCTGAGAATGGAATTCGCATGGAGAAAACCTTAAAAGGAACCCCTCAAGAGAACGGTGTCGCTGAACGTATGAACAGGACCCTGAATGAACGTGCTAGGAGCATGAGGCTGAAGTGTGGGCTTCCGAAGATGTTCTGGGCGGATGCAGTCAATACTGCTGCATTCTTGATCAACCGAGGGCCATCTACTCCCTTGGAGAATGGGATTCCAGAGGAGGCTTGGAGTGGCAAAGAGATAAATTTGTCCTTTCTTCGGATATTTGGGTGTGTTTCATATGTTCATATTGCTCCTGTTGAGAGAAGCAAGCTGGATGCAAAGTCTGTCAAGTGCACGTTTATTGGATATGGTGGTGATGATTTCGGATATCGGTTCTGGGATGACCAGAACAGAAAGGTTATTCACAGTCGATACGTCGTGTTCAATGAGCAGGTGATGTACAAGGATAGTCTGGGTGCATCAGAAACAGCTAGTACAGGACCTGAGGTTGTGGAGTTAGATATCTCAAACTCGGGTGGGAGCAAGGTGGTTCGTAACGACCAGGAGGATGTTGAGGAGGAGTCGAGCACCCCAGTGATTCCGCTGCAGAGGTCCACTAGAGAGCGTGGATCGCCTGATAGATTTTCGCCTTCAAACTACTATCTTTTGTTGACTGATGGTGGTGAGCCAGAGTGTTATGCAGAGGCATCTCGTAGAGAACATGTGAGCAAGTGGAAGCTCGCCATGGATGATGAGATGGATTCGTTATTGACCAACGGAACCTGGGAACTAGTTGAGCTTCCAGCAGGCAAGAAGGCATTGCATAACAAGTGGGTTTACATAATCAAGGAGGAGGCGAATGGAAGCAAGCGTTACAAGCCAAGGCTGGTTGTGAAAGGATTTCAGCAGAAATACGGTATTGACTATACTGACATTTTTACTCCTGTGGTGAAACTGACTACTATACGTTTAGTGCTGAGTATGGTGGCTGCAGAGAACCTAGAGTTACAGCAAATGGATGTAAAAACGGCATTCCTTCATGGGGACTTAGATGAAGACATCTACATGAAGCAACCTGAGGGCTATGTGTCAAAGGGTAACGCTGAGCTTGTGTGCAAGTTGAACAAGAGCTTATATGGTCTGAAACAAGCTCCAAGGCAGTGGTACAAGAAGTTTGATGGATTCATGCACGAAATTGAGTTCGTGAGGAGTGAAGCTGACCATTGTTGCTACTTCAAGAAGGTTGACAACGGCTACATCATATTGCTGATATATGTTGATGACATGCTGATAGCAGGCTCTAGTGCTCGAGAAGTGAGCAAGTTGAAGAAGCAGTTGTCTGAACGGTTTGCCATGAAGGACCTTGGAGAGGCTAAGCAGATTCTGGGTATGCGGATTGATCGAGATAGGAAGGCTGGAAAGTTGTATCTGTCGTAGGCTGAGTATATCAAGAAGGTCTTGAAGAGATTCAGTATGCAGGGTGCGAAGCCAGCCAAAGTTCCTTTGGGTAGCCATTTCAAGCTATCTAATAGGGACTCACCTAAGAGTGAAGAAGGGCGTGCGCAGATGCAAAGGACTCCATATGCTTCAGCAATTGGCAGTTTAATGTATGCAATGGTGTGTACAAGGCCAGACATTGCACATGCAGTGGGAGTGGTTAGTCGCTTTATGGGGAACCCTGGGAAGGAGCATTGGGAAGCTGTTAAATGGATCCTTAGATACTTGAAAGGTACCACAGAGCAAGCCTTGTGCTTTGAAGGCAAGGAAGTCGTGCTATCAGGGTATGTGGATGCAGACTTGGCATCAAATGACCTCGACAAGAGGAGTACAACCGGGTATGTCTTTACATTGGGTGGTACTGCGGTCTCTTGGGCTTCTAAGCTGTAGAAAGTTATAGCTTTGTCTACTGCAGAAGCTGAGTATGTTGCAGTGACTGAGGCTAGCAAGGAGATGGTATGGTTGCAGAATTTCTTGCGTGAATTGGGGAAGATGTAGGGGGACAGCATTCTATACAGCGATAGTCAGAGTGCCATCCACTTGGCGAAGAATCCAGCATTTCATTCGAGGACTAAGCACATAGAGTTGAAGTATCACTACATACGACATCTCTTGGAAAGAAAGGTCTTGCAGTTGATGAAGATTCGTGGAACTGAGAATCCTACAGACATGCTGACTAAGGTTGTGACATTGATACCCCGTAATTTTGTAAGGCTATTTTGGGAATTATGGATTTTTCCCGAGCGCCAGTTTGGTACGTCGGATTTAATTCTGAAGGTTTGAGATATTCTGTAATGTGCTCTGTCTCTGTAATATTTTTCTCAGTGAAATAATATACAGTCGACGTATTTTGGAAGTTCGTACTCGTTCGTGTACGACTTTTGTTAACGCGGGTTAAGATTGGTACAAGTTTATTGCCCAAGAGTTGTTATCTAATGGGCAATAGTACAAGATTCCTTACCCGAAGGTTATTACCCGATGGTTATTATCCAAGAGGCGCTAAGGTACAAAGGGTTATTACCCAAGGGTTTGGAAGGAAGCTTCCTACCCACCTTCCTAAACCCTTGGATTGCCTATATAAGAAGGTGTTGGGAGGAAGAGAGAGGCTTGATATCAAAGCTCTCAAACTCTCAAAAACACTCTCAAAGAAAACGCTCCCTCTCGGAAGGCTTGAGTCGAGCGTCGGAGCTCGGTCGGTGTCGTTCTCGGTGGCCAAAGGAAGCTTGGGAGATCCTTAGAGGCCTAGAAACCAAGCAAGGCGGAAGACGAGCCAAACCGATCGTCGAGGGTAAGTTTTTCCCTCTCGTATTTCTGTTTTCGTTCGCGACGGCGACCGCCACCAGGGAGACGGCGACCGCCGCCAGGAACGGCGCCCGCCGTGGATGAGCGGCGCCCGCCGTGCTTGAGGCGGCGCCCGCCGTATTTAAGGCGGCGCCCGCCGTGATTGTTGTGGCGCCCGCCGTGGAGTGTTGGTGACCGTGGTTGATGTGTTGGCTTCCGTAGCCTTCGTTCGGGTTTCGTTTCCTTCGATTCCTTTCGTCCTTTCGTAGATCGGTATTATTGTTTGTCGAATCTAACTTAGGGTTTCTTTATGGTTCGATCCGAAGGTACCGGAGTTGGCGGATTCGTCTCTGTGTCGAGCCCGGAATCCCGTCGTTAGACTTCGTTCAATCTCTGCGGACTCAGGCAAGTGGCGGTTCGCTCTTGCTCATCGTTCCATATTTACATTAATTATTAGTTGTTTATCTGAGTAATTAATTTGGAATGATTACTGTATTTGTCTGGAAATGGTTTTATAAACTGTTTTGGAAAATCATATAATAGGTTGTATATCTGTTAGAACGACGCTATTATCTGTGATCGCCTTCCGGGCATTTATGTGGATTTATCCTGTACTGTGGTTGTGTTGTAACTGTAAGTTAGCACAAGTATTTGTAGGAACGCCTGGATCCTGAGAGTTCCATGCGCGTTCCTTTATAACTGTTAGGGCGATGAAGACCCAACGATTGTTGAAGTTTGAACTCAGTGAGGTTCATTCTTTTAAAGGGCGAGCAAGACCCTGCGATAGTAGAAGTTTGGACTCTGTGAGGTTCATTCTTTCGATGTAGATTCAGAGGTTTGGACTCGGTGAGGTTCATTCCTTAGATATGGGTCCTGCGTGACAGGGACATATACTAAAAGCTTTTAATGTGTTAATCGTTTTGGAATTAAATAAGATAAGGTGCCCGAGAGCACTTAATTAATATACCTTTGGCGAGTAGTACAGCTAAGTAAATAGTGCAGCTAGGAAAGCTCGTCTTGACTTTTGATTAGAGTACGTTCTCTTTCCAATCTGGATTCGCTGTAAGCGATGAGGTTGGTCGTGAACCGAAACATCTTAGTCAGTTTTTAAATCATCGTTATGTGGTTCTGTAAGATCCAGACTTGAATGTAGTACGTTCTCTTTCCAATCTAGATTCGCTGTAAGCGGTGAGGTTGGTTGTGAGCCGAAGCATCTCGGTCAACTTTTAATCGCTGTTGTTTGATTCTGTAAACATTCCAGATTTGTCATATTTTCCTTAAAGACTCATTTCCTTTGGAGTCTTCTTTCGAGTCGATTTCTGTGAAGATTAAGTCTTCCAGAATCTTCTCTTGTGCATACCTCTTGTTGTTATTCCGTGAAAGTGCCGGGTTATGTATCGTCCCTTCGGTTATTATTCGAGGGACAATGATAGTAAACGGTTACGATCACTCGAACCACTCTGCTTTTTACCCTTGCTAGTCTATTCAAGTAGACTAACCCACGAACATTGTTCTCTGCATGTGGGCTGGTGTCATCCGTTCGATTCGGCACATCAGATAGAGCGAAGATATGAGGAGACTAGATTGACTATGAAGACGACGGTTGTTTTTGGATGTTTTAATAATTTCTTTTAATCAAGTTGAGATCCTTGGGCAGGTGATCATTACGATCACAACCCTTTTTGCAATATCTTTTAAAAGACTTCCGTTGTACCTTGTTTAAAGACTTCCGCTGTACTTTGTTTAAACTCTGTGTTTGGCCTATTCGGGATTGGGTTGTAATCCCGTAACTCATGTTTCATTTGATTGATGTTTTGATTTGAATACTTTGATCATTATGTATCAATTGTATTCCATGAATTGTATTTAAACCGGTAAAGCCTTGGGTGATCTCGGTAAGGAACACTGGGGTCACTGGCGGTAATACATTTCCAAATGGGTTAAGATTTGGGGGTGTTACAGTGACCTTAGAGAAGTTGAAGCTTTGCATGGCTTCAACAGGCCTTGGTAACTGAGTTGAAGGCCTGGCACTACTACCAGATATGGGTTGATGAGGAGGACGATTATGATTGGATCAGTCTTCAGGTGGGAGATTGTTGGGTTATGGAGCCTGAAGCGTAAAGGAAGGACGCGTAAAGGCTCGCACGGTCACCGGCACGGTTTGCAGAGAAGGCAACTGAGAGGAGCCGCCGCACCGCGGTGGAACTGGACGCCCCGCGGTGGACACCCCACGGAAGGAAGCCTAAAGACGAGCACGGTTAATGGCACGGTTTGCTAACCCCGACCCTCGAATTTGCTCTCGAATAAATGGCACGGTTAACGGAACGGTTTGTTAACCGTGCAGGACCTTTTTCGGGAGTTAGATGGGCCGTTTTCGCGTGTTGCGTCTTGGGCCCATTAGGTTTAGTCCGTGTTGTTATTTAACCCTAGTTGATCAATTGTAATCTTTATCGTCGTTATCGTTGTCATCACATTATTGAGAGGAGAAAACCCTGGCTTGGTAGTGCCCCCAGACATAGTCAATTCTTTGACGAACTGGGTTAATAATTCCCGTGTTCTTTACTTCGTTTTTCCTTCGTTACTACGTTTGAATCCTAACAATAGAGAGGGAACATGGGATAGATGGTGATCCACCCCAATCACCACTCGATATAGGAATTAGAAGAATAGCATTCCAATAGCAATTATTACCCTAATTTAATAAAGGATAGGGGAAGAAGTAGGGTAGAGGAATTGGTCGAGGTCTTATGAGTCGTGCTTTTTTTATTAACTAGTGAGTTGAGTGCACGCGAGTAATGACTTAACTATTTAATAAACTTATTTAAGAGAAATGTCATTTAAGACTGTATAATTATTGCATCAAATGAGAAATTACCAGTGGAATGCTAAAACATTAATTAAACTATATAATAAATATTAATGTTTAACAACCATCTATGTGTAGAGTCGGGCATAAAGAAAAAGCATAAAATGTCTGGAACATGATATGAATATGCAATTTATTTATGGTTTGATACTCCTAAGTTTGTGTTGATATCCATTACATTAGTTGTACTGGTTGATGTCATTGAATATTTGTATAAGTTGTACTCATTGAATATTTGTATAAGTTGTACTGGTTGCATTTGTGATATTCTTACTTTAATAGTGACACCTCTTCATTAAGCAGAATGAGTTGCATAAGTTATTAGAATTTATCTAAATAACTTCAGCCAACACTGCAAAAAAGGGGTCATACAAAGGCCAAATCAAGCAAAGCACACAGATAATCAACTTTCTCAAAGTTTATTATTCCAACTTTCATGTCTGTCATTCGGAATATAACAGTGAAATATAACCTCAATTCGGCTGATCTTTTCTTCTCAAGTAATTTGCATAACTCAACCTTCAACTAGACAACCTGTAATTACAACACCAGGAAACCATTACGATGAGGTAATGCGCGCTACAGAAACTACAATTCACAATCACACATTAAAGGGTAGCTCAAGCTATTTATAGTGACAAGGCCCAAAGCCAAATAGCTATGAGAAATTCCAAACTCAAGCTATTTTGTGTCATAACTTGTTAATGAATCAATAGTACTAACTACTAAATTTAATATCTGACTAAGTGAAAGCTTGATAATGCAGACTTTTTCCAATTAGTATTACACATCCCATTGTCTATTTTTTAATATGTTCATAGTTGACTGCACAATTGGTTCCTGAAACACAAGGAAGTTGAATTATGACTGAATCACAAGAAGTTAAACAGGATTTAGGGTGACTATGAACAAGGGCAACGACACAATTAAATCCGAATGTAACAAAGTAACAGACTATAGAGAAATTATAATATTTGTACAGTAGAAGATACTAAATGTTTCAAGTCGAAGAACAAGCACACCTTTTTCTTGAGCAATCCTATGAGCCCTCCACGTCATTAATTTTCAACAAATTTATTTTCTCTCGTTGTATTCTATCAATCTTCTCGCGTTGTATTCGCTCCTTCCCCTTGTTGAACTCCTTTACATACCTATTAAACCCCCTCCATCGTTCTTTCTTAGATTTCAAGACATCATCCAGTCTCTCCCTGAGAGCGAATAATTAATCACAAAAATAGATTAACATAAGAAAAAAAGACCACTTTCTTTCAAAGGTAAAAGCAAAACACAAATAGATTAGAAAATTGTCTAATCCTCTCTGTTCTCAAAGAAGAAAGCATACATGTGAAATTCTAGTTCACTGAAGAACTCTTTCTTTCTAAACCATCCAACTTTTTGGTCATTAGACAACCCAACAATCACAATAATTAATCTATTTTGACTTCACCAACTGCAAGTATGCTATGTTCTTGTAGCATCTTTAAGGGAGATGTGCCCAAAAGCATCTGATACAAGGTGCAACCAAGTGCCCGGAGGTCATTTCTGTTTTGGGGAAAAACACGGACTACGTTTCAGTCAAAAGATGTAAGACCAAGGTTAGTCTTTTTAACTGTAGAAAGGAAGTTCATTTTTCTTTATCCATTTACCATTAAATCCTATAGAAAAAAGAACATGCACAGACAAAACTGCTCATTCATATTATCATATGTAGAAGTGGTTGTTAGCAGCAATGATATGATGATGTAAGAGAAACACACACCCAACCCAAGAGTTGCACGTGAGGAATTGAGGACCTCTGGAGGAACATATGACGTTGCACCTACAAATGTGCAAGCCTTATCATCTGAAGACACCGAAAGAAAAACCTCATTTACACATCTGAATTCAATATAAAAGAAATACTGAAACCTGCATACTATGTAATACATCAAAAGGACCTACACACACTTTTCTGGGTAATTTCTTATCAGCTGAAACCTGCATATAAGAAAGATAAGCATATTGACAAGGAGTGTGTCTTAAGTACAAAGTTAGCTTGAAAACATATATACCTCATGTATTGGTAGCCCGCTGAGAAAAAGAAGAGTAAGGAAGAATAAGGACCCAATCAGAATCTTCTAAAACAGGTTTTGCAGCGAAAAAATTACCGCACCACAGGAAAAACTAATCATCAACCTATATATTGAAATGAATGGTTAAAAGCATCAACTCTAACCTCACCAAAGTAGTTTGGATGTCGAGAGTATTTCTACAATCCAACATTGAACTATCTTCCTCTACTTCCTGGAGAATTTTTTAAGGTGAGTTTTTGTTGATCAACTATTGCTTCAATTATAAAACCTATGCACCTGATAATCCACTCGATAATATATGTTGCCTGAAGAGATGGATTTATATTACTTGAATTAACAATCATTTCAAGAAGGCTCACAGTCTAGACCCAGACAACCTGCACAAATGTTGCTTGTTGAAAATGTGAAGGGATCATTTAAATGCGGGTGCTTGAAGAAATATTGGTTGTAGAAAGCATGAGATATCAACTTTACTAATAAGTTTTTTATCTGCTTGAGTTTTTTTTTCCAGGACCCTAAATCCTTAATCCTAAACACTAAAACCTAAACTCTAAACCTCACCGACAACACCACCTAAAAAATATAGAAAAAATGGTATAAATGTATAATAATATAGACAGAAGCAAGAATGTTGTTCAAAGAGCAATGTTAAATTAAATTCTCAAAAACAATAGCACGATCAAAATTCCTTTCATTTCCATCCTTGCTTCGGTGTTTACTTGAAGTTGAAATTATAATTACATTTTTTTACATCTATTATACAATTAAAACAAACCCATTACCATACTTTGATAGATTTATACTTCCCTCTGAACAAAAAAAAAAGCTCCCTTTCAAGAGTTGACCCTAAAACCAGAAGTGCTCCTTTTGGAGCCCGCCGCCACCATGGCAACCACCAACCCTTCCGGTTTTCCCCGCCGCTACAATGGCAACCCTTTACCCAACCGCTTTCCCCCGGTTCTCCCCTCCTCACCACCACTTTCAGTTCCGGCGACCACCATCCACCTCCGACGAACACACTCTCGTTCCCGCCGGCGGCTTGCTTCAGATCCAACCTAGACGTGCCACATGCGACCTTCTTCTCCCTCCGACGGTTCTCCCCTCTCACCACCACGATCAGTGCAGCGGCTCGTTGATGTGACCTTGTCCGATGGAAAGACCACGTTTCGCTGTCAAGGACCGAGTGAATGCGTATTGGGGCGAACCAACTCGTCGGAAGGGACCCGGATTGGAGTACGGTGGACTGTGGGTATTCGGAAGGGATGACCGGCGGTTGGTGGTGGTGTGGACCGGACGGAGATGCAGCGGAAAGGGGGAGGAGGCGCTGCGGAGTAGTGGTGGTGAAGGTGGCGGTCGTGATGAAGGAAGGGAGGAGATCGGCGGTGGAAGGGGAGTGACCGGCGGTGGCAACGATGGTGAGGGGGCGGCGGCCGAGGTGGTGGAAGTGGAGGTTGTCGTGAGATTAGGGTTGGTGTTTGGAGGGGAGGCAAGAACTAGGGTTAGTCCTTGTCTCGGGATTACGGATAGTAACTGGATAGTTGTAACCGAATTAACGCACCAGGATAGTTCGACTAGAAACGCGTTAATTTGTGTGACGTCAGGGCCCGGGTTTGCAGGAGATTACTCGACTGGAAAACAAGCTCTATTTCGACGTACCCTCAAATGAACTACAATAGTTCCTATTTATACTAGAGAGTGGGCCTAATGGGTCAGACTCTCTAGTTACTAAATCTGGCGGCCCATTTAACATAAATGGAAACCACCCAGACATAGCAGCTACTAAAAATAGAAATAATGTAAATAGAAAGTACTAAGGAAGTAATGTCTCAAAACCGTAAGAACTAGAAATAGAAAGTCTCCTAAATCTAGGTCGGGGTAGATGTAGCGGTAGAGGAGTCTCAAGGCGGATGTCTCATGGCGTCTTCCTCCTCTGTAGCTGATATGGAGGGCATGGTCACATCACCCGTTGTCCTCAAGGGAGAGGGCGGTGATGGGGTCGGGGCCGCCGAGGTGGTCCAGGAGGTAGGGGGCCTGCTGGAGAGGGGGTCGGGGTGGGTGGCGTTTGCAGCGGCGGATATGGAGGAGCCGACCTTAAACCTGCTTTCATTTTTTTTTTCGGTTCCGTTGCGAGACACTCTTTCGATGATGAAGTTTGCCTAGATGATGAATCGAGTTGTAGTTCCGGTTTGATAGAGAATGACCATCCTTCCGACGGCGCAGCGTCTGTTTGTGCTTTACTCACCTCATTTCTGGGTTTTTTTGTTTTATCATGCTTTAGTTTGTTTCGTTTGTTGTTTGTTTTTGTTTCTTTTGGATATTGTTGTATTGTCGGTCAGTCCGGCTGCCAGTTTCTGAACTCTCGAAGTTATACACTTTGAATTTTTACTTTATATAAAAAAAATACCTTTCCCCATATTCACCCATGTGGCACTCCTTTCAGCCAACTTTTTATTTCTAATTTATTTATGGAAAGGCTATATGTACGCGGTTTCGCGTCTAAATGGACGCGAAACCGTGCGCGTAGCTTAGGCGCACAGTTTTGTGCGCCTAAGCTACGCGTACAGGGGTAAAACAGGCATTTTTTAAAATGCATGTGACAAACCCGTGCGCATAGCTTACGCGCACAAAAAAAAAGTGCATAACCCATGCGCATAAGCTAGGCGCACCAAAACAAATTGCAGAAATTTTTTTCCCACATAATCATGTAGAGAATTTCAATACGAGTCCGTACATATAAAATGCGTCCAAAACGGACATCGTTTGCCCCTCCAAAAGCCCAAAAAACGAAGTCTTCCTACCCATTTTTTTACAATTTGGTGCCCGATATATAGCGCATTATAGTAAAAAAATTTGGTATTTTTTTCATTTTTAAACTATAATTTTGTATAAAATTTTAATACGAGTCCGTACATAGACCTGTCAAAAACCGACCCAACCCGAAAGGACCCGAACGTCACTGGGTCAAGAAGGACTCGAACCCGACTCGACCCGAATGCAAATTCGAGCTCACGGATCCCCTTTATTTTATATATTTTATTTCAGTTATATTAAATATTTTAATATACTTTATTAAATAATAATATAATATTAATTATAATATTATAATTATTTTATTAAAGTTAAAAATCATAATAATAATCATAAGAAAATGACATGTTCGACCCGTCAGGTCAACCCGAATCCGCCCGACCTGAAAATTTTACCAACCCGATCGATCCGAACCCGATTTGACCCGAACCCGAGAATAAAAACTTTATATAATATAGTATATATTATAGTATTTCATTATATTTCATATAGTTACATTATATATTATAGTATTTCATTATATTTCATATAGTTACACTTATGTACTATAATATTTCATTGTCTAGTATAGTTACACTTATATACTATAGTATTTTATTATATTTCATATAGTTACACTTATGTACTATAGTATTTCATTGTCTAGTATAGTTACACTTATATACTATAGTATTTCATTATATTTCATATAGTTACACTTATGTACTATAGTATTTCATTAAATCTAGTATACTTAGACTTATATACTATAGCATTTCATTATATTTCATATAGTTCCACTTATGTACTATAATATTTCATTAAATCTAGTATACTTAGACTTATATACTATATTATTTCATTATATTTCATATAGTTACACTTATATACTATAGTATTTCATTAAATTTCATATAGTTACACTTATGTACTATAGTATTTCATTAAGTCTAGTATACTTTGACTTATATACTATAGTATTTCATTATATTTCATATAATTACACTTATGTACTATAGTATTTTATAATTGTAACTATATGAAATATAATGAAATACTATAGTATATAAGTGTAACTATATGAAATATAATGAAATACTATAGTATATAAGTTTAAGTATACTAGACTTAATGAAATACTATAGTACATAAGTGTAATTATATAAAATATAATGAAATACTATAGTATATAAGTGTAACTATACTAGACTTAATGAAATACTATATTATATAAGTCTAAGTATACTAGATTTAATGAAATACTATAGTACATAAGTGTAACTATATGAAACAAAATGAAATACTATAGTACATAAGTGTAACTATATGAAATATAATGAAATACTATAGTATATAAGTGTAACTATACGAAATATAATGAAATACTATATTATATAAGTCTAAGTATACTAGATTTATTGAAATACTATAGTACATAAGTGTAACTATATGAAACATAATGAAATACTATAGTATATAAGTGTAACTATACGAAATTTAATGAAATACTATAGTATATAAGTCTAAGTATACTAGATTTAATGAAATATTATAGTACATCAGTGGAACTATATGAAATATAATGAAATGCTATAGTATATAAGTCTAAGTATACTGGATTTAATGAAATACTATAGTATATAAGTATAACCATATGAAATATAATGAAATACTATAGTATATAAGTCTAAGTATACTAGATTTAATGAAATATTATAGTACATATGTGTAACTATATGAAATATAATGAAATACTATAGTATATAAGTGTAACTATATGAAATATAATGAAATATTATAGTATATAAGTCTAAGTATACTAGAATTAATGAAATATTATAGTACATAAGTGGAACTATATAAAATTTAATGAAATATTATAGTATATAAGTATAACTATATAAAATATAATAAAGTACTATAGTATATAAGTCTAAGTATTAGGGGTGTTTATCCGGTCCGGACCGGACCGGATTTTTGGGCATATGTGGACCGAAGACCGGACCGGACCGGATAGGTCCGGTCCGGTCTTAATCTGGTCCGGTCTTGGACCGGATTTAATTTTAAAAAATAAAAAAATTAAATTCTTATTTAAAATCTATAAAAAAATATCTAAAAAAATATTTATAAAACATATATACTCCTAACTTATTAAATTTAAAAAAAAAATCTACAAAAAAATACATATAAATCTCTAAAAAAAATATATAAAACATATAAATTACATTTTTATTTTTTTTTAAATTCCGGTCTTCCGGTCCGGACCGGATTTTTTCCGGATTTGGACCGGACCGGAAACCGATTTTGGGGAAATGGTGGACCGGAGACCGGACCAGAATTTTACCGGTCCGGTCATTTCCGATCCGGTCCGAAAATCCGGTCCGGTCCACCCATGAACACCCCTACTAAGTATAGTAGATTTAATGAAATAATATAGTACATAAGTATAACTATATGAAATATAATGAATTATAATAGTATATAAGTGTAACTATATGAAATACAATGAAATACTATAGTATATAAGCATAACTATACGAAATTTACTGAAATACTATAGTACATAAGTGTAACTATATGAATTTTTATATGTACGAATATACCTGTCAACTGGGTCGGGTTGATCGGGTTCGGGTCATGTCGAGTTCGGGTCGACCGGGTTGGTAAAATTTTTGGGTCGGACGAGTTCGGGTTGACCCGGCGGATCGAACATTTCCTTTTCTTATGATTATTATTATGTTATTTAACTTTAATAAAATAATTATAATTATAATAATATAATTAATATTATATTATTATTTAATAAAGTATATTAAAAATTTTAATATAACTGAAATAAAATATATAAAATAAAGGGGATCCGCGAGCTCGAATTTGCGTTCGGGTCGAGTCGGGTTCGGGTCCTTCTTGACCCAGTGACGTTCGGGTCCTTTCGGGTTGGGTCGGTTTTTGACAGGTCTATGTACGAACTCGTATTAAAATTTTATACAAAATTATAGTTAAAAAATGCAAAAAATACCAAAAAAAATCACTACAATGCACTATATGTCGGGCACCAAATTGTAAAAAAATGGGTAGAAAGACTTCGTTTTTTGGGCTTTTGGAGGGGCAAACGATGTCCGTTTTGGACGCATTTTATATGTACGGACTCGTATTGAAATTCTCTACATGATTATGGGGGGAAAAAAAGTTGCATTTTTTTTTTGGTGCGCCTAGCTTACGCGCATGGGTTATGCACTTTTTTTTTGTGCGCGTAAGCTACGCGCACGGGTTTGTCACATGCATTTTCAAAAATGCTTATTTTACCCCTGTGTGCGTAGCTTAGACACACAAAACTGTGCGCCTAAGCTACGCGCATGATTTCGCGTCCATTTAAACGCGAAACCGCGTGCATATAGCCATTGCCTTTATTTATTTCATTTCTTTCTTTTATTCTATCGCTCACCCTGCTCAACTTCTTCTCCCACGTTCTATCTCACGTACGATCTGCAAAAACCACCCATTTATCATTATTCACTTCTTCTCTATTGCAAGATCTGTAGAAACCATGCAACCACCGCCAGTCATCGTCTCCAGTCATCTCGATCCATTGTCACCGACAAAAGCACCGCGGAGAGGGAAGATTTCCGCCATTTCTGTTCGCCACAGTATTGGCTCGTCGGAGGTATACAAATTCTCAATTTCTAGGGCTTCTACGGCTCCCTCATGCCTGGATCTCACAAGATCTTCTTCTTTTCCCTAACCCTAACACTAAAGCAAGGAAGTAGCAGCGACGGGGGAGAGGTTTCTGGTACTGTTCTTCTTCCTAGAGGCCTTCGTCTTCGATGACATCGCACTCCTTCCATGGCTTTTGGCCCTTGCAGCGAGAATTTTTCCGATCCTTAAATGGTGAATAGGGGTGTGTTCCTTTTCTCTGATCCTTTTATGATTCAGTTTAGATGCTTGAAATTCGGTTTCTCTGCTTATAAAATTAGACAGAAGAGGTTTCAGTTGTAATATATCCAACTTAATCCCGAAGAAAAAGCAAAGCATCCACCTCCAACAATAAAGGTTTCCCCCCGATTTCAATTTTTAAAATTTTTTCTAGAATTTTGTCAGTTGCTCTTCTTCAATTTGAGAATGCACTTATGCTTTGAAATCTGCAAAGTCTGATGTATAAACTGTAACATAGAAGTTCCATTTGCCTCTTTGAGTTGGACCTTGTGTGTGAGTGCTCCAAATAGATGAATCACATCATATTGTTTTTTTTTTTTGCAATTGTCTATCCTTATGTAGTCCTTGATCTATTCTATGAAGAACTAAATTGACAGTCATTATCTTGCAATGTTTGTTGGTGGATTGACTGATACCATGGAACTAGGGGTAAAGTTTGGCCTGGATGGGAATTTGTCGTGTGACATTTTTGTAAGTTATCTTAGTTGTTTAGTTATTTTAACATCCTATGCTTAATGGACCACACTTCCATCTCTATGTCATGTTCATTCCTCGCTTACGCTTCCACCTCTATCTCTATCGAATTTGGAAGGAGTAGAAGATTCACAAGAAGAAGATCACAAGGAGAAGCAAAGAAATCTGAATTCATTTACTCTCTTCAAGTCAAATTGGGTTTTTCATTCCTCCCAATTTTGTGAGGTAACAACCCTTTACGACCAAATTGAAGATTATGTGATATTTGTTATCAATTTTCAGTTCATGTTTTATAATGTCATATTTGGTTTCAATTTATAATTCATTGATTCAATTTTCAACTCAGCCTTTTTTAATGTTGGATTTGACCTTTACTTATGGTTCTTTGCTCTAATTGTGAATGTTAACCATCTTATTGGTGTCATTGGTCAACAATTATTATCTTGATGTGTTGATATCTGTTGAGTACATGTTCTTTGTCTTTCTTTTCATGCTCCGTATTTAGATCAATGTCCAATTACAAAGCAAAATACTATCACTGAAAATGGTATATTGAATTGATCTTACTGTCAGTTTCTGTGCGCATACGAGGATTCTCTTATCAGTCTGATAATATTGTAGTTGTTGCAGGAAAATTGATGCATAGACTTTCAACTGCTAGCAGCATTAGCAACACCGAAGAAAGTTTCTTCTTGCTAGCGTCACTAGATTCTCTTGACAATTTGTTGGAGAGGAGAAATTATGGAGAGACAAACATGAGTTCATATTATTTCAAAACCACGAACCCAGGTGCCTTTGAAGCTACTCTGAGGCAAAAGGATGGTGAACTCTCTTCTTACATGTCATGTCTGGTAATAATTTTATACATGATTACTTGAGTTCACCAATTCATTTATCCAATATATTTTTTTACTAAAGTATGGGTTAATTCTTACATGATTCTTTTGGTATTGGTGCTCTGGGTATATCATACATTAATGTAATTGTCTCTGAAGCCTTGATTGATGTTTTTCTTTCTACAGGTAAGAATGGAATCTATATGAGACTCGCTTGCTAAGGAGTTGGTTAAAATGTATGAACATGTATGTGCTTTGCTTATTTGTTTGTCCTGATCATCTTTAATCCATCATTTCTATTAGAATCATTGAATTGGCTATAGTGTGAGAAGTTGCGGACAGAGGCAACCACTTGAGATCTTTTGTACATGAGGTGATGTTGCTCAGCTTTGAACAATCAAAATTTATGTGGATTTTTCTGGTGTTAATGTGATACTTTGTCTTCCCTTGATATCGTCTAGAGATTTGTGTTTGAGATGGGCAAAAAGTCGAAATGCCATTTAGGAATTTTTCATATTTATGGGATCGTAATCTAAATTGGAGTTGTACATATAGTTAGCAAATTGATTTTGCTATATCATAGTGAAACATTCCTAAGCAATACTTATGTGGGAAAAAAAATGAAGATTTATTAGGTTATTGTCTCAATCGATGTTAAATTTTGCTTTAAATATGTTTACTGTTTCTTTGTCATATGATTATTTCATGAATCATTAGCATCATTTTTGTGTCATGTTAACTTCTGATTCAGCTGGGCATTGATTCCAATTCAAGTGGTGCACCTGTGCTAGATTCAGCAGAGGAGTTGATCTCTCATCTAAAATATTTGTTTTCAAAGGAGTTTTTTTCCCTCATGTACCTTTAGTTTCTTGTGTGGGATACTGAGCTTTTTATATCTGCTTACATATGGATTTTTTTTATGAACTCTTTGCATCCTTGGAATTTCGGGATTAAGATAAAGTTGATTGTGAAGCTGGATTATTTTTCCTATTTTATACTTCCCTAAGATTCTTTTATCATGCACGTTATCTCATGAATATATTCAATCTCTAGTCTGTACTTCATTTGTACTGTACTTGCTTCAAGTCATTCCATGCTGCAAAATTATTCTTTTAGTACATAGTTTGTCTTCCCTTAATTTCCTTATGTTTTTTCTATATCATAATGTTAGAGGCTATACAAATTGATAAATGTATTTACTCAAAATTATGTGTAGTTTTCATCTCATAAGCCATGTCTTTTTTTTAAACCTCGTATTGGTTTGGTTATGCATCTAAAACATTAACAATGATGAGTTTGATTTGATATTATGTTATGTCAAACATTACACAGTTTACCCACTGGTCGGTCCGTGGCATTTTGTGCAAGTTCTCTGTCTAGGCATCATTGTTTAACAGTGGAGCTCAACACTAAGGTAATTGATTTCATTTTGGTGTCCAATTCTCTTTGTTACACATTGTATGGAGTGGGGTGGTGCTCTTCTTTTAGATGGTCTATAGTGCTCACTTGATTCCATTCGTCAATGTCAAAAATTAGGAAGCGGATTTTTGTTTTGAAAATTATAGGCTGAAAATCATAGGCTATGTCATCAGGTTGAAAATTATAGGCTATGTAAGCTTGGGATGCATGCTAAGTAATGCAAGGTGGTTGTTATTAATATTTAGATTTTATATCTTTATCTTGCTTCTTCTCCACTCATTGTCCGAGTTGTAAGTTTAGTAGTATTGCTTAATAAATTATCCCTTACCTTGAGAAAATGTAAATTGATTACAAATTGTTTTCCAAATTACTTGTGACAGGATGTTGGTGTAACACTGGTTATCTGTCACTAGGATTTTGATGATGAGCAAAATCATTTGTTGATGCATAGGGATTTACTTGATAGTGTGTTGGAGGTGTTTGCAAGTCATGTAAGTCAGCTTTAGAGGTTGGCAGAAGTGTTGGTGATGTGAAGCCAAGTATTGATGGTTTGGACAAAATTGGTATAAGAATAGTTGGTCCAGAGATGTTCCTCTATTCTGTTTGGCATATGCTATTTTTAGGTGGTAAAATTGTGTCATGGTTTAATGAGTTCACCTCTGAAAAGTTGGGACGAGTATGTTTATTGTTGCTATTTGAATATATGCTGATCACTTACCAATGTTGGTGTTTATGATATTTGTGAATTATGATATTTGTGCCAAAAGATTTCGTGCATTCACCTCTTACTATGAGTTTAAGTTTTGTTCAAATGCCAATGTTGTTGTTTATGATATTTGTGAATTATTTTATGTGATATAATAGTTGATACTCCGTCGTTGTAATGATGATTATTAACCTTGTGTTTCCCTGATACAAATTGTCTCATGTCATTAATGTAAAGGTGAGTAATGCTCGGTTTTTTCTTTGAATTCCAGACTGGGTTGGTTAGAGAAAAAGCTTTTGGCATCACAAAAGACAGAATATAATGATACTCGAGCATTTAACGTGTTGTATTTTGATAGAGATTAAATTCTAAACATGATGGTAGTTCTTCAATTCTTCAGGTGGCTTAAATTTGGGGTCCTTTAAATCATTAACATGATTTTGAGCATATAATTTCATTATCTTTTTTAGACATTGGTAGAAGTTCAGTCAGTTCAATATTTGTTGTGCATTTTACCAAAATTAAATTTTTTGCTTTCAATTTCCTGATTTTATATTTTTAAAAATGTGTAGTTTGACTGTCTTGATTTTATATATAAAATCTGTTTTTGGAAGACTGTTGAACCTTGGTCTTCAAGGTCTATCAACTTGAGTTCAGGAAGCAAAGATGGTGCTTGAAACAAGGATCATAATGATCATAATCTGTTTCTGATCTGCATGAAAAATGGAAAGATTCAAACAAGAAAAGGGATTAGGTATTAATATCTTTGCAATGTCATTGAGTATAAAAGTTAAATTCCGTCGGTCCTCTTCAACCACAAACAGTTAGAAGAATGAACAAGTAACTCTTGATCTCAATTTTAAGGTACAAATTAAAACCTATAATCCCCTTGCTTCTTCATTTACTGTCGAGGACTTTTGGGTTCTACAAGTTCTAAGTTATGAATTTTGATTGGATTAGTCATCTAATCCTATATAATCATGAATCGTCTTTATACGTAACTAATACCAGAATACATTTAATATTTTATCAAATAATGTTTGACTAAATTATGTTTTTTTCACAACACCGATACAAAGTTCATCAATTGTACAACATGATATACATTTTTAAATCAAGAATGCACATAATTAACGTTTTTACAGTAAGATATATGGGACGTAGTTTTTCTTACAACATGAATGCATATAGTAAACTTTTTTTACAGTAAGATATACGGGGCACATGTATTCTTACAACATGAATGCACATATCTCTTACGTTTTTACAGTTAGATATACGATGTGTAGTTTTTCTTACAACAATAATGCACATAATAGATTTTTTTACAGTAAAATATACGGGGCGCATGTATTCTTACAACATGAATGAACATATATTTTACGTTTTTACAGTAAGATATACGGGGTGTAGTTTTTCTTACAACATGAATGCACATAATAAACTTTTTTTACAGTAAGATATACGGGGCATATGTATTTTTACAGCAGGAATGCAAATAAATTTTACGCTTTTACAGTAAGATATATGGGGTGTAGTTTTTCTTACAACATGAATGCACATAGTAAACTTTTTTACAGTAAGATATACAGGGCGATGTATTCTTATAGCATGAACGACATGTATGATAAATATCTTACGTTTTTACAGTAAGATATACGGAGTGTATGTTTTGTTACGCTATGGTGACAAGTACCAATGAAGTCATTCATCCAAGTGTCGTTGGATTCTCACTTCCCAATCCAAAATCTCCCCTACAACATCTTCAAGACACGCATCAAATCTTCAAGACGAGAACTATGAGTAGAGAATCCAAACATAAATGAGATAGTTTCCATACATGCTTTATTACGTTATACGATGATATAAAATCGTTGTCCTATTATTATAATTAACTCATTATACATGTTTCTTTTGCATATTTCTATTTTATGTCATTATATTGATAATTATATATCGATACATATCTTATATGATATAATGATCTTATCTTAAACCATGATACAAATAAAATGCATACACAAACTTTATTATTGTTAAATTCAAAAAATAAATCAAATTATTCAGCCTTAACCCGTGCTTTAGCACGAGACACGTACACTAGGGTATGCATTCATTCAGGCATAATGTAATTTCTCCACCCGTAAAACGTCTATCAATATTTACATCATGTTTTACAAGCGTAGAAATCCATTTAGTCATACCACTTGTCAAACAGTTCAACGAATTCTTGCAATATATTTATCAGGTTTACAATAGGAGTATATTATACAATTAAGAATGGATAAGATGACGAATAGTTTCTGATACGCTCTACTTTGTAGTGCGTAACTAGGAGCTGTTACTAGGTTATTAGGTACCATCTGTATGGGTTTAGGAGACAATTTAGGATTATAGAATAGTAGAGAAGAAGTGGTGAAAGAGATGATTTTAGTGAAGTGTTGAAGGCATTGAGGAGTTGTGAAGAGGAGGCCGCAATCAGGGGCTAAGGAATGCACAAGCCGCGGCATAGGAAGAGACCGTCAGGAAGCGGAGAAGGCAAAACCGCGGTCGCGGTTTTGGACCCGCGATCGCGGTTTTTGAAGAACTCGTTGGAGTGCCGTGAAGGGTAAGTCGCGGCCATGGATGCCACGGTCGCGGTTTTGCAAGTCAAGCCGACGCGGAGGATCTTCGACGCAGATTTTCTTATTTACTTTATTTTATAATTTGTTATTTCGGATATTATTATTTTAGAAGATTTACTTAGGTTATAAGTACTTAGTTTCCTGTAGAATTTATTCTATGATTTAGTCTATCATATTTTGGAGAACGACAATTTAGAGTTTTTGGAGTTTTTGCAAGACTATGAAAAACTAAGTTTTCTTTGCTTAGTCAGACGATTGAAGCCTTCGTTTGATTTGGTTGTGAGATTATAAACTTTTGTTCTATTCCTTTTAATGTTATTGATTCTCTTGTGCTTAATCCCTTTGAGTTTTACTGATTATACTAGCCTGATCAACTAGTGGTTATTAGTAATATTCTTATGCTAGAGTTAGACTGTTTCTGGTTGAAATACCTAATTCAGAGTAGCAACTACGATATTCTAGAACTGGTTGGAATAGTTTATTGTATAAGAAAATTGATTGCATGCTAAGTAAAACTGATTGTTTTATGTGTATGTATCTACTGAAATTCCTGAACTTACTGTTGTTGTTAAATTGAATCTGGATAGTTTCCTGGTTGTTTGATAGTTAGTATTATCAGGGTCTGGTTGTCCTGTTAATAACTTAAGAAAAGGAATAGGAACATTCACTGGTCTAAAGAAATAGAGATAATCAAGGATCAATCAATCAAACTGAAGTGTGGATATCTGTCTGGCTGAGCTATTTCACATCCATTGTTTACAAACTCTTTTCACTCATTTTTATCGTTGCTTGTTACAATCATCAAAACCCCCCTTTGTTACTGTTGATAAACAATTTCTGCAAACAGGATAGAAAACTTGATTCTCTGTGGGGTTCGACCCTTACTTGTCAGACTACGTTAGTGGGTTTTTTTAAGGTTTCTTTGTTAGGTACACACGACTAATTGCCTATCAAATTTAGCGCCGTTGCCGGGGAATCTAAGTTTTTTTCTTTTCGTGTTTGTGTGTGATTGTTTACCAACTGTTGTATGAACCTGTCTTATGGTCCACACCCGTGCTACTAATTCTCCAATCTTAGATCTTGATACAGAAATTGAGCGAACACTTTCCAGGAACCGTAGAACCGTTCGTGAGCAACTCGAGATGGCTGAACAACAGACTTTGAGACAGCTAACTGCGCCGAATCTGGAGCAGCAACCGCTTGCTGTGCAATTTGCTGAGTTGGCTGATGGTGTCAATTTTGAGTTGAAGTCTGGATTGATTCACTTGCTACCCCACTTCCATGGGATGAATGGCGAAGACCCCAACAAGCACTTATCTGAGTTTCACGATGTATGCACCAGTATGAAGCCAATGGACGTGACAGATGACCAAATCAAGCTGAGGGAATTTCCTTTCTCTATGAAGGATTCGGCCAATGACTGATTCTACTATCTAGCTCCATGAAGCATTGATACATGGGCAAAGATGAAGAAAGCCTTTCTGGAGAAGTACTTTCCTGCAACAAAGCTCAATAGCCTGAAGAAAAACATCAACAATATTGAACAACACGCTACTGAGACTTTGTATGAGTACTATGAGAGATTCAAGAGGTTGATATCAAGTTGTCCATACCATGGTTATTCTGACCAAGATCTCGTTCTATATCTATATGGCGGGCTTCTTGATGATGAGCGTAGAATGGTGAATGCGGCTTGTGGTGGTAACATTCTGAATAAAACTGCAACTGCAGCATTTGAAATGTTTTTTGAGCTATCTGAAGGCTCAAGGCAATTCAGCAAGAGAGCGAGCTTTCAAGCAGTTAAGGCTGCAGACTCTCATCTATCACCTTCACTGCAATCTGATGTGAACGAGTTGAAGGAGATGATGAAGCGTTTTATGATGAAAGGAATTCCACGGCAAGTTAAGGCATATGGCATCTGTTATGACACGATGCACCCTACTGATGTATTCCCGCAACTACAAGAGCCTGCAGCTGAAGTGAATGCTATGGGAGGGTTCGGACCTCCTAGACCAAGATATGACCCATACTCCGACACCTACAATCCTGGGTGGAGAGATCACCCCAATCTGAGATATGGGAACCAGCAGAACCAGCAGTTCAATCAGCGGCATCAACAATTTCAGCAACCTGGAGGTCAATAGCAATAACCATTCAGACCACCATATGACCCTAGACCTCAGGGGCAGAGTTCGAGTTCATCTATGTCTACAAAAGACATGATAAAGGCCCTTGCACAGAACATGACCACCATGACTCAGAATGTGACTACAATGCAAAGCAATTTTGCGCAATTTCGACAAGAGACCAGGTCAAGCATTCAGAACTTGGAGAATCAAGTTGGACAGATCTCTCAAGCAGTAAGCAAACTGGAGGCTAGGGAGGCGAGTAAGCTACCGTCGCAAACGGAATTGAACCCGAGACAGAATGTGAGTGCAATCATGTTGAGAAGTGGGAGAAAGATAAACGAAACAATGGAGAACAATGTCCTCTTAGCTGAAAGGGACGAATTATATGAAGAGACGGAAGCTGTAAACAACGAAATTCCTGTAGAAACCAGTCGAGAGGAACTGCGATCGCGGGTCCAAAACCGCGATCGCAGATCCAAAACCGCGACCGCGGTTTGTTTGTAGAAGAGATATTGCAGGGAGACGGTTCTGCAGAAGCAAGTCAGAAATCAGACCCTCGATCGCGGTTTTACCTCAGAAGAAGAACCGCGGCCTACAGCAGAACAAAGCAGCGACCGCGGGAAAGTTACAGAAAGCCACCAAGAGGAACCGCGATCGCGGGTCCAAAACCGCGATCGCGGTTTTGCTACAGATTGCGAAGGTGGTTATGTTCGTCTGGATTTTCCTCCCCTTGGCTCACATAAGCCAATTCCGCCATTCCCTGAGGCGCTGAAAGATACAAGAAGGCTGGAGAATGACAAAGAGATCTTCGAGACCTTCAGTAAGTGTGAGGTAAACATTCCCTTGCTTAAATTAATTAAAAGTGTTCCTTGCTATGCAAAGTTTCTGAAGGAATTGTGTACAATTAAAAGAAACCAAAAAGTGAAAAGCAAGAAAAAGGTTAAGGTGAGTGAAAATGTGTCTGCTGTGTTGCAAAGGTGAATGCCTAAGAAGTGTGATGAGCCTGGCATGTTTAGTATTCCTTGTACGATAGGTGACACCAAGTTTGAACGAGCCATGCTAGATTTAGGTGCATCTATTAATGTGGTGCCTTACTCTGTATATGAATCTTTGGGGCTTGGACCATTGCATGCAGTTGGGAAGATAATTCAGTTTGCTGATTTGTCTAATGTTTATCCGAAAGTAGTAGAAGACGTCCTTGTAAAGGTTGACAATTTGATTTTTCCTGCTGATTTCTTTGTGATGGATATGGGACATGATAAGCATGCAGGTCCTATTATGTTAGGTAAGCCGTTTCTTAAGACCGCCAATACCAAAATTGATGTGAGTAAAGGTTCAATGACTATGGAATTTGATGGGGAAGGGTAGAGTATAACATTTATGATGCTAAGAAACACCCTCCTGATGATGGTTCTATGTGTTCTATTGTTGTGCGTAACTAACATTGATCTGCAAGGCACTATGTAATGTGCATAAGCACAATCCAGGACCCGTACAGTAGAAGACGAAGGGCGCCAAGATATTGATTTGGCAACTTCTTGGCGAAACTCTCAAAATAGGACATTTGATGTGTTTTTATTGTGACTCTAAACAATAGCTTGATGGAGATTTGACTCAAAATGGGAAATGGATATAACTCTCATGAACGAGGTTCATGAAGAGTTTGGAATAGGTATCTCACGACCCTCGGATGCAACTCACCAAGAACCATGAGACGAGGTTGAACACTCATGGATATGACACACCAAGAATACCCAACCGCCTTCGGATATGACACACCAAAGGGGTTTCGGATACGACACACCGAAACAAGACTAAGACACTCAAGGATATCACACACCTTGAAGTCATCGTCCAATGAAGCTCAAATGAACAAAAAATTCACGTTTTTTTTAATCTCCAATTCAAGCTTGATTGAAATACAAGGCTCGGTCACCCTTATATAGGTGCCATAATGCATTAAGGAAATTACATAATTAATTAACTACCCACTAACATAGGCCACTAACTAGTTAAGCCACTAACTGGCTAAACCCACGATCTACCCACTAATTAATTAACGTAAAAATAAAAATAACGAAATAATAAAACACAAATCAACCATCTTCCGCGGAGACAGTTTCTGACCTAACTTCGGAAGGTCCGTTCTCTCTCGTCCGTGATAGGAATGGAGTGATTCCAACGTCCAGAGATAGATCTTGAAGTCGAGTTTCACTCCTCAAAATTTGAGAGTGATCGGAGTTGGGAATCAGAAGATACGGCACTTTTACTGAGGTGATCCATGGTCACATCCATGCAGCTCGGTTGCTGCTTCCTCTTCATTGAACCGGTCTTGACATGTCTTTGAGGTGACCCATGGTCACATCATCCTCCCCTCCTTTAAGAAAGATTCATCCTCGAATCTTCGTTGTTGTTGCTTGCGAAGAACTCATGGGGAGGTAGACATTTGGACCTAGGATTTGCATCTTCAACGTTTTCAAGAATCGACAGCAACTTCCCAGAAAATCGTCCTGACTTCAAAAGGGTCGTTCTCTCAGCTCCGACCTCCAAATGGGGTGATTCCAAATCGAGGAGTTAGATCTGGAAGTCTGTTTTAATCCCTCCAAATTGGACTATGAACAGATCTGGAAATCAAAACTTATGGCAATTTTACTGAGGCGCTGCAAAGGGTTCCTGAAGGCCAGATCCTCCTCCTTCATGTCCGGCCTCTCCCTCCATGACTTGGCCCTTGTTGTTCTTCCTTTTTGCTCCTCCTTGAAGAACCACGAACGTCCCCTTCGCCTTGAATGGCTCTGATACCACATAATGTGCGTAAGCACAATCCAGGACCCGTACAGTAGAAGACGAAGGGCGCCAAGATATTGATTTGGCAACTTCTTGGCGAAACTCTCAAAATAGGACATTTGATGTGTTTTTATTGTGACTCTAAACAATAGCTTGATGGAGATTTGACTCAAAATGGGAAATGGATATAACTCTCATGAACGAGGTTCATGAAGAGTTTGGGATATGTATCTCACGACCCTCGGATGCAACTCACCAAGAACCATGAGACGAGGTTGAACACTCATGGATATGACACACCAAGAATACCCAACCGCCTTCGGATATGACACACCAAAGGGGTTTCGGATACGACACACCGAAACAAGACTAAGACACTCAAGGATATCACACACCTTGAAGCCATCGTCCAATGAAGCTCAAATGAACAAAAAAAACACGTTTTTTTTAATCTCCAATTCAAGCTTGATTGAAATACAAGGTTCGGTCACCCTTATATAGGTGCCATAATGCATTAAGGAAATTACATAATTAATTAACTACCCACTAACATAGGCCACTAACTAGTTAAGCCACTAACTGGCTAAACCCACGATCTACCCACTAATTAATTAACGTAAAAATAGAAATAACGAAATAATAAAACACAAATCAACCATCTTCCGCGGAGACAGTTTCTGACCTAACTTCGGAAGGTCCGTTGTATCTCGTCCGTGATAGGAATGGAGTGATTCCAACGTCCAGAGATAGATCTTGAAGTCTAGTTTCACTCCTCAAAGTTTGAGAGTGATCGGAGTTGGGAATCAGAAGATACGGCACTTTTACTGAGGTGATCCCTGGTCACATCCATGCAGCTCGGTTGCTGCTTCCTCTTCATTGAACCGGTCTTGACATGTCTTTGAGGTGACCCATGGTCACATCATCCTCCCCTCCTTTAAGAAAGATTCGTCCTCGAATCTTTGTTGTTGTTGCTTGCGAAGAACTCATGGGGAGGTAGACATTTGGACCTAGGATTTGCATCTTCAACGTTTTCAAGAATCGACAGCAACTTCCCAGAAAATCGTCCTGACTTCAAAAGGGTCGTTCTCTCAGCTCCGACCTCCAAATGGGGTGATTTCAAATCGAGGAGTTAGATCTAGAAGTCTGTTTTAATCCCTTCAAATGTGACTATGAACGGATCTGGGAATCAAAACTTATGGCAATTTTACTGAGGCGCTGCAAAGGGTTCCTGAAGGCCAGATCCTCCTCCTTCATGTCCGGCCTCTCCCTCCATGACTTGGCCCTTGTTGTTCTTCCTTTTTGCTCCTCCTTGAAGAACCACGAACGTCCCCTTCGCCTTGAATGGCTCTGATACCACATAATGTGCGTAAGCACAATCCAGGACCCGTACAGTAGAAGACGAAGGGCGCCAAGATATTGATTTGGCAACTTCTTGGCGAAATTCTCAAAATAGGACATTTGATGTGTTTTTATTGTGACTCTAAACAATAGCTTGATGGAGATTTGACTCAAAATGGGAAATGGATATAACTCTCATGAACGAGGTTCATGAAGAGTTTGGGATATGTATCTCACGACCCTCGGATGCAACTCACCAAGAACCATGAGACGAGGTTGAACACTCATGGATATGACACACCAAGAATACCCAACCGCCTTCGGATATGACACACCAAAGGGGTTTCGGATACGACACACCGAAACAAGACTAAGACACTCAAGGATATCACACACCTTGAATCCATCGTCCAATGAAGCTCAAATGAACAAAAAAATCATGTTTTTTTTAATCTCCAAATCAAGCTTGATTGAAATACAAGGCTCGGTCACCCTTATATAGCTGCCATAATGCATTAAGGAAATTACATAATTAATTAACTACCCACTAACATAGGCCACTAACTAGTTAAGCCACTAACTGGCTAAACCCACGATCTACCCACTAATTAATTAACGTAAAAATAGAAATAACGAAATAATAAAACACAAATCAACCATCTTCCGCGGAGACAGTTTCTGACCTAACTTCGGAAGGTCCGTTATCTCTCGTCCGTGATAGGAATGGAGTGATTCCAACGTCCAGAGATAGATCTTGAAGTCTAGTTTGACTCCTCAAAGTTTGAGAGTGATCCGAGTTGGGAATCAGAAGATACGGCACTTTTACTGAGGTGACCCATGCTCACATCCATGCAGCTCGGTTGCTGCTTCCTCTTCATTGAACCGGACTTGACATGTCTTTGAGGTGACCCATGGTCACATCATCCTCCCCTCCTTTAAGAAAGATTCATCCTCGAATCTTCGTTGTTGTTGCTTGCGAAGAACTCATGGGGAGGTAGACATTTGGACCTAGGATTTGCATCTTCAACGTTTTCAAGAATCGACAGCAACTTCCCAGAAAATCGTCCTGACTTCAAAAGGGTCATTCTCTCAGCTCCGACCTCCAAATGGGGTGATTTCAAATCGAGGAGTTAGATCTGGAAGTCTGTTTTAATCCCTCCAAATTGGATTATGAACGGATCTGAGAATCAAAACTTATGGCAATTTTACTGAGGCGCTGCAAAGGGTTCCTGAAGGCCAGATCCTCCTCCTTCATGTCCGGCCTCTCCCTCCATGACTTGGCCCTTGTTGTTCTTCCTTTTTGCTCCTCCTTGAAGAACCACGAATGTCCCCTTCGCCTTGAATGGCTCTGATACCACATAATGTGCGTAAGCACAATCCAGGACCCGTACAGTAGAAGACGAAGGGCGCCAAGATATTGATTTGGCAACTTCTTGGCGAAACTCTCAAAATAGGACATTTGATGTGTTTTTATTGTGACTCTAAACAATAGCTTGATGGAGATTTGACTCAAAATGGGAAATGGATATAACTCTCATGAACGAGGTTCATGAAGAGTTTGGGATATGTATCTCACGACCCTCGGATGCAACTCACCAAGAACCATGAGACGAGGTTGAACACTCATGGATATGACACACCAAGAATACCCAACCGCCTTCGGATATGACACACCAAAGGGGTTTCGGATACGACACACCGAAATAAGACTAAGACACTCAAGGATATCACACACCTTGAAGCCATCGTCCAATGAAGCTCAAATGAACAAAAAAATCACGTTTTTTTTAATCTCCAATTCAAGCTTGATTGAAATACAAGGCTCGGTCACCCTTATATAGGTGCCATAATGCATTAAGGAAATTACATAATTAATTAACTACCCACTAACATAGGCCACTAACTAGTTAAGCCACTAACTGGCTAAACCCACGATCTACCCACTAATTAATTAACGTAAAAATAGAAATAACGAAATAATAAAACACAAATCAACCATCTTCCGCGGAGACAGTTTCTGACCTAACTTCGGAAGGTCCGTTGTATCTCGTCCGTGATAGGAATGGAGTGATTCCAACGTCCAGAGATAGATCTTGAAGTCTAGTTTCACTCCTCAAAATTTGAGAGTGATCGGAGTTGGGAATCAGAAGAGACGGCACTTTTACTGAGGTGACCCCTGGTCACATCCATGCAGCTCGGTTGCTGCTTCCTCTTCATTGAACCGGTCTTGACATGTCTTTGAGGTGACCCATGGTCACATCATCCTCCCCTCCTTTAAGAAAGATTCGTCCTCGAATCTTCGTTGTTGTTGCTTACGAAGAACTCATGGGGAGGTAGACATTTGGACCTAGGATTTGCATCTTCAACGTTTTCAAGAATCGACAGCAACTTCCCAGAAAATTGTCCTGACTTCAAAAGGGTCGTTCTCTCAGCTCCGACCTCCAAATGGGGTGATTTCAAATCGAGGAGTTAGATCTGGAAGTCTGTTTTAATCCCTTCAAATTTGACTATGAACGGATCTGGGAATCAAAACTTATGGCAATTTTACTGAGGCGCTGCAAAGGGTTCCTGAAGGCCAGATCCTCCTCCTTCATGTCCGGCCTCTCCCTCCATGACTTGGCCCTTGTTGTTCTTCCTTTTTGCTCCTCCTTGAAGAACCACGAACGTCCCCTTCGCCTTTAATGGCTCTGATACCACATAATGTGCGTAAGCACAATCCAGGACCCGTACAGTAGAAGACGAAGGGCGCCAAGATATTGATTTGACAACTTCTTAGCGAAACTCTCAAAATAGGACATTTGATGTGTTTTTATTGTGACTCTAAACAATAGCTTGATGGAGATTTGACTCAAAATGGGAAATGGATATAACTCTCATGAACGAGGTTCATAAAGAGTTTAGGATAGGTATCTCACGACCCTCGGATGCAACTCACCAAGAACCATGAGACGAGGTTGAACACTCATGGATATGACACACCAAGAATACCCAACCGTCTTCGGATATGACACACCAAAGGGGTTTCGGATACGACACACCGAAACAAGACTAAGACACTCAAGGATATCACACACCTTGAATCCATCGTCCAATGAAGCTCAAATGAACAAAAAAATCACATTTTTTTTAATCTCCAATTCAAGCTTGATTGAAATACAAGGCTCGGTCACCCTTATATAGCTGCCATAATGCATTAAGGAAATTACATAATTAATTAACTACCCACTAACATAGGCCACTAACTAGTTAAGCCACTAACTGGCTAAACCCACGATCTACCCACTAATTAATTAACGTAAAAATAGAAATAACGAAATAATAAAACACAAATCAACCATCTTCCGCGGAGACAGTTTCTGACCTAACTTCGGAAGGTCCGTTCTCTCTCGTCCGTGATAGGAATGGAGTGATTCCAACGTCCAGAGATAGATCTTGAAGTCTAGTTTCACTCCTCAAAGTTTGAGAGTGATCCGAGTTGGGAATCAGAAGATACGGCACTTTTACTGAGGTGACCCATGCTCACATCCATGCAGCTCGGTTGCTGCTTCCTCTTCATTGAACCGGACTTGACATGTCTTTGAGGTGACCCATGGTCACATCATCCTCCCCTCCTTTAAGAAAGATTCATCATCGAATCTTCGTTGTTGTTGCTTGCGAAGAACTCATGGGGAGGTAGACATTTGGACCTAGGATTTACATCTTCAACGTTTTCAAGAATCGACAGCAACTTCCCAGAAAATCGTCCTGACTTCAAAAGGGTCGTTCTCTCAGCTCCGACCTCCAAATGGGGTGATTTCAAATCGAGGAGTTAGATCTGGAAGTCTGTTTTAATCCCTCCAAATTGGATTATGAACGGATCTGGGAATCAAAACTTATGGCAATTTTACTGAGGCGCTGCAAAGGGTTCCTGAAGGCCAGATCCTCCTCCTTCATGTCCGGCTTCTCCCTCCATGACTTGGCCCTTGTTGTTCTTCCTTTTTGCTCCTCCTTGAAGAACCACGAACGTCCCCTTCGCCTTGAATGGCTCTGATACCACATAATGTGCGTAAGCACAATCCAGGACCCGTACAGTAGAAGACGAAGGGCGCCAAGATATTGATTTGGCAACTTCTTGGCGAAACTCTCAAAATAGGACATTTGATGTGTTTTTATTGTGACTCTAAACAATAGCTTGATGGAGATTTGACTCAAAATGGGAAATGGATATAACTCTCATGAACGAGGTTCATGAAGAGTTTGGGATATGTATCTCACGACCCTCGGATGCAACTCACCAAGAACCATGAGACGAGGTTGAACACTCATGGATATGACACACCAAGAATACCCAACCGCCTTCGGATATGACACACCAAAGTGGTTTCGGATACGACACACCGAAACAAGACTAAGACACTCAAGGATATTACACACCTTGAAGCCATCGTCCAATGAAGCTCAAATGAACAAAAAAATCACGTTTTTTTTAATCTCCAATTCAAGCTTGATTGAAATACAAGGCTCGGTCACCCTTATATAGGTGCCATAATGCATTAAGGAAATTACATAATTAATTAACTACCCACTAACATAGGCCACTAACTAGTTAAGCCACTAACTGGCTAAACCCACGATCTACCCACTAATTAATTAACGTAAAAATAAAAATAACGAAATAATAAAACACAAATCAACCATCTTCCGCGGAGACAGTTTCTGACCTAACTTCGGAAGGTCCGTTCTCTCTCGTCCGTGATAGGAATGGAGTGATTCCAACGTCCAGAGATAGATCTTGAAGTCTAGTTTCACTCCTCAAACTTTGAGAGTGATCGGAGTTGGGAATCAGAAGATACGGCACTTTTACTGAGGTGACCCATGGTCACATCCATGCAGCTCGGTTGTTGTTTCCTCTTCATTGAATCGGTCTTGACATGTCTTTGAGGTGACCCATGGTCACATCATCCTCCCCTCCTTTAAGAAAGATTCGTCCTCGAATCTTCGTTGTTGTTGCTTGCGAAGAACTCATGGGGAGGTAGACATTTGGACCTAGGATTTGCATCTTCAACGTTTTCAAGAATCGATAGCAACTTCCCAAAAAATCGTCCTGACTTCAAAAGGGTCGTTCTCTCAGCTCCGACCTCCAAATGGGATGATTCCAAATCTAGGAGTTAGATCTGGAAGTCTGTTTTAATCCCTCCAAATTTGACTATGAACGGATCTGGGAATCAAAACTTATGGCAATTTTACTGAGGCGCTGCAAAGGGTTCCTGAAGGCCAGATCCTCCTCCTTCATGTCCGGCCTCTCCCTCCATGACTTGGCCCTTGTTGTTCTTCCTTTTTGCTCCTCCTTGAAGAACCACGAATGTCCCCTTCGCCTTGAATGGCTCTGATACCACATAATGTGCGTAAGCACAATCCAGGACCCGTACAGTACAAGACGAAGGACGCCAAGATATTGATTTGGCAACTTCTTGGCGAAACTCTCAAAATAGGACATTTGATGTGTTTTTATTGTGACTCTAAACAATAGCTTGATGGAGATTTGACTCAAAATGGGAAATGGATATAACTCTCATGAACGAGGTTCATGAAGAGATTGGGATAGGTATCTCACGACCCTCGGATGCAACTCACCAAGAACCATGAGACGAGGTTGAACACTCATGGATATGACACACCAAGAATACCCAACCGCCTTCGGATATGACACACCAAAGGGGTTTCGGATACGACACACCGAAACAAGACTAAGACACTCAAGGATATCACACACCTTGAAGCCATCGTCCAATGAAGCTCAAATGAACAAAAAAATCACGTTTTTTTTAATCTCCAATTCAAGCTTGATTGAAATACAAGGCTCGGTCACCCTTATATAGGTGCCATAATGCATTAAGGAAATTACATAATTAATTAACTACCCACTAACATAGGCCACTAACTAGTTAAGCCACTAACTGGCTAAACCCACGATCTACCCACTAATTAATTAACGTAAAAATAAAAATAACGAAATAATAAAACACAAATCAACCATCTTCCGCGGAGACAGTTTCTGATCTAACTTCGGAAGGTCCGTTCTCTCTCGTCCGTGATAGGAATGGAGTGATTCCAACGTCCAGAGATAGATCTTGAAGTCTAGTTTCACTCCTCAAAATTTGAGAGTGATCGCAGTTGGGAATCAAAAGATACGACACTTTTACTGAGGTGACCCATGGTCACATCCATGCAGCTCGGTTGCTGCTTCCTCTGCATTGAACCGGTCTTGACATGTCTTTGAGGTGACCCATGGTCACATCACTATGTCGAGCCACGACATTAACCAAGGCGCTTCTCGGGAGGCAACCCGAGGTATGAAGTCTGTTTTCATGTCACTTGTTTTCTTTTTCTTCTGTTATTAGTTTTCCTTGTTGCGTTTTTAGACTAACTTGCAGGAAAAGAGGCTCTCGCAGGCAAAGCCGCGATCGCGGCCTAAAAACCGTAATCGCGGCCTTGCCCTGTACTAAAAGGATGAAGCCGCGGCCTCAAAAAAATCGAAAATAAAATAAAAAAATTCGCGGGCGCGGGTGAAAACTGCGATCGCGGCCCTGTTGCCCAATTTTATACCGCTGCTCCGAGATGTTCGCGATGAGGAGAAGATGTAGCCGGAGATTTTTATTTAGAAACTGATGATGGCACGACATGTTACATCTGATGAGGAGGAGATTCAAACATCACCGACTGATATATGTTCGAGCTGGAGAGACAGTATGAGGCCGCTGACACAGTGAGGCAGGAACTTCGAGTGGTCCTGCAGACCCAGGTAGACAGTATGGGGAGTGGATAGCTGAGCTTGATGAGGACGTGCGGATGCTCCGAGATCAGTCGTTGGTGCAGTGCTTTTACATCAAGCATTGGGACGCCTCTGCTTCACACAGGTGGGAGGCATATATGGGACCGACAACCGATGGGCTTAATTTCATTGCCTCCTGCCATGGCACCAGAGACTCTTGTTTCCATGATTTTCCACCACCACGCCTACCACGACATCTGAGACACAGACCACCTCGACATCGCTAGTAGGTATCTTTCTTTCCCCCCAGAGTTTCATTTTTCGTCTTTCATTACATTGAGGACAATGCAATATTTAAGCATGGGGGAAGGAGTTATACTTGCTGGTCGTCTGTACTACAGAATAAATAAATAAATAAAAACGAGAATAAACCTAGTTGAGCTGAAAGCCCGAAAGGGCGGCTTAGGCAAAATTCAGGGGCTCGGACCAGCACTAGGCTGGGGTAATAAGAGGCTGAAGAGCGATGTGAGGATTGGTGAGCTCATCTGTGAAAAATGAAATGAGTGGCTAGGTGAAAACCCGAAAGGGCGCCTAGGCAATATGAGTGAAAAAAAAAGAGGAGTGATTATTAGGATTCATTTATTCTGGCATGGCGACATAAGTGGTGGAGTCATAAGGAGGATTCGGGTAGGTCACTTTGGGAGTTATAAGAAGATAGACTGGAGCTAGGATTAGATATTTTCATTCACATACTGGAGTTTGGGTTAAGCTTGGGGTAAATACTCTGCTTTCCTTAAGGCTGGTGTGCTGTGTTGATGTGTTGGTACTGCTGAAGATTCATGAGTAGGTGCGGTTCTTAGTGGAGAGTTTTGTTGTGCTTCCTAAGACCTTGGGTATTTCATTGGAGGAGTATGTTTCTATTAGCTTACTCGAGGACGAGCAAGGTCTAAGCATGAGGGAATTTGATACGCTCTACTTTGTAATGCGTAACTAGGAGCTGTTACTAGGTTATTAGGTACCATCTGTATGAGTTTAGGAGACAATTTAGGATTATGGAGTAATAGAGAAGAAGTGGTAAAAGAGCTGATTTTAGTAAAGTGTTGAAGGCATTGAGGAGTTGTGAAGAGGAGGCCGCAATCAGGGGCTAAGGAATGCACAAGCCGCGGCATAGGAAGAGACCGTCAGGAAGCGGAGAAGGCAAAACCACGGTCGCGGTTTTTGAAGAACTCGTTGGAGTGCCATGAAGGGTAAGCCGCGGTCGCGGCCATGAATGCCGCCGTCGCGGTTTTGCAAGTCAAGCCGACGCGGAGGATCTTCGACGCAGATTTCCTTGTTTTCTTTATTTTATAATTTGTTATTTCGGATATTATTATTTTAGAAGATTTACTTAGGTTATAAGTACTTAGTTTCCTGTAGGTTTTATTCTATGATTTAGTCTATCATATTTTGGAGAACGGTCGTTTAGAGTTTTTGGAGTTTTTACAAGACTATGAAAAACTAAGTTTCCTTTGCTTAGTCAAACGATTGAAGCCTTCGTTTGATTTGGTTGTGAGATTATAAACTCTTGTTCTATTCCTTTCAATGTTATTGATTCTCTTGTGCTTAATCCCTTTGAGTTTTACTAATTATACTAGCCTGATCAACTAGTGGTTATTAGTAATATTCTTATGCTAGAGTTAGACTGTTTCTGGTTGAAATACCTAATTTAGAGTAGCAACTACGATATTCTAGAACTGGTTGGAATAGTTTATTATAGAAGAGAATTGATTGCATGCTAAGTAAAACTGGTTGTTTTATGTGCATGTATCTGCTGAAATTCCTGAACTTACTGCTGCTGTTAAATTGAATCTGGATAGTTTCATGGTTGTTTGATAGTTAGTATTATCAGGGTCTGATTGTCATGTTAATAACTTAAGAAAAGGAATAGGAACATTCATTGGTCTAAAGAACTAGAGATAATATAGGATCAATCAATCAAACTGAAGTGTGGATATCTGTCTGGCTGAGCTATTTCACATCCATTGTTTACAAACTCTTTTCACTCGTTTTTATTGTTGCTTGTTACAATCATCAAAACCCCCCTTTGTTACTATTGATAAACAATTTCTGCAAACAGGATAGAAAACTTGATTCTCTGTGGGTTCGACCCTTACTTGCCAGACTACGTTAGTTGGGTTTTTTAAGGTTTCTTTGTTAGGTACACACAACTAATTGCCTATCAGTTTCACTTATGTTTCATTTACTATACATAACTTTTGTTAAACACTTATTTTTTGTTAAATTCTACATCATGTTTTAATAGATGTAAACACGTATATCAATCTGCCATAATTTGTATAAAACTACATATTTTTACAAAAAATTAAAATATATTTTAAAAATATGCATACAAATTTACACGATTTCTATTTCACGCACCGGCAAAATTCTTATTTCACGTACTGGTTCCTCCGTCACGGACCATGTTCATACATACGTGACGCACGAATCAACTTGGTCCGTCACGGACGGATGAACGTGGTCCGTGACGGACGAACGCCTAAACTAAATGAATCCATACGTGACACACGAATCAACTTGGTCCGTCACGGACGGATGAACATGGTCCGTGACGGACGAACCCCTAAACCAAATGAATCCATACGTGTCGCACGAATCAACTTGGTCCGTCACGGACGGATGCACATGGTCCGTGACGGACGAACCCCTAAACCAGAAAATTGAATGTTACTTGTCCCCACCTAACTACATTAATTACCCCGTCATATCTCATCAATATTACGACCAAAATTAAACCCTAAACCTCTCCATCACTCTTCCCTTTCCCTCCCACAACACATCTTCCATTCTCATCATCTTCCAAGAGTTCATTTCCATGGCAAATGAAGATGATTTTTCCAACTTCAATGGTGGAGAAGATGTTTCAACGAGTTACAACTACAATGAGGTATGTTTTTTAAGCTTTTACTTTACATGTTAGTAAAAGTATGAGTTTTTATGGTTCTTTCTTGTAAATGTATATGATTGAGTTGTTCTTACCCCAAAACAAACACTTTCTTAAGGTAATTTCAATACTTGTGAGTATATGTTCATAAAAACTTCATCTTTGATTAAGTTGTACTAAAAAGTTGTAGATTTTGTGTGCAAAACTGCATGTTTGAGTATTTGGCGTTGTTATATTGAGTGCACAACAACAAGTTGCTGCATTTATATGCAGCAACTTCGTCTGTGACGCACAGATAGGGTTGGTGCGTCACGGACGGTTTGTTGTGGTCCGTCACGGACGGCATTTTGTGGTGCGTCACGGGCGGATTTATTTGATACGTCACGGACTAAACATTGCGTTAAATAGAAATTTTATCCGTGCGTGAAATAGCAAGGGCCTAAATTTATATGTAACTTTATCAGTATCAAAAAAATAAAATTTGAGTCTTAACTCGTGCCTTAGGCACAGGAATGTGTTAAAGAACTAATTTATTCTAGCAATATTTACATCATGTTTTTCGGGTATAGAAATTTATTTGGTCATACCGTAATTTATGTTAAAACACTATTTTTCAGCAACTTTACATGATATTTTACGGGTGGAGAAATTCATACATCGTATCATAATTCATGTTATAATACTAATTTATTTCTAGCAATATTTACAACATATTTTACATGCGTAGAAATTCATTCAACCATACCGTAATTTGTGTAAAAACACTATTTTTAAGCAACTTTACAAGATGTTTTACAGGTTTAGAAATTCATAGAGTCGTATCATAATTCGTGTTAAATACCAAATTATTTCTAGCAATATTTACAATATGTTTTACGGGCATAGAAATTCATTCAGTCATACCATAATTTGTGTTAAAACACTATTTGTAAGCAACTTTACAAATGTTTTACAGGTTTAGAAATTCATTTAGTTGTATCATAATTCGTGTTAAAATATCAATTTATTTCTAGCAATATTTACCGCATGTTTTACGGCGTAGAAATTCATTCAATCATACCGTAGTTTGTGTTAAATTGCTATTTTTAAGCAACTTTACAAGATGTTTTACGGATTGAGAAATTCATACAGACGTATTATAATTCATGTTAAAGTATTAATTTATTTTTAGCTATATTTACAACATGTTTTACGGGCGTAGAAATTCATTCAGTCATACCGTAAATTTGTGTTAAAACACTAATTTTAAGCAACTCTACAATATGTTTCAAGGGTAGACAAATTCATACAATCGTATAATAATTCGTGTTAAAATACTAATTTATTTCTAGCAATATTTACATCATGTTTTACGGGCGTAGAAATTCATTCAGTCATACCGTAATTTGTGAAAAAAAACCTATTTCATAGCAACTTTATAAGATGTTTTACGGATGCAAAAATTCATACAGATGTATCATAATTCGTGTTAAAATACTAATTTATATCAATTTTTTATGACATGATTTACGATGTGAAAATTATATACGCGTTAAAATACTTTTTTTCATTACGTTTTGTATCATGTTTTAATAGATGTAAACAAGTGTATTGACGTGTCATAATATATGTATATAAAACTACAATTATTACATATATTTAAAATATATTTAAAAGTGTATATATGTATATAAAATCTATACTCCCTATGTAACTTTATTATTATTAAAATATGAAATTTAAAAATATTATTCAAGTCCTACGCGCACACACACTAGTTTTTTTTTAAAAGGATTATTGAAGATTCCTTGGGAAATACGAACGATTATTGAAGATATTCAACACCTCCTTAATAAATTTCATTCTTTCCAAGTTTTTCATACCTATCGGGAAGCAAACGCCGCAACTGATTGCCTAGCTTCCAATGAATTGAACTTAGATTGGATTCGGGCTACGTTGCCCTATATTCAAGGTTCTCTCATACCTGATGCTATTATCAGGACGTTTCGAAACGAGTCTTTCTCCTCACCAGCCTACGTTGCAGCGCTGGAGTTTTTTCGGATCATCCTTACGGATGATCTGGGTCTGCCATTCATTTAGGATGGAGACCCAATTCTAGCCTGTAGAAAAAAAAAAAAAAAAAAAAAAAAAAAAAAAAGCCCAATCTTTGCTGGCATCCATTAGCTAGCAGAAGTATTCATAAGGCTCTAGTTTTAGAGAGGAATTCAATGTCACCAGTGCAGGTACATAAAAGTACAAAATCAAAACAGGTATATGGATCAATTACCCGCGAGGCCGAGAGACTATTCAGCTCTGCATTGGCAACCTCATAGGCTTGAATCTGCAACATGGAAATTCATATTTACCCTTCACATTCTCACCATATGGCACAACCTTCATAGATAGGATTTCAGAAATATAAATTCAAGTATCAAATTTCTAAAAGTTCAAGGCATAGGTACAACACTCGGAAACAAGATTATGTTTGGCATGCTTCTGAGGTTATACACAAAAACAGAGTATTTGAGAATAAGCTTGTTCTTGCATTAGTTAATTTAAAGTAGATTTTATATTTTTAAGCTTGATGTGAGCTTTAAACAACTTATCAACATATAATCAAATTTAAGTAAAAATGGTCACTAACCTAAGGTCGTAAATAAAAAGAAACCTTCATGACCATACAATGTCGATCCAATCCATAATGATGTACCGGAAAGTATAAAATTTTATTACCTTTTTGAAGGGGCAATTTTTGTTGAATTGGAACCCAACACCAATACACTCATGGACTTGATAGAGAATTTTTAGTATTGTGAAAGAGGTGTTTAAGATTGAATTCCAATTTTATACATATATCATTCAGTGCACCAAGGAAAAACCAAGAATTTAGATAGAATGTTTTGAATATGGTGAATTTTGCGAGAAAGAGAGGAAAAGTTGTCAAGAGAAATGGTTCACCTAGTGTTATAAAAAGGCTTTGTGGTCTATTTCCTGTTTACAAATGGTTCACCTAGTATCACAAGTTCAGGTATATACACATGCTGATATCCAATATGATATATAAACACATGTGAGTTTTACTTTCTTAATTTTACCGATACCCTTCATTGATCGAGCATGTGAGACAGCCCCAAATTGGAATTCATATCACAAGATGTCGAGCAGATCAATTAAAGTATCAAAATAAAACAAAACTAACTGAAAAAATGCATAGTGATATTAAAGACACGTTCCATTGAGCGGGTTACCAAAACCTAGAGAATGAATAGATGATCCTAAGAGCATGAGAATTTGCATATCATGTCAAAAGGCAAGGCCTCCTGGGTTATCTCAGATTCTACAAGCAACGATTTTCCTGGTCAGGATCTAGCAGTGATGAAGACCCACAATTCGCATTCACCTTTCTGATACTTTTTGTTTTCTGCAGCAGGCGTTACTCAAGATCCAGATCTAGGGAGTTGGACAGCAGGCATAGTGCAAGCTATTATTATGATGATGATGATGATGATAATGATTACAGGAAGTCTAAAGGGCGACAATGGAGACACATGGGCCAAGAAAGAGAAAACTCTCTTAAAGAGAAAGAAATGAAGTGAAGATGCGTGGTAAAGACAACCACTATATCAGGGGCACGTCTCCTAATGTTTATTCCGATGATGATCAATCAGATAAGGAATTGAGAAGGATAAATCATGAGGGACAATATGCTCACAAGAAAGGTTGTAGAAGAAGTCAATGGCGTAGCAGAGACAGAAATTCTAAAAGCAATTCTGATAGTTGTTAGGATTCAAACGCGGTAACGAATAGAAAACGAAGCAAAGAACACGAGAATTGTTTACCCAGTTCGTCAAATAATTGACTACGTCTGGGGGCACTACCAAGCTAGGGTTTTCTTTCACTCAATCTTGTGATGACAACTTACAACGACTTGAAGATTACAATTGATCAACTAGGGTTTAAATAACAACACGGACCAAACCCTAGAAAAGGCCACAAAACGCAACACGTACAAACGACCCAAACAACTCCGAAAAAAGGTCTTGCACGGTCTGCAAACCGTGCCGCAGACCGTGCCACTAATTCGAGAGCAATTCTGAGGGTCGGCACGGTTAGCTAACCGTGCCATTAACCGTGCCCGTCTTTAAACTTTCTTCCATGGTTTCTGCACGGTCTGTAGACCGTGCCGGTGACCGTGCGAGCCCTTACGCGTCAATCTTTACGCTTCAGGCTCCATAACCCAACAATCTCCCACCTGGAAACTGACTCCAATCATAATCGTCCTCCTCATCAACCCATATCTGGTAGTAGTGTCAGGCCTTCAACTCAGTTACCAAGGCCAGTTGAAGCCATACAATGCTTCAACTTCTCTAAGGTCACAACCTTAGTCAGCATGTCTGCAGGATTCTCAGTTCCACGAATCTTCATCAACTGCAAGACCTTGCGAGTCTTTCGCGTCACAACCAGCCTTGCTTTGTAACGCTTCCTTCTATTCGCCTCCTCCTTGAATCTGTAATCCCACTTGTTATGCAATGCCTTCTTGTCTGCCGGAAGCTCAACTAGCTCCCAGGTTCCGTTGGTCTTCAACGAATCCATCTCATCATCCATGGCGAGCTTCCACTTGCTCACATCTTCTCCACGAGATGCCTCTGCATAACACTCTGGCTCACCACCATCAGTCAACAACAGATAGTAGTTTGACGGTGAATATCTGTCAGGCGATCCACGCTCTCTAGTGGACCTTCGCAGCGGAATCACTGGGGTACTCGGCTCCTCCTCAATCACGGCCTCCTGGTCACTTCGAACCGCCTTGCTCCCACCCGAGTTTGAGATATCCAACTCCACAACCTCAGGTTCAGAACTCGTTGTTTCTGATGCACCCAGACTATCCTTGTACATCTCCTGCTCATTGAAAACGACGTCTCGACTGCGAATAACCTTCCTGCTCTGCTCATCCCAGAACCGGTATCCGAAATCATCCCCACCATATCCAATAAACGTGCACTTGACAGACTTTGCATCCAGCTTACTTCTCTCAACAGGAACAATATGAACATATGAAACGCACCCAAATACGCGAAGAAAGGACAAATTTACCTCTTTGCCACTCTAAGCCTCCTCTGGGATCCCATTCTCCAAGGGAGTTGATGGCCCTCGGTTGATCAAGAATGCAGCAGTGTTGACTGCATCCGCCCAGAACATCTTTGGAAGCCCACACTTTAGCCTCATGCTTCTAGTACGTTCATTCAGGGTCCTGTTCATACGTTCAGCGATGCCGTTCTCTTGAGGTGTTCCTTTCAAGGTTTTCTCCATGCGAATTCCATTCTCAGCACATAACTCTTTGAACTCACGAAGCTCATACTCCCCACCATTATCAGATCTCAAACACTTCACTTTAAGACCTGTCTCAGTCTCTACTAGAGCCTTCCACATTCTGAAGGTGTCAAATGCATCAGACTTTTGCTTCGGAAAATAGACCCATACCTTTCTTGTAGCATCGTCAATGAAGGTCATGTAGTATGACGCTCCACCCAGAGATGTCACAGGTGTTGGTCCCCACAAGTCACTGTGGATCAACTCCAACTTCTGCTTCTTCAAGGTTCTGTCACCCTTCGCAAAGTTCACCCTTTTCTGCTTCCCGAGCACGTAGTCTTCACACAATCCGATCTCAACGGACTTGAGACCTGGTAGGAAACCCTTCGAGCATAGAACCTTCATCCCTTTCTGACTCATGTGGCCCAGACGACAGTGCCACAAGTTTGCATCACAGTTTACTCCTGCAATGGCAATGTTGTCACGGACGTTGCTCGTCATGTACAGCGGCCCCTCCTTCTTTCCTCGAGCTACCACCATAGCTCCTTTGTTTATCTTCCAACTGTTACAGCCGAAGGTTACTTCATAACCCTCGTCATCCAACTGTCCAATAGAAAGCAGATTTCTCTTCAGACCAGGAATATGCCTTACTCCATGCAACTGCAGCACAGATCCGTTCGACGCCTTGATTTGCACATCACCCTTTCCCATGATTTTCAAAGCCTCATCATCAGCAAGATAGACTTTTCTGAAATCTCCAGAGGTGTAGCGATCCAATATATCAGCACTGTTGTAGGAATGAAACGAAGCTCCAGAGTCTAACACCCAATACTCCAATGGACTGCTCGCGCTCAGAATCGATGCATCTGCAGTGGTTCATGTCGTTGAATCGCTCAGAGTCAACGCGTCTGCAATATCTTCACTGGCTGAATTCGCTGATTTATCTTTCAACGGTGCCTTACATTCACTCTTGTAATGATCGTTTTCATCACAATTCCAACACTTGATTCTGCTCTTGTCTTTGGGCTTATCCTTCCCTCTAGACTTCGATCTACCACGATTCGATTTCTTAGAGTCTGACCTGCCCCTGCTACATGTGTTCAAGGCTGATCCCGAAGCAGTACCTGACGCCTTCCTGCGAATTTCTTCGCTAATAATCAAATCCCTGACTTCATCAAACTTGATCTTCGCCTTCCCCGCCGAAGCACTAACAGCGGTAACTGTCCCGCTCCAACTTTCTGGTAAAGAAGATAATAGGATTAGGGCTTGTACCTCATCGTCGAAATCAATCTCAACTGAACTCAGTTGTGCGATCGTCATGTTGAACTCGTTCAAGTGATTGGTCACCGTTGTACTCTCCGTCATCCGCAGATTGAACAACCGCCGCATCAGATGAACCTTGTTCACCGCAGATGGTTTCTCATACATCGCGAAAAGAATTTCTAGCATACCCTTCGTCGTCTCTGCCTTGACCGTGTGATGTGCCACGTTCCTGGACAGCGATAGGCGGACCACGCTCATCGCTTTCCTGTCCAGCAACTTCCACTCTTCTTCCTTCATGTCTTTTGGCTTCTCACCCAGCGACAAATACAAATCTTTACCGTACAGGTAATCTTCGATCTGCATCTTCCAGAATCCGAAATCCGTTCCATCGAACTTCTCCACCGGTGATTTTCCGCTTCCCATCGTCACCACTAGAACCAGCTCTGATACCAGTTGTTAGGATTCAAACGCGGTAACGAATAGAAAACGAAGAAAAGAACACGAGAATTGTTTACCCAGTTCGTCAAATAATTGACTACGTCTGGGGGCACTACCAAGCCAGGGTTTTCTTTCACTCAATCTTGTGATGACAACTTACAACGACTTGAAGATTACAATTGATCAACTAGGGTTTAAATAACAACATGGACCAAACCCTAGAAAAGGCCACAAAACGCAACACGTACAAACGGCCCAAACAACTCCGAAAAAAGGTCTCGCATGGTCTGCAAACCGTGCCGCAGACCGTGCCACTAATTCGAGAGCAATTCTGAGGGTCGGCACGGTTAGCTAACCGTGCCATTAACCGTGCCCGACTTTAAACTTCCTTTCGTGGTTTCTGCACGGTCTGTAGACCGTGCCGATGACCGTGCGAGCCCTTACGCGTCAATCTTTACGCTTCAGGCTCCATAACCCAACAATAGTGATATCTCAGTTAAAGAGGGAAGACACAGATACCGCGAGGACTACAGAAGCCATAGAAGTAAACGGCATAGCAATGGAAAAAGTACTAAAAGTGATTCCGATAAAGAGAGGTCAGTTAAAGATGGAAGTGAGAGATACCATGAGGATAGGACCAGCTCTAGGCAGAAAACAAAAGATTCATTGAAAATTGATTATGAACGTGATAGTAGGGAAGAAACTCATCAAAATGATCCAGAGGGTCGTTATCATGAGGATAATATTCGCAAGCACCATAAATATAGAAGCAAAAGTACTAAGCTTCAAGATGATGATTTAGACTCCTGCAGTCTTGACTCTCATGGGGATACAATGGTCAACAATGAAGAGGGGTACGATGTGAAGAGGAGGAGAAGCTCCCGATGGTCAAACAGTGAGCTGGACTGGCCTGGTCGTGATTCAGCTGGAGATGGATTTGATAGGAATGAAAATGAGTATTGGAGACACAGAAAGGAAAGCTCAAACACTGAGACAGTAAGCAAGAAATCCGACTTATCTGAACACTTTCATGGCATAAAAAAGAATGTAGTATTGGCAGTTTGATTTAATTGTTTAATCTAGGAAAGTAATTTATAATCAGCAAGAGGGTGATCGATTACCATAAAGAGAACAAACTGTTCATCACACCTGAAATTATGAAAAACAAGGAAAAACGGAAGCATAAGAAAACCGCTCACTATGAATTCATGCAAACAAGTTATTGTAGATGGACAACAAAGTAGGTGCAGAAGGTTTCACTTACCAATGAAGAGAATGGCATTACGGAGAATGTGTATTGAAGTCTTTTCTTGCAGCAGCCAAATTACAGCAACAAAGATTATAAATCATGTACAATCATGTGTATCAAGTGTAAATAACAATGATAGAAAGTATACAAACAATAGCTGGCTCCCCCTTGATACACCTACAATAAGCAAAAAAAAATTACACTTACAATACCAACATTAATGTAATTCTAAGAACTTGATAAGGATTAATAGATGAAAGAAACTCCAATATGAGGTGTTCCAAGCTAGGTCCTAGTGGATTAATATTAAGATAAAGTTAGTAAGATAATGGAAAATGAATTAACTGATAATGTGCTTATAATGTAAAATGGAGGATTCTAATAAGGTAGTAGATAATGGAAGATAAATTCGACACCCCAACTTTTTGCATTTTATCTGCTACCACAACTTCAAGATATTCTAGTTGGTATTCATATTCAACACCATCTTCAATTGCCTCTCCAGTTAATGGATCAACCTGTAACCAATTTGCGACCACCAAAGAATCTACTATATAATTACTAAAGTCGAATACCCACTACGCCACATGAAACTTGCACATTAATTTCGCCACATGGCGTTTTTATAATTATTTCTCCACATGTTATTTTTTACAATTTCACATTTTTTAAATATCAAAATACATAGCATATATTTGATAATTTCCTATTATAACATATAAATCAATCACAAATCACATATTTTCTAAGTAAGATAGAAACAAATCACATGTTTCCTAATTTATACTAAATATCGTATCTTAATTAGGAAATTCTGGATACGTGTATATCAAGATCAAAGAAATTTGAAGTCATAGTATTTCTAATCAAATTAAATCGGTCGTCTATTTTATGTATTTATGTGTGGTTTTAGAGGTATATAAGTGTAGCATACATAGGCATAAACGATCAAGCATCTTATTTTGAGCATATTGTACACAAGATTTAAATATATGTAAAATATTATCATTCATGTTATATCTTCTAGATGTACATAATATTGATTTTGCCCCATTTACTGCTTTCATCAATTTTGACACAAAATACACATATATATTCAACATTGATAAAAGAAAGCGAAATGGATAATTTGATTCCATTGATGATAAAGATATATACAAATATTTTAAGGAAAATGAATTGATTGCATTGATAAATTTATTAAAAATTGCAGTTCTAATTATAGAAAGTACAATTTCAAAAATATTATAAGAAGATGATTTTTTTTTACATGTTCTTTACGGATTATATATAATTAAATTAGTGTCTCGATCAATGTACATTTATTATAATGTATTGGCTATTGCAATGCCAACACGATTAAATGCATAAGAAGTAATAGAGGAAAAATAATATATTTTTTTGTCCACTCGACAAAACTACTAATCCGTACTAATTTGTTTTAATATACAATTAAAACCAAATTCATTTGATTACAATTAATGCAATTTGCTTTAATTAGGTTACCGAGAGAAAACTATTATATATCTACTAAAACAGAATAAAACTACGTTACATGACATTTGCACATTAACTTCGCCACATGGCGCTTTCACAATCATTTCGCCACATGTTTTTTTTTTTTTTACAATTTCACATTTTTTATATATCAAAATATATAGCATATATTTGATCATTTCCTATCTATTATATATATACTAAAGCAGAATCTCAACTAAGTCACTTGGCATCCCCAAAATAAACTCACCCCTCCCTACTGCCATGTGGCATCATGTCATTAATTTGGCCATGTGGTAAGCTATTCTTTTTCGGTTTTATTTTAAAAATAAATCTCTCCAATAATTTACAGCCTATATATACTATGCTAAAATAGATCTATAATATTTTTATAATCAATTATTTCCAAAATGTAACATAAAATATTATATTCTATGTAGATTTTTATTCTTTGTAATATATTTCTTATGTACTAAAATAAACTGTAATATTTTTAACATCAATTCTTTCCAAAATAAACCACAAAATATTCAATAAACCTGTATTGCAATAACAACTATAACTCTTCAATACCCTTAGATTACATTCATCAAAGAAAATTGTCTGTATAATCTACTATATATATATTAAAGCAGAATCCCAACTAAGTCACTTGGCGCCCCGAGAATAAACTCACTGCTCCCTACTACCACGTGACATCATGCCATTAATTTGGCCACGTGGCAAGCTATCCTTTTTTCGGTTTTATTTTGAAAATCAAACCTCTACAATAATTTACAGTCTATACATACTATACTAAAATAGATCTACAATATTTTTATAATCAATTATTTCCAAAATGTAACACAAAATATTATATTCTATGTAGATTTTTATTCTTTGCAATATATTTCTTATCCACTAAAATAATTATGTAATATTTTTAACATCAATTCTTTCCAAAATTTACCACAAAATATTCAATCTATTATATATATACTAAATCAGAATCTCAACTAAGTCACTCGGCGCCCCCAGAATAAACTCACCCCTTCCTACTGCCACGTGGCATCATGCCATTAATTTGGCCACATTGCAAGCTATCCTTTTTTTTTGGTTTTATTTTGAAAATCAAATCTCTGTAATAATTTACAGCCTATACATACTATACTAAAATAGATCTACAATATTTTTATAATCAATTATTTCCAAAATGTAGCACTAAATATTATATTCTATGCAGATTTTATTATTTGCAATATATTTCTTATGCACTAAAATAAATCTTTAATATTTTTAACATCAATTCTTTCCAAAATAAACCACAAAATATTCAATAAACCTACATTGCAATAACAACTATAACTCTTCAATATCCTTAGATTACATTCATCAAAAAATATTGTTTGTATAATCTACTACATATATACTAAAGCAAAATCTCAACTAAGCCACTTGGCACCCCCATAATAAACTCACCCCTCCCTACTGTCACGTGGCATCATGTCATTAATCTGGTCATGTGGCAATTCAATTCAATTTTAGACCCATCCAATTCAATTTCTTAATATCTTTTCATAAAAACAATATATGGTTGATACTTTTAATTATTTAAATATCTTTTGAAATATTATGTTTAGTAGTTGATTGTTGTTAGTTGTTATTGTGCCCTAAAATATTATGTTTAAATATCTTTTAAAAAATTTATTCGATTTTCTTAAATGCAATATAATTTTTGTGTCATGATAATTCAACCATCGTCCATCACATAATCCAACCTTTAAAAAAATTACAACTGTGAATCCGTTTTAATTGTATATATTAAACTTTGTTTAATTAATAATTTGATAATAAATAAATATTTTAAATAAATAAATATATCAATTAGAAAAAAAAACTAAAATAAGTCTTATCAAATCTAATTTTTTTATTGCTAATATTATGTTTACTTAGTGAATTAATAATAACTAAATATGTTGATTAGATAAAAATTGCTCGTCTTAATTATAAATTTGATATTATTTTCAATTAAATACATTACTCGAATAATAAAATCTATCCCATAACAAATATTACCCAAACTTCAAAGTTTAATTAAATTACAAATTAATCAAATTCATATGCATATCGTTGAAGATTCTAAAACAAAATTTGTTTCTAACTGAGTTTATGAATTTTATTTTTATCCATGATTGATTTTTAATCATATTTTAGAGAAATGGTTACAAAGTAATAATCTAAAAGTATTCCACTAAATTAAAAAAACCTCCGTGAAATTATATAAAACTCATATGAATAAATTTTGTTTGTTTTTTTGAAAAAAGATTTTCAACTTTCAAAAAATTTACATTCATAATATTTTATATTGTATGGAGATCAATATGCAGTTTCGAAATGATGTTGATATGTATCTTTTTATTAAAATTGTAATGAAAGAAAGAATATTGACTATATAATATAAGTGATTGTGGCAAAATAAAAGGAAAGAACTTAACAAAATATTTTTATAACATGTAATTAAGAACAAATTCCTCTAAAAGTCAAACAAACACTTGAGCCAATAAATAGATTATTCCAACTTCTAAATAAGAACAAATCCTTAAAATAAAAACTTTCTTGAACCAGGATATGAAGAATTCAAAAAATTTAAGTATATGAGAACATATATTGAAAATATAATCAACTTAATAAAACCATGAATGTATAAGTTTTTATATGCTAAGGATTATAGCTTGAATTTGAATATTTGTATATAAATTAGAACAACTATTTTCTCTGATTTCATGATATCTATAATATTTTGTTTATTTCTTATCTATTTTATCAATTAATTTTATGCGACTTCACTTTTCAATAATATTATTAATACTAATTTGAATTTATATTTAATTTCAACAATCATCATTAATGTAAATCGTTATTGTCAATACTGAAATTCATATCTTATATATAGTAGTGTCAATAATTTATTTAGGTGTATACATATATATTATAAATCATGGTTAATGAATTAGTTCTATTAGACTATTCAATAGTTGTATACATAAACCATAAAACGTATAAAATAGTGTAAATTATACAGCAGAGAATCAAGAAAATTTGATGGTTAGTCACATTTGTTTCAATTTTTATCCTATTATAAACATAATAAATTAGTTATTTAAAATCTTTTATAATATTTTGCAATGTATTTCACAATGAGACTATATATCTAATGATTCTATAATTTACGATTATACGTAACAATCTAAGATATGAATATATCTACATACTCATACTCAATTATTCAGTTATTAATTGATTTTATTAATATTTTCATAATATGATATCTATATTTTATATATATATATATATATATATATACACTAAAGGAGAACCCTAAAACTTGAGTGTCATCACCACATTTATGTTTCATACGTGTCATCACAACATTTACATAGAAATTAGTTAAAGACAAGATTGATAACCCTAAAACTTGAGCTTTTACCTCACATTTAAAAAAAATCACCACATACATTACAAAATCAAGTATAATTTTTTTCAAAGTTAATTTTAAAAATTATCGAATAAGCTTAGAAATTAGTTAAAGACAATAAACATTTCACTTTGATTAAAACTATTATGTAGTATCATATATACTTTTATATAAATTTAGTTTTTTGTAAAATTTATCATAGAAACATTTCATTTTTTGCTCTGATAACATAATATGACTTCTATTTAACATTCACTTTGGTTTGGAGAACTATAGTGGCTCAATACTGGTTTTGATTGTTATTGTTTTTCCTATAATATGATTTTTTTTTTATGAGCATTGATGTAAAAAAAAATAGTCATCCATAAGTATCACTATATTTGACTTTATAAATTCTAATGTCATATTACTAAACAATTTTAATATTTCGCCACTATTAATTTCTCTTATTTGTGAGAATATTGCAAAGTTCTTAATTTGACAGAAACATGCAAATTCAACAAGGTACATCAGATTATGATATCCAAGAAGCAAAGAAATTTTCTGAATAGGTATTAAGCATCAGAGATGATATTATAGGTAATGACATTGATGAAGAAGCACAAATACAAATTCTTGATGAGCTATTGGTGAAGGATTATGACTTATATCCAACTCCAGCAATTGTTAAATCTGTTTATCCATCTCTTTTGGACAATCAATTATCTCTGAAATACATTGAAGAACGAATAATTCTTGCACCAACACATGAAAAGGTAGACAGAATTAACGACTATATATTGTCTTTGTTACCTGATGATGAGAAAGTCTATCTCAGTTCGAATAGCCTTTGCAAGACATGTTTTATTGCAGACAACAATGTAAGTGTTTATACATCTGACTACTTTAACAGTATTAGATGTTCTGGTGTCCCAAATCATGTACTTAAACTTAAGGTTGGGGCCCTATTATGTTGCTTCGAAATATTGACCAGTCTTCAGGTTTATGCAATAGGACAAGATTGATAACCACGCAGCTCAGTAGTCATGTCAAACAAGGAAGAATATTTCAGGCAACAATATTGGACATATAGTTTTGATTCCTCACGTGATCATGTCATCATCAGACACTTCATACCCATTCAAATATCAATGAAGACAATTTTCCTTGAGTGTTTGTTTTTCTATGACGATAAACAAGAGACAAGGCCAATCTATTGCAAATGTCGATTTGTATCTTCCACGCCCTATTTTCACTCATGTTCAGGTTTATGTTGCATCATCAAGAGTTACTAGCAAGAAAGGTTTGGAGATTTTGATATATGACGAAAAAAAAAAAAGATCTAATACTATAACCAATGTAGTATATAAGGAAGTTTTTTTTTTAATTTGCAGCAATGTTTAACATCTTACGAGATTTTATGTTTAGGGTTTCATTTTCATATATTAGATTAACATTTTGATTATGCTTTATCGTTTTAGTAGTATTGATGTTACAGATGTGGCTATCCCCATTTCAAAATTACTTAGCCAATTTTTAATATTAATAAAGTTATCGAGAGTTCCACATCTCTTTCGATAATATTTTGTCAATCTCTTTAATATTTTGTATTCAATTAATTCTTTTTTATATTAATATTCATTTACTTTTATAACCATCACTACATACATAATTTTATATCAATTAAATGTATAATTTTAATATACTATTTTTTTAAATGTATATAAAAATAAACAAATCTCGTGCAAGGCACGGTAGTACACTAGTGATCAAGTATATGTTTAGCAATTAGCATTGTTATATTATCACTTCCTATCATCCAAAAATACACCATTACTCGGAATTTCGAATTGATTGGCCTCGAAAGCACTGGTGGAGGCTCTGAACTGGTAGATGCGGTAGTCATGAGTGTGAATTAGGGTTTGGTGGTCCGAGAAGGGAGGGGTGATAAGAAGGAAGATGGAAGGGGAGAAGCTAAAAGAGGATTTTCAATGGAGGAGGCGAATTCTGATTTGGAGGAGAAAGTGTTCGAAACGGATAATTCGTGGAGCTAAGGGCGAAGTGGAGATCGGTGGCAGGCGGAGAACCAACCAAGGAGGTGGTGGGAGGAGGAAAGGTGGAGGAGCGACTAAAATCAAGCGGGAGGCGGTGGTGGTTGATCTTGGCAAGCTGATGGAGGCGGTGAAGAGGATTGAGAGGTACAAATGGGGGCGGAGAAGCAGATGAAGTCGGTGGAGGTTTCAGAGAAGCAATGTAGATCGTGGAGGTGAAACTGTTGGAATCAGGGAAGGTTAAGGCATAAATGGGCCCAATTCAAAAGTCCATCTAAGCCAGATAAAGACAAAATAAGGGCTACTATTCATTAGAAGATCTACACTTTTATAGTATAATAGATAGAATAGGAAGAGGAAGGAGTTCGTTTTTTTTTTTAACACGATTACTTTTCGGCGCATAGGCATTTTTGCCGTTTAGCGCATAAGGCTCGAGCATAACGTGTGGTCCCTTACCACACATTACGTGTGACAGTGATCCACGCGTTACGTGTGGGCCCATTTCACACGTTACGTGTGGTTTGTACCCACACGTTACGTGTGGTGTTATAGTGTATATTATATTGTATGATTATATTATATTTTAGGGTATTTGTGTATGTCATATTATTGTATATTTTTAGTATTTATTTGTGGTTCAATGTTGAATTATTAATTATTTTATATATATTATAATGTTACGTGTATGAATGTTGTATCATATTATTGTTTATTTGTAGTATTTATTTGTTTATCTAAAAACCCTAAAAAAAACACCCCAAAATAATCAACATAGAAGATAGAATAGAATTGTTCATTACGTTGGATGACTACAATCATATTTAGCTCACAATACAAGAAATAATACAAGTTCTTCATAAACTTAGAAAACCTAGCACAAAATAAATGACATCGCCTAGTTGCGTTTGAAGAAATTAGGATAGTTTCTGGTAAAACTTCGCGACATATCATGTCTCTGCTTTGATAAAATTGCTTGCTCCCTACAAAGTTTGATAGTACGTAAACAACATTACACAATAGATACGACATCAAGGCAATATACGATGTACATCATTATATTGTTTGAGATTATACCTACGCATCTTATCCAGATCTTGTAAAAGTTCTTGATTTTGCTTAACAAGATCTTGATTTTGCTTAAGAAGATCTTGATTCTCCTTAACAAGATCTTGTTTTTCCCGCCATTGTTGTCGAATAACCGCGTGTGCCCTGTTCTCGTACATAGAATCAATATTCTTCCTGTATAAACACCCCAGTCTTGGGCATCCCCAATACCTTCTTCCGTAGTTCCACTGTAAATCTCAAGTACGGACAATGGTTTTCAAATTACACTCGCATTGTGGAGCACTTATTTGTTGATGGTGCCTATTTGGGTTTGATGATGATTCGGATGAAGATGCCATTATTTGTTGTAGTGCTTGGTTTCCTACAAATCCATTAATATGAAAAGGCCAATTAGGGTTACTAAATCGAAAGAAACTGAAAGAAGAAGTTTACCCACAAATGAATCTTCAAGCCCCGCCTGTATTGGACTTGTTGTAGTGAACAAACAACCCTAATGCATCTTAAATCGAAAGAAACTGGAAGAAGAAGCTTACCCACAAATGAATCTTCAAAACCCGCTTGTGTTGGACTTGTTGTAGTGAACAAACAACCCTAATGCCTCTTATATAGTGAAATGATATGTGTTTGACAGCTAATCTACATCTATATACAACTGTATACAGTTGTAGTATATAATGACTTCAACCACTAGCATTAAAGACCTCAACCACTCTTACCCTAATAACCCTAAACCTCAACCACTCTCACAAACAATGTAACTCGTATACCCATATTCACCCTTATTAATTAAAGATAAACCCTAAATCTTAAACCATAAACCATAAACTCTAACCCTAACCCTAAGCCTAACCCTAACCCTAAACTCATTAGCCTAAACTCTACCCCAATACCATAACCCTAAACCCCCAAACACTAACGAAACCCTAAACCCTACCCTACCTACGCCTAAACCCTATGCTACACGTTACGTGTGGAAGAGGCTCACACGTAACGTTCCAAGCTTCCAAACTCGTTACGTGTGCAATGGGTTGACCCGTAACGTGTGGTGCAGTCTGTAAAAAAACGCATTGAATTAACCTTCTTGTCCCCACCTAACTGTAATAATGACTCGTCTTCTTCCCCGGCTAACACCCATTTCGAGCCTAAACCTTCATTTGAAACACTCACAAATTCTTGTTTTGCACTCTCAATATTTGTAAAAAAAATGGACAATCCGAACAACAACGAGTATTGGAACAACAATGGGGAAGATATTGATATACCGAACGAGATAAATTCTATTACGTAACCCTAAAGTTATCTTTTTGTTGTTGTTTTGAGCATGTTTAAAGTTTTTAGTTTGATGGTTAGGATTTTGAGAGCTATGATAGTTGTTATTTAGGGTGTTAGACATGATATTTATTGTTTAATATTAAGGATCTCATTTTATTGTTTAAGGGATTAGAAACAAAGATTGAACATTGTATAGGGTTTATGGTTGCGAAGTTGTTGTTACATTGAAGAACACACGTTACGGATGAATAGTGTTTACACGTTACGTGTGGATGTCTTCCACACATAACGTGTGAAACACTCCCACACGTTACGTGTGAAATCACCACCAGAAACCAGTGTCATTCTGTAATATGGCACAGTTTGTCACTAACCGTGCCATTTTATAATTAGTGCACTATACTGATGAGATGATTTCATGTGTATGCAGACGAACTATTATTTATACGAGGGGTTAAACAATATCTCCCTCAATGACTGGAGCACCCCGGAGAAGACATTTCCAGTTTGGGAAACGCCTCAAAAACTTCAGAATTGGAACACGTTTCCTCCAGAAGCATCTTCATCTTATGCTACCCCACAGTTTTGTTTTTCATCACTACACACACAACCTCAGTTTAGTGTACCACCGGAGGAGGATGTTTATGTCTCTGCGGATTATTCGAGCTTCTTTACAACGGATAACCATGCAGCGGGCTCCCTTGATAGTCCGAGTCCCTCGGAGGCTCAGAGTCTGCTCTACCCCCAATAAACGACGGCACTGCCATTAGGCTCTACACTCCTATCATGCCAGGATTGCCAGCATCCCAACTACTGCTACCGACTCCAATTTGAAATCCTAAACCAGCCCCACTACTGCTACCGGCTCCAGTCTGGTATGCGCCGGTCTCATCATCCCGGTAGCACATATCCATCTGTTGCCTCCTCTCCAACCTGTTGACCTCTTCGCCAGTCATATACGACTGTTGGCGTACAAGGTTGCGGCGTCTCCTACGTTCAGTTCTTTCCCCAGGCTCCATCTGCGGTTACATATCAACACATTTTAATCAAAAAAAATTTACGTTCAAGATATTAACACACAGGCAACAACTCGGTGAACAACTCGACCGAGTTGTAAAAACTGACGCTGACTCGGTCGACAACTCGATCGAGTTTTCGACCGAGTTGTTCTCTGTTGGTTTCCAGAAGCTCCAAAATCACATCAGTTCACACGTAACGTGTGAACTGATCTCACACGTAACTTGTGGTGCACATTCACACGTTACGTGTGAATGTGCACATCCGACATTTCGCCGGTGAGTCGCCGGCGAAATTTCGGCGACTCTCCGGTCATCTTCTCCGGCGAGCATTCATTTAATCCGGCGGGTTTTTTTCATCAAAAAATACATGCAATTCATCCAAAATTGCACAATTTTTACAATTCTATCAATACTATCAATTTCACTTCCATACTTTCACACAAAATTCAACATAAATCCTCATGCAAACAATTACTTCAAAATTACCCAAAAATTCAAAAACAACCACAAAATCTTCCCCAAAATATAGATCTATCACCCTAAACATCAAAATAACATAGATCTACAATATGGATCTACAATTACTAACAAAAAAACTTCAAATGTAACAAAATAAAACCAAACAACAATTTCTACTAACTAACATTTCAAAGATCTTAAACGTAACGCGCGGAGTCGATCGATTCGTCACGAGGAGAGCAAAGAGACGCGTAACGAGTAGAAATTGTTGTGGTGCGGTTCAGATGAATGAAAGGAAAGGAGGAGCAAGATCTGGCTTTTAAAGCCAGATCCACTCCACACGTTATGTGTGGAGTGATCTCACACGTAACGTGTATAGGTGCTCCACGCGTAACGTGTGGGGCAGTCTCACACGTTACGTGTGGGTCTTGAACGGGTGTCTTCTCGCGCGTAACGCGGAAAGCCTATTCCCACGTTACGCGCGAGCCCTATACGTCAAAAGGCAAAAATGCCTATGTGCCGAATATAATGGCCCTTTTTTAATGATGAAATCATCAGCACATCCTTTAAGTAAAGCGACAGTTCGTTCCTTTCTACTAATCGCTTTGAGTCATTGTAAAAATCCACAATGAATTAGCAATTAACTGAAAAAAATCCTACCAAAAATTCAATTAGTGAGAACACATAAGATACAGAAGTCATATCACAACTCCTACCAAAAACTCAATTTACATTCTAGTTACTTAACCTCCAATCTGCACATATCTATGGCATAATACACTTCGAAGTAACAATTTGAAATCATCCACAAACAAAAAATGTACATTGAAATCAACTTAATGGAAAAGTAATGTGATTAAATAAGCAAAATTGTTAAACAATTCTTTAAACATCGCTGCTATCATCTGCTTCTTTCCTCCCATGAACATAGAAGATCGAGAAATGGCATTTGTATCACTTGTTTTAGCATAGAGCAATTTCAGTTAATCAAGCTCTCTCTCATCAAAATCTTCAACACATAAGATGCAAGGCAACGAGTTAGATTCTACAACACCTATAACAAATTAGATTAAAGACTACCAACATAACCCCACTTTGTTCAAATGTCATTCGCTACAAGATCCCTTCAAAATTACTACTTCAATTCGATGATTTTACTTCACTTCTATTGATGTTTATATATTCTCTGATCATTGATTCAAACTCCATGAATTAAGCAAAGGATCGATCTGCTACCAAAAATGAAAGGGTGCGTAAGATTGAGCCCTAGGCGATCGGCGACGAAGATCGAGGATATCGAGACGCCGAAAAGGAGAGCGGAGGTTGAAGAGCTTACCGGAGATGTCAGATCCGACGGAAGCGGTGACGAAGGCGATCCATCCCGGGGGGAGGCAAGGGTTTGGGGATGAACCGATGAGAAGAGTAGGCAACCTAAGGTCTGAGAAGGGAGGAGAGAGAGCGTGTGGTGAAGAGAACGAAGTTTGAAGGGGAGGGGTCAAAACCCTAAACGATATAATTTCAGGGGTAATCACCAAATTTTGTTGGAAGAAAATGGCAACGTGCCTAAGGGTGCATTTTGTTTCCATTCCTTATAATCATAAATGAGAATAACTGGTTTTCAATATTATGTTTGATAAAGATAAGATTGGAATGAATGATTCCAAACTTTATCAAATATTTGATTTCATAAAAAATATTGAGATATTATCCATTCCAACTAGATATATAAAATTCGACTGACCTGAAGCACAACTCGAACTCGTATCCGAACTTGACCGACCCCTTATCTCATATATATTATATCATTTATATTATATTATACATTATATTAAATAATGTTAATTATTTTATTAAATAATTAAATAATATTATTTTTTATTAAATAATTAATAATATTAATATTAATTGTTTTTATTAATAATATTAATTATTGTTATTAAATAATATTAATTATTTTTATTAAAATATATTATTTATTTTATTAAATAATATTAATTATTTTTATTTAATAATATTATTTATTTTTATTAAATTATATTAATTCTTTTCATTGAATAATATTAATTATGTTTATTGAATAATATTATTTATTTTTAATAAATAATTAAATAATTTCATTAAACAATTAAATAATATTAATTATTTTATTAAACAATTAAATAATATTAATTATTTTCATTAAACAATTAAATAATATTAATTATTATTAATATATAATTAAATAATATTCATTATTTTTAATAAATAATTAAATAATATTAATTATTTTAATAAATAATATTAATTATTATTAAACGTATTAATTATTTATTAAATAATTAAATGATATTAATTACTTCATTAAATAATTGAATAATATTAATTATTTTCATTGAATAATATTAATTATTTTTATAAAATAATTAAATAAGATTAATTATTTTATTAAATAAAGAGTATGTCCAAGAATGACTCATTCCGACAACATACCAAACGACAAGCTACAAGAATGGGAATGAGTCATTTCTGATTCCGATTCCAACTCGATTCTTGGATTATACCAAACGAGCCCTAAATTATTATTTCTTTTTTTAAGAAAGAGAAAAGTGAGGTTAATTTTTTTTTTGTAAAGATGTCTGGTCCCAAGGAGAAAAACATAAAAATCCGAAGGATATCACACAAAAATGTCCAAAAGTGTGGCTACTTAGAAAACTTTGCAATATTTCAGGGGGGTCGGTTTTGCGACTCTCTTTTTTGGTTTTCGCATCGCGAGTTAAACGCTATGAGGTAGCATTTAACTTTTTTTTTTTAAACGCCATATCGTGGCGTGAGATTTTTTTTTGGATTTATTGAGATTACAAAAAGAAACGAAATCGGCTCGATTAAACCGGGTCAGAGTTAAACGCTACGTCGTAGTGTTTAAAATGGACTCGGTTTAATCGAGTCGATTAAATCTTAAACGCTACGTCGTAGCGTTTAAAACAATATTTTTTTTAAACGCCACGACGTAGCGTTTAAAAAAAATGTTTTAGTTTTTTTTTGATAAGATAAGAATTTGAAATACCAAACATGCCTGATAAATCGAGAGACCGAGAAAAAAAACTCGGTAGTCGGACAAACCGACATGAAGAACAACCAAAACAACAAACGGGTCAAAAGAAAAGCAAAAAATGGAACAAGGCATCAATACAACCTGAAGAGGGAAGAATATGGCTAAACAGGGGTTAAAACGAACAAATCTAACACAGTGTCGCGCCGCCGGAGAGCAATCATCAGGACATTCAAACGGAGATGCGATGAGAACCCTGGGCAAAGCTCCGACATAAGGAGACCACATGAACCGCACAGCCACGCCTACGACCTCAACCGAAACATCCAACTCGACCCAAACACCAAGAGAAAGCCCTAATCCAAGAGAATGCTTCTCAAAGAGTCTTGCAATCACATATACAAAGGACCCATTATCCCTGTGTATGTTTTGTCACTTGTCTCAGCAAAAAACAAAAACTTGCTCAAGCTCAAATTCAAAGCATAATTGGTCATAGAGGTCAACCTCCATACGAGATTATTCATGGGGTATGGAGCCATAATTTGTTCGGTTTCCAAAAGATCACAGTTTCGTGGTTTATTGGCTTGGGAGCCAAACCAGATTTTCACATTTTTTGTCACAAATCAATGTTTCGGCACAAATGATAGCTTCTGGTATGAATCACTAGCGTTTTTCAGTTTTGAAGTTGGTTCCATCATGGGATCATCGGAATTCTCTTCCTTGTTTCTAAGTCTCCTTGGTGATCATTTTCCCTCAGTTGTCCCAGTAAAGCTGATGTTGATGACCAAACCACAAACATGAGCCTGAGATGAACTAAGAAAACCATCAATATGAACACAAAAAGGATTCATGAGTAGTCGATTAGGAACAGTAGATCTGGGTTCAAGAAAGCATATACAAAGAAAGAGTCGAACTTCACTGGTTTATTGGAAGATTAAGAGTGTTTTAAAGACAATTTTTTTTTAAAAGGGTAAGTGAAACATGGATCGAATAAGAATGGTTCATAAATTGTTTGCTCAGGTTCACATTTTCCGGTTCAACAGCCTATCCAAATCATTTTCAGAGTGTGGTTCACATAAAGCATAATAAGGGATATGAGTACAACACAAAATTTTATCAAAGGTCATAACGTCACAAAGCACCAAAAGCTTTGCAGAGAAAATGCATAAGTAAGAAAGAAGAAGTCAGATTCAGTTTTTCTCAAATTTCATTTCTAAAGAAATGACAGTAGTCAAGCACGACCCCATCATATTAACACAAATTTTGGTACAAATTCAAGAAGGGTAGAGACGACCTGGTTTTCTGGTGCAGGATGTTTAGTTTGTGTGTGTCATCAAGGTTCTAAGATTCGGAAACACAGAGAAAGAGGGAGATCGAGATGGAACAACCACTACCCCACCAAACTCCAAGCCCTCATCCGGATCCAAAACATTGACGATCAGTATTTTGACACAAGGAAGCCCGAATTTGCAGTAGAGGCTTATATACTGTTAGATACTTGTACAAATTGATGGGATGAGAAGAAGATCAAGGCCTATGCTGGGGTGGTGGCAGGGAGCAAAGGAGGCGGTGGATGAAGGATAAAGGTTAGGGGACGAATTTAGGGGCGGGGTTGGAAGGCGGCGTCGGGAACATTCTTGGTAAGCGGTGAAGGGGGAGTCACCGCCGGAGGAGGGGGATAGTGGTCAGGTGCGGGTGGTTTTATCGTCGGAGGCGGTGGCGAGAAGCATTCCGTCATAGGAGAAACTAGCGTGAGCTTGAAGGAGAGAAGATAGGCGGTGGATCGGCGGTAGACAATGCGGTGGTGGTCGGGTTTCGATTGTGGGAGGGAGGGATTATGCAGTTGCAGTGTTGGGGATGCGCAGATTCAGGGGCGGGGGTGTGGTGGAAGGTGGCGGCTGCGAAGCGATAGCAAATTTAGGGTTTCATTTTTCTTTGGTACAGAGAGTGTTTCGAGGGTCATGTTATTAATTACAAAAATGTTTTAGTTTTGAACATTATGTTAGTGTATAATTGTGATAAATTATATAATTAGTTAGAATTGTAAAGGTTTTGTTTGAATATATATAACAATCGATGATTTGCAATGTCGTTCCATCATGTAATGTGTAATACAAGGTTGTGACGTTATATATCGATCGATTGAAAGGTTTTTGTATGCTTGTATTTGAGTATTATATGTATACAAAATTAAGAGAAACTTGTTGTCGTAGTTATATGTATAAATTTCGTACGTACTTAGTTTGAAACCTTAGTAATGCATAATTGTTCGTTAAAGATTATAGTGAATGTAATATTCGTTAAAGATTATAATGAATCTAATAATTGTATAATTATATACTATGGTTCTAACATATAGTTATATCGTATTGTTATATACTATTGTTATATCATATATTTATGCACTATAATTATATATTATGGTTCTAACATATAATTATATACTATAGCTATATACTATTGTTATATCGTATAGTTATATACTATGGTTATATCTAGACCTGTCAACTGGGTCGGGCGGGTCAGGTTCGGGTTCGGGTCATGTCGGGTTCGGGTCAAATCGGGTTCGGGTCAATCGGGTTGATAAAATTTTCGGGTCGGGCAGGTCGAGTTCGGGTTGACCCAGCGGGTCGAACATGCCCTTTTTTTATGATTATTATTATGATTTTTAACTTTAATAAAATAATTATAATAATATAATTAATATTATATTATTATTTAATAAAGTATATTAAAATATTTAATATAAATGAAGTAAAATATACAAAATAAATGAGACTCGCGAGCTCGAATTTGCGTTCGGGTCGAGTCGGGTCGGGTTTGGGTTCGGGTCCTTCGGGTTCAGGTCCTTCTTGACCCAGTGATGTTCGGGTCGGGTTCGGGTCCTTTCGGGTCGGGTTGGGTCGGTTTTTGACATGTCTAGTTATATCGCATAGTTATATACTATTGTTATACTATATAGTTATATACTATTGCTATATCGTTCATTTATATACTATGGTTATATCGTATAGTTATATACTATAATTATATATTATGGTTATATCGTATAGTTATATACTATAGATGTATACTATTGTTATATCGTATAGTTATATACTATGGTTGTATCGTATAGTTATATACTATTGCTATATCGTTCATTTATATACTATAGTTATATACCATGGTTATATTTTATAATTATATATTATAGTTCTATCATATAGTTATATACTATAGCTATATACTATTGTTATATCGTATAGTTATATACTATGGTTATATCGTATAGTTATATACTATTGTTATATCATATAGTTATATACTATTGCTATATCGTTCATTTATATAGTATAGCTATATACTATGGTTATATCGTATACTATACTTATACCGTATTGTTATAGTTATATACTATACGATATAACCATAATATCGTAAAGTTATATACTATACTTATATCGTATTGTTATATACTATGGTTATATCGTATAGTTATATACTATTGTTATATCATATAGTTATATACTATTGCTATATCGTTCATTTATATACTATGGTTATATCGTATAGTTATATACTATACTTATATTGTATTGTTATAGTTATATACTATACGATATGACCATTGTAACACCCCCAAAACTTAACCCTTTTGGAAAGGTATTACCGCCAGTGACCCCAGTGTTCCTTACCGAGATCACCCAAGGCTTTACCGATTAAATACAAATCATGAAATACAATGATACAAAATGATAACCTTATTCATATAAAACACGAGTCTCGGGATTACATCTCAATCCCAAATAGGACAAACACAGAGTTTAAATAAATTACAACGGAAATCTTAAACAAGGTACAATGGAAGACTTTTAAAAGATAATACAAAAAGGGTTGTGATCGTAATGATCACCTGCCCAAGGATCTCAACTTGATTAAAAGAAATTATTAAAAACGTCGGAAAACCACTGTCGACTCCATAGTCCTTCTAGTCTTCTCATCTACACTCTATCTGATGTGCCGAATCGAACGGATGACACCAGCCCATATGCGGAGAACAAAGTTCGTGGGTTAGTCTACTTGAATAGACTAGCAAGGGTAAAAAGCAGAGTGGTTCGAGTGATCGTAACCGTTTACTATCATTGTCCCTCGAATAATAACCGAAGGGACGATACATAACCCGACACTTTCACGGAATAACAACAAGAGGTATGCACAAGAGAAGATTCTGGAAGACTGAATCTTCACAGAAATCGACTCGAAAGAAGACTCCAACGGAAATGAGTCTTTAAGGAAATATGACAAATCTGGAATATTTAAAGAATCATACAACAATGATTTTAAAAGTTGACTGAGATGTTTCGGTTCACAACCAACCTCATCGCATACAGCGAATCCAGATTGGAAAGAGAACGTACTACATTCAAGTCGAGACGAGCTTTCCTAGCTGCACTACTCGCCATGGGTTTATTAATCATGTGCACTCGGGCACATATCTTATTTAATTACAAATCACACATTACTGAAACACGTTAATGTTATTAAGAGCGGCACACAGCTTAAATCTCAGGGTGACAATCATGTCGACCCAAATTAAAACACACACAACCCACACGCGGGACTTAACATTATTATGCCGAGAAACAACGGCGTTATCATTACACCGGGTGACCTTACGTTCACCCTGATTGCACTACAGTGCTTACACTTATTAATTATGTGCTTAACTGCACTTATCTTATTAAAGTACAACACACACACACACACACACACACTGTTGAGGCTTTTAATATTATTCCGAGAACACGGAAGTTATTAAGACACCGGGTGACCTTACGTTCACCCTGATTGCACTGCCACAACGCTTACAGTTTAATTTACAGGGTGACAGTTACGTCCACCCCAATGCACTAGCTAAGTGCTTAATACACAGGACTGCAATTAAGCTCATCCAATGGCGCTTGCAAGGCGCTTAAAACACTTCAGATCCTTACATGTGGATAAGAAGCATAGGTCATGACCCTTAAATTATTCGGAATAATCCGAGGAATATTATGATTTAAAGAAACGACAAATCCTTACATATGGATAAGCGTTCCCACGAATATTAAATTATAAAGAAACGACTAATCCTTACTTGGATTAGCGTTCCTACGCACATTAAGTTATAAAGAAACAACTAATCCTTACTTGGATTAGCGTTCCTACAAACACTCGTGTTAACTAAACAGTCTAACACAACAATTATTCACATTAAAGCCATCCAGGCAATTAACTTAAACATAGAGATAATAGAAACAACTAATCCTTACTTGGATTAGTTTTTCCTATTAATCCACATAAATGCCCGGAAGGCGATCACAGATAATAGCGTCGTTCTAGCAGATATACAACCTATTATATGATTTTCCAAAACAGTTTATAAAACCATTTCCAGAGAAACACTGTAATCATTCCAAATTAATTACTCAGATAAACAGCTGATAATTAATGTAAATATGGAACGATGAGCAAGAGCGAACCGCCACTTGCCTTAGTCCGCAGATCTGGAACAAAGCAGAGACAATGGGATTCCGGGCTCGACACGCGTATAGCTCCACTAGCATAAACACCTTCGAGTCGACCCAAAAAGGAACCTTATGTTAGATTCGACAAAGAATAGTACGAATATACGAAAGGACGAAAGGAATCGAAGGATACGAGACCCGATCGAAGGTCTCGGAAGCCAACGCACAACTCACGGGCAATAACCCTTCACGGCCGGCCACCAAACAATTGCGGCGGGCGCCTCCACCATCACGGCGGGCGCCGCCTCAAGCACGGCGGGCGCCGCTCATCGGCTTCCTCCACGACGGCTGGCCACACACCACGGCGGCACCAAGATCTTCACGGCGGTCGCCGGCCCCAACACGGCGGTCGCCGGGATCTTCACGGCGGTCGCCGTTCCTGGCGGCGGTCGCCGTCTCCCTAGCGGCGGTCGCCGTTGTGATACCCCGTAATTTTGTAAGGATTATTCTGGGAATTTTTGGAATTTTCCCGAACACCCGTTTAGTACGTCGGATTTAATTCAGAAAGTCGGAGACATTCTGTAATGTGCTCTGTATCTGTAATATTTTTCTCAGTGAAGAATTATACAGTTAAGACCTGTTGGAAGTCTATACTCGTTCGTGTACGACTTTTGTTATCGCAAGTTAAGATTAATATCAAATCTCTACCCAATTGGTTATTGCCCAAGAGGTGCAAATGGATTAACCATGGGTTAATACCCAAGGGCACAATTGGAAGGCTTTTTGGCTCCCAACAAGCCTCATCTTTGCCTATAAATAGAGGGCATGGGTGAAGCTTGAAAGGGTGTGAAAAACGCCATTACGCTGTCCATTTCTCGTCTCTCAAAAACGCTCCCAAAGAAAAACGCTCTCTCTCTCGGAAAGCTCTTGTGGATCGTTGGAGGCTTGTTTGGTGTCGTTCTCGGTGGCCAAAGGAGACTTGGAAGGCCCTTAGAAGCCTAGAAGCCAAGCAAGGCGAAAGGCGAACCAAATCGAGCATCGCGGGTAAGATTTCTCGTCCGTTTTAAAGTTTCTGTTCAGCGACGGCGACCGCCGCCAGGGAGACGGCGACCGCCGCCAGGAACGGCGACCGCCGTGTTGTGGACGGCGACCGCCGTGTTGGGGACGGCGACCGCCGTGTTGGGGACGGCGACCGCCGTGTTGTGGACGGCGACCGCCGTGAAGCTCTTGGTGTCGCCGTGGAGGAAGCCGATGAGCGGCGCCCGCCGTGCTTGAGACGGCGACCGCCGTGATGGTGGCGGCGCCCGCCGCAATTGTTTGGTGGCCGACCGTGAAGGGTTGTTGCCCGGGAGTTGTGCGTTGGCTTCCGAGACCTTCGATCGGGTCTCGTATCCTTCGATTTCCTTTCGTCTTTTCGTATATTCGTACTATTCTTTGTCGAATCTAACCTAGGGTTCCTTTTTGGGTCGACTCGAAGGTGTTTATGCTAGTGGAGCTATACGCGTGTCGAGCCCGGAATCCCGTTGTCTCTGCTTTGTTCCAGATCTGCGGACTAAGGCAAGTGGCGGTTCGCTCTTGCTCATCGTTCCATATTTACATTAATTATCAGCTGTTTATCTGAGTAATTAATTTGGAATGATTATCTGTGTTTGTCTGGAAAAGGTTTTATAAACTGTTTTGGAAAATCATATAATAGGTTGTATATCTGCTAGAACGACGCTATTATCTGTGATCGCCTTCCGGGCATTTATATGGATTAATAGGAAAACTAATCCAAGTAAGGATTAGCTGTTTCTATTATCTCTATATTTAAGTTATTTGCCTGGATGGCTTTAATGTGATTAATTGTTGTGTTAGACTGTTTAGTTAATACGAGTGTTTGTAGGAACGCTAATCCAAGTAAGGATTAGTCGTTTCTTTATAACTTAATGTGCGTAGGAATGCTAATCCAAGTAAGGATTAGTCGTTTCTTTATAATTTAATATTCGTGGGAACGCTAATCCAAGTAAGGATTTGTCGTTTCTTTAAATCATAATATTCCTCGGGGTTATTGCCGAATAATTTAAGGGTCATGACCTATGCTTCTTATCCACATGTAAGGATCTGAAGTGTTTTAAGCGCCTTGCTAGCGCCAGTGGATGAGCTTAATTGCAGTCCTGTGTTTTAAGCACTTAGCTAGTGCATTGGGGTGGACATAACTGTCACCCTGTAAAATAAACTGTAAGCGCTGTGGCAGTGCAAATCAGGGTGAACGTAAGATCACCCGGTGTCTTAATAACTTCCGTGTTCTCGGAATATTCTTAAAAGCCTCAACACTGTGTGTGTGTGTGTGTTGTAATTTAATAAGATAAGTGCAGTTAAGCACATAATTAAACTGTAAGCGCTGTATAGTGCAATCAGGGTGAACGTAAGGTCACCCGATGTAATAATAATCGCCGTTGTTTCTCGGCATAATAATGTTAAGTCCCGCGTGTGGGTTGTGTGTGTTTTAATTTGGGTTGACATGATTGTCACCCTGAGATTTAAGCTGTGTGCCGCTCTTAATAACATTAATGTGTTTCAGTAATGTGTGTTTTGTAATTAAATAAGATATGTGCCCGAGTGCACATGATTAATAAACCTTTGGCGAGTAGTGCAACTAAGTTATAGTGCAGCTAGGAAAACTCGTCTTGACTTTGATCATAGTACGTTCTCTTTCCGATCTGGATTCGCTGTATGCGATGAGGTTGGTCGTGAACCGAAGCATCTTAGTCAGTTCTTAAATCGTTATGTGGTTCTGTAAGGTCTCGACTTGAATGTAGTACGTTCTCTTTCCGATCTGGATTCGTTGTATGCGATGAGGTTGGTCGTGAACCGAAGCATCTCAGTCAACTTTTAAATCATTGTTGTTTGATTCTGTTAAACATTCCAGATTTGTCATATTTCCTTAAAGACTCAATCTCTTGGAGTCTCTTTTCGAGTCGATTTCTGTGAAGATGAAGTCTTCCAGAATCTTCTCTCATGCATACCTTTGTTGTTATTCCGTGAAAGTGCCGGGTTATGTATCGTCCCATTCGGTTATTATTCGAGGGACAATGATAGTAAACAGTTTCGATCACTCGAACCACTCTGCTTTTTACCCTTGCTAGTCTATTTAAGTAGACTAACCACGAACTTTGTTCTCCGCATGTGGGCTGGTGTCATCCGTTCGATTCGGCACATCAGATGGAGTGTAGATGAGAAGACTAGAAGGACTATGGAGTCGACGGTGGTTTTTCCGACGTTTTTAATAATTTCTTTAATCAGGTTGAGATCCTTGGGCAGGTGATCATTACGATCACAACCCTTTTTGTAATATCTTTTAAAAGTTTTCCGCTGTGCCTTGTTTAAGATTTCCGTTGTAATTTATTTAAACTCTGTGTTTGTCCTATTCGGGATTGGGATGTAATCCCGGACTCGTGTTTTATGTAAATAAGGTTATCATTTTGTATCATTGTATTTCATGATTTGTATTTAAACGGTAAAGCCTTGGGTGATCTCGGTAAGGAACACTGGGGTCACTGGCGGTAATACCTTTTCAAAAGGGTTAAGTTTTGGGGGTGTTACAGCCGTTCTTGGCGGCGGTCGCCGTCTCCCTAGCGGCGGTCGCCGTTCCTGGCGGCGGTCGCCGTCGCTGAATAGAAACTTAAAAACGGGCGAGAAATCTTACCCGCGACGCTCGATTTGGTTCGCCTTTCGCCTTGCTTGGCTTCTAGGCTTCTAAGGGCCTTCCAAGTCTCCTTTGGCCACCGAGAACGACACCAAACGAGCCTCCAACGATCCACGAGAGCTTTCCGAGAGAGAGAGCGTTTTTGAGAGACGAGAAATGGACAGCGTAATGGCGTTTTTCACACCCTTTCTAGCTTCACCCATGCCCTCTATTTATAGGCAAAGATTTGGGTTGTTGGGAGCAAAAAAACTTTCCAATTGTGCCCTTGGGTATTAACCCATGGTTAGTCCATTTGCACCTCTTGGGCAATAACCAAGTGGGTAGAGATTTGGTATTAATCTTAACTCGTGATAACAAAAGTCGTACACGAACGAGTATAGACTTCCAACATGCCTTAACTGTATAATTCTTCACTGAAAAAAATATTACAGATACAGAGCACATTACAGAATGTCTCCGACTTTCTGAATTAAATCCGACGTACTAAACGGGTGTTCGGGGAAATTCCAAAAATTCCCAAAATAATCCTTATAGAATTACGGGGTATCACAACCATAATATTGTATAGTTATATACTATACTTATATCGTATTGTTATATATTATGGTTCTAATGAATAGTTATATACTATGATTATATCGTATAGTTATATACTATAGCTATATACTATTGTTATATCGTATAGTTATATACTATTGTTATATCGTATAGTTATATACTATTGTTATATCGTTCATTTATATACTATAGCTATATACTATGGTTATATCGTATAGTTATATACTATAATTATATATTATGGTTCTATCGTATAGTTATATACTATAGCTATATACTATTGTTATATCGTATAGTTATATACTATGGTTATATCGCATAGTTATATACTATTGTTATATCGTATAGTTATATACTATTGTTATATCGTATAGTTATATACTATTGTTATATCGTTCATTCATATACTATAGCTATATACTAAGGTTATATCGTATAATTACATACTATAATTATATATTATGGTTCTATCGTATAGTTATATACTATAGCTATATCGTTCATTCATATACTATAGCTATATACTAAGGTTATATCGTATAGTTACATACTATAATTATATATTATGGTTCTATCGTATAGTTATATACTATGGTTATATCGTATAGTTATATACTATTGTTATTATCGTATAGTTATATATTATTGCTATATCGTTCATTTATATACTATAGTCATATACTATGGTTATATCGTATAATTATATATTATGGTTAGAGTTTAAGGTTTAAACGCCATGTTATGGCATTTAAATCATAATGTATAATTTTTTTTTAAAATAAAATTTTAAACGTCATTACATTGCATTTTTTTTTTAAACGCCACATCATAGCGTTTAAAAATGGTGCGAGAAAAAAAACCAGGGTGCGCAAACAAGATTCCGTATTTCAGGGGTAACTCACGAAAAATCCAATATTGTTTTTTTTTACGTGAGTGCATTTTCCTCCGCTGGAAACACGAAGCTTTCAGTAGCGAGGAAAGAGGATAAAAAAGGGCGCGCGAAGCACACCACTCTGCGCTCTCTCCTCCCATTTCCCTTCTATTTTGAAGCTCCAAGCCATGCCGGAGATAACCGAGGTTGAAGCGGCAAGAAAGGCGGTGGAGGACCACTGTCTGGGGAAGAAGATAGTCAGGGCAATTATCGCCGATGATCCCATCGTGATCGACGGCGGAGTCTCTCCCTCTGACTTCCAGGCATCGCTCCTCAACAAGACCATCGTTGCTGCCCGCCGCAAGGGCAAAAATATGTGGCTTCAGCTTGATTCCCCTCCTTTCCCCTCTTTCCAGTTTGGTACGGTTCATAAACCCTAATTCTACAATTTCCCTTCCAGGCATTCTCTCTCTATGTTTTCTATATTGATTATGCCGGAGACTAGTACGGTGGAGGACTAGTTTCTATGATTGGTAGTTAGCGGTGGTGTGATATATGTGATTTTTTGGAAAAGGTAGAAATGTGGTTTCAATTTACAGTCTCTTACGCCCTGGATTCTGTTTACTTGCCTGGGATCCGCGCATTGTTGCATTTTGTTTGAAAACACTTCGTTTTGTTGACTTGTTTGGACCTGAAGGACTGGATGACTGTCAGATGCATTTTTCAGTCCCCCCCCCTGAATTTGTCTCCGGTCCACCAAGCAAACCAAAACATGAGTTTTTACTCTCCAATTACGATCTGCTTAAGATGATATCCATCTAAAGTTCAGTGTCCTGCAGGGATGGCGGGAGCTATATACATCAAGGGTGTGGCTGTGACGAAATATAAGAGGTAAGGAAAACTGAGTATACAATTAGGCCCTTCAGCAATTAGATATCTCTTGCATGTCTGTTCATACTGTAGGAATGGCTGAGTTAGTGTCATGGTATAAAATAAAAGGAGTAGCATGCCATCACAAGGGAAGGGGGGAAATCACATTTACTGCAGGACAACTAGCATAAAGGAAAATGATTGAAAATGGGCTTTAAAATCTCTTGAGGAAAATAAGCTGGAATTGTAGTAGGTAAGTTATGTAAGAGGAGTACTGTCTTCATTTCAATGTCCTTATGCTGGAATAGAGTGTTCTTATGAGGAAAAAGTCACCATTTATGAGCATATAAAAGCTTTTGTGCTCTTAGAGCAAGAATATTAACTAATTATTACATAGATGTAATTTTTCACTTGATATTGTTATACTTAGAAGGAACTAAAGTAAGGAATTTTATAGGGCTATCTTTAATGGACAAAAAAGACCATTGTCGGCCTAATATTTGTGGAAAAGTTTTAGTGGAATGAAAAAAGTTTGATCACATAATATTCTGCAGAAATGGATTCGAAATGTGATTAAAAATGTAGCGTATGTGTTAAAGAAGGTGTAGTACTCAAGCTAATGGTATGTTGCATTGGTCCTCCTTCCTTTCTTGGTCTCTTAACAACTCCAATTATAATGTAACATTAAAGAGATATATTAGCTGAGAAATGATGAGTTGAGTGGCCCAAGTTCCAGCCCAAACAGCTCATGTTCTTTTTCTGGTGTGGATGAAGTCAAAAGACACCAAATAGTGAGCTTCCACAGGTTTTATAGATGGTATTTGAATTTGAAGTCATTTATGTTTGTGCAGTTGTTAGAATTTTTCAGCATTATGATCCTACATATTTACTGCAGGTCTGCTGTAAAGGACACTGATGAATGGCCTTCAAAGTATTCCAAGTTTTTTGTTGAAGTAAGAACCATGTCTGGAAATTTATATATCAATACATCACTCACAGTTGCACATGAGCAAAGGGAAATATGTTTGATGCTAACAGTAAAAAGGCGTTTAGAGATCCAGTTAACCTCTAGATAAGTGGAAAAGCTCCAGTAATCATCTTTTGTAAAACAAGCTTGAACAGATTTATGATTGTTGCCTTGTTGGTTTTGCTTTGTTATATTAAGGTTGAACTGATGCTACTTTTCCGGAGAAGGCTATTGTTCCGGACACCTATCTTTTTGTTTAATATTTATAAAGCCATTGCTTGTGGAATGTGGAGAATTTTCTCTGGTTTCTCTCTGATGAGCATTTATACTCATTCCTAGAATAACAGTGAGATGCAGCAGCTTTAGGAGGCAAGAGAGGGTTAGTGTGTGTCATGGAAACTGAAGGGGTTGGGTTGTAATGACAGCCCTCAGAATGCAAAAGAGATATAAGGATCTGTGAGGGCTGGATTGCTTTTGTACTTTGATGCATCAGCAAGTAGGAACCTTGGACATTTTAAAATTTGTGTTGTTCTGGTTGGCAAGAACTTCATGGTTCCTACATTTTTTTCTGTTATAAATGTGTTACTGCATTAATTTAATCATATAACGAAACCACAGCTCTTCATTGTTAAGTACTGTGTTCTATCTTTAATTTTCTTATAATTTTTTTATTGGCCTGTACAGCTTGATGATGGTTTAGAGCTTTCATTCACAGACAAGAGACGATTTGCTAGAGTTCGCTTGCTGGATGATGTATAATATTCAAACCTATCAAGATTTTATTTTATCTGTCCTTCTTACACAGTGACGCTCACTCTGTCTTTGTTGTTCCAGCCAACTTCTGTTCCCCCTATATCTGAGCTTGGTCCGGATGCGCTGCAGCAGCCAATGACTTTAGATGACTTCTTTACATCTCTGCATATGAAGAAAATTGGAATAAAAGCTCTGTTGCTTGATCAGGTTGGGTTATAGTGGCCTGTTATTCTTGTTGTTTTCTTGATCAGTCTGGATTGCTCCTGAAATGAGCTTAGAACGTTTTATGGTGTAATATAGAGATAGATATTAGCAGGATGACATGTTTACGTTGAAGCCATTTCGGAGGGTGCCTTTTGGCAAAATGTGATTATAGTTTATCAAAAGATAAAATACGTACAAATGTTGTTTTTTGCTATTCAGCATCAACTAAGTTCTTAATGATATTGCTGTAATTTTTTATTAGCTTTCTTTTATTACGCACTCTGTGAAGCATAATCTTTGGCTGTGCTTTGTACCACTTGATATTCCCCAGCTTTCATTAGTGTTGTTTCCTAAGATGCCGTGTTCTGTAGTATGCTATGAATCAGCTGTTTGGTTGTTAGGTAGTGTTATGATTAATAAAAAAACTGCACTTGGTAATTACAACCATCAAGGTAATGAGATGTGTAAAATGATGTTGTTGATTATTTTAAACCATACATGTCCCAACTCCATTTTTCTCCTGAATTTTAACTGGAATATGATACGTACCTAGTGTTTAGTTAATTTCTTTAATTATTTCTAATTCTGATATTTTCTTAATTCTCCCTATTTTAGGATTTAGTTTATTTAATTATTGTAGTTAGTTTGTTATTCCCATTATCCTAGCCCATATCTGCAGCCACTAAGTTAGTGTTAGTTCTTTCCCTTATTTTTAGGATTAGTTATTTTGTTTGTTATTATAAAAAGAGGCATCTGATATTGTAATTGGGGGGGTTCAACGTTGAACCGAATCTGAATACAGATCTGAGGATTCCTCACAAAAATTGGCTGGTGTGAGATACTTGCATCAGATTGGCTGAATTGCGAGATACTTGCAATTCAGATTTGGCTGAATTGTGAGATACTTGCAATTCAGATTCTCTGTTGTTCTTTCATTATTTGGGGTCTTATCAGAATATATGTATGCAAATTTCAGATCCAATTTCGATGTGTTTTAATTTGTTCATTTACTTGTAACTCGTGGAAGCAAGAACCACAGGTCTGGCTGTGTGGAACTCTTTGTTTCCTAATTAATGAATGTCCAGTCATCTTGTTTTGGCAATGCCTATTTAGCCTGACATTTATTACGAAAATGTAATTTGTCCTAGTGAAACTATTAATTCTGCTTGTTTATGAATTCTCTTATTCAGAGCTTTATTTCAGGCATTGGGAATTGGATAGCAGATGAAGTACTCTACCAGGTCAGTTCACTCGTTTTTTAACATTCTAAAAGCTGGATTTGATCTACCTGGTCAAGTTTGTTGCTGTTATTATTTATGTAACTTTTTGGCAAGTTACGAGTATATATGAGGAAGTCTAATTTCCCTTTTGCTCTTCCACAGGCAAGAATTCATCCAATGCAGTCTGCTTCCTCTCTATCAAAAGAGAACTGTGCAACCCTTCTCAAGTGCATTAGTGAGGTCAGTGTCAATTCTGCTACGATGAGAATGACAATTCTGTATTTTTCTCTTGATGAAAGCTGTAGAGGAAACTTTTGTAGGTTATAATATATGCAGTTCAAGTTGATGATGACAGCAGCAAATTTCCAATTGATTGGTTATTCAATTTTCGTTGGGGCAAAAAACCAGGGAAGGTTAATGGTAAGATTTTAGTGGTGCAAGTCATCATTGCATTTATTCCTGCAGGTCATTGAAAAATCTGTGGAGGTTGGGGCAGATGATAGTCAATTTCCAAGTAATTGGGTATATCATTCCCGAGAAAAGAAGCCCGGCAAGGCCTTTGTTGATGGTTTGCCCCACTTTGCCCTCCGATTTTTTAATTAATGTCTCACCAAGTTATTATCCGGCAAGGCCTGTGTTGATAGTTTGCCCTCTGATTTCTGAAAATGTGTTTCACTAGATTATTTTTATGTCTTCTTTTTCATAAGTAGTTAGAGCTTCTTGCTTAGCAATGTGAATAGGCACTATATAATTTGGTACGACAGGGAATTGACGATATATTTTCTGCAAGTGCTTCCAGTTGTCCAAATAAAAACAAGTGCTTAAATAAAACTATTATTCGATATCAATTAAAAGAAAGAAAACCGGTTTGATGAGAAGCACTAAAAATTAGGTGTTTTCTCCACATAGAAGCCTTCTGTTCATTTATATTAATTTGTTTTAATTCAATTGTACATTTTTATATGCATGAATCGTAAATCAAGCAACCAAATGTGCTTGTTTGACACTCGGGGATTATGGCAATTTGTTGCTGATTTTTTTTAGTACCAATATGTTGCCTGGTTTTTTCAATACCAGTTTGTTATCATGGGTTATGTATCCAGTGATTAAAAAGGCCCTAGGCACACCTAGGCGCAGAGGACCCTGGAGCCTAGGCGCGCCTGAGAGGCTCAAGGCGCGCGCCTAGCCACAAACATCCTCAAAAACGTGTAATTCATTATCAAAATGTTATAAAACCAGTTTATAATGAAATAAAACTAAGTTAAAGCACCATAATGTCATAAAATCAAGTCTAAACTAGTAAACAAGTAGGAAAATCAAGTCTAAATCATAAAAAAAAATCATTTTTAAAGGATAGAAAGTAGTGAAGTGGGTCAGTCAAGGTCTAAATCATCCTCTTCCTCTTCATCTTGGTTGAGACAAACATCCTCATCATCTCCAATAGCAGAGTTGTAGTCTTCATCATCATCTTCATCCTCTTCCTCTTCTAGTTGTGACATCAATGCTTGTGTTCCCGAGCTAGTGCCTTGTCCTCCACTCCTACTCCTACTCCCTCTTGATCTGAGGTTAAACCTTTCTTCATCAGCACCTGCAGCCCTACCAACTTGGTTGTTTATCTCCCTCAGCAGCCATAATTGGTTGTTTATCTCCCTCAGCAGCCATAATATAGACTGAAGTAATTTAGCATCTGAAACAATAAGAAGTTAAGAACATAACTCACATACTGAACACAGCAGAATGTCAGTAAAAAAAAACACAGCAGAATTATTCATAATATAGCAGAATATTAAACATCACAACATCAAGAGGAAATACACAAGCAGAAACAACACAGCAGAATGCCAGAATCTCATCCAAAAATAAGGTACATTAGAATATCAAATATCTAGCAGTCTAGCACACTTAATATATAGTGAAACAAAAGAAAACACAGCAGAAAGCCAGAAATACACAAGCAGAAACACAGCAGCAGAAACAAAAAAGAAAAAAGAGAAGCAGTGAAGCACTTACCTGGAGGAGGAACCAGCCGAACTTGAGGAGGTGGAGGATGAACCAGCCGAACTTGAGGAGTTGGGGGAGGAACCAGCCGAACTTGAAGAGGGGGAAGTGGAACGAAGAACTTGAAGAGAGGAGAAGTAGGAACCAAGGAAGAGGAAGAGTCTTTGCTTGGGAAATTAGAACGTTTTTTTCTTGGAAGTGAATATTATAAAGATATAGGGTAAAAGATATACTTTTAACAAAAAAGGAAATCAAATCTTCTGTAAAGAATTTTAAAAAATCAAAAAAAGATAACAGAAATATACTCAATGATTTGCAGAACAGTCAGGCGCGCGCCTGGACCAAAGGCGCGCCTGAGCGCCTAGGCGCGCCTCCTGAGCCTAGGGGGAGCCTAGCCATTTGAGGCACGCCTAGGGCGAGGCGGGCGCCAGGCCTTCCCAGGCGCGCCTAGGCGCGCCTGAGCTGCGCCTTTTTAATCACTGTATGTATCTTTACCAATTTTTCAATACAGCCAGTTTTTTTTTCATGATGGAACCATGTAAAAACAATTTGCAAGCTTAAACTGTACAGGTAGGGCAGAAAATTTTAGATGATTTGGGTGAATCATGTTTGTATGAACCCCAACTAATAGGTACAAGTAGACCCGTCATTCCTTCAATTTGCTTAGATTGTTGTCAAAACATATTTAAAAATAACAACTTCCTATCGCCTTGAGTCCCAGTGACTGGATATACCTGGGTCATCTGAAAATATTAATCAGGCAGATGCCATTTGGGTAAAACATGATGTTCTACTAGTTTGTTCCTTTTTTGTCCTTTCAACTAATTTTTTTTTCTGGAATTATTATTCAGCTGTTTCTTGAATAAATTTTCTAGATTATCTATTGAAAGAGTGGTAGCATAGAGCCCTATCGAGTGAAAAAGGTGATTTATTTAAACCAAGAATTTGTTTGTAGCAGTGATTAAAAAGGCGCCTGGCGCCCGCCTCGCTTGAGGCGTGCCTCAAATGGCTAGGCGCGCCTCTGGCGCCTAGGCTCTCAGACGCGCCTTGGCCATAGGCGCGCGCCTCTCAGTTGTGCATATACCAGAACGTTTTTGAGTATCTTTCTGTTATCCTTTTTTGATTTTTTAAAATTCTTTATAGAAGATTTGGTTTCCTTTTATTTTTTTGAAGTATCTTTTACCCTCTATCTTTTTAATATATTCACTTCCAAGAAGAAACGTTCTGATTTCCAAAGCAAAGACGCTTCCTCTTCCTTGGTTCCTACTTCCTCCTCTCTTCAAGTTCTTCGTTCCTCCTCTTCAAGTTCTTCCCTGGTTCCTCCACTTCAAGTTCGGCTAGCTGCTGCCTTCTGTATTCATCTTCCTGGTTCGGCTTGCTGCTGGTGCGTTTCTTCCTCCAGGTAAGTGTTTCTCTGTTTTCTTTTTTGTTTCTGCTGGTGTGTCACAACCAGAAGAGGAAGAGGATGAAGAAGATGATGTCACAACCAGAAGAGGAAGAGGATGAAGAAGATGATGAAGACTACAATTCTGCTAATGGAGATGATGAGGGTGTTTGTCTCAACCAAGATGAAGAGGAAGAGGATGATTTAGACCTTGATTGACCCACTTCACTACTTTTTATGCTTCAAAATTGGTCTTTTTTATGATTTAGACTTGATTTTCCTACTTATTTACTAGTTTAGACTTGATTTTATAACATTATGGTGCTTTAACTTAGTTTTATTTCATTATAAACTGGTTTTATAACATTTTGATCATAAAGTACATGTTTTTGAGCATTTTTGTGGCTAGGCGCGCGCCTAGGCTCCAGGGTCCCCTGCGCCTAGGTGTGCCTTGAGCCTTTTTAATCACTGGTTTGTAGTGAGCTTTATCAAAATACATGTCAAAGTAATTAGACTAAAAGAGAAGGATCAAGAAAGAAAGCTGAAGAATGACAGGTGCTGAGGAATTTTTTTTTAGTTTTTGTACAACATAATTATTACAGGTCACAATTTTTCTTGGACCATGAGTAGTAAATATGGCTTAAAATGATAAACTGACCCAAAATACATGGTTTTTTTATTTAACATGGAAAAAAGTTTCTTAAAATTTTCAAGGAGTTGGTCATGGATCTCTCCTTGATATTACTATATATCTTGTACTAAAAATATGGTTTTTGAATATTTGAACTGCTATATTCTACCCTTTCGTTTATTTCCTATGTATTTAATTGGCTCGTAACAATTCAGTCTTATATATGCAGGGAAGACGATTGAATTTATTAAAGCCGGTGGAAGGGTAAGTGTCTAAATAAAATTAAGTATGGCATTGCTTTGATATGAGTGCCTATGGATGGATAATCAACTTGATAAATATTTCTTCTTCAGACAACAGCATATGTACCAGAGCTACAAAAGCTTAGCGGAGCTCAAGCTCTGAAGGCTCCTGCTAAAACGGCCAAGCAAGCGTCCAAGAGAAAGAAACAAGAATCTGATGATGATAGCAACAGTGGAGAAGATGGAAATGTCAAGGAAGCAGAAGATGCAACAACTAGATTGCATTACAAGGGTGGAGTAAAGAAGCGGACAACAAGAAAGAAGTCCATGAAGAATGATGATGATGAAGATGACAATGATGAGGACAGTGACCTTGATGACAAGAAAAGTATGATGAGTGGTAAGAAGGCTGCTGGGCGAGCAAAGAAATCGAGAGCCAACAAGGCTCCTTCTACAGGAGACAGTGATTGCGGTAGCGAGGATGATAACGATGATGGTGATTATAACGGAAACCAGAAGAGAACGAGAAGAGCAACCACCAAACAACAGACGAAAGTCTCCAAGAAAAAGGAGACGATCAGTAGAAACATGCAAAAGAAAGCGAGATGAAGCATCATATATTAGAAGCTGTCAGCTGTCAGATGCTCTGGATGGAAACTCGGGTACTAGTAGTAGTAGATGCCACTTCCCAGGCCTAAATTTTGCGTAAGTAATCATTATTAGATTAAAGCTAGCTAGGTTGCAACTGTGCTTTACAAGTCATGCAAATAGGGAGACGGCTTAAAACGGTCGTGGTTAGGTTTTTTAAGGTCTGGTAAACAAGACAGGTAAATGCTTTATCTGCGAAGCTATGGTATGATATGAGCTGCAGGCTATGTGATATTTATGCCTCGTTTCACAGTATGCATAATTGCGTATTCTCCTCTTTACCTCAGAGAAGATCAACATATCAATCACCCTAGTCAAGGAGCTCTAATATTAAGGGTTCGTTTGGTTTAAATTATGAAAACGATGATGGAAAGGAAATAAATTTAGTCCACTTTAATGTCATTATTCATTGATCAAAATGATAATATCATCTCACTTCTCCCTTCTTTTGGTCTAATGACGAAGGTATTTATTTTTTCAATGTTAGGGTGGATTTTAAAATGATGAAATCATTTACTTTCTTTCTTCTCTTGGCGCACAGTTTTTAGAGCCTCAAGCAAATATGAAAATTTTGATCAAATGTCTCGTGATGTTAAAATGGACTAAATTCGTTTCCTTTTCGTTACAGTTTCTGTATATTCAAAACAAACGAGCCCTTAGTAAAAAAAGGTAAAATCCTTTTAAGGGTTTAGTTAGAGATAGAAGAGTTGTTGCATGTCCTCTCTTCTCAATCGCCGATTCTGACTTCATTTCAAGAATTCCAGGTTTGGTGTTCATGCCCTTCAGTTTGTCATTTAATGTAAGCTTGGATCAACCCTCTTCCCTTCATGAATTTGCTTCAATTTTGTAAACTGACGCCTTGTTTGGCAAAATGAGGTTTTTGTTTATAAACATTTTTTCACAAAAACCTACTTTTATAAGTTTCGATAAACATGTAATAAAATTATTTTATTTTTTTCCCACTATTCACACTATTTTAACAAAATAATCACATATATAAAAATACTTTTCTACCAAACATATTTTTATACACAACCATACTTTTAAACTACTTATTTTAAAAGTATGGTTAGTAGTTAAAAAAAAAAACTACTTATCAACAATTTTTTATTTATAAAAAACTACTTATCAGCAGAAAATTCTTTATAAACTTTATCCACAAATAAATCCTAAATCTTAAGCCATGCTTCTTTTGTAAATAGGAGGGACGGGAGTTCTAGGTCCAAAACACTAAAGACACTCTATTTATTGGTGCCAATGGCGCTATCGAGATAAAGCTCAAGTCTGCTCCTTGGGCTAGTCTATATTTTAAGCCTAAGATTACTATGCTCTCAGCTTGACAATTGATCAATTTATTCTACCCGATTGTTCAACCTCATACCTAAAAAACTTCTTCAGCAACCTTAACTTGTAGTATATAGAATCTCTTTTATACAATTACCCCTCCAATTACCCAATTTATAATCAAATTTCGTCTTTTGAAATTTATTTGGGAATTCGGATCATATGCGTACATACATGTGCTACTTTTTTAACGCATGACAAGTCTTTTTATAGCACATGACATTTGTCCGTCCATTTTGGATGGATAATGCACACTTGTCCGTCCCAGATGGTTGAACAAGTTCATGTTGTTCAATTAAATTCAACATAAGATTTTACGGGAAATGATACCGTCCATGCAAAATGAATGAAAAATTGTGTAATGTCCTAAAATGGATGGACAATTGCATACTTTTCGTCCAAAATAGATGGACATTTGTGCCAGTAATATTTTTCAAGTATTTTGGCCATTAAAAAACGACGGACGTATTGCATTTGTCCATACAATTCGGACGGACAATTCGCACTATGTCCTTTCATTCTAGATAGACAAATTCAAACATTAATAATAAAAAACGCATTTACTACTCTTATTTACCCACAACTACCCCATTAATATGGTCGATTAATGTCTATATGGCTTCTAATTCTACTATAAGTCTTCCATTTGTTCATAACAACAACAAAGGTTCTTTCCACTTTACTCAAACTTTTAGGAATTTGAAAGTAAAAGAACATAGTTTAAAAGTCGAACATGTCATACGAAGAAGAGTTAAACGAGGGTTTACTAGATAGCGCATTAAAATTATTCCCAAAATGAGGTTAGTTCTTTTTTTTTTGATAAGGAAAGAAATTAGGGGGACTTCTCTATCTTGAGGTGAGTCGCCCTAGAGCATCCTTGCGGATGATATCACTAAGATCTGGAACGACTGCGTAATTTGGTGAAATTGATATGTGGTAAAGTTTAGCGATAAAGTCGGCCACGGTAGTAATTTCCCGAAAAATATGGGAAATGCGACAAGAAGAGAAGTGTCGCAAGTCGAGAAGAATGTCAGAGACAATCAACTCAATTTCCCATGGGCAGTCCCATTTGCCGTTTAAGGCAAATGTTGTCGCCTTCGATCTCAATATTTGAGATCCCTAGCTGAATCGCATTTTAAATGCCATAACGCATTGAGATAGCTTCAGCTAGGATTGGAGAGATATTCCCTAAGGAGCCATTGGCCATCGAAACTGGTTGGCCTAGATGATCCCGAATGATGTATCCAAAAGTAGCGGATCCTTGTGAATTTTTAGACGCATCGGAGCTGAGTTTGTACTTGTTTATAGGTGGTTTATTCCATCTGATATTTTTTCTCTTCCTTTTAGGTTCTTGTCGTCTTAGGTTTTTGATGTGATCCTCAAGTTCTTTGTCTAGCTTTGCTGTTTTCCAGTCTTGTTGTTGTTTTAGAATGAATTCTTTAAGATTCGTAATTTTGGGTTTGTTTTGATCGCCAAATAGTTTTAGGTTTCTTTGGTACCATAAACTCCACCAACATATTGATATTGTTTCTAATATTCCCATATTCGTCTTGTCTTTGATTTCACTGAGGAGTTGGGAGTGGTTTTTATTGTCCGTGCTTATATTGTTTAGTGTTTGTTCCATTTTTGGGTCGATGCTTCTAAGGGTTTGTTTGGTGTTTGGACATTTGTACAAGATATGTATTAGGTCTTCGTCGGTCCTACTGCACATTCTACATTCAAGGGGGACATCTATGTGCCTTTCACGGAGTTTTAATTTTGTTGGTATGCCGTTTTTACTCACTTTCCATAGAAAGTTTATGATTTTAGGTGGGATGTCAAGTTGCCAGATCCAGTCTAGGGTAGTATCAGATAATCCTTTCCTCTCGTATATCATAGTTATGGCGCTTTTGGTTGAGAACCATCCATTTTTATTATGTTTCCAATATATTTTATCATGGAATAGGTTGTTGGGTAGTTGCTTGTTTTGGATGATGTCTACAATATCCTTCTCAAAATATTTTTGTAACTCTTGGGTTTTCCAGGATTTATTGTTATTAAGATAATTAGAAACTCTTTCGATTTTGTCTATAACAACTGTGTTGTTTGCGTGGTCAATTAACTTCCCTATATGAAGCCAGTTGTCCTGCCAAAAGTTGATTGTGTTCCCATTTCCTAGCTCCCATTGAATGCCATTTTTAAATTCGGGTAATAGCTTAGTAAGGTTACTCCATTGCCATGAGTAATTGGTGTTCTTTTTCCTTTCACAGTCGAGTATTGTTTTTGTTTTGAGGTATTTTTCTGTGATAATTTTGACCCATATATTAGTTGGTTCAGCTAGAAGTTTCCAGAGTAATTTCATTTGTAATGTCTTGTTCATGTCCTCACTTTTCCTGATACCGAGTCCCCCTTTGCTGGTTAGTTTGCATATTTTGTTCCATCCTATTAATGGTTTATGGTTGTTTTCCTTATTCCAAAAGAATTGTCGGTTGGTTTTGTCTAGCTTTTTATGTATGGTTGAGGGTAGAAAGAAATTTTGCATTATGTAGCTCGGTTGAGTAGAGAGTGTTACTTTAATTAGGACCTTTCTTCCTTCCATTTAGTTAGTTGTTTTGCAGTTTTGTCTATAAGAGGGTAGAAAGTAGAGGTTGTTACTCTTTCATTAATAATTGGGCATCCGAGGTATTTATCGAGTCCTGTTGTTGAGACTACATTAAATATTTGTTGAATTTGGTCTTTTGTTGTATGGCTTGTGTTTTTTGTAACTTGGAACGCGGATTTATGGAAGTTGACTAGTTGTCCGGACACTTCACAATATTCGTCGATGATTTGTTTGATTCTGGTGCAGACTGTTTGTTTTGTTGAAGAGAAGATGATGATATCATCTACGAAGGCTAAGAATGGGATTTTTGTACCATTACGGTTAATTGTTATGCCTAGGGAATTTTTGTTATCTAATGTTGCTTTTTGTAATTGGCGTGCCAGAATCTCGGTTCCTAAGATAAATAGAAATGGGGATAGTGGATCTCCTTGTCTTAATCTTCTTTTAGGGAAGAATTGTTCGGTGGGTCCGTTGTTAACAAGAATTGAGAATGATACTGTTTGAGTACATTCTTTGATCCAGTTAACGATTTTTTGGCAGAATCCGAATTTTGTGAGTGTTTGTTGTAGAAATTCCCAGTCAACTCTGTCATATGCTTTTCCCATGTCTAGTTTGAGAGATACCCAACCTTCTTTTCCCTTTTTTCTCCGAAAGGAGTGGAAAATTTTGTGGGCAATGAGGACATTATATTGGATACTTCTTTGTTGGGTAAATGCTCCTTGTAGTGGATGGATTAACTTAGGGATAATGTTTTCAATCTTTCAATTAGTATTTTTGAAATAATTTTGTAGACTGTATTGCAGAGGCTGATTGGTCTATAGTGGTTCGTTGAGCTTGGGTTAACACATTTGGGAATTAGTGTTATGAAAGTGTGGTTGAGTTGTTCTAATAATTTTCCCGACTGGAAAAAGCTTTTAACTGCTCTGATGATGTATGGGCTTATAATATGCCAATATTTTTTTGTAGAATCCAAATGGCATTCCATCAGGCCCTCGAGATTTGTCTTCTTTGATATTATCCAGTGCTTTTTTGATTTCCTCATTTGTCACTGGTATTATGAGTTGATTATTGTCCTCTTGGGTTACCTCAGTTTCTATGACTTTTAGAGCTTCCTCAATCGTTGTTTGGGAGATATGTTGCTTTTTTAATCTTTTTTTGAAGTCTCTTTGCATTTCTTTTTTAACATTTTCATGTCCGATGATTTGTGTGCCATCCATGCTTGTAATTTCCTTTATGTTTTTCCCGTTTCTTTGCCCAGTAGCAATTCGATGAAAGTATTTGCTGTTAGAATATGTTGAGGTAATGTGTTTATTTTTAGCTCTTTGCCCCCAATACTTCTGTTGGAAGGATAAGAGGCCTTATTTCTTTTTAATTAGGGTTTTTGTTTGTGTAATTTCCAATTGATGGCGTTGTCATCATTAATTTTTGTATGCTTAGTAGACCGTCCTAAACTTTTTCTAGTTGTTCGAAAATGTTACTGACTCACGTTTTGTTCCATTCCTTTAGTTTTGTTTATAGTAGATGCGTTTTTTTTGTTAGTATGAACATATGTGTACCATGAAAGTTGCTTCTCCAAGTTTGTTTAACTAGATTAGCAAGGTCTTTCCTTTTCATCCACATTATTTCGAATTTAAATGGTTGCGCTATTCTATTTGTTGAGTTGGATATGTCCATAGATATATGACAATGATCAAACGATGTGAATGCATGATTATGGGTGATCGTATTAGGATACCATTGTAAGATTTGGTCATGAACTAGTACTCTATCTAGTTTCTCTAGTATGTTGTCTTGTGAATCACGAGATCTTTGCCAGGTAAATGGGTTGCCCATTGTTGGGGTGTCGAGTAGGTCACACGCATTTTTGAAGTTTATTAGTCTAGCGAATTTGTTAGGGTTTGGATGGTTGCCTCCTTTTTTCTCTTGTTGATTTTGTATTTCATTTAGATCTCCAATTAGTATGCATGGTTTTGATATATTGATAATATATTTTTGGAGATTTTTTCAGAATTCTGGTTTGTCCCTTTCTTGTGGGGGTGCATATGCAAAAATGATTATGCTTTCTTGGTTATTTTTAAAGTCTTTAAATTCAAAGCTGATGAATCGTTTTTCGATGGTGTGTAGTTTGATTGTTTCGTTTTTCAGTTGGTGTTCTTTCCATAGTACCATTACCCCTCCAGCAAGACCTATAGTCGGGGAGACAACAATGTTGTCAAAACCGGCCTTTCGCCATCTTTTTTTGCATGGTATTTTTTCTGTTTTGGTTTCCACTATCCCCATCATTTGGATATAGTTGATTTTATAAAAGGTGTCTATGTCAGTCCATACATTTTTACGGCCCATACCTCTAATATTCCATAAGCATATCTTCATTGATAATTATTTGGGGGTGTTTTTTAGCTATCTTTGTGCTAAAATCTCTTCGCAAATATTTGCCATCTCTTGGGTAGATCGTATTGTTTCTATGTTTTTTACGTTTATTTGTGTTTCTTGCAATCTTTAATTTTTTAATGTTATTTTGCCAATCTTGGAGAGTGATATTGCGATTATCTTGGTTATTCTTGGTTGTAACAGGCCATGATGTTATTCCTGTTGGGTATTGATGTTGGTTTGGGTTGTAGTTTGTTTGTTGTTCTTTGTTCATATTGGCCTTGCTACTTTTGTAGTAGCTTTTCCTGTTCTTAGAACCAATTGTATGAAAGAATATATTAATAAAGTTAGGGTCTGTGTGGTCCGCTCCTGTCCAAGTTCCTTGTGTGGAGTTTGCAAAATAGTATGTTTGTTTGTACATGGGAAACTGGTAATTACATTGCCCTTGGTTAGCCCTATATGGACTACGGCACTTATAGAAAATAAGAGTGATGTAGTCAGCTTTTTATGTGAAGCTGTTGTTGGCCTTCACGCTTCTTTTGGTGAAAGCCAACTTTCCTGTATTGAGAAACTTTTCTTGGCATTGGGCGTTGGGAAGTGTTCTTTTGGTTTGTAGTGTTCTGTCTCCAGACTCTAGCTTGTCCAGTTCTCTTGGTTCCTGCACATGCATAGTATTATTGGTTAGAATTATATGGGTCCGCTGATAATAACAAGTTATAGTCCATAAGGTCCACTTATTTGTCATATGCTGACTTTTACCAGTCCATAAAGCTCTAGTATAAGTGATCTTTCGAGTGTAAGGACAAGGCCTAATTTGATTTGAATTAATATTAGTATTATTTCTGCTATATAAGATATGATTAAGGGTGATTATTCTAGTATCATCATTGTAATTTGTCAAGATAAGAGTAGCAGCATAATCTGTTTGTTCCTTGGTTGGGGTGTCAATACGAATGAAGCTCATAATGGTTGTGTTAGTATTTTTATTGTTGTTAATTTTATTCAAAGGTTCCTTCAGTAAGCACATAGTCCATTCTTGCAGATTTTTACTTCTGGATTTTCTGTAGTTTAGGGTGTCAATTAGGCTCAATTTTTTGCCTATACAGAAGTAAGTAACATTGGTATACACACAAAGTATCTTCATTGATACTTGATAGGCCATAAGGGCATTACAAAATGGTATAGCCTCTAGGTGTGTTTTGGCTTTATCAGCCAAGCAGTTTGGTGAGAGTGGGGGAGTGGGAGTGAGCCCAGTGATGTTGGTAGTTTCAATGGTGATGTTGGTTGCTTTGGAAGCATTAGGGTTAGAACAGAGTGCTTCAGCGGAAGTTTTCTTTCCTTTGTCCATGGCCACACAAAATCCTTGCAAACTAGAAACAAATTCTTTAACGAGATTACAAGGCTATAAGATCCTTATAAGGAATTAATTTTTTGAGTGGGAAATCCTTTGAGGAGGTGGTGTGCTATAAACAACAACAACAATAATATATTTATAGCAGTAAACAAATGAAGGGGTTTCAAAGATTAAATCGATGACATAAGATAGACTTGAGGGTTTAGAAGGATAGCACCTGGGATTTCGGTCAAAGCCGTTGTCGTTTCTTGGTTTAGAGGTGGATATCGCTTTCTGAGTCCCTCAGAACCTTTGTCTGGGCGTCTCCGAGATGACCTTGGGGTGTAGGTAGTTGCAAAGCCGGGGTAGCATAGATGTGTTCCACAAAAGCCTTTCATGTCTGGCGTTTGGGTAGTCTCTCCCTTTGCTTGCTAATTGGAGGTCTGGCTCGAGATGGAAAGGGTGGTTTGGATCTTTCCCCCATTTGTCTTCCTCGGTCGTCGCCGATGAGGGTCTTGGAGGTTGGCTTCTTACCTGAACGGCTAGGATGCACCATCGGAGCCTGTTGCGCTTTTTTGGGATGGGTCGCCTCTAGCTTTCTTCGCTCTCTTCCCAGTTCTTCTCTCTATTTTAGGGCTGTTACTTTTTTGTTTTCTTTTGAGTTTGGGAGCTCCATTGAAGGAGGGTGTAGGCTTGGTGGTTTTTGTTTTTGTGTTTAAAGGTTCATTTTATAGATTATTTTATTTGTTTCATGTCATGTCTTATTTATAATTTGCAAATTTTCATTAAAAGTTCATGTTCTAAGTTTAGATATTTGAAGATTTACAAGTTTAAGGTTTAAATTTAGATGTTTGTTTCACTTAATTTTATCTAGCTATTGTAAGAGCATTACATGCCAATTTGTAACTATTAGTCTAACATGTAATTAATATGTATGCTTTTCTATTTGGAAAGGTAAAAATATACATAATCATCTAATATATAAGCATAGGGTCTAAACTAAATCCAAAACATCCAAATTGGATAGCATTGCTAGCAATGAGAGATTTGCTAAGATCAACTTAAGCAATAGTTAGAGAATGGGAGTCGGATAAGAAGGAAGTAGCATGTTTGCCAATTAATCTATCAAAAGTTGGTAAAATATACAGCTTCAGAATGTGAAAAACTTGATTATTTGTTTGAAATCTTAGCAAAACCCTCAAATTCAAAATGAAAATAATACCAGCTAGACATTAGATTGTAGTGAATTCCTAGAGAAATCATCCAAGATAGGATTTGATAGTATATTCCTAGAGAAATCATGCAACTTATTTTCTTGAATTTTAAGAGCCCATTTAAAGAACATTATGATAGTTGATTTAATACTATCTTACACAGCTTACTATTGATATCTAACAACAAAGTCAAAAGTAGATGACCCACTATGGCTTCCAAGACAAATATGTGCTTCCCATGCTTACAACTCCTCCTAATGACAATGGTCTGACTTCATTGTTGAATGTTAGATAGTGAAATGGGCGTCGTCTCTGTCAGCGTCAAGGTAACAAGAGAAGTCGAAGTGGTCTCAGAGAACGAGATTCTAACAGCTTGAGGAGACAAATTTGGGGATAATGAGGTATGTAGAAGGGGTAGTGAAGACCTTGATGGATCACTACACTTTTTCATGGAGGATAACAACTCCGTTGGATGATCAAATTTGCATGTAGTGCAAAAACCGCATAACCCATTACGCATGTAGAAAGCGCAAGGCTTCTCCCCCTATTAAATGAAAAAGACTCGGTATTAGGAAACTCTTCACATATTCACATATCAAACTACGTAGACGTATGCTTTTATAAAATGCTCAATATCTTGTACGAGTGCAATAACAAGGGGTGGTAAAAATAAGGCAAGTTATATATCAGCTGAAAACTTATTGATATTTCACTACTTGACTTTTTTTCATTTCAATACTAGAAACCATCAATTTATAAATTATATGATCTCTTCAGCAACAACAATATTTCACTTGTTTGGCACATAATGATCATCCATAGTAAGTATATGATAAGTATTCCACATACATTATGGAAGAAGCTATGATGATCTTATTTAAAACTAAAAATCACCACTGTTGAATTCCAATTCAACGCTTCGAGAAAGTGCTAAGGGTCAACACACCTTCAACTAGGATTTGTTGATGATTTGTTTGTTTGGGGACATCCTCAACAACTTCCTGGTCACTGGCTTCGCGTAGGATGGGGTCTCTGGCTCCATGCTTCAGTTCTGATGCAGATATTATTCCTTCATACTTCTCCAGATCAAATATAGATGTTCTTGAGTTTCAACAACTCAAGAACAACTCCTGTGGTTCGTATATTTTCTTTACCTCGGTTTTCTAAATTCGCTCCAAAAATAGTGCGGTTAATCCCCTTTTTTGTACTAGTGATAGCTTCTCTTCTTCCCGCGGAAAGGGATATATACTGCTTCTCTCTTGCTCGGAGATGGTGGCCTCCAGCTGGTTTCTTACCTCAAGCTCCGCTTCTTCCTCCCGGGGGGGGGGGGGGAGGGGCAAAACATTGGAGTTGGGGCCTTCGGCTTCCATCGTTAAGACAATGACCTTCTTCTCACTTAGGGCAACGAGGTAGCACATCCGTCTCTCCGCAAACTGGCCTTTGGCAACTTCAACTCCCCCCCCTGCGTAGGAAATTTTAGAGCAAAATGAAATATAGATACAACGGCTTGGAACTTACATAATGAGGTCCTCCCCAAAATAGCATTGTATGCGGATGGGGGCTGCAACACTTGAACTCGATCCCCTCTAATCTTTGCGGACTACCTTCATCTCCGAGAATAAGGTCCAACGTGATGACTCCTATAGCTTTGACTTTCTCTCCCGCGAGGCCGACGAGAGTGCAATCGGTGGGCAGGAGACATGATGGGTCTAAACCCATCTTCTGGAACGCATCCCAATACAGGATGTCCGTGGAGCTTCATGTATCAACCAATACCCTCTTCACTATCTTTGTTCCAATCTGCACATGCAGCACCAAAGGATCTGAGTTGGGGGCAGTTGTCTCTGTGAGGTCCGCCTCACTGAACACAAGCTTATGTTGCTCACGAAAGGGATTTGAGACACTCATGACAGGTCTTCCCAACGGGAGAGGGGTGTTTGCAATTCTTCTTCCTTCACGCCGGCTAGGACCCCTAGGGACGTGCTTGCCTGTGATTGTACCCACCTGGCCATCTGGCCTCGAGAAGTTCTTGTCCTCCATGGGGGTATGGTGGGATTCTATTCTAGGGAGCTCTCTGTAGAACTGGCCTCTCTCATGTGGTATCCCTCTTTCACGGAGCACCATAGCCATGACATTCATGTCTTGTAGACTGGTGGTAAGAGCAGAATTTTCCTCCGGTCCTCGCGGGAGGAGGTGGTGGGACGTTCGCGCGCGGAGGCGGCGGCCTAATTTGCGGCATGGGTGGATACATTCCTCCAGCTTCACGGGAATTCATCTCGATCAACTACTACCATATGTTGTTCCGGAGCTTTCCCTCTGTCTGAGGCTTGATGACGATGAGGCTCCCATGTGCCAGTATCCCGTTTGTGGTTGTCATATTTGCGTCCACTACCCAAGGGAGGGGGATTTGAAGTTACGCGCTCCTCCCCGGGACAACTCTTTGGCTATGATATACTGATTGGCCTTTTCCAAGAACTCCGTGTACGACGTAGGCAGCTTCTTGCATACGTGTAGCTTGAACACTCCATTCCTAAGCCCTTGGATGAAAGACATTCGGGCAACCTTCTCGTCGAAATCACGCGCATGCACAACCTCTGTGGTGAATCTCTTTACAAACGATGCGGGGACTCCCCTTCGCGCTGTTTCACGTTCACCACTTCCTGCATACTCAGCTTGCTCTTCTGGGAGCATCCAAAATGTGCCAGGAAGGACTCCTCCAACTTCTTGAAGCCATAAATGCTCTTTACTGGGAGATGGATCATCTAGGTGAGCGCGGGTCCAATTAAACTATTTGGGAAGCATTTACACATGGTCGCTTCATCCGCATTTCTCACTAGCATCGCGTAGCGATACTTGGATAGGTGGTCTCTTGGGTCATCCTTTAACGTGTACTCCTTGATGGTTGGGAGTTTAAAGTCGTGAGGAGGTGATGCGAGCAGGATGTGATATGCGAAGGCAGTCACTCCGAACAAAGCTAGGGAAAGCTCTTGGTTTGTTGGTCTAGGAATGTACTGAGGAGCAAGAGTAACACCCCAGATTTGTAATCCTTTATAAGGATTAGAGTGTTACCCATGTCAACAAGAACTCTTCCTTTTCAGGGTTCAAGTGAGGACAAAGAAATCCGAAATTAAGCATGCTAGGGTGAGAGTAGCACCAGGATTGGTGCCCTCCTGGGAAGTTCCTGGGTTGGCATGGGCTAGCGCTTCTAAGGCCTTGGGTCTTACAAATGGTATCAGAGCCGACTATGGGTTACAAGTGGGCTTGGTCCGGCGGACAGTCGCTCGACCCAGAGGGCGGTCTTTGGGGCTTGATGAGGTCGTCAAGGGTTTAAGTGGGGTGACTGTAACACCCCAGATTTGTAAGTCTTAATAGGGATTAGAGTGCTACCCATGTCAACAAGAGCTCTTCCTTTTCAGGGATCAAGTGAGGACAAAGAACTCTAAGATTAAGCGTGCTAGGGCGGGAGTAGTACCAGGATGGGTGACCTCTTGGGAAGTTTCCGGGTTGGCATGGGCTAGCGCTTCTAAAGCCTTGGGTCTTACAAATGCCTTTAATATTATTTAAAGCCATCTTAGGCTTATGTCGGTAGTGCCACACGCTAGTGAGCTCAGGCTGTAAAGTCCAAAGCCACCCTAGGCTTTAATCGGAACAATTACACTTAAATAAATACATAAACATTAAATAATGACAGAATAGCGAAATACTTTTGTAGTGAACACTCAATACTTTTATCAAATTTCGACTCGTAAATGAGAAGGACGATATACAACAAATAATGTGAAATTACAACGGAAGACTTTTTAAAGAAATCCTAATTACATGACTAGTCCATATACGTATTACAATTACTTAAAAACATACTAAAAAATATTACTTTAGTACACAACCTTCAACTGCAAACCTTCTTCTTCGATCAGTTACTTCAAATCGTCGGGGACCAACCTTTGATGTTCCATATAGGACGGATGACACAAGCCAACCATGCAAAGAATATAAACGGTTGGTTAGTCTAATGAAAGACTATGCAAGGGTGAAAACAGATTGGTTCTAGTAGTCGCATATAGTCACTACCCTTGTTTTCCGAATAAAACTCGGTAAACGGTATATGACTATAGACTTCTACCGAAAAGAATGAAGAGGTATGATTAAATAGAAGACTCCAATAAATTGAGTTTTATGGGAAATTACATGAATTTGTTTGGGAATATTATATTATCACACAAAGTTTTAAAAACATCTCGTTGAATATTTGGGTCCTCGACCAACCTCACCGCATAGTGCGAATCCAGATTGGAAATGGGACTTACTTTAGACAAGAGACCGGACGGGTTCCACGTTGTACTTCTCGCCCGATGGTATATTAATTATGTACAAAACGACACTTCTCTTATTTAATTTCAAAACGCACATTTATGTTAAAGCTTTTAATCCACACCAATCTCGCAATGAGATATATAACAATGGACGAATCCCAAAATTTGGCACTAGCTAATTGCACCGCCACTTATATAAAATAAGGTTAGGTCATGACCAAATGTAGTAGGGCAATTATCCTCCTAATACCAAGTTATAAAGAAATAAATAAACCTTGCAAGGTAATAGCGTTCATACGAATACTCGTGCTAACTAGAAATTATTATCCACACCAATTACTATCTAGCACCCTATAATATATATAAGGGTTATAGCTAGCATATATACAACCTAATAATAAGGTTCATTTTACACAACACTTTAACACACAAGTTCTCAAACGAGAAATTAAGAATATTTATTCCAACTTAATTAAAACAATAGATTAATTGTCAATTAAGAAAAATATGGAATAAATTAGCAAGAGCGAACCGCCACTTGCCTTGAATCACGAAGAAGGTGAACGGCGTTTCAGAGATGGTTGCTTTCGAAAAGCAAATCGGCTTCCTGCTTTATTCCCGTTCCAAATGTCAATCCGGGACGTACCCAAATCATACACAATGAATAAATCATATTAGATAATTTATTCAATATCCCAATTTGAAGGATACAATGTCTCTGTTTCTAATTGAATTTATTTAACCCATAAATAAATCAATTTCAAGGCTTTTTTATTAAACGATTATTTATACGATTAAAAATTAATTAGTCGTATATTCTAAATAATCATAACATAAATTATAAAATAAATAATTTATTTGTAATCCTAAATTTTTCTAATTCAAAATATAATCTAAATGAATAGTCATATTATACCCATTCACAATATAAGATAATATTATAAAAAAAATTAATTAATTTAATTTTAATTTTCATAAAATCAAGTTAATCCTAAAATATTTTTCACTAATCTGGATTAATTAATTTAATCAAGATTAAGCCTAAACAAATCAAAATCAAAATAACAAATCACGAATTGGACAAAATCACCCTCATCGAATTCGTAGATGGCACTCGTCGGAAAACGCCCAAATTACGCGGCGGTGGTGGATCTACGATGGAGTTTAGTGAGGGAGTTTGAAGTGGACTTGTATGCGCAGCTAGGGGTGTGCTCAATAGCTCAAACAAAACTCAAAAGCTCTCGAATTTGGCTCAAGAACAAGTCGGTACCGATTTCAAGGGTTCTTGATTTGGATCATGAAATTGGATGCCTTAGGAGTCTGATTGGGGAGGGTTTTTATAGGGTTTTGGCAGGTGTGAACACCCCAAGCATTAACCCTCTCATTAATCCCCCCAATTAAACCTCAATCGGATCAATCTTGCAATTTAGTGAATCAACCCTAGAAATGTCGTGAGGTTGGGGACAAATCCCGCGTTTTTCGTCAACAAACCGATTAAATGGGGGATTATGTGTAGGGTAATGTCGTCTTCAATGCCCAGTGGTTAATGGCTTCAATCGGATCCAAGGAGGTGTTGAAATCCGCCATTAAATAGCTAAAAACCTCAAGGCCAACTGCTTCCAAAGGTAGAAGATGATATCTTTTGCTTATTTACAAACGTGGACCACTATTTTGGGTTTGTTGAAAAAATGCCCTTTACAACTTTTCATAAATTACAAAAGTTGCCCAAATTTAATATTTTAAGTTTGTAATATTATTTTAACCCAAATTAAAGTGTAGAAAAATTTACCTTAGGTGAAAATAACCTTAAGTAATTTTTCTTATGAATTTGACCATACTTAAGTCCTTAACAAAAAATTGTTAAACTTGATTTAAATATTCTAAGTCAAATTTAATAAGTTTTATATAAATTATAATTAACATAAGGCTAATCATAATTTATACCTTTCTTAGCTTAAAGAAATAACATACTTAGGACATTTATTATTTTATCCCTTCTTGGATAACATAATATTTTTTATGACCTTTATTATTATTTAAAAATTCTAGGACTACATTCATTGTTATACTTATTTTTTTTTTATTTCAACACCATGCTATTATAACCCATATGATAATTGTACCAAAATTATCATAACTCAACCTTTGAACCTAAGTTCATGAAAATTTAAATTTCTCCTCTAAAAGAAATAAAAATAAATTTCATAACTTTTTTTTTATCAAATTAAAATTACCATTTTACCCTTCTAATTTAAGTGAGATATTAAGCGTGGGTGTTTACGCAAGATAATGTCGTCTTCAATGCCCAACTGTAATATCCCACTCAAATTAGAAGGGTAAAATAGTAATTTTAATTTGATAAAAATAAAAGTTATGAAATTTATTTTTAAATTAATCTATTGTTTTAATTAAGTTGGAATAAATATTCTTAATTTCTTGTTTGGGAACTTGTGAACGAGATGTTTTTAAAACTTTGTGTGATAATATAATATTCCCAAACAAACTCATGTAATTTTCCATAAAACTCAATTTATTGGAGTCTTTTATTTAATCATACCTCTTCATTCTTTTCAGTAGAAGTGTATAGTCATATACCGTTTACCGAGATTTATTCGAAAAACAAGGGTAGTGACTACTAGAACCAATCTGTTTTCACCCTTGCATAGTCTTTCATTAGACTAACCAACCGTTTATATTCCTTGAATGGTTGGCTTGTGTCATCCGTCCTATACGGAACATCAGAGGTTGGTCCCCGACGATTTGAAGTAACCGATCGAAGAAGAAGGCTTGTAGTTGAAGGTTATACTAAAGTAATATTTTTGAGTATGTTTTTAAGTAAATGTAATACGTATATGGACTAGTAATGTAATTAGGATTTCAATAAAAAGTCTTCCGTTGTAATTTCACATTATTTGTTGTATACTGTCCTTCTCATTTACGAGTCGAAATTTTGATAAAAGTATTGAGTGTTCACTATAAAAGTCTTTCGCTACTCTGTCATTATTTAATGTTTATGTATTTATTTAAGCGTAATTGTTCTGATTAAAGCCTAGGGTGGATTTGGACTTTACAGCCCGAGCTCACTAGCGTGTGACACTACCGACATAAGCCTAAGGTGGCTTTAAATAATAATAAAGGCATTTGTAAGACCCAAGGCCTTAGAAGTGCTAGCCCATGCCAACCCAGGAACTTCCCAGGAGGTCACCCATCCTGGTACTACTCTTGCCCTAGCACGCTTAACCTTAGAGTTCTTTGTCCTCACTTGAACCCTGAAAAGGAAGAACTCTTGTTAACATGGGTAGCACTCTAATCCCTATAAAGACTTACAAATCTGGGTGTTATAGCCCCCCCCCCACTTAAACCCTTAACGACCTCGTCAAGCCCCAAAGACCGCCCTCTGGGTCGAGCGACCGTCCGCCGGACCAAGCCCACTCGTAACCCTTAGTCGGCTCTGATACCATTTGTAAGACCCAAGGCCTTAGAAACGCTAGCTCGTGCCAACCCGTGAACTTCCCATGAGAGCACCCATCCTAGTACTACTCTCGCCTCAGCACGCTTAACTTCAGTGTTCTTTGTCCTCACTTGAACCCTGAAAAGGAAGAGATCTTGTTGACATGGGTAGCACTCTAATCCTTATAAAAGATTACAAATCTGGGGTGTTACTCTTGCTCCTCTGTACGTTCCTAGACCAACAAACCAAGAGCTTTCCCTAGCTCTGTTCGGAGTGACTGCCTTTGCGGATCACATCCTGCTTGCGTCACCTCCTCATGACTTTAAACTCCCAACCATCAAGGAGTACACGGGAAAAGAATGACCTAAGAGACCACCTATCCAAGTATCGCTACGCGATGCTAGTGAGAAAGACGGATGAAGCGACCATGTGTAAATGCTTCACAAATACTTTAACTGGACCCGCGCTCACCTAGATGATCCACCTCCCAGCAAAGAGCATTTATGGCTTCAAGCAGTTGAAGGAGTCCTTCTTGGCACATTTTGGATGCTTCCAGAAGAGCAAGCTGAGTATGCATGAAGTGATGAACGTGAAACAGCGAGAAGGGGAGTCCCCGCATCGTTCGTAAAGAGATTCACCACAGAGGTTGTGCATGCGCATGATTTCGACGAGAAGGTTGCCCGAATGGCTTTCATCCAAGGGCTTAGAAATGGAGCGTTCAAGCTACACGTATGCAAGAAGCCGGCTACGTCGTACACGAAGTTCTTGGAAAAAGGCCAATCAGCATATCATAGCCGAAGAGTTGGCCCGCGGAGGAGCGCACAACTTCAAATCTCCCTCCCTCGGGTAGTGGACACAAACATGACAACCACAAATGGGATACTGGCACATGGGAGCCTCGTCGTCATCAAGCCTCAGACAAAGGGAAATCTCCAGAACAACAAATGGTAGTAGTTGAGATGAACTAACGCGAAGCTGGAGGGATGTACCCACCCAGGCCGCAGATTAGGCCACCGCCTCCGTGCGAAAGTCCCACCAACTCCTCCCGCGAGGACCAGAGGAAAATTCTGCTCTTATCACCAGTCTACGAGACATGAATGTCATGGCTATGGTGCTCCGCGAAAGAGGGAGGCTGTAACACCGCCAAAAATAACTTGGAAATATTACCGCCAGTGACCTCAGAATACATATCTAGGGTCACTCAAGGCTTATCGTTTTTATTGCAAATAATTATAACATTGTAAACTTTATTAAATATCATGAAATGACCAAATAATGTTCCACACCGACGTTGCAAGTTACAAGTGGTAACTGAAACCAAATACAAAAAAAACATATATTGTAGCGGGAGTCTTTAAAATATATAAAATGCCATAAAGGGTTTTGAACCGTGTAAATCTCACGCCAGGATCCTCAACCTTAAGGAAACACTCAAAATATCAACTGCCTTCAACGTCGGGGATTTGCTTTCTCACAACTGAGGAAATTTACATGATGTGCCGTATGAGACGGATGACACCAGCCAACCATGCAAATGAAAAATAACGGTTGGTTAGTCTAATGAAAGACTACGCAAGGGTATGAAGAAAATGTTCTAAGTAGTCGTATTAAGTTACAACAATCGCTTTTCGAATAATAGCCGATAGACGATGTTAACTTTAATACTTCTACAGAAATACAAGAAAAGGAATGATTCAAGAGAAAGACTCCAACGGAATTGAGTCTTAAGGAAACGTATGTAATTGTTTGGGAACGTTAAGTTTTCACACAAGTTTATAAAAACGAGCTTGATTATTTGGGTCCACGACCAACCTCACTGCGTACTGCGAATCCAGATTGGAAAGAGGACCTACTCTAACAAGAGTCCGGGCGGGTTCCACATTGTACTTCTCGCCCGATGGCATATTAATTATATGCGTAAAAGCACTTATCTTATTTACTTTCAAAAATGTACATTCACGTTAAGGCTTTTAATTCACATCATCTCGATACGAGAGATATCTTTGGAATGAATTCCGAATATTGGCACTAGCTAAGTGCACCTACCACTTATATCCGAATAAGGGTACAGTCATGACAATGAGTATTAGGGCAAAAACTTCCTAATACTTGTTATAAAGAAACGACTAGACCTCGCAAGGTACAAAGCGTTCCTACGAATACTCGTGCTAACTAAGCATGTAAGTCCACATATAAATCCACACCAAAATCCATTTATCACTATACAGTAATATCATATAGAATTATATATAATAGCGTTGTTTCTAGCAATATATACAACCTATTATAAATTCATATTTTTAACACACATTTTATCGTTTAAGTTCCCAAACACAAATTAACAACTTTTAATTAAACAATTAAGTAATTGATAATTAAGATAAAATATGGAATAAATCAACAAGAGTGAACCGCCACTTGCCTTAGTCTGGACGAACGAAAAGTTGGGTCCGAAATCCAAAAACTTGAACTTGTGCACGGCTGCCTACTAAAATTCCCATTGGAATTTATCATCATTCAGTAGGGTCGGATTTCAATCCGTACAATCAGCCATGGAGACGAGCACAATCCAACACCGACGACGCATACGAGACAAGTTTTAAAACAAAACCCTATTTAGTTACGGGTACGAAGGAATGAAAAGACGAAGAAAAAGGCAGTGCCGCGATCATGGTTTGCATAACCGCGATCGCGGCTTTGCTAGGCAAAACCACGCCCGCGACAGATGGGCCGCGATTGCGGTTCCATGCCTAGCCGAGATCGCGGGCCTCTGCCCAGCCGCGATCGCGGGATCCATTGTTGAACAACAAGCTAAACGAACGCAACGGAGCCATACCGAGGGAAGACGAGGCTCGGATCTTGCTTATTGGACAAGCGCGCACCACCACCACTCCTGGCTTCGCTTTGATGGACCTCCGACTCCGACAACGATCGACGACGACAAAACTCCGACGACAACACAAACAAACTAGCTATTACGAGAGGAAGAGATGAAGGACGTGAAAAACACCCTCAGATCCGCCCCTATTTATAGGGCAAGGATGGAGCTCTTCCACTAAATGAGAGGAATAACAACCGCTTGAACTCCCTAAACCGGCAACTCGGAGAAGAAACGTCGGAACCTAGATCGTCGGCGTCTCAGTAAAGACGAGGAAGAAGATGAAGCAATGGTGCCGCGATCGCGGTTTCATAACCGCGACCGCGGTTATGACGCGCCTGCTGCTCCCGAGCCTTGATCGCGGGTCTTGCTTAATTCCGATTTTAGCAATCCTCCAATAATTAGAACCCATATATTTCATTAAATGTGTATCCACACATTCATATGGTTCTTACAGGGTTACAGAACATGCCTAACACGTCTTGCTTACAAAATGAAAGTTGGGACTTTTAGGGGTTATTACAATACCACCCCCTTAAAAAAAAGTTTCGACCCCGAAACTAGGCCGAAAATAGCTCGGGAAAATGACCTTGCATTTCAGACTCAGTCTCCCAAGTTTCCCAAGTCACTTCCTCAGATCCTGACTTGGACTAGAGGATTCTTACTAACGGTACCACCTTGTTTCTCAGGTGCTTCTTGCAGCTTTCTAGAATACGCACAGGTCTCTCCTCGTATGTACCATGTGCCTGAATCTCGATGTCGTCATAACTCAGTACATGAGACTCATCTGGCACATACTTCCTCAATAGGGACACATGAAACACGTTATGCACAGGATGCGCCGACGGCGGCAATGCCAAACGGTATGCTAAAGAACCAACTCTGTTAAGGATCTCGAATGGTCCCACATAGCGAGGGTTGAGCTTCCCAAGCTTGCCGAACCTAAACACGCCCTTGGATGGTGACACCCTGACAAACACCTTGTCACCTACCTCAAACTCGATATTCTTGCGCTTCAAATCAGTATAAGACTTCTGTCGACTCTGAGCTGTAAGCATCCTCTGTCTAATCAAGGCAATATCCGAGGCAGTCCTTTCGACTAACTCTGGTCTAAGCAGAATCTTGTCGGCATTCTCATCCCAACAAATCGGAGATCTGCACTTCTGACCATACAAAGCCTCGAATGGAGCCATCTTGATGGTGGAATGCCAGTTGTTATTGTACGTGAATTCAATCAGACTCAAGCTATTCTCCCAACCGGTCGGACAATCCAACACACAGGCTCTCAACATATCCTCCAGTGTCTGAATGGTCCTCTCAGACTGCCCATCCGTCTGAGGATGAAACGCAGTACTGAACCTCAACTCAGTTCCCATGGACTTAGGGAGTTCCTTCCAGAACCTCGACATAAATCGACCATCACGATCTGATATAATGGTTTTTGGTGTACCGTGAAATCGGACAATATCGTGTAGGAAAACTTCCGATAGCCTCTGGGTTCCCCAAGTTGACTTGATGGCCACAAAATGAGCACTCTTCGTGAGCCGGTCAATGATCACCCATATGGCATCCTTCTGACTCTGAGTCTTCGGCAACCCCGTGACGAAGTCCATCGCAATATCCTCCCACTTTCATTCTGGAACTGGGAGAGGTTGCAATTCACCGCCTGGTCTGCGGTGTTCAATCTTGACCTTCTGACAAGTCAAGCATCTTACCACAAATTCTGCTACATCCCACTTCATGTTGGGCCACCAAAATTTCTTTCTGAGGTCTTTGTACATCTTGCTGGATCCTGGATGTACAGAATAAGCTGATGAATGGACCTCCTTCATTATCAAATGACAAGGCCACCTCCGTCAGGCACACAGATCCGGTCCTAAAACCAAAGTGATCCATCATCTTGAATCACAAATCCCAGAGCTTTCCCATCCACAACTCCACTGCTTAACTTTACTAAGATCAGATCATCAACCTGTTTCTCCCTGATCTGATCGAGTAGCGTAGGCTGAATTTCCAGCATACTCAGGCAACCTCGACGCTGATCGTACAAAACATGATCTCACACAATCCTTGTTGCAGTTTTGTTTGGGCAGTGAGTAATGCTACCACGGTCTCATGCGGCGTCTTCTGGCTTCGCTTCATAGGGCTTCAATTGACGAGATGCGTATGCAATAACTTTTCCTTTCCGCATTAATACACATCCTAACCCATGTTTTGAAGTGTCACTATAGACCACATAACCATCAGTTTGCCGATAAAATTATTAATGTACTCCATGAAATTAATATACCATTTAAAGAATCACAATAAATGTAATTAATTCAGAGTAGATTAATCTTGCAAACTTTACTGATAAAAAGAACTGAAACCATGTTTCATAAGTCTTACAATAACCTTCCTAAAACGGCAAAGACAAAACTATTAGGAGGCTAATGCTCCAATAACAACGAAAAGCAAAACATCGAGAAATGATCACTATGACTCGCTACTGCCCCCTCGAGGTGTCTCGGAAGAGATTCATGTACTCACTAGCCCTCCGATGTCTCTTCGGAGGTGACCTATCTTCTGGTTCCGGAGCCGGTCTTCTCGAGCTACTAGGACCCGAAACACTTGGCCCCTCCCTAGGCACAGGTGGATAGCAAAACCGATCCAAAAACCCTAGGCGAAAATCCGCCACATTCAGCTCATAGTGCAGGTTGATCGGTTGCTTTGCTTGCCTAATGTCCTCCTGAATCTTATGGACATTCTCCAGCATGAGGGAGAGATTGGACTCAACATCGTAAGCCCGCTCCTCCATAGCGTATAGCGAGTCCATCCACCCATTCATGTGCTCAACTAGCACACGGGGCCTAACCCTTGCCTGTTGGGTGGGAAAATCCTCAGAAGCATCCAATGTTCCCCACGGTCTCGCTTGCCTATGAGCTTGCTCCGTCATCTCATCCACATGGTGGCGAGCCTCGGTGGAAGCCATCTCACTCTGACGTAGTACGTGGCATGAAGCATGGCTCATCACCGGCTCTCGAGGTGAGTGGGTAGGATATGGAGGCAAAGCTATTGGTGAATCCAACGGCTCGTACTCCACCCGGTCAGCACCAGACACCCCAAGTGCATCCCAAGCAGTAGGGAACAAAGGTGTGTACCCCGGAAATGGTGGCAACTTCGGGCTAGGAAAAAGGAATTGCATCCCCGGATCCTCCTCATCATCCACAAGCATGTGCTCCAGATCCATCTCCAGCTCAGATTCCACGGGGCCCTCCTCGGGATCCTCCTCGGGGTCTTCCTCGGGATCCTTCTCGGGGTCTTCCACCCTATCTGATATAAGGACCACCGACTCCCCGAGAACGGTCTTTTTCTCCTATTGAGAACTAACTGAATCCCCAACTAGAGCACAACTCGAGAGAATAGGGGACTCGAGCTCGACCTTAAGTGGCGGAGCTACCTCAACTTCCTTCCTTCCCTTGAGATGCGATGCGATAGCACCCATTTCCTGCGAGGTGACGAGGGAGAATTAGATATTTCCAAATATAGAAGCTAACTTTCTATATTTAGACAGGAGAAGAAGACACGACTAGAACGACAGAGGTTTCAAAGTATAAAATCTACTCAAAAGTATAATTTTGTTAAAACTTTGACTCGTCTTTTGAAATAACCCAATCAATTTCTTTACTATGAAAGGAGAACTTTTCACAAAGTTTTGTTTTACATAAAATGAGTTGAAATCTTTAATCATTTAAAAAAACTTTCGACTCTGATACCAAATCTGTAACACCCCCAAAAATAACTTGGAAATATTACCGCCAGTGACCTCAGAATACATATCTGGGGTCACCCAAGGCTTATCGTTTTTATTGCAAATAACTATAACATTGTAAACTTTATTAAATATCATGAAATGACCAAATAATGTTCCACACCTGTAATACCCCTCATTTTAGTAAAGAGTATTTTGGTAATACTATAGTCAGATTATTTTCAGAGAAGTTCAGACATTCTGTAAAATGCTTGATCTCTGTAATAATTTCCTGAGTGGAATAAAATACATTCGACGTATTTTTGGGGCTTAGAATATTTGTTCGGATACAAATATATTTAACCCGGGGTTAAATACCCAAGCCCATACTTTTCCCGGACAAAAAGGCACATAATTGGCCTCCACCACACCCGCGGTCAGACCCACCGCACCCACGGTCAGAAAATGGCCTTCGTCGCACCCGCGGCAGAGCCACCGCACCCCGCGGTGGCATCATTTTTTTCCTGCTCCGCCGGCTTCGATCGTCGCGCCGCCTGAGCTGCTTGTTCCATCCGGTCGGGGGCGAGGCGGTTTGGGGTGTTGCTTGCTTGGCCTATAAAAGGAGAAGACCTGGAGGCTAAGAAAGGCACCCAATCCGAGCTCTCTCTCTCTCTCTCTCTCTCTCTCTCTCTCTCTCTCTCTCTCTCTCTCTCTCTCTCTCTCTCTCTCTCTCTCTCTCTCTCTCTCTTCTCTCTCTCTCTCTCTCTCTCTCTCTCTCTCTCTCTCTCTCTCTCTCTCTCTCTCTCTTTCTTCCTCTTGTTCCATTGACGCCGAAAAGCTCCAGCTCTCGCCGGAAAAGCTTCGTTCTTCGCCGGAGCTTTCGAAGGAGGAGGTGGTGCTCTCAAGGTGGTGCTAAGTGTCCAGAAATTGAAGCCACCACGAATCGAGCCCCAAGGAGTCTCCGCCTGTGAGTTTTCCCTCTCGTCGTGTCGTCGGAGTTCTTCGTTCCCGACAACCGCACCCGCGGCAGAGCCACCGCACCCGCGGTGTGCCTGGGCGCTTGTGGTTGTGGCTTGGGGTTTTGTGGTCTCGATTGGGATTTCCGTTCTTTCGATTTCGTTTGTCTTTCCTTAGATTCGTATATTTTATTATCGAATCTAACTTAGGGTTTCGTTATGGGTCGTTCCGTAGGGATCTGAAATCCGAGTTATGTCCTCGTTCCGGACCCGGAAACACGTTGTCTTTGAGATTCGTCAAGAGTTCGTCTAATCCGAGGCAAGTGGCGGTTCGCTCTTGCTTATCATTCCATATTTCTATTAATTATCAATTGTTTAATTGTTAATTAAATTGGGATGAATTACTGTCTTCATTGGGAACAGATTTTATAAATAATACGATTAAAATGAATATTATAATAGGTTGTATATATTGCTAGAAACAACGCTATTATATCTGTTATTACCGTGATGGTATTGTTGTGGTTTTTATACGAACTTGAAATATAGTTAGCACGAGTATTCGTAGGAACGCTACATACCTTGCGAGGTCTAGCTGTTTCTTTATAACCATGGTGGATAGGATGTCCAATCCCTAACACCTTTCTCTGGTCATGACTATCCCCTATCCGAATATAGGGGAGGTGCGCTTAGCTGGCGTCAAACCTTTCGGGATACACTCCCAAGATATCTCTTGTATCGAGATGATATATTTATATGATAAAAGCTTATAATGTGAATATACGTTTTGGAATTAAATAAGATAAGTGCCGCTATGCACATAATTAATGAACCTTGGGCGAGAAGTACAACGTGGAAACTCGTCTGGGCTTCGATTATAGTAAGTCCACCTTCCTAATCTGAATTCGCATTACGCGGTGAGGTTGGTTGTGGACCCAAATAGTCAAGTCGCTTTTAAACTCTTGTGTGAAATTATAATGTTCCCAAACATTTGTCATGCTTTCCGATAAGACTCAATTCGTTGGAGTCTTCTCTTCATAAGTTTCTATAAGACTCAATCTTTTAGAGTCTTCTTTCGATCATTCTATTTCTAATATTTCTATAGAAGTGTTGAGGTTGACTATCGTCATCGGCTTTCATTCGAGAAGCGATGGGTCTAAACCTAATACGACTACTAAGAACCTTTCTGTTTGACCCTTGCATAGTCTTTCATTAGACTAACCAACCGGTTAATTTCCCTTGCATGGTTGGCTGGTGTCATCCATCTCATACGACACATCAGATAAACTTACGTTCCATGAAGGCTAGAAACGACGAGGAAGGCAGATGGAATTTTAAAGAGTTTTATCAGGTTGAGATCCTAGGCGTGTGATCGCTAGATCAAGACTTTTGTGTCATTTATTTTAAAAAAGACTTCCGCTGTATTAAGACTTCCGCTGTAATATATTTTGGTTGTATTTGGATTATGGATGTAATTCTGAAACTTTGATTTAATCCAATACTATGGCGGTGGAATCTGAGGTCATTGGCGGTGATACCTTTCAAGGATATATTTGGGGGTGTTACAGATTTGGTATCAGAGCCGATTTTTTTTAAAAACGGGTTAGAATTTTATAAACCATTTACTCGTTTTGAACTGAAAATATTTTCGAAGGATTTGAATTTCCAAATAAAATTTTTCGCTTGAAAAAAATTCTGTCGTTCTAGTCGTGCCTTCTCTTTAGTCTAATATAGTAAGTTCGCTTCTATATTTAGAAAGACTAACTCTCTTCTCGTCGCCCGTAGATATGGGTGCATTCTATTCTCTTCAAAGGAACTCGGAAGAAGCAGAGGTGGCTTCGCCATCTCCAATGAGACTTGAGTTCTCGGTTCCCCTGCGATGCTTTGAGGTCGGGGAACCCAGTAGTCCACCTGAGGAGGTGAAGACCGTACTCCCTGAGTCGCTAGTGTTAGTGTCCGATAATACCGAGGTTCCTGTGGCAGAGCCCGAGGAGGAGCCGAGGGAGGACACTGAGGATGAAGGGGAGCCGTCAGAGTACGCAAGAGGGTACTTCGACAACGATTTCATGATCGAGTCTATTCCCGAGGAGGATCCAGAAGAGGATCCTGAGGAAGATCCGGAAGAGGAAGAGGATCCCGAGGAGGACCTCGAGGGTCAGGGCTACGAGTCCAATGGCCTAGAACACTTGCTGGTGGACTGTGAGGACCCATGGGTGTAGTTTGTTCCCCCTAGTCCGGAGTTGCCACCTGAGCGGGAGTATTCACCATTGTCTCCTGCCACTTGGGAGGCGATTAATGATGAAGCGCATCGCCAGGTGGATGAGACGGTTGAACGTGCTCGTTTGAGGGCAAGGCCATGGGAGTCAATGGGTATACCAGTTGTAGTCCCGACTCAACAGACCAGGCCAAGACCCCAATTGCAGGAGGGACGACTGGAGGAGTGGTCGAACGCCCTAAACGACATGGAGGAGAGGACCTTCGAGACTGAGGTCGGTCTCACCCGAATGATTGGGGACGTCCGCAAACTCCAGGAGTACATCCGCCAAGCAAGATTGCTACTTGATCCTTTGTATGAGGTGAATAGGGCAGACTTCCAACCAGGATTTCTGGAGGAGTTTTGCTACCCACCGGGATCTGATGAGATTGGTCAGAGTATTCCCGCGCCTAGGGTAAGGCCGAGGGCACCAGGACCAAGGGATGAGCCGTGTGCTCCAGGGCCGAGTAGGGTGAGAAGTCCATCGTCGGATTCCGATGGTAAACCCCGTTCGAAGAAGCCTTGTATGAGAAGTTTGCCTTACAGGAAACGTTTCAGGGCGCCATGATAAGGGCCAATGTTGACTTTAGTAGTTCCTTTGTAGTATTTCAGTGTTCGTTTTGTTAAGAACTGAAATCTCCGAGCAATTTTGTCTTGTCGCTCGGGAGATCCCTTTTGTAGAAGCTTGTAACTCAGTTTGAAGTTCATCTAAGAAAATTACCAAGTTGATCTATTCTAAGTTTATTTTATGACATTGAGTATATTGAAATGATATTAATGTTATAAAATACTTGGAATTTGATCGGTAAAAAGATGGTGAACACAAGGAATACCATTCGTGCTGGTGCTGGGACAAGCAATGACCCCATACCAAATGTAAGGAGTACTGCGAACCCTGTGGATGAACACGAGACTGCTTATAATAACAATCCAGGGGGCAATGACCAAGCTCCGGTCAACGCTCCAATGGTATTTGATGCCGCAGCAATAGAGGCTATTCGGGGAATTGTAATGCAGGCATTCACCGATATCATGCGACCAATTGCGCCTCAGGCACAAGGCGTGCCAGTTCCTCCAGCGGTTTCTAGATTCAAGGAGTCAGATATCCATGTACCCCAAGAAGATGCAGTCAGGAATAGAGGCGACTATGGCCGAGCACTGAAGGCCATAAGCTCTATGAGGCCTGATAGCTATGATGAGAAAGGAGAGCCAGTCAGGGTGGCACATTGGTTCTCGTACATAGAGCGATTGTTCCGCAATGTTGAGTACACTGAAGCTGAGAAGGTGCACATTGCTTCCCTTCAGTTGAAGAAAGTGGCTAGTGAATGGTGGGAAGGTACCGGTCTAGCTGATCACCCTGGTTTGAACTGGGGCATGTTCAAAGCCAAGATGACTGATCGTTTCTTTTCCCGAGCTATGAGGGAAGATAAGCATAAGGAGTTTCTCTATCCGAAGACGGATGGATTGAAAGTGACTGATCTTGCGGCCAAGTTCAATCACTTGTTGCAGTACGCTGGGCCGGAAGTGTCCAGTGATGAGCAGAAGATCTGGCATTTCCATGAGTGGATGAACCCAGACATTAAGCCACTGATGGTACATCACGGATGCTCTACTTTGGAGCAGTACGTGGACGCTGCTTACAAATTGGAGGTGACTCTGGAGGAGTCAACGAAGAAGCGTAATCGCCAGAGGTCAATGCAGAACCAGCCTCAGGCGAGTGGGTTCAAGCGTCCCGCGCCACCGTCTAATTTTGCCAAGTCTGGCAGAGCAAAAACGGATATGACTCATGGAGGGCCTACGCAGCAGTCGGATCAAGGCAAGAATCCGATCCAGTGCTATAACTGTGGTACACCCGGGCATAAGAGCAATGCGTGTCCGAAGAAGAAGAAGATGTGCTATGGCTGTGGAAAAGAGGGACATGTGCAGACGTTCTGTCCGCAGAGAAGGCAGAAAGGAGCTGAATCATAGCAAGGATCTGTTAGTCAGAACAATCGACCCAGGTTCAGACCAGTAGAGGCTCCTAGTCCTTCGACGCAGACAACTGCACAGAACAATGGGAAAGCCCCAGCTGCCTCTGGAGGTCACGGTCAACGCCTTTACGAGATGTGTGAGGCTGATGGACCCAATGCTCCAATTGCTCAAGGTACTTTATACCTTCATTCTACTTCTGTGTGTATTCTTTTTGATTCAGGTGCTACCCATTCTTTCATCTCGGAAAGTTGTGTCAGTAAGCTAGGCTTAGTATGCAACGAGGTTTGTGAACCTTTCGTTGTAAATCTTCCTAATGATGAACAATTAGTTGGAACCAAGTGTCTGTCAGAATTTTCGATTACCATCCAGGGTAAGAAGTTCGAAGCAGATTTGATCTATATAGCCATGGCTCCATACGACATTATTCTCGGTATGGATTGGCTGACGCGTCATGGGGCGGTAATCGATTTTAGCTCAAGGACTGTGACGGTGTCATCTGGGGGCAGTTTGTATGCAAATTCAAGGGCCGTAATGACGCTGATAACGGCAGGCTCATCAATGCGATGGCTGCGTTTAAGCTACTTCGATAAGGTTGTGTCGGGTACCTGTGCTATCTGGACGAGCCCAAGAAAGATGAGCCATCAGTTCTTGATATTCCGGTCGTTTGTGAGTTTCCAGACGTCTTTCCGGAAGAAATTCCTGGTTTACCCCCGTATCGTGACGTGGAGTTTACCATTGATCTCGAGCTTGGTACCACGCCGATCTCTAAGGCACCGTACCGGATGGCTCCTGCTGAGATGCAAGAGTTGAAGAAGCAACTCAAAGATCTTCTTGAGAAGGGCTATATAAGGCCGAGCGCATCACCTTGGGGCGCTCCGGTTTTGTTCGTCAAGAAGAAAGATGGATCATTCCGACTTTGTATCGACTATCGAGAGTTGAATAAAGTCACGATCAAGAACAAGTATCCGTTGCCGAGGATTGATGATCTGTTGGATCAACTGCAAGGAGCTAAAGTCTTTTCCAAAATCGATCTGAGATCTGGTTATCATCAGCTCAGAATTCTTGAGGAGGATATTCCGAGGACTGCTTTCCGGACGAGATATGGTCACTACGAGTTCGTAGTCATGCCATATGGACTTACCAATGCTCCAGCAGTTTTCATGGATCTAATGCATCGATGTTTTCACCAATACTTGGATAAGCTCGTAGTGGTCTTCATCGATGACATTTTGATCTATTCCCCGAGCGAGAAAGCTCACGAGGAACATCTTCGGATTACTTTGTCAGTCCTTAGACAAAATCAGCTATATGCAAAGTTGTCTAAGTGTGACTTTTGGATCAAGGAAGTGGCTTTCTTAGGCCATGTGATCAATGATAATGAGGTTATGGTTGATCCCCAGAAAATTGAAGCGGTAGCAAATTGGAAGCGGCCTCAAAATGTGAAAAAGGTGCGCAGTTTTCTTGGACTTGCTGGATATTATAGACGGTTCATGGAGGGATTTTCTAAGATCGCTCTACCTATGACCAGTTTACTCCGCAAAGTCCACAAGAAGTTTGTCTAGGATGACAAGTGCAAGGCCGGTTTTCAGAAGTTGAAGCAGTGTCTGACCTCTGCACCAGTGTTAGCACTACCTGAAGGAAATGATGGTTATGTGGTCTATAGTGATACTTTGAAGAGTGGTTTGGGATGTGTGTTGATGCAAAGAGGCAAGGTTATTGCATACGCATCTAGACAATTAAAAACCTATGAAGCAAACTATCCGACGCATGATCTGGAATTAGCAGCCGTTGTTTTTGCGCTGAAGATTTGGAGGCACTATCTTTATGGTGTAAGATGCCAAGTCTTCACCGATCATAAGAGTCTCAAGTACGTGTTTACTCAGAAGGAGCTGAATATGAGACAACGTCGCTGGTTAGAGCTACTCAAAGACTACGACATCGAGTTGTTGTATCATCCGGGCAAGGCTAATGTAGTAGCCGATGCATTGAGCCGGAAGACGCCGTACGAGACTGTATTGGCTCTACTTACTGCTCAGACCAAGCTGAACCAAGAGTTGTGCGAGATTGAAGTCTTGTATGATCAACGTCGAGGATACCTGAGTATGCTTGAAATTCAGGCTACGCTACTTGATCGGATCAGGGAGAAGCAGGTTGATGATGTAGTTATGGTAAAGCTAAGCAGCGAAGTGATGAACGGGAAAGCTCCCGATTTCGTGATTCAGGAAGATGGATCACTCTGGTTTCAGGACCGGATCTGTGTGCCTGACGTTGATGGCCTTCGCCAGTTGGTGATGAAGGAGGCCCATTCGTCAGCCTATTCTGTACATCCAGGCTCTAGCAAGATGTACAAGGACCTCAGGAAGAAATTCTGGTGGTCCAACATGAAGTGGGATGTAGCAAGGTTTGTGGCGAAATGCTTGACTTGTCAGAAGGTCAAGATAGAATACCGTAGACCAGGTGGTGAGTTGCTACCTCTTCCAGTGCCAGAATGGAAATGGGAGGACATTGATATGAATTTTGTTACGGGGCTGCCAAAGACTCAAAGTCAAAAGGATGCTATATGGGTAATCATTGACAGGCTCATGAAGAGTGCTCACTTCGTGGCTATCAAGTCAACATGGGGAACCCAGAAGCTATCAGAAGTGTTCCTACACGAGATTGTCCATTTGCATGGTACTCCAAAGACCATTGTATCGGATCGTGATGACCGATTCATGTCAAGATTCTGGAAAGAACTCCACAAGGCCATGGGAACCAAGTTGAGGTTCAGTACTGCGTTTCATCCTCAGACGGATGGACAGTCTGAGAGGACCATCCAGACCTTGGAAGATATGCTAAGAGCTTGTGTACTCGATCGTCCGACTAGTTGGGAGAACAATCTGAGTCTGATTGAGTTCACGTACAATAACAGTTGGCATGCTACCATCAAGATGGCTCCATTCGAGGCTTTATACGGTCAAAGGTGCAGATCTCTAATTTGTTGGGATGAGAATGCCAACAAGGTTCTGCTCGGACCGAAATTAGTCGAAAGGACTGCCTCGGACATTGCTTTGATAAGACAGAGGATGTTGATAGCTCAGAGTCGACAAAAGTCTTATGCAGATCTAAAGCGCAAGAAAGTCGAGTTTGAGGTTGGCGACAAGGTATTTGTCAGGGTGTCGCCAACCAAGGGTGTGTTTAGATTCGGTAAGCATGGGAAGCTTAACCCTCGCTACGTGGGACCATTTGAGATCCTTGACAGAGTGGGGTCTCTAGCATATCGTTTGGCATTGCCGCCATCGGCGCATCCAGTGCATAACGTGTTCCACGTATCCTTGTTGAGGAAGTACGTGCCAGATGAGTCTCATGTGCTGAGTTATGAAGACATCGAAATTCAGACAAATGGTACCTACGAGGAGATACCTGTGCGTATTCTCGAACGCCGTGAGAAGCAGTTACGGAACAAAGTGGTACCATTGGTACGGATTTTGTGGTCCAAGTCAGGAACTGAAGAGGTTACTTGGGAAACCTATGAGACTGAGGAGGATATGCTTAGATGCTTTCCCGAGCTGTTTTCGGCCTAGTTTTGCGGTCGAAACCTTTTTAAGGGGGTAGTGTTGTAACGCCTCGCTTTTTTTTGGTTTATTCGGCCAAGTTTCGGGGTCGAAACTTCTTTTAAGGGGGATGTGATGTAATACCCCTCATTTTAGTAAAGAGTATTTTGGTAATACTGTAGTCGGATTATTTTCAGAGAAGTTCAGACATTCTGTAAAATGCTTGATCTCTGTAATAATTCCATGAGTGGAATAAAATACATTCGACGTATTTTAGGGGCTTAGAATATTTGTTCGGATACAAATATATTTAACCCGGGGTTAAATACCCAAGCCCATACTTTTCCCGGACAAAAAGGCACAGAATTGGCCTCCAACGCACCCGCGGTCAGACCCACCGCACCCGCGGTCAGAAAATGGCCTTTGCCGCACCCGCGGCAGAGCCACCGCACCCCGTGGTGGCATCATTTTTTCTGCTCTGCCAGCTTCGATCGTCGCGCCGCCTGAGCTGCTTGTTCTATCCGGTCGGGGGCGAGGCGGTTTGGGGTGTTGCTTGCTTGGCCTATAAAAGGAGAAGACCTGGAGGCTAAGAAAGGCACCCAATCCGAGCTCTCTCTCTCTCTCTCTCTCTCTCTCTCTCTCTCTCTCTCTCTCTCTCTCTCTCTCTCTCTCTCTCTCTCTCTCTCTCTCTCTCTCTCTCTTGTTCCATTGACGCCGAAAAGCTCAAGCTCTCGCCGGAAAAGCTTCGTTCTTCGCCGGAGCTTTCGAAGGAGGAGGTGGTGCTCTCAAGGTGGTGCTAAGTGTCCAGAAATTGAAGCCACCACCAATCGAGCCCCAAGGAGTCTCCGCCTGTGAGTTTTCCCTCTCGTCGTGTCGTCGGAGTTCTTCATTCCCGACAACCGCACCCGTGGCAGAGCCACCGCACCCGCGGTGTGCCTGGGCGCTTGTGGTTGTGGCTTGGGGTTTTGTGGTCTCGATTGGGATTTCCGTTCTTTCGATTTCGTTTATCTTTCCTTAGATTCGTATATTTTATTATCGAATCTAACTTAGGGTTTCGTTATGGGTCGTTCCGTAGGGATCTGAAATCCGAGTTATGTCCTCGTTCCGGACCCGGAAACCCGTTGTCTTTGAGATTCGTCAAGAGTTCGTCTAATCCGAGGCAAGTGGCGGTTCGCTCTTGCTTATCATTCCATATTTCTATTAATTATCAATTGTTTAATTGTTAATTAAATTGGGATGAATTACTGTCTTCATTGGAAACAGATTTTATAAATAATACGATTAAAATGAATATTATAATAGGTTGTATATATTGCTAGAAACAACGCTATTATATCTGTTATTACCGTGATGGTATTGTTGTGGTTTTTATGCGAACTTGAAATATAGTTAGCACGAGTATTCGTAGGAACGCTACATACCTTGCGAGGTCTAGATGTTTCTTTATAACCATGGTGGATAGGATGTCCAAGCCCTAACACCTTTCTCTGTTCATGACTATCCCCTATCCGAATATAGGGGAGGTGCGCTTAGCTGGCGTCAAACCTTTCGGGATACGCTCCCAAGATATCTCTTGTATCGAGATGATATATTTATATGATAAAAGCTTATAATGTGAATATACGTTTTGGAATTAAATAAGATAAGTGCCGCTATGCACATAATTAATGAACCTTGGGCGAGAAGTACAACGTGGAAACTCGTCTAGGCTTCGATTAGAGTAAGTCCACCTTCCTAATCTGAATTCGCATTACGCGGTGAGGTTGGTTGTGGACCCAAATAGTCAAGTCGCTTTTAAACTCTTGTGTGAAATTATAATGTTCCCAAACATTTGTCATGCTTTCCGATAAGACTCAATTCGTTGGAGTCTTCTCTTCATAAGTTTCTATAAGACTCAATCTTTTAGAGTCTTCTTTCGATCATTCTGTTTCGTATATTTCTATAGAAGTGTTGAGGTTGACTATCGTCATCGACTTTCATTCGAGAAGCGATGGGTCTAAACCTAATACGACTACTAAGAACCTTTCTGTTTGACCCTTGCATAGTCTTTCATTAGACTAACCAACCGGTTAATTTCCCTTGCATGGTTGGCTGGTGTCATCCGTCTCATACGACACATCAGATAAACTTACGTTCCATGAAGGCTAGAAACGACGAGGAAGGCAGATGGAATTTTAAAGAGTTTTATCAGGTTGAGATCCTAGGCGTGTGATCGCTAGATCAAGACTTTTGTGTCATTTATTTTAAAAAAGACTTCCGATGTATTAAGACTTCTGCTGTAATATATTTTGGTTGTATTTGGATTATGGATGTAATTCCGAAACTTTGATTTAATCCAATACTATGACATTTCGTATTATAAATGTTGTTTTATGATTTGTATAAACTGGTTAAGCCTTGGGTGGTTTCGGATGTAGAATCTGAGGTCACTGGCGGTGATACCTTTCAAGGATATATTTGGGGGGTGTTACAACACCGACGTTGCAAGTTACAAGTGGTAACTGAAACCCAATACAAAAAAACATATATTATAGCGGAAGTCTTTAAAATATATAAAACGCCATAAAGGGTTTTGAACCGTGTAAATCTCACGCCAGGATCCTCAACCTTAAGGAAACACTCAAAATATCAACTGCCTTCAACGTCGGGGATTTGCCTTCTCACAACTGAGGAAATTTACCTGATGTGCCGTATGAGACGGATGACACCAGCCAACCATGCAAAGGAAAAATAACGGTTGGTTAGTCTAATGAAAGACTATGCAAGAGTATGAAGAAAAGGTTCTAAGTAGTCGTATTAAGTTACAACAATCGCTTTTCGAATAATAGCCGATAGACGATGTTAACTTCAATACTTCTACGGAAATACAAGAAAAGGAATGATGCAAGAGAAAGACTCCAACGAAATTGAGTCTTAAGGAAACGTATGTAATTGTTTGGGAACGTTAAGTTTTCACACAAGTTTATAAAAGCGACCTTGATTATTTGGGTCCACGACCAACCTCACTGCGTACTGCGAATCCAGATTGGAAAGAGGACCTACTCTAAGAAGAGTCTGGGCGGGTTCCACGTTGTACTTCTCGCCCGATGGCATATTAGTTATGTGCGTAAAAGCACTTATCTTATTTACTTTCAAAAATGTACATTCACGTTAAGGCTTTTAATTCACATAATCTCGATACGAGAGATATCTTTAGGATGAATCCCAAATATTAGCACTAGCTAAGTGCATGATGCGTCCCTATCTCCGAATGCCAGCACGAGTGTCGTGATGGCAAGGATCTAGACCTTGATATGAGTCGCTCTTGGATTCGAAGGCCGATTGTGGAAACCTTGGCGTTACCCTTGTTGCATTGCACGATTGGCTTCGAATGGGAGGCGGCGTGAACAATAACTTTAGAGGTTTACTGACACGATAGGATCTGGGGATGACGACGAAGGGAACCCGATGACACAGGGTCTGGGTTCGCTGGCGATGACGAGAGGGGACCCGGTGACACAGAGAGTGGGTTCGGTGGCGGCGGCGATGAAGTTGGATCTCGCGTTGGCGATGGTGATGACGATGGCGTCGGCGAGGAGGAACCCGGTGGCACTGGGTGTGGGTTCGATGGATCGAAGGAATGCCATAGCGTCGGCAACGGATGGATTGATGGACTCGATTGGGCCGTAGCGTCGGCAACGGGTTGGATAGACTCGATGGAAGTCGAGTGGGGCCGTAGCATCGGCGGCGGAGGAAGGAGGTGAGAAAAGAGAGTGTTTGGTGACGCCGATCTAAGGTTGGAGGCAAAGGCACTCGACAAAACAACTTAGATTAAAAGATAGCGTAACCTTGTTACAAAGGCCGAGATGGCCTTATATAGGCACGCGGTCTCGGATGGGCCGAGACAAGTGCAATGGGCTAGCCCACTATGCAATAGTGGGCACACGCCGAAAATAGAAATACTAAAAATAGAACTTACTAAATTTTGAAAGTACTAAATGACGAAATTGTTCAAAATGACATAGAAATACATCAAATAAACCTATAAGTCCTAAAGTAGCCCAATGCCAGCACTTGGGCCTTTGCGAGGCTTCGGCGGCGGTGACAGACGCGACGATGAAGGCCCTGGGGCGGCGCGCTCGGGCGTGAGTGTGGCGCTGGCCTGGCTTAGGCTTCTTGAGGTCCCTCTAGTGAAGTGCTTGAGCCAGACATGGGAGTGCCCGGCTGGAAGTCATCGGTGCCTTGAATGGTGGCGAGGAGCCTTAGGGCAGGCGCGACTTCGGGGGCGCCTTGGCTGGCCACTAGGCGCGTGACTAGGGATTGGGTGGCCCTTGCAATGGCCTTGGCATGAGCCCTCGTCACATGCCCAACACTTCTCAATGACATGCCCTCTTCCTCCTCGATGGCACTCATGGTGGGTAGGGTCGCATCATCCTCCCCCACTTGGGGGTGAAGCGTCCCCGCTTCACTGTCATCAAATTCTGGAGCCACGTAGGGGATGAGATCCGTGACGTTGAAAGTGCTATGGACTCCAAAATCTGGGGGTAAGTCGATTTGGTACGCATTGTCGTCAATGGATTTGACAACCCAGAATGGGCCATCTCCACGCGGCGATAGCTTGGTCTTTCAACGACTTGGGAAGCGCTCCCTGCGTAGGTGGACCCACACCATATCTCGAGGTGCAAAGGTGACCTTGCGCCTGCCGTGGTTGTGTTGGGCTTCATACTGCGCCGTCCTCCTTTCCAATTGCTCTCGGGCTCGCCGATGGAGCTCTTGCACTTGTTGGGCACGTGTGGTGGCAGACACATGCTCTCCATCCTTGAGTGGGTGTGACAACATGTCCAAGGGAGTCAATGGATTCCTACCATACACCACCTCGAATGGAGTCAACCTTGTAGCCGAGTGCCTGGACCTATTATAAGCAAACTCAACAAATGGAAGTAAGTCCTCCCAATGCCTGGGATTGGCCTTGATCATGGTTCGGAGGAGGGCTCCTAGGGTCATATTGGTGACCTCAGTTTGGCCATCCGTTTGGGGGTGATAGCTCATGGAAAATAGAAGCTTGGTACCTAGCTTCCCCCAAAGTGTCCTCCAAAAGTGCCCTATAAACTTCGAGTCTCTATCACTCACAATGGTCCTAGGCACACCATGTAGTCTCACCACAAACTCAAAGAATAGCTCGACAATCTCACTTGCACTATGTGTGGTCCTACAAGCAATGAAGTGGGCCATCTTGGAAAACCTATCCACTACCACAAAAATGGAATCTTTGCCTTTTCGAGACTTAGGCAACCCGATAATGAAATCCATGGACAAGTCTTCCCAAGGGCCATGTGGAATGGGTAGGGGTGTGTATAAACCTTGGGGACTCGATCTAGCCTTCCCCCTTTGACAACTCACACAACTCCTATAATATCTCCTAACCTGCGTAGCCATATGGGGCCAAAAGAAGTGCTCTCTCAAGGCAGCTAAGGTCCTAGCAATCCCAAAATGGCCACGACCATCATGTGCCTCTTGGATGAGGAGGTGCCTAATGGAGGAACTAGGGATACACAACCTCCCAGCTTTGTACAAATACCCCTCATCCACAAAGTATGACTAAAACTCACGACTCTCAAGGCATCTCTCATAGATAGGCTTGAAGAAAACATCAATCAAATACAAATCTTTAATCAATGAAAACCCAATCACTTTAGTTTGCAAATGAGTCAAAAGAGTGTACCTACGAGAGAGGGCGTCAGCCACGACGTTCTCCTTGCCCTTCTTGTGCACTACCACAAATGGAAATGTTTCCATGAACTCCACCCACCTAGCATGGCGCCTGTTGAGTGTACTTTGGCCCTTGAGGAAGCTAAGCGCCGAGTGATATGAGTGAATCACAAACTCTCTTGGCCATAGGTAGTGTTGCCAAGTCTTGAGTACCCTAATCAAAGCATATAGTTCCTTATCATAAGTAGGATAGTTCAAGGTCGCACCTGTGAGCTTTTCACTAAAGAAAGCTATTGGCCTCTTCTCCTGGTGAAGGACACCTCCAATGCCCACATTGGATGCATCACACTCTATCTCGAAATGCTTTGTGAAGTCCGGAAGCTGGAGTAGTGGAGCCTGGCACAATGCCTTCTTCAAAGCCTCGAATGCCGCCCCATGATTTGGAAGCCAAACCACAATGGCCCCCTTCTTTGTCAACTCATGGAGAGGCGCAACAATCGAGGAGAAATCCTTCACAAATCTTCTATAGAAGCCGGCCAACCCTAGGAATGATCTCACCATGGTGGGGTTGGTAGGCGTGGGCCACTCCTTGATGGCCTTGATCTTCTCCTCATCTACACGTAGCCCTTCTTTGGACACGACGAAGCCAAGAAAATTGGTCATGTCCGAGACAAAACTGCACTTCCCTAGGTTGGCAAAGAGCTTCTCCCTTCGAAGTGTCTCCAACACCTTGCGTAGGTGCTCAACATGATCCTGTAAGCTACGTGAGTATACAAGTATATCATCAAAATAAACAACTACAAAATGTCCTAAAAAATCCCTCAAAACACGGTTCATCAAACGCATAAATGTACTTGGGTCGTTTGTGAGCCCAAATGGCATAACAAGCCACTCATAAAGACCATTTTTGGTCATGACCGCCGTCTTCCACTCGTCCCCTTCCTTCATCCGAATATGATGGTAGCCACTTCTCAAATCAATCTTCGAGAATAGGGTGACACCATGGAGCTCGTCGAGCATATCATCAAGGCGGGGGATTGGATGGCGATACTTCACCGTGATCTGGTTGATGGCGCGGCAATCCAGACATGGGCTCAAGCTCTCGCAGACGTAGCCTTTGTCGAGCAACTCTTGGACTTGGCGTTGGAGCTCCTTGGTCTCCTCAGGGCCAGCTTTGTAGGCGGCTCTATTGGGCAAAGACTGTAACACCCCCAAATCTTAACCCATTTGGAAAGGTATTACCACTAGTGACCTCGGTTTTCTTCACCAAAGCCACCCAAAGCTTTACCGTTTAAATACAATCCATGAAACACTTATGATACAAAATCATCATAATATTCGATTAAAGCATGAGTCCCGGAATTACATCCCAATTCCGAATAAGACTAAATACAGAGTTAAACAAAATACAACGGAAGTCTTTCTTAAAATATACAAAAAGGGGCTATGATCGCCATGATCACCTACCCAAGGTTCTCAACCTGATTAAAACATTAAAAACATCCAAAAACCACCGTCGTCTTCATAGTCATTCTAGTCTCCTCATATCTGCGCTCTATCTGATGTGCCGAATCGGACGGATGACACCAGCCAACCATGCAGAGAACAATTTTGGTTGGTTAGTCTAATGAAAGACCATGCAAGGGCACAAAGCAGAAGGTTCGAAGTAGTCGTATTAGGTTAGACTCATCGTCCCTCGAATAACAGTCGAGTACGATAGTCAACCACCATACTGCTACTGGAATACAACAAAAGGCATGCACGAGAGAAGATTCTGGAAGACCGAGTCTTCCCAGAAATCAACTCGAAAGAAGACTCCAACGAAATGAGTCTTATAGGAAGATATGACAAAGTCTGGAACATCACAAAATCACAGAATTACAGTATCGCATTCGAGCGACTAAAAGTTAAGACGAGCTTTCCTAGCTGCACTAGCGCCTAGCTGCACTACTCGCCCAAGGTATATTAATTATGTGCGACAATGGCACTTATCTTATGATATTCTCAAACGCATAACACGTTATAAGCTTTTAGATATATGTTTCGTCATGAGGGACATATATTGAAGGGAATCCTTCCCAAGGTTTGTGACACTAGCTAAGTGCACCACCTCTATACTCGTGTATCAGAGGTTGGGTCATGACCATCCATGTGGTATTAGGTGGGGTCTAGCCACCTCTCTACCAAATTATAAAGAAACGACTGGATCCCAACGAATCCAACGTTCCTAACTACTAGTGCTAACTAAACAGTTCAAGCACAACAATAGTCCACAACATCAACCGCCCTCAAGGCTATCAACATAAATATATAATCATAATATCATTGTTTTAACAGATATACAACCTATTATAATATCATATTTTAGTTTTCCAAAACAATTAACAAAACTGTTCCCAAACGAACACAGTATTCATTCCAAATTAATTACTCAATTAAACAACTGATAATTTATGGAAACATGGAATGATGAGCAAGAGCGAACCGCCACTTGCCTTAAGTCCGCAGAAGCTTAACGAAGCTAGGTACGACGATAATTGGTTTCCAGGCTCGAAGCAAGGACATATCTGGCAACACAGATTCCTTCGGATCGACCCATAAAGAAACCCTAAGTTAGATTCGACAACAACGAGTACGAATCTAAAGAATAACGGAAGAAATCGAAAGGAACGAAGCCCGATCGAAAGCCACATAAGCCAAGGCCGAAACAAGCCAAGAGCTTCTGGGCGGCGATCGCCGCCTGCCTTACGGCGGGCGCTGCTACGAACACCGGGAAAAATTACGAGAGGCACAAAACTCACCGACGACGATCGTTTTGGCTCTCCTTTGCCTTGCTTTGGATTCTAAGCTTTCAAGGGGCTCCAAAGCTTCACTTTGCAACTGGAATAACACCAAATGGAGCTCCGTCGATTGATTGTGAATTATCCGGCGAAACTTGGATTTCCGGCGAGATGATTGTGAGGGAGATTGAGCTTCGGATTTGTGCTCAATTCAGCTCCCAAATCCTCCTTTAAATAGCCAAAACTCCAGGGGACAACCAAGGGCATGTGGAGGGCTAAGATCGGAGGTCACCCGATTCGCCGACCATCACGGAGTCCAGCCGGCGAGGCAGGGCTAGGCATGCATCTAGGCGGCGGTCGCTGCCCATTTTGGCCTGCGGCGGTCGCTGCGTTTTGGCCTGCGGCGGTCGCTGCTTTTCGGCGCCACTTGCCAACTTGCCGGAAGAGGATGACGATGTCAGAGCCTGTCAGGCGGCGGTCGCCGCCAAGCCCATTATTCGCCCGTATAAGCTTGGAACAATAAGGTCTTAATCCAGGATACATAAAAATCATACACGAACGAGTATTAAGTCCCAAAATACGTCGACTGTATATTATTTCACTTAGAAAAATATTACAGAGATTAAGAACATTACATAATGTCTTTCTGTCTCCGAAATTAAATCGACGTACACAACAGACATTCAGGTAATTTCCAAAATACCCTTACAGAAATACGGGATATCACATCACCTCCCCCTTAAAAGAAGTTTCGACCCCGAAACTTAGGTCGCAAATAACTCGGGAAAACGTCTGAGCATATCTGCCTCAGTTTCCCATGTTTCCCAAGTAACTTCTTCAGTCCCTGACTTGGACCACATAATTCATACCAACGGTACGATCTTGTTGCGCAATTGCTTTTCACGACGCTCGAGAATGCGCACATGCATCTCTTCGTAGGTACCATTTGCCTGAATCTCGATGTCCTCGTAGCTCAGCACATGAGACTCATCTGGTATGTATTTCCTTAGCAAGGATACGTGGAACACATTATACACTAGGTGTGCCAATGGCGGCAATGCCAAGCGGTACGCTAGAGATCCCACTCTATCAAGAATCTCGAATGATCCCACGTAGCGAGGGTTAAGCTTTCCACGCTTATCAAATCTGAACACACCCTTGGATGGGGATACTTTGACAAATACTTTGTCACCAACCTCGAACTCGACAGTTCTACGCTTCCGATCCGCGTAAGACTTCTGTCGTCTTTGGGCGGCCAACATTCTTTGTCTAATCAAAACAATGTCCGAAGCTGTTCTCTCGACCAACTCTGGTCTGAGCAGAATCTTGTCGGCATTCTCATCCCAACAAATCGGAGGTCTGCATCAGCGACCATACAAAGCTTCGAACGGAGCCATCTTGATAGTAGCATGCCAACTATTATTGTATGTGAACTCAATCAGACTCAGGCTGTCTTTCCAGCTAGTCGGACGATCGAGTACACATGCTCTTAGCATATCCTCCAGGGTCTGGATGGTCCTTTCAGACTGTCCATCTGTTTGAGGATGAAACGCAGTACTGAATCTCAATTCAGTTTCCATGGCCTGTGAAGTTCTTGCCAAAATCTTGACATGAATCGGCCATCTCGATCCGATATAATGGTCTTGAGGATACCATGCAAACGGATAATCTCCTTATGGTAAACTTCTGCTAACTTCTGGGTTTCCCATATGGTCTTGATGGCTATGAAATGAGCACTCTTCGTAAGCCGGTCCACAATTACCCATATAGCATCTTTTTGACTTCGAGTCTTTGGTAGCCCAGTGATGAAGTCCATGGCGATGTCCTCCCATTTCCATTTTGGCACGGGGAGAGGTAACAACTCACCACCTGGTCTGCGGTGTTCGATCTTGACCTTCTGGCAAGTTAAGCATTTTGCCACGAAGTCTGCTACATCCCACTTCATGTTTGGCCACCAAAACTTCTTCCGAAGATCCTTGTACATCTTGCTAGAGCCAGGATGTACAGAATAAGCTGAAGAACGAGCTTCTCTCATTACTAACTGGCGAAGACCTTCTGTGTCAGGCACACATATCCGGTCTTGAAACCAGAGTGATCCATCATCCTGAATCACAAAACTGGGAGCCTTCCCGTCCATTACTTCACTGCTTAACTTCACCAAGATTATGTCATCGACTTGCCTTTCTTTGATTTGATCTAGTAGCGTAGCCTGAATTTCCAACATAGTCAGGTACCCTCTACGTTGATCATACAAGACTTCAGCTTCGCATGACATTTGATTTAGTTTAGCCTGAGCAGTAAGTAGAGCAACTACTGTCTCGTGCGTTGTCTTCCGGCTTAGTGCATCGGCTACCACATTAGCCTTGCCCGGATGATACAACAACTCGATGTCGTAGTCCTTAAGCAACTCTAGCCAGCGGCGTTGTCTCATATTCAAATCCTTTTGAGTAAATATATATTTGAGACTCTTGTGATCCGTAAAGACTTGGCATTTCACCCCATAGAGATAATGCCTCCAAATCTTCAGTGCAAAAACTACCGCTGCTAACTCAAGATCGTGTGTCGGATTGTTTTCTTCATAAGTCTTGAGTTGTCTGGATGCGTAAGCAATCACCTTGCCTCTCTGCATCAATACACAACCCAAACCACATTTTGAAGCATCACTATAGACCATATAATCGCCGTTCCCTTCTGGAAGTGTTAACACTGGTGCCGAGGTCAGACGCCGTTTCAATTCCTGAAAACTGGCCTCACACTTGTCATTCTAGACAAATTTCTTGTGGACTTTGCGGAGCAGACCGGTCATAGGTAGAGCGATCTTCGAAAATCCCTCTATAAACCGTCTATAATATCCGGCAAGTCCAAGAAAACTGCGCACCCCCTTCATGTTCTGAGGCTGCTTCCAATTAGCCACAACTTCAATTTTCTGGGGATCAACCATCACCCCATTCTCATTGATCACATGGCCTAGGAAAGCCACTTCACTCATCCAGAAGTCACACTTAGACAATTTAGCATACAACTCATTTTGTCTAAGGACTGATAAGGCAATCCGCATATGTTCCTCGTGAACCTCTTCATTCGGAGAATAGATCAGAATGTCGTCGATGAAGACCACCACAAACTTATCCAAGTACTGGTGAAAACATCGATTCATCAGATCCATGAAGACTGCTGGAGCATTCATAAGTCCAAAAGGCATTACTACGAACTCGTAGTGACCATATCTGGTCCGGAACGCAGTTCTAGGAATGTCTTCCTTACGAATTCTCAGCTGATGATAACCCGATCTCAGGTCGATCTTGGAGAAAACTTTTGCTCCTTGTAATTGATCCAACAGATCGTCAATCCTTGGCAAAGGATATTTATTCTTGATCGTGACTTTATTCAACTCGCGAAAGTCGATACAAAGTCGAAACGATCCATCTTTCTTCTTGACAAATAAAACCGGAGCACCCCAAGGCGATGCACTCGGCCTTACATAACCCTTGTCGAGAAGATCCTCGAGTTGCTTCTTCAACTCTTTCATCTCTGCAGGAGCCATCCGGTACGGTGATTTAGAAATCGGCGCCGTACCAGGCTCAAGATTAATAGAAAATTCCACATCACGATTTGGGGGTAATCCAGGAATTTCTTTCGGAAAGACATCCGAAAAATCCCTAACCATAGGAATATCAAGAACTGAAGGTTCATCTTTCGCGGGCGGATCTAGGTAGCAAAGGTACCCGACACAACCTTGTCGTAGTAGCTTAAACACAGCCATCACATTGATAAGCCTGTCGTTATCAGCGTCATTCTGACCCTTAAACTTGCACACAAATTGGCCCCCAGATGACACCGTCACCGTCCTTGAACTAAAGTCGATCACCGCCCCATGACGCGTCAGCCAATCCATACCGAGAATAATGTCGTATGGAGCCATGGCTATACAAATCAAATCTGCCTCGAATTTCTTACCCTGAATGGTAATCGGAAATTCAGACAACCGCTTCGTCCCAACCAGACGATCACCATTAGGAAGACTTACAATGAAAGACTCGCAAGCTTCGTCACACACTAATCCTAACTTACTAACACAACTATCCGAAATAAAGGAATGGGTAGCACCCGAATCAAACAGAATGCATACTGAAGTAGAATAAAGGTATAAAGTACCTTGTGCAATTGGAGCGTTAGGTCCATCCGCCTCACGCATCTCGTACATGCATTGACCGTGACCTCCAGAAGCAGCTGGGGCTTTCCCCTTATTCTGAGCAGTTGTTTGCATTGATGGACTAGGAGTCTCAGCTGGCTTGAACCTGGGCCGGTTATTCTGATTAACTGACCCATATTGTGACTCCATTCCCCTCTCCTTTCCCTGCTGACAGAATTTCTGCATATGGCCTCTATGACCACATTCAAAGCATAGCTTCTTCTCCTTTGGGCACACAATGCTCTTGTGCCCCGCAGCACCACAATTATAGCACTGGACTGGATTCTTGCTCTGGCCCGTCTGCTGCGTTGACCCTCCTTGAGTCGTGTTCGTCTTTGCTCGACCAGACTTAGCAAAGTTAGACGGTGGCGCAGGTCGATTGAATCCACTCCCTTGATTCTGCATCGATCTTAGCCGATTGTGTCTTTTGGTTGACTCCTCCAGAGTCACCTCCAATTTGTAGGTTGCATTCACATACTGCTCCAGAGTAGAGCATGTATGGTGCACCATCATTGGCTTGATATCTGGGCTCATCCACTCGTGGAAATACCAGATTTTCTGTGCCTCGCTGGATATCTCAGGTCCAGCATACTGTAACAGGTGATTGAACTTGGTCGCAAGCTCGGTTACCTTTAATCCATCCGTTTTAGGGTACAGAAACTCCTTGTGTTTCTCCTCCCTCATAGCATGAGAGAAGAAACGGTCTGTCATCTTTGTCTTGAACATCTCCCAGTTCAAAACAGGACTTTCAGCTAAGCCGGTACTCTCCCACCACTCGCTAGCCTCTTCCTTCAATTGAAGAAAAACTATATGTACTTTCTCAGCTTCAGTACAATCCACATTGCGGAACAGCCACTCCATGTGGGAAAACCAATGGGTCACCCCGACCGGTTCTCCTTTTCCGTTGTAGCTGTCAGGCCTCATGGAATTAATGGTCTTCAGCGCACGACCATAATTGTCCCGAGTCTTGACTGCATTCTCTTGGAATACACGGTTCACTGGCTCCTCAAATCTGGGAACCGGTGGAGGTATTGGCACACCTTGTGCCTGCGGCACACCTGGTCGCAGTATATCAGTTACTGCCTGCATAATCATTCCTCGAAATGCTTCCATTGCAGCTGCATCCAATACTATTGGAGCGTTGGCCTGACCTTGACCATTGCCCCCAGGATGATTGTTGGAACCTGACCCCTGCTCGTCTTGTCCAACATTTCCTACAGTTGGTCTGGGGTCATTGCTTGTCCCAGCACCAGCTCGAATTGTGTTCCTCGTGTTCACCATCTTTTTACCGATCCAGTTCCAAGTATTTTATACATTAATATTATTCAATATACTTAATGTAGCAAAATCACTCAGAGTAGATCAACTTGGTATTTTTATAGATGAACTTGAACTATTTTACAACTGCACATTAGCCGATCTCCCGAGCGTCACGTCAAAATTGCTCGGAGATTGTAGTATTTCACAAAGTACATGCCGCAATACTAGAATATTTACATAGTACATGCTGAAATACTAAGAAAAGGAAACTACTGCTACAGGCAACGTCGGTTCTTATCACGGTGCTCCGAAACGTTTCCTATACGGTAGACTTCCCATGCAAGGCTTCTTCGGACGGGGTTCTCCATCGGATCCTGACGATGGACTACGCACCCTGCTTGGCCCTGGAACACCTGATTCTGGTGTCCCTGGCCTTATCTCAGTCATGGTAAAGTATGGATCATCCAAGTTTGGCTGTCCTAGCCCAGCCCTTCTCTGAGCACTGACGATCATTTTATCCATCTGGTATTGCTGTTCAGAAGAGATCATCTCGCTTTGACGAAGGATCTCTCGTAGTTCAGATTCCGTCCTCCTTCTCCTTTGAGTAGGGATAGTCTGAGATTCTCTGCCACTTCTTCCAATACCGTACTCGGTATAAAGTATTTCCCAGTCAGCATCAGACATGAGTGCATACTCTGGCACTGGTGGCAACTCTTACACAGGTGGTAACTCTGAACTGGGGTGAATAAATTACATCTCCGGTTCCTAACTATCCACCAGCAAGTGCCTTAAGTCATTGGACTCCTGGTTCTGCTCGTTGAGGTCCATCTCGGTATCCTCCTCGGGATCATCCTCGATGGGGTCCTCTTCCTTGTCGGGGTCTTCCTCTATGGGGTCCTCTTCTTCGTCTTCCTCCTCGCTCCCTTCAGGAATCATTTCTATCTGGTAATCGTCATTGTAGTACCCTCTCGCGTACCTAGACGATTCATCTTCATGCATTGCTTCCTCCCTTGGTGGCTCAACTGGTGCTGCCACATGAACTACAGCATTCCTTGACACTAGGACTACCGACTCAGGAAGCACATGCTTGATCTCCTCATGTGGGCTGCTTGGTTCTCCAACCTCGAAGCACCCCTGGGGTATTGGGAAGTCGAGTCTTCCTGGAGATGGTGAATCCATCACGACATCTACCAAGTCCCTCTTATGAGAAAGACACGCACCCATATCCTACAGGATAACGAGGAAGAAATTAGTCTTTCTAGACATAGAAACAAGCTTACTACATCAGACTATAGATAGAAGACATGACTATGAACGGTGTTCTATTTTCAAATTATGTTCATTTTGAAAATTCAGAGCCCTTTTGAAAATACTTTTCAATTGAAAACGAGTAATTGGTTTTCAAATACCCAACCCGTTCTAAAACTTAGGCTCTGATACCACAACTGTAACACCCCCAAATCTTAACCCATTTGGAAAGGTATTACCGCCAGTGACCTCGGTTTTCCTCACCAAAGCCACCCAAGGCTTTACCGATTAAATACAATCCATGAAACACTTATGATACAAAATCATCATAATATTCGATTAAAGCATGAGTCCCGGAATTACATCCCAATTCGAATAGGACTAAATACAGAGTTAAACAAAATACAGCGGAAGTCTTTCTTAAAATATACAAAAAGGGGTTGTGATCGCCATGATCACCTGCCCAAGGTTCTCAACCTGATTAAAACATTAAAAATATCCAAAAACCACCATCGTCTTCATAGTCATTCTAGTCTCCTCATATCTGCGCTCTATCTGATGTGCCGAATCGGACGGATGACACCATCCAACCATGCATAGAACAATTTTGGTTGGTTAGTCTAATGAAAGACCATGCAAGGGCACAAAGCAGAAGGTTCGAAGTAGTCGTATTAGGTTAGACTCATCGTCCCTCGAATAACAGTCGAGTACGATAGTTAACCACCATACTGCTACTGGAATACAGCAAAAGGCATACACGAGAGAAGATTCTGGAAGACCGAGTCTTCCCAGAAATCAACTCGAAAGAAGACTCCAACGAAATGAGTCTTATAGGAAGATATGACAAAGTCTGGAACATCACAGAATCACAGAATTACAGTATCGCATTCGAGCGACTAAAAGTTAAGACGCGCTTTCCTAGCTGCACTACTCGCCCAAGGTATATTAATTATGTGCGACAACGGCACTTATCTTATGATATTCTCAAACGCATAACACGTTATAAACTTTTAGATATATGTTTCGTCATTAGGGACATATATTGAAGGGAATCCTTCACAAGGTTTGTGACACTAGCTAAGTGCACCACCTCTATACTCGTGTATCAGAGGTTGGGTTATGACCATCCATGTGGTATTAGGTGGGGTCTAGCCACCTCTCTACCAAATTATAAATAAATGACTGGATCCCAATGAATCCAACGTTCCTAACTACTAGTGCTAACTAAACAGTTCAAGCACAACAATAGTCTACAACATCAACATAACCGCCCTCAAGGCTATCAACATAAATATATAATCATAATAGCGTTATTCTAATAGATATACAACCTATTATAATATCATATTTTAGTTTTCCAAAACAATTAACAAAACTGTTCCCAGACGAACACAATATTCATTCCAAATTAATTACTCAATTAAACAACTGATAATTAATGGAAACATGGAATGATGAGCAAGAGCGAACCGCCACTTGCCTTAAGTCCGCATAAGCTTAACGAAGCTAGGTTAGATTCCTTCGGATCGACCCATAAAGAAACCCTAAGTTAGATTCGACAACAACGAGTACGAATCTAAAGAATAACGGAAGAAATCGAAAGGAACGAAGCCCGATCGAAAGCCACAGAAGCCAAGGCCGAAACAAGCCAAGAGCTTCTGGGCCGCGGTCGCCGCCTGCCTTACGGCGGGCGCCGCCTGTTCGTGGCGGCGGTCGCCACCTGCCTTACGGCGGGCGCTGCTACGAACACCGGGAAAAATTACGAGAGGCACAAAACTCACCGACGACGATCCTTTTGGCTCTCCTTTGCCTTGCTTTGGATTCTAAGCTTTCAAGGGCCTGCAAAGCTTCACTTTGCAACTGGAATAACACCAAATGGATCTCCGGCGATTGATTGTGAATTATCCGACGAAACTTGGATTTCCGGCGAGATGATTGTGAGGGAGATTGAGCTTCGGATTTGTGCTTAATCCAGCTCCCAAATCCTCCTTTAAATAGCCAAAACTCCAGGGGACAACCAAGGGCACGTGGAGGGCTAAGATCGGAGGTCACCCGATTCGCCGACCATCACGGAGTCCAGCCGGCGAGGCAGGTCTAGGCCTACATCTAGGCGGCGGTCGCTGCCCATTTTGGCCTACGGCGGTCACTGCGTTTTGGCCTGCGGCGGTCGCTGCTTTTCGGCGCCACTTGCCAGCTTGCCGAAAGAGGATGAAGATGTCAGAGCCTGTCAGGCGGCGGTCGCCGCCTGCCTTACGGCGGTCGCCGCCAAGCCCATTATTCGTCCGTTTAAGCTTGGAACAATAAGGTCTTAATCCAGGATAAGTAATAATCGTACACGAACGAGTATTAAGTCCCTAAATAGGTCGACTGTATATTATTTCACTTAGAAAAATATTACAGAGATTAAGAACATTACAGAATGTCTTTCTTTCTCCGAAATTAAATCGACGTACACAACAGACGTTCAGGTAATTTCCAAAATACCCTTACAGAAATACGGGGTATCACAAAGACGCTCCACGGACCAAGTCAATTTGGTGCTCAATTCCTCTCACAGGCGGCAGCCCCTGGGGAAGCTCCTTGGGCAAGACGTCGGCGAACTCAAGCAACAACTCGGCCACAGGTGGTGGCAAAGGCTTATCCTCGGCGCTCTCAGGACAGGGAGTTGGCACAAGCAAAAAACAGGGCCTCTGACCTCTGAGCGCCTGTGTCATGTCACTGGGCCTCGCTAGAAGAAGCATGTGCTCACAGCGGCCTTGCAAATTGGGCGTGTGAGGCGATCTCACAGGCAAAGTTGGAGTCAGAGAGGCACTGGGCTCGGAATGCTAGGCACTAGGGTTGTAGTGACCAGTTCTCGAGTCAGAATCTGTGTTGCCTGGCCAGGCCTCACTGGGCCTTGGTTTTCCCTTCTTCGCGGCAGTTTGCGTGACACTGGGAGCCTGCAGGGAGGCACTAGGCTGGCTAGGGGTGGCACTCAACTTCTTGGTTCCAGTACCCGAGCCAAACTGAGTGTGGCCAGGATTGGGGTCAAGGCGCTTTGGTGGGCCTTGTGGAGACGCCTTGGACACGGCCTCGGCGGCTTCAATGGCATTTTGCCTATCTCTCTCGACCTGGTCCTGCAATATCTCATGGGGAGACATAGGTAAGAGAGTCACGCGCTTCCCGTGGTAGGTAAACACATAGGTGTTTAGATACCCATCGTGAAACACGCGACGGTCGAATTGCCATGGACGCCCAAGCAAGAGATGGATGGTGTCCATTGCAATCACATCACACAAGATAGAATCATGATATTGACCAATGGAAAAGGGTATAAGACACTGCCGTGAGATAGTGTTACCTGAAGTAGATGATATCCATTGTAAGCCGTATGGTTGTGGATGTGGGGTGGTCTCTAAGTTGAAGTGCTTCACCACCTTATCATTGATGATGTTGCAACAACTTCCACCGTCGATGATGACACTAAGGGAGGCCATCTTGAACAAGCACCTAGTGTGGAAGAGGTTCTCTCTTTGGTCCATAAGACTTGCCTCCTTCACCGTGAGGATTCGACGCGTCACTAGGCTCAAGGGTGTGCCCGCATGCAGCGCCGTGGGCTCACAAGCATAGCCCTCCTCATGGTCGTCCTCAAAGCCCTCTTCAATGGCTTCCAAGGTGTACTCCTCTTCCTCCTCCACATACTCGTAGCCAGCAGCAGCGTTGGAGAAGAGCACCTTCTTTGCATTTGGACAATCACGCTTGTAATGGCCTCTCCCTCCACATTTGAAGCACTCCAAGTCGCGCACGCGTTCGGTGCCTGCTGGGTCTTGTCTGGGCGCGGGTGCATGGCTGGAGCTCGAGCTCGTCGGCGCGGCCTTGGCGTTTCGGCCTTGGCTTGGCGTCGAGTGACCTGTGGCTTGGGAACGCACATTAGTAGAAGGAACTTGATTAGAGTTAGAGTCATACCTTCTTTGGCCATAAGGCGTGAATGGAGCTTGACGCTTACGCACTAGTTGATTATGGAGTTGCATTGTCGTGTGCGTGAGCGTGTTTAGGTCCTTGATTGGAAGTATCTCCAATTGGTCTCGAATGTTGGTGTTGAGACCACTCAAAAACTTCATCCTCAAGGTGGAAGGAGCCACGCTTATGGACGCTTTGTAGTACATATCTTCAAGTTGCGAGAAGAACTCAAGGGGTGTCTTCGAACCTTGTCTCGCCATGGCAATGTCAAGGCGCATTTGGTTCTTGTAATCCTGGGGCACGTACTTGAGTGTCATCACGTACTTGAGTTGGTGCCATTCAGTGAGGGGCACCAAATTTCTTCTAATCCGATCGTCCACGAAGCGATGCCACCAAACCCTAGCGGCGCCACAGAAGTGAATGGTGGCGGCGGCCACGTGCTCCACTTTTGGAATTTGGCAATAGAGCAAAGTATACTCCATGGCCTGCAACCATTCAAGAAAAACTGCAGGGTTGTATTCACCATAAAAGAAATCAATTTTTACCTTGACCTCATGGCGATTTAGCCTTGGTGCGGTGGCGGCTTGGGGCACTTGTTGCAAGCGCGGCGCTGGGATGCCCAATGGGGCGTATTGGTGGCCTTGGGCCTGTGGAACCTGAGCATGCCCCAGTGGGTGCATTCTGGCGCCACCGTTGCCGCGACCGTCGCCAAACAGGGCCTGTGGCTCCATTCCCTGGGCGCGTCGGTGGCGCTGGTGTCCTTGGTGAGGCGCGACACGGCGAACATCATAAGGCATGTCATGCCTCCTCTCCATGTCATCGCGCTTGCCGTAGCCAGCCTGGGCCATGTTGGCGCCTTGGGTGATCCTTGGTGGAGGGATCCAATCGGCGGGGCGGTCTTACAACTCCATGGGATCGCCTAGTGGGGGGTGAAAATTCCCGGGGTTGATCATCCCCGAGTCCTCCATCTCTTCATCATCAAACTCCTCGAACTCGTCTTGGTGGAGAGGAGTGTGGGAGAAGTATCCATCCGAGCCATAGCGAGGGGTTTTCGCACTTTGGTGGCCCAGGTGGTCCTCCACGTTGAATGGAATTGGGGTGGGGGCAGTGGGCCTCTAAGCGCCTCCATGACCTCTGTTTCGCCGAGCTAGCCGACATTGGTGACTTGTTTCGCGCCCGGATGCATGGACGCGGGTGTCGCGAGGCACTATGGAGGGCTGGCGGCGTTGTCTCACCCTTGCGGCCTCATACCTGTCATCAAACATGTATGGCTCAGAAATCATACCTTGGGAGTCGTAGGCCTCATCGTCGTCAGTGTCTGAGCCCAGTGGTTGGACAGTGGGCACGTAACGCGCCCGTGGTGACACATGGCCTTGTCGACTCTCGATCACGGACTGGATCCGGTTGAGTCGGGGCTGTTGTTGTGAAGTCGAGGGCATGTGTCCCTTGTCTTGACGCATCGTGCTTGGGCCGGCCACGGTGGGGCGAGGCAAGCCCGCTGCGTCTGTCTAGGCTAAGGGTTGCGGCACGAACCTCTCACTTTGAAGTTGAGCCACGAGTCGTCGAAGCTCATGGATCTCCCTTTGCTCAGCCGAGAGATCCAAAATGGGGTCTTGTTGGGGAGCGTTGTCGAGTGGGACAACCTCATGTTGGACGATGTCTTGGGTTTGGGGATTGTTGTTGCCATCTCCTTGGCCACTACCACCGGTGGGTGCCTGATAAGGCGTTGTCGTGACACCTAAACAAAATAATCCTAACAAACCTAAACAAGTAGTCTGGGCAAGTAAGAGTCGAATCCACAGGGAGGAAGTGATCTTTCTAAGTGTTTATAAGCATGCAAAGTAACAAGGGGGTTTTTGGTTAATCAAATACAGAGTAACAAAGATGCAAGCTTTAGAAGGAAAATAAATATGATGGGTGGAAATATTCCACTAGACAAATATCCACACTGCAAAAGAAACAGGTTGATCACTGATAACTATTTTTCCAAGTTCTTTTCACAATTTTATAGTTGTTCCCACCCTGATCTTAAGTACTATCGATTCTCACAGTTGTCGAGAGACTTATTACTACGTCAATGGGAAACTACCTCCGATTCTCACAGTTGTCGGTGTACTTTACCACTAACACAGCAATAGCAGTGCACACAAGGATATAGGATACATGCAAATAGAAGGTGCTTCCTTACTACTTAACATGCAAATGATTCTCACTCACGATTGCACGCTCGGAACCCCTATACGTAACAATCGTGTATGCTACTAGATATGCACTCGGAACCCCTATATGCAAATCCTAGCAATTGATAGATGTCGAAAAACCTAGTTAGCTACGCTAGAAGAATCAACATAAACCAATAGACAATATGCTCAAGAGAATTAAACCAACTTTATAAGATATAGAACAAGGAATAGAAATCTCACAACCAATCCATTGCAATGCTTCAATCGTCTAGCGAAATAAAGGTGTTTAGCTCTCCATAGGTTGAAAACCCTGGAGGTAGAATGAAAAACGAACTTCTAAAACTAAATTGTAGATTGTGTCAACTAGGTTAACTAAAGGGTTTTTAACCTAATTCTAAAAGGTGTAAAATAAAATAATAAAATAACAATAATAAAATAAATACCAAAAATAACAAACGCAATTTTGGGGAAATTATTCCCGTAATCTCGCAATTCTCGGCAAGCTTTTCATCCCAGCATCAGCTCGGCCCAACAAAGCATCAGCGGCCCAACTTCACAATTCCAAATTCTCCAAAGTAGTTGCTGCGCTAGCTGACGGATGGTGACATCGTCACCTGCATTTCTCCAGCTTTCCGCTTCAATTTCGTGCTTTCAATTCTCCGCTTTCCTTCACGCGTGAAGAATTCTTCGTGGGCCTTTCTTCCTGGGCCTAATTCATGGGCCAAACTTCTTTTAATTCCAGCAATCACCACGCGGGCTTGTATTAATTTAAGCTTGGTTTGCCTCGCGTGATGGCCGCGGGGCGCCAGCTCCCACCGCGGGGCGGCACTTCTCACCGCGGGGCGGTGACTTTCTCTGAGACCCACCGCCGGGTCGCGGTGACTCTGGCGCGGGGCGGTGAAACTCGCCCACTCCTTTCTTCAACTCTTCTTCTTCTCTTCCGCTCTTCCATACTACTAAGTGTTGGTAGCCTTCTTCAATTAGTCTTCAAGCGGAATCTCATCCATCCTTCAGTAAGCTGTAAATCCCTGGATATCTTCAATTCTCTCCACATCTTCTGGATTACAGACTTAACCTCAAATCTAGTCATAAACTCATCTAAATAATGCTAATAATTGCCAATTAAGGTGCATGAAATGACACCTATCAGTGCCGTGAGGCTACCTATCACAATATGTGCAGTCATCGGAGTAAAAACGAACAAAGACAACAAAACCAAAGAGCAAGAAAGCACTTAGCAAGTAACCAATGTTCACGTAGGAAGGCTAAAGCTTATGGCCGTGAGGGCGGCTAAGGCAAGCACAAAATTAGTGTGATATGCAAGCACAAAACCAAGCGAAATCAAATGATTAAGTTGTAACCTCTTATGCAAACAACACAAGCACACAAACCAAACCTTGAAGCGTGAACCTAGACGGTGGAGGGGTGAAGAAGATGAGCCTAGCCGAGTGGGGAAGAAGGTTGCCTTAATTTTTTTTTTTTTTTGAATTGTCGAGTCTTTTTTTTTTTGTAAATTCGACTTTGACTTTTTTTTTTGAATTTGAAATTCAAATCCGAGATCTTGTTTTGACTTTGGATTGATTCGGATAAGATGTAACAAACAAAGTAAAATCGGCTAAGTAACTAATAGCAAGAAATCACGAGATTTGCATGATAGGAGAGAGAAAAATATGCAGATTTGTTATGGTCAACAACTTCCAGATTTGGCAAGATATGATTAGCACAATTTATGCAATTAATTACACAAATTAAGCATGCAATTTTGGATAATTAAATGCAAACAAATCACACCAATCTCAGATAGGATCAAGCAATTAATTCGGCAAGAGATTCTCTTGGAACACCGAATGGACAAGCATGTGTTTGAAGAAAATTCCGAGTAACAATGGCGGAAGCAAGGATGATGGGGAAGAAAAAAATTTCATGAACAAATGAAAACTTGACAAGCGACTTACAAGATCAAAGGCTCTGATGCCAGTTGATGCGTCCCTATCTCCGAATGCCGGCACGAGTGTCATGATGGCAAGGATCTAGACCTTGATATGAGTCGCTCTTGGATTCGAAGGCCGGTTGTGGAAACCTTGGCGTTAGCCTTGTTGCATTGCACGATTGGCTTCGAATGGGAGGCAGCGTGAACAATAACTTTAGAGGTTTACTGACACGATAGGATCTGGGGACGACGGCGAAGGAAACCCGATGACACAGGGTCTGGGTTCGCTGGCGACGGCGAGAGGGGACCTTTGTGACACAGAGAGTGGGTTCGGTGGTGGCGGCGACGGTGACGAAGTTGGATCTCGCGTTGGCGATGGTGATGACGATGGTGTCGGCGAGGAGGAACCCGGTGGCACTGGGTGTGGGTTCGATGGATCGAAGGAATGCCGTAGCATCGGCAGCGGATGGATTGATGGACTCGATTGGGCTCGAGTGGGCCGTAGCGTCGACAGCGAGTTGGATAGACTCGATGGAAGTCGAGTGGGGCCGTAGCGTCGGCGGCAGAGGAAGGAGGTGAGAAAAGAGAGTGTTTGGTGACGCCGATCTAAGGTTGGAGGCAAAGGCACTCGACAAAACAACTTAGATTAAAAGATAGTGTAACCTTGTTACAAAGTCCGAGATGGCCTTATATAGGCACGCGGTCTCGGATGGGCCGAGACAAGTGCAATGGGCTAGCCCACTATGCAATAGTGGGCACACGCCGAAAATAGAAATACTAAAAATAGAACTTACTAAATTTAGAAAGTACTAAATGAGGAAATTGTTCAAAATGACATAGAAATACATCAAATAAACCTCTAAGTCCTAAAGTAGCCCAATGCCAGCACTTGGGCGTTTGCGAGGCTTCGGCGGTGGCGACAGACGCGACGACGAAGGCCCTGGGGCGGCGCGCTCGGGCGCGAGTGTGGCGCTGGCCTGGCTTAGGCTTCTAGAGGTCCCTCTAGTGAAGTGCTCGAGCCAGACATGGGAGTGCCCGACTGAAAGTCATCGGTGCCTTGAATGGTGGCGAGGAGCCTTAGGGCAGGCGCGGCTTCGGGTGCACCGTGGCTGGCCACTAGGCGCGTGACTAGGGATTGGGTGGCCCTTGCAATGGCCTTGGCACGAGCCCTCGTCACAGGCCCATCACTTCTCAATGACATGCCCTCTTCCTCCTCAGTGGCACTCATGGTGGGTAAGGTCGCATCAGTGCACCTACCACTTATATCCGAATAAGGGTACAGTCATGACCATGAGTATTAGGGCAAAAACCTCCTAATACTTGTTATAAAGAAACGACTAGACCTCGCAAGGTACATAGCATTCCTACGAATACTCGTGCTAACTAAGATGTAAGTCCACATATAAATCCACACCAAAATCCATTTATCACTATACGGTAATATCATATAGAATTATATATAATAGCGTTGTTTCTAGCAATATATACAACCTATTATAAATTCATATTTTTAACACAACATTTTATCGTTTAAGTTCCCAAACACAAATCAACAACTTTATTCCAACTTAATTAAACAATTAAGTAATTGATAATTAAGAAAAGTATGGAATAAATCAACAAGAGCGAACCGCCACTTGCCTTAGTCTGGACGAACGAAAAGTTGGGTCCAAAATCCGGGAACTTGAACTTGTGCACGACTGCCTACTAAAATTCCCGTTGGAATTTATCATCATTCAGTAGGGTCGGATTCCAATCCGTATAATCAGCCAGAGAGACGAGCATAATCCAACACCGACGACGCATACGAGACGAGTTTTAAAACAAAACCCTAATTAGTTACGGGTACAAAGGAATGAAAAGACGAAGAAAAAGGCAGTGCCGCGATCACGGTTTGCATAGTCGCGATCGCGGCTTTGCTGGGCAAAACCGCACTCGCGGTAGATGGGCCGCGATCGTGGTTCCATGCCTAGCCAAGATCGCGGGCCTCTGCCCAACCACGATCGCGGTATTTATGCCGTGGTCACGGGATCCATTGTCGAACAACAAGCTAAACGAACGCAATAGAGCCATACCGAGGGAAGACAAGGCTCGGATCTTGCTTCTTGGACAAGCGCCCACCATCACCACTCCTGGCTTCGCTTTGATAGACCTCCGACAACGATCGACGATGACAAAACTCCGACGACAACACCAGCAATCGAGCTATTACGAGAGGAAGAGATGAAGGACGTGAAGAACACCCTCGGATCCGGCCTTATTTATAGGGCAAGGATGGAGCTCTTCCACTAAATGAGAGGAAGAACAACCGCTTGGCCTCCCTAAAACGGCCGCTCGGAGAAGAAACGTCGGAACCTAGATCGTCGGCGTCTCAGTAAAGACGAGGAAGAAGATGAAGCAATGGTGCCGCGATCGCGGTTTCATAACCGCGATCACGGTTTGGCCTTTGGGCAAAACCGCACCCGCGGTTTCATAACCGCGGTCGCGGGCAATGCCGCGCCTGCGGCTCCCGGGCCTTGATCACGGGTCTTGCTTAATTCCGATTTTAGCAACCCTCCAATAATTAGAACCCATATATTTCATTAAATGTGTATCCATACATTCATATGGTTCTTACAGGGTTACAAAACATGCCTAACACGTCTTGTTTACAAAACGAAAGTTGGGTCTTTTAGGGGTTATTACAATACCACCCCCTTAAAAAAAAGTTTTGACCCCGAAACTAGGCCGAAAACAGCTCGGGAAAATGACCCTGCATTTCAGACTCAGTCTCCCAAGTCACCTCTTCAGATCCTAACTTGGACCAGAGGATTCTTACTAACGGTACCACCTTGTTCCTCAGGTGCTTCTCACGGCGTTCTAGAATATGCACATGTCTCTCCTCGTATGTACCATTTTTCTGAATCTCGATGTCGTCATAACTCAGCACATGAGACTCATTTGGCACATACTTCCTCAACAGGGACACATGAAACACGTTATGCACAGGATGCGCCGACGGCGGCAATGCCAAACGGTATGCTAAAGATCCTACTCTGTCAAGGATCTCGAATGGTCCCATGTAGCAAGGGTTGAGCTTCCCACGCTTGTCGAACCTAAACATGCTTTTGGATGGCGATACCCTGACAAACACTTTGTCACCTAACTCAAACTCGACATTCTTGCGCTTCAAATCAGCATAAGACTTCTGTCGAATCTGAGCTGTAAGCATCCTCTGTCTGATCAAGGCAATATCTGAGGCAGTCCTTTCGACTAACTCTGGTCCGAGCAGAATCTTGTCGGCATTCTCATCCCAACAAATCGGAGATCTACACTTCTGACCATACAAAGCCTCGAATGGAGCCATCTTGATGGTGGAATTTCAGCTGTTATTGTACGTGAATTCAATCAGACTCAAGCTGTTCTCCCAACTGGTCGGACGATCCAGCACACAGGCTCTCAACATATCCTCCAGTGTCTAATTGGTCCTCTCAGACTGCCCATCCGTCTGAGGATAAAACGCAGTACTGAACTTCAACTCAGTTCCCATGGCCTTGTGGAGTTCCTTCCAGAGACTTGACATAAATCGGCCATCACGATCCGATACAATATTTTTTGGCATACCGTGCAATCGGACAATCTCGTGTAGGAAAACTTCCGATAGCCTCTGGGTTCCCCAAGTTGACTTGATGGCCACGAAATGAGCACTCTTCGTGAGCCGGTCAATGATCACCCATATGGCATCCTTCTGACTTTGAGTCTTCGGCAACCCCGTGACGAAGTCCATCGCAATATCCTCCCACTTCCATTCTGGCACTGGGAGAGGTTGCAATTCACCGCCTGGTCTGCGGTGTTCAGTCTTGACCTTCTGACAAGTCAAGCATCTTGCCACAAATTCTGCTACATCCCACTTCATGTTGGGCCACTAGAATTTCTTTCTCAGGTCCTTGTACATCTTGTTGGATCCTGGATGCACAGAATAAGCTGATGAATGGGCCTCCTTTATTATCAAATAACGAAGGCCACCCCCGTCAGGCACACAGATCCGGTCTTGAAACCAAAGTGATTCATCATCTTGAATCACAAATCCTAGAGCTTTCCCATCCACAACTCCACGACTTAACTTTACTAAGATCAGATCATCAACCTGTTTCTCCCTGATCTGATTGAGTAGCGTAGCTTGAATTTCCAGCATACTCAGGCAACCTCGACGCTGATCGTATAAAACATCGATTTTACACAATCCTTGTTGCAGTTTTGTTTAGGCAGTGAGTAATGCTACCACGGTCTCATGCGGCATCTTTCGGCTCAAAGCATCGGCTACCACGTTAGCTTTGCCCGGATGATATAGCAACTCGATATCGTAATCCTTGAGTAGCTCTAACCAGCGACGCTGCCTCATATTCAACTCCTTCTGAGTGAACACATACTTCAGACTCTTGTGGTCGGTAAAGATCTGGCATCTAACACCATAGAGATAGTGCCTCCAAATCTTTAGTGCAAAAACCACATCCGTTAACTCCAAATCATGTGTTGGATAGTTCACTTCATAGGGTTTCAATTGACGAGATGCGTATGCAATAACTTTTCCTTTCCGCATTAATACACATCCTAACCCATGTTTTGAAGCGTCACTATAGACCACATAACCATCAGTTTGTCGATCAAATTATTAATGTACTCCATGAAATTAATATACCATTTAAAGAAGCACAATAAATGTAATTAATTCAGAGTAGATTAATCTTGCAAACTTTACTGATAAAAAAACTGAAACCATGTTTCATAAGTCTTACAATAACCTTCCTAAAATGACGAAGACAAAACTGTTAGGAGGCTAATGCTCCAATAACAACGAAAAGCAAAACAGTGAGAAATTATCACTAAGGGTCCTAGCCGGACAAGAACTTCCTGAGGCCAAGAACTTCCCGAGGCCAGATGACCAGGTGGGTACAATCACAGGCAAGCACATCCCCAAGGGTCCTAGCCGGCATGAAGGAAGAAGAATTGCGAACACCCCTCTCCCGTTGGGAAGACCTATCATGAGTGTCTCAAATCCCCTTCGTGAGCAACATATGCGTGTGTTCAGTGAGGCGGACCTCACGGAGACAGCTGCCCCCAACTCTGATCCTCTGGTGCTGCATGTGCAGATTGGAACAAAGATAGTGAAGAGGGTATTGGTTGATACATGAAGCTCCACGGACATCCTGTATTGGGATGTGTTCCAAAAGATGGGTTTAGACCCAACACGTCTCCTGCCCACTGATTGCACTCTCGTCGGCCTCGCGGGAGAGAAAGTCAAAGCTATAAGAGTCATCACGTTGGACCTTATTCTCGGAGATGAAGGTGGCCTGCGAAGATTAGGGGGGATCGAGTTCAAGTGTTGTAGTCCTCATCCGCGTACAATGCTATTTTGGGGAGGACCTCATTATGTAAGTTCCAAGCCGTTGTATCTATATTTCACTTTGCTCTAAAATCTCCTACACAGGGGGGAGTTAGAGTTGCCAAAGGTCAGTTTGCAGAGAGACATACGTGCTACCTCGTTGCCCTGAGCGAGAAGAAAGTCCATGTCTTAACGACGGAAGCCGAAGGCCCCAACTCCCATGTTTTGCCCCCCGGGAGGAAGAAGCGGAGCTTGAGGTAAGAAACCGGCTGGAGGCTACCATCTCCGAGCAAGAGAGAAGCAGTATATCTCCCTTCCCACAGGAAGAAAAGAAGTTGTCACTAGTACACAAAAGGGGATTAACCGCACTATTTTTGGAGCGGATTTAGAAAATCGAGGTAAAGAAAATATACGAACCACTGTTATATATAAAAACACAGTTATATATAAAAACCAAGCTAATGCCTTACTCCGCGCCGCCTCCGCAAGGAGTTTTTTCAAGTGTATCAGCACCGTCAATGTCATTTGCGCCATATTTCGCCTTGGATGCAGGTCATGGACCATGCTGACTCTCCAATGGACCCTTGGTAAGCCAACAAGTGGCATATGGCCAACACATGGCCGATACATCGATCGCGCGACAACGCGCCCCAACCTTCACGCCCATGTCGCCATCGACGCATCCTATGATGTAGCCCTGAAAAACCATGATGCAAGAGGCCCTTATACAACCATATGTGCTACCTCGATGTGAGGAGGCCATGCCCCACAGTTATTGCTATGTGCCCCCTGCATCGGATCATGAGGGTTCGGTCGCGTCGTGCCCACGCCGACACCACCACGTCATCAAGGTTAGTATCCCTTCATTTTCAGGTACATCTGACCCAGATGCATAATTTGAGTGGGCATTACTTGGTTTGAAGATGTCCAAGCCCATGAATTTGATTGCTTCTTAGTTCGCTCAACCCTGATTCTCTCTTTTTTTGGTTGTTTTGCTATTATCATCTGTGATTTTGTGTACAACCTTTAAAAGAAACCTTATCTGTTGACCCTAAAAGGGCTACTAATACGAGATCGAACTCCATGAATTTGGCTGTCTGCCAGCAGGACATTGAACTTGGGTTCTTGCTTTGGTTTAATCATCCTGATATGGTGCATACCTTTTTGAATGATGGGCACACCACCAACATTAATACCTTGATAACTATGAACTTGTTGGAATTTTGTTTTCAGTTTGGTCGACCCTAGATCTCTGCTTGGCTGACAAGCCTCTTCTATGTAATCCTGATCTTGAATTATGATTAGACTATATCTATGAATTTGGTGATTTTGATATATAATCCTAGTTATCATTTCAATACTTATGTTTATGCTGATCATCACGTTTATTACATGAATAATTACTTCATGACCTACTACTTATATACTTCTAGCTTGAACACTAGTTGGTCATTTATTTGTGGTGAGCTAACTTACTGTTGTCACATGGTGAGCCACTACTTGAACTCTTTCTTCTAACAGTGAATGATCTCAATGATTACCAGGCTCTTGGATGCATCCAAGTCAACTATCTGAATCAAAATGACAAAAAGAAGAGGATTGTATACCAATCGCATCATCTTCCTCAAAACCATTGGTCCATGACCTACCATGAACAATTGAATTTTTTTGAACAAATATATTACATGGGTGAGTGCTTCCCCATTTACCCTTGTAATGCTTATTTTCCATATATTGCAGGATTACTTGCTTTTGTACAAACAGAAGAGCAAATATGAATCCCTTTATTCCCTTTGTCTTATATACTCATTGTACAAATGATAAAATCGATATATGAAACAATCTGACCAAATAAAAATTAATAGGTTTCTGTCTGACTTACCAAGGTCGACAACTTATTTGAAAAAAGCACTTGAAATGCTTTATGAACAATTACCCAGAGATGAACAATTATATTTGTGTACATGGAATTACATATCCGGAATATCCCGAACAAAAACAGATCAAACAGTGAATGATATTATCCACCTTTGTTTTTGGCATCTTATTAATTTTGATTATGCCAATTATATAATCCTTTATAAATTTCCCTCAAACCCCACGATGACAAAACACCTCTGGAGGATTACCTCCACGAAAAATTTATCCGTGAACTATGTTGGGAACCTTTCTTCTATTGGTATAATGGAAAATGGTATTATGAGATCTAATATCAGTTTTTACCAGGTTTTGATCTGGACCTCTTCTTATGAACCGAATTCAAACTTAATTTGTGACAACTTTTATTATACAAGAAGGTAACAAAATCTTTTGATGCTATGTATATCATGTTATGCATATCAGTACAATGAACCAAGGAACAAGACCACTAAATGTCTTAGACAAATGGTTACGAAATCAATTAGTTTTTTATGAAGATCACAACCTGGGATTGTAGGGAAATTGGGAGAAAAACTCTTTGGATGGATATTGAATCCTGAACGTATTCAACTATTAACCTTATTTGAAATAAGAACAAACAAAGAACCAAACGAAAAAATATGGAAAAATACAGGTTTTGACCAATTTCACTTTATCCCGGCTATCGGATTTTCAGGAGGTATTTGCGTCATGTGGAAGACGTATCAACTGACAAACAAAATATTAGAAATAGACAGTATCAATCCAAGATTTGTTTGTATTAAGTATACAAATCTCTGTACAAATAATAAAATCATGCTGATCCTAGCTTACGCGCCCCCGTATGAATATGGAAAACATGAATTTTGGGAAGGTATTATGTTATTTGTCAAAAACAGTGCATATTCATGTATTATCATGGGAGATCTGAACGAAATTCAAGATCCAAGTGAAAAACTGGGTGGAACAATCCCACCAATCACAAAGTTTGCTAGATTAAGACATTTTAAAAATGAATGTGAATTATTGGATATACCGATACAAGGAAATACTTTTACATGGAGGAAAAACAAAACAGAAATTGATAATATTTATGAAAAATTATATAGGAACTGGTTCATCACCAGATTCTACAATGGTATCCTGATATTTTTACCAAAAATCATGCTTTTACGAGTTCATATCATTGTCCAATATCTATTGAACTATTATCTTCGACAACTGTAAAAAATCAACCCTTCAAATTTGAAAAATATTTGGATGACCAGAAAGGATTTCAAAAACATAGTTAAGCAAGCTTGGTGGACAAATTACCATGGATCCAGGTTGTATGACCTGGTATCTAAAACAAAATTACTTCAAAAAACAAGCAAAAATATGGAATAAAAGTACTTTCGGAAATGTTTTTACCCAACTTAAAAACATTGAAAAACAACTTTCTGATATCCAAACCGAGATTTGTAACAACTCTAATAATACCCTTATCCAGAAACAAAATAGACTCATAGGAAATAAAGAACAACTCCTAAATTTCCATAAGACATATTGGAACCAGAGAGCTAAAGTCAAACATATCAAATCTAATGACACAAATGCTGGCTATTTCCATAAAATAACTAGTGGAAGAAGAAATAGGAAAATTATATAGGAAATAAAAACCCAAGAAGGTACAAGCATAATTGGGGAAGAAAACATTAGAAATAAAATCAAAAATGATTTCTTTAAAAGATTTAAAAGTGAAGAAACGAGTAGTCATATTCTTCGGGATAACCTTGAACTAATTCAATCTGAAGTATCAACTGAAGACAATGAGGAATTAACAAAGAATGTATCCAACGAAGAGATCAAAAAGTTTGTTTTCGATATTGGCTTGGATAAATCTCCTGGTCCCGATGGCATGATAACAAAATTCTATCAAAAATACTGGGATATTGTAGGCCCTTCTATTATCCAAGCAATAAAAAGTTTCTTTCTATCAAGCAAATTACTCAAACAAGTAAATCATACATTTATATCCTTAATACCAAAATATGATAATCCTATCTCAACAAACCACTACAGACCTATAAGTCTGTGTTTCACAATTTATAAAATAGTATAAAAAATCCTAACAAATAGGCTAAAAAAGACTATGGAAAAATTAATCCACCCTTTGCAGGGTGCATTTGTTGCTAACTGAGCTATTCAATATAATATATTAATAGCTCATGAAATATTTCATTCCGTTAAATCGATTTTTTTTTTCTTTTCATGATAAATTGAATGGAACTTCATCATTAAAATTATGGAAAATTTTGGTTTTCATGATAAATTCATCTCTTGGATTAAATAATGCATTACTACATTATCCTTCTCAATATTAGTTAACAATGGACCTACGAAAATATTCAAACCAACAAGAGGACTTCGACAGGGCGATCTTCTCTCACCTTTTCTTTTTATACTCGGATCTGAAATCCTACATAGAAAATTATAGAAAGCATCTGATAGACCAAGAAACCGGATTGGGTTTCAACTAGCAAAAAATGGAACTCGAATCCCTTTCTTGGCTTTCGCATATGACCTTATGATCTTCTCAAAAGCGAAACAAGAAAACTGCACAGAAATAAAGGATATTGTTGATGAGTATTGCAAAATTTCTGGACAGAAAGTAAACTATCATAAATCGACATTTCAAGTAACAAAAAAAGTACCAAACACACAAAAATTGAATATCCAAGGCATCCTTACCATCACAAACATGATATCGCTGGAAAAATATATAGGTTGTCCCATCATTAATGGTATGGTTAATATGAATACCTTTGATGACCTCTTAGTTAGCACTCAACAACAATTAACCAAATGGAAAGCGAATTCATTATCACAAGCAGGAAGAACGACACTAATAAAAGCGAACCTTGCATCTAGATCAAATTTTTTGATGCAAAGTTTCATGTTACCAACACAAACCCACAATGAATTGGATAAGATCAACAAATCATTTTTATGGAATAAAGATCCATTATACAAATCACTAATAGGATGAGCAAAAATATGCAAACCAACACAACAAGGAAGTCTCGGTTTGAGAAAATTCAAAGATATGAATAAAGCCCTACAATTTAAACTTCTATTGAAAATATTGGTTGAACCCAATAACTGTTGGGTGACAATTATAACTGAAAAATATCTCAAAACACAACATATCCTTCATTGTGTGAAGTAAGGCAACTACTACTGGCAAATGGTCAAATATGATTGAAATTTTGGATGAATTAAGAAAGGACTTATTTGACAAGTGAGAAATATAAGAACAATCAAATTCTGGACTGATAAATGGATATTAAATTTTCCATTGTGTGACATAATTAACATGAAACCAATTCTGAACAAAGAAGCAACAGTTGCAGATTTTATCCAACAAAACATGACCTGGAATAAGGTTATGATTGAACAAGTTTTATCACTTGACTTAAGTAAAAAAATCATGTCTATACCCATACCATTTTGACAACATACATGACATAATGTACTGGAAGCCAGTAAAAGTGGATGGTTTTCCACTAATCTGCTATCGATATGATCATCACAAAATACACAGCATAGACTCGTCTTGGATTTGAAAATTGGACACATATCCAAAGGTCAATAAATTTCTTTGGAAAATTATAAAAAATGGACTTCCTACAAAAGCAAGATTAGCTGAAAAAGGAGTTGTGCTCCCGCAAGGGTGTGTGTGCTGTAAGCCTGTAATGCACAAACTAAAGACTCGAACCACCTTTTATTTGAGTGTAGCCATACTATGAAAATAATTGAAAATATTAACAACCAAACACATAGAATTCTCAGATCATTAACTATATGGAATAAAAAAACCAAAGAAATAATAGAAGAAATTCGCAATAAAACCGATTAAGTGTAATTTGTAGAGTTAGCGGTCGCTTGGTGGAGAATTTGGTTATATAGAAACCAACAACGTTTTAGAAGAACGAACACTGACAATGACACTATTAAGGATGTACCACTCTACATAAAAAATCAAATCAATTATTGGGAAAAAAACAAAGAACTGGAATTCAGATCCCCTTGTTGAAATTAAACAAAAAATGGTGGATAAAAACAAATGTAGACAACCAAAGAAGAAATGAAAAAAATCGTCGGATGACATCATACAAATTAATACGGATGGATCAACCATGACTAATGGCGACTCCAGTTTTGAATATATCTTTCGAAACAATAATGGTAAACCTGTATATATGTTTGGGGACAAATGTGGAGTGTCAATCCCCCTGAGAACAGAAATCCTAGCGGTTAAAAATGCTTTGGTTAAAGCCTATGAACTAGGACTAAACACCATTGAACTAGAATGTGATAACCTTACTATTGTAAACGTTCTGAAAAAAGATCTGATACTATCTTTGGGATATTGAAAATTTAATTTCTGATATCATTTATCTTCTATAACTTTTTTTCACATTGCAGATCTGTCATGTCTTTCAGGAGTCAAACGTTGTTACTGACTACATTGCGAAGATGAACCATCGAAGTCCCTTGAAAGACATTTAAACCAATCTAGAACTTTTAGTTCTCATCCGCAAGTATATATTACAGATTGAAAAACCGACTCTTTTGTAATTTCCGGTCTAATTTTTATCTTATAAAAAAAGTTAAACTCACGAGAGAGGCATCACTAACCTGTCAGACTTCGACAGAATCCATCTCAAACCTCGCGGGTCATCATGGCCGACGACGGCGTAATACCACCGCACGTCAGAGCTCTCTCGTCATCGCAACACCTGCAATTCACCGTACGTCTTCCACCTCTTCTTATCGATGGATCTTGAAATTTGATAGCTAATTACTCAATACTCTCAGGTTAATTTCATCATCTCGTACGGATGTTTGTGTCATTTTCAATTGCGTTATTGATAATGGGAGTCTTGAACTCGTATATTGAACTGAATTAGTGAGTGTAAGTTTGTATGTCTCTGCTCAAATTAGGGTTGAAATTTTTTCATCCTGCAGAAGCTTGTTTTGTCTTAAGATCATATGGCATTTGTGTTTGATAGTGAGAAATTTGGTAAATCACCGGATGTATGATTCACGAGGAGGGTTTTTTCTTAATTGATTCAGATTCACAAGGAGGTTTGCTTTGCTGATGAATTGAATGTCTGTATTTTTTTAGTAGCAAATGAAGTCTTCTGGATAGTTCTTGGATAAATTTGCATCTTTAATGTCTCAGCCTAAAGACTAAGCTATCAATTTTGGGTAACTTTTGAATAAAGTATCTATTGCATTTTTCTGCAAACACTGCAGGAGAAAAAAGAAATTGATATTTTCATCCCAAAAGCTTCCAAGGATCGGATCATGTGAAAAACAAGTAGATAAACTGGAAACTTATCTCAAACATGCATATCAAATGCAAGTTGGAGCCTTCTACCATCCTTTGACTATCTATGATTTCCGATGAATCCTCAAAGTAGGACGACCAAGGATTTGTGTGTTGCTTTGCTAGCAGTTTACACACAAGATCGAATTTGTTTGCTAGAACTCCAACGAGTTTACACCTAGGAGCATAGTATTAGATGGGAGCAAATTTATGAATACTTGGGAGAAAATTACTGAGAGCACAAACCTCCTTATCTCTCAATTTGTTCCTTCTGTTCATATGGCCTAACTGCTGATGGCTGCAAGGGAAGAATCCGAATCTAACACTAATAGGCCACAAATCCATGCCTATGGCTTTCAAATATAATTAATGTGATTGCCATCTAAATTTAGGGAAAAAGGTTATAATTTCACTAGAAATACTTTTAATAACGTTAGTTGGACTCCGAACTTTGCACGTATTCAAATTCCAAGGAATGATTAATGAAGGCTTACACGTCCTAGTATTATTTGCATTCCCTATTCTTATAGCTTGAATCATTTTACCCACCTGCTATCTTATGGTACAGGTTATAACCTACAAACTTCTAGTCCTCATTTGTTTGGTCATTTAAACCCAGTTATGAGATATAAGGTATGATTTTTTTTTGTTTATTTTAGGCTGATGAAGGTACCCCAAACAGTGAGGATCTACTCATGGATGAAGATGACAGCTATGAATGTCATGACCATGATAGCTGTGATCAGCAGATCCTTGAGTTTGAAGGCAATGAACTTGGAAATGACAGGCATCGGAGGTTTGAAACTGAGGGCAATGACCATGAGAATTTGGGCCATCAGCTGTTAGAAATACAGTGCAGTGACCGTGAAAATTGCACTCAAAAGTTGCTTGAGATGGAAAATGAGGACCATGAGGATGGGAATGAGTTGGTGCTGGAGTTCAAGGGCAACAATCATGCAAATTGCAGCATTTGTGTGCTTGAAAGTGAAGATACTGAACAGGTCCACGGTGACAATCAAACACATATAATAAGTGTTGATGATCAATCTACCATGTTTCAAGACAAATATTATCCCCCACCAGTCAGGGGCATGGAGTTTGAGTCATATGATGATGCTTACAATTATTATAATTCCTACGCTAAGAAATTAGGATTTGCAATCCGGGTCAAGTCTTCATGGACAAAGCGTAAGAGTAACGAAAAGCGTGGTGCAGTTCTCTGCTGCAACTGCGAGGGCTTCAAAATAGCTAAAGAATCAACAAGCCGGAGGAAGGAAACTAGAACTGGATGTCTGGCAATGATAAGGTTGAGATTGGCAGAATCTAATATATGGAGGGTGGATGAGGTTAAACTTGACCACAATCACTCATTTGATCCTGAAAGGGCGCTAAATTCCAAGTCACACAAGAAAACAGAAGCTGAGGCCAAAAGAAACTCGAAGCCTTTGCTTGATGTAGAAGTGAGAACAATAAAGCTCTACTGCACATCTGCCCGTGATCTGGTCGGTTGCACTAGTGGCACTGACATCCAGTCAAAGCGCTTGAAGCTTCAAGAAGGGGATATACAAGCAATTCATGATTACTTTTGTCAGGTTCAGCTAGGAAACCCTAACTTCATGTACTTGATGGATTTGAATGATGAAGGCCAACTGAAGAATGTTTTTTGGATCGATTCCAGGTCAAGGGCTGCGTATAGTTACTTTGGTGATGTGGTTGCAATTGACACAACATACCTGTCAAACAAGTATGATATTCCGCTTGTGGTATTTGTTGGAATAAATCACCATGTAAAGTCCTTTTTGTTCGGTTGCAGCTTGCTTGTGGATGAAACTGTTGAAACCTACGTATGGGTTCTTAGAGCATGGCTCACATGTATGTTGGGTCGACCTCCTCAAACTGTCATCACAGATCAGGGTAAAGCTATTCAAATTGCAATCTCAGAGGTATTTCCTAGGGCTCATCATCGGCTTGCTTTGCCACTAGTGCTGCAGAGCATAGTCCAGAACTTGGGTCCTGTAAAGGAATCCGAAGGGTTCCAACTGATATTCGATAGAACAGTGTATGGCTCCCTAAGAGTAGATGAATTTGAAAATTCTTGGGGATGTATGATACAACGTTTTGGAATCGAGGATCTTGAGTGGCTTCAGAATCTGTATGAAGATCGAGAAAGGTGGGCCCCTGTTTACTTAAAGGACACTTTTCTTGCTGGGTTGTTCATGTCTCCAGCTGAACCTGTGATCCCATTCTTCAACGATTGTGTTCATGAGCGAACCTCTGTCAGAGAATTCTTCAGCATTTATGAAGTAGCTGTGCAGAAAATATACCAAATAGAAGCAGCAGCTGATTACGAGTCATCTTCAGAATCAAGCTCATCCATGGGGCACCCATATCAGCTACAACTTTCTAAACTTTACACCCAAGAGATATTCTGTAAGTTTCTAGCTGAAGTGGAGATGATGTCTTCTTGCGTGAACATCTCTCAGGTCCATGCTAGTGGGCCAGTCACCACCTACATGATCAAAGAACGAGAGATTGGACCGTCAGGGGAATTCAATAACTTGGAAGTCATGTATGATAAAGCGACTTCAGAGGTACGCTGCATTTGTGGTTGCTTCTACGTCAATGGCTACCTGTGTCGCCATGCCTTGTGCGTCCTAAAATGCAACCGGGTTGAAGAGATTCCATCACATTACATTCTCCCTCGGTGGAGAAAAGATTGTAAGCGCTCATACGCGCTAGATACTGGATCAAACGTTGTGGATGTTACCAACCCGATGCAGTGGTACGAGCACTTGTACAAAAGAGCGATTCAGCTTGTTGAACAAGGGATGTTGTCACAGGATCATTATACGGTGGCATGGCAAGCCTTCAAGGAGGCTCTAAATAAGGTGCGCTTGGCGAAAGGCGAGAAGCATGTATAAATATTAAATAGTCTATTCTGTAAAGCATTTATTACTTTTTGTCTTCCTTCATTTCTTTCAAATTGTGTACATTTTCGGAAGTTAGATTCAAGTAGGAGTAGCCTAGATCATAATATGGGTTTCGACGGTATGAATCCAAGAGATGTATTGTATCCTTCTACTCGTGGTTTATTTTCTTGAGGGGTTATTGCGACAAATATCATCACATTGGCATATATAATTGGGAATTCATCGTTTGAGAATGATTTGACATGAGAAATGAGAATGTCTAATGACTCTAATAGCTTTTGAATGAGGAAAAAAACAAGGGTTAGGATTAGGTCATTCACATCTTTGATTTTTTAACCAGGTTTTTCACACTATTTATCCACTTTCTTTCTTTGTACATCGTCTAAAAAATTCATCTTACTTTTTTTTCACATTCCCAGTTTTTTAACTCAAATTTTTTAACTTATCTTTATTTACCCATCATATATTTATAAAGTGGTTCTCGTGAGAACCAAAGGTAATTTGAAGGCGATGACATTTTGATAATATTTGACAACTTTTTAAAAAGGCTCATTTACTATAAAAGTCCATCAGCTCAAGCTCAACTTCTTTGTTTCATTTAAATGGTCATGTGTCAAGCACATGATTCATTTAAATGAGTTGACCGGGTCTCCGGCATTGGCTGGGTAAAATTTATTTATTTATTACTTTTTTCGAACACTTTTTTTTTTTTACTTTTTAAATTTTCATGCCATTATTTTGCCAATAAATTTGTGCATTTGGCGAACATCATTATATACATTTAGTTATTACGTGAATGTTCATTTGGCCATAACGTGAATGTGCATTTTTTTCTAACATTAATGTACATTTGGCGAACAAATTAATGTGCATTTGGTTATAACGTGAATGTGCATTTGGTTAAAACGTGAATGTGCATTTGGTGAACACCATTATGTGCATTTGGTCACCTCCGTGCGACGCCATGTCACGTTTTTTTTTTCCGAACAAGTTTTTTTTCGAGCTATTTTTTCACAATCAATTTGTGCATTTACGGACATCATTGTGTGCATTTGGTTATAACGTGAATGTGCATTTGGTTATAAAGTGAATGTGCATTTGGCTATAACGTGAATGTGGATTTGGCACTAAGGTGATGTGCATTTTGTCATAACGTGATGTGCATTTGATTAGAACACAATGTACCATATGGATTTGTAGGATGTGCATTTGATTATAAGGTACTGTGCATTTGGTGATAACGTGATGTGCATTTTGTTGTAACATATTGACGTATTGTGCATTTGGTTATAACACCATGTGTATTTTGACTTTGTAGAATGTGTAGTTGATTATACTGTAATGTTCATTGGTGATAATGTGAAGTGGATTTGTATACTAGACATGCATTTTAACTACATGTGCATTTGCTTATAACCTGAAGTGAATTTGAAGAAAATTAGGCCCACAAAATTATATAAAAAATTGTTAAAAAATAAAAAAGAACTAGATGCGCATTTGATATACAAATTGCACATCTAGTTATATACAAATGCACATCCTACAAACAAAAACTAGAGGTGCATTTGATATTCAAATTCACATCGTAAAAAAGACATATATGGATTTTACAAATGCGCATCCTACAAAAAAAGTAGATGTGTATTTGATATACTAATGCACATCTAGTTAGATACAAATGCACATCCTAAATAAAACTATATGTGTATTTGATACACAAATGCACATATAGTTATATACAAGTGCACATCTTGTTACATACAAACGCACATCTTATAAAAACTCCACCCTGAAAAAAAGCGTTCGAAAGAAGATATCTGGAAAAAAAACAAACATGATGATGTCATCATTGACACGTAGCACACCTGTCAGCGCGAGAACGGTCCTCACCGTCCTCGCGCGCGGGGGGGGGGGGGGGGGGGTTCTCACCCGAACCCCGCCCATATATGTATATACAATAATTATAACATAAATATACATACGTCATAAATTTCATAAAGTAAGATATTAAAATGTATAATATTTATTCTAAAATTTATGAATATAGTAATATAATTATGTATTTACATAGTTTTTTACATAAACTATGTAAAATTATATAATAATATGTTTAACGTTTTTAACATGAATTAATATAACGCATATAATAACAAACTTGACTTCATTTATAATTGAAACATACAAATTAGACATGTCAACTGGGTCGGGCGGGTCGGGTTGGGTCAAATCAGATTCGGGTCGATCGGGTCCGTTAAAATTTTTGGGCCGGGCGGGTCAGGTTTGGGTTGACCTAGCGGGTCGAAGGTGCCCAATTTTTTATGATTAATATTATGATTTTCAAAATTAATAAAAAATTATATCAAAAAAAATTAATATTATATAATTATTTAATAAAATATTTAATATAAATGAAATACAATATTCGAAATAACGGGGTCCCTCGAGCTCAGATTCACTATTCGGGTCGGGTCCTTCGGGTTTGGGTTCGGGTCCTTCTTGACCCAGTGACTTTCGGGTCAGGTCTCGACCCAAAAATGTCATGTCGGGTCGGGTTTTCGGGTCGGGTCGGGTCGGATTTTGGCAGGTCTAATACAAATACATAAAAGCAAGTACACATGAAATCACAATGAAACATGCAAATAAAAGAAAATGAGTACATAATAAACCATGCATAAAATTACTAATTTCTAACATAACCATGGCCAAACTTTTGCTATAAGAGGTCAACCAAGTGATCTTTTAATTGTTGGTGTGTTCATATTTCAAAGATGCGCTTGAGTGCTAAAGGCGGAACTGAGGAGGGGGCAGGGGGTCTAGTGTCCTCCTTTTATTCCAGATTTTTTTTTCGCTCATTACATTAATTTTTGTAGGGAAATTCTAGTGGGTATTCTTGAGTTTAGGTGTATTCCGGTCCAAGTTCATAATCGTGTTTCTCGTCCTCAAATTAGTATGATATGTATCCTAAAACAACCAAATTCATACCTAAACCATCTCGATTTGCATTTTCGATCTTTTGAATTCAAATCGAGATGGATCGAGTAAAGGTTTGCTTGAATGAGTTTGTTTATATATCAAACTTAATTTTATTTGATTAACTTGTTTATTGAACTTGTGTTTAATTGAATTATTCCGAGTATGAATATGGACAAATTTGTTGTGCGGAGTAAGAGATTGTCAGTTTCAAGTGTTGAGTCACCAACTATTCCTAATGAATCTGAAAATGTTGATGGAGATCAAAGTGAGAATGTATATGATATGGATATTAAAATTATTTATAGCTACTTTTATTTAATATTAATGATAATATAATATTATTGTGTGCCCCCTCTTTCGAAATTCTCTGGCTCCTCCATTGTCGAGTGGATATCTATTCCGCCATGAAAGTTGAACGATTAGTGGAGTACGTGGTGTCACTAGCCCTTGATTGTTCAAATTGAAACACATCGTGATAAAAAATTGTATGTATTTTGTTCACCCTCCACTATCATATTGTGAAATATGCATGCTCTCATTATCTTTCCAATGAAACCAATGTCCCAAGCAAGTGTTGAGTTCTTGACCAAGGCAAATCGAGCTTGCAAAACTCCAAAAGTTCGTTCAACATCTTGATGTGATTCTGGACCACATCAAGACTCATGCCAACATCAAGATTCCAACCAAGGCCAAGCCACCGCGACAAGCGTCGCTCAAGCTAGGGTTTCTCATAACCCCCGCATCATCCACTTCAAAATTGAGCCAAGCTGGTGCCAACCTTCATTATAGGCTAAATGAGGATCACATGTCAATTTTCAGATCAATTGGAGGATAAATGCTCGGAGAAGACACGAGGGGTGCCATGCCACTATGCATCCGCCAAGCCATCTTCTAAGGCATCAAGAACCCTCCTAACAAACCATGAATAATTCAGTCTTTGAGCACACCAAGGGTCATCCTGGCATTCAAGTACGTGGCTCACCAAATTTGGGGCCATTTGGAGCACAATTGCTCAAGCATGTGCGAGGAAGGTCACGGCTATGCGAGCAAGCAAATAGAGCCACCGTTATCACATGGTTTGAGGCCCAATTACCATCACAAGTGGGAGTTCATTGGACTCATATGGACTAAGGGATCATATAGGTCAAGTTTGGCTTGAAAGGCACGAGTGAATTAGAAGATGACTCGTGGAGGCATCTTTCGACGCGCACGCCGAGGCCGAAGGCTAGGAGGCCGATCATGAGGAGTGAGCACGAGGGGCTTGTTCGTGTTATTGGGCTTGTACTATGGTCCATCTTGGGAGGCCCATTTAGTTGTTATTTTTTCTATAAAAGCCAAACCAAATTTCATGTGCAAGGTTTCGCAAATTGAGATCAAATTTAAGTGTTTTCGTATTGTTTTTTCGTTTCAATCTAAATTTCAGTTTTTTTTGCATTTTCAATTATGATGTTGCAGCCAGAACAAGATCTTTTGTTTGCTTCCTTTGGCGGATCTATCCAAAGCTTGCAATAAAGTTTGAACTCAAAGCGACAACGGTGGACATATATACTTCGGCGCCTCGTGTTCAACCTCTTCGAGACTTGGTGAAGATATCCAAGCCTTGAAGAGTCCTTCAAACTCCTACTGTGGATTCACTTTGAGTGTTGATTTCCTATCCAATCCCATCATCAACTTTCTTGAAGATCCATACAAGTTCCTCACGCAAATCCACCATTTCCACTGCAAGGTTTCGATTTTAAGCAGGATCTATTTCTCCTTCAAACAAGACCGACACTTCTTTAAGACACATGCATGCAAAGGTCCTAGGAAGCTCATCAAGTGGTATCAGAACCACGTCTTGAAGTAAGTCTAGTTTGAGTCACGTTTTAGCTTCTATTTGTTGAAATTGCGTACTCAAAACATGGAAAAAAAAATCTACCATCTTCATGGTTATGAAGAAGAAGAAGCAAAGAAGAAAAATCCGGACTTGGCGCCAAAGGGAAAAGAAGCCAAGCGATCTCTTTAAAAAAAGTACTCAAAGGAGAACATTCAGACTCAACCAAAGAGGAAAATAAGTTGAGTACCCTTTGAAGAAAAGTTAAAATTCAAACTCCACGACATTTAAAAAGAAGTGGATCAAACTCTTCAAAAAAAATTAGAAGGCCGATAGGCTGTCTCTCCTTTTCTCCCTCTCTTGTATTTCTTGAATTGTGAATTCTTGTGCATGTGACTTGTTTGATTGTGGATTGGTCGCGTTTTTTGGAATCCTTGAAATCTGAAGCACCACTTGCCAAAAGACCTAGCCAACCTTAGTGTCACTCACTTCCTTGGTTTGAGCATTGCTTGATCCACATTTGGAAGTTAAACTACCTCATTCAAGGACTTATTTATTGCACTTGGTTTTGGTATCTTTTGTTGCGATTTCCTTGTGATTTTTTCTAACTTGCCGAGAGCTTGAAAGAGGCTTGTCTGTTCTTTTTTTTTTACTATGCCTTCTCAAGAAAACATGGAGAAAGGCAACTACATTTTTTATCCCGAAGAGGTCCCATCCCTATGCATGGCCGGCATGAAAGCTTTGCTTGATGAGTTGCTCAAATCCTCTGTGCGCAACCAAGTAACCGTTGAGCGCAACCATGCAACCATATTGGGTCACCAAGACGCCATGGTGAGGCGTATGAAGGATCAACTTGAGGCCACCCAATCCACTCGGAGTAGTTCATGGTCCCGAGGTGGAAGTTCGTGCTACGCCCTTGGAAGTGATTCGGGTTGCCGCTCGTACCACCTGCCCACCTCAACGCCCGAGGAGGTTCATCAAATGGATCGAGGGCCTTTGCTAGACAAGGCATTCTCATGCCTTCATCCTATCCCATGTGTTCCCAAGGCACCACCCAAGCAGTCACGGTTCCCACGCTAATGCCTTACTCCGCGCCGCCGCCACAAGGAGTTCTTTCAAGTGTATCAGCACCGTCGATGTCATTGGCGCCATATTCCGCCTTGGATGCAGGTCATGGACCATGTTGGCTCTCCAATGGACCCTTGGTAAGCCAACAAGTGGCATATGGCCAACACATGGCCGATACATCGATCGCGCGACAACGCGCCCCAACCTTCACGCCCATGTCGCCATCGACGCATCCTATGATGAGCCCCATAAAACCATGATGCAAGAGGCCCTTATACAGCCATATGTGCTGCCTCGATGTGAGGAGGCCATGCCCCACAGTTATTTCTATGTGCCCCCTGCATCGGATCATTAGGGTTCGGTCGCGTCGTGCCCACGCCGACACCACCACGTCATCAAGGTTAATATCCCTTCATTTTCAGGTACATATGACACAGATGCATATTTTGAGTGGGAGTTGAAGACGCAACAAGTCGCTAACTAATTTGGTTGTGGAGAAGAAAAATGTGTCAACCTCGTCACGATCCATTTCTCAGAGTTTGCCCTATTATGGTGGAATGACGAGAAGGAGTCAAGGGAGTTCAATCTTGATCCTCCGGCCCATAGACACGTGGGATGAGCCAAAGAATACCATGAAGAGATGCTTCGTGCCATCAAACTCTATGCAACAAATGCACGTGAAGCTCGAGCCCTTGCGTCAAGAAAGCCGATCTCTGGAAGATTACTACAAAGAACTTTATCAACTCATTGTGCGCATGAGACTTAAGTTTCCTAACATGTATGCATTGTCAATGTTTATATACAGACTAAACTTTGAAAATATTGTGTAGGTTGACTAGCAAAGATATGAGCACATTCATGATGCCTTGCATTACGCTACCCAAGTGCATGATTCACTTCACAAGCGTCGATGTGAATCTGGAGGAGGATCTAAGAGGTAGAAATCCAACCCATCTAAGGTCAACTAGCAATCCAAGGGACAAGAGGTCAAGCCCTTATATTGAAAAAAAAGCACCGGTCGTCGGGCCCAACGAAGTTAATGCACGCACAAGGGACATTAGGTGTTACAACTGCATGGGGCGAGGCCACAAGGTTAAAGATTAACCAACCAAGAAGCATGTTTTGATGACTGCTAATGGCGAATATGAGTCAGCTAAGGAAGAAGACCATAAGGATGATGATGGCGATTTGGCCGAAGTGGCTCAAATGGAGGAAGTCGCTGCCTACGCCGTCCAAGGAAAGTGTTTTGTAATCTCTAAGAATATCGACTCCATTGAAGAGCCTTTGGAGGAACTTCCTATACAAGCCAACCCTCCGAGAGCTACCAACTCACGAGAACCTTCCTCTTGGGGTCAACGCTTCCACATCTTTTATCACATGTGTAAGATCAAGGGATATGCTACTCTTTTCCTTGTTTTAGTTGATAGTGGGAGTGACCGCCATATGATTTCTTAATTTGTGGTTCAATGGCTTGGCATTGAAACCTTTCCTCATGTCACACCATATACCCTTGGGTGGATTAGCTTGGAGCATCAAATGTTTGTGGATAAGAGAGTTCATGTTAGCTTTGAGAAGGGAGCCTATTCGGACTCCAAAACATTTGATGTTGTGCCCCTTACCATGTGTGATCTTCTTTTAGGGCGTCCGTGGAAGTTTGATCTTGATGTTGTCCATGAGGGGCGTAGAATTTCCCTTCACTTTAAGAAGAAAGGAGTATGGCATTTCCTTCAGCCCATGACCCCTAGTGAACTACATCGAGCAAATAGGAAAGCTCGTGATGATCAAAATGGTATAGCCATCACCACAAGTGCACCAAGGCAATTTTGTTTGCCTCATGAGTTCTTCATCCCTTCTAGACACACCACTGAAGTCAAAGTTTAAGTGATAATGTCCCATGAACTCATCACGCCGCCACCAAGGACTTAGGGAGTACTCTTTCCTTCTTCCCTTATCATGCAACTAAGCTTTAGAATGCATATTCATGAATTCCATGTCTATGTTGCAAATCTTTTTAGGATTATGTATAGCTATTTACATTCTATTATTCCTAGTTTTGTCAAAGGACATAGGTTTTGTTTTAAGCAAGGGAGTCCCCTAAAATGGTTGTTTGTTCATGCAAGCCAAATTGCTAATCCATGTGTGTTATAAGTTTCATGAATACGCTAGTATTTTTGGCTTGCCTAATGTCTTGTGTTTTATTCTTATAGATGGCCCATATTCGAGGTAAAATCCTCTTCAAGGAGGGTAGGATTATGTGATTCAGGACCATACTAGGACTCATGCCAACATCAAGACTCCAACCAAGGAAAAGCCACCGCACCCGATGTCGCTTAAGCTAGGGTTTTTCATAACCCTCACACCAACCACTTCAAAACTAAGCCAAGCTGGTGACAAACTTCAATATAGGATAAATAAGGAGCTAATGCCAATTTTTGGGTCAATTGTAGGAGAAGTGCTCGGAGAAGACACGAGGGGTGCCCTTGCCACCATCCGGCCGCCGAGCCATCTTCTAGGGCATCAAGAACCTTCCGAACAAACCATGAAGAATTCAGGCATTGAGCACACCAAGGGTCATCCTAGATTTCACGGAAGTGGCTCACCAAATTTAGGGCCATTTGGAGCACAAGTGCTCGGGCATGTGCGAGAAAGTTCACGGCTATGCGAGCAAGCAAAGAGAGCCACCAGTCATCACATGGTTCGAGACCAAATATCCCGCACACATGGGGATCCATTGGATGTATATGGACTCATGGATCATACTGGTCAGGTTTGGCTCTAAAGGCACGAGCGGATTAGGAGATGGCTCGTAGAGGCATCTTGAGGAGTGAGCACAATGGGCTGGTTTGTGTTATTAGGCCTCGACTTTAATCCATCTTGGGAGGCCCATTTAGTTGTTAATATGTCTATAAAAGCCAAACCAAATTTCACGTGCAAGGATTGGCAGATTGATATCAAACATAAGTGTTTTTGTATTGTTTTTTCGTTCAATCTAAATTTCAGCTTTCTTGCTTTTTCAATTATGATCGTGCATGAAGATCCTTTGTTTGCATCCTTTGGTGGATCTCTCCAAAGCTTTCAATCAAGCCCGAACTCAAAGTGATGAGGGTACATATCCTTCGACGCCTCGTGTTGAACCTCTTCGAGACATGGTGGACATATCCAAGCCTTGACGAGTCCTTCAATCTTTTAGTGGGATTCACATGTTGATTTCCTATCCAATCCCATCATCAACTTTTGCAAAGATCCAAACAAGTTCCTCACGCAAATCCACCATCTGCACTTCAAGGTTCCCTTGTCGAGCAAGATCTCTTTCTCCTATTAACAAGACCGACACTTCTTCAAGACACAGGGGTGCAAAGGTCTTAGGAAGATCATCACATCCTTTTGAGTCACAATGTTGAGCATACAACTTTGTCGTATTTCCCTATGGAAGTCAAATTGAAGGTATAAATGTTGCCCGTTGTGGGTAGATTTCATCAGTGAGATAGTAACTCATATTATACTCATGCCCATTGATGGTAAAATTCATAGGGGTTATATCCCTTGCAAAATATCATGAAACATAAGAGAACGATCGAGAACATTGATATCATTACACGTAGCAGGCGTTCCAAAGAAAGCATGCCAAATTCATAGATCATGCAACTACTTCTAAGATGATTGTTGATTTCCCATGGCCGCGTGAGAATTGACCTTTCCACACAGTTGGACAATTCTTCTACTCTCAATGTATACAATCGATGTTACCTATCATCCCAGGAAACCCACATATCTCTCATACATAAAGAAGTTGTTGCATATCCTTTATGGTTGGTCTTTAGAGGTATGTATCACCAAATACAAAAAATCATCCCTTTCACACAGTTGGCCAAACATTATCGTGTAGTACTTTCTCCCATTCAAAGGTACTCATCCACAATATCTACACATGTGTCGTAAGCCAACATGCGAATAGTTGTAGTGTTTCTTTGCAATGGGGATAGGCTAATCCTACAAATGCATAGTTGGTTAACAATGCATAAGAACAAAGGTCTACGGATTCTAAACCATCTTCAGAATGATTCTTCATAATACACCGATGGTGGAACTTCATAGAAATAATCTTTGACCAAATGTTGATGACCTTTCTCACGCTCTCTATCTATGTATTTTTTACTTTTCCTTGGTTGAGAGCTTTCACCCTTAGATTGACGTTGCCTTGATAGAAACATGAATTTTGACAAAGCTTCATCAATTTTTTCTTTAAGCTCATCAGATGATGCACCATCATCTGAATTCAAAAAATCAAAGAGGAGATCAGGATCCATTGTTTGATGAAAATAACAAAAGATATTGAGTTTATAAGAGTATGAACATTTGGAAGAGTGAGTTTTTAGGAGAGGGGATGTGCATACATATTCTTCTAAACCATATCTATATATAGGGAAAAAAGTATCATTAGTTAAGAGCATTGAAGGGAGTGTCATTTAAAGCATCAAAGAGAGTGTCTTTCAAATCTTTGGGTATAGTGTTATTAGAATCATTGAGTAGAGAATCATGTCATCTAAGGCCCAAGGTCTTAGAAGCGCCAACCATGTCAACACAAGGACTTCCCAGGAGGTCACCCATCCTGATACTACTCATGCCCTAGCACGCTTAACTTCACAATTCTTTGTCCTCACTTGAACAATGAAAAAGAAGATCTCTTGTTGACATTGGTAGAACTCTAATCCTTATAAGGGATCACAAATACGAGGTGTTACAATCTCCCCCACTTAAACCCCTTGACGTCCTCGTCAAGGCTGAAATACCACCATCGAGGCCAAGTCCACTCGTAACCTAGAGTCGGATCTAATATCACATGTAAGGCCCGAGGCCTTAGAAGCGCCAACCATGCCAACACAAGGACTTCCTAGGAGGTCACCCATCCTGGTATTACTCTCGCCCTAGCACGCTTAACTTCATAGTTCTTTGTCCTCACTTGAACCATGAAAATGAAGAGATCTTGTTGACATGGGTAACACTCTAATCTTTATAAATGATTAAAAAAATCCGAGGTATTACATGTACAACATCAGGTAGAGAGTCTTTTATGTAAATTATTGGGAAGAGTATCATTAATAACATTCAATAGAGCATTGAGAAGTGTATCATGTAAATTGTTGAGAAATGTATCATGTAGAGCATAATTGATAACATTAGATAGAGCATTGAGAAGTGTATCATGTAGAATATTAGGAAGAACATCATTGATAACATTAAATATAGAATTGAGAAGTTTATCGTATGGATTATTGGGAAGAGTTTTATTGATAGCATTGAGAAATGTATCATGTAGATTATTTGGAAGAACATCATCCATAGCATTGAATGGAGCATTGAAAAGTGTATCATGAAGATTATTGGGAAGAGTATCATTAATAGCATTGAGAAGTGTATTGCATGTAGATTATTGGGAAGAACATCATCCATAGCATTGAGAAGTGTATCTTATAGAGCATTGGACAATGCTATTTTTCTTCCTATGCATATGTGTCGCTTTAGCAAAGATCTCTACACTTTTCTAACTTGTCTATCTCAATCTCCCAAAGGTAAATTTTACATTTTCTTCATATGGATCCAAATAAACCCTAGAACTAACAAAATTACTTCAAATTTTCATAAAACTTTTTTGATTTTGTCTGAAGAACCTAGAAACTTTCCATATTGTTGGCTAAATGTTGAAGGCTACCGACATGATTCACCTCTTAATACCCCCAGTTTGTATGGAACTACTTCTTAAATTCATCAATGGAGCGCACAACATGCGCCAAGTCTTGATGATATACAAGTTATGCCTCAACTTGATATGATTCCCCTAAGATCTTGATGTTAGGGCCTTGAATGAGTGTCGATCTTGGAAGGGAAGAATATGGCTTTGCTCGGGAGGGCTCCTTCGATGACAAGCGGATTATTTGAGTAGGATCTTGGGATAATCTTCAAGTAATAGGGTTGGTGAAATTGGACATGCAATCAACTCCTAAAGTGAATCCAAACAAGAAGATTGAAAGACTCTTCTTGACTCGGATATGCCCACCAAGGCTTGAAGAGGATGAACACGCAGCGCCGAAGGATAGGTCCACCAACGAGGCTTCAAGTTCAGGCTTGAATGATGTCTTTGGATAGATCCACCAAAGAATCTGCCAACGTTCTTGATAAACCCACAAGAACAAGATGAAAACTGAATTGAAATAATTCTGGAAATTGATTGGAAAAGGAAGACAACAAAGATAACAAGAGTTTTGATCTCACAAAATGGGATAAACCCAGGCCCAAAACCATTAATCAACCCATGTGCCTATGCTCCAAAGTCAGGCTTGTCTCTCTTGGCATCGGTACGTGCAGCACTTGAAGCATTCTCAAGACATAGCTCAATCCGCTCGTGCATTTCGAGCCAAACTTGGTCAGTATCTTCTTTGCGTCCATATGAGCCTTTTGGACCCCAATGTGTGTAGTGAGTTTGGACCCGAGCTATGAGATGTGCGCTGTCCTCCTTTGCTTGCTCGACGCTCTTTGTGCCTCCTCGCAACTCCTTAGGCATTCGTGCTCCAAAAGGACTGGTTTTTGGTAAGGGCTCCTCATTTGTCATAAGATGAAGGATGGTCTCAACTTGGCTTAGTTTTGACGAAGTTGGCTCTGCAGGTTTGAGAAACTCTAGCTTGAGCGACATCAGACAAAGCTTCTCGGTCTTGGTTGAAGTCTCGACCTTGTCATGTATGGCATGGGCCTTGGTGTAGTCCATAATCACATCATCCTCCCCTTCTTAAAGAAGATTCGACCTCAAATCCTTTCCACCTATAATACGAAAGCACAAGGCATTAGGCAAGTTAAAAACTCCAAGATACTCATGACGCTTGTGACACATATGAACTTGACCTAATCGACTTGCATGGACAAACACAAATGTTATTGGCCTTCCCCTCTTAATGTGTATCCTATCCTCTATTTCAAAGCTTGGAAATATAGCATGGGAGAAGGTAGACATTATTCCAAGGAAGTTTGAAATATGAACATGAAATTCTTGCAACTGCAACCTAAGACTAAAGTTCATGACAAGAAAAGAGGGCAAGAGTACTCCCTTAGGTTGTTGTAGAGGTATGAAGAACTCATTGGGAAGTTTTATTCGTCAACCACTTCCATTTGTGCGCCCGAATGGGATGACGAATTCATGGGGTATGCGGTGGTATCTTGGTTGATGAGGGGTGATGACCATAGCATGGTGAAACTCTCTAGCCTCTCTCCTAGCTCGGTAGAGTTGTCCATGAGTCAAATACTCTAAACAATGACGTCTTCCATTTTTCATAGAGTAAAGCACATTCTGTCTTCCCTCATGGGTGACATCCAAGTCATATGGCCAAGAACGCCCTAATAGTAGATCACAAGCGATAAGGGGAAGCACCTCAAACATTTTTTTGTCCAAGTAAGACCCTATCTCGAACTTCACAAAGGCATTCCTTGTCACGGTCACTTGGGTTTCACCGTTGATCTAACTCATGGTATAGGAAATGGGTTGAGGAAAGGTTTCAAGGCCAAGTTGCTCGACCACAGATTGGGAAATGAGGTTATGGTCGCTTCCACTATCCAACATAATAAGGTAATGGCTGTCACGACCTTCTATATTGCACTTGTGGTAGAAGATTTGTGAATGTTGGAGCATATTTTTTTTCCATTCATTAATAGGGGGCGGTGCCAAGGGTCCATTAATGGAATCCTCAACTTGAGAAACCATGAAATATTCCCCTTGAGCGGCATAGATTTCCAAGGCCTCCTCTTCTTACAACTTCTTGGCTAGATCCTCATCATGCTCTACATCTTCTTCTTCGGCCGACTCATACTCTCCTTGAGCTGTCAATTAGCACTTGCTTCTTTGTGGGACAGTCCATCGCCATGTGTCCTTGCCCCATGCACTTGTAGCACCTAATATCTCTTGTGCGAGCATTAGTGTCATTGTAAGCCCTGGCATGTTCTTCCTTCTTGGTGATGGGCTTCACTTATGGCCACTTGGTGATCTCTCTACCTTTGGATGAACTAGAATCTCACCTCTTGGTTCCACTTCCAACTTCATGTCGCCTATGAAGTGAGTCATACACTTGTGTAGCAAAGTGTAAGACTTCATGGATATGATCAAACATCTGCAAGTCTACCTGCATACTAAGTTCATGATTTAGTCTGGAGGTAAACTTTGACAATACATACCTGTCGAGAAGTCTAAGTCCCGATCAAATGAGGAGGTGACAAAGCTCCTTGTAGTACTCATACGATGTTCGGTTGCCTTGGCATAGGCGCTCTAGCTTGGAATGCACTTGTTGCTCAAAGTTGGAGGGCACAAATTGCCTCCTCATATCATCCTTCAAAGCAGTCCACGAGTCAATGGAAGGATCAAGGTTGCGCTCTCTCATCTCCTTCTCATCATTCTACCAAAGGAGTGCAAAATTGAATAAATGAATGGTAGCGAGGCTAACACATTCGACTTTTCCATAACCATAGTAGTCAAAGACTTGTTGAGTCTTCAACTCCCACTCAAAGTACACCTCTGGATCGGATGTACATGCAAAAGAAGGAATACTCACCTTGACGCCATGGTGTTGTTGGCGTGGAGGTGGTGCAACTGAACCCTCATGGTTTGAAGCGGCATGTTCATATCCATTGCGGTGTGGGTAGGGCTCCTCTCTCCTGATGGCTTTCGCCCTCGGAGGATCGCGTCAGGGAAGGTAAAACGCCACGAATCGCTTGCCAATACTCCTAAGAACGCACGACTGAAGTGAAGACTCCAGAAATGGTTGAAAATGACGACACGAGGGATTGATGGTGAGATCGGATGGTGTGGAACGAACACGAACCCGGATAAGTGAACAACGTCGTCTTGGAGTCCACCGAGACGACTTCAACGACTTGCTCTTCTCGTGGAGTCCACCAAGAGTCGAACAAGGTTTGAATCCTTGAATGATGGAGTCCACCAACACTCTTGAACTCGGGTTGAGATTTGCTAGATCCGGAGTCCACCAAAACAAGCAAAACTCGCAACTGAAACAAGTCGAATCCTCAAAACTTGCAACAATCCAATTCCAATCCAGGAATCAAGAAACAAAGTGTTTTCTCAAATTAATCAAAGCTGCAAATAAAACCCTAAAAATCACATATAAATAGTCTTAAAAACGTCCAACTTGCTCTCTAAGCAAGAATCAACCCAAAAGATGTCATTTCCTAAAATATAGAGATCTTCAAATCTCCAAAATCGATGAGATCTTCCAAGCATCAGATCGTCCATATCGTATCTCCATTTATGTGATATTTGGACACCAAGTATATAAGCCCATTAACGGGCTCATATCCAAAAATCAGCCAAAACACACCAGTGGTTTGCGAGAACGGGCCTGGACAATTCTGGTTACACCCTGGTATTGCAACGCCGATATCTTGAGACGCAGGGCACCGTTGGACTTGAATTTTGGATATATTGCAAATAAGACCTGTAGCCCAAACATATCCAAAATTCAGCCCAAGTGGATTAACGAGCTGCACATTCCGCTCTGTTCTAATTCGTCCCCGACGCCGGCGTCGTTCTTGGGCTCCTCGCACAACTCCACCAAGCAATTGTCCTCCCATGTTCCTCATCTTTGGCAATCTTCCAATATATGACGTTTCTTGTATATGGGGCCCATGGAGTCAATGGCTCGTTGGAATCGTAAAACATTCTTCTTCAGGCAATCCTATATGAAATGAAGCTCCAATTTGCATAGCTCCCTGATTTCCCTCTTCTTGATGTTCGACATGATCATTGCTTGATTTTGAGGAAACTGGCTCGAACATCTCTTCAAACCCTAACTCAAAGAGCTTTGGTGGCATCGGCAATCCTTCTTCTTGATGTGGCTGAGGTCTTGGGTTTTGACGACACTTGATGTGACCCAATATCACATCAAGCACAGGTGTGCTTACATCATCCTCCCCTTCTTGAAGAGAATTCGTCCTCGAATTCACGCAGCCTATACCCATGCAAAGAAAATAATAAGAATTCTTAAACACTTCAGAATACTTGAAATTAATAAGACCACACAATTCCGAATGCGTTCGGCTTATAGACACAAGAAAAATTTGGAGTGGTCTCCCCTTCTTATTATGCACCCTATTTCCTAGACTCACATGAAATGCACAAATGCATGCACTTGCTACACCGCTTCTCTTTTTAGACATGTGTTGATGCTTAATCATGCTACCAATAACATAATAAGCATACTGGAAAAAGAAAGCAACATGGTGACCTGAATGCAACCTATATGACTTGTCTTTAAAAGGAAGACTATAGTGCTTGTAAGAAGGCCAATTATATGTCAAACAAATCAAACAAAGAAACTCAAAATAGGAAGGAGTAAAGGACGCTTCCCTAGATAAGTGGCTCCTTAGGTTCACTTTGAGTCGTCTGTCTCCCTTGAGCAAGAAACTTCCTTGAATTTCAATATGAATCGGCAACTTGTCTTCTTTTTCTCTAAATCCCAACGCAAGGCATCCAAGAAGAGCATGCATTTCATCCCACCGAGGAGTGGTGATTGAGTTGAGGAGGCAATGTTCCATGGTTGTCGAATAGGGTTCCTGTCTCCGCGGAAAAACAATAGAGTTAGTACAACCCTTAAAAAATGCCAATGTTCCTTGAAGTCTTTGCTCCCCTTCAATAGAATTGTGGTAGACCCCTTCCTCTTCTTCCTTAGCCTCTCTTTCCAGGGCTTCTTCTTCTTTGGCTACCTCTTCAAGGGCCTCCAGATTACCCTCCAGGGTGGTACGGCCATCCCTTTGTTCTTTCACGATGTCCGCGCTCGGGGTCTGTAGCTGGACTTTCTTGGCATCAGACCTATGCGTGGCCTCATCCACGTCACAAGAAATGAGGTTATCACTCGCCAAGGTGTGTGACTTAGCAACTTCATCCTTGTAAACAATGTTTCGGTTAGGACAAACATCAGCCAAGTGACCTCTCCCTTCACACATGACACACACGATGTCACGTGTCCTAACCCGGGGTGGTTGAGGGCTCACTCTTTCTCTGCCCTTGGACGTGCTCAAAGACATTGTTGAATTCCTTAGGTTTTGATGGTAACAAACACTCAACTAATATGTGTACCAAGTGTTTCAGGGACAAGGAAAGTTATCCCAGGGAGCTTTGCAGCAAAGGATCTCAGAGGAAACAAAGTCATGTCAAGTGCTTTGTTACCTCTCAAGGAACTGAAGTGACGGACCAGATCAAGGCTGCAAAAGGAAAGAAGAAATCCAGCGTGTTGAATTAAGGAAACAAATCAAGAAGCACACACGGTAAAGGATGAAGACTTCGGCTCCAAGGATCAAGCCGGATTGCGCGAAGATATGGAGAGAGAAAACCCGATTGTGTTATCTTAGGAATCTTTCCTAAGATAAGGCAATTGGAGAGAGAAGAAGAATATCCTTCCGATTGGATTAATTAAGGAACTCCTTCCTTAATTAATATAATCGGTTGGGATATTATTCTTCCAACAAAATCATATCTTTTGTAATCCGAATTTAGAATATCCTATCTTGTTATGATTAGGGTTTAGCCGAGTTGTATTTAAGTGAAGTGAGGATTCATTTCTTAGGTACGGCTTTGAACGACGAAAAAAAAAGAGAAAGAAAAGAAGTGAGGTGTGTGTAAGTCTTTGAGGGTTGAGTTCGATTTATCGTTGTAGAAGAGTCTTCGAGTCTAGCTGGTTGTTTAGAGGTCGAAGTCCAGGATACAAGTGTAATCGAACAAGAAATCAATAAGACAAGTACACGCTTCAAAATCCTCTCAAGCGGAAGCTTGAAGGTAGTGTTTTTTCCTTGAGAAGCTAGTTTTGCTAATCAGGGTTTCCACTATACATCGTGAGTTCGTTCGTTATCTTTCTTGCTATATTAAATCCGTTGCAACTTCTGTGGGAACAAAGCTTTTGTTCCCTCAGACGTAACTCTAACGATCTAACAATTGGTATCAGAGCCTGGTGCTCTAGATTGTTTTCGTTATAGAATTTGCAGGAAAGATATCGTCGTCAAGCAATGCAATCGGTAATTCATTTTGGAAGCCACCAATTCTGAAGGTCGGTGAATATGACTGGTGGGTGGAGCAAATTAAGTCCCATATATGTTCCCTTGATGGACAGATCTGGAGAGTCATTGAAGTTGGACCTTTGGCTATCAAAAATGAGAAGGATGTAACACCCCCAAATTTAACCCCATTTGAAAGCGTTACTGCCGATGACCCCGGACGTAAACCCCGAAGTCACCCCAGGCTTTTCCGACGTCATAACTGACTTAAAACACAATTACAATACTAAAATCATAACTTTTATTAAACCACATGGTCGCGGAATTACACGATTCCAAAAACGACCCAATAATCAGAAATACAACAGCGAAAGTCTTTAACAAAATACAAAATAGCACAGCGGAAATCTTTTAAACAAGGCGACAAAACAACTTGTCGAAAACACCGTTCATCTTCATAGTCGTTCTAGCCTTCTCGGATCTTCAACACACCTGATGTGCCGAATCGGACGGATGACACCAGCCAACCATGCAAGGAATATAACGGTTGGTCAGTCTAATGAAAGACTACGCAAGGGTACAAAGTAGAGTGGTTCGAAGCAGTCGTATTAGGTTAGACTCATCGTCCCTCGAATAATAACCGAGTACGCTAGTCAACCATCATACTCCTACTAGAATAACAAGAGGTATGCACAAGAGAAGATTCTGGAGACCGAGTCTCACAGCAATCAATCCCAAAAGAAGACTCCAAATGAAATGAGCCTTATAGGAAAATATGACAAATGTTGGGGAACATAAACAAACACACACACACACATCATCACAATATCGCATACGAGCGATCTACAACTAAGACGAGCTTTTCCTAGCTGCACTAGCGCCTAGCTGCACCACTCGCCAAACATTTTAAAATAAGTGCTACTCATACGGCACTTTATTATTATGGTCAAGGCATTTTCATTATGTGCATACTCATGGAACGTATCTTATTTAAATGACCACACACGCACATCACGTTATAAGCTTTTAACATCTCTCTACAAGAGATAACACGGGGAATAATCCCAGGGAATAAATCCCATCCAGTTGTACTTTAACAAAATAACAGGGAATAAATCCCGGGGAATAAATCCCAGGGAATAAATCCCAGGGAATAAATCCCATCCAGTTGTACTTTAACAAAATAACGGGGAATAAATCCCAGGGAATAAATCCCATCCAGTTGCATTTCTGCGTGCACGTATCCTCTATTAGGATAGGGTCATGACCTGAACAAAACTAACGGGGAATAAATCCCGGGGAATAATCCCAACAATTACGTTACTACACACGGACTGTACTAGCAGTCAAACACACAATCACAACACAGAGAACCATCACGGCTCAACCTGAATAACTAACACCCTAGATTTAATAATCTAAAACACACACAGTAAATCACATCAAAGACCCTTACGGCCTTCACCTGCACAACAAATCTATAATATACTAGCGTCGGTTCTAGCAGAATGTACAACCTAGTATAATAACTTCTTTTAAACACATAAGGTTATCAAAACAATTTCCAACATAATTCAGAATCATCCCAAATTATTTAACAACAAAACTATTGATAAATAATCAAATATGGAATGATGAACAAGAGAGAACCGCCACTTGCCTTGGATCCGACAACTTCGAATCAAGCTCAGTAACGTCTAGTTCCTGGATCTGAAACTGGAGCAGATCTTGGATATCAAATCCCTAAGAAACGGCCCATAACAAGACCCTAAGTTAGATTCAATACACTTATATATGAATCTAAAAGAATACAAGAAGAAATCAAAGGAAACGAGCCAAGCCCAAAGCCAAACCACAAAACACACACTCGGACGCCAATACCACGATCGCGGTAAGTCGCGGCCAGTCGCGGTGGTTCGACAGTGGCAAAGCTTCGACAACTTCCATGGAGAATTTCTTACCCAAACCGATTTGTTTGCTTCGATTTGTCTATGGTTCGATCTCCCAACACCTCAAAGCTTCCAACAACACTCAAGAGCACCTTCTCAACTCAAGAGACACTCAAAATCTCCCACACACGAAGCTCACAAGCTCGGCTTTAATGGAGAAAAAACAGAGGAGAAGAAGAAGGAAGAAGAAGAGAGCTTAAGCTTCGGTCTTCACCTCCTTTTATAGCCCAATCCGAGTCTCCACCAAGGGAACAAGTCGGGGACAAGGGGACAAGCCAAAGCCAAGTGGATCGAGCCACTTGCCTGCCCCAAAAACAGAGAAAAAATAGAGTGCTACAGTAACCGCCTTCGAGGAAGACGACACTGCTCAGCAAAAGGTGTTACCGCGAGCGCGGTCGGTCGCGGTGAATCGCGGTTGATCGCGGTCAATCGCGGTGAGTCGCGGTTTAAAGGCCGACTTCGTTAATTCTTATCCGAACTTGGTTTGGATTAAATTTCTTAACTCCGGGTTAAATATATTCGTACATTAACGATACATTAACCCCGAAAACACCTCAACTGTATTATATAATGCTCGGAAAATTTTACAGAGCTCAGACCCCTTTTGAGAAGGTCCGAGACTCACTGAATTAAATCCGTCTAGCAAAACGGGCATAAGAAAAATTTAAAAATAATTCAAAATACCCTTAAAAATTACGGGGTGTTACAAAGGATGAGACGAAGCCAAAACCAAAGGTCGACTACACCGATGATGACTGGAAGAAGTTGGAGAAAAACAACAGGGCCAAGAAGATCCTTCACATGGCTCTTCTTCCCTCCGATCTCAAGAAAATCATGAGCTATAAGACTGCCAAAGAGACCTGGGATGCCTTGAAACGCCTTTATCAAGGAAATGAAGATGCCAAGAAGAACAAGATTCTCTCTCTGATAAAGGAGTATGACCAAGTCTCTCGGGGAAAAGATGAACACATTCAGGAGTACTACTCCAGATTCCAGGGGCTAATTGGTCAGCTTCAGTTCCTTGGTGAAGCAATGCCAGACTGGAAGCTGACTCACCACTTCATGCAAGGCCTCAACTCTCAGTGGGATGCCATTGCTCTTGCTCTCTACTCTCAGATAGATGTCAAGACTCTTACCATGGAAGAGGTTGTTGCTAAGCTGGAAAGCAACGCCTCTGTCTATAATCACAAGCTGAACAAGAAGGGAGAGGAGAAGGCGAAGAGCATTGCCTTAAAGGTGGAAAGGGCATTTGACTTGTCCCAAGTCGAAGATGAAGATGGTGATGAAGATGTTGCGCTCCTCACAAGAGCCATGAGGAAGATATGGTCTCGAAACAAGGATTCGTCGAGTTCCTCCGAAGGGAACAGAGACCTAAAAGATGTGGTGTGCTACCACTGTCAGAACAAGAGACATATGGCCAGAAACTGCTTCAAGAAAAAGGCAGGAATGCCTCCAGCAAATGAAGGGAAGCAGGCAATGGTTGCCACCTGGGGAGACTCAGACTCAGATGACGAAGATTCGTCACACTCCAGGGATGTCTGCTTGTTGGCCATTGAAGAACCAAATGAATCAAAGGGAGAGGTACTCAACGATGAGGTAACTGAATCTGATCTAGTATCAAGCTTTAAAAATAAATCTAAAGAGAGCTTGATATCTCTCATTAAGAAACTTGTTCATGAGAATAGTGTTTTCAGTGAGCAAATCGAAGAGAAAGATGAATCGATCTCAGGTTTGATCGAAGAAAATCAGGGTTGGGCAGACAAAGTGCTCAGACTTGAGAAATGTTCATCCTCCTCTTCAAACTCTTGCTCTGAGTGTCCTAAACTCACTGAAAAGATTGTGTCTCTGGAGTCCTCTGTCACCTCACTCGAGGCTGAGTCATTAATGTTAAAACTAGGAAATGCAAAACTTTCTAGTGATCTAACCAAACTCAGTGAGGAACAGAAGGACAAGCCAAAAGGCATTGTCTTTGTTGCAGCCAAGAATGAAAAGAAGACTGAGTCAAAGGAAGTGTCTCGCTTTGGGATTGGCTATCAACCCAAACTTCCTGTCAATGGCACCAAGCAAAAAGGCTCCAAAGTCGAAGGAAAACAGCTTGTAAAAGAAAAAGGGGACAGTTTCTCCGGAGGAAACAAAGGCAAAGACTGTTCAAACTCGACTGAGGAGGGCAAGGCTTGGTATCATGGACAGAAGGCTCACGCTATCTGGTTGAAGCAATCTCAAAGCAGTAAGTCCAATAATATTGATTTTCATTCAAGGATTGCTAACAAAACAATTTGGCCTGGAAAGAGCAAGTATGCAGATCTGAAGTGCCATAGGGTCTGTTGGTATTGCGGACACTCTGGTCACTACAAGCAAGAGTGCCTTCTGAAGCAACACAATGAGGAGATTGCTCGCACTACTAGAGAGCAAATGAATGTTGAACCTCCTAAGATTAGATATGTTGCTCCTATGCCCAGAAAGCATAAGCTTGTCTGGGTTCGCAAGAACTAACTCTTTCTGTGCAGAATAAAGTGAGGAAAGTTCCCGGTATTTCATTCGTACAAGGGTCAGTTACTTGACAGGGAACGAAGCGAGTCTCTCCTCACTCATGCAGGAATGGTTGAGACTCAAAGGCCCGGTAACAAAGGTAAAGGAAATGGAGATGTGGATAAGGACTTAATGACTAAATTGTTCCTTGTTTGAATACTCAGGTACCATGTACATCTAGGAAAGACATCACTGTGTCGAGAAAGATTGGCATACAGGGAAACTTGTGGATCAAAGGACCAAACACCAGTTTTCTCATTAGGACACCTGTTGGAGAACTCTACATTCAGTTCCATACGAAGCCTGGTTTGTTCCCCTAACTACATGTCTATTTGTTGTGTTCCCTCGATGATTGGCTCGATTACGTGGTAAATTGTGAAAGATGAACTTTCATGTCTTGATATGCATTCTCTTCCTTGGGTATTAATTAAACATTCGACTTGAATATGTGCTTTTACTTCCTTGATGTACTGAATGTCGTGCATGATCTTCTATGTCATCATTTGTCACATGAATCAGCTTTATTTCAACCCACAAGAATCGACTTGATGTTTTGTTCCCTCATCATAAGCCCAAATGATAGTTGATTCTACAACTTACCTAGACCGCCATGTTTGAAGTCTCCTATGAGCCCCTCTTATCATCCACAACTGGAGACCCCTCAGGCATGATGTAAAAATCAATCGCAAATATCATATATTTTGGTGTGATGGTCTTTTGTACCATCTCTGGTAACTAACCCCCAGCATCACACCCTACTACTTTTTGGTTTGGCGGGAAAATGATTCGGCTTCTATGACTTGCAGGTTGTGGTGACGTGTGTTTGTAGGGTGTAATGATGGAAGTCTGTGTTGGGCCGCATTGAGCATTTAGGGCTGATTTGATGGAAAGGAGTTGGGAAGGGTAATTCGGCTGGCTAAGTCGGATTTGGACGAGATTCTGATTTTATTTTGGGAAGTTGGAAGATTGCAATTGTTATCTGTTGGAAACTGAAAAGATTTGAATTTATCTTAACACTAGAAGATTCGATGAAGATTATAAATTGGAGTCTCCGGGTATGTCTCCTCCTCACTGTTTCCTTATCTTCCTCAAGTAATCTCTCCCTTTCTCTCTGTCTCTCATCTTCCCAGAACTCTCCCTCTCTCACAGAAATGGCCTCCAACTCAAACCTCCCCAACACCATCGCCCAAGACCTCCAAACCCTCCTCACCAAACTGTCCTCCATGGGAACCGACCCCGCTCTCCTCGCCGCCATTACCCAATCCCTACCTTCCACCTCCACCACTCCAGCAACCACCACTGTTACCCCTCCACCATCACCAATCCAGTACCAACTCGCCATGGTCCCCTTCGTAGCCCCAAACACAGACCCCGCTCCACAAAACCCTAACCCCAAAACCTCTCCAGCCGTCCCAACCGCCATCTCCTCTACTGAAATAGAGGAGGTCCATTCCTCTCCAACCCATCCCGACCCCATTGATGAGGAGATGGAGGAGATGCCCCGTCAAGATACCCTGGTCACAGCTGAGGAGCACTTTGCTGTGAAGGAGAAGATTCAGTCGGTTGTGCGGGACCTCAACAAGGAACTGGTTGAGGAAGTTGATGAGGAGGAGTGACAGGGCTAAAGTCGTATGCCTAATCAAAGAAATCCTAAAGTACCTACTAAAGAGTATAGCAAGCAAGTCAAGGTCGAACCCAAGGGAATCAGGTTATCAATTCTTATGTCTTTCAAGTCACCAACTAGGAACTAGGGGGGGGGGGTTGTATTTTCTTGGTGACCAAGTAACAAGTTCGCAAGTAAAGGTTGTGAATATGATGGGGAAAAGCGTCACACCTGACAAAGATCCACACAACAAGAGATATGGTTGATCACTGAATTCTATTAATCTCAAGTTCTTATCTTTCCTTTAGTTGTTCTTATCCCGATCTTAGGTAACTATTAGTTCTACCAGTCCTAATAGTACTTATTACTAAATCAAACCCGAAAACCTTCAAGATTCAATAAAGCAATAGCATTCAACCAAGGATTCAACAAGATACATGCAATAGAAACAACCCGTTACTATAACATGCAATTAACTCTCTCTCACGATGAACACTCGCAACCCGCTTATGTAAATCGTGTGTACTACTAGATATGCAACCCGAACCCGGAATCACAAGTCCTAGATATTAGGAAGATATCAATAAACCTAGGTGATCAGTCTAGATAAATCAACATAAACCAATAAACATTCAAGCACAAGAGAATTAATACAACTAGATAGGAAATAGAACAAGAGTAGAAAACTCACAACCAATCAATTGCTGGCTTCAAACTGTCAAGTGCAATAATGGAGGTTTAGTTCTCCATAGGGTTTGTGAGAGCAAAAACGTAGAAAGGTGGCAACTAGGGTTAGAGAATGGATCCTCTAAAAGAGTCTTAAACTTAACTTAAATACTAAGGAAATAATTCAGAAATAAAGAAAAGAAATAAACAAACTTGGAAACAAAGTCTCGGAAATAAAATAAAACGGGAAATAAAAACTCGGAAATATCTTCAGCGCGTCGCCACCGCGGGGTGCGGTGACACCCACCGCGGGGTGCGGTGGTAATCCAGAATCACGGCCTCTTCTCTGTAAGGTTCGCCGCGGGGTGCGGTCATCCCACCGCGGGGTGCGGTGACAGTGTCTTCTTCAACTTCTGCGACACTTTAGTAAAAACGCCATAACGTTTGATTCCCAACTCGGATTGCGCTCATATTTTGAGGACTTGCAGTAGACTTCAAGATCTAACTCCTCGAATTGGAATCACTCCATTTGGACATCTGAGTAAAGAGAACGAACAATTTGAATTCAACCCACTGTTCTTCTACTCTTCAATGCACTTCAAACCTCTGTAAATCCCATGATTTCTTCACTTCTAGTCTTCTCTTCCGGATTACAGAATTACCATCAAATCATATCCAAACATCATCTAATGTGCTATATAATATATCACATATCAAAGAGCCCCCAAAGGCTCCTAAGACTTCTGGCAGGGTGAAGACTGCCTGCTCCTCCAAGCGGAAGACACGCTCTCAAAGAAAGTCTGAGAAGGCGATAACGGTCAGCTCCGATGAGGAGTCAATACCCCTCTCGGGGAACAAAGCAAAGAAAGCCAAGGTGTCTGCCGCTCCTGTCCGTCAAAGCCAACGTCGTCAGCCGGCCAAAGCCAAAGGAAAGGTGGCGACTGATGATGTCAAAGATATGAGTCACAAGTCGGTGGTCAAGGAGCTGCGAGTCGTCCCTGAGTTCCTATTGGAGAACCATCTGGAAGGGGTGCATGATCTGTTGGAGACCCAAAAATGGAGCAATCTGTTTGTGGAGGAAGAGGAGATGGATGAGGTGCTGCTAAGGGAGTTCTACTCTACCTACGTGATGGAAGTTTGCCCCCACGCTGTTCTGGGGAGTTACAAGATGGAAGGGCAGGTCCACATGTTCTCAAGCATTGAGCTTGGTGTTGCTCTGGGCGTTCCACATGAAGGGTATGGGGAATACCCAAAAGGAAGGTGGCCGAAGGACTTTGCCTACTCAGAGGTTGTGTTGGATGTTGCTGGTATTGAGAACCCTCAGGGGAGTGCTGATCTCGACATCTCAGAGATGTCCGCTGTCAACAAAGTGTTGTACCACTTCCTCATCAGCAACATCACGCCAAGGGGACAGAAGAGAAACCGGCTTCTAATCTTGGACATTGTCCTACTGTCCCTAATGCTGAAGAAGGAGCCCATTAGCCTACCGAAGATTCTGATGCAGCACATGTCCCACGCCAGGAACACTCTCCAGCACGCTCTTCCCTTCCCACGGGTTGTCAAGAAACCCTTGAGTACCATAAAGTGTACAACCCGTCGGAGGACGTGAGCATCTTCTCCCGCCCATTCGACGCCAGTAACCTGCACAAGATGTAGTTTGTTCTTCAAGATGATGAAGGCTGGGTGAAGGTTGAGAGTGCCCCTGCAGCTTCTGAGGCAGTAGAGGATTCTGAGGCAATGGAGGTTTCTGACGCCGACAGCTCTGAGGGGGAACTGAACGAGAATTTGTCTCTGGGGAGGGATGTGAGAAGTCTCTGCAAGGATGTGAGACGTCTCATGGTAGATGTGCGCGCGCTTATCTCTCATCACGCATCGGCTCAACCGGCTGATCACAGTGATGCCTGATCGCTTACCTGCTGTCCTTACCCATCTTTTGTTCCCTTGCACATCTACTCCCTCTTGGTTGTTTTTCTTGTTATCTGGTTTGTGTGCCCGGTGTGGCATTTTGACTATGTTTTGATGTTTTGTCTGTCTTGGCGGTGTTTGCATGTTTTTAAGTTTTTTTTTAATTAATGACAAGGGTGTTTGTGTTTATCTGGCCTTGACTTTTCCTCTCTAATTCTTTACTGATGTTTTTGATGATGCCAAAAGGGGGAATATGACAGGTAGCATTGGTTGAGGGGGAACAGAACAGGTAAAACGTATTGCTAAACTAAGGGGGAACTAACTGTGTCTTAGTGGGAAACTTTCATGTCATATTTGTCTTTTTCAAGTTGGTATATGCTTTCTTGTTAAGGGTGTTTGTCACCATCAAAAAGGGAGAATTTGTTGAATTCCTTAGGTTTTGATGGTAACAAACACTCAACTAATATGTGTACCAAGTGTTTCAGGGACAAGGAAAGTTATCCCAGGGAGCTTTGCAGCAAAGGATCTCAGAGGAAACAAAGTCCTGTCAAGTGCTTTGTTACCTCTCAAGGAACTGAAGTGACGGACCAGATCAAGGCTGCAAAAGGAAAGAAGAAATCCAACGTGTTGAATTAAGGAAACAAATCAAGAAGCACACACGGTAAAGGATGAAGACTTCGGCTCCAAGGATCAAGCCGGATTGCGCGAAGATATGGAGAGAGAAAACCCGATTGTGTTATCTTAGGAATCTTTCCTAAGATAAGGCAATTGGAGAGAGAAGAAGAATATCCTTCCGATTGGATTAATTAAGGAACTCCTTCCTTAATTAATATAATCGGTTGGGATATTATTCTTCCAACAAAATCATATCTTTTGTAATCCGAATTTAGAATATCCTATCTTGTTATGATTAGGGTTTAGCCGAGTTGTATTTAAGTGAAGTGAGGATTCATTTCTTAGGTACGGCTTTGAACGACGAAAAAAAAAAGAGAAAGAAAAGAAGTGAGGTGTGTGTAAGTCTTTGAGGGTTGAGTTCGATTTATCGTTGTAGAAGAGTCTTCGAGTCTAGCTGGTTGTTTAGAGGTCGAAGTCCAGGATACAAGTGTAATCGAACAAGAAATCAATAAGACAAGTACACGCTTCAAAATCCTCTCAAGCGGGCCCGCCTCACCTTAAACACTGTTTTTCCTTTTGCTGCTCTAATTCTCTCCTTTTTTTCTTTCTTTTTTTTGTTTTTTTTTAACAAAACCGAGATCTTTCGGCCCCTTTAGGGCCCACACGGGAACCAGAAACTTCTTTCTTTCTTTTTTTATTTATAAAAAAACACAAATGCAAGGGGCACAAACTTCCTATTCAAGGTAAGGAAATCCCACAATTCTAGCAACAAATAAGATATTGTAGAATATTCAAAAAAAGAATTACCAAATTAGGATAAGATCAAACTCTCAATCTCCACAATTCTTCCAAACCGGGTAGGGGAAGTCAAGAGGGATTGGTTGAGCTAACCGCACGGCTTGCCGCCCAAGGCAATGTCGAGGCTCACCACACTCGGCGAAAGGCGCACTCCTCACCGGGCACTCAACTCTGGACAGGCTCACGGTTACAACGCACACCGCTCGATTAGGGTGAGGCTCACTCTCCTTTAGCCAAGATGAATCCCCACAAGTAATAACAATGAAAAAGCAAAGGGTGATTGGAGCGTTTTACCTTGCTAGCTCTGATACCAAATGATGGCTTTCGCCCTCGGAGGATCGCGCCAGGGAAGGTAAAACGCCACGAACCGCTTGCCAATACTCCTAAGAACGCACGACTGAAGTGAAGACTCCAGAAATGGTTGAAAATGACAGCACGAGGGATTGATGGTGAGATCGGATGGTGTGGAACGAACTCGAACCGAGATAAGCGAACAACGTCGTCTTGGAGTCCACCGAGACGACTTGAACGACTTGCTCTTCTCGTGGAGTCCACCATGAGTCGAACAAGGTTTGAATCCTTGAATGATGGAGTCCACCAACACTCTTGAACTCGGATTGAGATTTGCTAGATCCGGAGTCCACCAAAACAAGAAAACTCGCAATTGAAATAAGTTGAATCCTCAAAACTTGCAACAATCCAATTCCAATCTAGGAATCAAGAAACAAAGTGTTTTCTCAAATTAATTAATACTGCAAATGAAACCCTAAAAACAACATATAAATAGTCTTAAAAACGTCCAACTTGCTCTCCAAGCAAGAATCAACCCAAAAGATGTCATTTCCTAAAATGTAGAGATCTTCAAATCTCCAAAATCGATGATATCTTCCAAGCATCAGATCTTCCAGATCGTATCTCCATTTAGCGTGATTTTTGGACACCACGTAGATAAGCCCAGTAACGGACTCATATCCAAAATCAGCCAAAACACACCAATGGTTTGCGAGAACGGGCCTGGACAATTCTGGTTACACCCTGGTATTGCAACGCTGATATCTTAAGATGCAGGGCACCGTTGGACCTGAATTTTGGATATCTTGCAAATAAGCATGTAGCCCAAACATATCCAAAATTCAGCCCAATTGGATTAACGAGCTGCACATTCCGCTATGTTCTAATTCGTCTCCGACGCCGGCATCGTACTTGGGCTCCTCGCACAACTCCACCAAGAAATTCTCCTCCCATGTTTCTCATCTTTGGCAATCTTCCAATATATGACGTTTCTTGTATATGGGGCCCATGAGAGATCACCCATGGAGTCAATGGCTCGTTGGAATTGTACAACCTTAACTGTAGCGTCATCGGTACTACTCTAGAACTCATGAGATCTTCTTCAGGCAATCCTATATGAAATGAAGCTCTAATTTGCATAGCTCCATGATTTCCCTCTTCTTGATGTTCGACATGATCATTGCTTGATTTTGAGGAAACTGGCTCGAACATCTCTTCAAACCCTAACTCAAAGAGCTTTGGTGGCGTCGGCAGTCCTTCTTCTTGATGCGGATGAGGTCTTGGGTTTTGATGACACATGATGTGACCCAATATCACATCAAGCACAGACGTGCTTACATCATCTCCTTGGCTGGACATAAGGATGCATAGGAGCTTCCGCCAGGGGAATATGTCTTGGCTGCAAGAGAGGGCGTGCAAAAGAGGCATCGAGCTGTGCGATGGACGTGCGCATGTGTTGGCAAGGCGGTGCATTGGAAAGGTCTGCCATATGCTCATTGTAAGCCATTTGTTGGCTCGACAAGAGACCACTTGTGGGCCAAGGCGACCCAAATCCAGAACACATGGCTGAAGGGGAAAACATAGTTGTGGTAGGCATAAAGGATGACAGTGGATGATATGGCATAGGCATCAATGCAACCACTCCCATAGGTGCGCTTTGCTGCCAAATTGTGGTAGGGTGCTGAATGGACATGCCTTGTCGACTCAAGGCTTCTTGAGCAAGTCATTGGGCCTCTTCGGTCGTTGGTGTGTGGGACCGACCTGAGCGGCGGCTACTCCTTGATCTTGAACTTCTTCGAGATGTATGCCTCCTCTCAAGCTTCCTCTCTAACCTCAGTTGTATTTCCTTCTTGAGTGTTCTAAGAGTTGCCATGCTCACGGGGGAGTTCTCTACTCCATGTGACACTTGCTTGTTTTTATCCATGAGATCCTGCATAGACATGGTAACAAACAAAAGGAAAACAAGAAAGAAAGAGGAAAATCACCAAAACAATGAAATGGTCAAGGTTAGTGATAATCAAAAACTTCTCTCACTCACCTCCCTCCTCTTATTTTCACTCCTTGATTTTTTCCTTTTTGTAATACCCCTCAATTTCAGTAAGGGTATTTGGGTAATTTCCCAACCCTCATTCTGTAATCGTGATGCGTTTGGCAAAATTCAGAATTTATGTAACTCATATAATCTCTGTAATAATCCTTTGAGCGTTATAATATACATTCGATGTATTATCGAGGCTTGAAATATTTTTATGGATGCGAGTATTCAATGTTGGGGATGAACCCACGTGTAACACCGCGACCAGAGGGCAAGCGGATGCAGACGCGGCATTTCCGCGACCGCGGATGAGCTTCCGCGATCGCGGAAAACTGACTCAGCGTCGTCTTCGTCTTCCCTTCGCGTTACGCCGGTTGGGATTTCGCCGTTTCGCCGAGGGAGGGAGCCCGACCGCTTCAGTTGCTCGGCGTTGAGCTGTCGTGGGGCTATATAAGGGAGGGTGGTGGCCTCGGGTCTCTCATCCACAGCTGCAAATCATCTCTCCCTCTCTCGTTCTTCTTTGCCGGAGTTTTGTGCGTCGTCGGAGCTGCTCGCCGGTGTGTTCAGGTGTTGGTGGTGGTGCTTTGGAGGCTTTGTGGTGGTAGAAGTCGAAGCAAGCCTTGCCGATCCAGTTGTCGTCACCGGTGAGCCTCGTTTTGCCTTTCTGAGTCGTGTCTGGGAAGGATCCGCGATCGCGGCTATGAACACCGCGACCGCGGAAGATGCCCAGAAATCCGCGACCGTGAAATCCAAACCGCGACTGCGGCTTGCGTTAGCAAGCGCGATCGTGGCTTGGACGAGTCAGTCACGGCTTTGACCCTCGTTTCCTTTCGATTCTTTCGTTCATATACTTTTATCCGTTCGTATCGATATTAACTTAGGGTTCCGTCGTTTCGTCGTAGGAATCCGTAATCATATTCCAGTTTCCAGATACCCGAAATCCGACAACCTACGTTCGTCTCGATTAAGGCAAGTGGCGGTTCGCTTTTGCTTATCATTCCATGTTTCCGTTAATTATCAATTTTTTAATTGTTAATTAAATTGGGATGAACTGTTGTTGTCGTTTGGGAACATATTTTATAAATGTATGATTAAAATGTGATATTATAATAGGTTGTATATATTGCTAGAAACAACGCTATTATATATGTTATTACCGTGATGGTATTGGTGTGGATTTGATGTATGAACTTAAATATATAGTTAGAACGAGTATTCGTAGGAACGCTATGTATCTCATTGCGGCCATTTCTTTATAACCGTGGTGCGTAGGATGTCCAAGCCCTAACACCCTTTTCCTGGTCATGACCTACCCCTATCCGAGTATAGGGGTGGTGCACACAGCTGGTGCCAAACATTCGGGAAATGTTCCCAAGATATCTCTCGTATCGAGATGATATACTTATATGATAAAAGTTGTAACGTGAATATACGTTTTGGAATTAAATAAGATAAGTGCGATTATGCACATAATTAATATACCCTCGGGTGAGGAGTACAACTTGGAAACCGCTTGGACTTCGGTTAGAGTAAGTCTTCTTTACAATCTGAAATCGCATTGCGCGGTGAGGTTGGTCGTGGACCCAAATGGTCAAGTCATTTTAAACGCTTATGTGAAACTATAATGTTCCCCAAACATTTGTCATATTTTCCGATAAGACTCAATCTTTTGGAGTCTTCTCTTCATACGTTTCCCTTAAGACTCGATCTTTTGGAGTCTTCTCTTGATCATACTGTTTTGTATCTTTCCGTAGAAGTATTGAGGTTCACTGTCGTCATCGGTTATTATTCGAGAAATGACAGGTGTAACCTAATACGACTACTTAGAACCTTTCTGTTTTACCCTTGCATAGTCTTTCATTAGACAAACCAACCGGTTATTTTCCTTTTCATGGTTGGCTGGTGTCATCCGTCTCATACAGCACATCAGGTAAACTTGCTTTCCATGAAGGCTAGTACACGACGTTGAAGGCAGATGGAGGTTTAAAGAGTTTTCCAAGGTTGAAGATCCTAGGCGTGTGATCGCTCCGATCAAGACCATTATGATATTTATTATTTAAAAGACTTCCGATGTATTGAAACAATTCTGTATTTGGTCGTATTTGACATTTACAGATGTAATTTGTGACGATGGTTTGAACAATATATGAGTATTTAATAAAGTTTTGTATTGGTATATGATTGTTTTAAAATGTTTAAGCCTTGGGTGACCCCAGATGTGTAATCTGAGGTCATCGATGGTAATACTTTCAAGGAAATATTTGGGGGTGTTACAGATTTGGTATCAGAGCTGAAAGTTTTAAAACGGGTTGGGTTTTCAAAATGTGTTACCTAAAACAAAATTTTTATAAACCGTTTACCCGTTCATGTTGTGAAAAGTTGTTGGTTAAATCCAAAAGTTGAAAATTTTGAATAAAAGCGTACTTGAGTAAAAAGTGCATCTTCAAATCTCTGTCATTCAAGTCGTGCCTTCTTTCCAGTCTGATATAGTAAGTCCGCTTCTATATTTAGAAAGACTAATCGTTTCTCGTCGCCTCGCAGGATATGGGCGCATTTGTTTCACAACTTAGGAACAAGAAGGAAGCCGAGGTGGTTCCGACATCTCCAGTCAGGCTTGAGTTCCTGGTTTCCTCTCTGTGCTTTGAGGTTGGGGAGCCAAGTTGTCCACCCGAAGAGGTGAAGACCGTACTTCCAGAGTCGGTAGTGCTAGTGTCCGACAGGGCCAGGGTTTCCGAGGTTGAGCCCGAGGGAGGACACAGAAGAAGAGGAGGAGCCGTTGGAGTACCTTAGAGGGTACTACGACCATGACTTCGAGATAGAGGAGGATCCTGAGGAAGATCCCGAGGAGGATCTGGAGGAGGATCCAGAGGAAGACCCGGAAGAGGAGGATCCGGAAGAGGAGGACCCTGAGAAGGACCTCGAGGAGTATGGTTACGGATTGGAGCACTTGCTGGAGGACAACGAGGACCCGGGGATGCGGTTCATTTTCCCGAGTCTAGTGTTGCCGACTAATGAGGAGTATACACTATTGTCCCCTGTCGCTTGGGAGACACTTGGGATTTCAGGTCCCGTCGGAAGGAGGATCAGGCCGTTGGATGCACCAGAGGACCCACAGATTATCCCTACTCCGAGGATGCCGATGGTGAGTCCTGCTTCACGGCATGTGCTTCATCAGAGTGGGATGGCTCATGGCGTCCTCTGAGGCGCATCGCCAGGTGGATGAGGTGGTCGAGCGTGCTCGAATGAGGGCAAGGTCTTGGGAGCGATGGGTACACCGAGGGTGGTCCCGACCCAACAGGCCAGGCCTATGCCCCGAGTGCTCGTTGAGCGCATGGAGGAGTGGTCAAATGCCTTGTATGACGTGGAGGAGAGGACATACGAGACGGAACTCGGTCTCTCCCGAATGCTTGGGGACGTCCACGAACTCCAGGAGTACATCCGTCAGGCAAAGTTGCTACTCAACCCTCAGTACGAGGTGAGCAGGGCAGACTTTCAACCAGGGTTTCTTGAGGAGTTTTGCTACCCACCAGGACCTGACGGGGCAGGGCCAAGTGTCCCCGTGTCTAGAGAAAGACCAAGGATATCGAGACCCAGGGACGAGCCGTGTGCTCCAGGCCCTAGTAGGTCGAGGAGTCCAACACCAGACTCCGAGGATAGACCCCTTCCGAAGAGGATATGTCAGAGTGCCACTGGGTATAGGAAACTCTTCAGGGCACCATGATGGGAGCCAGTGTTGAGTCTTAGTGTTTTCTTTTTCTAGCTGTTGTGTTTCGTTTCATTATAGTTGTAGCCTCCTGGCAATTTTGTCTTTTCGCTTAGGAGGGCTCTTCTTTGTAAAAATTAGTAACTCAGTTCCAGTTCAATCATCAATGAAAGTTTACCACTTGATCTATTCCGAGTCAATTTTATACGTTGTGCATGTTAAACTGATATTAATGTTGTGAAATACTTGGAAAATTGATCGGTAAACAGATGGTGAACACAAGTAACACCATTCGTGATGGTGCTGGGCCAAGCAACAACCCTAGACTGAATTTGAGGAATGTCGCGAATCAAGGGGAGGAGAGCGAGTCGGTCTCTCACAACAATCCCATGGGCAGTGGCCAAGTTCCGGCTAATCCCCAGGTGGTATTTGACGCCGCGGCTATTGAAGCTATTTGGGGGATCGTTATGCAAGCGGTCATCGACATTATATGGCCAATCGCACCACATGCACAAGGTGTGCCAATTCCTCAGGTGGTTCCAAGATTTGAGGAGCCAGTTGTTCAAGTGTCTCATGAAGATGCCATCAGGAACAGAGGCAACTATGGTTGAGCATTGAGGGCCATTGGCTCTATGAGGCCTGACAGCTATGATGGAAATGGAGAACCAGTCAAAGTGGCATATTGGTTCTCACACATGGAAAGGTTATTTAGAAACGTTGAGTGCACTGAAGCTGAGAAAGTGCACATTGCTTCCCTTCAACTGAAGGAGGTGGCTAGCGAATGGTGGGAAAGCACCGGTCTAGCTGATCATCCTGGTTTATACTGGGGGATGTTTAAGACAAAGATGATCGATCGTTTCTTTTCCCGTGCTATGAGGGAAGAGAAGCATAATGAGTTCCTCTATCCGAAGACGAATGGATTGAAAGTGACTGAGCTTGCGGCCAAGTTCAATCACCTGTTGCAGTACGCTGGGTCAGAAGTGTCCAGCGAAGAGCAGAAGATCTGGCATTTCCATGAGTGGATGAACCCAGACATCAAGCCACTGATGGTGCGCCACAGACGCTCTACTCTGGAGCAGTACGTGGATGCCGCCTATAAGTTAGAGGTGACTCTGGAGGAGTCGGCGAAGAAGCGCAATCGCCAGAGACCGGCACAAAGCCAGCCTCAGGCGAGTGGGTTCAAGCGACCCATGCCACCGTCGAATTTTGCCAAGTCTGGCCGGGCTAGAACGGAGGTTACTCAGGGAGGGTCTACGCAATGCCCGGGTCAGAGCAAGAATCTGATCCAATGTTACAAATGTAGCACGTTGGGGCACAAGAGCAATGAGTGTCTGAAGGATAAGAGAACGTGTTTTGCCTGTGGGAATGAGGGGCACTTGTAGACGTTTTGTCCGCAAAGGAGACAGAAGGGAGCTGAGTCACATCAAGGGTCTGTTAGTCATAACAACCGACCCCGATTCAAACCAGTGGAGGCTCCTAGCCCTTCGACGCAGACAACTACTCAAAACAGGGGGGAAATCCCCAGCTGCTTCAGGAGGTCAAGGTCAGCGACTCTACGAGATGTGTGAGGCTGACGGACCTAATGCTCTGATTGCTCAAGGTACTCTATACCTTCATTCTACTTCTGTGTGTATACTGTTTGATTCGGGTGCTACACATTCTTTCATTTCGGAGGACTGTGTGAGTAAGTTAGGCTTAGTGTGCAATGAGGATTGTGAGTCTTTTGTAGTGAATCTTCCCAATGGTGAACAGTTGGTTGGAACCAAGCGTCTGTCAGAATTTCCGATTACTATTCAAGGTCGGAAGTTCGAAGCAGATTTGATCTGTATAGCCATGGCTCCATACGACATTATTCTCGGGATGGATTGGCTGACGCGTCATGGGGCGGTAATCGATTTTAGCTCAAGGACTGTGACAGTGTCATCTGGGGGCTAGTTTGTATACAAGTTTAAGGGTCGTAATGACGCTGATAACGACAAGCTCATCAATGTGATGGTTGCGTGTAAGCTACTTCGACAAGGTTGTGTCGTCTACCTGTGCTATCTGGATAAGACCAAGAGAGATGAGACTTCAGTTCTTGATGTTCCCATCATCTGCGAGTTTCCGGATGTCTTTCCGGAGGAGATTCCCCGGTTACCCCCGAATCGTGACGTGGAGTTCACCATTGATCTCGAGCCGGGTACCGCGCCGAATTCTAAGGCATCGTATCGGATGGCTCCACCTGAGATGCAAGAGTTGAAGAAGCAACTCGAGGACCTTCTTGAGAAAGGATACATAAGGCCGAGTGCATAGCCTTGGGGTGCTCCGATTTTGTTTGTCAAGAAGAAGGATGGTTCATTTCGACTTTGTATCGACTATCGTGAGTTGAACAAGGTCACGATCAAGAATAAGTATCCGTTGCCTAGGATTTATGATCTGTTGGATCAACTGCAGGGAGCAAAAGTCTTTTCCAAGATCGACCTGAGATCTTGTTACCATCAGCTTAGGATTCGTGAGGAAGATATTCCGAGGACTGCATTCCGGACGAGGTATGGACACTACGAATTTGTAGTCATGCCATTTGGGTAAACTAATGCTCTGGCAGTCTTCATGGATCTGATGCATAGATGTTTCCACCAGTATCTGGATAAGTTTGTGGTGGTCTTCATCGACGATATTCTGATCTATTCCCCGAGTGAGGAGGCTCACGAGGAACATCTTCGTATCACTTTGTCAGTCCTTAGACAAAATTAGCTTTATGCGAAGTTGTCTAAGTGTGACTTCTGGATCAAGGAAATGGCTTTCTTAGGCCATGTGATCAATGAGAATGGGATTATGGTCGACCGTCAGAAGATTGAAGCGGTAGCCAATTGGAAGCGACCCCTGAATGTGAAGGAGGTGCGCAGTTTCTTGGGACTTGCAGGTTATTACAGACGGTTCATGGAGGGATTTTCTAAGATCGCTCTACCCATGACCAGTTTGCTCCGCAAGGTCCATAAGAAGTTTATCTGGGACGACAAGTGTGAGATAAGCTTTCAGAAGTTGAAGAAGTGCTTGACCTCCGCACCAGTTTTGGCGCTACCGGAGGGAACCGATGGTTATGTGGTCTATAGTGATGCTTCAAAGCATGGGTTAGGATGTGTACTGATGCAAAAAGGGAAGGTTATTGCGTACGCATCTCGTCAGTTGAAAACCTATGAGGCAAACTATCTGACACATGATCTAGAGTTAGCGGCTGTGGTTTTCGCGTTGAAGATTTGGAGGCACTATCTCTATGGTGTTAGGTATCAAGTCTTCACCGATCATAAGAGTCTCAAGTATGTGTTCACTCAGAAGGAGTTGAATATGAGACAACGTCGTTGGTTAGAGCTACTCAAAGACTATGACATCGAGTTGTTGTATCATCCGGGCATGGATAACGTGGTGGCCGATGCATTGAGCCGGAAGACGCCGCACGAGATCGTAGTAGCTCTACTCAGTGCTCAGACCAAGCTAAGCCAAGGATTGTGCGAGATTGACGTCTTGTACGATCAGCGTCGAGGATGCCTGAGTATGTTGGAGATTCAGGCTATGCTACTTGACCAGATCAAGGAAAGGCAGGTTGATGATGTGGTCTTGGTGAAGTTAAGCAGTGAAGTGATGGACGGGAAAGCTCCCGGATTCGTGGTTCAGGAGGATGGATCACTCTGGTTTAAGGATCGGATTTGTGTGCCTGACGTGGATGGCCTTCGCCAGTTGGTGATGAAGGAGGCCCATTCATCAGCTTATTTTGTACATCCAGGATCCAGTAAGATGTACAAAGACCTCCGAAAGAAATTATGGTGGCCCAATATGAAGTGGGGCGTAGCAGAATTTGTGACGAAGTGTTTGACTTGTCAGAAGGTCAAGATAGAACACCGTAGACCAGGTGGCGAATTGCTACCTCTCCCAGTGCCAGAGTGGAAGTGGGAGGATATTGCTATGGACTTCATCACGGGGTTGCCGAAGACTTAGAGTCAGGAGGATGCTATATGGTTAATTATTGACAGGCTCACGAATTAAGTCAACATGGGGAACCCAGAAGCTATCAGAAGTTTTCCTATACGAGATTGTCCATTTGTATGGTACACCAAAGACCATTGTATCGGATCATGACGGCCGATTCATGTCGAGATTTTGGAAGGAACTCCACAAGGCCATGGGAACTGAGTTGAGGTTCAGTACTGCGTTTCATCCTCAGACGGATGGACAGTCTGAGAGGACCATTCAGACATTGGAGGATATGCTAAGAGCTTGCGTACTTGATCGTCCGACCAGCTGGGAGAACAGCCTCAGTCTGATTGAATTCACATACAACAATAGTTGGCATTCTACCATTAAGATGGCTCCATTCGAGGCTTTGTACGGTCGGAAGTGCAGATCTTCAATTTGTTGGGATGAGAATGCCGACAAGGTTTTGCTCGGACCAGAGTTAGTCGAAAGGACTGCCTCGGATATTGCTTTGATCAGACAGCGGATGTTGATAGCTCAGAGTCGACATAAGTCTTACGCAGATCTGAAACGCAGTAATGTCGAGTTTGAGGTTGGTGACAAAGTGTTTGTCAGGGTTTCGCCATCCAAGGGTGTGTTCAGGTTCGGCAGGCGTGGGAAGCTTAACCCTCTCTACGTGGGACCGTTTGAGATCCTTGATGGGGTGGAGTCTCTAGCGTACCGTTTAGCATTGCCGTCGTCGGCGCATCTAGTGCATAACGTGTTCCACGTATCCTTGTTGAGAAAGTACATGCCAGATGTGTCTCATGTGCTGAGTTATGAAGACATCGAGATTTAGGCAAATGGTACCTACGAGGAGATACATATACGTATTCTCGAACGCCGTGAGAAGCACTTACGGAACAAGGTGGTACCATTAGTACGGATTCTTTGGTCCAAGTATGGATCCGAAAAGGTTACTTGGGAAACCTGGGAGACTGAGGCAGATATGTTTAGTCGTTTTCCCGATTTGTTTTCGGCCTAGTTTCGGGGTCGAAACCTTTTTAAGGGGGCGGTGATGTAACGTCCCTCGTTTTTCGAGCTATTTTCGGCCAAGTTTTGGGGTCGAAACTTTTTTTTAAGGGGGAAGTGATGTAATACCCCTCATATTCAGTAAGGGTATTTGGGTAATTTCCCAACCCTCGTTCTATAATTGTGACACGTTTGGCGAAATTCAGAATTTTTGTAACTCATATAACCTCTGTAATAATCCTTTGAGCGTTATAATATACATTCGATGTATTATCGATGCTTGAAATATTTTTATGGATGCGAGTATTCAATGTTGGGGATGAACCCACGTGTAAAACCGCGACCAGAGGGCAAGCGGATGCAGACACGGCATTTCCACGACCGCGGATGAGCTTCCGCAATCGCGGAAAACTGACTCAGCGTCGTCTTCGTCTTCCCTTCGCGTTACGCCGGTTGGGATTTCGCCGTCTCGCCGAGGGAGGGAGCCCGACCGCTTCAGTTGCTCGGCGTTGAGCTGTCGTGGGGCTATATAAGGGAGGGTGGTGGCCTCGGATCTCTCATCCACAACTGCAAATCATCTCTCCCTCTCTCGTTCTTCTTTGCCGGAGTTTTGTGCGTCGTCGGAGCTGCTCGCCGGTGTGTTCAAGTGTTGGTGGTGGTGCTTTGGAGGCTTTGTGGTGGTAGAAGTCGAAGCAAACCTTGCCGATCCAGTTGTCGTCACCGGTGAGCCTCGTTTCGCCTTTCTGAGTCGTGTTTGGGAAGGATCCGTGATCGCGGCTATGAACACCGCGACCGCGGAAGATGCCTAGAAATCCGCGACTACAGAATCCAAACCGCGACTGCGGCTTGCATTAGCAAGCGCGATCGTGGCTTGGACGAGCCGGTCACGGCTTTGACCCTCGTTTCCTTTCGATTTTTTCGTTCGTATATTTTTATCCGTTCGTATCGATATTAACTTAGGGTTCCGTCGTTTCGTCATCGTCGTAGGAATCCGTAATCAAATTCCAGTTTCTAGATACCCGAAATCCGACAACCTACGTTCGTCTCGATTAAGGCAAGTGGCGGTTCGCTCTTGCTTATCATTCCATGTTTCCGTTAATTATCAATTTTTTAATTGTTAATTAAATTGGGATGAACTATTTTTGTCGTTTGGGAACATATTTTATAAATGTATGATTAAAATGTGATATTATAATAGGTTGTATATATTGCTAGAAACAACGCTATTATATATGTTATTACCGTGATGGTATTGGTGTGGATTTGATGTATGAACTTAAATATATAGTTAGAACGAGTATTCGTAGGAACGCTATGTATCTCATTGCGGCCATTTCTTTATAACCGTGGTGCGTAGGATGTCCAAGCCCTAACACCCTTTTTCTGGTCATGACCTACCCCTATCCGAGTATATGGGTGGTGCACACAGCTGGTGCCAAACATTCGGGAAATGTTCCCAAGATATCTCTCGTATCGAGATGATATACTTATATGATAAAAGTTGTAACGTGAATATACGTTTTGGAATTAAATAAGATAAGTGTGATTATGCACATAATTAATATACCCCCGGGCGAGGAGTACAACTTGGAAATCGCTCGGACTTCGATTAGAGTAAGTCTTCTTTCCAATCTTAATTCGCATTGCGCGGTGAGGTTGGTCGTGGACTCAAATGGTCAAGTCATTTTAAATGCTTGTGTGAAACTATAACGTTCCCCAAACACTTGTCATATTTTCCGATAAGACTCAATCTTTTGGAGTCTTCTCTTCATACGTTTCCCTTAAGACTCGATCTTTTGGAGTCTTCTCTTGATCATATTGTTTTGTATCTTTCCGTAGAAGTATTGAGGTGCACTGTCGTCATCGGTTATTATTCGAGAAACGACAGGTATAACCTAATACGACTACTTAGAACCTTTCTGTTTTACCCTTGCATAGTCTTTCATTAGACTAACCAACCGGTTATTTTCCTTTGCATGGTTGGCTGGTGTCATCCGTCTCATACGGCACATCAGGTAAACTTCCTTTCCGTGAAGGCTAGTACACGACGTTGAAGGCAGATGGAGGTTTAAAGAGTTTTTCAAGGTTGAAGATCCTAGGCGTGTGATCGCTCCGATCAAGACCATTATGATATTTATTATTTAAAAGACTTTTGCTGTATTGAAACAATTCCGTATTTGGTCGTATTTGACATTTACAGATGTAATTTGTGACGATGGTTTGAATAATATATGAGTATTTAATAAAGTTTTGTATTGGTATATGATTGTTATAAAATGTTTAAGCCTTGGGTGACCCCAGATGTGTAATTCGAGGTCACCGGCGGTAATACTTTCAAGGAAATATTTGGGGGTGTTACACTTTTGGGGTGGACTCTCCTCACTTGTGTTTGACTCGCACTCTCCTCATAAACTGAATTGAAAGGCACCAACGAATGAACCGAGCAAACTAACTTGAAGGATTTCAATGAGGGAACCAAGAAAACTTCCCAAAACTTTGGTAATGCAGTCCAATTGAGAGAGAAACTCCACCAATAACATCTGCACAAATCACCAAATAAAACACACACAAAAGGTAGCAAACATCTCAAGAAAGTAAGCGCTAGAGCGAGTGTTTGGACAACTCAAGATGAACCCACAAAAGCTCAAAACTTGAAAGGAAGTGACAAAAGGGAAGGCTAGGCCGTTTGGTCTTGTGATGATCTCGGTTTAGGACTTCCTCAATACACGCAGCAACCTTCAAGTTTAACACAAGAAAGAGTGAAGAAGAGGAAGAGAAGAAATGCACACGCGCTTGGCTTCACTTGCTCTTTTTTTAATCAACTTCGACTTTTTTTTTTGAAAGTCAAACCAAACTATTATTTTTAATATGATCATCCAAGATGTAACACTTATGAAGTATATACTTTAATGAAGTAGAGAAGAGAAGAGCAATAAGGTCTTAAACAAATTCGGCCACTAATGGTTGCTTTGAAGTGTGAATTTGGAAGGGTAGCAATAAAATGCCAAGGTCCTTTGATTAGGCTGGATTATGGCAGCCTTTTAATGATGGTAGGCTAGAGAGTAATTGATGGGAGATGATTAATGGAAGTGAGGTGAAAGAGGTGAAGTGTAGGAAATGTAAAGGTGACAAATTCAAGGTGAAATGGCACTTAATGGCTCACTTAATGGTGGTTTTACAACCTTTGGTTTAACTTCAGTTATGTGGGACGTGGGATGGTTGTGAGGATGAAGATGAGCACTCAAGCTCAGGCAACAATGGCGGTGTGAAATTAGAGTAGGCCTTGATCAAGAAAAGGTCAAAAATATTCCAAACTTGAGCAATTTGCACGATCAAACTTAAGAAACCAATTCTTACCCTCTAGCCTTGAGGAACTTACTTCAAGAGAGTGCTCTGATACCACTTGATATGATTCCCCTAGGGTCTTGATGACGGGGCCTTGAAGGAGTGTCGATCTTGGAAGGGAAAAAGATGGCTTTGCTCGGGAGGGCTTCTTTGATGACAAGCGGACGATTTGAGTAGGATCTTGGGATAATCTTCAAGTAGGAGGGCTAGTGGAACTGGATATGCAATCAACTCTTCAAGTAAATCCATGCAAGAGGATTGAAAGACTCTTCTTGACTCGGATATGCCCACCAAGGCTTGAAGAGGATGAACACGCGACGTAGAAGGATAGGTCCACCAACGAGGCTTCGAGTGCGGGCTTGAATTATGTCTTTTAATAGATCCACCAAAGAATCAACCAACATTCTTGATAAAGCCACAAGAACAAGATGAAAATTGAATTGAAATAATTTTGGAAATTAATTGAAACAGCAAGACAACAAAGATAACTAGAGTTTTGATCTCAATTTGCCAACCCTTGCCTAACCAAAATTGTTTGGATTTTATAGGCCGAAATAAGCATATAGCGGGCCTCACAAAATGGGCTAAACCTAGGCCCAAAACAACTAATCAACCCATGAGCCTATGCTCCAAAGTCAGGCTTGTCTCTCTTGGCGTCGGCATGTGTGGCACTTGAAGCATTCTCAAGCCATAGCTCAATCTGCTCGTGCGTTTCGATCCAAACTTGGTCAGTATCTTCCTTGGGTCCATCTGAGCCTCTTGGACAACCATGTGTATAGTGAGTTCGGCACCGAGCTATGAGATGTGAGATGGCCTCCTTTGTTTGCTTTGCGCTCCTTGTGCGTCCTCGCAACTGTAACACCCCCGACTTACGTCGGTAGTGCCACACGCTAGTGACCTCAGACGTTGTTGTCCGATGTCACCCAAGGCTTTAATCGAAACAATTAATCTTAATTAAACATGTTAAATAACGAAAGATTAAACAGCGGAAGACATTTTTAACTGAAACTCAACCATTTATATTAAAAGATCTCTCATCAAATGAGAGAAGTATTTTTACAACAGAGTGAAATCTCAGTGGAAGACTTATAAATTACACAGCGGAAGACTTGAAGAATAAATCTATTACATGACTTAGTGGTAAGAATAAATAATAATTGACAACCTTTAAAAATACTAATACTTGAATCTCCAACTGCAAGTCTCTTCTTCAATGGTTACTTCGGACTTCGGGGACCAACCACTGATGTGTCATATAGGACGGATGACACCAGCCAACCATGCAATGAATAAAACCCGGTTGGTTAGTCTAATGAAAGACTATGCAAGGGTGAAAACAAATGGTTCTAGTGATCGTAACAGTTTACTATCATTGTCGCTCGAATAACAACCGAAGGAACGATATATAACCCGGAACTTTCACGGAATGATTAAAGTTTAGACATGCACTAAAAAGGAAATGAGCCTTATGGGAAACGTATGAAGAGAAGACTCCAAAAGATTGAGTCTTACGGGAAAGTATGACAAATGTTTGGGAACGTTATAATATCACACAAGCGTTTAAAAAGACTTGACCATTTGGGTCCATGACCAACCTCACCGCGCAATGCGAATTCATATTTGGAAGGAGGACTTACTCTAATCGAAGTCCGGGCGGTTTCCACGTTGTACTCCTCGCCCGAGGGTATATTAATTATGTGCATAATCGCACTTATCTTATTTAATTCCAAAACGCACATTTACGTTATATACTTTTAAGATATATCATCTCATCATGAGAGATATCAGAGGGAATAAATTCCGAATGACGGCACCAGCTGTGTGCACCTACCCTGAGTAAGGGTATAGTCATGACCAGAGAGAGTATTAGGGAAAAATCCTCCTAATACCAGTTATAAAGAAACGACTAGACCTCGCAAGGTACATAGCGTTCCTATGAATACTCATTCTAACTATAATGTATAAGTTCACACATAAAATCCACACCAATACCATTATGGTAATAACAGATATAATAGCGTTGTTTCTATCAATATATACAACCTATTATAATATCACATTTTAAATCATATTGTTTATAAAAATATGTTCCCAAACGAAAACAACAATTCATCCCAATTTAATTAACAATTCAAAATAATTGATAATTAACGGAAACATGGAATGATAAGCAAGAGCGAACCGCCACTTGCCTTAGTCTAGACGAACGATTGAACGACGATGGGTTTCTGGGTCTGGAACGGGAACGGAAGTCGGATTACAGATTCCTACGAAGATGACCCACAACGAAACCGTAGGTTAGATTCGACAATAAAATGATACGAATCTAAGAAAGAACGAACGAAATCGAAAGGACGAAAGTCCCGCCCGAGACCGGATCGTCCAAGGCCACGATCGCGATTGCCAAGGCAATCCGCGGTCGAGGCTGGGATTCCGCGGTCACGGGCGTCGAGGACAGCGTCCGCGAGCGTCGAGGACAGCGGCCGCGGACGCGGCCGGCCTTGTCACTACCGCGGTCGCGGCCATGAACTCTGGCGACCCAAAATGGAGGAAACCTCACCGGCAACGACTCGACGGGGCTCGATTCGAGGGGGCTTCGACTCCTGACCTCCTTGCGCCTCCAAAGCACCACTCTGAGGCTGCCACGACCACCGGCGAGAGCTCCGACGACACTTCGAAACTCCGGCGAGCAAGAAAAACGAGAGAGAGAGAGAGAGAGAGATCTGATGTTTGGGTGCTCAAAACCCTCCATCCCGGCCTCCTTTTATAGCCCAAAGGAGGAGCTCTCCCTGCCCAGATCAACGGTGGCACAAAGGATCAACGGCGGGCATGAACGACGAGGAGACAGACGACGCGACGTTGGCGTGTTGCAGTTTTCCGCGGTCGCGGAACTTTTTCCACGGTCGCGGAATATTCCTGTGCCCAGCTCTTTTGAGAGCCATTTTTCCGCGGTCGCGGAATTGTCCTTTTCGCGTCTGTTTGCCCGGGAAAAGGTTTGGTGTGGGTTTAAACCCCGGATTATATATATTTGTACCCAAACAAATATTCTAAGCCCCGAAAATACGTCGAATGTATTTTATACCACTCAGGGAAATATTACAGAGATCATACAAGATACAGAAAATCCGAACTTTGCCTAACGCGTCCCGAATAATTGACGGGGGTTTGGGAAATTACCCAATTACCCTTATTAAAAAATGAGGGGTATTACAGCAACTCCTTGGGCATTCGTGTTCCAAATGGACTGGTTTTTGGTAAGGGATCCTCATTTGTCATAAAATGAAGGATGGTCTCAACTTGGCTCAGTTTTGACGAAGTTGGCCCGTCGAGTTTGAGAAACCCTAACTTGAGCGGCGCCAAGCAAAGCTTCTCGGTCTTGTTTGAAGTCTCAACCTTGTCATGTATGTCATGGGACTTGATATGGTCCATAATCACATCACAACCAAATCTTATTTCCCAACAAGCCCCACATGAAAAAAACCACTCATCAAAAAGCCCATTGTCAAAAAGTGACTTGTCATGGTGGTGAACAAATAGTGATGTTGAGTCAAGGTGAAGATTTGTTACTCATTAGTGCATGGGTGAACACAAGCACGTACATTATTACGGGAATTGATAATAAAAAAACGATGCATTTTGGCTGCAAGTGGAAGTATACTATAACGCAAACAGATTGGAAGAGGATCACACTTGGCTTCATAAGGCTCAGACCTCATTAAAACCGAGGTGGCATAATATATCCACAGACTCAAATGTTATTTGTTTTTATCAACAAACTTCAAATCGAAGAGCCAATGGAGAAAGTGAGACTGATGTGCTAACATATGCATTGTTAAGGATAATGTTTAGCTTATTTTCCTATTTATCTTTCCTTGTATTTTCCTCACATTATCTTATTGGTATTTGTTGAGATATCCTAAGAACTGTTACAGATATCTCCCCTAATTAGCTAAGACTCTTCTATATATATATGGTAGCTATCATTAATTAAATATTATTACTTTTACCATATATCTACATGGTATCAAACTAAAAAAGATCATATATCCATAAAAACAGAAATCCGTTCCCTTCTCCCTACTTTCATGGCAACCGAGTTCAGTACCCAGATTATCAATCCCTACGACACCACCTCTCCCTTCACTATCGTCCACCACACAAATGCTATCAAATTAACCTCCACAAACTACCTCACATGGCGTCTTCAGGTTCAAGCAACCTTTAAAGGCTATGACCTTTTCAAGTACGTTGATGGCTCATTTTCTCTCCCTGAAGCAACCATTACCACAGATGCAACCCCTCCCCAAACACAACCCAATTTGGCGCACTTGTCAAGGAAACGACAAGACCGTATGTTATATGGTGCTCTCCTTGGCACACTATCATCTTCAGTGGCTACACTCGTCATTTAGACAACATACACCCATGAGATTTGGACGTTGTTGATGCAAACATTTGCTCAAGCCTCCCGTGGCCATATCAAACAACTCAAGGATAAACTCTGCTCCTCTGAGAAAGGCAATCAAACCATTACAGAGTATATGCAGTCCATCAAGGTCACATCTGACCTATTGGAGTCCATTGGTTCTCTTGTTCACTCGAAGGATCTCACAGACTACGTCCTCAAAGGACTTGACTCAGCATACAAATCCGTCGTTGATGATGTCAACACAAGGGACACGTTGATCTCCTTTGAAGAGTTGCACGAGAAATTAATCACAGAGGAGCTCACTGTCAAGCTTGTTGCTCGATATTCTTTAGAGTCGCCTACTGCCCTCAACGCTCAATGACGACCAGTGAAGTAGAAGACAAAGGGTAGCACACCTCCTATATAGTGGCAACAAATTGTTCCTAACTAAACCCCCCGACCATTTCCCACAAACAACCAGCTTCGCCCACAAAATACCAACTTTGCCCCCATCACATCCTCCTATGGCAAGCCCTTTTTGGGTCGTTGTTAATGGTGCAAAACCATCATCCATGTGATGACCCAATGTCCCATCTTCGACCAAAGCTACCCCACCGTCCAAATACCCTCCTCCAATCGGTTCCTAACTCAACCGAACCCACCACAAGCCAACGTCCCAATTCTTGGCCACACTAACCCCTCTTGGTTGGTAGATAATGACACCCCTACCACGTCACGAATGACCTTGACAACTTATCCCTGCACTACCCATACAATGGCCTGGATGAATTATTTATGGGCAACGACACAGGTTTATCCATTATGCATTCCGGTTTTCTTAAGCTTAAGTCCTCTGCACGAGATTTTAATTTATCTCAAGTTCTTTGTGTTCCATCTATGTCCAAGAATATAATATATGTTTCTAAATTTAGTTCTCAAACAAAATTTTCCATTGTTTTCTTACCTAATTGCTTTCTTGTGAAGGAAAACGAGTCGGGAACAACACTCCTTAGATTTCCCTACATTGACGATGTCCACATTTGGCCGTAGCCAAATCCGACCGTCAACACTTCAAGTCTTTCCCATTCTGAGTCATGGCATCATAAATTAGGATATCCTTCCTTATCCACTTTCAAATTCATTCAGCAACATCATAATTTAGGGTTTTCAAGTTTTATGCAATCTGATTGTGTTTCTAGCCAAATAAACAAAAGCCATAAACTTCCATTTCAAAATTTGACGCTTCAGTCTACATATTGTCTTGAAATAATTTTTTTTATATATGGACATCCTTTGCTTTATTTTATAATGGATATCGTTACTATGTTATTTTTATTGATCATTTCACAAAATATGTGTGGTTGAATCTCATTAAACGAATTTCAATCCACCTTAATCAAATTTCGATCCTTGGTCGAATTTTTTTTGAAACAACAAATAAAAGTCTTATACTCTGACAATAGTGGCGAATATTCGGCTTTGAAACAAAATTTTAGTAACAATGGTATTAGTCACTTTACTTCACCCCTCATGCCTTGGAACATAATGGCATTTCAGAACGAAAGCATAGTCATTCGGGTATGTCGCTTGATCTTTGGCCTCACCCCTTGCTCACAACAGTTTATCTCATAAATCGTCTTCCTACTTCTGCTCTAAAAAATATGTCTCCCTACTCAAAACTTTTTAATCAAACTATAGATTACAAAAAGCTTAAGTGTTTCGAATGTATGTCTTTCCCATGGTTAAAGCCTTACAATGCTCATAAACTTGAATCTAAGTCTGTTGTTTGTATCTTTATAGGCTATTCTACCTACCAAAATGCATAATATTGGATGGATCCAACCACAAGAAGAGTTTATACCTCCTGCTATGTCAAATTCATTGACAATGAATTTCGATTCAAAACCTTAGCTCCACAAAAAATTGCCAGCCAATCCAACAATTGACGAGTGGGCCACCGTCTCGTTTCCTCTCCCAAAAAATCAGCCCAATCTATAAGCCCACAAAATCACATATAAAAGCCCACAAAATCACATCTACAAGTGTTGGGCCACCATCTCTCCTCCACCAAACTCCCAACAAACCACATCTATAAGCCCACAAAATCAGCCTAATCCACAACTACCTCACCAAATCATCCCACAATCTTACCAGCAAAATCCGGCTACCACATCCCCCCTCCCTCCAACTACCTCCCAACAACATTTATCCCCAAGCCCAACAAATCAGCCCACTACCCAACCAACTCCACAAATATCCCCATCGGCCATTTGCGTACCCTAACCCTATCCCCATCCCAACATACATCTCATCATCCCTCTGGTGTTATAACTCGTTCAAAAAATAACATCCCCAAGCCTATGTAGAAACTCAACATGACTTCCGAACTACATACTTCAACTGAACCCAAGACCATCACACAAGTCATCAAAGACCCGGAATGGTGAGCTGCGATGCAAAAAAAATTATGATTCCCTTTGCTCCACTGTTACATGGACGTTCGTTCCTCCATCAATGAATCAGAACCTCATTGGGTGCAAGTGGGTCTACTGTGTCAAGTATAATGCAGATGCCTCAGTTGATCGATTCAATGCGAGGCTGGTGGCCAAAGGTTTTCATCGAAGACCTGGATGGGATTACAATGAGACATTAAGTCTTGTAGTCAAACAAGTCACGGTTCGGGTTATCCTTGTGCTAGCCGTCTCTCAAGGCTGGCAATTGAAGCAACTCGACATCAACAACGCCTTTCTCCAAGGCACTCTTCATGAAGAGGTCTTCATGGTCCAGCCACCTGGATTTGTGAATCCCGCTACTCCAACACATGTCTGCAAATTAAATAAGGCTTTGTATAGCCTTAAACAAGCTTCCAGAGCTTGGTACAATGAGCTAAAAGGCTTCCTCCTTCAACTTGGTTTCAAAAATTCCGTAGTAGATGCCTCTCTTTTTATGCTTCACCATGGTCTGGCAACCATTTATTTGTTAGTCTGTGTGGATGACATAATTGTCACAGGTAATTATCAGTAGTCGGTTGGCAATCTCATCAAAAACTTGCCACTCGGTTTTCTTTAAAGGACCTTGGGGCGTTCTCTTACTTCCTTGGAATTGAAGTCATTCCTCGACATGGAGGGTTATTTCTCTCCCAAAGAAAGTACATCACTAAATGTGTTATTACAGGCTGGCATGGAACATATTAAGCCAGTTTCCACACCGATCTCAATAACTTCTTCCTTGTTGAAAGATGTTGGGACGCCTCTTCCAAGTCCAACAGATTTATCGGGCCATTGTGGGAATCATTCAGTACTTGGGTCTCACCCGTCCTGATAATGGTTACTTTGTTAGCAAACTCTCATAATTTATGCAACACCCAACATCCGATCACTGGGCGGCTCTCAAGTGACTGCTACGGTATGTTTTTGGTACTACAGACCTTGGTATTTTAGTCTCTGCCAAACCGGCTGTAGCGCTTCACACATTCTGAGATGCGGACTGGGCAGGTGAACGAGACAAGTTTGTCTCCACAACTAGTTACATCATATATTTGGGTTAAGCACACATACCCTAGAGTTCTCACAAACAAAAGGTCGTGGCTTGATCATCCACAGAAGCAGAATATTGCGCACTCGCAAATATTGTCTCTGAAATGTTATAGGTCATGTCTTTATTTGAAGAACTCACGATGAAGCTTCAACAACCAACTCTCTATTGTGACAACCAGGGGGCAACATTTTTATCCTTAAATCCAGTTTTTCATTCCCGCATGAAGCACATCGTACTTGCCTATCATTTTGTTCGTCAATATGTGCAGAAAGGCACTCTTCGAGTGTCTCATGTGTCAACACAGGACCAACTGGCGGACATCTTAACAAAGCCACTATTTCGACCTCGCTTTGATGTTCTTGTTTCCAAGCTAGGACTTTCCCGCAGGTCATCAAGCTTGAGAAGGTGTGTTAAGGATAATGTTTAGCTTATTTTTAGATTTATCTTTCCTTGTATTTTCTTCACATTATCTTATTGTTATTTGTTGAGATATCCTTGGAACGGTTAGATATATCTCTCCTAATTGGTTAAGACTCTTCTATATATATATATATATATGGTAGCTATCCTTAATAAAAGATTATCACTTTTACCATGTACCTACATGCACATGCTCTTTTTCATTATTATTCTAAAAATCATGCAGAATTTATGTTCAAGCATGCATGGAGGGAGCTTCGGAATGAACCAAAGTGGCGCTTTTTTTATCAGTAGACAAGAGGGGGGAAGTTCCAAAGGATCAAAGTTGAATGAAACTAGTGCATACTCTTCGATCAAGTTCCAATCCAAATACCCCTACCAGTGTAACCGGACCTGAAAGTGTTGTGTTTTCTCCATATAGTGCTCTAGTTCGTCCCTGATATAAAGGATGCAAAGAGGAAGTGAAAGAAAGTTGGTCAAAGTCCAAGTAATCTGGTGGATGTGGAGGAAGCTAGAGAACATGTTGATAAGTGGATTGCAATACAAGCTAGCAGAGATGCCCAAAAGAGAGTTTTATGGAAGGAAAAGGCTAATGACTACGTTTATGCTAAGAAGCTTGTAATGCTGACTAAACTTCTTGACAAGGACAAGTTATGCCCAGAGGAAGAGATTGTAAAGGCTTCTTTGATGGCTGAGTTCAATAGTACATAAGACCTATTCGGATGGCGGTCATTTTCTTCATCGAACCGCAGTTCCCATAGCAATGTTGTTCTTTGTGAGGTAAAGCTTTCGGACCCTGTAGTCATTTTATTGATTGTTTTTTCAATTTTAAAATTTGGAACAAGGTAAAACTGTGGTATTGTTTAATTAGAACTCTGATTTTCAAAAAAAAAACAAGGTCCTAATTTTATTTTTATTTTAGAAAAAAGTTACAATTTGCCAACTCATTGCAGTAAAAAGAAATCTAAAATGTAAGATTATTTTCCTTATGACAAAATAAATGTGAAGGATGAAAGATGTTGAATCCAAAATTCTCATATAATCATAAGTAAATTTCAAGGTAATGGGCCATCTGATGGGCGTGCAACAATACTGTAACTTCCTTTCACCCCAACGTGTGGATTATTGAGACATATTAGTATAAAAGGACCTTTGAACATAATAATAAGTGTAACATATGTTCTGAATGCATCTCAGAAACACAAATAACAACCCACTAACGAAAAAGGGTACCTTGCTAAAAGAAATTCTGGCATAATATGTATTGACCACTCTTTATGTAATTCTTACCATTTTTACCTGGCATTACAATTAGAGGAAAGAAAAAGAAAACACGTTTAGATTACAGGAATTGTTACACTAGCATGCACACAGTAAGTGATCCTTTCACATGGGCAATTGAAGGTGACAAATAGAAAACTTTCTTCCATAGATGCATGTACTTCACATGCCACAGATGTGGTACCCACACAGGAGAGAATAGAGATGAGATATAGGGAGACAATGATAGACTTTTTAAGTTAGCAGATTGCCTAAAGAACACTTCCTTAACCTTTAGTGATCAGAAATTTTGCAACTAGCAAGCACATTATGATATCACATCTTAATGTAAGAATGAATGTCATCTCCCTGATTTTCCCTTTAAGCTATACAATTATTCATAGATACATTATTATCCCCTTAATTCTTTCTGATTCAAGTATGAATCTTCTTGTTATGCATATGAGTTTGCAAATAACACGAGAGATGAAGTTACAATGGAAATCAGACTAATTCGTTGAAAAATAATCTTCCACTACAATCTTTATAAGAAAATATATAAAAAAGAATTAGAATGTAAAATGGCTGAAACAATTAGGTTCTTACTTGATAACCAATTCAGAGACAAAACTTCTTACAAACTGGAACTGATTTGGGCAGTCCGACAATGAGGGAGCTAGCACACTAAGATTATACACAATAGATTATATATACGTGTTGGAAATAAAATAGACTTATAAGAATGCCAAAGTAAATAGTATAGTAAGAGATTATGGATTGATTATCTTCTTGCATAACATTATATTATCTTACACTAAGATTTCAAACTAAATTCGACGTTGGTCCTATTCATCGTCTTCACCTTTTTCATGGTGATGTTGTTATGCTTATCTCCATAACTATAGTGCTTTCATTCTTGACGGCAATGCCTCAATAGCTTCTTGTTTTCTCCATCCAAAATCTTCACCTGAATGTTGGAGCAAACGACTAATTTTATTGAAGAACGAAACCGATGAAGTAAAAACACCAAAACAAACTTTGATTTGCTTCACCTCCTATTTTGCACTGTGAAGATTGATCCTCAGTTACTCCCTGTCTCTGTGCGAAACGTGAGCTTGAGCAGCCAGTGAAAGGACAATTCAAGTTGTTGGTCTCAACCTATAAAAAGCAAAAAAAGGTGAACAACAATGATTCCCGAGTTACCACAATTACAAATTGCATATATGATATATGAAAAGAAAAACAACTATCTCACCTCTTCCACATTTTGTTCAGCTTGTGGCATGTTTCAACTTCATTATCTTCTTGTAGGAAAGACTGAGCCATCTCTCCAACTTCATCCCTTCTAACTAAGGTTGATATCAGGGCATCAAGTAAACTTTGTTCCATTCTTGAGCATTCATTTGATGAGCCAACAACCTGTATAGCTGATCAGCGCTACTTTATAGGGTTTAACTAGGAGTTGTTACCGGTGTTTTAGGTGCTATTTGGAGACGTTTAGTGCACAATTGTAGAGATTGGAGTTGAAGAGTAGAAGTGTCGTTATAGTGGTTTCAAGTGCTTAAACGAAGACTTATAGAAGATGGAAGGAAGCCACCACGAGAAGACCGCAACAAAAGCGAGAAGAAGCTGCAGAAAGTAATCCGCGGGCGCGGATGAACAGTGCCGCGATCGCGGAATTCCAAGCTTGGTCGCGGATAACTCGAGAGCAAAGAGTCAGAAAAGTGAATTTTCCGCGGTCGCGGAAATGTGCATCAGCACGGCGCGGATTTCGTCAGATCCGAAGTTTACTTTTTATTTTAATTCTTTTTACTTTATTTCTTTTAGTTCTATTTTATTATTTCCTTTTAGATTAGACTTGTTATCTTTAGTCTTGGTTTTGGGTTAGGTTATTTAACCTAATTTCCCAGCCACTTTGATTCAGTCAGTAGTTATTCCATTCAGTATTGTTTTCCCTTGAAAACTATGAAGAACTAAGCACCATTTGCTTAGTCCGACAATTGAAGCCTTGGTTTGAATTTGATTGTGAGATTATTCTTTTACTTTATCTTTGAATGTTATTGATTCTCTTATACTTCATTCCATTGAGTTATATTGATTTATCTAGATTAGCTACCTAGTTTTATTGATATTATTCATAATGCAGAATTAGGGTTTTGAATTCTATTGGTTGATCTAGTTCATCAATTGTTGTGATTAGTATTATTATTAATATTGGTTTCCCTAGCATGACAAACTAGTTGAGATTGATATTATCTATAGTGCTAGTTACTCTAATCTGGTCATCTTGTTGAGATTAATATTGTTCATACCTAATTCAGAGTAGCAAACACGATTTACAGGAACGGGTTGTGAATGTTTATTGTGACGAGAATTGATTGCATGTCGAGTACTGACGGCTTGTTAAGTATTGCATGAGCCTATTTATTCCTAAACTTACTGTTGTTGTTAGATTTATCTTGATGGTTTCATGATTGTTTAATAGTTAGGGTTGCCTGGACTGGTAGGACTGGTAACTATTTCAGAACAGGAATTAAGACATTTATGAGGATTGAGGACTAGGAATAATCAATGATCAATCAACCAAACTAAAGATGGATATTTGTTTGGCTAAGTGTTTTTTTCCTAATTGATTACAAACCTTTGCTTTTGTTTCCTTTGTTTACTTGTTTACTTGTTTACCAACAATATATCAACCAAAACCTCCCTTTGTTACTATTGCATGCGAATTTACCTTAAGAAAGACAACTTCTCCATGTGGGATTCAATCCTTATTTGCCTATTTTACTAGTTTAGGTTGTTAATGATTTTATTTTGATAAGGTGATACGACTTTAGCTCTTATCAATAGCTTATGATCATAGTCTGAGTACAAGTGTATGAACTGAAATCCAAAAGTATAAGCCTATCCAAATATTACAAACATCATCAAATTGGTAAGATCTACTTGTAAGCACACACCTATATAAGCCTAACACTAATAATTTGCTATAGCTAGATTCATTTGTATAAGACAACCTACGAAGTGGACGGTTTAAAAGTTATTCTTTTCTCTTATGTCCAACTTTACATAGAGCAGAAAATCATGACTAACTAGCCCTACAAAACATTGTACTTCAACAAAACAATCATATTACAAGAAGTAAAAAATGTTTCCAGTTTTGAATTTTGGAATAGCAAAATGTGTTGTTAGCTAGTGTGCAAAAGGTGTACCAGATTCTTGCACTTGCGCTTGTAAATCCGAGTTTATTTAGAGGCTTTTCTCAATTCGTCCTCCAATTCCTGAACCCTATTCTCCGACTTTTTAGCCCTCTCATCCGCCTCGTTCCCAAACTCCATATACACCTCTTGATCATGATGGTATAGCGAGCACTCGTTCTCCTAGTTGGAGCACTTGGAGACCAAATTTGTGCACTCGTTCTCCAATTTATGGTTCTCCTTCACAAATCGATTCAGTTCCAACGTATTCATCGTCGATGCTGCCTAAACACCAAACATTAATTTCAGAACCTAACAATTTCCACAAAATCTTACAGAAACCCGAAATCGTAGAGAAAATTCTCATCGAGAATGAAAAGAATCGTGAAAATCACAAACCCTAGCGCATTTGATAACTTCATATATTCTTGTCATGTAAAGCTGATTTCATGGCAAAGTACTAGCTTCGAACGGAGTAATCTGTTTCCTCTAGGGCTTGAATCTTCGATTGGAGGGCACACTTAGGCACATCGATGCCCATGGTTTTATCGATCAAGTGCTTGATGAAATCGCTCATCTCTTGAGGTTTGTCCATTCATTATAAACAGCACCGCGATTTTATTTTTAACCGAGGTCCGATTTTTTAATGGCACCACAATTATTTGTTATAAATTGTGGTCCGAGATATAAGAAATATAAAAATTAAATTAAATTAAAACTGCACCATAATTATTTTTTATTAAACGCAGTCTGACATTATATAATTAAAAAAAAAAAACACATATCCCGCATTTTATATAAACCGCAAACCATATATATTTTTTACCCTAGTTCAATAAAAAGGAGGCAAAAAAAGTGAAGTCTATGTCAATTTTTGTATTAGTGGTTGTTTCCTAATAATATTATGTGATATGTGTGCTATGTATTTTTCATGTGTTATGCATGCATAGTTAAGAATAGCTTCACCTTTATGTTGTTTGTCTACTTATTTAATCTTGAAATTTAGGTTTTAATTCATAGTTATGTAGTTTAATCTTGGTATGATATTATGTGTAATATCTTGCATTATATTAGTTATTATGTGTTATGTCTTGTAATATATTATTTTTTATGTGTAATATATTGATTTTTATGTATAAACTCTTGGAATAATATTATATTCATGTTTAATGTCATAAATATTTAAATGTATATTTAAATATATTTATTTTATTTTATCTAATATATTAACTATATTATTTTGTATAATACATAAAATATTTTATTAATAATAAATACTAATATCATATTTAAACTAATACATTACCTATCTTAAGTAATTTCGATACAATATTTTTATGATAAATATATTTAATATACATGTCTATGGATAGATAGAATATTGAATTTCTTTACGTTTTAAAAAAAATTAAATACGACCTGAAAATTGGTTTAAATATCTGAAAAACCATCTGAATCCGAACTTTCTTAGCCTTCCATTTCAATACAATCTAAAGCCTGAGGAGGCATTTGGCACAAGCAATCAGATCTTGACACATTTTATAAGGGGTTGTTTGGTGGGAGGAAAAGCATCAACGCGTTTTTGTACTCATGTTTTGCGTTTTAAACTAGGGGGGAAAAATCAAAGCCAAACGCACCTTCACTTGGGTTTTTAGAGGTTTTTTACTAAACAACTCTAACACGTTTTTTAATGCTTTTTCAGCTTTTGCTAAAAAATCTGATGTTTTATATTGCTTAAAAACATGCATTGCAGGTGCTCTTAGACTTTCATTGAAAGGACATTGTGCATAGCCTCATTTAGAAGGTTTGACAATCAAACAAGTTACTGGCGGTAAACGTCGGCGTTGACTGCCCAATTTTTATTTTTAATTTTTTGAGAAACTTTATTATTTTTTATGGCAAAGGTTCTGTACACTACAATTTTTTTCTGGGTACACTACAGTTTGAAACGCAGAAATCTTGCTTAAGCAAGATTTCTGCGTTTCAAGGCAAAATGTACCCAGAAAAAGCATTTCTGTATAAATTTGAAACGCAGGTATTTTGCTTAAGCAAAATACCTGCGTTTCAATTTTTTATTTTTTTTTAAACTGAAACGCAGGAATCTTGCTTAAGCAGGATTCCTGCGTTTCAAATATCTGAATTTTGAAAATATTACAGTTTTGAAACGCAAAAATCTTGCGTTTCACTAAAACAATTTTTTTTCCCAAAATTGCAATTTTTTTCCATAATCATGTAGAGAATTTCAATACGAGTCCGTATATATAAAATTCGTCCAAAACGGACATCGTTTGCCCCTCCAAAAGCCCAAAAAACGAAGTCTTCCTACACTTTTTTTTTACAATTTGGTGCCCAGCATATAGGGCATTGTAGTAATTTTTTTTGGTATTTTCGGCATTTTTCTACTATAATTTTGTATAAGATTTTAATACGAGTATATAACTATACGTTAGAACCATAATATATAATTATAGTATATAACTATACAATATAACAATAGTATATAACTATACGATATAACAATAGCATGTAGCTATAGTATATAACAATAGTATGAAATTATACGATATAACCATAATATATAACTATTCGTTATAACCATAGTATATAATTATACGATATAACAATAGTATATAACTATACGATATAACAATAATATATAACTATACGATATAACAATAACATATAGCTATAGTATATAACAATACGATATAACAATAGTATATAACTATAGTATGAAACTATACGATATAACCATATTATATAACTATTCGTTAGAACCATAATATATAATTATAATATATAACCATATTATATAACTATACGATATAAAATTAGAATATAACCATAGTACGTTAGAACCATAATATATAATTATAGTATATAACTATACGATATAATCATGGTATATAACTATAATATATAAATGAACGATATAGCAATAGTATATATATAACTATACGATATAACCATAGTATATAGTTATAGGATATAACGATACGATATAATCAAATTTGATATAACTATAAGATATAACCACAGTATATAACTATTACCGTTCGCGAACGCGTAAAAACATCTGAAGCACGTTGTGTGTTTTTTATTTCACTGAGAAAAATATTACAAATACATAGCACATTACAGAATGTCTCAAGCTACCTGAATTAAATCCGACGTGCTAAACGGGCACTCGGGAAAATTCCAAAAATTCCCAAAATAACCTTACAAAAATACGGGGTATCACAGTTATATCCAATTTGGTTATATCTTATGGTTGTATCCTATAGTTATATACTGTGGTTATATCTTATAGTTATATCCAATTTGGTTATATCGTATCGTTATATCCTATAATTATATGTTATGGTTATATCTTATAGTTATATCCAATTTGATTATATCATATCATTATATCATATAATTATATATTATGATTATATCTTATAGTTATATCCAAATTGGTTATATCTTATGGTTATATCTTATAGTTATATCTTATAGTTATATCAAATTTGGTTATATCATATCGTTATATCATATAGTTATATACTATGATTATATCTTATAGTTATATCCAATTTGGTTATATCATATCGTTATATACCATAGTATATAATTATAGGATATACCCATAAGATATAACCAAACTGGATATAACTATACAATATAACCATAACTATAATATAACCATAGTGTATAACTATAGGATATAACCATAAGATATAACCAAATTGGATATAAGTATAAGATATAATCATAATATATAATTATATGATATAACGATATGATATAATCAAATTGGATATAACTATAAGATATAACCATAGTATATAATTATAAGATATAACGATATGATATAATCAAATTTGATATACCTATAAGATATAACCATAGTATATAACTATAGGATATAACCATAGTATATAACTAAAGGATATAACTATAATATATAACCATAGTATATAACTATAGGATATAACCATAGTATATAACTAAAGGATATAACCATAGGATATAACTATAGGATATAACCATAAGATATAACCAAATTGGATATACCTATAAGATATAACCATAGTATATAACTATAGGATATAACCATAGTATATAACTAAAGGATATAACTATAATATATAACCATAATATATAACTATAGGATATAACCATAGTATATAACTAAAGGATATAACCATAGGATATAACCATAAGATATAACCAAATTGGATATAACTATAAGATATAATCATAGTATATAACTATAGGATATAACGATATGATATAACCAAATTGGATATACCTAAAAGATATAACCATATTATATAACTATATGATATAACCATAGTATATAACTAAAGGATATAACTATAATATATAACCATAGTATATAACTATAGGATATAACGATATGATATAACCAAATTGGATATAATTATAAGATATAACCATAGTATATAACTATAGGATATAATCATAAGATATAACCAAATTGGATATAATTATAAGATATAACCATAGTATATAACTATAGGATATAACCATAAGATATAACCAAATTGGATATAACTATAAGATATAATCATAATATATAACTATATACTATGGTTATATACTATAGTTATATCGTATAGTTATATATATACTATTTCTATATCGTTCATTTATATACTATAGTTATATACCATGGTTATATCGTATAGTTATATACTATAATTATATATTATGGTTCTAACGTACTATGGTTATATACAAATTTTATATCGTATAGTTATATACTATTGTTATATACTATAATTATATACTATAATTATATACTATAATTATATAATATGGTTCTAACGAATAGTTATATACTATGGTTATATCGTATAGTTTCATACTATAGTTATATACTATTGTTATATCGTACTGTTTTATACTATAGCTATATGCTATTGTTATATCGTATAGTTATATACTATTGTTATATTATATAGTTATATACTATAATTATATATTATGGTTCTAACGTATAGTTATATACTATAATTATATATTATGGTTCTAACGTATAGTTATATACTCGTATTAAAATCTTATATAAAATTATAGTAGAAAAATGCCAAAAATACCAAAAAAATTCACTACAATGCCATATATGTTGGGCACCAAATTGTAAAAAAAAGTGTAGGAAGACTTCGTTTTTTGGGCTTTTGGAGTGGCAAACGATGTCCGTTTTGGACGAATTTTATATGTACGGACTCGTATTGAAATTCTCTACATGATTATGGGAAAAAATTGCAATTTTGGGGAAAATTTTTTTTTTAGTGAAACGCAAGAATTTTGCGTTTCAAAACTGTAATATTTTCAAATTTCAGATCTTTGAAACGCAGGAATCCTGCTTAAGCAAGATTCTTGCGTTTCAGTTTAAAAAATAAATAAAAAATTGAAACGCAGGTATTTTGCTTAAGCAAAATACCTGCGTTTCAAATTTATACAGAAACGTTTTTTCTGGGTACATTTTGCCTTGAAACGCAGAAATCTTGCTTAAGCAAGATTTCTGCGTTTCATACTGTAGTGTACCCAGGAAAAAAATGGAGTGTACAGAATATTTCCGTTTTTTATGGGCAAATTTTTTTTGCGCACCCATCTGTGATAGAATGTGTACATGTTTTGGCCTGTGTGTGCATAAATATTGACCAATATGTATACAAGTTTTGACCAGCCACATTTATTTCTTTTTTCACGTGCCTACCTGAGATAGAACGTGCACATATTTTGTCATGTGTGTGCATAGATATTGACCTATACGTGCATAGATATCGTCTTGATAGATCTTCCTTCAAGAGAAGACTCTCGCTTTTCAGACTTGCATCCCATCAATCGTCTTCTCCTCGACTTCCTAAATGCTAGTGTTGCTAAATTTTGATTTTGAAAGAAAGATCTTTATTTTGCCTCCTACACTTCCTGCATTGCCTTCTTCTTCGCCAGGTAACTCTATTCGCCCCCTCCTTTGTCGTCCTCTTTTTCAATTTTGTGTCAATCAGTTCTAGTATTTCCAAACATCAGACCGCTTCGTCTTCGTCCAAAAGAAAAGAGGAAGGTCATACTTTTTAAAGAACCCATATTTTGCAAACTAAAAACCAAAAGTTTAGCACATGCAGAGATGATTCTCCTTTGGATTTCGCTAGATCTGTTGGTTTTCCTGTAGATGTTGTTGTTAGGGAACCTAGATATGGTGATTGGGTTGATTTCGTTTTTGCGTTGGTTGGGCGTGTTTGTACGAATACCCTTTTAGAATCAAACATTGCCTTTCTTTCACTTCCTTGATTTGCCAATTCCTGACCTCCTTTAAAACTTCCCATGGTTGTTTAATGCCTTGTATGTGTAAAGACTACTACTTACACTGAATCATATATGTGTCTCGCATGGTATTAAGTTATTGTGGAGGATTTGGTCAATTCCTATAAGATTACAACTTGCTCCCCATGCCGGATTATTTGTAAGACTATACCACACAGAAAACCCTTGATTTTAATTGTTTGGCTCTCCAGGCCAATTTACTTCTAAGACCTTGCAAGACAAGAAAATCTTGATTTTAAATGTCGACAAGCCATGATCATGACTTAACAAAGGGTTTGAGGTTTAAGATTTAACGTATATTGGATTTGAGATTTAAGGTTGAAGGTATGATAATTTAGAGTTTAGGGTTGAAGGGTTATAATAGTAAATTTAGTGTGGATCCTCCTAGATTTACCTGTTAAGAGTGGAGATATAAATTCTGCTCCCCTTAATTAACGGAGTGTTGTTAAAAGCCTTAGATGTAAATTTTTGAATCAACTTTACAGACACATCTTGAATGATGCAATCCTTATCATTCGTATTGTCTAGATTTTGACAAAAACATGAAGAGTTTTGAACTTATTTGGCTTGATCATAAGTCTTGTTGGTCTTGATTTTCTTCTTTGGAGATAACATGTTGCTTTTGATCATCTATTGCTCCAAAATGTCTTGCACGAGTGTTGTGGGACAGGGAAGAAGAGACGTGAAAAATGGGAATGGCTATAGTTTTTAAAAAATTGTGTATATGCCTAGAATGATCTTTTTTTTTTAAAAAAAGAGAATGATCTATTAACCATGGACAAAACGCTTTTTTTGATGCGGTGTCAAAACGCAAATTCAAGAGCTAGTTGAAAACCACGCTATAAGCTACGGCATCAAATACAACTACACATGACATATTTTAAAATCTACCTAGTGTAAATAAGGGCTCGTTTGGATCACAATAATTATAAGTTATTTATGTTTTATGGCTGTTTATTTTCCAGAATGTTTTATTGGAGTGATAAAACTTTCTTTATAAAATATCTACTTTACATATTACCTGTTTGGATTACACATTAATTACTTCATTTTTATCCATTTGTGAATCGAAGAATTATGGAAAGATCTGGATTCGCTCGCCAACTGATATGCCTTTGACGGCCATCTTCTCCTTCGTCAACCGCCACTGCATACCAACAATGCTCCGACGACCTCGTACCCTGCCCCAGATCGCCTCCCTCGGCCTGACTGGCTGCCCAACTTCGTTGTTATCTCCCCCTCCTCATACACCGCTCTTTGTCTCTGACCTTCACCATGATGATTGAGCATGATTTTGGTCTGTTTCCTTCACCTCGTTGATTGAGCATGATTTTAGATCCAAAGTTTGCATAATTAATTTGTTCCGTGGTTAATTGTTTGAATTTTCAGAATGGATTAAAAAGCCCCAATTTAATTTAGGTGGATTTGCAAGGGTATACCATCCTTGTCATGAAATGTGCAAAAGTACACTTTTTTTTTTGATATGAATGCAATACCCTAAATCAAATTTTTTTTATTTTCTTTTTCCTTTATATCTTGGGAGAAAAATACATTTTCAGATTTTGTAAATCGAAATTTAAAGTGAAAAGAAAAGAATTTAAAAAGTTTGGGTCAAATCAGATTGTACTTGTTGTTTGAAGTAGAATAAACTATACAATTTGATTGTACTATGTGTCAGAATTTAAAAATATATATGGAGAGAAGCTCGCTCTAAGTCGGAAGGAGATTAAGCTTAATGTTAAACCAAGTGAATTTCAGCCACAAAAAACGTTGACGTGTAGCTGTCAAATCACTGCATATTTCCCGCCAAAACTAAGCTAGCTTAGTTAATCGTTTTTTTTTCTCCAAAAATTACATTAGGCTTCTTCATCTTAGCTCCTTCTTCTTTAATCCCGACACATTTACTTCATGCATTCTTCTTCCTTTATTTATGTCCTCTGCTTCATATCCTGCCATCCGAGTTATTTCCACTGTTAATATTCTCATTTTCTATGGGTAAGTTGTCATATTAAATTCACACGTGCTCTATTTTATTTGTGTTTATTTTTTGTTTCTTTAGTAAGAAATTGATTAACTTTTCTTATTTTTTGCTTCTTCAGGAAGATCAACTCCAACATATATGGTTTCTCTAATCAGTGGAGGAAAGTGGAGGTGCGAGAATGAGATTTGGATTTATGAAGGAACAAAAAAGGCGAAGGGGATGATGGTTAGTGAGAAAATCGATTATGAATCACTGAAGACTAAGATTGCAGAAAAACTGGAAATTGATCTTACTAGGTTCGACTTGAAGCTGAGTTACATGTCTTTACAAAATCCGCACTTTCCTCCCTTTGATATTTGCGATAAGGATGATGTAGAAGCATACATCTTTTTGAACATGACAAATTGTAAAGACAGAGTTTGGCCAATTGCTTTGCATTCCATTGTGCAACCAAAATCTGGAGTTTCAAAAGAAAAACCTAAATTAATTCCAAAAGAAGAAGAAGAGATGATTGATGTTCCATTAACTGCACCTCAACCTGTATCCCAGCCTGAAAATGATGGTGCATCTTTTACTCCTATACTAAGCCAAAAAAGAATGCCGGACCAGATGTTGAGCGACATATTAGATGCTGGTCTTTTAGAAGATGAAATAGGAGTGGAGGGGATGGATGTCCGAATGTCTGTGAAGGGTGGAGAGAAACAGAATATTGACACTGTTAGAAAGTGGTTTTGTAAGAAAGCCAAGACAGTTGAGGTTGTGTCACTAAGCAGTGACGATGAAGAGGCTGATGTTGTTATTTCTGCAACCAAGCATAAAGGTTGTGACCTTGTCAACCTTTCCGAGGAAGAAGAGGAATACATTGAAAATGTTGAGTATGATGACAACGTTGAGGAGGTTGATATTGGGAAGCCTGAATTTCTGGATGCTATTGATGAAGCCGAAGAGAGATATTACCGTTCTGAAGTCCCTGCTGACTTTTAAAATTTGGTGGATGTAGAAGAAGTGAAGGACAAGTCGAATTCCAAGACAATCAAGTGTGGAGATATGTTTCAAACCAAGAAGGAGCTTCAACATTCGTTATCCGCATATGCTATGGACAATTGTGTAGAAATGCTTGTGAAGAGGTCTGATAAGACTTGTTATGTGGTGGAGTGCAAAAATAGAGGATGTTCATTTGATTTTCGTGCTTCAGTGAAGACAGGTACTAGTGCATTTATTGTCCAGAGGTTTGCTACAAACCATACATGTGGGATGCTGTTCAGGCACGATCACAACAGGCATGCCACTGCCTCCGTAATTTCACAGAGTATTCTTGATAGGTATATATTGTTTTTGTTGAAGATTTTAATTTCAATTTAGACAGTTTTATGCAAAGTGTCTAAAGACTATCTATTGGTGTTGGTGTAACAGGTTTAGAGGTCACAAGGATGCACCAAGGGCAAGAGAGATACAAGTTGTCATGAAAGGCCTGGGAGTCGATGCCAGTTATCACAAAGCCAATAGAGCAAGAGTGCTAGCAGAGGACATTATTCGAGGGACTGCCGAGGAAGGTTACAGTCAACTTCACTCATGGCTACATATGTTGAAAGAGGTCAATCCTGGCACGCATACAGCTATAATAACAGATTCTGAAAACCGTTTTAAGTACTGCTTCTGGGCCTTGGGTGCTTGCATCAGGGTTGTTCCCCGTTTGAGAAAGGTAACTTTATGTTTCTCCAACAAGATATTTTTAGATGAGTGGAGAGATATTGTTTGTCTTGATTATATAATATGACCTGGAGGGTAAAATGCAATAGGGTGACCGGTTTTATATGAAAATCAGGTGATTTGTGTTGATGGAGCACACTTAGGAGGGAGATTCAACGAACAACTTCTTCTAGCTACTGCCCAAGATGGAAACAGACAAATCTACCCCCTGGCCTTTGCTGTAGTAGACAGTGAGAATAAGGATTCTTGGTCCTTCTTCTTTAAGGAGTTGAAGAAGTTGTTGTACCCGATAGCGTGGATGTGGTTAAATCCCACCACCCAACACTTAAATCCCACCACCCAACACTATTAAAACTTGTATGAACTTGTATGAACTTTAACAATTCATACAAATGTTTGCATGATTTCAGGACAAATTCCATATAACAAATCAATCCTTTGATTTAAAATTGATTCAATAGTTTCTCAAACTTCAAATATTTACTTTATAGGTATCACTTCAAGTTTAAACACTTAAATCCCACCACCCAACACTATCAAACTAGTCAGGGATATATAGGCAAATGCAATTACTAATTTAATATACCTGAAACACAACTGGCATTCCTTGAATGGTATAGGGAATCCTTGCATCTTCAGAGAGTATCAAAGCTTTTTCAACAGTAAGCATTCTTCTGGCCAGAGATTTTGTCAAAGACCTGTGCAACTCTTTATAAGCAACTATTCCCCAAGGATAATCCCAAAACTTGTTCATGTTATCCAGCAGCTTCACATGTTCAGCTTTAACTAGTATCTTCTTATCTGCTCCAAGAAAAATACCTTCAACTATCAAAAGCAATGCCAACTTCAACTTGTAATTATCTAGCAGTCTATAATCCTTGAACCTCTCGTACAAGTCTTGCACTGAGGTCTTAGGACCAGCAGGACCACCAAAGAACTTCTCCATCACTTGTACATCTTTCCTTTTCTTCTTCCCAACTGATTATGGTGGCAATTGGCCACAATTTAAACCAGTTATCAATGCAAACTCCTTCATTGAAAACCTTAACTCTTTACCACCTATCTCGTATCAGGTCTCCCACTTCTTTTTTGATTTTATTTGCTTAAAAAGAACAGTATGTACAGTTTGGGAAGAAAATGAAACATGACGCAACATTTTCATTACATTTCCAAAAGGGCTTGCAATTATCCTTCTCCAATCTGCACCAGTCAATTTGTTTTCAATATCACGCACGTATGAAATCCTACAGTTGATATTGATTGTTCCATATAAAGGGTCGCCTTTGTAGAACGAGTACTTGATCTACAATAGAATAACAGAAGTTTCATAAGTTACGGACACAACAATGTCGGGATATCAATAAACCCTAGATGCACAAATTGAAATGTTCAACATTTTTGAGAGTTTTTTTTACTTACATCTTCCTTGAAAGCTAAAGGCTTCATGCTTCTCCACATTTTCAGAAGAGCGACAACTTCCTTTTTCTTCAGAGAATAACCGCTCTCTGATTTCTCATTCTTCTTTGTAGCTTTGGGTTTTGCAGATGGAGGGGTTTTCTTCGCAGCAGCTTTTCCCTTCCTCTTACCACCTTGTTCTTCTTCATCCACCTCTCTTTTTCTTTTCTTCGGCGGTGTCGCATCATTGGAACCTCTGGTAACAGCCATTCTCTTTTCTTTCTTTGTTTGGGCTTCAATGGTTCCAACGAAAGAAGAGGAGGATATAAGAGGTTGAGGTAAGTTGGGAACGGTTCAGGGAGGTTAGCAGAGGTTGAGGGCGGTTACAGAGCCCGCTGGAATTCGATTTTACTGTCCGGTGAAGAAGGGGAGTTTGGGGGGGGGGGGGGGGGGGGGTTGTGGGGGAAGAGAAAGAGTAAAGAGGTTCGATAATTTTGAATTTTATGATGTTAATTTGGGGCTGTTAGCAAATAAAGTTAATTGAAAATTTATGATGTTAATTTGGCAATTAATTTGGTTAAGCATCTCAGATTTGGAAAATGGGTTCAAATTGAATTTGGCAATTAATTTGCTTTAAGAAAACAATTTCCAATGGTCAAAAGTCCGAAAATTGCTTTCCACAAAATACATGCAATGGTCACATCACAAATTTCTTTCTTTTTTTCTTCTTTTTTGGAATATATTAAAATATACTTGACCAACATTAAAATATACATTACAATCAAAGAAAGAAAAGGTAAACTAAAATTAGATTTTATCTTTTCTTTTAAGGGTCTAAATTAGGAGATTTTACAATTTTACCCTTATTTGGGTACAAAAATGGATATTGCATTAATATATAAAAAAAGAAGTATACTTTTGCAATTTGGGTGGTAAAAGTGGTATATTTACTACCAATTTTTCTTTAATTTATGTAATAACTTAACCTAGTTCATGATTTTTGCTGTTAGTTTGAGGTGGATTGAGTTGAGAGAAGAAGGGTGGTGATTTGGCTATGCAACGGTCGAAAATCGGGAAGGTACTAGCAAGGATGACGACGAGGTTTGCTAGTCAAGGGTACAAGGTGATGCGGACCTTGATGGCGGCGTGATGGCAGACCGATGACAATGACAAAGATGACGACGTAGTTGTGGCAGCAGGCCATCAACGATATTCAATTAAAAAGGGTGTTTCGAGAATCGTTCTACAACGCTTAGGTTGTCGGAGGTGGATTGACCTCGGTGGCTCGGCTGTGGTTGGACGAGAGCCCTTGCCTTCGTTGTCTGGGGAAAAAAGACTTTGAAAAAATTCTTTATTTTATAAAAGACATTGACTATAATTCAAATATGGTCTCCAATGGGTAATCGGAGATGGTAAGGCTATCAAATTTTGGGAGGATAACTAAGTGCTCGTTTGGTTGAATAGGGGAAGTGTAATTCCTAGGAAATTACTTCATGTGAAATCAAAACATGAGAATTTGAATTCATGAGAATTGGTAAATTATGTTTGGTTAAAATCTAAATCATGAGAAATATGGGGGAAGAAAATCTTACCCACCCCTCCCTAGGTAATTGCACTTCCTATGTTTTGTAGGAATTGAAAATTCCATGAATTCAAATATCTGGATTTTTCAAAAACAAAAAACCAACCAAACACATATATTTGATATCACTTCCCAAGATATTTAAAATCATGAGAATTTACTTCCCAACCAAACGAGCACTAGGTCAATAACTTCATCCTACCAAATGAAAGGCTACCAAATGTACAAACAAACACTAGCACTAAAGTTAGTGAGTTTATCATAGACAAAAAATGGGATAAAACCAAACTAGAATCTCTCCTCAATAAAGAAACAGTTAATAAAATCATTGATATACCAATACCCAATAATGATATTATAGACAGACTTTACTGGAAACCGAGCAAAAATGGATGGTTCACAACCAAAACAACATTTGAGCTTATTACAAAACAAACATCCATACCAATTGATCAATTTTCTTGGCTTTGGGATCTTGACATCTACCCCAAAGTTAATTTTTTTTTTATGGAAAATATGCCATAATGGATTACCAACAAAAACAAGACTAGTACAAAAAAATATGACAGTACCACTTGCATGTGATCTATGCAATAATCCCCAAAAGGACATAAATCACTTTCTCTTTCATTGCCCATTTACCCTTAACAATATTAGACTCTAGAACAACAAAATAGAACAAATTGTGCGACAAATAAATACAAACAACAAACCAAAGGATTGTTAGCTACAATCCAAATTAACTAAAAAAAAAAAAACATATGCCTAACAACTACATGGTGGGCATTATGGATCAACAGGAATCAGATCATATTTAATTATAGTAATGATGAAAGGATCAAAGACCTTAAAAACTATACACAACAACTCCTTAAGAATTGGAAAAAAACCAAATACTATGAAAAGGAGGAATGCATACCGAACATCAAACATAATGGACCTGCTAGGAAAAAAAGAAATATCACTTGGAAAAGACCACCCCCTTACTTCCTCAAAATTAATTTTGATGGAACTAAATTACTTAATGGAGAAGCTAGAATTTGCTACATTTTTAAGAATGACAAAACCAAGGTAATTCATATGGGTAATAACAGATGTGGTTTTAATACCACTTTAATGGCTGAAACAATAGCCATTAGACAAAGCATTAAGAGAGCAAAATAACTCCAAATACATAAACTTGAAATTGAAGGAGATAATCTATGCCTTATTAACTCTCTTAAAGGCATTTGAGATTGTCCTTGAGAAATCAAAATGGTTATCGCTGACATTCTGTTCGACCTCCAGTCTTTCCAAGAAGTTCACATCACGCACATTTTTCGGGAGACGAATCGTTTTGCTGATAGAATTGTTAAACTCAGTTTTTCACCTCATGTGACTGATATTTCTCTTGATTCAGAACTTCGTGTTCTCATCCAGCAGAATGCTCTAATCAGGTCTATGCGTCGTCGTTAAGTTAGCCTAAATCTTTCCTCATAAAAATAAAATAAAAAAATAAAATAAATTTCTACCCCACAAGAACCACATCTTCTGCTTCTCTTCAAGTTGCTAACCACCGAGAGAAAACGCTGTTGAGAGCAAGCTCGGAAGTCGCAATCATGGCATTCCAGGGGCTTCTCCCTTCCTCTCTCTTAGCTAACAGATGAAACAACTGGAAAACCTCTAGGAGATTCGAGATTGTGCTATGATCATGGCGACCACCACCGCTTTCTTCTCTCTACCCCCTAACTCCTCTCTCACCCTCACCTCCGACCTCTCCCACTTGCCAATTGCTTCCACCAGCTTCTCCTTCCTCTGCGGCGGCGGCGGATTCATCAGTCTACGTAATCATTCTTCTTCGCTGCCTTCCTCGTCGTCTGTGTATTCTCCGTTATTCAACAGAAAGCGATTGCGAACTGTGCCGAGAGCTTCTTCGGACTATTATTCAACCCTCGGTGTGTCTAGGTCTGCTAGCAGTAAGGATATTAAAGCTGCTTATCGCAAGCTAGCTCGCCAGGTATTCATCTTGCTTTTGTATTATGCCCTTCTTCATTCAGATTTTCATAATTTATTTTGTTTTCTCTCTTCTGCTGAATTTGTTGCGTGGTCGAGGGTTTCTGCGTTCGTTATCTTTGATCTTCTATTGATGCTTGGTAATTTCGAATTGCTCGTCATTTCGTATGTCTAAGACGAAAATCCACCATTTTGATCCTGCGCATCACGCCCAGTTTTCCATTTTCCAGTGAGTATTGGCTAGTAAAATTAATCATTTTAACAGGCGGAAGTAGTGTTAACATGTTACTAACCTGAATTGTAATTCTTCTTGAATTAATGTGCATCTTGCCGGCCTGATTCCCGATTATTTCCCTGCAGCAAATAGAATATTATCAGAGTTAGGAGCCCCTCGTTATTGCATCATGCTCTTGTTTTGCCATATTGAGGTTCACTAGATCATTCACATTCTCAAGTTTTCAAATCTGCGTATCTTTCATTGGCCTGGTTAGATTCAGAATATCTTAAATTCTTAATTTGATAGAAAAGCACAGCAAGAGCAGCACTATTTGGTATTCCACTAATACCACTATATGCCTCATTTGGCTTATTTGATTTTTCCTGTAAACCTATGGGATTAAATAAGAGAATATGTTTCCCACTGATGAAAAAGGCGCGCTTGGCCAAGGCCAGCGCCAGCCTAGGGTGAGGCGCAGCCTGTGTGGCTGGGTGCCCCTCAGGCGCCCTAGGCGGGGCCTAGGCGCCAAGACGCGCGCCTCTTCCAGCCTGCAGGGATTCCAACAGATTTTTGGTTTTTTGAATTTTTAAATTGATTTTTTAAAAAGATTCTATCTTTAAATAAACAGATTTATATTTTCTTTTCCTTAATTATCTAGGAAATAGCAGATTCCTTAATTATCCTAGGAAATAGCATATCTTTATTATCTTCTTTTCCTAAGTAAACACCCTAAATAACCATCAGATCTTCTATATTACCTAGTACATTCTCTCTATCTCTTCCTCCCTCTCTATTCTCTTCTTCCTCTCTTCTGTACGTGTGATCTGCAAGTGGCAAAGTGCTACTGCTGAGTGTACTGTTGAAGGCTTGACTCACATCCTCTTCATCCGTTGTCATCAATCACTTCCAGCTTCCAGTTTTTTATGCTTCAGACATGATTTTCCTACTTGCTTATTAGTTGAAACTTGATTTTATAACATTATGATGTTTTCAAAGTGATTTTATTTCATCTTAAACATGTTTTATATGCTTTTATAACATAAGGGGGATAAAAAAATGCATTTTTGAAGAATTTTATGGCTAGGCGTGCCTAGCCGCCTAGGGGCTCCCAGCGCCTGGGTGCGCCTAACGCCTTTTTCATCACTGATGTTTCCCATACTCAAAACATTATGTCGTAGGGGCAGAACTTTTAGGTTTATCAATACTTTTGGCATTGTTTACTGCCTGTGTCCGCAGATCCATGTGGATTTACTTTTTAATGAGCACTCTATCTTGTTCAAAGTCTTTCAGCCAGAGCTAGCTTCTTGTCGAGTCACCTTGATATTGAAAATTACTTTCTGTTTTTTTTTTTTGAAGTACCATCCGGATGTTAATAAGGAACCTGGAGCAACCGACAAGTTCAAGGAAATCAGTGCTGCTTATGAGGTATGTTAAAAGTAATACATTCATATCCTTTATTGCTGGTCAGAAAGTGTTGCATTTCATTATGCCAATTGTTACTTGTAAACTCATTAATAGCCAATGTTTAAAGCTTTATCAAATAGTTAGCTTGCTTGCATGTCCTACTTTTACAAGCTTTTGTTACGTCGAATAGTCTTAGTGTATTGGGATTCGTAAGGGTTTTAAAGGAGATGAAGGGAAATCAACTCAAGTTCATTTATCATATTTACTAGTTTATTTTCCTTATTTTGCACTCTTTCACGTCTGCTTCACCTTCTCGTCTCTCTGTATGCAACATAGAATTAATGTGAACCAACATGAGAACTCCACCTACCCAGCTTGAGAATTTGAGGGTTAGGGTCAAGCACCTCTGCACTATTTAGCTTAAAACCAGTCGATGAATGAATGTAGACTGTCATAACGTGACCTTACCTGCCCTGAAATAATCTAAAACTCAAAATGACCCAAATTTGGAAGTATAGACCTGTAGGGCTGTAACCCGATCACCTTAACCTGTTGACCCGATAGTTGTGTTGGAGCTGGATTTTAGGATGGCCATATGATAATAGTTGGAGGTGTCCAGGCACCCTTCGCCGTCTGCTGGGGAGGACTGCAAGGCCCTTAGGAGGGATGTCCTCCTGTACCTGAAATTTGCTTATGGTAGTAATAAAGGGAGGACGAAGCAGATGGGAAAGTCTAGTGATGGAAGCATATGATGTATCTTTCTGTAGCATGAGACGAGGGGTGTTTACGGAGTTAGGTTATGTTTGACAAGTAGATTAAAATTTTATTGAAGATTATTTGGGAGTTGGAGATTGAATTGTTTGGAGCACTTTCTTTTTGTAGGAAGACAAATTAAACTAAAAAAAATTCAATATCCTAAGCTCGTTGTAAAACATAGTTGTACATGTTAGCAGTCAAGAAGGCATAATAAACTTCTAAAAAACTCAATATTCTAAATAAGCTTGTTGACAAACATAGTCGTTAATGGATACATGCTAGAAGTTGTTCCGCAAACTCTGAACATTATCGTTCTACAGCAGATAATCGCCGTCTGCTGGGGAGGACTGCAAGGCCCTTAGGAGGGATGTCCTCCTGTACCTGAAATATGCTTATGGTAGTAATAAAGGGAGGATGAAGCAGATGGGAAAGTCTAGTGATGTATCTTTCTGTAGCATGAGACGAGGGGTGTTTACGGAGTTAGGTTATGTTTGACAAGTAGATTAAAATTTTATTGAAGATTATTTGGGAGTTGGAGATTAAATTGTTTGGAGCACTTTCTTTTTGTAGGAAGACAAATTAAACTCTTAAAAAAATTCAATATCCTAAGCTCGTTGTAAAACATAGCTGTACATGTTAGCAGTCAAGAAGGCATAATAAACTTCTAAAAAACTCAATATTCTAAATAAGCTTGTTGACAAACATAGTCGTTAATGGCTACATGCTAGAAGTTGTTCCGCAAACTCTGAACATTATCGTTCTACAGCAGATAGTCGACGTTTCCATTACCCAATCCCTTGGACTATAGGCGTCCTTAGTCATGGCACAAAGGAGGATGGTTTGCCTGCATCAATGCAAGTGTTTTCGTATATGCGTGTCAGTCGTTGGGAGGGGGACCTGATAACTAAAAGGGGGTTATCAGGTCTTAACCATAGGCTTAGAGAGGCAGAGTTTACCTAGCCCCTTAGGGTTTGTTTGGATTCCCAAAAAAATGCATTATCTTGCATTAAATGGCCCATTTAATGTAAAATAATGCAATTTAATGCATTCCTCCTTGGGAATCCAAACGGACCCTTAATGCCATGGAGTTTGGGTTTGGTCTCTTCATGACCTTGGTGATCTTAAAGGGTGATAAGGGATCTAAGGATGATATGTAGACCGTCCGTCCAAGGCAGGTGTGTTGGCCTTGGGTGTTAGAGGCATGAACATTAGTTACATTGGTCCTTGATGCTGTATTCCTTGAGGGAGCCAATTGCGACTCTTGATTGGCTAGGTGGGTTTATCCTTGAGCCCTTAGGTTTAGGTCAGAGCATCTTTCGACTATTAACCTGAAATTATTTGACTTTTATATAGTACCAAGCTGAAGGGACGACCAAACTCAATTGGCATGTCTAATCATAAGCAACAATACTAGAAACTTGATATAAAATGGATTCAAATGTGTGAAAACCTGATTAATTCATAACGCAACCCGATTCTGGAACTATTTGTTTCTATCTCATGGAATATAAATCTTATGTTCTTGTGATGAGGATCTCTTTCGTGCACTAGAGCTCAAGCTTACAAGAAGATCATATTGCATGGCACTTCAGGTATTATCAGATGAGAAAAAAAGGGCATTGTATGACCAATATGGTGAAGCAGGAGTTAAGAGCACCGTTGGGGGATCAGCAGGCGCTTATACGGTATCTAAACTGGCTTACTTTCATGCCATAATCCTTTCACATGTTTTCATCATGTCTTTTCCTGATTCCTATCACTGTCACTGTTTCAATTCATAGACCAATCCATTTGATCTGTTTGAGACATTCTTTGGAGCAAGTATGGGTGGCTTCTCTGGCATGGACCAGACTGGTTTCCGAACTCGCCGACGCACAACTATAACAAAGGGTGAAGATATACGGTGTGTTAATGTTGCTAGTACAAGATATCTTTTGTTTTTTCCATTCCAATGTTTGTCTCCTATAGCATTACTGTTTAAATGTGCTGATTCCGATACTGCGTTTTTGCATCTAAACTTTTCTATGTTTTTGAATATCTCTTGCTTATAATGGTCAACTTTTGCTATATTTGTGAATATTTCTTGCATCTCAGTTATGACATTACTCTACAATTTTCTGAGGCTATCTTTGGGGCTGAAAAAGAGTTTGAGCTTTCACACCTGGAAACATGTGAAGTGTGTACTGGTACTGGGGCAAAGGTTGGCTCTAAGATGAGAATTTGCTCAACCTGTGGTGGCAGAGGTCAAGTGATGCGAACAGAGCAGACACCGTTTGGTTTATTCTCACAGGTAAGACAAAAGTGCAAAACATTTGTGATTGTAAAAAAAAAAACTCTCATGCGGAGCCGGAAAGAGGTTGTATCTACTAGCAGTCTGTAGAACTATTTCATTGACAAGCTATATTGATCATGTTCTTTTCCATTGAGTTTTTCTGCACGGATAGCTCTCAGTGCACTTAATTTTCATTCTTTCATTGTGTATATTGTTAAAGGCTTATTTAGATACTAAATCACCAGTATCATGATAAAGGTGGGATTCTGTACTGAGATTAGCTTGATTTTTGTGACTCTTTAATATGCTGCCTTATCTGATGTGGGATATGTGAGTCAACCTAATTTCAGTACATAATTTCGTTCTGTGACTTGCATAATACTGCTCTAGGTTAGGTTAACCTACAATTTCAGGTTTATTGACTATCTGTAGCTTCATTTTGTGATTGGAGATGTCATTATTTACTTCTTTAATTGTAGAAGACTAGAACTAATATGAGTTGTTTAACCACAAGATGGGCAAATCACATTATTACCTTGTAAAGGTACCAGAATCTTCGAGATAGTTATGTTCAATAGTCTTGTCTTGTCATGAACAAAGCTGCATGAAGATCCATGGTTGGCAGTTGGCACCTATGATAAGATTTTTCAGTGCTCAAAATTCAGTGGAATTTATAATCAAGGCTGAGCCGTATCAGAAAGGTCACATGCCAGTCAGTAATTACATGGAAGTTGGAACTATGAGAGAGCCTTCTCGAGGAGAAGTTAAACACCCGTATTATATCAAAATAATAGAATTATATTTCTTCCCAAGAAGAATTAGAGCTATAACTGTTTTTGGGTAATCTGAAATTACCAGGCCTTACTAGATAGCTAGATTTTTCAGAGTATTTGTAATTCTCTTACCCCAAAGACTATAGTGTTAATGATTTTTATTTCTAGGGCCCAGGAATACGTGTAAATGGATAACATGATGAAACACAGATCAACTCATAGAGTTTTCCAGTTTTGTAATTATTTTACTCATTATGACCAGAGATTATCTCATAGAGTTTTGCAAATTCCATTTCCATATAAAATTTTATTTTATTTATTTAAAAGCTCTTTATCATTAGAATACCATAGATGTCTGTCTGTACCTTCCTTTATTATTGACACTATACCCTATGTTTTCATTGACTTGAGCTAGGTCTCTGTATGTCCAACTTGTGGTGGTAATGGTGAAGTCATATCTGAATACTGTCGGAAATGTTCTGGGGAGGGACGGCTTCGTATTAAGAAAGATATCAAAGTAAAAGTACCTCCAGGGGTCAGCAAAGGTAGTATTCTCCGGGTTGCTGGTGAGGGTGATGCTGGACCAAAAGGGTACTAAATGACTTCTCTGTTGTGCTTCCTATCATTGTTAGTTCAATGTTTGTGAGGACATGAATATTGCACATTAGTGCTTCTTATGCGATATTGATGTATTGAATTTATTGTTTTGCATTTGGAAAGGTCCATCAGAATTCAGCATGAAAGATAACGAACTCTTTTAGCAGCTTCTACTTGTTGACACAAAGAATATGTTTATTCAGTAACTAGAGATGATAGAACATTACTAACCAAATAGATGAAGGATTCACGATTTTATTGCCACAAAGGATATTTCATTAGTATATAGTTGTTACTTATTAATGCTCAATGTTTCTTCAGCAGAAAAGATTTGATGCCAGATTTGATCCCATTAAAATCGTCATAATTCATAACTATCTGAGACATCTGTCTAATATCAACAATTGTTTATCCTAAAATATCAGTCCCTTTGATTCAGAAAATACCATCTACCTTAGTGAGACAATGATGACTAGTGACAAGCTATTCTGCCTATTCAGGCATCGGGCTTGTTCTCTTAGGTGTTGTCTTCTAGTACTTGTTTAATTTATTTCAAAATATAAATTCTGTACATGTAGCATATATGTAGACATTTTGCCCTTGACTATTTGTTTTCCGGGTTATGATTCTCATGATATGCTTTCATCAGTGGCCCTTCTGGAGACCTTTTTGTGTACCTTGATGTTGAAGAGATTCCAGAGATTCAACGGGATGGCATAAATCTCCTTTCAACAGTTTCTATCAGCTACCTAGATGCCATTTTGGGAGCTAATGTGAAGGTAAAATGTGAAGACCCATCATTGAATCTGGAAGGCATCATCTAGACCAATTTCTATGTCTAAAACTTAGGAACTCAATACTTCAGTCCTGTTAGAAATTACATATGCTAAGTGGTCTTCCATCTACTTAAGAATAGGATTTGTTATGATCCTCATAGCTATATCTGAGTATCATAATGACTCAGGACTCAAGTCACTGCTTAAATATATTGAGCCAGCTGTTTCATGTTTCCTATTGGCGGAGTCGAATGAGTTCGCAATAAGAAGAAGGCTAGTAACCAATCTACAGAAGTGATGGACAATCCAACTTCAATTAGTACTGATCATGTTAAATTTCTAGCCTCGTGAAGATTGTAATAATTGGTCATCCTATGTGCTATTTATATTTTCACTCCAACAGCATGACCGTTCATATACGTCTACCCTGACAACTTTTCAATGAATTGGTTATTATGTTTTCTAATCCTGAATTGATTCCTTCACATAATGGGACATTTGAGTGTAAAACCATTTTTCATCTCCTAGCAATCGCTTTTACTGAGCTTGACCATGTTTTGTGCTGTATTGGGGAATTCCTGATGAACTTGTGCTACACAATATGACAGGTTAAGACTGTTGAAGGGAATTCTGATTTGGAAATTCCACCAGGAACTCAGCCTGGAGATGTGCTTGTTCTAGCTAAGAAAGGCGCACCTAAGTTGAACAGACCCTCTATACGTGGGGATCATTTATTTACTGTCAAGGTCTCTATACCGAAACGTATTAGGTAGGAAGAAATGACTCTTCCCTTTTGCCTCTGTCCTCTATTGGTTTTTACTCATATAAACTCTAGTCTGACTCGATCCAAATAATTGGGCTGTGGGAATTGTGGAGTGCTTGCAGGGTACTTCGGTGACTTGGTCACATCAGTATATTGTTATATTTAGTAATGTTGTAGGATTGGCACCAAGCTTTAAGTGGTAAGCTTGAGTTATGTGCTATGATAAGACTTTCTCTTCCAAATGTACTGGGATATTGACAGGATTTGGCATACTAATAATTGTATTTTCGACTAGAAAGAGAGGGAGTCGATTGATGTGGATGGAGAATCAATGAAGTCTTTCTAATTTTTACCTGGAAAATGATTAGGTTTTCCTACAACTGGGTCAGACCTATAGCACGGTAGCTCTAGTAAAGACTGGAGGACTATGAATTACATATAATGATTGTCAAATATAACCAAGTCCTAAAGGAAAATCTGAGTTGGACAAATAGCTTGCTTCTTCGCAGTTATGTTAATTTTTTAGCTTTAATCATATGCTTTTGTTTCTCATTAGCCAGGCTCCATTAGCTGGATTGATTGTTTTGGCAAACCAATCATCTAGTATTAGTGCTAAACTACAGCTCCTACTTCAGAGAACCTAGGATATGTTTCTCCTGGTGTTGTTAACATACATTTGTTAAATTATTGATAATAGTAATTATAACAATAAAAATAATAATGAAACTGCAGATATGCCAGAGGACAGTTATCAGTCTTACCTTGTAATTTAAGTTGTATGACTGCTCATAATGAAGATTCCATCCATTTCAGTAAAAGAAATATATATGATTTTGTCCAAGCCAGTATTAGCTTTATGACGTTTTCTAACAAAGCTTTTCTGTTTGTAGTGGTAAGGAGTCTGAATTGCTTGAAGAACTTGCTTATCTTAGTACCAGCACAAGCAACCGTAAGCGCACTCGCCCTCAACCTCGGGCAGCAAGTAAGTGTAAACTTTCCATCAGATCCATCTGTACTGACATGACAATCTTGTGATCAAGTGCATCCAGATGCAAATAATTTTTCTCTATCCTGTATATATGTTTTCAGTGAGCAAAGATATATCCATATGATATTTGTTTTCCAATTATATCATTTTACTCATGAAGATTGTCACATTGATGTTTCTTTTCAGTTGAAAACATTGAGATTCAAATGAACACAGACACGGACAAAAATGACACAGACACAGACAAAAATGAGGAGTCTGGTGATCAGAATGATGTATGGAAAACACTGAAAGATTTTGCTGGGTAAGTTTTCCATCTCCCCCCCCCCCCCCCCCCCCCCATTTTCCATCTGATATATATTAGTATTACTAGTAATCTTATAAATTTAAGGCGCTTTAGCTCTATGCAGTATCCAAGAGTTAACTAATTAATTAATTATCCATATCACGTCGCCCCCTAGGTCGCTGATAGAAAACAGTGCAGATTGTTTGCTATCTTTATTACTACAGCTTTAGCATAGCTCCTCTTACATATAAGAAAAATTGCATGTATACTCTTCGATGCCAAATCCCCTTTTCTGCACTCATGGTAAAACAACTTCAAAAGTTTTGCGTGCAACTTGCAGGTCTGTAGCAAATGGTGCGCTGAAATGGCTGAGAGACAACCTTTAAGTCCACTTTTCAGCTGTATTTTTACCTCCTCTGATTTGGTAGTTTCGGGGGATTCTTGAAATGATACTTTTAGTAGCAGATGGGAAGAGAAATATCGAGAAATTTTTGCGTTTTTCCCACCGGCCTAAATTGGAAACGTCTAGTTTTATTGGATGTGAATCAAATCACCTGATGGCATTCTTTAATTCTTTGCTGCATCCCCACCGCATTGCCCCTGTAAAAGTTATAGGCACAGGTTCCTTCAATTGATGCTCGCCTGTTACATGAAAGTTAAAGATGGACTTATCTCATATTTACCCTCTAATGCCATACAAGTCTAAGCAGTTTTATACGGGAATACCATTACGAGACGGTAATAAATTTATAGGTCAAGAAACGGTTGCCCCGGAATGGACTTGAGCAAACGCGGGTTGGCCCGCCTGGCCCGGCCCACTCGCCCGGCAAATAATGCGGGCATGGACACAGATTTTAGCCCGAACGGGCTGTTTGGCCCGGCCCGGACGGGTAAGCGGGCCGGGTTCGGTTACAGGTTCAGTCCCGTACGGGCTGTTCGGTCCGGCCCGTATATTATTTTTAATTAATATAATAATATATAACAAATATATATAATAAAAAAATCCTAATCTAAAATTACTTATTCTTTTTTTATTAATAAGTATTAAATAAATAGTTTGGAGAATAAAAAATATAAAAAAAATTAAAAATATACTTGAGAATGACCAACCGGGCCGTCTGGAATTATGGACGGGTCCGGTTAAGGAGTGTCGGAGAGTTTGAAGGTTTGTTCGGTGATGGCATTGGATGTCAAGAAGGCCCCGATGCCGACAGTGTTAAGACAATAAAACGAGGCTATCATAGAATTGGCTCGTGTCTTTTCTCTCATTTTTGGTGGTGATGTGGCACATGGGATTCTCTCTGACATATCCAAAATTTAAGGCAAATGGCGTTGAGTTTCTACCAGACCACCAAGGGTAAAGCGTTTCATTAACTTGGAAGACAATTAGGGTTTTTATTTTTGTTTATAAGCTGGCTTGTAGCCACCATTTTCATGACGTTGAATATTGATAATCTTCTTGATCTTTTCCCAGAGCAAAGCTTCAAGAGCCTTAGGTTTGATGTCCGTTGTTTGGTGAGTTTATTCGAACAAAGTGTAGTGAGATTTAGGTGTGTTTTATCCTCAATCAAATCTATGTTTCTTCTTGTCATTTTTGGTGTGATTATCCAATCTTTCCAATTGCTTATCCCTTTCACAAAATTACCTCATTTGCCTTCAAACGCGGGTTGGCCTGCCCGACCCGACCTGCTTGCCCGACAAATAATACGGGCATGGACAAGGATTCTAGCCCGAACGGGCCGTTTGGCCCGGCCCAGACGGGTAAGCGGGTCGGGTCCGGTTACAGGTTCAGCCTCGTACGGGCCGTTCGGTCCGGCCCGTATATTATTTTTAATTAATATAATAATATATAACAAATATATATAATAAAAAAAAACTAACCTAAAATTATTTACCCTTTTCTTATTAATAAGTATTAAATAATTAGTTTGGAGAATAAAAAATATATAAAAATTAAAAATACACTTGAGAATGACCAACCGGGCCGCCCGAAATTATGTGCGGGTCCGGTGAAGGAGTGTCGGAGAGTTTGAAGGTTTGCCCGGTGATGGCATTGGATGTCAAGAAGGCCCCGATGCCGACAGTGTTAAGACAATAAAACGAGGCTATCACAGAATTGGCTCGTGCCTTTTCATTCATTTTTGGTGGTGATGTGGCACATGGGATTCTCTCTGACATATCCAAAATTTAAGGCAAATGGCGTTGAGTTTCTACCAGACCACCAAGGCTAAAGCGTTTCATTAACTTGGAAGACAATTAGGGTTTTTATTTTCGTTTATAAGCTGGCTTGTAGCCACCATTTTCACGACGTTGAATATTGATAATCTTCTTGATCTTTTCCCAGAGCAAAGCTTCAAGAGCCTTAGGTTTGATGTCCGTTGTTTGGTGAGTTTATCCGAACAAAGTGTAGTGAGATTTAGGTGTGTTTATCCTCAATCAAATCTACGTTTATTCTTGTCATTTTTGGTGTGATTATCCAATCTTTCCAGTTGCTTATCCCTTTCACAAAATTACCTCATTTGCCTTCAAACGCGGGTTGGCCCGCCCGACCCGACCTGCTTGCCCGACAAATAATACGAGCATGGACAATGATTCTAGCCCGAACGGGCCGTTTGGCCCGGCCCGGACGGGTAAGCGGGTCAGGTCCGGTTATAGGTTCAGCCCCGTACGGGCCTCCCGGTCCAGCCCATATATTATTTTTAATTAATATAATAATATATAACAAATATATATAATAAAAAAACCCTAACCTAAAATTACTTACCCTTTTCTTATTAATAAGTATTAAATAATTAGTTTGGAGAATGAAAAATATATAAAAATTAAAAATATACTTGAGAATGACCAACCGGGCCGCCCGGAATTATGTGCGGGTCCGGTGAAGGAGTGTCGGAGAGTTTGAAGGTTTGCCCGGTGATGGCTTTGGATGTCAAGAAGGCCCCGATGCCGACAGTGTTAAGACAATAAAACAAGGCTATCACAGAATTGGCTCGTGCCTTTTCTCTCATTTTTGGTGGTGATGTGGCACATGGGATTCTCTCTGACATATCCAAAATTTAAGGCAAATGGCGTTGAGTTTCTACCAGACCACCAAGGCTAAAGCGTTTCATTAACTTGGAAGACAATTAGGGTTTTTATTTTCGTTTATAAGCTGGCTTATAGCCACCATTTTCACGACGTTGAATATTGATAATCTTCTTGATCTTTTCCCAGAGCAAAGCTTCAAGAGCCTTAGGTTTGATGTCCGTTGTTTGGTGAGTTTATCCGAACAAAGTGTAGTGAGATTTAGGTGTGTTTATCCTCAATCAAATCTACGTTTCTTCTGGTCATTTTTGGTGTGATTATCCAATCTTTCCAGTTGCTTATCCCTTTCACAAAATTACCTCATTTGCCTTCAAACGCGGGTTGGCCCGTCCGGCCCGACCGCCCGACAAATAATACGGGCATGGATAAGGATTCTAGCCCGAACGGGTCGGGCCACCCGGCCCGGACGGGTAAGCGGGCCGGGTCCGGTTACAGGTTCAGCCCCATACGGGTTCACTCACCATGGAGTTTGATGGGTTGAGGGTCGAATACAACATTGATGATGCAAAGAGACACCCTCATGATTGTGATCCCAAGTGTTCGGTTGATGTGGACAACCCAAGCTGATTTGAAGGGCACTATGTCGAGCCACGACAATAACCAAGGCGCTGCTCGAGAGGCAACCCGAGATATGTAATTCCTTTCATGTCTTTCCTTTTCAAGTTTTGATTATTGTTGTTTTCGATTTAGACTAAAACGCAGGTGGGAGTTCGAAGACGGTGTTCGTCTCGCAACAGACGCGAAACCCCGACCGCGGAAAATTTTCCGCGACCGCGGTTTGTCCACTGTAAGTCCCCTCATCTGAAAAAATAAAAATAATAAAAAATATAAATCCTGAAGACACCGCGACCGCGGCCTTAAAACCGCGATCGCGGCCCAGATGTCCGACTTTTACTACGAGAGACGGCGCACATCCTGCTGCCAAGGAGGAGACATTAGCCCGACATTTTTATTTGGCACCGATGATGGGCCGACATTAGACAGCTGATGAGGAGGAGCTCTAGAGCCAACTGTAGATACGATGATTGATATGGAGCGATAGAGCCCGCTACACGATTGCATTAGGGCTCCAATTCTGTGTTCGTTGAAGGCCCGTGCAACCCTGTTTCTTTGATGTGCCACTTCACCGTACAATGGATCTATTTGATTGCACGTGGAGTTTGCTTGGGTAGGACCGCCGCAACACCAGCGACTCGTGGTTTCAATGATTTACCGCCAGCACCAACATCCAAGTCCAGGCCACCTCGGCGACGGTGTGAGTATTTTTCTGCCTTCCCCTGTGCTTCATCTTTTAGTCTTTCATTACATTGAGGACAATGCAATATTTAAGCATGGGAGAGTGATCTATACTTGCTAGTCGTCTGAATAAAAAAAAATTGAAAACGTCAAAAATATGAAAAAAAGACAAAAGAAGAAATCCTGGGGTAAGCTGAAAACCCGAAAGGGTGGCTTAGGCAAGAAGCAGGTGGCTTGGACCAGCATTAGGCTGGGGTAATAAGAGGTCAAGAGTGATGTGAGTTTTGTGAGCCCATCTATTGAAAAATAAAATGAGTGGCTTGGTGAAAATCCGAAAGGACGCCTTGACAAAATGAGTGAAAAGAAGAAGAGTGATTATTAGGATTCCTCATTTTTTCTGGGGTGGTGACATAAGAAGAGGAGTTATAAGGAGGATTCAGGTAGGCTACTTTGGGAGTTATACGAAGATAGATGGAGGCTAGGATTAGATGATCACATTACTCTATATGGTGTTCGGGTCAAGCTTGGGGGAAGTTCTCTACTTTCCTTAAAGCTTAGTTGTGTGTTGTTCTTATTGTGTTGGTGTCTGGTAGATTCATGTTTAGGTGCAGTTCTTAGTGGAGATTGTTTTTATGTGCTTCCTGAGACCTTGGGTATTTCATTGGAGGAGTAGGTTTCTATTAGCTTACTCGAGGACGAGCAAGGTTTAAGCATGGGGGAATTTGATCCGCTCTACTTTGTAGTGCGTAACGAGGAGTTGTTACTAGTGTTTGGGGTGTCATTTATGTGTGTTTAGGACACAATGTAGGAGAATGGAGTTTTAGAGAAGAAGTGTTGATTTGGTGGTTTTGAGTGCTTAAATGAAGACTTAAGGAGATGAAGGCGAAGCCACAAGAGAAGACCGCAAGCGAGGAGTAGAAGACGCCACATAAGCATTTCCGCGGGCGCGGAAGGACAAGCCACGATCGCGGAACAAGGCGAGAGCGAGACAAGAGACACTGAGCTAAATCGCGGGCGCGGAAGAGTTGCCGCGGGCACGGAAATCACACCAGAAGCTACGAGACCACAAAGACCAATCCGCGGTCGCAGAATTCTTTCCGCGGTCGCGGTTACTGTTCACACGCGGAGCCGGAAGTTTACTTCATCCGAGTTTTGTTTATTTTATTTTATTTTTTTATTTCTTTTCTTTTATTCCGTTTATTTCCTTTTAGGATATTATTTCTTATCTTTTTAGATTAGGGTTTGCTAGGTTTTTCATATTCATTAGTTAGCAGCCTTTTCATCATTCAAGTTTACACATTATCGTTCAGTTTTTCCCTTAGAGTTTTATGCTTTGAAGACTATGAATAATTAAGCAACATTTGCTTAGTCCGACGATTGAAGCCTTCGTTTGTATTTGGTTGTGAGATTATAACTCTATTTTCTTTCCTTTGATTATATTGGTTCTCTTTGTGCTTCATCCCATGATTCTTGCTGATTTGACTAGTCTGATCATCTAGTTGATATTAGTGATTGTCTATTGCTAGGGTTTGGATATTTCTAGTTGAAATCCCTTATCTTGTGTAGCAACCACGATTTACAAGAACTAGTTGTGAATGTTTATTGTGAAGAGAATTGATTACATGTCGAGTACTGACTAGTTGTTAAGTATTGCATGTATCCTGGTTAATTCCTATGCTTACTGCTGCTGTTAGATTGAATCTTGATAGTTTCTTGATTGTTTAATGGTAAGTATTTTCAGGGCTAGTTGACCTGTCTATATACATACGATTGGGACATGAATATTCATTGGTAGGAATTGGAGATAATCTAGGATCAACCAATCAAACTGAAGTGTGAATATTTGTTTGGCTAAGTTACTTCTCACCCATTGATTACATCATTTGCTTTGATTTACTTTGTTACCTGTTATAAACCACCCCCCCCTTTTGTTACTATTGGCATACAACCTTTGCACTTAGAAAGATTGCTTACCTCCCTGTGGGATCGATCCTTATTTACCCTACTATATTAGTTAGGTTTTTGAGATTTACTTTGATAGACATCACGACTTTAGCCTCATCACCCCGCTAGCGGGTAACAATATCATAATGCTGATATTAATTTGACCTTTTACCCATAACCGGGTTGAAGTAAGAATCTGTATGAAAACATTAATTGAAGGATTCATCTGTGAATAACTTCCGTATAGAATTCATTTGCATTCTATCAATGCAAACTCTTTTCTTTTCAATGCAATTGTGATCTCAACTAGTAACTTACGTAGATGAAATTGAGAAACACATTTGGTAGGATATTAAGACACTAATATTGAAAAAATTGATTTTTACTAGGTACCCCGCTGGTGGGTAACGCAATAACAAAATTTTATTCAAATGTATATAGTTACCTGATAGTCCATTGCTATCGTAAAGTACATTACCCTAATAGCGGGTAACAACATCATAACTCAAGTATTTTTTTCCATTTACCCGCTATTGGGTTAAAGTAAGAATTTGTATGAAAACATAAATTCAAGGATATCAGGATATTGGTATGAGTCTTATCATAGTGCTATTAGAGTATTAGTTAGATATCTACCACGAAATGATTATATCAAAATAATTACTCATATATATATAGGTACCTGATACCTTTATATCACTCATATTAATATGAGATAATCATACTGATACCAATTATACTGATATCAATTATACGATATCTCTTATCTTTGATATCGATTACAACGTATCTCTTAAATAATTATAGGTATGTTAAAGATATAAAGCTTCAATTTAAAAGACGTGGAAGAGTTAGTATTATGAGTTTATTTATAAAATTATATTAAATTTGGATTCACGACATCTGAAGACTAGTGAATACTTACTGTAGATGCAATCAGGAACATCAAATCAATACATAATGACATATCATATCACTTCGACTCTTGGAATCCGTTGCATTTTACTTATCACCTAAGTTTTTATTTCTTTTGCATTACATGGAGGACCACCGATGGAAAGTTCATTCAATTAGTGTTATCATTAGTAACTGTTATATTATTAAGGATTTCAACATAAAAAGTATGTGTTTTATTTTATTTTTGGACTATATTCGCATCTTATAGTGAAGACTCTATTAATTAATAATAAAGGTGGCAAAACCCACAAAATAACCCACTCCTTTTTCGTAGTTATGTATGACCACTTTTAATTTAACCAACAGAGATAGCTTAATATAGGATATAATGTGGTTATGTTCATGAGAATATATGTGTAATCAAGAAAATGTTCGAAATAAACATGTTATCTCTTCAAAAAATTGGATTCATAAACTTTATTTACATTGTTCTCTGGTAATATAGATAATTGAACTACATTCAATGTATGATAGTATCACAAATTTTAAATTCTCCATATACCATTGTCTTTTGTCAACATGGGAGGACAAGGATGAAGAGTACGTAATCAACAAATGGAAGTTTATTACCAAACAAATTTCCACAAAGAAAGATTAGGAAATATGTAAGATAAGAATTAATTAATCAAAAGTTGATAATAACTTGGGTAAAACAATGAAGGTAACTTTTCATACAAAGCTTAGTTCATATATGGTATACTTTGAAATTGATGACATGATTTAATAGTAGACCAAATTTTGATTATGTAACACTAAATAATATACGAAATTCTAATTTGAAGCTTATTGTAATTGTTAAGTAAGCGCAAAATAAAATGTATCAAAAGTGTATTGGAATCTTTAATTATTCACGGTAAGTAGTCACGGTATGGATAAATAATTAATAAATGAGGGAATAGAACATCACAAAGGAAATCTAGCAAGTTCAAATTTTAATTGGCTTAATTTTCTTTTTACATCATCACCTTCTGGATACTTATCCACTAAGTATTTTCCCCAAGTTGGCTTTTATATACGGATAGGAACCCCTAATTTTCCATTCTACCCAGTTTTTTTTCACTCTCTTGTTCTTTCCCAAAGGTTTCCTCTAAAAACATTTCAAAACCTCCACCAGGTAAGGTTCCAATGGCTTCCACTAAAGGAATCGTTTTGCTCGAAGTGCACCATGGTGGTACCATCCACCTGTCCATGGTGCGACGACGCTGGAACGCACCAACGTCTATATATGTGGGTGGCAAATCCACATTGTTGCCCTTGAGGAAAGCCAAGGTGTAGATTGGTTATGTGGTACCCTGACCGACCACAACCCTAAAACCAAGATCTACTACATGCAAAGGCCATGGTAAATTATATACCAGTTGGGAAACCAAATGAAGTGTGTTAGAGGACATGGTAAATTATATACCAGTATTGCTTACAAGCAAGCTTATCAGAATTCATATCCTCATCTACGATCCAACACCTACGAACTTAATTGTAACGATCCTACAAGTGATTCTTGCGAACATCCACATATTAGTACCATTTATTGTGTTCAACTATGAATTTACAAGAGCGAGTAAAATTTTTAAAAATTTAATACACCGACATATTGATGTTATTGGACAACACGAAAAAATTACTCCACAAAAATAACACTTTATATTACCCAGCCCATATTAAAATGATTATGATTTATAACGATTGAACCAATTCAATATTATTTTAATGTTGACTCTTAGTATTCACAATCCGATCCCGATGACCAGACGCCGATCTGATACTATAATCCCGATCCTGATGCTCCAAGCAAAGTCACCTAATATTTATTGTATTATTCATTGATTTATTTATTCATGGTAATTAAAACTTACAAATTTGTCTACACTTTCCAAGAAAGGCAATCAAAATCTCGATCTGTAGCTACGATTCTAATAGCCCTACTATCCAAGAAAGAAAGAACAATCCACGATTGTAGTTGAGATGTAATTATAGTTAAGATCTTAATACACAAAAAAAGGGAAATAATCTTGTGTACGATTTCGATCTTGCATATGGTTCAAAATGAACTATCGACAATTGTTTGCAATCTATCAATGAGAAGTTATTATTAAAATTCATGTACATATGATGATGATTTGTATGTACAAATTACTCTATGTAACTTGCAGTCACATCTTAAAGTGCGAACGTATGAAAAAAATGTGATGGCCACATGAAATTGAACATTCAGAGTATGTTCATTACGATTCTTGATTGCTTAAGTAAACCATTCTATTTTTTACCTCAATTCAATGTATTCACACGTGAGAATTGTTTCTTTTAAGGTTCTTGCTCCGCCGAAATCTTCAATTTAGTAGAAGACCAACCCCAACTATTTGACTTAGTGAGTATTATCATGTAACTCCTTAAAAAAGATGACATAATTTTGAGTATTCAGGATAATTATTTACAACCATATATTAGTCCAAAGTTTGATAACACCCAAAATATGAATGAGCAATGCCAAATAGTATTCTCTAATTTAACTAAACCATACTATACATCAGTGTAAGTAAACCGCAAAATATCAACTACAGCCAAGTTAATCACATATAGTTCAAAATAACCTTGAAGAAACTTTCAAAACAGGACAAGCACCGACTTGGATGAAGACCCTAGCCCATAAATTCCCCACCTATGAACTTTTTGGCATGACATAATTGACTAACATTGCCAAAACAGAACAAGCACCAATAATCAACATTTGAATCCTCGATGTAGACAGACTTTTAGGAAGCTCGGTTTCTTTTTGGTCTAATAATTCTTCAAAATTTGGTGTTCCTTGGTTCTAACTCCCTTTTCTGGTTTACCAATTTCCTTATGATATTGGATGCATTGCTGTTAAATGGTGGAGCAATCTACTCGAAGAAGTCACAACCTGCCTAGGGTTCCAGAATTACACTATGCATCATATGAAGAGCTCAACTACGTTCTAATATTTTGTTAAATAGATTCTCCAAATATTAGATCGGGGAAGAATGATTGACATACCATGCTATTTTGTGGTGGTGTATGCGAGACCGTCTTCGAGAGCGCAGTCTGATTTGGCGAGAGGATGGTTGTTTGCGGTTTAGCCGTTTAGGAATGATCTCAGTGTGATGGATAAGGTAAGGAATACAATAAGAAAGTTTATGACAATAGGCCAAATTATTCTGGAAAAAAAAGAAGTTCATGTACTTTTATAACTATATATTATAATAATAGATGACCAAAATACATGGCATGCATACTGGTTTCCTATTTGTATTGTCGAATCACCGTTACCAAGTTTTTAAAATGTTGTCGTCAAAACATAATTCAACTTAATTGCTCTAAAAACCTTCCCACACACCTCCTTTGGCAGCCACGAATAGACACATTCTTCTGGAAGTCTACCATGGAGGTTCCATCCACGTACCCTGCGAGAGGCAATATGCGTTCTGTTAGCACGCACATCTATGGTGGAGGGACAACAACCATATGGAGTGTCACCAATTCAAGGGGAAACTGGACATAGGTTAGTTTTCGACCCCAAAACCCAAACCTTCTTCATGTAACGGGCGGAGACAAACACATGGTTTCTGAGGTGCCTGAAGATAAAGGAGGACGCGGCTGCGCTGGCTAGCATGGTGGAGTTGGTGGCCGGAATCAAGCTCCTCAAAGGCAACTCCCCACAATATAGCTCCAAACTATGTTTACATCGGTCTTGTACACGTACCTCTATCCTGTCATGTTTTACTATGTCCTTGTCCAGTTGGATGGAACGTCAGTATTATATAGTTCATTGTTCTTCCATTTAATGATATGAAGTATGCACCTTTCCTGACTACGCTTTCAAATATGATGCATACACCTTTTGAGTATAATTCGACTAAAAGGAGGTGAGAGTTAATAAGGGTTAGTTGGTTTAAAAAAAATATTATATATAAATGAGGGTTTGTACGTTGATGGCAGTACTTCGTGTATTTAGGGATGATTTCCATCCCTAAATCCAACCAATGCAAAGATTGTAAGTGAAAGTAACATTCATTCCAAAAGGTTGCAAACTAATTAACACTTTTATCGGTTAAAAAAAAGTAGTAAGTCACTATAGGGCTTTCAGTTCACTAAGTCTCTTCTAGAATATGACAAAAAACAACTAGTCAAAATTATTAAGAAACTTGGAAATGAAACTAGTTCCCTACAAGAGAAACTGGAGGAATATGAAGATGAAATTTCTTGTTTAACCACTGAAAACTCTGTCTGAGGTAAGAAATTAGATGAAGCTGAGAAACTATTAGCCAACTCTCAAAAAATATGTGAGTCCTGCAAAAATGTTAAAACTGAACTCATGTATGCTGTCATTCCCCCAGTTCCCTCAACAGACTCTGAAAAGAAGAATTCCATCATGCTTAATGAAATCGTGCATAAACTTGATCTTCTCACTCACTCTATAAATGAGAAAACTGTGAATCAAACTGTTTTTGTTAAGCAACGACATGGTCTTGGATATACTGGTAAAAAGGATTCTGAGGAAACATGCTCCGCTGAAAATGAGAAAATAAGAAAGGAACTGGCCGGGAAAACTGAGTTCCTCAGTGGTGCACTACAAAACTCTCGTGATAAAGCTCAGTTCCTAGAGGAAAAGGTAAAGGTGCTTGAACAAAAGCCCACAGAAAACCAAACCTGGTTTAATGGTCAAAATGCTCATAAGATGTATGTTTCCCAAGCTCAGGGAACTAAAGGTAAAAACATCAATTTTGAGCAAAGAAAACAGGAAAGACCCTTCCGACCGGGTAAAGGTAAGTATGGTCATGTGGTTTATAATCGTGTATGCTGGCATTGTGGTACAAATGGTCACACTTATCATGATTGCATCCATAAAAAGAAACAAATGGAAGAAAATCCTAAGAAAAGGAACCAGAAAATAAACAACAAGAAAATGACGCATACTATTACTGATTTGAATGATCCCTACTATTTTGTTCTTGCTTCTAACCCACAGACAAGATTTCAACCGCATTCACCCAGAAAAGCTACGCTTAGCTGGGTTCCAAAAGTATGAGTTCCCTTGTGCATGACGAAGTGCGACAACAAGACAAATGGTACATCGACAGTGGATGCTCGTGCCATATGACTGGAAACAGAAAGAAAATGTCATCACTTTAGCAACACCGAGGATGAACTATCTCCTTCGGAGACAAGAGAAAGGGAACAATCTGTGGAACTGGAAGCGTGAATCTCACTGATCACATTAAGGTAAGTAATGTAAACCTTGTTGAAAATTTAGGTTTTAATCTAATAAGTGTGTCTCAGCTGTGCGATCAAGGGGGAAATGAGGTTCGCTTTACCTCAAAGGAATGTTTTGTGGAAGATAGACAGGGAACTGTGATCCTAAAAGGCAAAAGGTTTAATAATGTTTATATCATTGACCCAAAGTTCGTTCCCAAGGAAAAGCTGTGTCTCTCTTCCATTGATGATCAAACAAACCTCTGGCATCAACGACTTGGTCATGCAAGCATCAAGCTAATCCATAAACTGCATCAAAAGGAACTTGTTCGTGGTCTCCCCAAAATCAACGCTGAAAAGTCAGAAATCTGTTCTGATTGTGTCAAAGGAAAACAGGTTCGTAGTTCCTTCAAGTCCAAAACTCAGGTAAGCTCATCCAAACCTCTTGAGCTCATTCACATGGATCTCTGCGGTCCTATGCGCGTTCAAAGCTTTGGCGGTAACAGGTACATTCTCATACTTGTTGATGACTTCTCAAGATTCACTTGGACTCTATTACCAGTGCAATCAACATATCTAAGAATCCTGTGCATCATACTAGGACCAAGCATATCGATATAAGGCATCATTTTCTACGTAATCATGTTGAGAAAGGGAACATATTGCTAGAACATTGTAGGACAGAAGATCAAATTGCTGATATATTCACCAAGGCACTCAATCGGGAACCTTACGAATCCTTTAGGCTACTTCTAGGAATGATTTCCCTAAACTAGTAGTTCCAGTTGCCATTCCTAGTTCCCTTGCTATGCCTAGATTTGATACGTTCTATGGTTTCATTGAAAATATTGATGATATTTGATCTTGTGCTGGCACTCGCATGTCCTGTAACATTGATTCTAAAGCATGTTCTAAATTATGGCATGATCGCATATTCTTTCATGATATTATTGTGCTTGCCTACATCTCTTTGATTAGCCTCAAAATAGTCAATTTGATCACATCTAACCTATATTACAAGCCGAAATGATAATTGACTATAAGCCGTCCCTAAGCCTGATTACATTGCATAATTCCTTATGATCCTTTGTTTAGTCCACACTGGGAATTATCTGTGTAATGTCAAAATTGCCTTCCTAAATTTATTTATATGGGCATGTACTTTCTTGAGTGTTTGCTTGGTTCCCTACATCAAATGTGCCCATATTTCCCTAGTTCCGTGTCATTCGCTGAGGACAGGAACTGAGCTTGCCGCATCAACGGCCAAATTTTTTGAATCCTGTAACTCTGACAGTCTCCGCGTCCCGAGAAGGAGTTATTGTATTTCTAGCCGTTTCTCAGCCGATTTTGTAGCATAAGTTGATTGTGATTGATCCGTTGCTATCTCTATGAAGCTCATTATGGATATTCTCTTGGGTGAAGATCTTATGGCCGTTGGCGGATTTTTTTTCGGTTTCCTTCTTGATCAAGATTTGACAAGATATTATTTGCTCACAATTCGGAAAGATTTGGCCGTTGGGTGAGGATTATAAAAGGCACACAAAGTAGATCTCTTTCGGCACCGTCTCTGATATTATCTCTGCTCTCCCAAAAGTTTCTGCCTTCCTCTCCAGAATCCTCTCTCTCACCACCAAAATTCTCCATGGAACCCAAGGCATCCCAGTACACCGATGAGGAAATATCCCTCATTGAGGAACTTCGCAAGAAGAAGGCCGCTTCATCATCCTCACAGGTGGCTTCACCGACAAAGGCACTCCCTATTTTGCCTCCACCTGTGGTGGTTCTCTCTGAGCCGGAAATCTCGCCGGAGAAGGCACCTAGTCAATCAGCATCCTCAGAGCATACGCTCTCTCGGCCGTCCTCCCCTACTCCGACAAAGGAGGACTCTCATCACTCCTCTCCCTCTCAGAGGAGTCCCCCCATTGATGTGGATCTCATGCCTACGCCGACCCCCTCTATTCGGAAACCTGGCGACTCGCAATCCGTCGCCGGTCGAGTCAAGCGCCGCACTGCTAAGGGTGGTTCTAGCGTCCCCTCTCTCCAACTTGATGAGACGCCGCCGGTAAAAAGGGCCAAGATCTCCCCACCCTCCAAAGGAAAGAAGCCGATGTCATTCTCTCCGACTTGCTCCTCCACCAAGACGCCAAAGTTGGAGGCTTCTCTGGCCATCAGGAAAGTTCTGGAGCCCCTCATCGTTGGAAAGGAGTTCTGGACCTCCTCTGATGACGAAAGTGTCATTGTTGCTTACGCCAAGCTTCAACTTCAGGGTTGGGACTCTCTGGTTCCCTCTCCGTTCGCAGCAAATGAGGATATGGTGCGCCTCTTCTATCAAAATCTGCAGTTTGTATCTGCCAAGGAGGACCAACCTGCTCATGATGATCTCCTCACCTGGGGTGGTAAACTCTTCCCTATCTCTGCTAGTGTGATAGGAACTGTGATTGGTTTGGAGACCGGTGAAGGTTTTGGGGTCATCATCAAGAGGAACTGGCCAGGGAAAAGAAAGGCAGCCATCCTCCGTACTGTGTTTGAAGGCAATGCCCCCGCCAAAGGTACCCTCTTCACTAAACAACTTGGCCTTGACCGCAAAATCCTCCACACCTTCCTCATTAAGAATATCACCCCCCGCCAAGAAAAGAGAGACACCGTGGCTGTCTCCGATGCTGTTCTGTTGGAAAAACTTCTCTTGGGAGAACCCATCGACCTCCCTCGCATCATCCTGGCCCACATGCAATTCTGCAAGGCCCACTCTACCCATGGTCTTCCCTACCCAAATGTGATTAAGCTTATTCTCTCCAGCCTTGGTCTCTACCCTGCTGACATCCAAGAGACCCACTTCTCCCACATCCTCACCATGACCACGGTGCGACGCCTTGCTAAGAAGGCCCATATTGATGAAGTGTCTGAGGCTGAAGATTTTGAGGAGGAGCTACTGCCTGGCCAATCTGATCCGCGCCTGGTCCCAGATACCCATGTGCTGCTCAATAGCTTGGCTCATATTGAGCATGCCTTGGTCAATGGCTTTGACAAGGTTGCTACTGCTGTGGCGAAGGGGAACCACGACACCCATGAGATGATGGTGGAACTATGGAAGTACACTGGTGACCTCGCCAAGGAAATTCGGTGACTGGTTGATGAAAGGATTGTAGAGGACAAGGCACACAGGGCCAAGGGCACGCATTAGCTAGGGACAGTGTTCAATTCCCTTCTCAGATGACACGGAACATATAGTTCCCTTAGGATCCAACTTCCATATTATGATCCCTTTTTGTGTGTTTCTGAGTGCTTTTATTTTGCTTGTTGCATTGCTTATGTAGTCTCTGCCCTTTAATATTTAATGAACTTATTTTGTGCTCCCTGCTCCGTTTATTATCTGTTTTCCATCTTTATTACGGTGCCATTTCTCTAGAGTTCAGCATTAGTTTTTTTTATCTCTCTAAATTCTCTGTGTTACTCATCTAACTGACTCTTTTCGATGATGTCCAAAGGGGGAATGAACCTGGAAATCTGGAACTAATAGGCTGAACGGCAATCTAATCTAGTTGTTTCATTAAGGGGGAATTAAGGAACTAGATTTGGTGTTAAGGGGAATATGCAATTCACTAATGATTATTCTACATCTAGCCATATTCTGTCCTTTCTCACATATTATTCATGCCTATTTTGATATGCCAGTTCTACATGTTTGTCATCATCAAAAAGGGGGAAATTGTTAGGAAGTGAACTTTTGGGAACTTCAGTTCCCTACTATAGTTCCCTTCCCCAGTTTTCCTAGTTTTGATAATGACAAACATCTTTACTATTAATGTTTCTATTAGTGTGATAAACAGGGAACTTAGGACTCGGAAAGCAAGGAACAGAGATGCTGTCGCCAGACTTGGGAACTGGTGAAAGGAACCCATGCTAGTCGATGCCAGAAACACTTGAAGAATTATGGGAAGGCGGCGGCGAGCTGTTTTAGGGTAGATCTTAGTTAGAGAGAGAACTAAAGATTCTATCCGGTTTCCATATATAATAGGAGCATAAAAGGTTATCTTTTATGGAAACAAAGCTGTAAAAGTCGGTAAAGATAATATTTGGTAACAAATGTTATCTTTAAAGATTTCCTTTGATTATTTTATTTATATGATTCGGTTATTGAAGATTCACTATCTCATTAACTAAATCATATAAGTAAAGTGGTCAAACCTCTCTCACCTCTCACGCATTAACGAGTAGAAACTTTCTGAAGTGCAGAAGAAGAATTGTGCCGTGCTCTTTGAAGAAGAACGAAGTAAGTCACTTGCTTGTTACTTGGTTAGGTTGAACTTGTGATACCCCGTATTTTTGTAAGGTTATTTTGGGAATTATGGAATTTTCCCGAGTACCCGTTGTGTACGTCGGATTTAATACAGAGAGTTTGAGACATTCTGTAATGTGCTCTGTATCTATAATATTTTTCTCAGTGAAATAATATACAGACATCATGCCTCGGATTTTAATTGTCGTTCGCGTACGATAATTTTTATCCCGATTTAACGCCATGTTCGTTCAAGAGCTGAATGGGCGGGAAAGGCAGAAACGGCGACCGCCGTACCGTAACGGCGCCCGCCGTCGCTGGGCCCGAAGTGCCAGCCGTCGTCTCCTACTCTAGGCTCGCCAGAGCTAGGAATGGCGACCATCTATCCGACTTTCCGATTTGGATTCGCTGAAAGGCGGTGAGGTTGGTCGTTGACTGAAGCATCTCAGTCAGTTTTAAATCATCGTTGTATGATTCTGTAACTTTCCAGAATTGTCATACTTCCTTAAAGACTCATTTCCGTTGGAGTCTTCTTTCGAGTCGATTTCTGTGAAGATTCAGTCTTCCAGAATCCTCTCTTGTGCATACCTCTTGTTTATTCCAGTAGGAGTATGATGGTTGACAAGCGTATTCGATTATTATTCGAGGGACGAGGAGTCTAACCTAATACGACTGCTTTGAATCATTCTGCTTTGTACCCTTGCTATTCTATTCATTTAGACTAACCAACCAATATTTTCTATTGCATGGTTGGCTGGTGTCATCCGTTCGATTCGACACATCAGATAAGAAGTAGTTCAGAAGACCAAAAGGAATATGGAGTCAACGGTGGTTTTTCAATGTTTTAATTATTTCTTTAATCAGGTTGAGATCTTTTGGACAATAACTTTGATTGTAATATACTTTCTTAGACTTCCGCTGTGTTTGGTTTAAACTATGTATTATCCTATTCGGGATTGGGTTGTAATCCCGTAACTCTTGTTCCTTGACAATGTTATGTTTTGGATTGAATACTTTGATCATTATGCATCATTTGTATTTCATAAATTGTATTTAAACGGTAAAGCCTTGGGTGATCTCGGTAAGGAACACTAGGGTCACTGGCGGTAATACCTTTCCAAAAGGGTTAAGTTTTGGGGGTGTTACAGTTGTGGTATCAGAGCCAAAGGTTTTAAAACGGGTTTGGAATTTTTATAAACCATTTATCCGTTTTCGAAAATGCTTTAAAAAGGGCTCTGAATTTTCGTACTGAAAAGAATTTAAAAACACCGTTCATAGTCGTGTCTTCTTTATAGTCTGATGTAGTAAGCTTGCTTCTATGTCTAGAAAGACTAATTCCTTCCTTATTGTTCGATAGGATGGGTGTCTGCTTTTCTATTGGTAGGGGGTCGGAAGACGCCAAGTCGTACTAGCCGAGGCTAGATTTTCTGTTACCTCAGCGATGTTTCGAGGTTGGAGGCCCGAGTAGCCCGCCCGAAGACGTTAAGCACGTTCTCCCCGAGTCGGTTGTCCTTGTAGCTAGGGATGCTATGGTCCATGAGGCTGTACCTGTGCCGCCACCAAGGGTGGAGGAAGTACAGGAATGGGAGCAGGAAGATGAGTTATCAAGGTATGAACAAGGGGTTTACCAAGACGACTTTCTGCTGGGACCAATTCCAGAGGAGATCGAGTACGAGGAGGAGGAAGAAGAGATGCTTGAGCAAGATCCTGTCGAGGAAGAGGATATGATCGAGGATGATTCCGAGGATGAGGATCCCAACGAGGATGATCCCGAGGATGAGGATCCCATAGAGGATGATCCAGAAGAGGACCCGGAGTTGGACCTTGGAGGGCAGAATCAAGAGCCCGGTACAGAATTGCCACTAGTGCCAGAGTACGCACCCATGTCAGAAGCTGATTGGGAGGCACTGTATACCGAGTACGGTATTAGGAGAAGTGACAGAGAATCTCAGCCTATCCCTACTCCAAGAAGATGGAGGTCGGAATCCGAGCTGCAGGAGATCCTCCGCCAGAGCGAGGTAATCTCTGCAGAACAACAAAGTCAATGGGATGAGTTGATCGCCAGTACTCAGAGGAGGGCTGGAATAGGAGGACCAGTCATGGACGACCCATACCTTACGATGACTGTGATAGGACCATGTGCTTCAGGGTCAAGCAGGGTGCGAAACCCATCGCCAAAGCTCGATGGTGAGCCTAGCCCGAAGAGACCATGCACGAGTAGCCAGTCTTATGGGAGACATTTTGGAACGCCTTGAGGAGGATTGGCGTTGCCTATCGCAGTAGTTTCGTTTCTTAGTATTCCAAGTTGTACTTTGTGTAATATTTCAGTATTACGGCAAGTACTCTGAGAAACACTTATATCTTCGAGCAATGTTGTCCTAACGCTCGAATGATAGACTTATGTGTAGCTTGTGTAACAGTTCGAAGGTTCATCTATAAAATGCCAAGTTGATCTATTCTGAGTAATTTATTTACGTTGGTATATTGCATAAGTATATTGCATAATATTAATGTATTGAATGCTTGGAATTTGATCGGTAAATAGATGGTGAACCCAAGAAGCACGAGGAACTCGACTCGAGCCGGTGCTGGGACTAGTCAAAATCCCAAGCCAGCAGGAAGAGGTGTTCAGGATGAACACGAGTCTGAGTCTCGCATCCAGCAGAGGCGTGAAGGTCAGGATCAGACCCAAACACCAGCGCTGTTTGACGCCGTAGTTGTTGAGGCGATTCGCGGGATTGTGATACAGGCAATTGCGGATGTATTGAGACCTAGTGCGCCTCAAGCGCAAGAAGTGCCTACCCACCCAGTGGTTCCTGATGTTGTGGAACCCAGAAACCCTGTGATTCAGGAGACTGCCGTCAGGGCGAGAGACAGCTATGGTCGCGCTCTTAAGACCATCACTTCCATGAGGCCCGATTGCTATAACGGGAAAGGGGAGCCAGTGGCAGTGACTCATTGGTTCTCCCATATGGAGAGGCTGTTTCGGAATGTGGAGTGTACGGAGGCCGAGAAGGTCCATATCGCTTCTCTTCAGCTGAAGGAGGAGGCTAGCAAGTGGTGGGAGAGCACATGTCTGGCTGAGAGCCCAGTGTTGACTTGGTCGATGTTCAAGACCAAGATGGTTGATCGCTTTTTCTCTCGTGCTATGAGAGAGGAGAAGCATAAAGAGTTCTTGTACCCACAGACAGATGGTCTGAGAGTGACCGAGTTGGCGTCTAAGTTCAATCATCTTTTGCAATACGCCACTGTCGAGATTACCAGCGAGGCCCAAAAGATCTGGTACTTCCACGAGTGGATGAGTCCGGATATCAAGCCATTAATGGTGCATCACACATGCTCTACCTTGGAGCAGTATGTTGATTGTGCCTATAAGCTGGAGGTAACTCTTGAGGAGTCGACCAAGAGGCACAACCGACAGAAGTCGATGCAGAACCAGAACCAGGGAGGTGGTTTTAAGCGCCCTGCGCCACCGTCTAACTTTGCCAAGTTTGGCCGAGCTAAGACAGAAATGACGCAAGGAGGGTCGACTCAGCAGTCGGGGCAGACCAGAAGTTCAGTTAAGTGTTATAACTGTGGTACGACTGGGCACAAGAGCAATGAGTGTCAGAAAGAGAAGAGGTCGTGCTTTGGGTGTGGACGTGACGGTCATCTGCAGAAGTTCTGCAAGCAGGGGAAGCAGAAGGGAGTAGAGTCGCAGCAAGGGTCAGTTCATCAGAGCAACCGACCTAGGTTTAAGCCTGCCGAGACTCCTAGCCCTTCGGTCCAGACGACTGCTCAGAACAGGGGAAAGGCCCCAGTTGTTTCTGGAAGTCAGGGACAACGCTTGTATGAGATGCGTGAAGCAGGTGGACCCAATGCTCCAATTGCTCAAGGTACTTTATACCTTTACTCTATTTCAGTGTGCATTCTATTTGATTCTAGTGCTACGCATTCCTTTATTTCGGATAGCTGTGTTAGCAAGTTAGATTTAGTGTGCAACGATTCGTGCGACCCTTTTGTCGTTAATCTTCCTAATGGAGAACGTTTAGTGGGAACCAAGCATCTATCCGACTTTCCGATTACCATTCAGGGTAAGGAATTTGAGGCAGATTTAATCTGTATAGCCATGGCTCCTTTCCGACTTCAGTTCAAGAACGGTGACGGTGTCATCCAGGGGCCAGTTCGTGTGCAAGTTCAAAGGTCGAAATGACGCTGATAACGGCAAGCTGATCAATGCGATGGCTGCGTTTAAGCTACTACGACAAGGATGTGTCGGGTACCTTTGCTACTTGGATTCGCCTGCGAAGGATGGACCTGAGGTTCTTGATATTCCTGTAGTTAGGGAGTTTTCGGATGTCTTTCCGGAAGAAATTCCTGGATTACCCCTGAACCGTGACGTAGAGTTTTCAATTGATCTCGAGCCTGGTACGGCGCCGATTTCCAAATCCCCGTATCGGATGGCTCCAGCTGAGATGCAAGAATTGAAGAATCAACTTGAGGATCTTCTTGACAAAGGTTATGTCAGGCCGAGTGCATCGCCGTGGGGTGCTCCGGTATTGTTCTTCAAAAAGAAGGACGGATCGTTCCGACTTTGTATCGACTACCGAGAGTTGAACAAGGTGACGATCAAGAACAAGTATCCTTTGCCTAGGATTGATGACTTGTTGGACCAATTGCAGGGAGCAAAGGTTTTCTCCAAGATCGACTTGAGATATGGATATCACCAACTCAGGATTCGTGAGCAGGACATTCCTAGAACTGCGTTTAGGACCAGATATGGTCATTACGAGTTCGTAGTGATGCCTTTTGGGCTTACAAATGCTCCAGCTGTCTTTATGGATTTGATGAACCGATGTTTTCACCAGTACTTGGATAAGTTCGTGGTGGTCTTCATCGACGACATTCTGATCTATTCTCCGAATGAAGAAGTCCACGAGGAACATCTACGGATTGCCTTGTCAATCCTTAGACAACATCAGCTTTATGCGAAACTGTCCAAGTGTGAATTCTGGATGAAGGAAGTGGCTTTCTTAGGCCACGTGATCAATAAAAATGGGGTTATGGTTGATCCCCAAAAGATTGAAGCGGTGGCTAAATGGACACAGCCCCAGAATGTGAAGGAGGTGCACAGTTTTCTTGGACTTGCCGGGTATTATAGAAGGTTCGTAGAAGGATTTTCAAAGATCGCTCTACCTATGACCAATCTACTCCGCAAGGTCCACAAGAAGTTTGTCTGGAATGACAAGTGCGAGGCCAGTTTCCAGGAGTTGAAACGACGGTTGACCTCGGCACCCGTGCTAGCACTCCCAGAAGGGAATGACGATTATGTGGTCTATAGTGATGCTTCCAAGTGTGGTCTTGGTTGCGTTTTGATGCAAAGGGGCAGAGTCATTGCTTACGCATCTAGACAACTCAAGACTTACGAAGAAAACTATCCGACCCATGATCTTGAGTTAGCAGCGATTGTCTTTGCGCTGAAGATTTGGAGGCATTACCTCTACGGTATAAGATGCCAAGTCTTCACCGACCACAAAAGTCTCAAGTATATATTTACTCAAAAGGAGATAAATATGAGACAACGCCGCTGGCTAGAGTTGCTCAAGGACTACGACATGGATTTGTTGTATCATCCGGGCAAGGCTAATGTAGTAGCTGATGCACTAAGCCGGAAGACAACGCATGAAAGACTGTAGTTGCTCTACTTACTGCTCAGACCAAGCTAAACCAAGAGTCATGCGACATTGAAGTCTTGTATGACCAGCGTAGAGGGTACCTGAGTATGATAAAAATTCAGGCTACACTGCTGGATCAAATCAAAGAAAAGCAAGTCGATGACATCATCTTGGTAAAGTTAAGCAGTGAAGTGATGGATGGGAAAGCTCCCAGTTTTGTGGTTCAGGATGATGGATCACTTTGGTTTCAGGATCGGATCTGTATGCCTGACACAGAAGGTCTTCGTCAGTTGGTGATGAGAGAAGCTCATTCATCTGCTTATTCTGTGCATCCTGGCTCTAGCAAGATGTATAAGGATCTCAGGAAGAAGTTTTGGTGGCCAAACATGAAGTGGGACGTAACAGACTTTGTGGCAAAGTGCTTAACTTGCCAAAAAGTCAAGATCGAACACCGCAGGCCAGGTGGTGAGATGCTACCTCTCCCCGTACTAGAATGGAAATGGGAGGACATTTCCATGGACTTCGTCACTGGGCTACCCAAGACTCGAAGTCAGAGAGATGATATCTGGGTAATTGTGGATAGGCTTACGAAGAGTGCTCATTTCATAGCCATCAAGACCACATGGGAAACCCAAAAGTTAGCAAAAGTTTACCAGAAGGAGATTGTCCGCTTACATGGCATTCCTAAGACCATTGTATCAGACCGAGATGGCTGTTTCATGTCAAGATTCTGGAAGGAACTTCATAAGGCTATGGGAACCGAGTTGAGGTTCAGCACCGCGTTTCATCCTCAGACAGATGGCCAATCTGAAAGGACCATCCAGACTCTGGAGGATATGCTTAGAGCTTGTGTGCTCGATCGTCCGACTAGCTGGGAGGACAACTTGAGTCTGATTGAGTTCACGTACAACAATAGCTGGCATGCTACAGTCAAGATGGCTCCGTTTGAAGCTTTGTATGGTCGCAGATGCAGATCTCCGATTTGTTGGGATGATAATGCCGACAAAATTCTGCTTGGACTAGAGTTGGTCGAAATGACGGCTTCAGACATTGCTTTGATCAGACAAAGGATGTTGACCGCTCAGAGTCGACAGAAGTCCTATGCAGATCGGAAGCGCAGGACTGTCGAGTTCGAGGTCGGTGACAAGGTTTTTGTCAAGGTATCGCCATCCAAAGGAGTTTTCAGATTTGGTAAGCGTGGGAAGCTTAACCCTCGCTACGTGGGACCATTCGAGATTCTGGATAGAGTGGGATCTCTAGCATACCGCTTGGCGTTGCCGCCATCGGCTCACCCGGTGCATAACGTGTTCCACGTATCGTTACTCAGAAAGTATGTACCAGATGAGTCTCATGTGCTTAGTTATGAGGATATCGAGATTCAAGCTAATGGTACTTATGAAGAGTTGCCCGTGCGTATTTTGGAGCGTCGGGAGAAGCATTTGCGCAACAAGATCGTGCCGTTGGTACAAGTGTTGTGGTCCAAGTCAGGGACTGAAGAAGTTACTTGGGAGACGTGGGAAACCGAGTCAGATATGCTCAGGCGTTTTCCCGAGTTATTCTCGACCTAAGTTTCGGGGTCGAAACTTCTTGTAAGGGGGAGGAGATATGATACCCCATATTTTTGTAAGATTATTTTGGGAATTATGGAATTTTCCCGAGTACCCGTTGTGTACGTCGGATTTAATACAGAGAGTTTGAGACATTCTGTAATGTGCTCTGTATCTGTAATATTTTTCTCAGTGAAATAATATACAGACATCATGCCTTGAATTTTAATTGTCGTTCGCGTACGATAATTTTTATCCCGGTTTAACGCCATGTTCGTTCAAGAGCTGAATGGGCGGGAAAGGCAGAAACGGCGACCGCTGTACCGTAACGGCGCCCGCCGTCGATGGGCCCGAAGTGCCAGCCGTCGTCTCCTACTCTGGGCTCGCCAGAGCTAGGAACGGCGATCGCCGTAATTACGGCGCCCGCCGTAGGCAAAATCACGGCGCCCGCCGTGATTACCCAGCGGACATTGCCCGATGGTCGCCGGCGAGCTCTGACCGCGCCGAACTAGCTGTAGGCCCATCTTCTTCATGCTCCAGATGTTTTGGCTATAAAAGGAGGTGTTGGGGGAGAGGTTTTGAGCCATCCCAGCACCAAACCTCTGCCAAATTTGCCTCTCGCCGGAGTTGTGCCTTCGCCGGAAATTTCGAAGCTTTCGTCGGTGTTGTTTGGTGGTGTTTCCAGAAGCTCTTTTGAAGCCTTGTGGTTGCCTTTGGAGGTCAGAAACCAAGCAAGGCGGAAAGGGGTCGAAACGCGCTTTGTTTTGGTGAGATTTCTCTCGTCTCTGTCGACCGTGTTCTTCACGGCGACCGCCGCCAAGAACAGCGACCGCCGCCAGTGCCTAGAATGCCTTCGTGGCTTTGGCTTGGTCGGTTGTCGTCGTGGCGTCTTTCCTTTCGTGTTCTTTCGCCTTGTTTAGATTCGTACTGTTTATGTCGGATCTAACTTAGGGTTCCTTTTATGGGTCGACTCGAAGGTTGTTGTGCTGTCGGAACTATACCGTGTCGAGCCCGGAATCCAGTTGACGTCGTTAAACTATTCTGCGGATTAAGGCAAGTGGCGGTTCGCTCTTGCTCATTCGTTCCACATTTACATTAATTATCAGTAGTTTATCTGAGTAATTAATTTGAAATGAATATTCTGTTTGTCTGGAAACGGTTTTGATAAACTGTTTTGAAAATCATATAATAGGTTGTATATCTGTTAGAACACCGCTATTATCTGTGATCGCCTTTCGGGCCTTTATGTGGATTATCCTGTAACTGTTGTTGTGTTGTAACTGTTTAGTTAGCACTGTTAAATAGTAACGTTACTCGGACTCTGTCCAGTCGTTTCTTTATAATCTGGTATCGGGGTGGCTCGTCTCCATCTGGTACTATTCTAAGATCATGATCGGTCTCTTTCACAAGTGTGTAGAGACAGGACACTTAGCTGGTGTCACAAACCTTTCGGTGTACGTCACTCTCGACGAAACGTATACTAAGATGTGTCGTCCCATTGGTGGGGTACACATGTAAAAGTCTATAATGTGATGTGTGTTTTTGAAACATAATCAGATAAGTGCTACCTTGACGCACATAATTAATGAACGCTCAGCGAGTAGGGCAGCTAGGTAATAGTGCCGCTAGGAAGACTCGTATTGACTTGAATGTAGTACGTCTTCTTTCCGATCTGGATTCGCTGAAAGGCGGTGAGGTTGGTCGTTGACTGAAGCATCTCAGTCAGTTTTAAATCATCGTTGTATGATTCTGTAACTTTTCAGAATTGTCATACTTCCTTAAAGACTCATTTCCGTTGGAGTCTTCTTTCGAGTCGATTTCTGTGAAGATTCAGTCTTCCAGAATCCTCTCTTGTGCATACCTCTTGTTTATTCCAGTAGGAGTATGATGATTAACAAGCGTACTCGATTATTATTTGAGGGACGAGGAGTCTAACCTAATACGACTGCTTCGAACCATTCTGCTTTGTACCCTTGCTAGTCTATTCATTTAGACTAACCAACCAATATTTTCCCTTGCATGGTTGGCTGGTGTCATCCGTTCGATTCGGCACATCAGATAAGAAGTAGTTCAGAAGACCAGAAGGACTATGGAGTCAACGGTGGTTTTTCAATGTTTTAATTATTTCTTTAATCAGGTTGAGATCTTTTAGACAATAACTTTGATTGTAATATACTTTCTTAGACTTCCGCTGTGTTTGGTTTAAACTATGTATTATCCTATTCGGGATTGGGTTGTAATCCCGTAACTCTTGTTCCTTGACAATGTTATATTTTGGATTGAACACTTTGATCATTATGCATCATTTGTATTTCATAAATTGTATTTAAACGGTAAAGCCTTGGGTGATCTCGGTAAGGAACACTTGGATCACTGACAGTAATACCTTTCCAAAAGGGTTAAGTTTTGGGGGTGTTACAGAACTAGGTAGAGAGTCTTTAGTGTGTCTAAGACTTTAATCTGTGTGTTCTATTCTAGTTGATTGTAACCGAAGTATTAATACAAGAAGTAGTTGGTTATCAAAGGTTCCCACTCTAAGGAACTTGTCTTGAATCTGTTCATATTTACTTATTCCGCTGCTTAGAGAACTGAACTTTGAGTTTCCTCGATAACTAACAACGTACGATCCTACAAATATACTTCACGTTATTCAGTTCAACCACTCTCTAAATTCTTAATGATCAGGCCAATAACTATATTATATCTGCCAGTACTCCTTAATCAATGTATAATAATAAAAATAAAAATAATACACTACTTGTTTGTTCACATGTACAATAATCTATACTAAAATGTTTTAACATTTAACAGTTAAAAAAATAATTGGTACTCCATGTAGTACAAAAGAAAATTACTACTTGGGCCGCAAATCGGGACGAATTCCAAGATTGATGTAAAAGATGGGTGATAAAGTGTTGATTTGATGTTCTTAATGACACCTATCAGTATTATTCATTAGGCGTCCTCCCCTAGAACAATCAAATAAATTTACATTTCTAATTTAAAATGTTAATTGCTGCCAAAAAATAATAATTTAAAATGTTAATTTTAACCTATTCTTATCAATTAACAAAGTATGTACTCTATCAGTAATTAAACGTGTGAATTATAAGGCAAATAAGTACACATCCTTTATGACTGTAGTTACACAATAGAAAGTTTATTTGAAATAAGATATCTAATGCACTAAATAATTGCCTCACTTGTTTGTGTTAATATGAACGTGAATATGAGTGCCTCAAGTGTTACTCCTGCAGTTGATCAACACTAGGACGGTTGTGCATCGCCTCACTTGCATTAACTACAACGGAACAATACTCGAAACTTATCCTTCTCTTGGCGAGGGGGTTCGGCCGAGATCCTGTGATAATTGTGGTGGTGTGTTTTCTTTGTTAACACATAAGATAATATATGATTTCCATTATCTTATGTCACAAAATTCAATAAGGACATTTTCCATGTTATATTACAAGGAAAATTATGACATGTCAAAACAAACAAGAAAATATATATTACAAAATGGTAAATAACAAGTTCGAATACAAACCTCATAAACCAATTATTCATCCTTCCCATTCCAAATCCTAAATTTATTCATCATTTCCCTCCCAAATACAAAATTTATTCATCCTTTCCCTCCCAAGTCCCAATTTCATTTCATCCTTTTCCTCCCAAATCCCAATTTCAGTTAATCCTTTCCCATAAAACCCAATTTCATAAATTTGTATCTCCCTCTTAAAAGAAGAAACGTCAAAAATCCATAACCCCTCTTCTCCTGGGTACGCTCCATTTTCAACTACATGTAAGATTCCTCATTCATGTCTCTCGGGTACACTCCACTTTAAAATTAATCGAATTTACAAAAAACCTTCATTTCTTACGTGTTCTAATTCTGTGTTGATTATTGAGTCTATGTTCTTCCATCGGTGTGAATTTCATTTATGTTAGCTACTATGATTCCAGTCTTCATCATTAGATAGATTAATAGAATGATGGTTTGTGATTTGGTTGCCAAATTTGTTTTCTTAATGTAGCTCATTGAAGTCCAATGTAAGACGACAACAATTTGAGTTATCAAAGTGGGGACCCCGTAAAATATGAGTATCCACCTATATCTCCTACACGTTCAGAAATAGATGAGAAGTTGCAACAAGACTTAGACATTTTACTAACACATAGCCCACGTTCCCGCAAGTTGGATGAAATTGTGACACACTTACGTACGAAAAAACATGAATGCGAGGAGAAACTTTTGGAACTCCATACAAATCAGTGGCAACAAGACCATACAATCAGGGCCTTCTATACAAGAGTGTCAGAACTTGAAAGTCAAAACAATAACATTGGTGTAACTGTAGTGATCATAAGTAGTATTTATTTTCTACGATTTGTATGAGTACGAGTGTGTACTTGATGACTTGGTCCGTTTATTTAAGATGATGACTTGCTTTGGTTGCATATGCTTTGTTAAGTAACATTGTATAGATTAATGACATTGAACATATTTCAACTGAAAATCATGCTGTAAGTTGTACACACTTTCAAAATCATGATGAATGTAGGTTATACATACTTCTAAAAGGAAATTATGACACAAGGGTAGATATCTTTAATGTGTGAGTAATAAATATCATGTTCTTTAATTTTAGAAATGATATATATTATTGAGTTCAAGGTAGTTATTTATAGACTTTCCTTCACCAAAGTTTTTATTACACTGGTCTTAAAGTTCTTACATCGATCTTTTATAGAATTTCTAACTTTTATAATGAATCATAACAAATATGAATTTCAAACTTAAGGATGTACATAATGTTTCAAAAATATGTGAGCATATTTTTATGGTTAATTAGGCCAATCAGCTATGTAATAAATACATTCATACATTGCTAAACTCAAATATCGTTACTTAACTCATATAATTGGTTGTTATACGTGGATTCAAATTAGTTATGTAACAAAATAACTAACTATTATAATACCTCGTCTAGACACATGGGACGTTACATGGTAGTGGACCACACATGGGTCCACCAGACCTAGCTTGACAACAAAATCGCTAAATAGGAACTTTCAACAAAGGCACGACGAGAAAACAATGAAAAGTATCCAACTTATATTTATTAAATAATGTCAATGAACACCAACATGTATGGAATAACCAAAGTATAATTAGAGAAGCGATGCGAAAGATTAAAACTATAATAATATATCTCAACTATTCCTAGGACCAATGAAAGGTTCCTAGACAACCCTATAAACTCTAACAAGCTCAAAACAAACCGAGGAACCCGTCCTAAGGCACATCATGTTGAGGTTGGCCACCATCATTTGAAAAGGGTCCCCCTTGTGCACCAAACACAGCAACACCATTACCTAAAAACCACAACATCTATCATATTAGGTAGCGATTCTGATATGAACCAAACAAGCAGAAGAAAGCATGCGAAGCAAAACAAAAATACGAGAAATCTGTATGAACATATATATCTTTTAGTAGTAGTAGGTAGTGAAGCTATCAATATACTCAATAATTGAATCGTGATAACAAAGACAAACATTTAATGTATAATATTTCACAAGCATATATAAACTCGCATTCATCAAACATTTCACGTATTCAATCAGTTAACTATCATATCATAACACAGTTTGATCAATAATACATCAGATCAATCATGGCACCCTCCCGCCTCAATCTTGGCACAACGGTCAGCGTGCAACTCTACTCGTTGTCCATTTCCAAACATTTAACTTCTAACCCCGACTTTGTCTCTACTAGAGCACTTGCCAAAACATTTAACATTTCGACAAGGGGCCCCACCTTGTCGTATGGTTATACTCAGGGGTCACTACCTCAATTACTTACCCCATGCCCATAACCATACCGATGGAAACCAAATTGAAAACAATAATAAAATAATTTTAAAACACACGTAATAATTAGGGTCGTCTCCCAAAATTTGGCCCCACATACCTCGTCTACAAGTCTAGCGCATACAAGAATCGAAAGCTAAGTAAGTCCATAAGAACTTACCTCAAGGGAGAACTTCCGACACCAAAAGAAAAGGAGTAGAAACCTAATGAATAGAAATCAATCACAATTAATCCCCAAAATACTTATGACACCCAAGCATGGACAACTAATCAACAACTTAGAAATAAGCTAAGATCTTGAGTTTCTGAACGCTGCAGTTTCCTTATAAATTCTCAAACATATACATAGCGACTTCAAAAAATACATAGCTAACTTTACTTATAAACTTAACTTCATTATATTTCTAGTGTCATCAATTTCATATCATTCTGAGTTCTAACTGATACCCAAATATTCATGTAAATCATGACATTTCAGGATCCAGGATACAATCCTAATTCACGGTTTCCACATATTTCACCATCTTATAGATTCTATCAAATTCTACCAAAACTTCCATGATATAGTACATAACATAAGCTTTCTAATGACTACTCGTGGGTTTCGTAACTCCTTATACGCACATTGTTATAAAAATTTCAAAGTTTAACACTCAATCCAGAAATCCGAAAACACTGAATCAACTTCTCCGAATTGTAATTATCAATCTATTCATCAAACTTATCCCAAATTTCATAGGGATGTTATTTTATAAGGCCAATATCACATGTAAAATTTACATTAGTTTCCAAGCAAAGTAACTTTGTCCGATCAACCTCAATAACAAGTCATACACATCAGTCCACAATTCCAGATTCATCGAATGAAACTAAACAAAATCTAATTTATTTTCAAACACCTAAACTAGTTAAAGTGAAGTTGACCGTATGCCAGAATAGTATAAATATCAATAAGAGAAATTACAATATATATAGATGACTAACCACAGTTTGGACAAAAACAATACAATGATGATGATGGCAGTCACTTGATGGAAGACAAACTAACAAGAAGATTTGGAGGAGTATAAAATGGCAGATTGGAGAATTGAAGAATGGAATGGTGCGGCAGAGTAGTAGTTTAGGGAGCACATATAAGCGTGGGTTTAGGATAGGGTTTAGATAAGGATTAGAGATAATTAAAGTTAAAGAAGAGAGTATAATAGAAAACATTAAATATAAATTATTAAATTAGTTCATCTAAAATAATTATTACAAATCTCCACATAATTTTAACTCTATCAAACCTAACCTCAACCCTAAAGATCAAAATTACCTAAAGGATAATTTCGCAAACTATTGAACCTTATAATATAAGAAAATTATCTATATAAAGAACATAATACAAAACCCATATATTACATATACCTCCTCTTAAAAATAGCTTCGTCCCCGAAACTAAAGACAAGAAATGAAATGATCAAAATCAAAATCATAGAGTAGCTTCAAAACATTAGAGGGTCTCACAGACACCCCCTCTAATGAACAGGTTCGTCCTCGAACCTCATTGAAATATTCAAATCCACGTGCTCTTGGAGCATCATACCATCAACTCTCATCAACCATCCTCCACCAACAAGATCGACCGAATAGGCATAACATCATCAAGCATGTCAATGCTCACCCAACGATCAAGGAACTCATAACATCAAACAAACACACAACGAAATAAAAAACTTTAACACAAGACTAAAATACTAAACCATCTATCCGAAAGCTGCCAATCAGCTAGGATATAGCTTAGGATAATCCTCATGTATGCTCATCTCGATCTCCCAAGTGGCCTCATCGACTCCACGTCGAGACCACTGAATCAATAATAATAGAATCTCATTGTTTCACAGCTTCTTGATTTGGCGGTCAAGAATCGCTATCGGCTGCTCAACAAAGGTGTGATCGGGCTCGACTGTCAACTCATCATAACTAAGTATATTACTAAGGTCTAGTATATATTGTCTCAATTGAGACACATGAAACACTGGATGAACTACCTCTAATGACGGGGGAAGTGCCAAACGGTACGCAAGTTTCCCAACTCTATCTAAGATCTAAAACATACCGATGTAGCAAGGACTCAACTTTCCTTTAATCTCGAATATTTGAACTCCTCAAATAGGAGAAACCCTCAACCAAACATGTGCTCCCACCTCAAACTCCAAGGGTTGTTGTCGCCTATCAGCATACGACTTTTGATGACTTTGAGCTACTAACATCCGCTCTCTAATCAAGGCTACCTTCTCTATAGTCTCCTGAATCAGATGAGGTCTCTTACTGACCTTATTGGATGGGTCATCCAAACATAAAGGAGTCTGACATCTCCGACCATACAATGCCTCATAAGGGGTCATCTGAATCGACGCATGCCAACTATTATTGTACGCAAACTCCACTAACTCTAGGTGCTCCGACCATCATCCACCCAAGTCCAGAACACAAGCTCTCAACATATCCTCGAGTGTCTGAATTGTCCTCTCTGACTTCCCATCAGAATGTGGGTGGTAAGGTGTAGTAAAGTGGAGTCTAGTGCCCAAAGCCTTGTGCACCTGATGACACAATCTTGATCTGAATCGACCATCTCTATCAGAGACAATGGTCTTTAGAACCCCATGCAATCTTACGAGCTGCCTCACAGACACATCAACTAAACAACTCACTGTCCACATTTCCTTAATTGGAAGAAAACGCACGGTCTTCGTCAATCTGTCCACCACAACCCAAATAGTATCATCCCCGTGACAATTGTGCAATCTCGTAATAAAATCCATTGATATATCCTCCCACTTCCACTCTGGAATAGGATGTAGTTGTAGCCTTCTTGCTGGCCTCTAGTGCTCAATCTTGACCCGCTGACAGGTGTGGCATCTCGCAACGAACTTAGCCACATTGAGCTTGAGACACTTCCACAAGAAATGTTTCCTGATATCCTTATACATCTTACTTGACCCTGGGTGGATCGAATAAAGTGTAGCATGAGCCTCTTGTAAAATCCTTTGTTTGAGATCATGATCTCGAGGTATAGAAATCCTCCCTCGGAGTCTTAAAATCCCATCATCACGAATCTCATACTCCGATGTCTCTCCTTGGTGCACCTTTTTACTTATCCACAGAATCATACATGTCCTCTGCTTTTGGCGGATCTTCTCTACTAGAGTAGACAGAATCTTTAAGGAACAGAACCGATCCTAATATCTCTAAATCCTCACCCAAATCCCACTCCTAATTAAATCTCATTGTAAAGCCGGCTGAGTTGTAAGATGTGACAACATGCACTCTTGGGTCGTCTTTCGACTAAGCACATCGAGTACGACATTTGCCTTGCTAGGGTGATAAAGAATCTCCAAATCATAATCCTTAAATAGTTCGAGCCATCTTCTCTGCCTCATGTTCAACTCTCGCTGAGTAAAGATGTACTTGAGACTTTTGTGGTCCGTCAAGATATGGCATGTCGTCCCATATAGGTAGTGTCGCCAAACCTTCAACGTGCGACCACATCTGCTAACTCCAAGTCATGGGTCGGGTTATTCTGCTCAGATGGATTCAGCTGACGAGATGTATAAGCAATTACCTGATCCTTATGCATCAAAAAATAGCCTAACCCCAGCTTCAAGGCATCACTATAAACTACATATCCCTCGGAACCCTAGGGAAGAGCCAAAATAGGTGCAGAAGTCAACCTTCTCTTCAACTCTTCAAAGCTTTGTTGGCATGCCTCAGTCCAAAAAAACTGTGTGGTCTTACGAAGCAAGTTGGTTAATGGTTGGGCTATGCTAGATAACCCCTCCACAAACCGTCGGTAATACCCTGCTAGGCCCAAGAAGCTATGTACCTCCTTCACATTCTTTGGATGTATCCATGATGTCACCGCCTCAATCTTCATCGAGTCGACTTTCACTCCTTCAGCCAAGACAACATGACCTAGAAATGTGACCTCACTCATCAAAAAGTCACATTTGGAAAGCATAGCAAACAATCGGTGTTGCCTTAGAACTCCAAATACAATTCTCAAATGGTCAGCATGCTCCTCATGACTCCGAGAGTAGACCAAGATGTCATCAATGAACACCACTACAAATTGATCTAAGTACTTAATAAATATCCAATTCATCAACTCCATGAACACAGTTGGCGCATTCGTCAATCCGAACGACATCACTATAAACTCATATTGTCCATATCTGGTCCGAAAAGCCATCTTTGGAATATCCTCCTCGCGAATCCTCAGCTGGTGATATCCAAATCTTAAATCAATATTGGAAAACACCACTGCCCCTTCAAGTTGATCCAACAAGTCGTTAATGCGAGGAAGCATATACTTGTTCTTGATGGTGTCCCGATTCAACTCTTGGTAATTGATGCATAACCTCATCGACCCATCTTTCTTCTTCACAAATAGCACTGGAGCCCTCCAAGGTGATGCACTTGGGCGAATATAACCCTTCTCTCTTCCAGTTGCGACTTCAACTGATGCATCTCCACCGATGCCATATGGTATGGTGTTCGGGAGATTGGTCGTGTCCTAGGTCCAATTAATCTACCTCTATTCGAGGCAGAATTCCTGACAGCTCATCAGGGAACACATCCTCAAACTCTCGTACCACCAGAATGTAAGTAAGTCTTGGGGTCTCCTTGCTCTCTTGGAGGGCATAACACCAATAACCGACACATCCCTCGTTCAACAGCTTGACCGTTGTTATAACACTAATCACCGCTCTAGACTTCTCGGGATCACATCCCTAGAATACATGTTGGGTCCCATCATCAATTGTCACATTCACTTTACGATTGTTAATATCAAGGACCGCTCTATATCTTGTCATCTAGTCCATGCCTAGAATCACATCATCATTTGGCAGGGCCATCACGATAAAATCTACCAACCAATCCCGATCTCCTATACAAATCGGGCACTGTAGGATCTCTTTATCCCCACCCACTTTACTACCATCAGGTAGACCCACAACAAACGACGTACCAATAGAACAAGTCAAATGCAACCTATCTACACATGATGCAACAATAAATGAATGGGTAGCGCCAATATCAAAAAGAATTTTCACTGGTTTAGACCAGACCCAAATCGTACTTGTAGCTGTACATTAGGCTCATCGATCCACCTCATCACCAACACCCGGGGTGGGTTAGCTCCTGAGTTTCCAGCTCCATTTCCACGTCCTTGACCATGACCATATCTTGGAGGAACAAAAGTCTGAGGTGGTGGTGGTCTAAACCCTTCTTCTGTTGGTGAAGAACCCTGAGACTGAGCAACTCATTTGTTGCGATAGAAAATAGCTCGATGTCCCTTTTGCCCACAAGTATGGTAAGTGATTGGCGGCTTATGGCAATCACTCCTCAGATGATCTAAACTATCACAGTTATAGCACCGCCTTTGTCCACCAAAACCCCTAGGATGAAGAGATTGGCTTTGCTGACCTTGAGAAGGTCCCTGTCTTTGTCCTTGTTTTCCGCCACCCTATGGCAAGAAATTTGGCTTCCCATCACCTCTGAATCCTGGCAGCGTCTTCTGCCTCTTGCCATCACCCTGAGTAGCATTAGGACGCCTATACTGCGGGTTGGCCATCTCATATGCCTTAGCTTTATTCTGGTACTCTCTCAGTGCGAAGCACTCATATTCAGCAAAATATTGATGGATATATGGTCTAATCCTCTTAGAAAATGCATTAATACGCTGCTTTTCTGATTTCACAACATCAGCTACATACATCAGTTCTCTCTTGAAATTTATGGCAACCTCTACAACATATGCTCTCTCTCACTCTACATTATAGAAATCCCGAAGTCGAGCATCCATAACCGTACTGGGACAATATTCATCCCTCATCATCTCCGAGAACTTCTCAAAACTAACCTCATGATCCATAATATGTAAGAACCACCAGTCAAAAGCATTATCCCTAAGCAAACTCTGAACTAGTGACGCCTTTCGATCCTCTAGTGCCTTGATCGTGTTAAGAGAAGAGGTGGTCTGTCTCAACCACAACTCCACATCTTTGCTCTTGTAAAAAAAAGGAAGCTTCAAGTAGCTAAACTAATGAAGCCATCTATTCAGGCTTGAGTCCCTCCGATCTCTCTCAGGTTGGACTGACACCTCAGATCTCCCCTAGGCTGACAGGGGTGGTCTAGACACTATCGAAACCCTAGGAGCAGGTGTTGGAGGAATTGGTGCCCTAGAACCTGATGCTTGAGGAGCGACACCAGAAGGAGTCGGTACCTGACTTCCCCCATAAGGGTTTTGCATGAAAGACAAAACCGCATCCTGGAGTAAGGTATGCAACTCGGGTATCCCAGTAGGTGGAACCCCAGTAGGTTGCCCTGATCTAACAGCACTCTGGGCAACATCACCATGAGAGGCACCTTGTCCCTGATGGACACCCAAAGTTGGTCCTTGACTCTAAGTACTCTCTTCGACTTGGGGCTCAACAACGACCCCTCTTCCCCTTCCTCTTCCTCTACCTCTCCCTCTTCCTCGTGCCATAGCTGAATTGCACGAAAGCATTATTAATTAACTGCAAACCTACTAAAATCTATCTAAAAGGCAATAAAATAAATCTTACAGGGTTTTCGTCATTTGATGATGGCGTCTCAATGTGCCTTTCTACCCGACATGCAAAATGCCCCGTAAAACCAACTTTCAAAAAGTTTAAAGCTCGAGCTTAGTTTTAAAATCTAAGTTCGACCTCTTGTGCTCTAATGTTAGGACCTTGTGCCCTTGTTGTCAACCTCACTCTAATACCAATTTGTAACACCCTGTCCAAACACTCGGGATGTTACATGGTAGTGGACCACACATGGGTCCACCAGATCTAGCCTGACAACAAATTTACTAAATTGGACCTTCCAACAAAGGCACGGCGAGAAAACAATGAAAAATATCCAACTTATATTTATTAAATAATGTCAATGAAAACTAGCAGATATGCAATAACCAAAGTATAACTAGAGAAGCGATACGAAATACTGAAACTATAATAATATCTCAACTATTCCTAGGACCAATGAAAGGTTCCAAGACAACCCAATAAACTCTAACAAGCTCAAAACAAACCGAGCAATGATAACACCTAATTTATACACGTTTTAGAAGTCTAGTTGCATATTAGATTAGATCATTTACATGCATATTTTATATGTATTATTAGTTATTTTTGTTATATTTTGCATTCAGAGTCTACACTTGTATCTTTATTATTTCAGGTAATTTAAGTCTAATCTGAATGAAATATTTGACCATATTCAATGACAAGAAACAAATGAGATTACAGTTGGGACAATGCCCAAAATAAAGCAAAAGCCACACACTTGGGCGACCCACTTGAACGAGTTTTGGGAGAAGGAAGCAGTCCACTTGGGCTTTGTTTTTCTTTTAGCTGGGTTCGGTGGTAGGAGGGGAGAGATAGCTTTAGTTAGAGTAGGTTTAATGATGAGTCCCGGTGATGGATGCCAAGGGCCGTGCCTACTCTTATGCCTCAATATGGAGGAGCCAAGGCCTTGACCACCAAGACGCCGACGCATCAATGCCACGACACTCAAGCATCGACCATGCTTCGATTCCAAGGAACTTATGCGCACGTCTATATCCAAGCCTCTGAGGCTTTTATCCTCTTTGTATTTTTGGTTATTTAGTTTATTTAGTCTAGTCTTACCTTAGTGAGTGTGAAGAGCCATTTGCACATGGGCTTCAACTCACTAAGGCCCATTAGAAGCTTTCCCTTGTTGGCTTGATACCTATACTATTTAAGCCAACGTTGGCTTCCTTGTAACATTAGTTGAAGAATTACAGAGTGGCCAAAGCCTTGGGTAAGAGTTTATCTCCCCTAGGCCGCCACTATCTTCTATCAACTCAAAGCTTCCAAATCTTCACATCTCTTTCTCTCAATCTCATCTTCTCACAAAGAAAATCATTCACAACTTTGGAACCAAGTTCGTCCTAGCCAAGTAACCTCTAATAGAGGTTCCCTTGGCCTTGAAACCAAGAACCGCCGGCTCCCACTAGCTCGCCGCCGGTTGTGGTTCCCCTCGGAACCCCTTGGCGCCTCCACTCTCCCTCGACCCAAGCCACCTCTCAAGCTCCATTTGAAGATCCAACAAGCATAGGAAGAAGAAGGCAATCTTGGACACGATCTAGCCCTCATAGAGAAGAAAGGTCCCATTGGTGACCTTGATTCTCATCAATTGGTATCAAGAGCCATTGTCCAAGCTAAGTTTTTCTTTTCTCTTGCAACTTCCATTTTTGGAGCTTACTTTCATAGCTTGAATGAGATTTATTGTTGTTGCCATGGTGAACATGCTCTAGGCTTAGGTTCTCTCTTGCTAGCTTGAAATTTCTCTTATTTCTTCATGTTTTTGATTTCGGTTGCCATGCTCAGTTTTTTTTTTCTTGTTAGTATGATTTTTCTTGTTGTTTGCATGATGAATGTGTGTTTATTTTAGTGCATTGCTTTCCCTCCCAAAACCTCCCAAAAACAGCCCTTAAAACCACAAAAATTCCACTTTCCGGCGACCTCCACCACCGCCGGCGACCGGACCACCACTTCCGCCACCTTTCTGCCACCCACCACCACCCTACAGCCTCTACCACCTTCCCCCACTGCTGGCCACGTGCCCATTTCCCATTCCTAAGCTTGAAGAAGCTTCCTCCCAAAGAAGCAAAGGCCAAAAGCACCCTTACCTTTCACTATGCTTTGTTTGGACATTTTGGGTATGTCTTACACACTTGATTCTTTTGTTGACTAGTATTGGTCCAAGAGATTCCAGCCCTCTTTTGTGGGTTTCGAAATTGGTAGCACAAAAGTGGCAAACCCCATCAACTTCTTTCCATCTTTTTAGACTTGCCCAACATCAACAAAAAAGGCATTGTCTTTCTCTCTCTCTTTCACCCTTGTTGCCGCCCAAGACAATTCAAAGTGTGGCCCACCTTCTTCCATACAAGTCAAAGGCACAAAACAAGCCACTTGTCTAGACAAATACACAAACAAAAAAGCCAAAAAAAAATCACAAAGGGCCAAGAAAAAGGCAATTGCCCTCAAATCTTCTCAAGTCTCGGTTGGGCCACTACAACCAAAAATGTGGGCAAGCCCACTTCACTTCGGCAATAAGGTCCACTAAGCTCTCCTTCCATATTCTTCTAAGTCCACTTGCCACAAGAATCTACCATTCATGACACACATTGCGGTCTCATCTTTCTCTTGATTCATCTAGTTGACTCACGATCCAAGTGTGTGAGTCCGTCAATTGTGTATACTTTGCATAGTGGTCGAGCCTCTTCCAAACACACGTCCTCCACTTCCCTTGACCATTTCATCCATTAAACACCATGACACCTACACGGCTTTGCTCCTTTATTTGACCCTCCTTTGTTGCATTCCTTGATTGCCTAGGCTTAGCTTGCTCTTGCATTCTTCATGTGATTACCTTGGTTGCCTAGATCATTGATTTGCTTGTCTTCTTGCTTGCATTGCTTGGATTAGATTGTCTTAGGCCTAAGGTATTCATATTGTGTTAAGTATGATTGTTTTGATTTCCTTGGACTTTTTACTTGCTTTGCCTATTGCTTGTGCTAGGTGAAGTCCCCATGGAAGAGCCATATTGGCCTTACCACGCTCAGCCGCTGTCAGGCCGGCGTCGACGACGCCATGCTCGTGATCCCATGCCATTGTATGGAGATCCTTATTTCCGCGCCGCCCCTAGGCCCGCAGCCGCCTACACGGTCAGCCGCCACTATGATCCTACTTTCACCAAGTTCGGAATGGAGTCCTTTGGCGGTTATGAAGATGAGGGCCCGTATGGAGAGTATCCTGAGAGCATTGAAGATGAGGCTTGGGCGGATGAGTACCCCCGGGGGTATGACCGCGCCCGGGGCCAGCCCCGACAACTGCTTGACCGTCGTGACCCACATTGGCTGCCACCTCCCCACGCTTGCCTCCGCGCCAATGGCCATACTAGCCGGCACCAATACGACCGGCGCCTCTTGGCCAACTCCGATCGTACCCAAGGCCAGCCCCGGCGCCCGCTAGACCGTCGTGACCCGGATTGGCTGCCGCCTCTATAGAGAGTATCTCGAGACCTTTGACGAAGAGGCTTGGGCGGATGTGAGCCACCGAGGATATGATCGCTCCCACGAGTCCTTTGTAGCTAGGCTAGCCGAAGAGAATCACGCCAAGGATGCTGCCGCCCGCTGTGCGGAGGCCAACGCCGAGGCCTTGCGCACCGCCCGCCGCCGAGCGAGGGAGCGTATCGAGGCCATCGACGCCCGGATCAACGAGGCCCTCGCCGAGTTCGAACGGCGCCGAGCGGAGCATGTCGCGGCAGAGGCCCGCCTTCACCGGCTGGCCGCCATGGGGCCTACTGTGGCCATTATCCCCATAACTCCCCCGCCGCCTACTCCGGCCGTGGCGCCACTCCCCACGGTGCCCTTCCTTCCCGATGCCTCCTTGCGTGCCCCGGCTGACCGCCACCTTGAGGCCTCAGCACGTGAGAAGCCCAACGCGCTTCTTGACGCTCGGCCGCCACTGGGCCGGAGTCCGCCGGATGACACCGAGGATGTGCCTCGTGACCGGCAGCCCGCCAACGCCGCCGAGGAGACACGCGCCGCCAACGCCCACCTCGTGGCCATCGGGTCTCCACCACCGCCGAGCGCGCTCACCCCCAGCGCAGCCCCCACCTTCCCCTTGGTGCCACGTCGCGGTGCCTTGTTGCCCACTCGGCTGGACGAGCCATTGCCTCAGCCACAAATTGATTGGCCGCCGCCCATTGCCGCGAGCGACTCTTTGTCGTCTATTGGGGGCTCACCATCGGTCCACCACCATGGAGGCCGGCGCCCCATGGTTGCACCACCGACGGAGGGCTGTACCTTGTCACCACCATGGTCGGCGCCATTGTTGCCCTCGGCGCCTCACACCCAAGTTGAGGCCCCCTTCTCTCTTTCCTTTCGTATGTTATTGAGTAGAACATTGCATGAGTTTCATGTCACCTCCTTGGATAGAGCACTTTGCATGTTGACAAACTGTTTTGCATCTAGAACTTTGTTCTCTTATTTGCATTATAGTTCCATGTCGCAATTCATGTCCAAGAAGTTTCCCTTAATGCATGTCATTCTCTCCATGTCTAAGTATGCTCATTTCCTTAATTGTTATATCATGGGGCATCTACTTAGGCTTACGAAGGGTAGTGGCATAACTTGTGCATGCATCCTTGCCTTCCATCTAGAACTTGGACCTTGTGTTCTTACACTCTCCATTTGCCATGTTGGTACATCATATGTGTTAATGTTGCATTCCCCTTGCCTTAGAGTTGTCCTTGGAGTCCTCCACTATCCAATGGTATTTAGGAATTCTTTTGAGGATAAGGACTACTCTCTCTTAGGCCCCACAGTAGACATGCCTAGAACCTTCCCTAGGCCGCCCTTGCACCCAGTTTTTCATGTTGATTACGGCCCCTTGGGAATGTACACACACCATGTCACGGCTAGAACACCCTCCTTGTGTCCTATGTTAGGACTACCTCCGGGTGAGAATTATTTTGAGGTTAAGGGCTACTTCCTTCCAGCCGACACACTAGATCCCCCTTGGCCTAGGATGTTCCACCATCTTTACTTGGGGTCCAAAGTTTATGAGGTGTTCCTTTTGGTGGTTTCTAGGTCTACCCACCCCGATCTTAATGTACCATTTCCCACATCCACCACTCTTGGGCGGGCTGCCTCCATGTCTCTTGTACGGGGGAGGCCCAACTCTAAGAAGGGGAGGGACTCCATGTCCGATATAGCATCCCATCCCCCCCTCATGCCCCATGCCCTAGCTTGTACAATGACATTCACTGCCCCGGGCATGCCTATTTTCTTGGTTTTCCATGAGTGGCCACCTAACGGCATCCTACACACCCTCGACCCCACTCGGGTTTACTATTTGGTGCCTCATCTTTGCCTTGACTCCTTGCCTAGGTTCAGCCGTAGGCCAGCCACGAGCCCTTGGATGGACTCACATTTTCTTGTTGAGTTGCATTGTTGTAGGTACATTCCTCCGGCTTCCATGCTCGCCCATGGGGCCTTCCATATTGTTGTGCCCACGGACCCGCCTGACGGATCTCGTATGCTCGTGCTTCTTTGTGTTAGTGGCGGTCTCCCTCACTCCACCTTCACCTGTAAGAAGGGGAGACGCACCACCATACTTCTTTCACCTCCCAGGCTTCCAACACCCTCGAAGCGAGGACGCTTCGACACCAAGAAGGGGAGAGTGATGAGTCCCGGTGATGGATGCCAAGGGTCGTGCCTACTTTTATGCCTCAACATGGAGGAGCCAAGGCCTTGACCACCAAGATGCCTACGCATCAATGCCACGACACTCAAGCATCGACCATGCTTCGATTCCAAGGCACTTATGCGCACGTCTATATCCAAGCCTCTAAGGCTTTTATCCTCTTTGTATTTTTGGTTATTTAGTTTATTTAGTCTAGTCTTGCCTTAGTGAGTGTGAAGAGCCATTTGCACATGGGCTTCAACTCACTAAGGCCCATTAGAAGCTTTCCCTTGTTGGCTTGATGTCTATACTATTTAAGCCAACTTTGTCTTCCTTGTAACATTAGTTGAAGAATTAAAGAGTGGCCAAAGTCTTGGGTAAGAGTTTATCTCCCCTAGACCGCCACTATCTTCTATCAACTCAAAGCTTCCAAATCTTCACATCTCTTTCTCTCAATCTCATCTTTTCACAAAGCAAATCATTCACAACTTTGGAACCAAGTTCATCCTAGCCAAGGAACCTCTAAGAGAGGTTCCCTTGGCCTTGAAACCAAGAACCGCCAGCTCCCACTAGCTCGCCGCCGGCTGTGGTTCCCCTCGGAACCCCTCGGCGCCTCCACTCTCCCTCGACCCAAGCCACCTCTCAAGCTCCATTTGAAGATCCAACAAGCATAGGAAGGAGAAGAAGGCAAGCTTGGACACGATCTAGCCCTCATAGAGATGAAAGGTCCCATTGGTGACCTTGATTCTCATCATTTAATATTTTTGTTTTGGGTTTTGACTTTTACGTAGGTTTATTTTAGGGAGCTTTAGTTGTAGGTTTTTCTTGTTTTATTAGTTTTAGTTTGAGTTTTCAGTTTTTTTTAGCTTAGTTCTGTCAACCTTACAGGGAGGAATTTAAAGAAGAATTTTCGGCCTTTTGCACATTTGGAAGACTTGGTATTATTGTCCAAGCCTTTGTCAACTTGGATTATTTTTGACATTGAGACTAAGTTTCTTATCTCTCGTTTTTATTGAATAATTTATATAAGTTGATGGCAAGTTTAAATATATTGAGTATGTCTTCAATTATGCTTGGCTAAATTCATAGTTGTAAGATTGGGGTGATACCGACAATACGTATGTAAAAAGAATTATTTCTTTGCATGAATTGAAATAATATTTGATCTGTTCCTAGTATGCTTTATGCCCATAATAGCCTATGTGAAATGAATCCTATTAGGGTTTGAGACTAAAAGGTGATAGCGTTAATAGGTAGTCAGGTACGGTTTGAGACTCAGAGGTGATAACTTCTACTAGAATCCAAGGAATTGAACCTGAGTGTTATTTGTGCGACAACAACTTAAGTTCTCTTGAGGATTAAAAGGCTATCATAGATGTTCTAGGTTTGAGTTGGATTAGCGGAACACAACAACGAATGTTATTTCAGTTTATCCCTAGATTCTAAGTGCGTTAAAGGGTTTGGATGAGATTAGCTCTGCACGACAGCGATTGTTAGTTTAGTCTAGACACATTTACTATCATCCGAGAAGAGTTAGTAGATTACATTAGATGGATTACCTTCAAATAATTTGGACTAGATTCAGGTGAAGTGTGCTTTTATTTACTGAAACATCGTTGCGGTGATTGATAAACACTACTTTGTAGGGCTTAACTAAGAGTTATTAGAGGGTTTTATTGGTGCCATTCGGGTAGATTTAGACACATTCATGTGTATGGCGTTTGGGGGCGAAGTTTGGTGTTTTTGGAAGTGTTTGAGCTATCTTGGATATCATAGGAGACACTGAGGAAGGAAGCCACCAAGAGAAGACGCCAAGGAAGTGAAGAGGAGAGGTTAGGAGGCGAAGCCAAGGAGTAAAGGCCGAGCATTAACCGCGACCGCGGGCAAGGGTGCCGCGATCGCGGTTCCTCGGGGAAAGTTGAGAATTATCTACAGGCGCGGAGAAGTGTGAAGAGCGCGGAGCCACAAGGGGCCGCAATCGCGGTCTATGGGCTGCGATTGCGGGTCATCAACGCAGGAAGTTCGGACTTTTCCCGAATCTATCTTCTCTGTTTTCTCTTCTTATTTTTTCATTTTATTCCGTTTCTTTTCTTATTGGGCTAGGTCATTTGTTAGAAGCCCTATATATAATCTCTTTAGCATTAGGTTTGAGGGTCGCCATTCTAGAGTTTCATTTCATCGTTGCCACTTTTCATACTTTTGAAGTTCATCATGTTTATGAGGAGCTAAGCCTCTTTTGCTTAGTCCGGTGATGAAAGCATAAGTTTATTCATCTGGTTGTGAGGTTTTGTTCCTATCTATCTTATCCTATTGAGTTATATCTTTTCTCTTGCGCAAATTCTTATTTGGATGTTTGTTGGTTTATCTAGATTGATCACCTAGGTTTATTGCTTTCATTCATATTGCTAATACTAGGGAACTGTTGGGCTAACGCTCTAGTTCGAGTAGCGAGCATAGATTATATCTGCCACTGTGGAATTTATCTATGTAGAGAATTGATTACATGTTGAATGCTTCTGGTTGAGGTGTTATGTGTATCCTGGTTAATTCTTATATGCATTGCTGCCTTTGGATTGAATCACTAGTGGTGCCAGGGTTATTCATTGGTAAGGGTTCTTAGGTTTTGTTGATCTTTGAATCTACCCAAGATCAGGACAGGAATAACCGAATAGGAAGATAGGACATAATCAAGGAACAACCGTTGGATGACTTATGTGGACATTACTTGGCTAAGTGTTTTCTCTCTTTGATATTTCATTCATCTACTTTGTTGTGTTTGATTTGATTGTGACCAACCAACTTACAAACCCCCCCTTTTAGTGACTTGCATGCAACCACCATTAGTTTCTCTCCTTCCCTGTGGGATCGACCCTTACTTATTGACTATACTAGTTTATTTGTGAGGTTTTATATTTGACAGCTACGAGCGACAGCACGCCAAAATTTGGCGCCGTTACCGGAGAATCTAAGGTTTGTATTTTCTTGTTTGTTTGTTTACCGATTTGATAACAAGACACTATCCTTTTCTTTTAGTTTTCTTTCTTTGTCTGTGTTTTCGTTTTCGACTAACCCGCAGGAAGAGCAGAAGGAAAACCGCGACCGCGGCTTGGCCACCGCAGCCGCGACAAACAATTCGAGAAGCAACCGCGGCCTGGAAACCGCGATTGCGGCCTCTGCGGCGAATTAGGATTTAGTAAAAAAAAAAACCTTAAACGAAATTAAAAAAAAAAGAAAAAAAGAAAAAAGGTTCTACCGAAGGCCAGCTGTCCAGAGTCCCCATGGAGAAGGTGCGCATCATGTTGTCAACGGAGGAAACATTTGCCCTACACATTAATTGACAACGATGATGGCCCTACAATTGGCAGCTGGAGAGGAGGAACACCAGGGCCCACACCACGATGACATCTAGGCCCATTTTTGAAGGCCATGCAACCCCATTCACTTGATTTACCACTTCTCACCAGAGTGGTCTCTTTTGGTTGCATGGTAAGAGTTGAGTTGGAGACCGCACAACACTAGGACCTGAGCATTCTTGCTTTACCGCCAGCAACACCTTCCGTGTCCAAGCCAACTCAACGGCATTTGTGAGTCTTTTTCTTCCTTCCATGTGCTTCATCATTTTGTCTTTCATTACATTGAGGACAATGCAATGTTTAAGCATGGGGGAGGGTTTTATACTTGCTATGTCGTTGAGGATGAGAATAAAGAAAAAAGCCAAAAATTTGAATAAAAGGCATACATAGAAATCCTGGGATAGGTCGAAAACCCTAAAGGGCGGCCTAGGCAATAAGCAGGTGGCTTGGACCAGCATTAGGATGGGGTAACAATTGGTCAAGAGTGACGTGAGCTTATGTGAGTACATCTATTGGAAAATGAAATGAGTGGCTTGGTGAAAATCCGAGAGGGCGCCTTGGCAAAATGAGTGAAAATAAGAAGAGTGATTTTTAGGATTCCTCATTTTACCTGGAGTGGTGTCATAAGAAGAGGAGTTATAAGGAGGATTCGGGTAGGTCACTCTGGAGCGATAAGAAGATAGATGAGAGATTAGGATTATAATTTGTCCACTCTATGGTGTTGTGTTGTGTGGTGTATGTGTGCTGTGCTTATTGTATTGGTGCCTGGAGGTTATTGTTCGGTGTGATCCTTGGAGGGTTGATTTTTCTATGCTTCCTGAAACCTTGGGGATTAATTGGAGGAGTAGGTTGACTTTAGGTTACTCGAGGACGAGCAAGGTTTAAGCATGGGGGATTTGATCGGCACTATTTTATATAGTGTATTTCTAGGGGTTGTTACTAGGTTTGAGGTGCCGTTTGGTTGGATTTAGAGCACAATTGGAGATTCTGGAGTTAGAGCGGAGAAGTGTGGTTTTGGTGGTCTGGATGAGCTAATTGGAGACATCCAGAGGAAGAGGAGTTGACCACCTGAGGAAACGTTGAAGATCTATGAAGAAACCACAAGGAAGAGGCAAGAAGAAGACCGTGGCAAATTTCCGAAGAAAATGACGCTGAAGAGAGAAGGCCGCGACCGCGGTTGTCGGGCCGCGACTGCGGCCAATTTCGGAAATTTAATGTTCACTTCGAGAGCAAACCGCGACCGCGGCCTCTTGGCCACGGCCGCGGCCATCAGCGAGAGCGAGCCCGAACAGTTCCGAACTTTTATTTTCTCTTTCCTTTTTCTTTATTTTATTTTATTTAATTCCGAATATTAGTTTATTTCCTTGTAGGATGATGTTTGTGATCTTGGGGGTTTAGGTTAACATTATTTAACCTAACCTCCACAACCTCCATTCATCATCTTTGGATCACGTTAGACCTAGTTTTCCATTCAGTATTGTTTTTCCCTTTCTTAGTTTAGTTCTTTGTTTTGTTTGGTGTTTTTGGCTAGACAATTGAAGCCTTGGTTTGAATTTGATATTGAGATTATTCCTTTACTCTTTCTATGATTGTATTAATTCTCTCTCGTGCTTAATCTCATTGATCATATATCGATTCCCCTTGATTTGTTGATTAGGACATCAATTAGATTGTTAATAGTAGTTCCATCTAGTCTGACAACCTAGAGAAATTAGTATTATGCTATTGGTTCCCCTTTTCTATACAACCTGTTGAGATTGTTATTGATCATACTACTAAGGATTAGAGGATACTGGTTGAGAATCTAAATCCCTTAGTTTGTGTAGAGAATTAATTGCATGCAATTGTATGACTGGTTGCTACACTTGCATGTACCTATCTATTCCTGAATTCATTGCTGCTGTTAGATTTAATCTAGAAGGTCTTCTAGGTTATTTGATAGTTAGGGTTACCAGGACTGGTTGGACTGGTAACTAATTCAGAACATGGATTAGGACATTCACGAGTATTGAGGACTAGGAGTAATCAATGATCGATCAACCAAACTAAAGGTGGATATTTGTCTAGCCAAGCTTTCTATATTTTATTTATCGTTTTCTTAGTTAGTTTCATTCAAAACCCTCCATTTGTCTTTGTTATCAATTGGTGAATGATTTTGCAAACATGAAATATAACTTGATTCTCTATGGGATTCGACCCTTGCTTACCAGACTACATTAGTTAGGTTTGTTTAGGATTATTTTGTATAGGTGTCACGACAACGCCTTATCAGTGATCCTAACCTTAAACACAATTATCCCATTGATTTCTATCTGTTTTATTAGTTATTAGTTTAGTTACATATTTTATCAATTCCTTATTTTTACGGCCTAGTTCATTGATAATGTTTCAATTAATAGTACACTGGTCTTTGTAGGATCGACACTTGACTACTACAACTGATCTCGTACACTTGCTAGTAGGTTTTAGCCACATCAAGCCATGTTGAGGTTGGCCACCATCATTCGGAAAGGGTCCCCCTGGTGCACCAAACACCCCAACAACATTACCTAAAACCACAACAATTATCACATTAGGTACCGATTCTGATATGAACCAAACAAGAAGAAGAAAGCATGCGAAGCAAAACCAAAATACGAGATATCTGTATGAACATATATAACTTTTAGTAGTAGTAGGTAGTGAAGCTATCAATATACTCAATAACGGAATCGTGATAACAAAGACGAACATTAAATGTATAAAAGTTCACAAGTATATATCAACTCGCATTCATCATCAAACATTTCACATGTTCAATCAGTTAATTATCATATCAAAACACAATTTGCTCTATAATTACATCGTAAGTTAGATCATTCAACAACCATCTCATAACTCGAATCAATCACCAATCATGGTACCCGTCAGCCTCGATCTCGGCACAACTGTCAGCGTGCAACTCTTCTCATTGTACATTTCCAAATATTTAACTTCTAACCCCTGCTAAGTCTCTATTAGAGAACTTGCCAAAACATTTAACATTTCGAGAATGGGCCCCACCTCGCCGTATGGTTATACCCGGGGGTCACTTCCTCAATGACTTACCCCATGCCCATAACTATAGCGGTGAAAACCAAATTATAAACAATAATAAAATCATTTTAAAAAACACTTAACAATTAGGGTCGTCTCCCAAAATTCGGCCCTACATACCCAGTCTACAAGTCTAACACATACAAGAATCGAAAGCTAAGTAAGTCTAGAAGAACTTACCTCAAGGAAGAACTTCCGACACCAAAAGAAAAGGAGTAGGAATGAACAAGATTAGGAACCTAATGAATAGAAATCAATCACAATTAATCCTTAAAATACTTAGGACACCCAAACATGGACAACTAATTAACAACTTAGAAATAAGCTAAGTTCTTGAATTTCTAAACGCTACAGTGTCCTTATAAATTCTCAAATAAATACATAACGACTTCCAAAAATTACATAACTAATTTTACCATATATTTAACTTCATTATCTTTATAGTATCACTAGTTTCATATCATTCCGAGTTCTAACTGACACCCAGATATTCATGCAAATCAGGACAATCCAGGATCTATCAAACAAAATTCACGGTTTTCTCAGATTTCACCAACTTACAAATCCTACCACATTCTACAAAAAATATCATGATACAGTACATAACATAAGCGTTCTAATGACTACTCGTGGGTTTCGTAACTCCTTATACACACATAATTGTTTTGGGGCAAAAAGATCAATGGACCTAAATCGCCTTAGACGGGGTAACAAGTCGATCGGATAGATAAATAATAACAAAATAAATCCAAACCAAACGAACAATCAAGTAAGTATGAAATGAGGACAAGATTATGTGATGATATTCTGATTATGTAATGATAAGAATGTGACAAAGTACAACTTAACTCCTCTAGATGCAAAAGATCGAGCCTTGTCTGACCGGCTAAACTAGCGTCCGATCCTTGGGGGTCGAGTACTATTGCCAAAAGAGCTAAACGAGAACAAGTATGCCAGTAAGCCTTTGAATGCTGAGTACTAGCGTCCGATCCTCTTCTTCGTCGGTCTTGTTACCGTTTGTATGGGATCTTCCCCTTAATTCTTGAGCATAATCCTCGGGATCTTGTTATTAAGGAGGCTTCTAATTCGCACTTGAATCGGCCGCCGTTGCTGAAGATTGGGCCGTTACGGCTTGGGCGAGATTTCCGGGATCGGTCGGGTTTATGCGTTGACAAGTATCTGGTGCACCTCTCAAGCTACTTGGCCCACTTCCAATGTGAGGCATCCCAGTTTGCTACGCACGGCCCATCAGAATATTCTGGGCCCAACAATAGCCCCAAGTCGTTTGGACTCAAGACAGCTGTGGGCGGGAGTCAAGACGACTTTCTAGTCTGCACGATCTCTACCATCCATTTTGGCGCGATAGGCGAGGGTTGACGTGGCGACGATCGTGTAGCGTGATGGGACAGCCTAGGCTTCTAGCCTTCCCTCCATAAATTCGAAGTAAATCGATGGTTTTCTTTCATCTTCTTTCTCCTGATTCTCTCTGTTTCTTGCTTTGGTAGGTTTTTAGAATCTTTCAAGATTGCTTTCCGATTCCCTCCTCTCTCCATATTAGATACGGTTTCCAGTAGCTCTGCCGAATCGTCCGCCACTCGCTCGAGTTCGAGCAAAAATGACGATCCCCCCTTTTCCTGTTAAAGGAGGCTGATGCCATGACGGGGATGCTGACGAAGGCGGATCTTGAGCAAATTCTCCAAGTCGGCGACTTTCCACCAGAGACGGTCGCGAGGCTCCCGAATCCGGACGAAAGGGTGGACGCTAGGTACGAGGGGTGGATATGTATTTATGCTTATCCGTTTCAGATCGGGCACAAATTTCCGTTTACTCCCCTCGTACGTGATTTCTTGGCGACTTTGGCGCTTGCGCCGTGTCAAGTCATGCCGCAGGCATGGCAGGTTCTTAGGGTTTTGGATCTTTTGAACTCGAAGTCGGGGACTGGCTTTGACTTCGACGCCTTGTGGTACAACTATGCCTTTGTGTCGAAGAGCTCTTCCCGGGTTCAGTTGCGTAGGCGTCAGGGTTGGAAGCCGCTGGTGTAGAATCTGGATGTGAACGACCGTGGATGGGGGTCAAAATTCTTCTTCGTCGAGCGGATGTCTTTGGAAAAGGGGGGTGATTGCTCGTTCTTGCTGACAGAGTGGCGGGTCGAAAGTATGCACCTTTTTCTAGTTTTCGCTTTGTTAGATATGTTTTAACTTCTTGCTTACCTCTCTTTTTATGTAGTTCCTGAGCCTGAGGATCTGGAAGTCGATGCTGAGTCAGAGGGTCTAACCATTATTTTGCTTGGGATTCCATTGTCGGAGCGCAAATTCGTGAATGTCAACTTGATGTCTACTGGTCCAACGACTCAAGACGTCATGTCGACCCCTTCATCTTCTCATGTCAAGTGTAAGTCTTCTGTTTGGATCTCATATGTTTCTGTTATGTGCCATATTCGTAATTTATGTTCTGTCTGGTGTGATAGCATCTCGTGCTGGCCGGTTGAGCGCTCGTTTAAAGGGCGTGTCCAGGAAAGGTTTGATTGAACAAAAGTTGGCGGCGACCAGAGCTTCGTCGACTGAAGGACGCCGAATGTCGCTTCACGAGGGAGCTGAAGGCCTATCAAGACAAGTTAGAGGGCTGTCAGAAAGAGCTCAATGAGAGTTAGATCGAGGTCGAGGAGAAAGTCAAGCAAGCTAGGATCGACGCTGGTCGAATTGCATGTGACGTTGGTGCCTTATATGCAGTGAAGTCGCGTGTCGAAATGGTCGAGGAGTTCGAAGAGGGCAAGAATGAGGCCTGGGACTTGAAGACGGAGAAAGGAAACATGGATACCTTGTTTCCTAAGAGGAATCCAGGGGTGGAGTTATTTCAACTCGCCGGTATTAAAGAGGAGTCTCTTGACGAGAGCGCCGGTGAAGATGAAGTTCGCTCCAGTGATGCCACTCCCATAGTACCGTCCAAGCCCCAGCCTTTGTCCGACCCGACTCCTACCGAAGGTAATGATGCGACTCCTGACTCCGTTCTTCATCCTTCTTTTTTATGAATCTTTTGTGAATGATTTGTGGCCCCACCTGTGTGTGGGTGAAATACCCTTGGTTTGGCGACCCGTCCACCATCGCGGGTCGCATAAAATGTTTTTAGGAATGTTTGAAGTCCTACCTGTGTGTAGGCAGACAATATATTTTGGCGACCCGTCCATCATCGTGGGTCGCATGAATGTAAAAAGAATTTAGACTTTTTTTTTATTAATAAAAGGGGGCCAAAATTTTTGGCGTACTCCCTTTTACAAAATATTGTCTCTGTTCTACGTCTAATTGATTGTCGGGCCCTTTTTAAGAAAGATGGTCACGATGTCTTGACTTGTTTGGATTTGCCTGTGTGCTCCGTCGAGTAGGGCTTTCCGTGTCATATAAGAAAAGGGAGGCCTGCAAATGTGTATGTTTTTTTTGTTTAGTCATGACTTGTATTATGCCGAGGAGGGGAGCAATATGTCTTATTGCGTAAATGTAATAAGGTGTTAACCTTATGTATTGTATAAGGCAGACGGTGTGCCTACATGCCTCTGGTATTCATCTCCTCGTGTTCCGATCGATCGTGTAAATGTAGTGTAAGCGCTTTTTGTGTGTGACTGGATCCAGCTTGTCTTTGTGTTTTCTTGTACTCATGGTCATAAGAACATGTCTTTGCTAGACGTAAGCGTTAGGTTCATGAAATAGAGTCGAGTCGTAATGACAAATAATATGTAAAAAATGATGGGGTTCTTGTGTCTTACCAGACGAGGTTAGAAGTGATATAGCTTTAGATCTGTAGCGTTCCAGCTCCTCGGGATCGCTTGTCCGTCTTTGTCTTCTAGTCGATATGCTCCTTGTCCGACTACTTCTTTGATGAGGTAAGGACCTTTCCACTGGGGTGCGAGTTTGCCGTCGGCCGGATCTCTGATGTTCTAGAATGTCTTCCTGAGGACCCAATCGCCAATTTTGAAGACTTTGGCCCGGACGTTCTTGTTGTAACTTCTTACGACTTGCTGCTGGAACCTGACCATCCTAATTCTGGCTCTTTCCCTAGTTTCGTCGACTGTGTCTAAGTTATGTGCCAGCCCGATGTCGTTTTGTTCATGCGTCTGGAGTCCATAGCGAGCTGTCGGGACTAGTAGTTCGGCGGGAATGACCGCTTCGCTTCTGTAGACGAGTAAAAACGGCGATTGTCCAGTTGCGTTCGGAGTGGTCCTGTCGGACTAGAGGATGAGGGGGAGTTCGTCCGCCCATTTTCCCTTAGCCCCTGTTAGGCATTTCTTGAGGTTGTTGATGATGATTTTGTTGCTAGATTCGGCTTGTTCGTTAGATTGTGGATATCAAGGTGTGGACGTGACCAGCTTGATGTTCCACCGGTCACAGAAGGCTCAAGTCTTATGACTGATGAATTGGGATCCATTGTCGCACACGATTTCTGATGGGATGCCAAATCTGTACATGATATTGCGTTTTATGAATGAAATGACTTGTTGATCCTTTACCTCTCGATATGCTTCCGCTTCGACCCATTTGGAAAAATAGTCCGTCATGGCGAAGAAGAAGACCCGTTGGCCCGATGCAAGTGGGAGCTTTCCGACGATGTCCATTCCCCATCTCATGAAGGGCCATGGGGCTAGAGTCGGATGGAGGAGCTCTGAGGGCTGGTGCGTGTCGTTGATAGGCGTCGCATTTCTTGGTATATTCCATCGCGTATTTGTTCATCGTGGGCCAGTAGTATCCCGTCCGCAGGGCTTTTCCTGAGAGGCTTTGTCCTCCAGTGTGGTTGCCACACTCTCCTTCATGTAATGATTGTAAGATGTGTTCGACCTCGGGAGTCTTGAGGCATCGTAGAAGTATCCATGTGGCAGATTATTTGAACAAGACATCACTTAAAATGTCGAAGAAGAGAGTTTGTACCTTTAGCCTTTTTGCTTCTATTTTGTCATCGGGCAGGATGCCGTCTTTTAGCCATCTGACGTAAGGTAGTGTCCAGTCATCGTGATGGTTGACAACGTCTTCTTCTGGTTGGTCGCCTATCTCCATTGCGACAAGTTCTTCCAACGGTGTGCTCTGTTCCTTGGGTGTTTTTGGGATAGCTGGTGTCGTGATGTCTGCCAATGGAATGTTAGGGAATTCGTTCGGATCTAGGGCGGACCCTAGATTGGCTAGTGCGTCGGCCTGAGCGTTGAGATCTCTGGGGATTTGTCTGATGTCAAACTTCTGGAATTGATTGATTAGTTTCTTGACTACGTCTAAATAGGCTATCATTCTATCGTCTTTGGCAGCGTATGACCCTTGAATTTGATTTACGACTAGGAGGGAATCGCAAATGACTTCGATTTCTTGGACTTCTAAGTTGCGCGCCAAGATGAGTCCAAATACGAGTGCTTCATATTCAGCTTCATTGTTAGTCGCGTCCCATTCGCATCTTACAGCTTGGGCTATCTTGTCCCCTTGTGGTGATTTTAGCACGACCCCCAGTCCTGATCCTCTGGCGTTCGATGCTCCGTCTGTGTGGAGCTCCCATTTACCTATTTCTTCTGTCACGAGCAATTGTGTTGCTTCCTTGATGGCTTCCTGTTCTAGGGTCGGTCTAAAATCTGCCACAAAGTCAGCCAAAGCCTGGGACTTGATCGCCGTCCTAGGCTCATACTCAATCTCGTAACCACTGAGGTGTATGGCCCACTTGGTCATTCGTCCTGTGAATTCTGGTTTCCTCATGATTGCTCTCATGGAATGATTAGTGTGAACAATTATAGTATATGATTCGAAATAGGGTTTAAGTTTATTCGACGTTGTTACCAATGCTAGGACGAGTTTTTCCAGTGACGAGTACCTTGTTTCTGCCGAGAGTAATGTTCGACTGATGTAATAGATTGGTGATTGTTTGCCGTCTTCTTCTCTGGCTAGCACTGTGCTCACTGCAGACTCCGACACCGCCAGGTATAATAGTAGCGGCTCGTCGTCTTTAGGTTTTGCTAGTAGTAGGGGGCTGGCCAGGTATTTCTTCAGATCTTGAAATACTGCCTCGTGTTCTTTTATCCATTGGAAGGACTTGTTCTTTCTGAGAGCGTCGTGGAAAGGTTTGCACTTGTCCGACGACTTCGAAATGAACCTGTTTAAGGCTGTTATCCGACCTGTCAGCTTCTGTACATCCTTGATGCATCGAGGAGACCGAAGGTTGATGATGGCCTTGACCTGTTCTGGGCTGGCCTCTATTCCTCTATGGGTTACCATGTACCCTAAGAATTTTCCTGACGACACTCCAAAAGAGCATTTCGTAGGATTTAGTTTCATGTTATATCTTTGCAGTACCTCGAAGCCGTCGCGGAGGTGATTGATGTGGTCTTTCTTCTTTTTTTACTTGACCAGCATGTCATCTGTGTAGACTTCCATTGTGTCCCCAATCTAATCTTTGAACATCTTGTTGACTAGTCGTTGATACGTAGCCCCGACATTCTTCAGTCCGAAGGGCTTCACTTTATAACAATAAATACCTTGATTTGTGACGAATGCCGTTTTCTCTTGGTCTTCTGGTTCCATGAGGATCTGATTGTAACCACTAAACGCATCCATGAAGGATAGCATTTCGTGTCATGTTGTCGCGTTGACCATGGCGTCGATGTGAGGAAGTGGGAAGGAATCCTTGGGACATGCTTTGTTAAGGTCAGTGAAGTCGATGTAGACTATCCACTTGTCGTTCTTCTTTTGGACTACAACCACGTTGGCTAGCCAATCGGGGTAGTCGACTTCTGTTATTTTTCCCGTTTCTAGCAAGCTTCTGACTTCGTTGTCGACGATCTTGTTCCGCTCGGGGGCGAGTTTCCTGCGCTTTTGCTTCACAGGAGGGTAGGATGGATCTACATTTAATTTATGAGTAATGACGTTTGGAGATATTCCGACCATGTCTTCATGCGACCACGCAAAGCAGTCAGCATTAGACCGGAGGAAATCTAATATTTGTCGTCTGGTCAAGTCATCCAGATCTGACCTGGCCCTTACCGTTTGGTTTGGCTTTGAAGGATCTAGTGCAATCTCATCGAGTTTTTCCATCTCTGGTTTGATGTATCGACTAGGTCCTTCGCCGAACTGTGATTGCTACGCGATCTTTGGCTCAACCGTGCTCTTCATGGAGGCAACGTAGCACTCTCTGGCCGTCCTTTGGTCGCCCTTGATCTCTTGAACTCCTCACTTGGTAGGGAACTTGATGGTCTGATGGTACGTTGAGGGTACCGCCTTCATTGCGTGTATCCAAGGCCTGTCGAGAATGCAGTTGTATGGAGATGGATAGTCTAGGACTAGGAATTTTACCTGCTGGTTTACTCCTCCGGCGTATGTCATAAGGACGATTTCGCCGATAGTGTGCTTGACTTCGCCGCTGAACCCGACTAAGGGAGTTGATTTCTTGAGAATATCACCTTTGCCCAGACCCATCCCTTTGAGGGCGTCCAAGGTCAAGAGGTTGGTCGAACTTCCTGTGTCGATTAATACTCTATGTATCAAGCAGTTTCCAATAGATAAAGAGATTACCAGACCGTCATGATGATCTCCCGACTCGTCAGCGTCAGATTCGTCAAAGGTGACCGTTGGGAGGTTAGAGACATTGGATCGTCTGAACTCTAGTACCTCGGGTTTGTCCCATTTGCTTTCTCTTGCATGCCTTTTTGCTGCGGAGTACGTGTTTCTACATACGTCTGAGCCTCCTGAAATAGTTTTGATGACCTTTGTATAGATAGGAGATGGAGGTTTGTCGTGTTTTACCTGATCTCGTCGTTCTGTGGTGGCTTTGGCTCGCTCCGAGATCACATCGCGCAAGAGACCTTGCACAAGTAACCTAGCGACCTCTTTGTGCAGCGCGGTGCATTCATCCGTCGAGTGACCGTGGTCGCCATGGAATTCACACCACCTGTTCATGTTCTTCTTGACGTCCGGTTTGTCGCTCTTTCGGGGCCATCTTACTTCTTTTCCATATTTGTCAAAACTTTTGACGAGTTTCGACACGAAAACATTGAAGTTGTAAGATTGAACCCTGGGAGGCAACGTCGGACCGTCTTTCTAGTCTTGAGTCCTGTCTTGAAAGAAGTTCACTTGACTTTGCTCGTTCCGACCATGAGGGTACGGATGATGATGTCTGTCTTGGCGGTTGTCGGAAGAGGATTTGCGATCGGAGTGGTCGGGCCCATGGGACGCCTTTCGCGATTTGCGATCTTCTTCCAAGCGCACCTCAACCATGGTTTTGGCTTGGACATCTTCGAAGCTTCAGCACGGGTAATTGGTGATCTCATTATAGAGATTGATGTCTTTGATCAAACCTTGTATGAAGGCTTCGATGGAGGTGGTGACGTCGCAATGGGGGATCACGACCTTTTCCTTGTTATACCTATTAAGATAGTGATCAGCGCTACTTTGTAGGGTATATCTAGGAGTTGTTACTGGTGTTTTGGGTACCATTTGGAGATGTTTAGAGCATTATTGTAGAGATTGGAGTAGAAGTGCAGATATGGTGGTTTGGAGAAGCTTAAATGAAGACATCAAGAAGATGAGAAGAGAACCACGTAGAAGACGAAGGAAGAGCTGGAGAAAGAAGCCAAGTGGAGCAACAGAGAAGAAACCGCGGTCGCGGGGCTGAGGGCCGCGGTCGCGGTGAAGAGACGAGGCGAGAAGTGAAGAACGCGACAATCCGCGATCGCGGACGAGCAAGGATTTGGTCGCGGAAAAGCCGAGAGCAAAGGAGTCAGAAAAGGAATTTTCCGCGATCACGGAAATTCTTCCGCGGTCGTGGAAATCTGCTCAGCGCATCCGAAGGGTTTCATCCGAAGTTTACTTTTATTTTATTTTCCGTTTTTCTTTTAATTCTTTATTCCGGTTTCTTTATTTTATTTCCTTTTAAGACTTTGTTTGTTATCTTTTAGTTTTAGGTTTTGGGTTAGGTTATTTAACCTAATTTTCCCAGCCACTTTCATTATTCAGATTCAGTTTTACATTCAGTATTGTTTTCCCTTCAAGACTATGAAGAACTAAGCACCCTTTGCTTAGTCCGACAATTGAAGCCTTCATTTGATTCATGATTGTGAGGTTATAACTCTATTTCCTATTCCTTTGGATTATATCTTTTCTCTTGAGCTTATTCCTATTATTCTTATTGATTTGACTGGTCTGGCCAACTAGTTGATATTAGTAATTGTCTATTGCTAGGGTTTGGATATTTCGAGTTGAAATCCCTTATATTTTGTAGCAAACATGATATTCTAGGACTAGTTGGACTAGTTTATTATGAAAGAGATTTGATTATGTGTTAAATGCTGCGAAACATCGGTGTTGCATGTATCCTGGTTAATTCCTATGCTTTATGCTGCTATTGTTCTAAATCTTGATAGTTTCTCTTGTGTTCGATAGTAAGGGTTGCCAGGCAAAGTTGGACTGATAACTATTTCAGAATAGGGACAAGAATAATCAAGGGAAAGAATAGAAATAACCTAGGATCAATCAATCAAATGAACGGTGGATATTTGTTTGGCTAAGTGTTTTTCCCAATTTGATTACAAACCTTTGCTTCTTTACTTTGTTTACTTGCATAACAATCAACCAATCCCCCCCTTGTTACTTTGGCATACAAATTACATAAAGAAAGACAACTCCTCCCTGTGGGATTCGACCCTTGCTTGCCTATTCTACTAGTTTAGGTTATTAAGGATTTTACTTTGATTGGGCACACGACTTTAGCCTCTGTCAGATAGCTTCGGAGAGGTTCATTATACCTTTGGGTGATTCGATAGAGATCGCTTGACTGCATTTCGAGTCTCCGACTGCTAGCGAATTGGACCTTAAAGGAATTGACCAGATTCACGAACCAGGTGATCGTACCCTGAGGTAAACGCATAAACCAAGTTAGTGCAGGACCTGCGAGAGTAGTGCCAAAGCTTTTGCACATGACAGTCTCGCGGCCCTCCCTTGGAACAAATACAGTCATTAATTTTTGTTTATAGAGAGAGATATGATCGTCTGGATCGTTGGTGCCGTCGAAAGTCATCATGCTAGGAAGGCTGAACTTCTTAGGGATCTCGACTCTGGCGATTTCTTCGATGAACGGAGACTCTTCGTATCCGTCTGACGCTTCTTTCTCGATTGGCTGCGGAACTCCGGGAATTCTGGCGATGCGATCGTCGATCGTCCTCATATGCTGACTAAGCGTTTGTTGGACGAGAGTTAGGATATCGGGGGGATTGGTAACCTGTGATTCATCGATTCGGATCCTTGCTGACCCGATCGGTGTAGATAAAGTAACATTGTTAGTCGAAAATGGATTGACCAAGGGAACCCAAGACGTACCAGCAACATGTCCTGGATGTCGGACGCTTGGGGGAGTCAGCTCGACGCTATCCATGTTGAGGCGTGTCTGGACGCTGCTATGGACGGGCACCTGTCTGGATCCAGAGGCCATCGATTGTACCTGCGATCTAAGAGACTCATTTTCACGAGTTAGTCGTGCGATCTCGGTTTCGGATTGGGTGGACAGGGCAGCCAAAGCTTCGGTCTTCTGACGTTGCTGGGCAAGGTCGTCTTGGAGGGTGGTCATTTTTTGGGCAAGCTCTTGGAGTTGGTTCAGAGTTGGATTTTCGATTGTGTTTCCTTGAGCTTGGGAGTCGTCTACGGGGTGTGATCCCTCAACATCGGTAGGTAGATTGACAGTCATGGTTGGAGGATTTTTGAGATGGTGATCGGCTAGTTGCCCCACGGTGGGCGCCAAATTGTTTTGGGGCGAAAAGATCAATCGACCTAAATCGCCTTAGATGAGGTAACGAGTCGATCAGATAGAATAATAATAACAAAATAAATCCAAACCAAACGAACAATCAAGTAAGTATGAAATGAGGACAAGATTATGTGATGATATTCTGATTATGTAATGATAAGAATGTGACAAAGTACAGCTTAACTCCTCTAGATGCAAGAGATCGAGCCTTGTCTGACTGGCTAAACTAGCGTCCGATCCTTGTGATGAGGCTAAAGTCGTTATGCCTATCAAAGTAATCCTCAAAAATCACTAAGTATAGTAGGCAAGCAAGGGTCGATTCCCACAGGGAGGTAGCAATCTTTCTAAGTGCAACAGTTGTAAGTCAATAATAACAAAAGGGGGTTTTTGGATTGTAATCAATGTAACAAAGTAAATAAAAGCAAAGGATGTAATCAATTGGTGAGAAATAACTTAGCCAGACAAATATCCACCATTCATTTGATTGGTTGATTCTAGATTATCTCAATTCCTTCCTATGAATATTCCTGTCCCTATTCTGAAATAGTTATCAGTACAACTAGTCCTGGTAATCCTAACTATTAAACAATCAAGAAACCATCAAGATTTAATCTAACCGCAACAGTAAGCATAGGAATTAACCAGGATACATGCAACACTAAACAACCCGTCAACATTTAACACGTAATCAATTCTCTTCACAATCTAACCGCAGCAGTAAGCATTAGTCCAACCAGTCCTAGAGTATCATGTTTGCTACACAAGATAAGGGATTTCAACCAGAAATATCCAAACCCTAGCAATAGATAATTACTAATATCAACTAGGTGATCAGGCCAGTCAAATCAGCAAGAATCAATGAGATTAAGCACAAAGAGAAAAGATATAATCAAAGGAAAGGAAATAGAGTTATAATCTCACAACCAAATACAAACGAAAGCTTCAATTGTCGGACTAAGCAAAAGTTCCTTAGTTCTTCATAGTCTACAAAACACAAAAACTCAAAAGGAAAAACTGAACGATAATGTGTAAAACTTGAATAAATCAATAGGCTGCTAATGAAAAGAAGAATATAAACCTAGCAAAACCTAATTTCCATAAGATAGGAAATAATATCGAAAAGGAAATAACCGGAAATAAAAGAAAAGAAATAAACAGGAAATAAAATAAACAAAACTCGGACGAAACGAAATCTCGGCTCCGCGTTGATGAACAGTATCTGTGACCGCGGCTAGAAATCCGCGACCGCGGAAAACTTTCTGGAGCTTCGCGACTTCTTGCAATATTCCGCGACCGCGGCAATCCTTTCCGTGCCCACGGAAATGCTTTTGTTGCTCTTCTTCAGCTTCTTCAACTTCTTCTTCGGTCTTCTCTTGTGGCTTTCTCCTCCATCTTCTTAAGTCTTCATTTAAGCTCTTGAAACCACCAAATCAACATTCCTTCTCCTCAACTCCATTCTCCTAACTTATGCTCTAAACCCATACAAATGGCACCTAAAACTCTAGTAACAATTCCTAGTTAAACCCTACAAAGTAGAGCTGATCAAATTCCCCCATGCTTAAACCTTGCTCGTCCTCGAGTAAGCTAATAGAAACCTACTCCTCTAATGAAATACCCAAGGTCTCAGGAAGCACAGTAAAACTATCTCCACTAAGAACTGCACCTAAACATGAATCTCCAGGGTACCAACACATCAACATAACACACAAGCTTAAAGGAAAGCAGAGTACTTCCCCCAAGCTTAACCCGAACACCATAGAGTGAAAGTAACCATCTAATCTTAGCCTCCATCTATCTTCTTATACCTCCCAGAGTGACCTACCCGAATCCTCCTTATATCACCTCTTCTTATGTCACCACGCCAGGAAAAATGAGGAATCATAATAATCACTCTTCTTCTTTTCACTCATTTTGCCAAGGCGCCCTTTCGGGTTTTCACCAAGCCACTCATTTCATTTTTCAATAGATGGGCTCACAAACACTCACATCACTCTTGACCTCTTATTACCCTAGCCTAATGCTGGTCCAAGCCACCTGCTTATTGCCTAAGCCGCCCTTTCGGGTTTTCGACTTATCCCAGGATTTCTTCTTGTCTTTTTTCAATTTTTGACTTTTTCTTTTATATTTTTTTTTCTTTTCTTTCTCAGACGACCAGCAAGTATAGATCACTCCCCCATGCTGATAGCTCCATGACCCCCTCGATGACGGCGAAGGACGAAGAGGATGCAAAGAAGGTGCGCTCGAATGGCCGGATAACAAGAGCTCGCACAAGGGCAATAGAGCGAGCAACACAATCATTAGTCTCACGGGCGCACGCAAGTGACGCGGGTTCATCTAGTCCTAAATGGGTCCTTCTCTTGACCTATGAAGGATTAGGTGAGGTCCCGCCTTAGTCGACGCCGGTCGAGAAAGCATCAGAATGCCGTTCAGTAGAAGTGCACGGTTTACTGCAAACCGTTCTGTATTGCATGCAAACCGTGCACCAACAAAATTTAGAGTTCTCAGTTGAACTGCACGGTTTGCTGCAAACTGTGCAGTGTTGCATGCAAACCGTGCACCAGCCAAAACATTGCTTTCAGTTGAACTGCACGGTTTGTAACAAATCGTGCGGTTGTGTTACAAACTGTGCAATAGTCCTGATGCGGCGCAAATTATTTTTCCGAAATCTTTTCTTTTAGGAAATATTATTTTGACGGTATTCAAACTCAGAAAACCCTAGTTTGTAAACTTGATGTTGATTTGAGTAGTAAAGTTGAGTACGCTCCTTCCTTGAATCTCACATCTAAACCCTTCGATCCCACAGATCAAACTATCCCCTAGCTCATCGCTTCGAGCAATCAAATCAAACTCCGTCTCTTTGGTGTCTTGCGATCATCACTTTGATCTCTACGTTCATCTCTTTGAACGAGTTTGAAGGCTATCTCTTTAGCCTTAGGAAAGCCATCACTTTGGCTATGGAAGAGAAGTATTCGACTACAAGCTTGAGGAATCAAAGATCCTGCATAGCAAACGACACTTCAGGCGTTGTTCGCATCAACTGGTATCAGAGCCAGATTGATGCGAACAACCCCTGAAGTGTCATTTGCAACGCAGGATCTTTGGTTCCTCAAGCTTGTAGTCGAATCCTTCTCTTCCGTAGCCAAAGTGATGGCTTTCCTAGGGCTAAAGAGATAGCCTTCAAACTCGTTCAAAGAGATGAACGTAGAGATCAAAGTGATGATCGCAAGACACCGAAGAGACGGAGTTTGATTTGATTGCTCGAAGCGACGAGCTACGGGATAGTTTGATCCGTGGGATCGAAGGGTTTGGATGTGAGACTCAAGGAAGGAACGTACTCAACTTTACTAGTCAAATCAACATCAAGTTTACAAACTAGGGTTTTTTAAGTTTAAATACCGTCAAAATAATATTTTCGAAAAGAAAAGATCTCGGAAAAATAACCTGCGCCACATCAGGACTACCGCACGGTTTGTAACACAACCGCACGATTTGTTACAAACCGTGCAGTTCAACTAAAAGCAATGTTTTGGCTGGTGCACGGTTTTCATGCAACACCACACGGTTTACAACAAACCGTGCTGTTCAATTGAGAACAATAAATTTTGCTGGTGCACGGTTTGCATGCAACACCGCACGGTTTGCAAGAAACCGTGCACTTATACTGAACGACATTCTGATGCTTTCTCGTCCAGCGTCGACTAAGGCGGGACCTCACCTAATCCTTCATAGGTCAAGAGAAGGACCCATTTAGGACTAGATGAACCCGCGTCACTTGCGTGCGCCCGCGAGACTAATGATTGTGTTGCTCGCTCCATTGCCCTTGTGCGAGCTCTTGTTATCGGGCCATTTGAGCGCACCTTCATTGCATCCTCTTCGTCCTTCGCCGTCATCGAGGGGGTCATGGAGCTATCACCATGTCTTGAGGACGCGAACAAGCGCGTAGAGCTCTTTGTCGTAGGTGGGGTAATTCAAAGTTGCCCGAGTGAGCTTCCTCTCTTGGTGGAAGACTCCACCAATCCCCACATTGGACGCGTCACATTCCACGTCAAAGTGTTTGGTGAAATCTGGGAGTTGAAGTAGTGGCGCGTTGCACAGGGCATCTTTCAACGCGTTGAACGCGTGATTGTGGCTGTCCTTCCAATTCACCACGGCGTTTTTCTTTGTGAGCTCATGGAGTGGCGCGGCAATGGAGCTAAAGTTGCGGACAAATCTCCTGTAGAAGCCTGCCAAGCCAAGGAAGCTTCTAACCATTGTCGGTGTGGTGGGTGTTGCCAATCTCGGATGGCCTTCACTTTGTCGTCATCTACGCGGAGTCCATCTTTGGATACCACGTAGCCTAGAAAGTTGGTAGTGTCGGATGCAAAACGACACTTGCCAAGGTTGGCATACAAGTGTTCGCGTCTCAAGCACTCTAACACAAGCCTAAGGTGCTTTACATGATTTTCAAGACTATGCGAATACACCAGAATATCATCAAAGTAAACTACAACAAATTTCCCTAGAAATTCCATCAACACATGGTTCATGAGCCTCATGAAGGTGCTCGGCGCGTTGGTGAGACCAAATGGCATGACTAGCCATTCATACAGCCCATATTTGGTCTTGAATGCGGTCTTCCATTCATCACCATCTTTCATGCGAATCTGGTGATATCCGCTCTTCAAGTCAATCTTGGTGAAATGGGTCGCGCCATGCAACTCATCGAGCATGTCATCAAGGCGCGGTATGGGATGCCTGTACTTGACTGTGATTTGATTGATGGAGCGGCAGTCGACACACATACGCCATGAGCCATCTTTCTTTGGGACCAGGATCACAGGTACCGCGCAAGGGCTTAGGGATTCCCTTACGTAGCCATAGTACAACAGTTCTTGCACTTGGCGCTGTAGTTCCTTGGTTTCATCTAGGCCCGCGCGATAGGCAGCGCGATTGGGAAGTGAGGCACCAGGCAACAAGTCAATTTGGTGCTCAATGCCTCGCAAAGGTGGAAGTCCTTGTGGAAGTTCCTCTGGGAATAAGTCCTTGAACTCCTCAAGCAGCTCAGAGATGGCGGTGGGAAAAGCTTCCTGGATGGGGGACTCTTGGTCGCAATGCGTGGGCACTAAAAGGAAACATGGTGCCTTTCCACTCAAGGGGGCAGTGAGGTCGCTTGGCCATGCCAGGAGCAGTCTGTGCTCACAGGTTCCTTTCAAGTTGGTGCTTTTTGGCTTGGGCTTTGTCCCTTTATTGGAACGCGTTCGATTATTGGACGCGTTGTCGGTGGTTTCGACTTCGTGACCAGTGGAAGAACGCATGCTATTTGGACTCTGTGTCTTGGCTGCTTCCAGTGTCTTCTGTCGATCACGCTCAACCTGGTCCTATAAAATCTCATAAGGAGACATAAGTAAGAGCGTGACGCATTTCCCGTGGTAAGTAAACACATAAGTGTTTAAATAGCCATCGTGAAGAACGCGCCTGTCAAATTGCCATGGGCGTCCCAACAAAAGATGTGTGGCGTCCATTGCAATGACATCACAAAGGACAGAATCTGTATATTGACCAATGGAGAAAGAAATCTGACATTGACGAGTTATAGTGTTACCAGAACTCGAAGAAATCCATTATAGCCCATATGGTTGTGGGTGAGGAGTGGTGGGGAGGTTGAAATGAGTGACCACCTTTTCATTGATTATGTTGAAACAACTGCCTCCATCGATGATGACGCTCAAGGACGCGGTCTTGACCAAGCAACGCGTGTGGAATAGGTTCTCGCATTGGTCGCCAAGAGTGGCTTCCTTGACAGTGAGGAGACGTCGCGTTACAAGGCTCATTGGTGTGCCTTCATGTAGCGTGGTGGCTTCACAAGTGTAAGCCTCCTCGTCATCTTCGAACCCTTCTTCGATGGTCTCAAGGGGTGTGTCCTCGTCCTCATAAGACTCATATCCTGCGGAGATGCTGGAGAAGAGGACCTTCTTGTTGTTCGGGCAATTTTTCTGGTAGTGCCCTCTTCCTCCGCACTTGTAACATTCCAAGTCACGCGCGCGGTCTGGATTTGGTGATGTGCCATTTGATGGCGGCGCGCGAGGAGCATTGTTGGATGTTGTCGTGATCTTCCCCTATCTGGTTTGATGTGACGCGGTGGTTCCTGTGGGTGGACCGCACACATTAGTAGAAGGGAATTGACCAGAGTTAGAATCGTACCTTCTTTGACCCGGAGTTTGCCAAGTGGATTGCCGACGACGCATTTGTTGTTTGTAGATCTGCATCACGGTGTGAGTCAAGGTATTCAGATCCTTGATCGGCAAAATCTCGAGTTGGTCACGAATGGAGACATTCAAGCCATTGAGAAATTTCGTTCACAGTGTGGACGGGGCGACACTTATGCTGGCTTTGTAGTACATGTCCTCCAACTGGGAGAAGAACTCTAGAGGGGTTTTGGTGCCTTGCCGCGCCATAGCGATCTCCATGCGCATCTGGTTTCGGTAGTCTAATGGCACATACTTTTGGGTCATGACATACACGAGCTCGTGCCAATCTGTGACGGGAGCAAGGTGTCGGCGAATGCGATCGTCCACGAACCTGTGGTACCAAACGCGAGCAGCCCCTCGGAAGTGTAGCGTTGCCGCATCAACATGTTCTTCTGGGGGGACTTTGGTATAGCGCAGGGTATATTCTGTGGCCTGCAACCACTCAAGAAACACAGCGGGATCATATTCCCCAAAGAAATGCTCAATTTTTACTTTTACCTCATGGCGGTTAAGTCTTGGTGGATGTTGAGCAGGTGGTGGTGCATAAGCGCGCTGGTCAGCTTCTTGAGCGCGATGACGGCGAACTTGGCGATCCTGGAAATCGTCAGCGACAACGTCCCTAGGAGGCGCATTATAGTCAACGCGTCCTTGTCTTCTTCTCTGAGCAGGGGCATCGTGTTGTCGGCGAAAGTCACGCGGAATGTCCTCGTGGTGGTGGCCACGAGTGTCACGTCTTTGGTCGCCTGGGACGCGATGTGGTGGTCTTATTGGTTGGAGTGGTGGTGGAATCCAATCCACGAGCCTATCTTGGAGTTCAATGGGGTCACCAAGGGAAGGATGGAAGGAGCCTGGATTGATGAGCCATGCGTCTTCTATCTCGTCATCGTCGAACTCATTGAAATCATCATGAATTGTTGGCGTCGTCCATCCATAGCCATCAGAGCCATAACGCGGAGTGCGCGTACTTTGATGGCCAAGGTGGTCGTGGACGTCGAAAGGCACTGGGGTGGGATCATGGCGGCGGTGATGCGGCACAGCGTCTGGGGCACGATTGGATCGATGCGGCAGACCTGAGTCGCGTTCTTCTCGTCTGGCTCGGCCGACAGTTGGTGTTGAGGGAATCTCACGGTGGCATCTTGTCCCCCTTGCTTCATACCTGTCATTGAAGTCAAAGGGTTCAGAGTACTCACCATGGGAATCCTCATCGCGATCGGAGTCGCTGTCGTGGCCGGCTGGTGTTGCCTGTGGTGTATAGCGGTCATGATGCGACACATAGCCTTGGCGGCTTTCGATCACCGATTGGATCCTTTGAAGACGCGGCTGTAAGTTGGAGGAGGGGGGCATCACTCCTTTGCCCTTGTCAACGCGCTATTTACTTGGTCCGGCTTCAGTTTGACGCGGTGCAGCCAAGGTGTCCATAGGTACTTGCAAAGTTGGTGTGGGTTGTGCCGCCGCAGCGCGTTAGCCTGGAATTCGGCAACTTGGTGCCGAAGTTCTTGGATCTCGCATTGTTCCTCCGAGAGCTCCAGAATGGGGTCTTGTAGAGGAGGGTTGGCGAGCGGTACCACTTCATGTTGCGCGATGTTTTGTGGTGGAGGGTGGTTGTTGCCTTCTTCTTGAACATTCCCTCCGGTGGGTGCCGTGAGGCTACCTATCACAATATGACCAGACATCGCGAGTAAAACAAACAAAAGACAACTCAAAACCAAAGAACAAGTAAGCACTGAACAAGAAACAAGTGTTCACGTAGGAGGGCGCGTTCTTTTGGCCGTGAGGGCGGCTAAAGGCAAGAAAAGCTAGTGTGATATGCAAGCACAAAAGCAAACGAAACCAAAAGAAAGAAGTCTTAACCTCTTGCGTAAACAACGCGCACACACAAGACACACTTCCAAGCGTGACACTAGACGGTGGAGAGATGAAGAAGATGAGCCTAGCCATTGAGGGAAGAAGGTTGCCTTATTTTGGCTTTACTTCTTTTTTGAATTGTCGCGTTCTTTTTCTTCTTTTTTTAAATGCGACTTACTTTTTTCTTTTTTTGAATTTGAAATTCAAATCCGAGATCTTAGTCTTTGAGTTTTGATTGAAGATCGGATAATAATTAAATGAAATAAAAATAAACGGCTAAGTAACTTAAGGAAAGAAATCGCGAGATTTGCGCGATAAGAGAGAGAGAAGATTTGATTCAGATTCGTAACGGTCAACACGAGCAAATATGGCAAGATATGCAAGCGAGATTTAAGCAATTAATTAAGGAAATCAATCAATTAATTACACAGATTTCATGCAAAACAAATCACACCAGTTTCGTGCGTGGATCAAACAACTATTCGGCCAAGAGATTCTCTTGTAGAAACCGAAAGGACTAGCATGTGTATGAGAGAGAAAAAATTTTGAGTGATTATGGCGGAAGCAAGGATGATGGAGAAAAAAAAATTTCGTGAACAAATGAAACTTGACAAGCGACTTACAAAATCAAAGGCTCTGATGCCAGTTGATGCGTTCCTGCTTGTGATGCCAGATCTATGATCTTGGTGGGAAGTCGCATGCGTCGAAAGTGGGGTTGAGGAGGTGGAACGCGTTGTTGGAATCATGGCTCGAGATGGAGAGTGAAGCCATAGCGTCGGCAGCGGAGGAGATAAACTCGAAAGATCGAGTGAGGGCCATAGCGTCGGCAGCGGAGGGGATAGACTCGAAGAAGATCGAGTGGTGGCCGTAGCGTCGGAGTGAAAGAGATGAGAAGACAGAGTTTGGGGTGACGCAGATCTAAGAGAATGGAGGCAAAAGCTCTCGACAAGTAATCTTAGATTAAAATGATGCGTAACCTAGTATAGAAGGTCGAGTTGACCTTTTATAAGAGATAGCGGGACTCGGATGGGCCGAGACTAGCTGAATGGGCCGGCCCATGCGACACGCGTGGAACGCACGCCCCAAAATAAAATAACTTAAATAACAATGTTAAGAAATTCCAAAACAATAACATAGATCGCGTTCAACTGATGGTTGAGAGAATCTTAACGGAGAACGCATTCTCTTGACTGGATTGAAGGCATGTGAGGGAGAACGCGGTCTCTTGCGCTCCTTGGCTTGCGACAACGCGGACAACCATGGATTGTGTCGTGTTGGCGATTACTTTGGCACATGATCACGTTATTGGTCCTTCTGAGCGAATGCTCATAGCTTGCTCTTCTTCTGTAGCAGTCATGGTGGGCAGGGGCGCATCAAGCAGTGCCTTGATTTTGTTGATTGTTGTGTGACTTGCTTTAGCCAGCTCGTAACCGCCCACACGGCCAGCCAGATTAGTTTCCTGAGTGATTGCTTGTTGAGTTCGGTTCTGCTTACCTGTTTGTTGTTTCTCTTTTGTCATTATTGTTCGCTTTGATCCTGTGGTTTTCTACATATTGTTGTCAGGTACCATGTCAGAAGGTGATACACCCTGCGATACAGGCTCATAGACTGCTGAACAGAAGATGCTACGCGAGTTGCTTGCTGCCAACAAAGTAAGAGATGCCCAAATAGCCGAGCTTCTGTGTTAGAATGCAGAGCTCTTAGCTCGACACCAATCATCTTCGATCGATCAGGGTCAGTTACAGGCCGATGAGTTGAGCACCCTAGCCTTGGAAAAGGCGAAGGGTAAATCTGTGATGCCTCCCTCCACATCGACTCCAGGCCAACTGAAATGCCTCGAGTCATAGAAAGAAAGCATTGTAGTCCCGCAGCGTCGTCGACAACGACGGTCTGCGCAGATAGTGATCCAGGAGGAAGACCCTGCAGTTGCAAAGGCAGATGATGAGAGTTCCCAGGAGGAACATGATGACGATCAGGTTCATTCCAGTGGTCGACATAGGCGAGGCCGTTCTCCTATTTTCCAGCCTCCTACAGGTCGACCACACCGCAGGCAATCAGGTTCGCATCTTCAGCAGCCTCTCCGTCAGCATCGACAACGACATACTACTGCTTTGCCTTTTGATGTTGATGCATTTCAGGATCATCAGAGTGTACGCACGCCTATCTATTCTGATGAGGAGGATCAGTTTGATGAGTATGACCTTGAGGAGGATGAGGGTCAGTTAGGGTATGTTGATGGGTTTCACCCGCCACTCTAGGACCCCCTCGAGTTATAGCAGCACCTTACCAGCTATGTACCACCTCCTCGCCTGCCTCAGAACCAGGCAGCGTATTGGAATGTTGTCCAGCCCGACAACCGACAACAGGCTCGCCAGCATCAGCGCCCCACTGCCGCACATCAGCGTCAATGACAGCCTGCTCGCGTCCCGCAACCGTAAGGAGAATGTGGTAGCTGACGCCCTTTCTCGCAGGTACGTGCTCATAACTCATCTCCAGTCTCGTTTACTTGGGTTTGCATTGCTCAAGAATTTGTATGCTGATGATGTCTTCTTTAAAGACATCTTTGAGCAATGTAAGACCAGTAGAGAGCATGACACGTATTTCCTGGATGATGGGTATCTGTACAAGGCCGGCAAACTCTGTATTCCTACGTCTTCTGTCAGGCACTTGTTGCTCCAGGAAGCACATGACAGCCATGGCCATTTTGGGGTGTCTAAGACCCTTGCAGCACTTCGGGAGCACTTTTTCTGGCCAAATATGGCCCAAAGTGTTACCAGGTATTGCAAGAGTTGTGTGACATGCCAAAAGGCTAAGGCCCGCTCGAGTCGACATGGTCTCTACACGCCTCTCCCGATTCCTGCAGCCCCGTGGGAAGATCTTTCGATGGATTTTATCACAGGGTTGCCTATGTCTCGACGTGGTAGAGATTGCATTTTTGTGGTAGTCGACAGGTTCTCTAAGATGGCACACTTCATTGCCTGCAAGAACACCAACAATGCTACAGACATCGCTGGATTGTTTTTTGAGCATGTGGTGCACTTACATGGTGTCCCTAAAACTATTGTTAGTGATAGAGATACCAAATTTGTGGGCCAATTTTGGAGAACCTTGTGGGGAAAGCTAGACACTAAGCTTCTGTTTTCTATTAGCTATCACCCACAGACGGATGGTCAGACGAAGGTGACCAACCGTACCTTGGGAGCCCTCCTTCGGATGGTTCTCAAGGCTAACCCACGCCGGTGGGAGGACTTACTTGCTACGGTTGAGTTTTCCTATAATAGGTCCAGGCACTCTGCGATGAAGCTGACTCCTTTCGAGGTCGTGTATGGAAGGAACCCGCTCACGCCACTGGACATGGTTCCCTACCCGCTGAAGGACCATGAGAACATTGATGCTGGCAAGTTGGCTGAGCACATTCAAGAGCCGCATAGGTGGACACGTACATAGCTGGAGCGGCGTGCTCTGCAGTACTCAGCCCAGAAGAACAAGGGCATGCGACGCTTGATCTTCGCCCCGAGCGACTTGGTTTGGCTGCACTTACGGAAGGAGCGATTCCCTTCCGTCCGCAAGTCTAAGCTCGACCAACGGGGTGATGGTCCCTTCCGAGTCGTCAAGGCCATCGGCGACAATGCCTAACATCTCGAGCTCCCAGACAAGTATGGGGTGCATCCGACGTTCAACGTCGCTGACTTAGCACCATATGTTGAGCCTGATCGAGTATGATGAGGATGAAGCGGGGACGCTTCACACTCAAGTGGGGGAGGGTGATGTGACCCAACCCTCCATGTCAACTACAGAGGAGGAAGACGCCATGAGACTTCCGCCTATAGGTCCTATCACCCGCGCCAGAGCGAAGAGTGTCCAAGCAGCGACACAATCTTTGGTGACCAGACTTGTAGCCAGCCACGGCCAGATCACTACAACGTCCGAGCTTCTGTGTCTCATCAACTTAGTCGTGACTGACTCCTCTACAGCTACATCCATTCCGAGCTAGATTTAGGAGACTTTCTATTTCTAGTTCTTACTATTTCTAGACATTACTTCTTTAGTACTTTCTGTTTACAGTATTTCTATTTTTAGTAGCAACTAGTTCTGGAGTGGTTTCCATTTGTGTTAAATGGGCCATCAGATTTAGTAACTAGAGAGTCTGGTCCATTAGGTCAACTCTCTAGTATAAGTAGGAATTCTTGTCTTTATTTTTAGTTACGTCGAAATAGAGCTTTTGTTTACAGTCGAGCAATCTCCTGAAACCCGGGCCCTGACGTCAACAGTTAACGCATTTCTAGTTGAATTATCCTGGCGCGTTAACTCGGTTACCCATCAATTATCCGCAACCAAATACAAACCCTATTTTCCCTACACCTCACGGCTGCCCCCATCTCCTCCACCCTAGTGCAGCCGCCGAACACCACCATTCACCAATCCTCCACCTCGTGCCACCATCCCACCACCACCTCTATCGTCGGAACCCTAGTGCCGCCGCTAGAAGTCCGCCGCCGCCCCTTTTCCTACTTCCGCCGGTTCCAGTCATTGCAGAAGAGACTGTTGCGCCCTACTACGCGTTCATCGGATCCTTGACGACAACTTGTAGTCTTCCTTCGGGCAAGGTTACATCAATGAACGAGCCTTATTGGCCTCATTCCGCTCGGCCGCTGCCGGGCCGACGCCCACGATGCCACGCTTGTGACCCCACGTCCTTGTATGGGGGTCCTTATCAACGCGCCGTTCATAGGCCCGCATCCGCTTATGAGTTCAGCCGCCACTATGAAGAGGACAAGGTTTGGGCGGATGTGTGCCACCGAGGATATAATCACGCCCAAGGCCAGCCATGTCGTCCGCTAGGCCGCCATGACCCGGATTGGCTGCCGCCTCCCTGCCCCTATGGAGAGTATCTCGAGACCTTTGAAGAAGAGGCTTGGGCGGATGTGAGCCACCGAGGATATGATCATGCCCAAGGCCAGCCCAGGCGCCCGTTAGACTGCCGTGACCCGGATTGGTTGCCGTATCCCTGCCCCTATGGAGAGTATCTCGAGACCTTTGAAGAGGAGGCTTGGGCGGATGTGAGCCACTGCGGATATGATCACGCCCACAAGTCCTATGCGGCTAGACTAGCCGAAGAGGGTCGCGCCAAGGAAGTTGTCGCCCGCCACGCTGAGGCCCCCGCCGAGGCCTTGCACGCCGCCCTCCGCCAAGAGAGGGAGCGTATCAAGGCCATCGACGCCCGACTCAACGAGGCCCTCGCCGAGGTCGAACGACGTTGAGCGGAGCATGTCATGGCCGCCGAGGAGACACGCGCCGCCAAGGCCCACCTCGCGGCCTTCGGTTCTTCACCGACGCTTGGCGTGCCCACCCCCTGGAGCGACCCCCGCCTCCTCCTTGGTTCCGCGCCCTTCCCTGACCACCACGGAGGGCGGTGCCTTGACGTTCACTCGGCTGGTCGCGCCCTTAGATCAACCGCGCCTTGGTTGGCCGCCGCCCATCGCCACGAGCAATCCCTTGTCGCTTATTGGCGGCTCCTCATCGACCCGTCCCCATGAAGGCCGACACCCCATGGCTGCCCCACCGAAGGAGGCTTGTGCCGTGTCACTGCCCTGGCCGGCACCATTGTTACCCTTGGCGCCTCCCACCCAAGTTGAGGTCCCTTTCTCTCTTTCCTCTTGTATGTCATTGAGTGGCACATTGCATGAGTTTCATGTCACATCCTTAGATAGAGCACTTTGCATGTTGACAAGCTATTTTGCATCCAGGACTATGTTCTCTTGTTTACATTATAGTTCCATGTCTCAATTCATGTCCAAGAGGTCTCACTTAATGCATGTCATTCTCTCCATGTCTATGTATGCTCAGTGTCTAAATTGTTATATCATGGGGCATATACTTAGGCTTCCGAAGGGTAGTGGCATAACTTGTGCATGCATCCTTGCCTTTCATTTAGAATTTGGATCTTGTGTGCTTACTTTCCCCATTTGTCTTGGTGGCGCAAGGGTGCCTTATCCTTATTATGATTTTCTTGTCGGTTTATATGTTTTGTTGATGCCCACACGGTATCCTATATTACTTGTGCCTACCTCCGACATTTCTTCATGTGTTATGGTCCCTTTACCTAGGATAGCACCGACATTCGATCCCGGTCCTCTAAGGCCCCCTCTTGAGGATTCTAACCCTCACATTGAGCTCGATAGTTTTGTTGTGGCTGAGAGCTTTTGCACCTATGCCGGTTGGATACAAAGCCATCGCTCCTTTCTTAAGCGGCCATTACTTAAGGATACTCAGGTAGACCATGGGCCATTGGGAATGTCCACTCACCATGTCACGGCTAGAACACCCTCCTTGTGGCCTATGATAGGACAACCTCTGGGTGCGAATTATTTTGAGGTTGAGAGCTACTTCCTTCAAGCCAACACACTAGATCCCCCTTGGCTTAGGATGTTCCACCATATTTACTTAGGGTCCAAAGTTTATGAGGTGTTCCTTTTGGTGGTTTCTAAGTCTACCCACCCCGATCTTAATGTACCCTTTCCCACATCTACCACTCTTGGGAGGGCTGCCTCCACGTCTCTTGTATGGGGGAGGCTCAACTCTAAGAAGGGGAGGGACTCCACTATATTTGTAGCATCCCATACCCCTCTCATGACCCATGCCCTAGCTTGTACAATGACATTCAATGCCTCGGGCATGCCTATTTTCTTGGTTTTCCATGAGTGGCCACTTAATGACATCCCACACACCCTCGGCCCCACTCGGGTTTACTATTTGGTGCCTAACCCTTGCTTTGACTTCTTGCCTAGGTTCAGCCGTAGGCCAACCACAAGCCATTGGATGGACTCACGTTTTCTTGTTGAGTTGCTTTGTTGTAGGTACATTCCTCTGGCTGCCATGCTCGCCCATGAGGCCTCCCCTCTTGTTGTGCCCAAGGAGCCGCCCTAAGGATCTCGTATGCTCGTGCTTCTTTGCGTTAGTGGCGGTCTCCCTCACTCCACCTTCACCTTTAAGAAGGGGAGACGCGCCACAACACTTCTTCCACCTCCCGGACTTCCAACACCCTTGAAGCGAGGACACTTCGACTCTAAGAAGGGGAGAGTGATAAGTCCCGGTGATGGATGCCAAGGGCCGCGCCTACTCTTATGCATCAACATGGAGGAGCCAAGGCCTTGACCACCAAGACGCCGGCGCATCAATGCCACGACACTCAAGCATTGACCATGCTTCGATTCCAAGGCAATTATGTGCACGTCTATATCCAAGCCTTTATGGCTTTTATCCCCTTTCCTTTTTTGTTAATTAATCATGTAATTGTTTTTCTATGTTTGGCGTGTGGACCCATTTGCATATGGGCTCCTAGTCCACCAAAACCCTAGACTATTTAAGCCACTCTTGGCTTCCTTTGTTCATTAGTTGAAGAATTATAAAGTGGAACTTTCCCTTAGGTTGAGGATTCCTCCCTAAGGCTCTCCACTTCTTCTATCAACTCAAGGCTTTCAAATCTCTTTCATCTCTCATCTCATTTGAATCACTCAAACAATCAAACACTTGCTCTCGTTTCCAAAGCTCAAGATCCAAGCCAAGAATCCTCTCCCCAAGAGGATTCCTTGGCCCTCCTTAGTCTCGGCCAAACCGAGACTAAGACCTCAAAGTTCTCAAGCTCCTCTTCGTCCATCTTTCATCAAGAGCTTAGGATCCAATGAAGGTGCCCTCAAGAGCATCTTGAAGCCAAGGAGAAGGAAGCCCTCTTCACTTAGTCACGGTCGAAGCATTCCGGGAAGAAAAACCTCACCTTAGAGGTTTGATTCTCATCAGTACATTAAGGAAGGAGGCCTTCACCACGTACGGAGAAGGATTATTTGGCATAATGAAGATGGGGAATGTCAGTCATGGAGAGGTTGTTGGTATGAGTGATGTTTGTGTGAAGACAAGCATAGGTTGCATGGTGACATTAAAGAATATGAGCCATATACTAGATCTACGGATGGATCTGATTTCTCTAAATGTTTTGGGTCAGGAGGGCTATAAGAATTTCTTTAGTGATAACAAGTGGAAACTCGTCAATTGTTCCACGGTGATTGAAAAGGGTAGTTTGAAAAGTACCATGCATCAAACTCATATATGGGGTAACAAGGAAGGCTTGAGTGGAGCTCAAGATGATACTTCACTTGATTGGATGCTTAGGCGGTCGACATGCTTGAGTGAGAAGAGGTTGCAAGTTCAGGCAAAGAAGTCTCTCAATTCTTTTGTCGGTGTGACCTTGAACAATTGTCATGATTGGTTGTTTGTGAAGCGGACAAGATTCAACGGATATTCTGAGACGTCAGAAGAGGATGACAAGAGTGTGGAGTTTACTTTAGAGGATGGTGTTGATGAGATACCCATGTCAGAGGAGTGTTCATCATGTGCTAAAATTGACAAGGGATCTAAGCAGGGGGAGCCCACACAGGCTGAAGAAACTGCTGTGAGGTGAAAGAGAAAGGAGTATGAATCCACCGGATATCCTACCTTAGAGTACGAGAGAGTTACGAAAGAGGGGGCTAGAGGGTGGTGGCTATGATGATATATGACGAGCATCAGTCCCGCGCCATGATGGCGGGACGAGACTCAGATGCAGGTGAGACCAAGATGAAGACGTTTTCCCCTTGAGCAGAAGGGGGAAATTATTGGGCTTTTGGGCCCAAGGTTGGTCCATCCCAAATGTGGTTTTGCTAGTGTTTTGCAAGACACAAAGAGGAGGTGTAAGCTAGATTGTGCCTCCACCTTGAGATTAAGAGGCCATTGAGAGTTTTTTGGAGAGTCTTCAAGCCAAGGAATAAAAAGAGAGGAGTAGGAGCTTGGAGGAGAGAAAGAGAAAGGTGGAGAAGAAGCGGGTTTACACTTCTTTATCTTTGGAGATCGTCTCTCGATTCCGAATTCTCGTTAACGAAAAGGGTTTGGCAAGTTCTTCCCTCTCTTTGTTTGAATCCCTAGTCTCATGAGCAAGTGGTTTAGCTAGTTGGAGAGGAGTTCTTTATAGATCGAGTGTATTTAGATGGGTGTTTGATATCTCCATGTTTGTCTCTAGAGTGTGAGACTTGTATTGATAGACACTTGTATTTATTTGTTGATTAGTGGATTGATTGGCTTGGTTGGCCGATTATGGGTTTTTTTTTCTTCTCTCGTGATTGAGGGTTTTTCCACATTAAATCTTTGTGTTGAGTATTGTGTTTGTTTATGTTGCTTGAGTTTGTCTATGATTGGTTGTCTTGAGATTATGTTTGTACGTGTCACTATTTGTGGTATCGTTGGATTATTAGCGTGATTGTCGTTGCTCCTAGTTGACCCGAATTTGCGCTTCCGGGCCCAACATAAAAAACCTACTTTCAATTATAACTAGTGTATGGTACCAATTATTTCACTAAAGATGACTAAATTTTAGAAAACAAGTATGTGTGTGACACATCACTATTTCAATCATTATGGCAATATGTATGTGCTAGAATACTATCCCACTAGCTTAGTTCCCTCGTCGTGCACGGGCTTGGGTAAAATTTTATATCAATATTTGTTTAATTACTAAAGACATATTGATTTTACATTTAAAAACATATTAAATAAATGAAAAAGATTTTAGTGATAATATAAATTAAATTAAGAAAAGTATGATAATTTAAAGAAATCTCTACTAATAATTAATTAATAAAGATAAACGTGATTAATACATACATAATATATTGAATCATGTCCTATATCTATAAATAAATGAATTAAAAGAAAATTTGAATGAAATATGACTAATTAAATGAAAGAATTAAAAGAGCATATTCAAAAAGTATCTAATATAATCTAGGCCTTTTAGCAAAAATATCCATTTGGAAGTTGGATTTAGCAAATTTAGGCTTGTTGCTTCCAGCTTTTCAAGCATGCCCAATTTGGGCATTAATTTAAAATTTTGATTTTACCTTTTCTTTTAATTACAAAAAAATGGAAAATGTTTTTATTTCCCAAAAAATAAAGGTAAAATAAAATAATAAGAGGTAAAATCGAGAAAGAAGTACAGCAGAAAGGTTAATTCAAAACAAAAATAAAATAGAGCAAAAAGAATAAAAAAAATGTGAAGTTACTTGTTCAGAAGAAGCGAATCACTCATATGCTACTCCATGGATAAGTTGTTATTGTTTTAGAGTTGAAAATGCCACTTAACTTCGACTTTTAACCTTACATTTTGTTGTCCTTAGGTTGAACGAGGTTCATGATGTCTTTGATCAGCGACGGGCAATGAAAGTTTGATGCTGAAACTTGGACTTATGAAGGCCCAGGAAAGGCCAACATAATTCTAGTCTCAGATACAACATGGTTTGAAGAGTTAAGGAGAAAAACCTCTGAAAACTGGTTATTGATCATGATATGTTTGGACTGAAGTTGAGGTACACTTGACCATTTAGTGCAAATTTACCACATTTCGATCTTATTGATGACGATGGTCTAGATGCATTCAAGTTTCTTAATGTGAACTCTTATAAAGAGGGTCTGACCGATAGCCTTTATGCAAGCTTAATAGTAAAGGTTGAAATAACGTATTTGGGGAGATTTTTTAGGAGAAACCTTGTAAAGATGTGGCACATGAAATCGACGTACCGTTAAATGCACCCCCATTGGTGACACATACACGACCTCTTGTCTAAACTTCGACGATGGAAGGTGGAAAACCATGACTGATAGGATCTTGAATGATATAACGCAGGACAATGTTTTACGGGTTACAAGAGGAACATCTTGGATGAGTGACATGATATGTTACGACTATGACCAGAAAAGGAAGAAGGATTCTGTAAGAAAATGGTCTTGCCAGAAATCAACCACACTAAACGATTTCTCACTAAGCAGCGACGAGGAAGAAGTTATCGTGTCTCCAACCAAGCAAAATGGGTCATTAAGCAACGACAAGGAAGTTGTTGTGTCTCCAACCAAGCAAAGGGGGTCACTAAGCAGCGACGATGAAGAAGTAGTTGTGTCTACAACAAAGCACAGGGGTCGTGACCTGGTTGTAATTGCGGACAATGATCTAACAAATGAAAATGTAAACCTTTGTGACACTGAAGGGGAAGGCCACTTAGGCGGTGAAAATGTAAACCTACATGACAATTCAGGGGATGGACACTCAGACGGTGAAGGTATTGTCAATGAGGAAATGGACTCCCATTTTATGGTTGAAGAGAGGTATTATCGACCAGTGGATGAAGATGGTGAATGGGCCAGATTCAAAGTTCAAGAAGTAAAGCATGGGGGCTGATAATAACATAAAGGCTGGAGATATATCTGAAACCAAGAAGGAGTTAAAAGATGCGTAACTGCAATTGCTTTGCAGGATTGTTTCCAACTTTATGTGAAGAAGTCTAACAAATCAACATATTTAGTATGGTGATACGCTCTACTTTGTAGTGCGTAACTAGGAGCTGTTACTAGTTATTAGGCACCATTTGTGTGGGATTAGGAGATAATTTAGGATAATGGATCAGTAGAGTAGAAGTGGAGAAATGGTGATTTTAGTGAAGTGTTGGAGCGTAGAGGAGCTGAGGAAGGCAAAGCCGCAACCGCGGCTAAGGAGGAGCAGGCGCAGCATGGGAAGAGTTCGTCAGGGGGCAGAGAAGTGTAAACCGCGGGCGCGGTTTGGAGTGCCGTGGTCGCGGCCATTGAAGAATCCGCTGGAGTGCCAGGAAGAGTATGTCGCGGGCGCGGCCGAGATAACCGTGGTCGCGGTTTTGCAGATCACAACGACGCGGAAGATTTTGCCGCAGATTTCCTTGTTTCTTTTATTTCTTTTATTTTATATTTTTATATTCGGTAATTGTTATTTTTAGCAGATTTCGTTTAGGTTAAATAGACTAAGTCTTTTTAGGTTTTCATTATCATTCATTCTACGGAACGACAGTTTAGAAAGTTTTTAGAGTTTTGCAAGAAGTATGAAGAACTAAGTTTCCTTTGCTTAGTCAGACGATTGAAGCCTTCGTTTGATTTGGTTGTAAGATTATAACTCTTGTTCTATTCCTTTGAATGTTATTGATTCTCTTGTGCTTAATCCCTTTGAGTTTTGCTAATTGGCCATTAGTATTATTCTTCTACTAGAGTTGGATTGTTTCTGGTTGAAATATCTAATTTAGAGTAGCAACTACGATATTCTAGAACTGGTTGTGATAGTTTATTGTAGAAGATAATTGATTGCATGCTAAGTAAAACTAGTTGCTTTATGTTGAATGTATCTGCTGAAATTCCTGAACTTCCTGCTACTATTGAATTGAATCTGGATAGTTTCTTGGTTGTTTGATAGTTATTATTATCAGGGTCTGGTTGTCCTGTTAATAAACTTCAGAAAAGGAATAGGAACATTCACTGGTCTAAAGAACTAGAGATAATCAAGGATCAATCAATCAAACTGAAGTGTGGATATCTGTCTGGCTGAGTACTTTTATCAATATATGTTTACATCATCATTAATTCTGCTAGTTTATTTCATAGTTTAAAACAAAACAATCAAATCCCCCTTTGTTACTGTTGGTGAATGATTTCTGCAAACAGGATAGATAACTTGATTCTCTGTGGGTTCAACCCTTACTTGCCAGACTACATTAATTGGGTTTTTAAGGTTTCTTTGTTAGGTATACACGACTAATTGCCTATCATATGGTGTATCGACAAAGCATGCACATTTGGATGTCGTGTCTTAGTAAAGAAAGAAAGTGATTTATCTTTGTGGTTCAAAATTTTGATGGAACTTATAGCCGTGGATTACGTTATCGACATGACCACTAAAAACATGCAAATGCATCCATAATAGTTGAAAAGATGCTTACATGGTAAAACTTAAAGTTATTTCAGGTACGTGTAGTGTTCACGGTTCCAGAACCGCCGGTTCCAAAAATTTTGGAACCGGAACCGGCCAAGTCCGGTTCCATCCGGTTTCGGTGTCGGGCGGTTTTGACCCGATTTCGAACCGGGGACAAAATAATGTTTCTTAAAAAAAAATATTTTAATTAAAAAAAAAGTCGAACTAAAGAATTTAATAAGCATTTGTCTTTAATCGATATTAATTACTAAACCTTTAAAAAATTTATTATACAATAAATTCTTAAAGTAACAAATACAATAAGCGTATTTCTTAATACAAAATTACAAGAAAATTTGGAAAAATAGAGGGCTTGAACTTAATATTAAGTTGCCTACGTATCCTCTCGGGGTTAGAAGAATCAAAGCCCACATAGTTCTCTTACGTTTATTATAGAACCCCACTTACGTAAGACTCTCCTTTGAATCCGCTCGGATTCGGTATGTCTACTGACTCTACTCCAACCAAGTCATCATCCGATGAAGAGTCATCCTTCAACTTTTGTTGTTTGAGTGCCGTCCTCTTCCAATCTTTGATGCATATCGGCCGCATTATGGGCGTCATCAAATTCCCTATAAGCCAAAACTCATTTTTGCAAATTAAAATCACTATCAATAAAATCACAAGTCATACCCATGTATGAATGGTCAAGTGGATGATCACTCCAAATATCACTACAAATAGAAACATGAACGTCATTTGTGCTAAAAAATTCAATCAAAGCATTCTTACGTTTTTTATATGCGGACATAGTTCTTCTCTTAATCGTATGTCTAGAAACCGATCTATAAGCCGGTTGCACATGATTAATAATCCACTCATTAAAACCAACATATTCACTAAATTGAAATGCTAAATGATCAACACTAATAGTGTAACACCCCTAAATTAACTTAGGAATATTACCGCCAGTGACCTCGAAACGCATATTCGAAATCACCTAAGGCTTATAGTATTGATCGCAAAATAGAAATAATACATAAACAAAATATTAAATTTAACACTTGTCTTACAAAACGACGTTGCAAAACATGGCAATATTACATTGTATCAAAGTATAGCGGTAGACTTGAGAACACCAACAAAAGGATCTTAACCTTAAGCAAAAACAAATAACAACTTATTCAAAAGCAAAACGCAGCTGCCTTCAACGTCGTCTTCCCGAGCCTTCAACTTGGGAATCTATTCCTGATGTGCCGTATAGGACAGATGAAACCAACCAACCATGCAAGGAAAAAGAAAGTTGGTTAGTCTAATGAAAGACTAAACAAGGGTTCACACAAAGTGTTTCTTTTGACTATATCCAGTTACTATCACTGTCTCTTGAATAATAGTCGAAAGACGATATATAACATGGATACATTCACGGAAATGAAAGAAAGAGACATGCATCAAAAGAAGACTCCAAAGTGAGTCTTATGGGGAAATGAATGTTTGTTTGGGAACATTAGTTTTATCACACAAAGTTTTGAGAAATGACTACTTGAATTTCTGGGTCCACGACCAACCTCACCGCATAATGCGAATCCAGATTTTGAAGGGGGACTTACTTTAGACAAGAGTTTGGGCGGGTTCCACGTTGTACTTCTCGCCCGAGGGTATATTAATTATATGAGACGAGGAAATTATCTTATTTAATATCAAAACGTGCATTAACGTTAAGGCTTTTATTTCCACTACCAATCTCATAAGGAGATATAGAATGTGACGAATCTCGAATATTGGCTAAGTGCACCTCCACTTATATAAAATAAGGGTAGGTCAGGACCAAAAGTATTAAGGCAATAATCCTCTTAATACAAATTATAAAGAAACAACTAAATCTCGCAAGGTAAATAGCGTTCCTACGAATACTCGTGCTAAATAGCATATATTTCAACACCAAATGCACAACAATCCACACCAAACTTTATCTAGCATCCTATAATAATAATAATATATATAAGGGTCATAGCTGGCATATATACAACCTAATAATAAGGTTCATTTTCACATCAGTTTATCACACAAGTTCCCAAACACAAGTTTTTATATTTTTATCCCAACTTAATTAAGACAACAGATTAGTCAATTAAGAAAATATGGAATAAAATAGCAAGAGCGAACCGCCACTTACCTTGAATCGTAGAGAAAGTTGAACGGAGTAACATGAGCGATTGCTTGACCAGCACTTAACCTCTTGTTTTGATTCTGATGCAATCCGAAGGACTCAGATCGTCTTTGATGTCAGATCGTGGTCGAATGAGTCTCGTTCTGTCTCTTCTTGTAACTGGATAAATGACGGCCTTCAAGAATGGAGGCAAACGACGCGAAAGATAAGAGATTAGAAGTATATGTGACGCTCGAACCCAAAGAAGGAGAATAAACACTCTACTTGACAATTTGGATTAAACTTGAATGTGATTACAAATGAAGCCAAAGTTGGCTTAAAATAGAGCTAGGGCGTCTCGGATGGGCCGAGATGCTTATTGTGCTAGCCCACTTAACATAAGTGGAGCACACGTCTGAAATAGTAAATACGCTTATTGGACTAGCCCATTTAACATAAGTGGAGCACACGCCCGAAATAGTAAATACTAAACTTGGCAAAACAAACATAGTAATGTCTACTAATAGAAACCAACTCAAAATAACATAAATACTACAAGTACAAAGGCTGGAAGGCCAAGGGGGCCGCCACGGGTGCGGCCTTGCAGGACGCGTAGTAGACCCGTTGTTGGATGGGTAGGATCGCATCATTCTCCCTCCCTTAGATTCGAAGCGTCCTCGCTTCGAGCGTGTGAGGGCCAGAGCAAACATGCGATCAACAACGCTGGTGACACAATCACGGTGCAGAGATGGCGTCAAGACCGTATAAAGAACCAAGAATATTGGCTCACTAGATGAGGGCGCTAAATCGGGTAATACGATGGGCACCGAAATGATCATCGCGCACGGCTCCCATGTGGGAGCAAGCACCGGGGCAGACGTTGCTAGAGGTACTGGCGTGAGCGCCTTGCTAGGCACCGGGGCGGCTTGGGCTGACGACGGTGGTGCAGAAGGGAGTACCTTAGGAGCCGGAGCGGGTACTGGGCTAGGAACCGAGAGGGGTCGTGGGCTCTGGCGTTAAAGCTGATGCCGTAGCGCCTCAATCTCCGCGAGGGCCAGTGCATAGTCGACCGGAGGCGCAAGCAAGAACGTTGCGGTGGGCGCCAGTGATGCGGTCGGTGGAACCGGCCTGGTCGCTCTCGGCTGTGCCCGAGGGCGCTGGGAACGGTACACGTTGGAGCGCTCAGGGAAATGCACTGGGGTGTACTCACGGCGCGGAAGTGGTGTATACTATCGATGCTGCGATGGGTAGTATTCTTGGCGCGGCGGAGGAGAGTACTGGCGTCAGGGCGGAGGGTCGTAGTCACGGAGCGGCGGTATGTACCAAGGGTCAGCCGCGTAAAGGAGTTCATCATCGTCGTCGAACTCGTCGTCGTCGCTGTCATGCCCCATGGTGGGCGCCAACTTGAACGGCGGTGAGCCATGGACGCAGTTTAGGGAAAGATCGGGTAAGGGGACAAGGCCGGATTCGGTTGGGATTTTTATTAATTTTTTGATATGGCCGGATTTGGGAAAGATATGGGAGTATAATTAGGCAAGGGAAAATGTTTGAATTTTGAAATTTGGTTGAAAAGTCAACTAGGGGGATTTGGATTGATTTGTTTTTGATAACAAATCTGAGAGGAAAGGAAAGTGTGGACCGGGGAAATTAATTTTGGGCTTGGTGGAGAATTAGGAGGGCAAGATTAAGGAAAGGCTTTGAAAAGTTAAAGAATTGATTATTTTTTTTGTATTGGTTGTCCAAGAAAATTGGGAAATAGATGAAAGATTGGGTTGGTGGTTTGGAAAGAGAATCTTAAAAAAAAATGTTTGGAAAGTGTGACCGGACTTGAATATGGGTACAGTTTTGTTTCCTTTTTTTGTTCTTTTATTTCTACTTTTACGCAGCAAATACTTGAAACACAGATGACATTCCTTGAATGGAATATGAAATTCTTGGTATGTTTGACAGTAGCTTTCCCTTCTCTATTGTTTCTATCCTTTTAGCCAAAGATGTTGTGATGCGTTATCGTCTCCTAAACGCGTCGTCAAGGGTTGATCTAGGTAGAAGACGGGTCGGAATCGCGCGCCAATCTCCCAAGCGAACGGGAACAAGGACAAGCCAAGGCGAAGGCTTTGAAGACGACTGAAGGCCTCGACAGTCGCCGAGGTTCACGGGCTGCAGAAGCTTTGGGCGTAAGGGAACGTGGGCTCGAACGGGCACGCGCGCAAGAGGAAGGCCGGCGAGGGCAGCGGTGGAAGCAAGCTCGGTTGAGCTTTGAAGCGACGGCGGCGGGAGCAAGCTCTACGGCAGCAAATCACTTAAAATTCAACGTAGGGAATAATGAATACAATGAAGGCCATTTAAAGCCATACGGCTCGACCAAGAACCCTAATGGGCTTGGGCCGAAAACACAGTAATGGGCTAGCCCACTCTACAAGAGTGGAGCACATGCCCGAAATAGAAATGACTGAAATGGAAATGCTAAAAAGGGAAACATGCTAAAAGGAGAAATAACATAAAATAGGCTAAACTAGACTAAGTCTTGAACCAAGGGGGACGCCATGGTCTTGATCGTCTTGGGCTCGTCGTTGCCCGGCTTGAGTCAAGCCCGGGACGCATCATTCTCCCTCCATTAGAATTGAAGCATCCTCGCTTCGAACTGGGTGGGGCCAGGTAGAGTAGACATTCAGCGGTCAGTGGTAAAGCGGCATCAGGCTCGGACGCGACTCTTGGAACCTCAAAGATGAGAAGGTATGGCTCGGGTCCACGAGCGGTCATAGCGTCGGGTGCCTTGGAGAGTATCGCGCGGAAGCCCGAGTCTGGAGTAGGCGTAATGGATACGTCGGACTTGCACGCGGGCAGAGGAGTACTGGGCACGTCTGTGGGCGGCAGAAGGGGCACGGTGGCTGCGGCCTCAACAACGACAGTGTGGACCGTGAGCGCGGTTTCGCTGGCCACGGGCGCGGTTTTGCTGGCCGCGGGCGCGGTTTCGCTGGCCGCGGGCGCGGTTGCTGCTATAGCGATCGAGGTCGCGGCGTTGGCCGCGGTCGCGGGTGGAGGGACCGCGGTCGCGGTTGCCGCAACAGTGGCGGCTCTACAGGAGGCAAGTTCCGTCCGAAACTCTTCGAGTTGTGAACGCAGTTCCGCCATCTCTCGGGCATGGGCCTCGTTGGAGACTGTTGGAACCGGCGACACGAGAGGGCGCTCAGGACGGCGCACGGGCGGGTGCTCAGGGTACCGCATTGGGGCGTACTCGCGGTGCGGTGGCGAGTTGTGTTGGCGCCTAGGTGCGTAGTATGGACGTCGGGGCGGAGAGTACGGACGGCATCGCGATGGCGTCAGGATCCTCGGCGGGATCCAATCCGGGTCCGCTTCGTATGGGCTCACGCCACCGAACCAAGGGTCGGGGTACCGGTCGTGGGTGCGGCATGGCAGAGGTGACCCATAGACGCGGGGCGGCGGGTACGGGCGGCGTCGGAATCCTTGGCAGGATCCAATCCGGGTCCGCTTCGTATGGTCTCACGCCACCGAACCAAGGGTCGGGGTCCCACTCGTCGGGCTCGAAGTATGGATACAAGCGGGCCATTGGGTGGGTATGGCTAAGGATGGGTTGGTTAAGGAAAGGCCGAACTAGGGTTGTGTGGTGCGGCGGAGGCTAGGGTTTTGGATAAGGAAACGGCAGTGTAGAAACCGCGGTCGCGGTTTTGATTTCCGCGGTCGCGACGGCTAGGGTTTGGGCAGCAGACGGTTCGTATTTTGGCATTTTGAGGGGTCAAACGATGTCCGTTTTGGGCAAATTTTATATGAACGGACTCGTATCGAGATGCTCTACAGGAACATGGAAGAAAATTTCGGAAATGACGAATTTTTTTTGGACGAAATCTGGGCAGAAGGCTCGTCGGTTTTGGGAGTTTTTGTGGTGGTGGTGGTGGCGTCGGAGAAGAAGGCGCGCTGCGTGCCCCTGGCTGCTCTGATACCAATTGATGTGATCCGAGGGGTTTAGACCACGTTTGATGTCGGATCTAGGCAGGAAGCGGCCTCGTTCCTTCTCCTTAGTAACCGGGATAGGTAGCAACCAAGCGTGGGCTCGGTTACCGGCTCTCTTTCTCTCGGCGAGGCCGAGTTGGGGCGAGAGGATCTCGCAGGCGGAAGCTAGCGATGAAGGGATATATTTTGTTTGTGAACCGTGATGTGGTTCAATCGGGTCTAACCAGTTTTGTGACGCCGAGGCTTAAGGGAGGAGATGATCTTAATGAATACAATGAAGGCTATTTAAAGCCATACGGCTTGACCAAGAACCCTAATGGGCTTGGGCCGAAAACACACTAATGGGCTAGCCCCACTCTACAAGAGTGGAGCACACGCCCGAAATAGAAATGACTGAAATGGAAATGCTAAAAAGGGAAACATGCTAAAAGGAGAAATAACATAAAATAGGCTAAACTAGACTAAATCTTGAACCAAGGGGGACGCCATGGTCTTGGTCATCTTGGGCTCGTCGTTGCCCGGCTTGAGTCAAGCCCGGGACGCATCATGTTGCCAATGACTTGTGTAGCTCTTTATAAGCAACCCTTCCCCATGGATACTCCCAAAACTTATCCATATTCTCCAATAGCTTAACATTTTATGGCTTTACCAACTTCTTCTTATCCCTTCCTAGCAAATGACCCTCGACTATAAACAATATTGCCAACATCAGTTTGTAAGTGTCCAGCTCACAATGTTCTTTGAATCTGTTGTAAAGATCTGGTATTGTCGTCTTAGGCCTACATGGACTACTAAAAAAATGCTCCATCACTAGCCCGTCACCTTTCATACCCACAAATGGAATTTCCCCACAATTCCATCTAGAGATGAGACTGGACTCCTTGATCCAAAACCTCAATTCTTTCCTGCTACCTCATACCAAGACTCTTACTTCTTCTTTGTTTTAAGTTGATTGAATAGAACTGCATACAATGTCTGTGAAGAATATTGATACTTGCTGCAATATCTTCATTACGCTCCTAAATTGGATATCCAAAACCCGTTGGCAATCTGCCAGTGTCAACTTGATTTCTATCTCACGCACAAAGTCTACCCTATAGTGTATGTTAATTCTTCCATAGAATGGTTCCCCTTTGTAATACATGTACCTTATCTGCAAACCACATGAAAAGTTTCATAAAAAACCAGAAATTTGCAAATGGAACCATTTATGAAGCTTGAGAAGAGACAAAATGTAGAAAACTTACATCCCCTTTAAAGATTATGGGATTTTTCGCTTTCAACACTTTAGATTTTGTCTTTCCCTTTACTGTTTTTGTTGGGGTGGACTTCTCCTCTTTTGCTTTTGGGCTAATAGTTTCGACGTTCCCAAATTTTTGGCAATCGGTTTCTTCTCACTATCAGAAATCAATTATTTGCCTTTAGTTTTTCCTTTAACTCTGATTTTAACTTCGTTTCCTATCTGCTTCTTCTTCTTTTACTCTTAGGCGTCATCTTCTTTCCTCTTCCTTTTGTCTCCATTCTTCATCAGGCTCGATTCCTTACCGCCTCTGAGGATTGCTATTTCTAGGGTTTTATAGAGGTTTAGAAACGGAGGGCAATAATGGAGTTGAGAGTACATGGAAGTTGAGAGGGCGGTTCATGGGTTGAAGTAGAGGGCATAAATGGAGTTGAGATAGTAGATTGATGGAAGATGGAAGTTGCAGAATAAAAGTTAATGGTGGTTCAGAGGTGAGTTAATGGGTGGGATTGAGCTTTTGGAGGGAAGTTGAGAGCAGTTTTGGTTAATAATTTACCTCAACTAAAGATAAAATTTCAACATGAAAAAGGTAAATTCAATTTTTAATTATAGGATATTGATTAAAGATGATTTAGTTTACCTTTTTATAATTTTAAAACAACCAAAAGAAAAGGGAAAATGAAATAACATTTTTCTTAAAATTTCAAAAATGGAGACTTTGGGAACTGATGCAATTTTTTGGACTATTTTACCCCTAAGTAGATACCCATTCTAAAAATTAGGTATGTGTACTAATTCCAAAATTAATGGACTAAAGGTGCAATGTAATTATTGTGAAGGCATGTTTTTTGTTGATTCATCTATATTCCATCTAATATGAAAATTAGGATCAAATGTGAATAATCTATATGTTCAAAAGGAAATGATGACCATATTTAAAATACACGGTTGCTAAATAGCGCCCGGGTGCTTTTACTTTTTAGCGCTCGGGCGCGGTTCGTCACGGACAGAGACGTTCCGTCTGTGACGGACCAAACCTTTGAACAACATTTACATTAAATGCTACCCGTCCCCACCTAAAAAAATTAATTACCGAACTATCTTCCCATACTACGGCCTCATACCTCAAACAAAAACCTAAATCACTCTTTTACTCTCAAACAAAACTCTCATATATCATGGCAAATCATGATGAAGGTTTGCACCTAGACGCTAGAGGGGATGATTCAACGATGCTAGTGACAATTAGGTATGTTTTTAAGTTTTTATTTCAAACTTTGAGTTTATATGAAATTGCTAATTCATGTAGATGAAAGTTGTAATATTTACTCTATTTACAAGTTTAAAACCATAACTTTCATGTTAGTTTGAGATTTTTTTAGATCTAGAAGGATGTTTGATAAGATATGTAAGTAAATATTGGTGTTTGTAGGTAAATGTTAGTGTTTGTATCTTGAAAAATTGTAAGTGTAATTTTTTTTTACTGTTGTCGATTTTTGTAGAAGAACAATGTCGAACGATTATGAAAATCACATCTATTAGACTGAGCTCTGTCCATCACGGACTAAGACTATTTGTCCGTGACGAACGAAGAACATCCATTCGTGACGGACGGTAGTGCTCTGTTCGTGACGGACGGTTGTGCTCCGTCCGTCATAGACGGTGGTGGTCCATCCGTGACGGATGGTGGTGCTCCATCCGTCACAGACAGATAGTTTATCTTTTTACATTTTTACTTACCTTGTTTAAACTTTTTGAACAAGAGGATAATGAGGTTTATCTTGGTCTTAATGACCTAAGGCTTAATGACTGGCCTGTAGAAAATGAGACGCCTTCTTCGTACATTCCACATTCAGTGTTTGGTCTAGAATATGTAAGCCATGAAGCAATTCGTAGTCTATCTACATTACTCAGTAGGAGTGCGTTACCACATGTACGACAACAATTTACGCCGGTGCAATTTGGATTTCCACCGTTGCATACACAGCCGCAGTTTAATGTATCAATTCCGAATGATTATGTGTCAGTTGATTATTCTGAGTTGTTTACCACGGATATTGTGTTCTGCACAAGGGAATATGCAATTAAGTGGGTGAAGAACACTGGGTTCCAAAATAACATGTGCATCAAGATTAACCGAGATAGAAAATCAGATGATCATCATCTTGGGAAGACTATGCTGCTTTGTGAAAGAGAAGGAATGTATACCCCATCAAAAGGAGGAGAAAACAAAGTCCAAAAAAACACAAAAACAAAGAAATGTGGGTGTCCCCTCAAATTGATGTGTCGTGAACGCCCTAGAGGATCATGGAAGATCACTGTAGAACATGGTACTCACAACCATGAAATTGGGTCCAATTTATATGGGCATGCATTTGCTGGAAGGCTCATAACTGATCAAAAGAGATTGGTGGAGTCGATGACCAAGATACACTATATGCCTACCCAGATTGCAACTACACTGAACCAGTTCCCAGGGAGATTGGTATGAGGTACGAAGGGCTGGGATGGAAGGAAGAATAGTTGTTCAACAATTCTTCATGAAATCTAGAGAATACAACTACTACATGAAGCATAGGTCGGACCCTAAAACCAATAAGGTCACCGATGTATTATTTGCTAGCCCAGACTCTATAACGAAGCCAAAGCTAAGAAAATCATCAAGCATGCTGACACTGCAACAAGGTTTGCAAATGCTTACATGGAGTTGTTTAAGGAAACAACTGTAGAGGCGTACGAGCAAAGGTTACGCAAGATTGAGGTTGAATGGAGCACCAGGACAAGCCTACTTTTGTATGTAAGAAATCAGTGGCTTGAACCGTATAGGGAAATAATTTTGTCAGCCTGGACGGACACGGTTTTGACATTTGCAACTAGCACGACAAACAGGTTTGTGCAATATAATATATCCAATGCAATACTTTCATACCTATACATGGATATAATGTGATTGTATCTCATTTATGTTATTTCAACTATAGGGTTGAAGGAGAACACTCGTCATTGAAAAACTTCTTGACTACTCTACATGGTAGGTTAGACACAATGTTAGCTCAATATGATTCATTGATGAAAATACAAGTAAATGAGATCAATGCAACCTTCAACATGAGTTGCCAGAAGATGATGTGCATTGTGTCAACAACAGATGTTTTCAAGGAGTTGAAGTACAAGGTCTCTGATGAAGCCATGAAGCGCTTGATAAATGAATACAAACAGGAAGATCCATTTATGGACCCCACTTGCAGATGTCAGATGTTTGTGAGAGATGGATTGCCTTGTGTCCATAAAATTGAACGTTATGTGCGGTGTCAAGTACATATCCCACCTAAAGCTGTGTATAGGTTTTGGAGACAATTGGACATGAAAGATGTGCAAAATGAAGAAGTTCAAGGGTAGAAGGGCAAAGTCGCCAGATCGCTAATGGATGATTTCATTCGTAATGACTTCCCCAATTTGTCAGCTGATCAACAACATAAATGTGTCAGTGCAGTTATTGAGTTAGCTCATCCCGAGAGGACTAGTCTGCAGGAACCGGCAATTGTGAAGACTAAGGGACGGCTAAAGGGAGCTCTAAACAAAAGACTTCCTTCTTCATGGGAGCTCACTCAACAAGAGTTGGACCAAACACCTCCCAAGAAGCAACGATGTAGGCCCCCAAACCACCCAAATTCCCCATGTACGCCATCTTAGATTAGACCTTCCACGCCTCCGGTATCTCAGGTTAGAGTTTCAGCACATCCAACCTCTCATATGAGACCTCCCATACGTCTGGTGTCTCATGTTAGAGTTCATGCATCTTTAACCTCTCAGATTAGAGATCCCATGCCTCTGGTTCCAGAGAATGCACCTATTCACTTTCCATTCTTGGATGCCATTCCGTTGTGTATTCGCCCACACCTGACCGGTTACCATTCCATTCGCCCTGATGGAAATTGTGGATATAGAGAAACTGCAGAATCTCTAGGCCTTGGGCAGGACCAATGGCCATACGTCAGACAAACTATGCTTGCAAAACTGAAAGAAAACTCATTTTTGTTTCAAAAAACTTTCAGTTTTCATACGGTTGAAACCGTGTGAGATGCGCTTGATCACTCTGGGACCGACTTTGCCCCTACGGAAACTTGGCTACTACTTCCATACATAGGTAGTGTGGTCGCTACTGCATTCAATTGTGCATTTCTCGTGTTGGGTGGAGCAAACCAAACTTTCCTTCCTTTGAATGTCCTGATGGGTGAAGACCATTCCGCCATGAAGATCTAGACGATCTGCATATCCCTTTTGACAGAGGAGGATCATTTCATTTCGGTATACTACTAACCTGTTAAATCTTTGGAGTTTATATTATATTTTTTAAATACAATTACATGTTCTATAATTGTGTAGGTGTCCATGTCCGATGATTCTCCATTGCCGAGTATATTTACCTTGTGGACTCATCATCATCACGAATCTTCTTCTCATTTGATCGATCCATTTCTTTCCCGTTTGCTCGAGTACAATTCACTACTACAAAATTCACCTAATAACTCATAGAAAAATAACCCGGGCGTTTAATCTTCGAGTTATAAAGTGTTAGAAAAAATGGGTTTAATATTATAACCCGGACTTTTCATAATCCGGGTTATATATATATATCAAACAATTAAATATTTTGTAATTATAAACGCCTGGGTTATATCTATTGATATATATACCGTAAATGTAGAATCCGGGTTCTTTGTAAGCTTTTTAAAAAAACATTGAGAGACGCCCGGGTTATTCTATATCCCCAATTAACCTCTACATACAAGTGGTCGGGTACATCTCCTTCTTCGATCCTTCTCCTTCGATAGAAGTTGCCCTAGCCCCAAACTGACCACCATCGATCGCACCGAGCACCAACCTCTCCGCCTCTTTGTTGGTGTCGTCCTTTGTTCTTGAGTTCGCGGTGGCCTCTCCACCTCTCAGATGGTGTCATCTTTGCTGCTCTGTTGCCCTAGCCCCAAATTTCCCTTTATTCGCTTTACCCAACCCTAACCGTGTTGATACTCTCTATTCTCGTCGTCACCACTTCTTTCTTCAGGTACTCAATCTCTCCCTGATTTGTTGATTTCACATTAACTTTGTTGTATGTGTTCGTTTTCGATGTAGAGTTTGTGACTCGTTTAAAGTTGGGTCTTATTTACTTGGCGATGTTATTGCGAGATTAGAGATTAGAATTTTGCTAATTTTTTTTTGCTTTCAATCCTCTTTTTTTATTTGTCTGATGCTGCATAAATTTTGGTACTGTGTTAATGGTTTTAGCTATGGCGTTATATGGCGTCAAATTGTTTCTAAGATGCTAATATGCCGATTTTATGGAGACTCAAATTGAGTTTGTTAATGATTTTGTTTTCCATGTTCTTGTGTTAGCTGCTTTTTTATTTGTCCTTTGTTTTCCCTCTTTGTTGCTCATTCGGATTTAGAGCCTTCTTCGTCTTCGTAGGATTGGTATTGATGGATGTGTTAATAAGTAGGCGCCAATGTGTTGCACACAAACTATTTGATGAAATGCTTCTTCCAGATGTTGCAGGAGCATCCATTTTGAGAGTTTAATTAATTTGGTAATTTAGGAATTACTATTCAGAAATGTGTGGTTTTAGAGGATGCTTGGATGTATATTGAGGTGTGCTTTGTGTTTCTGGACAAACATGTCAAGATGGCAAATTAGCCCCAATTGCAGTGGTCTTTATCTGGAATGTAAATTGCTGAATTTTGCAGCTGGATGTGGCCCTACTTAGTCTATTATCAAAGCATTTTGAGTGTTAATGAAAGATTTCTTATGTTTTGCCAAAATTGTAGTATTGTAGTGTTACCATTCTGTTTATGCTAAATCCAGTACTTGACTTCTGATTGTTTATGAAAGGTTCATTCCCTAAGTAAATTCAGCCTTTCTTTTTTCCACAGAACACTCAAAGCTTTCTTCTTTGTTAACCATTTATTTTTCTTTACTGATGAGATCTATGGAAGTGGACTCTTGATCAGCTCTACTTTGTAGTGCTTATCTAAGAGTTGTTACCGGTATTTAGGGTGCCATTTGTATGGGTTTAGAGCACAACTGTGGAGTATGGAGTTGAGGAGAAGAAATGTGGATTTGGTGGTTTGGAGAAGCTTAAATGAAGATTTATTGAAGACGAGGAATAGACCACTCGAGGAGTAAAAGAAGAAGCCACACAAATGATAGAAGAAGAAGGGGAGCCGCGACCGCGGATGAAGGGGAAAGAGGCCGCGGCGAAGTCGACAACGCGGAGCCGAAAGAAGACATTTCCGCGACCGTGGATTCTCCACCGCGACCGCGGCAAATTCCAGCATTGCAAAAGTCGAGAGCACAGATCCATTTTCCGCGACCGCGGCAAATTCCAGCATTGCAAAAGTCGGCAAATTCCAGCATTCGGGTGGTCTCTCCATCCGGGATTGTAGGTACTGGAAAAGGGGTCGTACCGTGGTCTCTGTTGGTACCCCCCAACAACGTTGACTTGCTCAGTGGACTCCTCGTGGAGTGTAGGACATGCGTCAGTTGCATGCGTAGTAGCATAGCAAAACTCGCATTCCTTGACCCTCTGCGGTCCCTCCTTCCTCATCAAAACCTTGATCATCTCCTTCATTTCGCTCATGTCTTTCACCATAGATGGGGGAGCATGATCACTTGAAGTGGCTTTCACTGCCTGGGCGCTCGCCCTCTTACTGAATTGCCTTGAGCCTTCCGACAACTCGCTGAATATCTCGAATGCTACGGCAGGTGTCTTGTTCAATATGTTGCCTCCACATGCCGCATTCACCATTCGCCGTTCTTCATCCAGCAATCCCCCATATAAGTATAAGACCAAATCTTGGTCTGAATACCCGTGGTAGGGACAGCTGGAGCACAACCTCTTGAAACGCTCATAGTACTCGTAGAGCGTCTCCGTCCCATGCTGCTCTATGTTGCTCAGGTTGCGCTTGAGACTGTTCAGCTTCGTTGCTGGAAAGTACTTCTCTAGAAACGCCTTCTTCATATTTCCCCAGGTGTTGATGCTACCTGGGGTGAGGTAATAAAACCATTCGTTGGCCGAATCCTTAAGCGAGAAAGGAAAAGCCCTCAACTTGATTTGATCCTCCGTTACGTTGCGTGGCTTCATGGAGGTGCACACGGCGTGAAACTCCGAGAGGTGCTTGTTTGGGTCCTCTCCACTCAGCCCATGAAACTGGGGCAAAAGATGAATAAGCCCAGACTTGAGCTCAAAGTTCACTCCTGCTGGGAGCTTAGGGAACTCTACGGCCAGTGGCTGTTGCTCCAAGTTAGGAGCAGTCAACTGTCTCAACGTCTACTCTGCGTCAGCCATCTCGAACGCAGGATTATCAAAAACCAAAGCACGATTTATTCTGCGACCTTGGGAAAGGGTTCTCTCAATCTCTGAATTAAAACCAAGTAGAGGGGAATTAGTAACACGGGTGTGGACCATAAGATAGGTCCACACCAAAGGAACACAACACATAGACAAACACACAGAAAAATCAACGCTTGCCTCCCCGGCAACGGCGCCAATTTGATAGCAGGCTTAAGTCGTATCACCTAATCAATCAAATAAAATCCTAGCAAAACCTAAACAAGTAGTTAGGGTAAGCAGGGGTCGAATCCACAGAGAGGAAGGGATTAATCTATGTGTTATTCGCATGCAATAGTAACAAGAAGGGGGAGTTGTAGGTTGGTTGGTCACAATTAAGTCAAACACAGCAAAGTATATGATGAAAATATCAAAGAGAGAAAACACTTAGTCAAGTAATGTCCACATAAGTCATTCAAAGGTTGTTCATTGATTATGCCCTATCTTCCTATTCGGTTATTCCTGTCCTGATCTTGTGTAGATTAATAGGGAAACCATCCCTAAGAACCCTTACCAATGAATAACCCTAGCACCACTAGTGATTCAACCCAAAGTCAGCAATGAACATAAGAATTAACCAGGATACACATAACACCTCAACCGGAAGCATTCAACATGTAATCAGTTCCCTACATAGATAAATTCCACAATGGCAGATAAGAATCTATGCTCGCTACTCGAACTAGAGCGTTAGCCCAACAGTTCCCTAGTATTAGCAATATGAATGAAAGCAATAAGCCTAGGTGATCAATCTAGATAAACCAACAAACATCCAAATAAGAATTTGCTCAGGAGAAAAGATATAACTCAATAGGATAAGATAGATAGAAACAAAACCTCACAACTAGATGAATAAACTTATGCTTCCATTACCGGACTAAGCAAAAGTGCTTAGCCTTCCATAGTCTTGAGAAAACAACGATGATGTCAAAAACTAAAACTTGATATGAGAGTCTCTCCTTTAAAACCTAAAACTAAGAGAGTATATATAGGTGGGCTTAACAAATGACCTAGCCCAACTGAAAATAGAAAACGAAAATAATTAAAATGAAATAAAGAAATCAGGAAAGATAAATTCGGGAAATCCCGAAGTAAGTCTGTCGTGATGACCCGCGATCGCGGGTAATGGACCGCGATCGCGGTTGCTTGTAGCTCCGCGCTCTTCGCATTCTTTCGTGCTTGCAGAAATATCTCGAATGCCCCAAAGTCCCGCGATCGCGGCAACCTTGCCCGCGGTCGCGATTAATTCTCGGCCTTCACTCCTTGGCTTCGCCTCCTAACCTCTCGTCTTCACTTCCTTGGCATCTTCTTTTGGTGGCTTCCTTCCTCAGTGTCTCCTATGATATCCAAAATAGCTCATACAACTCCAAAAACACCAGACTTTCGTCGGGACGATCTTCCACAGGCTGAACGTCTCGAAATAGCACCGGTGCCTCGGGCTTCTCATGCTGTTTACGAAAGCATACATGGTGGGAAGAAGAAGAAAGAGGCACGAAAAGAATACCGGAGAGGCCCGCGATCGCGTGGTTTGGGCCGCGATCGCGGTTTATGCTCGAAAGAAGTCCTCTGGAGAAGAAGGGTCGCGATCGCGGGGCTGGACAGCGGCGATCGCGATTTCTGGGCAGCAGAAGCTTCGAAAAAATGGTTCCGGTGGTCCTTGGTGGTGCTATAGTGGTCGCGGGGCTTCGGGCGTGGGTCCGGCGATCGCGGCTCGTGAGGCAATGAGAAATCCAAGGGGGAAATGGAGATCTCACCCAAACGACGTCGCGGTGGCGGAACGATGGTCGCGGGGCAGCAGGGTGTCGTCGCGGTGGTCGGAAGCGGAGATCCGAGTGGTTTGAGAGGGAGAGAGCGTGGTGGAGGTGTTGTGAAATGCCTCCGCCACACCCCGCTCTTATAAGCTCAGTGACGAGGGGCCGCGATCGCGGGGCTGAGGAACCGCGATCGCGGGGTTAATACCCTGCAGCGTAACGGCCGGCGCGAGTTACGAGGGTTAACCGCCTCAAAAAATGCGCCGGTATTGAATTCTGTGGGCCGTTTTTTTTTTTCTTTCTATGATGATTTTTTTTTAGAACTAAACTTCGTGGAACATCGTGGGGAAACCGCGATCGCAGGATCGATACCGCGGTCGCGGGTCGCTGAGGTCTGGGCTCCGCTGCAAGGTTAGTTCTAACGGCCCACAGAAGAAAGAAAAAAAAAGAAAAAAGATGGCAACTAAAGCAAAGAATTCTAAAAACACAATAACAAATCCTAACGAAGCAAAGAAACAAAGATGAGTTCAGCAACTCATACCTCGGGTTGCCTCCCGAGCAGTGCCATAGTTATCATCATGGCACGACGTCCTGCTGTACTTCTCAACCTGGGTTGCCTCCTGCAACCGCACTCTGCACTCTTGAATCTGGGGGATGCTCCTGAATGGACTTCAGCTTGTGCTCTACCTTCCTCCGGTCAAACTCCATGCTTATCGTACCTATGCCCACGTCGATCTTTGTGTTAGAGGTCTTCATGAAAGGCCTCCCTAGCATTACTCATCCTCCTTATTTCCCTGTGTTCATGACGAAGAAGTCTGCAGGGAAGACGAGGGTATCGACGCTCACCAAAACGTCCTTCACAACGCCCTCAGGAATGATGACGGAGTTGGCAGCCAGTTAGATGACGATTTCCGTGCTTTCTAGTGGTCTGACATTGAGGGTATTGTAGACGGACAGTGTTAGGACATTGATTGAGGATCCCAAATCCAGCAATGTCTCGCTGAACTCGGTTTCCCCAATCTTGCAGGGTACACTAAACATCCCGGGATCTTCACACTTTTTCAGAATCTTCTTTTGCATTAAAGCCGAGACATCCTTCTTGATTTTCACCTTTTTCTTCGATCGCTCCTTTTGCTCCTTCTTGAGCTTGCATAGCTCCCTCAAGAAGTTTGCAAAGCGAGGCATCGCTTTGCTCAATTGGGGGGTCACCTTGTAGTTCCTGAATATCTCGAACATTCCCTTCAGCCCCTCAATGGGTTCGTCATCTTCTAGTGCTGCAGGGAATGGCACTGGGATGTCAAAATATCCCTCCGGGTAGACATACCGTGTTATGAAAGTAAGTGGAGACGGCCCGTTTTCCGAAATTTGATCGTGGTTTTCACCCCGCGATCGCGGTTTTTGCACTGGGGCCCCGGGGTCGCGGCTATCCTGCCCGCGATCGCGCTTAATCGGCGCATCTTGCACATTCTCTTGCTCAACAGACCCGCGATCGCGGCAAATTGCTCGTGGTCGCGGTTTGTCCTCGTAATTTTTGGTTGGCAGCTTTTCTTCTTCATGCTCCCATCTGGGCCTTGACGTCATGGAGTTGATGTTTTGCCTAGGGTTTATCTCAGTTTGAGATGGGAGTGCTCGTGACTCTCTAGCCTCAAGCTTGCTAACCGCCTGAGAGATCTGCCCAACCTGCTTCTCTAAGTTCTATATACTAGACTTGGTCTCGTGCTGAAACTGAACCATGTTTTGCTGCATGGTTCCCACGGTCTGCGTCAGCGTAGTCATGTGCTGCGCCAGTGTGTTGACCTGGTCCTCAAGATTGTTGGTGCCGGGAGCTCCATGTCCTTGCAGTCTTTGATCTACTTGGCCTCTGAACTGCTGGCCTCCCTGAAACTGCCTCTGGGGGTACTGTTGTTGCTGCTGTTGGTATTGCTGAGGGGGTCTTGGACGGAACTCAGGGGGGTTCTCTATGTTCTGAGTGTTCCCATACCTTAAATTCGGGTGGTCTCTCCATCCGGGATTATAGGTACTGGAAAAGGGGTCGTACCGTGGTCTCTGTTGGTACCCCCCAACAACGTTGACTTGCCCAGTGGACTCCTCGTGGAGTGTAAGACATGCGTCAGTTGCATACGTAGTAGCATAGCAAAACTCGCATTCCTTGACCCTCTGCGGTCCCTCCTTCCTTATCAAAACCTTGATCATCTCCTTCATTTCGCTCATGTCTTTCACCATATATGGGGGAGCATGATCACTTGAAGTGGCTTTCACTGCCTGGGCGCTCGCCCTCTTACTGAATTGCCTTGAGTCTTCCGACAACTCGCTGAATATCTCGAATGTTGTGGCAGGTGTCTTGTTCAATATGTTGCCTCCACATGCCGCATTCACCATTCGCCGTTCTTCATCCAACAATCCCCCATATAAGTATAAGACCAAATCTTGGTCTGAATACCCGTGGTAGGGACAGCTGGAGCACAACCTCTTGAAACGCTCATAGTACTCGTAGAGCGTCTCCGTCCCATGCTGCTCTATGTTGCTCAGGTTGCGCTTGAGACTGTTCAGCTTCGTTGTTGGAAAGTACTTCTCCAGAAACGCCTTCTTCATCTTTCCCCAGGTGTTGATGCTACCTGGGGTGAGGTAATAAAACCATTCGTTGGCCGAATCCTTAAGCGAGAAAGGAAAAGCCCTCAACTTGATTTGATCCTCCGTTACGTTGCATGGCTTCATGGAGGTGCACACGGCGTGAAACTCCGAGAGGTGCTTGTTTGGGTCCTCTCCACTCAGCCCATGAAACTGGGGCAAAAGATGAATAAGCCCAGACTTGAGCTCAAAGTTCACTCCTGCTGGGAGCTCAAGGAACTCTACGGCCAGTGGTTGTTGCTCCAAGTTAGGAGCAGTCAACTGTCTCAACGTCTACTCTGCGTCAGCCATCTCGAACGCAGGATTATCAAAAACCAAAGCACGATTTATTCTGCGACCCTGGGAAAGGGTTCTCTCAATCTCTGAATTAAAACCAAGTAGAGGGGAATTAGTAGCACGGGTGTGGACCATAAGATAGGTCCACACCAAAGGAACACAACACACAGACAAACACACAGAAAAATCAACGCTTGCCTCCCCGGCAACGACGCCAATTTGATAGCAGGCTTAAGTCGTATCACCTAATCAATCAAATAAAATCCTAGCAAAACCTAAACAAGTAGTTAGGGTAAGCAGGGGTCGAATCCACAGAGAGGAATGGATTAATTTATGTGTTATTCGCATGCAATAGTAACAAGAAGGGGGAGTTGTAGGTTGGTTGGTCACAATTAAGTCAAACACAGCAAAGTATATGATGAAAATATCAAAGAGAGAAAACACTTAGCCAAGTAATGTCCACATAAGTCATTCAAATGTTGTTCCTTGATTATGCCCTATCTTCCTATTCGGTTATTCTTGTCCTGATCTTGTGTAGATTAATAGGGAAACCATCCCTAAGAACCCTTACCAATGAATAACCCTAGCACCACTAGTGATTCAACCCAAAGGCAGCAATGAACATAAGAATTAACCAGGATACACATAACACCTCAACCAGAAGCATTCAACATGTAATCAATTCCCTACATAGATAAATTCCACAGTGGCAGATAAGAATCTATGCTCGCTACTCGAACTAGAGCGTTAGCCCAACAGTTCCCTAGTATTAGCAATATGAATGAAAGAAATAAACCTAGGTGATCAATCTAGATAAACCAACAAACATCCAAATAAGAATTTGCTCAGGAGAAAATATATAACTCAATAGGATAAGATAGATAGGAACAAAACCTCACAACCAGATGAATAAACTTATGCTTCCATTACCGGACTAAGCAAAAGTGCTTAGCCTTCCATAGTCTTGAGAAAACAACGATGATATAAAAAACTAAAACCTGATATGAGAGTCTCTCCTTTAAAACCTAAAACTAAGAGAGTATATATAGGTGGGCTTAACAAATGACCTACCCCAACTGAAAATAGAAAACGAAAATAATTAAAATGAAATAAAGAAATCAGGAAAGATAAATTCGGGAAATCCCGAAGTAAGTCTGTCGTGATGACCCGCGATCGCGGGTAATGGACCGCGATCGCGGTTGCTTGTAGCTCCGCGCTCTTTGCATTCTTCCGCGCCTGCAGAAATATCTCGAATGCCCCGAAGTCCCGCGATCGCGGCACCCTTGCCCGCGGTCGCGGTTAATGCTCGGCCTTCACTCCTTGGCTTCGCCTCCTAACCTCTCGTCTTCACTTCCTTGGCGTCTTCTTTTAGTGGCTTCCTTACTCAGTGTCTCCTATGATATCCAAAATAGCTCATACAACTCCAAAAACACCAGGCTTCGCCCCCAAACGCCATGCACAAGAATGTGTCTAAATCTACCCGAATGGCACCAATAAAACCCTCTAATAACTCTTAGTTAAGCCCTACAAAGTAGTGCTTATCAACTTCCTCGCACCGAAGGCTTCATCCCGATCCTCATGCATCACCAAAGGAGAAGCACAAGAAGGATGCCTTGATTCAAGTGGCGGATTTCTACATGCTGGATACGGGGCATGACAAACATGCAACCCCTGAGATGTTGGGTAGGCCATTTTTGAAGATGGCTAGTGCAATCATTGATGTGAACAGCGGTCTACCAACCATGAAGTGTAGGAGAATGAGGATCAAGCTCAACGTAGAGAGCACAAAGAGGCATCCCCCTGGTATAGACCCTAGGAGTTCAGTTGCTGTACGCAACCCAAGTTGAGTGGGAGAGCACTATGTCAAGCCACGACAATAACTAAGGCGCTGTCCGGGAGGCAACCCGAGGTATGTATTTCTTTCTGTCTTTTCATTCCACATCTTTAGTTTTCATTGTTTTATTTTGCCTAGTCTCGTTTTGCGTTGTTTTTGTTTTTGCATTTGTACTAACCTGCAGGAAGGAGGCCCGAACCATAATTGAAGATGGTGTGAATCACCAATGTAAGTCCTCTTTCTCCCTGCAACTCTAAAAAAAAAAAAAGTTCTACCGAAGGCCAGCTGTCCGAGTTTCCCATGGAGAGAAGGTGTGCATCATGTTGTCAGGGAGGATACATTAGCCCCACATATTTATTTGGCAACGATGATGGCCTTACAATTGACAGCTGAGGAGGAGGAACACTAGAGCCCCCACCAGGATTACATCTGGGCTCCACCATGTGTTCGTAGAAGGCCGTGCAGCCCCGACATCTTTGAAATTCCACTACTCACCACAGTGGTTCCCTTTGGTTGCACGGTAGGAGTTGAATTTGAAGACGCCGCAACACCAGAGACCTGAGCTTATATGGTTTTACCGCCAGCAACAACTTCCAAGTCCAAGCCAACTCAACGACGTTTGTGAGTTATTTTTTTACCTTTCCCTGTGCTTCATTCTTTTTGTCTTTCATTACATTGAGGACAATGCAATGTTTAAGCATGGGGGAGTATTCTATACTTGCTATGTCGTTGAGGAGAAAAAAAAAAACCCAAAAATTTGAAAAAAGGCAAAAATAGAAATCCTAGGATAAGTCAAAAACCCGAAAGGGCGGCTTATGCAATAAGCAGGTGGCTTAGACCAGCATTAGGCTGGGGTAATAATTGGTCAAGAGTGATGTGAGTTATATGTTAGTCCATCTATTGAAAAAATGAAATGAGTGGCTTGGTGAAAACCCGAAAGGACGCCTTGGCAAAATGAGTGAAAAGAAGAAGAGTGATTAGTAGGATTCCTCATTTTTTCTGGCGAAGTGACATAAGAAGAGGTGATATAAGGAGGATTCGGGTAGGTCACTCTGGGAGGCAAAAGAAGATAGATGATAGACTAGGATTAGATTTTTTTTCACTCTATGGTGTTCGGGATAAGCTCGGGGGAAGTACTCTGCTTTCCTTTTAGCTTCGGTATGTGTGGTGTTGTATTATGTGTTGTGTGTTGTGTTGAGCATATTGTATGGTGCCTAGGAGGTTCATGTTAGGTGCGATTCTTAGAGGAGATGATTTTTCTATGCTTCCTGAAACCTTGGAGATTTGATTGGAGGAGTAGGTTTTATTCTAGCTTACTCGAGGACGAGCAAGGTTTAAGCATGGGGGAGTTTGATCAGCTTTACTTTGTAGTGCTTATCTAGGAGTTGTTACCGGTGTTTAGGGTGCCATTTGTATGGGTTTAGAGCACAACTGTGGAGTATGGAGTTGAGGAGAAGAAATGTGGATTTGGTGGTCTAGAGAAGCTTAAACGAAGATTTATTGAAGACGAGGAGTAGACCACTCGAGGAGACGAAGAAGAAGCCACACAAAGGAGAGAAGAAGAAGGGGAGCCGCGACCGCAGATGAAGAGGAAAGAGGCCGCGGCGAAGTCGACAACGCGGAGCCGAAAGAAGACATTTCCGCGACCGTGGATTCTCCACCGCGACCGCGGCAAATTCCAGCATTGCAAAAGTCGAGAGCACAGATCCATTTTCCGCGACCGCGGATTTCTTTCCGCGGCCGCGGAAGCACACGCCAGGCGACCCGCGAGGATTTTCCGAGTTTCGTTATTTTACCTTTTCCGGTTTTATTTCTTTTATTATTTTCGAACCTTATAGTATTATTTCCTTTTAGATTGTTTTCGTTATCTTTTCCCTTTTTTTTTAGGGTTAGGTTATTTAACCTGATTTCCCTAGCAGACTTATCATTCATTCAGTATTAATCACGTTACAATTCAGTTTTTCCATTCAGCATTGTTTTCCTTTGATCTATGAAGAACTAAGCACCCTTTGCTTAGTCCGACAATTGAAGCCTTCATTTGATTCATGATTGTGAGGTTATAACTCTATTTCCTATTACTTTGGATTATATCTTTTCTCTTGAGCATATTCTTATTGATTCTTATTGATTTGACTGGTTTGGCCAACTAGTTGATATTAGTAATTGTCTATTGCTAGGGTTTGGATATTTCGGGTTGAGATTCATTATCTGTTGTAGCATCCATGATATTCTAGGACTGGTAGGAATAGTTTATTATGAAAGAGATTTTATTATATGTTAAATACTGCGGGTCGTGGTGTTGCATGTATCCTGGTTAATTCCTATGCTTCTTGCTGCTATTGAATTAAATCTTGAAGGTTGGTAGGGATTGTTTAATAGTTAGGGTTGCCTGGACTGGTAGAACTGGTAACTAATTCAGAATAGGGACATGAATAATCAAAGGAAGGAATAGAGATAACCTAGGACCAATCAATCATATGAATGGTGGATATTTGTTTGGCTAACTGTTTTCCCCAATTGATTTCAACCTTTTGTTTTGTTTACTTTGCTTTGTTTACTTGTTCCACAACAATCAATCAAAACCCCCATTTGTTACTTTGACACACTAATTTGCACTCTGAAAGATTACTTCCTCCCTGTGGGATTCGACCTTTGCTTGCCTTTGGTACTAGTTTAGATTTGTTTAGGATTATTTTGTTTAGGCGCCTCGACAACGCCTATCAACTCTCAAGTAAATTTTTTTTTTGTGTGGTGCAACACTTTCTGAAGATGAGCGTGACAAATGTCATCAATGTAGATCCTTTATATCATAGCTATCAAGGAATATTGTGAGATTGATTTAGTAACTTATGTTCTAAAATCTTAGTATTGACATTGCAGGGGGGCCAAGACCTTAAGAAAGCAAAGTTGTATTAAAAAATTGGCAAGGAAGTAATATCTGCGTAAGTTAATATCCTTTAATAGACTAGATTGTTAGTCTTGTCAATCCACATGAGTGCGAAATAGCTTTACCTTAATGACATGGATAGATTTTAGGGCATTCCGAGTAGGCATATCATGCACAATTTACTTAGTTTCTTTTAACATTTTATAATTGTTTAAAATTCCAAATCATCAAGTACATAAACCAAAAAGATATATTCTTAAGTCATCTTCTATGATTGCTTCTTTAGTGTGAAGAAAGGAGGTCCAAATCTCGTCTCGAATTCAGCTTTGGCCACTGTTCTTGATAAAGCAAAGGAGCTTGATGTTCCTAAAGAAATCGTCGAGCGCAACATTAAGAGAGCTTCTCAAAAAGGACAGGAGGTTTTTATAGAGAAATTTTATGAGGTATATTGTAAAAACATCTAGTGCAGGAATAGCAGTTTTTCTTGATGCGGAGACCTATGAATTCATCAATGTTCTCTCCTTCCTTGCTTAGGTCTATGAATGGATATGTGACTTTTATAGGGAAATTTGTAGGCAATATGGTAGTGGTAGTATAAGTGGACAGCTCAAAATTTGAAATTTGTACGATAATCCGTAATTGTATACTTGTTATAGACATTGTAATCTTATGTTACCGTGGCTATAATGTTTAAAAAAACAAAGAGTAGCTCATTCCTCATGTGTAATTGTATACTTGTTTCAAGTAGCAACTTCAGTGACTGAAATCTTAATTTTTTTTCTTTCTGCGGTTCTATTGCAGATATTTTTATATGGTGGTTACTCCAAAGAAGTGAGTGTGGATAAGGATAAAAGCAGCTCTGAGAAAGGAATTGTCCATTCAGATATGTGGTCTCTTGATCCTAGGACCTGGGAGTGGAACAAGGTTTCTTTCTCAATAGTTCAATTTCTGCTAATGACATACTGAATTTCTGCATGTCTTATGCGATTCATTATCATTTTTCAAATGTTGAACAGGTAAAGAAAAGTGGGATGCCTCCTGGTCCCCGTGTTGGTTTCTCTATGTGTGTCCATAAGAAATGAGCTGTCCTTTTTGGAGGTGTTGTGGATATGAAAGTTCAAGGTCAGCTGTTTTCCACTCATCAATAGGTCTAATATCTCTGTTTGATTTAATGCTACAGGCAACTCTACCCTAATTGAATTTGGTTTTCTAACTCCTTTGGCATCTATTTTCTCTTCTAAGGTTTGCTTATATAATGTTAAAGATATGGTACCATTTGTGTTTGCTTTAGAAAAAAAAATGTGCAGGAAAGCTTTGGGTTGATAGTTGCTTTCTTTGTTTACATGCTGAGGTGATGTCTTGATGAGCCTGTTTCTAAATGAGTTATATGGCTTCCAGTTGGATAATCATCGATGGTTAGTACTTAGTACCATGTCTTGCCATTTTCATTTGTCTTCTAATTTAGTTGAATTCCTGCAGAGAGGGAAAGTTATTATAACTTAATAGTAATACCATTAAATTTGCCTCTTTGCCTTTTTATAATTCCTATGATGTAGATAAGAATGCACTGTTGAGGGTATAACTTTGCTTACCATGTACACTACAGATTAATGTTGCTCTGTTGACATGAACTCTGGAAATTATGAATCCTTAGCTGTAAGACATAATTGTTAACTTTGTCTGGTTACAGGTACCCGCTGGAGCTACGCAAGGAGAAGTCAACTAAAAACAAGGTAGCTTCATCAGGAAATTTGTGAACTTGGATGTTGAAATACATGTTCGTCTCGTTTTCTATGAGTCTATGGGAAACTAATGCTACTGTATTGCTTAACTATCACCTATCTCTTTTTTCATACATTTGATAGTAAAACAATTGGCAACAACGAAGTCCTCGTGCCTATTCTCCTCTACTGGAGCATATTATAAATTTTGGTTGATACTTGTAGTTTTGTGTAATCAATTATCTCCCTGACTTGGTTTTGCAGCTAAAGCGGATTACTGATCAGAGAAATAGTGACCGGCCTGTTGAGAACAACAACAGCTCAATTGATCCAGCGAACATGGAAGTAGATGATAATGAGACTTCAGAAGACAAGCAAGTAGTTGAATTGGAGGACAATATCAGTGAAATGATTGTTGAACCCAGTACCAGTAACAATCAGCAAATTTCAGCAGAACCGAAGGTTTGTGGTTTTGGATGGCGACACTTGATATCATTGCTTCCTTTATTCTATTTGACTCGTCTAATATTGAGGGTTATGAGTTATATTTAAAATTTTATAATAATTAACTCATTTTTTAGTTAATGAGTTGTATTCACCTGTGCATGGCACGGGAGCTACACTAGTTGTTTTAGTTATTTATAGTTGTGACATTGAGTTGGCAATGACGTATATTGTTTTAGTTATTTGTAATTGTGCCATTGATTTGGTCAGTGACGTAGTTGGATAATGCAAAAAACGTATGGTATTTTGACATTGAATTTGATAATGGTGTTAATTAATATGACATGAGCAAAACGTATGATATCTCAAATAACCTGGATTTGACTTTCATATAACCGATGTATTTGTAGAGGGAAATAACTCGAACGTGTTAAACCCGACGTATTTGCACCACAAATAATCCGAATATGGTTTCGGGTTAATCGGTGTATTTGCTTAGGCAAATAACCCGGATCTATAAAAACCGCTGTATTTTCATATCAAATAACCCGAATTTACATGAGATTTATATAACCCGGATGTACATATATCCGGGTTATATAGTATCCAAATAACCCGAATATCAACACTAGGTGGAAAAATTGTGGGGGGCAAATAACCCGGATTTAGGTCCGGGTTATTTGGTGTAGGGCAAATGTAGCGCTGACCTTTAACCCGGACTAGGTCCGGGTTATTTGTCCTCAAACGCCCGGGTTATTTGGACATTTTTGTAGTAGTGCAAGCCTACCTCCAAAGTCAAAGTTCGACGTGGTCCTAAAATTGTGATTGTGTCTGATGATTAGTGCATTGTCATGCTTTGATGGCTGGGATATTTCATACTAACAGTTTCATAAAACGATTGTACTTTTGGTCATGCTTTAATGTTCTTTTTTGGATACTTGAAAATCACCTATCAAAACAATTAACCTAACTTATAGACATAAACATAAACATCCAACAAAGAGTTCACGTCAGTTCCCAAATAAACATAAACATCCAACAAAGAGGTCACGTCAGTTCCAAATAAACATAAACATCCAACAAAGAGTATACGTCGGTTCCAAATAAACATAAACATCCAAAGAAAGAGTTCACGTCAGTTCCAAATAAACATAAACATCCAACAAATTTTAAAGCTCTAGTGTTGACGACTACTAGAACCGGCCTGAAAAGTGGATCCAGTGTTACCACCTCTTAGATCACGTAAGGATCTCTTGATGGCCTCACGCAAATCATCAGTACATGTATCAACATTTTCAAATGGGGAGAGCTAATCCACGATACAACCAATGCTCTACACATATTTCAAATGATAAATATAGGTATGAATTGTATTTGTTATTTTAAAAGAAGCGTAAAACACATATAGTATCACCTCAGAACAGACATCCCTTTGGTGATGATGTGTCTGAGAGGGGGGCATGACATACATGTGTGTGCGAGGCTCGTACCACCCCATATAAGCATCATTGCACTCATACCCGTGTACCGCAGGAGGGCCCATCATCTCGAGGCTAATAGAGTGTAAGTCTCTTGTGTCCAAAATCCATCGAGACATATCATACTCCACTATGTAACTCTTCGTCTCGGTGGGTCTGAACGCTTTCAGCGGTTCTATCAATTTTCCAAGCCTCCCCTGCTCACGCACAAACTGCCTCGCGACACGATCCGGCATGTATGGTTCTGATCTCCCCAAGAATGATATCAACCCATGAAAACGGAAAGCGGCTAGGTCTGAACTAAAATCAATATGTCCATACGGTGCCCAATCAACCTAAACAAAAGCATGTGAATGTATTAAATTTAACTACGCTTGTGTTTGAACATAAGTGTGAAATTTAATCCAGTGAGGTACTTATAGCTGCCACATTCATTACATCTAGATCTTTTCTATAATTTTTCTCTATGCGTCAAAATTAATTGGTCTAGTTATACTACTCCATCACACAACATATGGCACTCTACCATCCCAAGACTCATTCTCTGTAGGATGAAAATTAGGAAAGTATTGATAGATCCATGCATGTACATATATACGTGTATAGTTACAAGTCATTCAAGAATTTCCTCAAAATAATTGATATGCAATCAATAAGAAACTATGCATAATTATTACCTGCAATATTGTGGTACATGTAGACATCTGATGACATCCGAAGCGCGAGCACTCGCCCAGTGACTGATATAGATATGCAAGAGTAGTTGACCCCCAAGAACTAATCTGAACACTGTCGAGGTCACTTACGCAACCCAGATACGACACATGCAACCGATGCTGAGACTTGTCCGAAAATAGCGTGGACCCGATCAGGTATAACAGATAACCTGAAGGGACGACCGTTGGGTCCATCTCTGGCCTCATGCAATGCTGGTGTAAAGACTGGTGTGTGAGTCCATGCCGGGACAACATTTGTGGTATCATCCGAAAGAATTCGATTGCCCTTTGTACTTAGGCTTCGAACATACGCATATTGCCTAGCCGACTGTCAGATAGAGGCAGTACCAAACTGTCTCCATCTATGTTGATACCCAAAATGAGATGTACATCATGAAGAGTAACTGTCATTTCTCCCCATGGCATATGAAAAGTGTTAGTCTCTGGCTGCCATCTCTCTACAAAGGCAGATATCAACGGCACGTTGATATGACTGTACATCATGTCCTGCAGGTGTGTTAGTCCGCTATTTCGGGCAAGCATACTCCAGGGAGCTACATCATCTAGCTTCCATTTTTTCAACAGTTGAGCCCTTAGCTAAATCGTCAATGTTTCCCGCTCCTATAAATCAAATTATTAGTTATATAATCAATAAAATTAAATAAATTGCGATGAAAACAATTATAGATATATCAATTTACTTATCGTGCCATTGTAAACAAAGTATGTTGTATGAGCTTCGAAGCTAAGGAGAAGCTCTGGGTTCTAGGGACCTCCGACAACACCTACTTCCAAAAACGGCTCGATCAAAGCCCCCACCTCTTCTGCGTGATGCACGGCTTTATGTACCTCTTCTACGAGCCGAAGGAGTCGGTTCCTCTTATGGGATAGGAACCTCCTCTGTAACAGGATGAGCGTGCTCGTAGAAAGTGGGCTCCCCCTGTGATATCAAACTCATATGTTTGAGACGGCTCGTACGTAGTCGACTCGTATGTAGCAGGATACTCGTATGCAGGAACAATCGCGTATGTAACAGGTGGCTCGTCGGAAGAAGGCCCAACATCACTCGATGTTTGCTTTCGAAACATAGCTTATGGACCTTTTGATGGCCTTCGGCGTGTTCGGACATACTGACGATCGATCTGGCAATTTGCGTCTCTTCTACGAGCATGCCATGATCTAGTCTCATCCATCTGCAACATAATACATAAGTTCATTTCGTCCGTAGATTGACCACGAATAGCGGAAACGAAAATTATAAAAAAAAAACATCCGTGACGGATGAAAGTGTTTAATCCGTCACGGATGGCCGCACCTCACCCATGACGGATGAAACACTTTCATCCGTCACAGATGAAACTCTTTCGTCCGTCACGGACGAAATGCATCTCGTCTGTCACGGATGAAACACCTTCATCCGTGACAGACGGAATTTGTCTTCTTCCTCAAAAGAAGACGATTTCTACAATTTGTGAGCAGGCAAGTTAAGACGAGTTCTGCATTTCTCCCATGGCTTGAACTCAAAACGAACAACAACAATTTCAACCCAAAATCTATCTACATCATATCTATTATACATTTTATTCATCTATAAACCTAAAACTTCAAATCTATAAGACAAATTAGGTCAAAAATACCCAAAATTTAAGCTCGACATTTTACTTAAACCTAACTACGAATTTTTCCAAAAAAAAGTTGATAAACTTACATTTTCTTGGAGAATCTTCAAGTGTGGCACTTCCTTAATCCAAATTGATGCCAAATTAGTGGCTAAGTGAGGAAGAAAATGTTGATTTTTTGTGGTCTGTGAGATGAGAAATGGAAGAGAGAATGAGAGGTGAGAGAGGAAATAACGTGAGGAGTGAAATAAGGGTGGTAGGATTGTAATTTTAGAATAATTTCTTATATATGGGTAGGGTGGGCTCTATGAAAAAAAATAGAGGGGATGATAACACCTAATTTATACATATTTTAAGAGTTTAGTTACATATTAGATTATGTCATTTTCATATATATTTTATAATTAATTTTGTATTATATTACATTCGGAATCTACACTATTATTTTTTAATATTTCAGTATTTTAGGTGTCATTTGATGAAGACACGAGACTATTTTCGGTGGCACTAATTGCAAGTTGACGTGAACATTAATTTAAGGAAATATCAAATACAAGCTTGTTCGGTGGGCTGGACCTCGTGGGCTAGCTGGGCTTCGTGGAAGGACGCGGGAGCTATTTTGGGTTAGGAGTACTACGCAGGAGAGGGGGAATTAATTAGGAGAGAGATTAGCTTTTTAGGGGTTGGACTTTGTTACGCAGCTTTAGATAGTATTTTAGGTTTATATATTAGTTTTAGCTTTAGTTTTTTTCTTTTTTTCTTTTTTTTTTTTATGAGGAAAGAATTAGGCTAGCTTAGCAACGACGCATAGGCCTGCCTAGAGCATCCTGTCGGATGAGAACACAAAGTTCTGAATCAAGAGAAATATCAGTCACATGAGGTGAAAATCTGAATTTAGCAATTCTATCAGCAGAACGATTCACCTCCCGAAAAATGTGCCTGATATGGACTTCTTGGAAGGAATGGAGGTCGAACAGAATGTCGACAACGACCATTTCGATTTCCTAAGGACAAGCCCAAATGTCTTTAATAGAGTTAGTAAGGCAAATGTTATCACCTTCGATTTCAAGTCTATGGATTTGAAGATGTTTAGCTATCTTGATACTTTGTCTCAGGGCTATTGCTTCAACCATTAAAGTAGTGTTGAAACCACATCTATTGTTGCCCATATGGATTACTTCAGCTTTATCATTCCTAATAATGTAGCCAATCCCTGCTTCTCCACTAGATAATTTGGTTCCATCAAAATTAATTTTGAGGAAGTGAGGTGGTGGTCTTTCCCAGTTGATATTTCTTTTTTTCCTAGCAGACCCCTTATGTTTGTTAGTAGGCATGCAATCCTCTTTTTCATAGTATTTTGTTTTTTTCCAGTTTTTGAGGAGTTGAAGTGTATAGTCTTTAAGGTCTTGGATCCTTTCATTGGTGTTATAGTTAAAGATGATTTGATTCCTATTGATCCATAGTGCCCACCAAGTAGTTGCTAGGCAAATGATTTCTTTTTTAGATAATTTGGATTGTAGTTCAAATAGGCATTCCTTTGGTTTATTATTGGTATTTATTTGCCTCACAATTTGTTCTATTTTGTAGTCTAATGTTTTTGAGGGTAAAGGGGCAGTGGAAAAGGAAATGATTAATGTCCTCTTGCAGGTTATTACATAGATCACATGCAAGTGGTACACCCACATTTTTTTGTGCTAATCTTAATTTGGTTGGTAGTCCGTTGTGGCATAATTTCCATAGGAAGTTTTTAACTTTGGGGTAAATGTCAAGATCCCATATCCAAGAGAATTCATCAATTGGGGTGGATATTTGTTCTGTAATAAACTCAAAGGCTGTTTTGGTTGAAAACCATCCATTTTTACTGGGTTTCTAGTAGAGTCTATCTATAATGTCATTACTCGGAATTGGTATGTCAATGATTTTATTAACCGTTTCTTTATTGATAAAAGATTCTAGTTTGGGTTTATCCCATTTTTTGTCTATTATGAATTCACTAACTTTGGTAGTAGTATTTGTTTGTACATTTGGTAGATTTTCATTTGTTAGGATGGAGTCATTGACCCAGTTATCCTCCCAGAAATTGATGGCTTTACCATCTCCGATAAGCCATTGGAGACCATATTTGAATTATGTTCGTAGCTTAAGCAGTTGTGACCATTGTCAAGAATGATTGCTCTTTTTAGCATATTCTAGAATGCATGTTTGTTTTAAGTACTTTTCGTTGATTATTTTAACCCAAATATTATTTGATTCTGCAAAGATTTTCCATATGAGTTTCATTTGTAGGGCTTTGTTCATGTCTTGAGTTTTCCTAATGCCAAGACCCCCGTTTGTTTTATTTTTGCATATTTTATCCCATCCAATGAGAGGTTTATAGTGTGGGTCTTTATTCCATAAGAAGTTTTTGTTAGTCTTATCCAGTTCCTTATGAATATGAGTTGGGAGCATAAAACATTGCATTAAAAAATTGGTTTAGCAGCAAGATTTGATTTGATTGCTCGACCCTCAAGGGAGAGGGAGCTAGCTTTCCATTTTGATAGTTGATTTGTAGTGTTTATGATGGTATCTTGAAATGTGTCCCGGTTAACTTTTCCATTGATGATTGGGCATCCTAGATATTTTTCCAGCGAGGTAATTCTAGGGGTATTTAGAACAGATTGTATGATTGTTTTTAGGTTGTTAGGGGTATTATTTGTTGTTTGAAATGCTTATTTGTGGTAATTAACACATTGTCCAGATATGGATCAATAGTCTTCAATAATTGCTTTGACTTTAGTACATGCTGTTTGGTTAGTTTTTGCAAAGATGAGAATGTCATATGCAAAGGCTAGAAATGGTATATTGGTACCCATTTGTGTAATTTGAAATCCAATTTGATTGCGATTGAGATTTCCTTGTTGTTGTAATTTTCTGGCCAGCACTTCTGCGCCGAGGATAAATAAAAACGGTGAAAGAGGATCGCCTTGGCGTAAACCTCTTTGTGGATAGAAGATGTCGGTCGGACCATTATTAACCAGTACCGAAAATGAGACTGTTTCAATGCATTCTTTGATCCATCCAATAAAGTGACTGGAGAAGCCAAATTTATTAAGTACTGAGAGAATAAATTCTCATTCTATTTTATCATATGCTTTTTCCATATCCAGTTTAATTGCAATCCATCCCTCTTTACCTTTTTTTGCTCGAAAAGAGTGGAAAATTTCGTGAGCTATTAGGATGTTGTCCTGAATGGCCCGATCAGCAACAAATGCACCCTGTAGAGGGTGTATTAATTTATTAAGGATGGGTTTCATTCTTTCAGTTATTATTTTGGATATTGTTTTGTATATGGTGGAGAATAGACTAATTGGTCGGTAATGGTTTATTGAGTTGGGATTGTCGCATTTTGGTATAAGAGTGATAAATGTATGATTGATTTGTTTTAATATTTTTCCTGAGTGGAAAAAGTTTTTTACAGCTTTGATGACCATTGGTCCAACAATATGCCAATATTTTTGGTAGAACAAGGCCGACATACCATCTGGTCCTGGGGATTTATTGCTCCATATGCTAAAAACAACATTTTTAATTTCTTCATTATAAACATGTTTGGTCAGTTCCTCATTTTCTTGGTCAGAAATTTCTTTATTGATATTGCCGAGGTAATCTTGTAAAATATCATGATTAATTCTGCCTTTTTTAAATATTTTTTCAAAGTCAGTTCTAATTTCATTGCGAATATTTTCCAGACCAATGATAATAGTATCATCATTAGTTCGGATTTCTCGAATTATTTTCCTGTTACGTCTTCCATTTGCAATTCTGTGGAAATAATTAGTGTTGGAATCGATTAATTTTATATGTTTAATTTTTGCTCTTTGACTCTAGTATCTCTTTTGGTAAGAGAGGAGATTCTCTTTATTATTGAGAAGTTTGTGTTGTTTTGTAATAAGGTTTTGATTTGGGTCTATTAAGATATCTCTCTGGATTTTTGAGAGGTTTTCCTCTGTTTCCTGTAGTTGTTTGAAAATATTTATGAATGTTGTTTTGTTCCATTTTTTTTGCACTTATTTTTAGTGCTAGTGTTTTCTTTACTAGGTTATACATGTGGGAGCCTTGTGTGTCAATTCTCCAAGCTTGTTTAACAACGTTTTCAAAATCTTTTATATGGGTCCACATTTTTTCAAATTTGAAGGGTTGAGCCTTTAAAGGGTTTGGGTTTTCTAGTTCTACTGAGATAGGACAGTGATCAGAGGATGTGAAGGCATGGTTTTTAGTATAAATACATGGGAACCATTGAAGGATTTGGTCGTGAAGAAGAACTCTGTCTAACTTCTCATAGATATTGTTTATCTCAATTGTGTTTTTCCTCCAAGTGAATTCCCCTCCTTGAGTAGGAATTTCTAGCAGATCACAATTATTTTTAAACTGGTTCAGTTTCAAGAATCTTGATGAATGTGGATGGCCACCTCCTTTCTTTTCATTGTTGTTAGTAATTTCATTCAAATCCCCAATGATAAGGCAAGGTATGTGTGTGTTTTTGATAAAATTTGTTAGTAGATCCCATAATGCTAATTTTTCATTCTCTTTAGGAGGAGCATATGTAAAAATGAGCATCATGCAGTAGTTTGTATCAATTATTTTATATTTGATGGCAATGAATCTTTTATCAATATGGATGAGTTCACATATTTCATTATAGAGTTGGTATGCCTTCCACACAACACAGATGCCTCCAGCAAACCCAGTGGCAGGTGAGAAGTGGAAGGTATCAAATCCTGCTTTTTGCCAGATGGATTGATTAGGCTCCTTGGCGGTTCTAGTTTCAACTAGTGCCATAATTTGTATTTTTTCCATTTTACAGAACGTTTCGATATCAGTCCAAAGATTTTTACGACTAATACCCCGACAATTCCATAGGCTTATCTTCATAAAAAACCATATACAGATTTTGCAAGTGAGTTTGGTCTTACAATGGTAAAAAACATGTGGTTTGTTTGCAAGTATTATTATTCTTGCGGAGGGATTAGATATTCTTTTTGATATGTTATGGTTGTTAAATATTTCGTTGATGCTTTTGCGGGTCTTGTTGTGGGTTTTACACAAAATTTTGAATGAAGTACTATACGAGATAATATTGGTAGTATTTATTCTGTTACATTTGGCAAAAGGAGCCTTGTTATATTTAGTCAATTTGGGTTCAAAGGGGGTGAGAAAAAATTTGATTTGGTAATCCAGAATGTTATCATAGAAGATATTTTCCTTGTGGTAGGGGAATTTGTGGATTCTCCATTGAGCTTCCGATGTTGTTTGTAAATTGATGCGAAGGTTTTGGAAATTGTTCATAAAGCAAGGGTGTGTTATATTGGAGTAATTATGGTTGAATTGAGTTGTACAACGATTAGGATAACCAGATAGACTGGTAACAATGATGTGTTGGATCCTATAGAGGGGAAGCATCATATAGTTGTACATGCCGTTAAAGGCAAATGGGGTTGTATGTTTATACAGGCCGTTAAAGGCATAGTCACATTTTGTTAATGATGTGTCAGGACTATTGTTGTAGGAGGTTGTGTTGATTTGTTGTAGCCATGCTGGAAGCAGACAATTATAATCCTGGTAGATAGGATGCTGAGATGAGATTGTCCTGTTGAGGATGTTGGCAGCCTTCAGAGAGCCTGATAGGCAAGCACTAAAGTGAGCAATAAAGTTAGTATGCTTGATATTGTAGTGGTTATCCCATACAAGGGAGAGCACCCAACAGATAAAATATGATAGAAAGTAAAACCAATGAGAGCAATATGCAGGCAGAAAAAAATAGATACACTGCATTCGATCACAGTCAATGGACAAGAGGGCATTGTAGCTGAAAGGTGTTAACGCATTGTTCCTGGCATACAATGCAAGATTAAAGTTATGGAAGAGGAGGTAAACATCAACACTAGTGGAGACTAGGATATCTAGAAGGTTAATAAGACATAATCTAATGAATATAGAAATTCTTAAAGTCTAGAGAAATATCACTTTAACAAGAAGAGATATGACTAGACAATAAGAAGTGGTGTTAGACCAAATATTGAGGGTTAAGGATAGAGTTTGGTATAAGTTATGAAAGAGCCTTTGAAGCTTAAGAGTTATGGTGGAGCTCCAACAGAGAACAAAATAAGGATTAAAATCATTCATCCATGAAATGTTTCCTGGGTATCCAATGAATTGAGTCATAGATTTCCTAAAGTGGATATGCTGAGTTAAGAATGACCATGGAAGCGCCATAAAATTCCAAAAGCAGGTAATGAAGCCATAGAGAGTTTCCTTATTATTCTTATTATTCGACTTGTTTCCAGAGTAATTAGTAAGCATTGCAGAAAAGAAACAGTTCACTCTAGGGGTTAAGATGATTAGGTAGAGCAGATATTGTTTTTGATGGTTATAATCACATAAGAAGCATGATAAAAGCATCCAACTAGTTTTAGGCCAGACTAGATCTTTGTAATACATATAACCTCTGAAGTAATCTCTGTCATTAGTATTAATTGGGTACTGGTGGTTAAATGATATGTGAATGTAGGTTATTAGGTCAGTTTTAGGGGGTTTAGGCCCCATAGGATTTGTAATAGCACAACCACCATTCGGAACATGTGTGGTGTAAGCTTTGTTGATAGCAACGTTAGGGTTGATAAGAGGGTTATCTAGTGAAGCTTTCCTTTTAGGGACTTCAGAGTACAAAGCAGAAGAGTAAAGTAAGTTATCACCAGCAATATCACCAAGCCAGAACCTTAATGTAGAGCAAACGAAAATTAAAAGCACAACATTACACATATTATCATGTAAATCAGTGATGAAGATAATAGACTTCTCAGATCTTGAGACATGGTTGTAGAAACCCAGTTGGTAAAATTTTACATTAACAGAGAAGTTTAGCTAGTGTTTGTAAAGGAGGTTGATAAACCAAGAATGTTGAAAGAAAGAGATAAATTTTAAACTTGGTAGAGAGCACCTGATACGGAGGTAAGGGGATGAATGCACAGGAAGGAGAGGTCGAGCCCGCCACCTCCAGAGCTCAACACCAAGAGCCTTCTTCACAAACCACCCCGCCAGACGCCATGAGTAGCTGGTGGAAGTCAAAAGTCTAGATCGGCTTGGGTGCAGCAGGCGACAGAACACATATAAAAAGTGAACCCCATCACCGCAAAATAAGAATTTCGACAGAGCAAGGGCGAGAGCCTTGGATTCAAACCGAGGAAGGTAGTAGATTATCCAAATCAAGGGCGAATGAGAAATTTGGGGCCAAGAAACCCATAAGAAGATCTAGTTTACAGAGGAGAATCCTCATACCCGGGTTCAGTGCTATTCTCCATGGAAGCAGAGGAAGGTGCACACACCATTGTTGGCAGGGATTGAAGTGAGAGACTTCGAATTTTTGGTAGGAGTTGAAGCGATAAGCGTCAATTTTTGTTCGATTTAGGGCCTGTCGACGGTATTGGGTTTGGGGAGGGAGAGGGGAGGAGGGGAGCGTATTGAGGTTTTCCATTAGGGTTTTTCCGATAAAGTGGTTCTATTTAGTTTTGTTTCTTTTGTTTTGGGGGAGAGGAGAACGGCGGCAGACTTAGATTTGGATTAGTTTTTTTTCGGTTTTCATTAGTATATAGCCGCATGCCTGCACGTATGGAGTTTTAACGAGGGGATTTCAGCCCTTTGGCATGGATTGAAGACGATGCTTATCGTTCTAGTCTTTGTCAACATGAATTATTTTTACATTGAGACTAAGTTTTCTTATCTTTCGTATTTATTGAATAATTCATATATGTTGTTGGCTAGTTTAAATCTATTGAATATGTCTTCAATTATGCTTGGCTAAATTCCTAGTTCTAAGGTTGGGGTGATCCCGACGATGTGTATGTAATTGAAATTATTTATTTGCCTGAATTGAAATAGTATTTGATTCATTCCTAGATGCTTTATGTCCATATTAGCTTATGCGAATTGGATCCTATTAAGGTTTTCAACCAAGAGGTAAAAACGTTAATAGGTAGTCAGATAGGGTTTGAGACCGAGAGGTGATAACTTCTATTGGATTCCTAAGAATTGAGTCTGAGATTTTATTATTGCGAGAGCATCTTACTTTCTCATGTGGATTAATAACTATCATGAAAACCCTAAGATTAGATTGGATTTAGCAAGTCATGAGAGTGAATGTTAGTTCAATTTGACCTTAGATTTTAAGTGCCCAAAGGGTCTAGATTTTGATTAGCAAGTCGCGAGAGTGAATGTTAATTAGATCTAGGCACATTTACTATCATTTTAAGTGCCCAAAGGGACTAAGTTTTCTTATCTCCCGTATTTATTGAATAATTCATATATGTTGTTGGCTAGTTTAAAACTATTGAATATGTCTTCAATTATGTTTGGCTAAATTCTTAGTTCCAAGGTTGGGGTGATCCCTACGATGTGTGTGTAATTGAAATTATTTCTTTGCCTGAATTGAAATAGTATTTGATTCATTCCTAAATGCTTGATGCCCATATTAGCTTATGCGAATTGGATCCTATTAGGGTTTGCAACCGAGAGGTCAAAACGTTAATAGGTAGTCAGATAGGGTTTGTGACCGAGAGGTGATAACTTCTATTGGATTCCTAGGAATTGAACTTGAGATTTTATTATTACGAGAGCATCTTAATTTCTCATGTGGATTAATAACTATCATAGAAACCCTAAGATTAGATTGGATTTAGCAAGTAACGAGAGAGGGTTTTAGTTTAGTTTGACCTTAGATTTTAAGTGCCCAAAGGGTCTAGATTTTGATTAGCAAGTCGCGAGAGTGAATGTTAATTAGATCTAGGCACATTTACTATCGTCCGAGAGGAATTAGTAATTAACTTAGATAGTTACCTTCAAATAAATAGGACTAGATTAAGGCGGAGGGTGATATTATTTACTGAAGCATTGTTGCGGTGATCCTTAACCTTAGACACATTTATCTCGTTGATTATATCCTTTTATTTCATTTATTTGTAATTAGTTTAGTTACAGATTTCATCAATACGTATTTTGACGGCCTAGTTCACTGGTATAATTTCAATTAATATTACACTGGTCCTTGTGGGATCGACACTTGACTACTACAACTGATCTCGTACACTTGCGGGTAGGTTTTAGCTACATCAAGTTTGTAGGGCCGTTGTCGGGGATCAATTTTTTAATATTAGTTGTCATCTCTATTGGTGAGTCTAGGTCATTATTTTTGTTTTAATATTCTTTTTTTTTTCTTATTTCAAGTAATAGAAAACAAAAAAAAAATTGAAAAAAAACTACCACCTCCCTCTGATGTCAATCTACCAGACTACCACTGCTACCCATCGCCTCCGGTTGCTCTTGTCGATTCTTATGTGTAATCTCCTTCGGTGCATAATGCATAGATGCCTGAATACCTATTTGTCTGGTGAGTTTCCTTTCCTCTTTCTGTTTTCTCTACATTGGGATAATGTAGGATTTAAGCTTGGGGGAGCGATAACTCCATATGTAGCTCTGTTTGCATGTTAGCAATTTTTTTCTTTTTTTTTCTTTTGTTTTTATGTGTTTTTTTTTCTTCATTACATTTCATGCATCATGCATTGCATTTTAGGTGTTTGATATGATTCCCATGCTTTACTTTGCTTATATGTCCTGCAATATTCCTCTTGACATACTTTGGTTGTTGATATTCTAATTGATTTTAAGCATGTTGATGAGAATTTTTATTTTTTCTATTGTTTGAGTTAAAGTGTGTATATAGTCATTTATTGAGACTAGTTAGGATTGAAATTCTATACATATTACCCGTGAGCTTTTGAGCCTTAGGACTGCACATACAAGTCCTTTTTTTTCATGTGTGTGATTCTCACTTTGACTGCTTTATCTCTAGAACTTGCGTTTAGAACTTATTTTGAGGCCACATTTATGACTCTTGTACATGATATAAAAATGATTGAGGCATTATTTTTATTAGCCTATATTTTCCTTTACCACCCTTATATATTATTCCTCTACTAGAAGCCCGTTGAGCCTAATTAGCCTATTTCTTTGGAAGCTCCACAAAAACATCCCGAGCCTAATGATTAGCCTTTTACCTATCTGGGAATTAGGATGATTTATTAGTTTGTTTTTATGGTTGCAAGCCAAGTTTGGGGGAGTTATTTGTATGGTGTGTTATTGTTGGAAGTGTTTTGGCTTTTAAAAAGAAAAAAAACAGAAAAAAGGGAAATAAAATAAAGTAGTTGGAAAAAGAAGAAAAAGAAGCCAAGAATAAAGGTGTTTAGTTGAAAAGAATGGTATGTGAAATCCTCTAAGTTTGGTGTTGTCTTGGTTAGTTCCTCTTTCCCGGATTTAGCACCACATGGCCAAATTGTATCCCTACCTTTCTATTTTACCTAGCCCTATTACAATCCAATAAAAGTCCTCTTGATTTATGTCATGTACAAGGCCCCTAGTGGTGGAGATTTAAAATACGGATGCAATCTTATGGTAGATGAGTATTCGAAGTAGAGATTTGAGCGAGACACTTATCCCTAAACACATGAGTGAGAGTGATTAATATTTTTTTTTCTAAGTGAGGTCTAGGATGGATGTTCTACTTAGTCTCTTTGATAATTATTTACATTCTTTGATTATTACATTGTTAAATATTTAAGTTTTCATGGACTTGCTTGGATATTGATTGGATAGAGACAACTTTTGTATTTCTTGTGGAATTTTGAACTACGTTCTTGCTTGAGGACAAGCAAGGTTTAAGCTTAGGGGAATTTAATAACACCTAATCTATACATATTTTAGGAGTCTAGTTACATATTAGATTAGGTCATTTTCATGCATATTTTATATATTGTATAATTAAATTTACATTATTTTATATTTGGAGTCTACACTCATATTTTTTAATAATTCATGTATTTTAGGTGCCATTTGATGAAGACACGAGACTATTTTCGGTGGCACTAATTTCAAGTTGACGTGAACATTAATTTAAAGAACGGTTTTTTCGCCTGGTACCCCTGAGGTAAGGCGAAATTCATGAGGTACCCCAAAATTTTACCTATTTCGCGCGATACCCTCGAGTTTTGTTATTTTTTCGCCAAATGCCCATTCATTAAATTTTTAACAAATCCATTTAAAAAAATCGAAAAAAACAAAAAAAACAAAACACGGTCTCTCGTCCGACTCGTCTTCTTCGACGAGACTGACTTCTCCCCTCGACGAACTCAACTCGCCTCCTGCCCACTGGCTTTGCACATCTCGTCGGTGGCCATTCTGTCGCCCTCGACTTCGAGCCCTTCCCTTCGAGCCACGATGACAAGACGACTCACCTCCACCCGGCTCGCCTCCGCATCCATGCGGATCCGGTGAATCGATCGGAGAATCGCTCAAGACGTTCGCAAGCTTAGACAGCGAGTATGCACATGTGGCATCGTAATCGTTGTGGGCATTGTAATCGATGTGGACAAAAACACACACAGAGAAGAAATTGCTCAACAAATCAATAATTAATACACGTACAAAAATCAGTCAGCAATTGATTTAGCTAGCACTTTGTGTACTAATTAGTTTTAATTAATTGATTGATGAATTTAATTTTACCTTTTGCTTTTGGTGATGAGTTTGTGATACTCAAACATGTCGTCGGAGAACCAAGTGTGAATGTCGGAGGAGACATTGACGATTCGGCCTTGAAAGCCGATCTCCTTGGCGGTTTCCGCCATCTTTACCATCAATAGTTTCATCAGCATAAAATGTCTGAGGTAGTTCGGCACTGTGAAAACCGAGATTCGGAAAATTTTCTGGCGTGTTTCTGTCAATTAACAGCACAAATTCGGCACTGTGAAAACCGAGATCCGGCGAATCGATCGGAGAATCGCTCAATTTCGGTTCGAATTGAGATCTTACATGAGGAGACTGAGAGGCAAATTCATGGATTCGAACTCCCGAACGAACCTAGAGATGGAGGCAAGAGAGCTCAGATCGAGAGCCATGATGATCACTGAGCCGTCGGAAACTTCGCCAAGATCCGCGTGGAGGCAGAGGCGAGTCGACTTGTCGTCGTGGCTCGAATGGAAGGGCTCGAAGTCGAGGGCGACAGAAGGGCCGCCGGCGAGATGTACAGAGCCAGTGATGGACAGGAGGCGAGTTGAGTTCTCCGAGGGGAGAAGCCATTCTCGTCAAAGAAGACGAGAGACAATGTTTTTTTTTTTGTTTTTTCGATTTTTTTAAATGGATTTGTTAAAAATTTAATGAATGTCCATTTGGCGAAAAAATAACAAAACTCAAGAGTACCGCGCGAAATATGTAAAATTTTGGGACACTTCGCGAATTTCGCCTTATCTCGGGGGTACCAGGGAAAAAAACAGTTTAAAGAAATATCAAATACAAGCTTGCTCGGTGGGCTGGACTTCGTGGAAGGACACGGGAGCTATTTTGGATTAGGAGTAGTACGCAAGAGAGGGGGAAATGGGGAATTAATTAAAAGAGAGATTAGCTTTTTAGGGGTTGGTTTTTTTTTATTAGGTAAAAATTAGACTGAAAATCACAGAAGAGTCGGTTTCTCAGTCTATAACATCTTTTCGGATGAGAATTACAAATTCTAGACTAGCTCGAATATCTTCCAAGGAATTCCGCTGAACCGTCTTAGCGATGAAGTCGGCCATCACATTTGTTTCTCGAAAGACATAGAAAATTTGCACTGAAGAAAACAGTTGTAATTAGGGGTTGGACTTTGTTACGCAGCTTTAGATAGTTTTTTAGGTTTATATATTAGTTGTAGCTTTAGTTTTGTTTCTTTTGTTTTGGGGGAGAGGAGAACAGTGGCAGACTTAGATAAGGATTAGTTTTTTTTAGTAGTATATAGCCGCACGTATGGTGTTTTAACGAGGGGATTTCGGCCCTTTGGCATGGATTGAGGACGGTGCTTATCGTTTTAGTCTTTGTCAACTTGAATTATTTTTACATTGAGATTAAGTTTTTTTTATCTCTCGTATTTATTGAATAATTCATATATGTTGTTGACTAGTTTAAAACTATTGAATATGTCTTCAATTATGCTTGTCTAAATTCATAGTTCTAAGGTTGGGGTGATCCCGACGATGTGTGTGTAATTGAAATTATTTCTTTGCATGAATTGAAATAGTATTTGATTCATTCATAAATGCTTGATGCCCATATTAGCTTATGCGAATTGGATCCTATTAGGGTTTGCAACCGAGAGGTAAAAATGTTAATAGGTAGTCAAATAGGGTTTGCAACCGAGAGGTGATAACTTCTATTGGATTCCTAGGAATTGAACTTGAGATTTTATTATTGTGAGAGCATCTTAATTTCTCATGTGGATTAATAACTATCATAGAAACCTTAAGATTAGATTGGATTTAGCAAGTAACGAGAGAGAGTGTTAGTTCAGTTTGACCTTAGATTTTAAGGGCCCAAAGGGTCTAGATTTTGATTAGCAAGTCGCGAGAGTGAATGTTAATTAGATCTATGCACATTTACTATCGTCCGAGAGGAATTAGTAATTAACTTAGATAGTTACTTTAAATGAATTGGACTAGATTAAGGCGGATGGTGATTTTATTTACTGAAGCATTGTTGTGGTGATCCTTAACCTTAGACACATTTATCCCATTGATTTTATCCTTTTATTTCATTTATTTGTTATTAGTTTAGTTACAGATTTCATCAATACCTATTTTGACGGCCCAGTTCACTAGTAGAATTTCAATTAATATTACATTGGTCTCTGTGGGATCGACACCTGACTACTACAAATCTCGTACACTTGCGGGTATGTTTTAACTAGACCTGAGCAAACGCGGGCCGGCCGGCCCGGCCCACCCGCCCTCCAAACAATACGGGCCTGGACAAGGGTTTCAGCCCGAACGGGCCGGTTGGCCCGGCCCGTTCGGGTTGGCGGGCCGGGCACGGTAACACGGTCAAGCCCGTACGGGCCGCTCGGCCCGTATAAAATTTTAATTATATAAAAATATATTTAAAAATACATTAAAAAAATAAATATAACCTAAAAAATACATTAAAAAATAACTTAACGGGCTTGCCCGACCCGGGCCTGTGTTTAATCAGGTCTAGTTTTAACCACATCAAGGGGCTCTATTTAGCAATGGCCTTAAAATATCTTATATAATTATATTAACAATAGAAAAAAATGATTTAGTTATGTTGCACGATGTGGAATAGACATATGACAATAAATGACATAGCATAACGTCAAAACCACAAGTGATCTTAGCTAGGTTTTACTTTATTATTATATAGTAGATTAGACATCAAGGCTTTAAACCAATCACATAAATGGATAACCTTGTAAATTTAGAAATATAAATGTATGACAAATTAGTTGAAAGATATGATAATACATATCCCGTGAAAACTATTTAAGTTAATTTTGAAATAATGTTGTTTCACAAACAATAAACATCTACTTAAATGTTTTGACATATTTGAATACAATTAATTGAAAAAACAATTAAATTATCCTAGTATATAAGACATAATATTTAGATGAGATATTTATGATCTGATTGAATTATAAATCTAGAAAAAAAATCGAAATAACAAAAAAGAATTTTGATTTGGATATTGTGCTAATAAATAAATATTAATATTAAAAATGCTTGAATTTAGATATGGCTTTTAGTTTTCTTGGAAAGTATTTGTTGTAGATATCATGTTTCTTAATCTTTGATTCTATCAAATATGGTTTATTTACTCTATTTTTGTTGTAGAAAGTCATTATAACCAAATGTTTTGACATATCATACCGATTAGGTAAAATGAAAAATAAGTTAGTAGTGTCAAAAATTATTCGGGTTAATTAAGAACCATAAGCTAAAAGGGAGAATTATGAAATTGAAAGAAAAAATTAATCATAAATCTGATATTCTAATTAGTTTTAGATATTGTATTTTCAGTCTCATATCAAATATCTTTTAAATATTTTTCTTAAATAATAGTTATAATCAAAACTCATGAACTTCAATTTTCTATAGCTTTTATTTAATTTACAATCATATATCTACAAATATGTAGAAATTAGTTATCTCGATTTTCTAAAACTGCTATTTAATTTTCAATTGACCACAAGTACTTGTGCATTTGCAGTATATGATTTTCAAATAGTCTTACTTTTTGAAAATGCACAAGTATTTGAACTATTGTTCCTGGCTAATGGCTACTGTAGGTTTACAAGATTTTTTTATCAATTAAAAGGTACAAAGCCTTTACCGAGACAAACACTGCGACAAACCAGGGATTCCAAAACGGTGACGTAGTAGGGGATGTGTACATCGGCCCTCACCAGTGATAGTGTGGCGTTGGCGATAAAGGGAGATAGACCATGGATAGAAAAAAGATCAACGCTCCCCGGTGATGGCGGTTGAGCTTTGAAAGAGGCGAAGGAAAGGACAACAGTGAGTTCAATATTCTGGATAGTCATTTTGAAGAAGACTCACTTGGAGATCAGTCCAATTCTTCTTCTTCTTTTGGGAGAAGGTTTATCAGTCCAATTATGAGTTGATCAATGTTGTGAAAGGTTTGGATTTGTAATCTTTTGTGATAGATTTGTAATTTTTGTGATTGATTTCAATTCAAAATAAGAAAAGATTAGTGCTAGATTTAGGATAAAAATCTTAGATATATAATAATATGTATTTTTAAAAAAGTAAAAATGACATGTGGTAGTTTTAATGATGAGGTTCCATTTGATATATAACTAGGTTCTTGTTTAGTATATATAATAGATTAGTCATTTGTGTTTCAAAATGTAGAAATATCGATAGTACACTTGTGTTTAGTATATATACTAGTATGTGTCCCGGTGTCTTACACGGGTATGTTTAAAAATAAGTGATATAATTCAACAGTAAACTAACTTTTACCAATATAAAACCAAACATGGATAATAAGTAAAAAAAATAGAGATTGATATATTATACTAACTAAGTTTATTATTAATCATATATAAATAAATTATGTTTAGGCAAAATTGTAGGAAACACCCGTTAAATGGGCCACTTTATCTAAAATCACCCCTTATAACCGAAATTATTTTAAACTATAATACCCCCGACTTATGTCGGTAGTGCCACACGATAGTGACCTCAGACTATAAAGTACAAAGTCACCCTATGCTTTATATAATTAGTTTCGGCACTAGCTAAGTGCACCACCACTTATATAAAATAAGGGTAGGTCATGACCAAAAGTATTAGGGCAATTATCCTCCTAATACCAAATTATAAAGAAACAACTAAACCTCGCAAGGTAAATAGCGTTCCTACGAATACTCGTGCTAACTAGCAATTATATCCACACCAATGCACAACAATCCACACCAATTATTATCTAGTACCCTATAATAATATATATATATATAAAGGCTATAGCTATCATATATACAACCTAATAAAAAGGTTCATTTTACGCAACGTTTTATACACACAAGTTCCCAAACGTCAAATTAAGAATATTCATCCCAACTTAATTAAGACAATAGATTAATTGTCAATTAAGAAAAATATGGAATAAATTAGCAAGAGCGAATCACCACTTACCTTGAATTACGGAGAAGAACGAACGGGTTTTGGAGATGGTTGCTTTCAAAAAGCAAATCGGCTCCCTACTTTATTCCCGTTCGAAATGCCAATCCGAGACGTACTCAAATCATACACAATGAATAAATTATATTACATAATTTATTCAATATCAATATTTGAATGATATAATGTCTCGGTTTCCAATTGATTTTATTTATCTCTTAAATAAATTAATTTCAAGGCTTTTTGATTAAACGATTATTTATACGATTAAAAATTAATTAGTCGTATTCTAAATGATCATATCATAAATAAATTAAGGAAAAATTACTCTAAATAATACCAACTGATAACAGGAATTTGCCGTTCTAATTCCTACTATGCAAAGTATCCAAACAAACCCTAAAACGTAGTCTTAGGCAAGTAAGGGTCGAATCCGCAGGGAGACAATTCAATCGCAGTATGCAATAAGTATGTCAATTTAAAGTAACCAAGGGGGGGTTTGTTGGTTTGTTCTAGTAGCAAAACATGCAAAGGTAAATAAGTAATTAAAGGTGATGAAATCAGTTATTGGGAAAGCACTCAGTCAAACAATATCCGCTAATCGAATGACAAGTTGATCATAGATACTACTCAAAATCGCATGCAATGGTAATTCCAATTCCTTTTCAGATGTAACTAATAGCACAACCAGATACTATTAGAACTAACTAATTAAACAACCCTGAAACTATCAAGATTCAGTTTAACAGCAGCCTTACGGATAGGAATATAGTTGGATACAACCCTAGAATAAAACAATCAGTTTTTACCCTAGAATGTAAACCAATTCTCTTCTGCATAAGATTAGCACAACCAGTTACTAATACGATGCAGTTGCTACAGTGGAATAGATGTGCTCAACCAGTAACAATCTAAACCTAGCAATAGATAAATAACGATAAACCCTAGTTGATCAGACTAGAAATTATCAATATCAATCTTAAGAAATCAAGCAAGAGAAAAGATAAGAACCAATGCAATAGATTAGGAGTAAGAACCTCACAACTGAATCACACGAAAAGCTTCAATGTCTGACTAAGCAAGAGAGGCTTAGTTCTTCATAGCAAGAGAATACGTAGAATTAGAAATTAGGGTTCCGCCTCCTAAGAAACAAGTTTTCTCAACCCTTAAATACCAAAGGAAAATAATATGAAATTATCCTAAAAGAAATAATAAAAACGAAATAAAGAAATATAAAATAAATCCGAAAATGAAATCGGCTCGGGGATGTTTCCGTCAGCGGCGGCGACCGCTGCTTCTTCCACGGCGATCGTTGCAAATGCGGCGATCGCTGCATTTAAACGGCGATCGCCATTTCAAGGTCGTAGTTGAGGTCTCTCCATGGCCATTAACGGCGGTCGCCGTTATTCTGCGGCGGTCGCTGCAGTTCTGCTTCTCCATCCTTCGCTCCTCAGCTCCTAAAGCTCCAAAAACGCAACTTCCGCATCTCCTCGCCAAGTCTCCAAATCACCTCCAAAGCATCCTAAAACAACACTAAAATCATGCCAAAACTCCGTCAATACACACAACATAATTGTGTGTATCAAACTCCCCCACACTTGAATCTCTACTCGTCTCGAGTGGATAGAGAACTATCACCCATCACCAATAAGCACCTAGATCATCAACATGTAAGGAAAGCCCACAACCAAGAGTAAAAGCATCTACATGAAAGCTCAACATCCCTCAACACCAGCATCATAATCAGCACAACAGCAACACCAACATATGCAATATCCACAACCTCAACCACAGCAGCCAACACAACACACATCCAAGCTCAAGGGCAAGCAGAATACTTCCCCCAAGCTTATCCCGGTCATCCAAAAAAGTAAGTAACCACTAGTCCTAACCTCCATCTATGACTCCTTATGTCTCCCAAAGTGACCTACCCGACAATCCTTCTTTGTCTCCTCTTCTTATGTCGCCCCGCCGGTAAAATGAGATCCTAGAAAACACTCCTTTTCTTTTCACTCATTTTGCCTAGGAGCCCTTTCGGGTTTTCATCCTAGCCACTCATTTCATTTTATCATAGATGGACTCACCGCCTCACATCACTCCGAATCCACTTTTGCTCAGGCCTAGTGCCTGTCGGATTACCTGCTTTTTACCTGGACCGCCCTTTCGGGTTTTCAGCCCATCCCAGGATTTTTATTTGCTTTTTTTTTTTAGTACTAGCAATAATAAATACATAACCAACTCCCCCACACTGAAAATGAGCATTGTCCTCAATGATATCAGACATAATAACATAGGGGAAGTGAAGAATGTATCTACTACTGCGGCGGTGGTGGGAAATCGGGATATTGGGAACCCATGAAAAGGTTCCACTGCCTCATCTGCTCCCCCATGGCCTGGATGTCCTGGACCTGTGTCGCGTAATGATCCCTTGACTCCTGGCGGAAGTCAATGAACTCCTGGTGGAACCCAGCGAGGTCTGACTGAATGGACTGCTGGCGTGCGTCAATCCCCTGGACCATCTCCCACGTCTGTCTCTGGTAATCATAAGATGGTCCAGCAGCAGCGGTAGCTTGCACCTTAGGCAAAGCTGTATCCTCATCATCATACTCCTCATCACTATCATCATCACCCGCATCAGGCTGTGCCCCAAGGGCAGCAGAAGAACCAGCGGCGGAACGACCTGCAGCTGAACTACCACCAGCGCCCACGCGGTAATGGCGCACATCAAAATCCCTATAGCGCGGGCCACAGGTCACCACAAAGGGAAAAGGGATGGGGATCCGATGGCAGTCCCGCGAGCCATACAACCAGAATTTTGGGTTTGATTCGGTCCCAGATACCACAGTGGACGTCATGAGCTGCCTCCAATCATAGCTAAAGGCAGCGGAGAGCTGCTGGGAGGGGTCGGGCTGCTCGAGGCCCAGGTGACGTCCAATCAGCGTAATCATGCCCCCAATGACAATCTTGTGCTTCTTGTTCTCCTGAAATTTTCTGCAGGAAGCAATAAAGTGGGAGCGCCAACTCCACACCAAAGGGCACTCCGGTGTCATACTCCACACAGCGTACAAGTCGTCGTACGGAACCTTGTTTAACTCGGACTGGCCATGGAAGGCCATTCGCACCACCTTATGTGCTAGGCGCAGGCCCGGATGCGACCACTTGTAATTGTACTCTCCTTCCTGCGGATCATAAATCTCAGTCCCGGTAGAGTGGTACCAGAAGTTAAAGAAAGCATTAGCGTCCGCCCACGCCCTCTCAGAAGATGGGGTCTTAGTAATCCCAAGCGATGAATCCAGGTCCTCCCAGGACATAGAGTGCCTACTGCCACCCAAACTGAATGTAATCTTTTCCTCCGCACAATGATTCTCAAAGCTGGCTAGAAACTCCACAGTCCAGGCAGGGAATGTGGGTGCCGCAAAATGGAAAAAACTACCCAGGCCACCATTAACAAACAGCTCCTGCGTGCTCTCATACATCCTCAAATCCCGCAAAGTTTCTGGATCAAAGAATAATGTGGACTGGAACTCCCTATCCTGTAAAAGTCTCCTACGAGACTCCTCAACCTTATTACGGGAGACCTCAACCCCCGAAGGTTTCTTACGAGAGGCCTCGCCCCCCGATGATTTCTTACGAGAGGAGAGCGAGCGTTTCAAAAACCCAGACATCACAAGAAAATGCAGCAACAACAATCAAAAGCAGAAGGGGACAGAAATCACCAGACGCGAGAAAACGGCGGGCGCTACTAAGAACGGCGGTCGCTGCTAAGAACAGCGGTCGCTGCGAAGAACGGCGGTCGCCGTATTCAAGTTGTCGCCGAGTCTGCAGATCTGGAAAGCAGCGATCGCGGGATGGTCCGTGGCTAGCGGCGGGCTGGCGGCGATCGGGGCGCGGCGGTCGCCGAATCTGGGGGAGGGAGGCCTGAGAGTGGTTTTGGGGGAGGAGAGAAAGGGAGGAGGCTGGTAAAAAAAATAGAGGGTAGGGGAGGGGTAGGTTAGCTGGTATAGGGTTTTTTTTTTTTTTTGGCTTTTACCTCCGTTTGGTTTTAACGGGTTTCTTTTTATGCCTTTTGCACCCTGTTTAAGGTTTTTTTCAGGGTCCATTTTTGTTTGATGTTTGACTTTTTCTCCCCGTTTAAGGTCTTTTCGGGGATTTATTTTCTGTCTTTTGTGCCCCGTTTAGGGTTTTTTCGGGGCCCATTTTTTTTTTCGCAAGAAAAAAAATATCGAACCTGAAACGGCGGCGGTCGCCGGGATTAAACGGCGGTCGCCGTCATTTGATGCAAACAGCGTGATCGAGGAGGGGGGAAACGGCGGGCGCCGTATGGAGGGCGGCAGTCGCCGTAAATGCGACGGTCTCCGCGATTAAACGGTGGTCGCCGTTTTGATGTCGTAGGCAACCTCCATGGTGAGCAATTAACGGCGGTCGCCGCAAGTTACGCGGCGGTCGCCGTGAACACCTTCTTCGATTTTTTTCACGTTTCTGCAGGTGAGTTCGACACAAAAAAAGGGAAATAACTAGAATTGACTAAGGGAAAGGAAAAGAAATTACCTAATCATCGGGTTGCCTCCCGAGAAGCGCCGTAGTTAACGTCGTGGCTCGACTCAATGTAGGTTCAATCACGTTTTAGCTTCGGGTTCCTTCAGGAACGCCTCCTCAATGGTGTCTTTGGTGAAGCCTTCATGGTATTTATTTATCCTCTGCCCATTCACCTTGAACAAAGTCTGTGATGTCGAGTCAAACAGCTCTACGGCACCATGTGGGAAGACTTTGGTCACATAATATGGTCCTGCCCAGCGCGATCTCAGCTTGCCTGGGAAAAGTCTAAGGCGTGACTGGAATAAGAGGACTTTGTCTCCAACCTTGAAGTCCTTCCTCAGTATGATCTTGTCATGATAGGCCTTAGTTCTTTCCTTGTAGTGAATGGCATTGTCATAAGCCTCGATCCTGGCCTCCTCTAGCTCTTATAGTTGGAGCTTTCTAAGCTCTCCAGCCTCATCCATCTTCAAGCTGCAATTCTTTACAGCCCAATATGCCTTGTTCTCTAGCTCCACTGGAAGTTGACAAGCCTTACCAAACACCAACCGAAAGGGTGACATACCAATTGGTGTTTTGTAAGCTGTCCTGTATGCCCAGAGTGCATCATCAAGCCTCAAACTCCAGTCTTTTCTATTGGGAGACACCGTCTTCTCCAAGATGGACTTTATCTCCCTGTTGGACACTTCAGCTTGCCCATTTGTTTGAGGGTGATAAGCAGTAGAAACTCTCTGCGTGACATGATATTTCTTCAATAGCGCAGTGATTGTCCTGTTGCAGAAGTGAGTTTCTCTATCACTGATAAGAGCTTTTGGCACACCAAACCTGGTAAATATGTTGGACTTCAAGAAACCTGCAACAACTTTAGCATCATCAGTCCTGGTGGCCTTCGCTTCCACCCACTTGGAAACGTAGTCCACCGCAAGCAAAATATATATGTTACCGCAAGAGGATGGAAACGGTCCCAAGAAGTCAATATCCCAAACATCGAAGATTTCACAGAAAATCAAGCCTGTTTGTGGCATCTCATCCCTCTGAGATATATTTCCAACCCGTTGACACTTGTCACAGGATTTACAGTGGTTATGCGCATCCTTGAAGATGGAAGGCCACCAAAATCCTGCTTCAAGTACCTTCCTTGCGGTTCGTTGTACCCCAAAGTGTCCACCGCATGCCTCAGAATGACAAAAAGTAAGGAGAGAATTTACCTCATTTTCTGGGATACACCTATGAATTACCTAGTCAGAACAATGTTTCCATAGGTAGGGGTCATCCCAGACAAAAAAATATGGCTGAACTGCGCAGCCTGTCCCTCTGAGCCTTGTTGAAGGGTGGAGGAAATTCACCTGTGGTGAGAAAATTCACCAAATCAGAAGGACGCTTATAGTAAGCATCCAACTCATTGACAACTTCCTGCACGTCAGCAGATAGAGTAAAATCCAAACTAGAATCAACAATAATGGATTGCATATCATATAATTGGTCATCATCAAAAACATCTTGCACCATAGGCTCCAGCACATCAAGAGCACACAAAGAATGGTCATCAGCAGGATATTTCATGGCTTCATATATGTTATAATTAATGGTCTGGCCATCAAATTCCATAGTTAAAGAACCTGTGCTCACATTGATCTTAGTATTAGCGGTTTTGAGGAAGGGTCTCCCTAACAGAATAGGGGCTGCATGCTTGTCATGTTCCATGTTTAGCACATAAAAATCAGCAGGAAACGTGAGATCACCAACCATAACCAAGACATCCTCTACAATCCCTATAGGACGCACACTAGATCGATCAGCTAATTGAATAGAAATATTGGTTGCATGCAAAGGTCCTAATCGCAAGGATTCACAGAGAGAGGAAGGTAAAACATTGATGGAGGCACCCAAATCTAGCATAGCCTTATTGAACGTGGTGCCTCCAATGGTGATAGGGATAGTGAACATACCTGGGTCACCACACTTCTTGGGTAAGCGCTTTTGAAACACAACAGAGACATGTTCGCTTACCTTTACCTTCTTCTTGCTATTTCTGTCTTGGTTCCTCTTTGTTGTGCACATCTGCTTTAAGAACTTGGCATAACGGGGGACAGACTTGATCAAATTGAGAAGAGGTATGTTGACCTCAACGTTTCTGAACATCTCAAACATGTCCTTGTCCTGCGCAAGTGGCTTGGTGCGCTTCAAAGCAGATGGAAAGGGCGCAACAGGCTTCCACTCAGGAAAAATTGGAGTTTCAGACTCCTTCTCAGCTTCAACTTCGCAGTCAGAGGGGCGGCGGTCGCTGTTTGTGTCGCGGCGATCGCCGTTTGCGTTCTCAGGATTTCCGAGAGAATTATCACCGTCACGGCGGTCGCCGTAATTGTTGCGGCGGTCGCCGTTATTTTGTTCTTCCAAGTCGAGAGCAGCTTCCTTTTTATGGCGGTCGCCATGTGTCGCGCAGCGGTCGCCGTTTCCACGGCGGTCGCCGTTCTGCTCTAAATTCTTGGGCTCTTCCTCGTTGTCCTCAGACCACTCTTCCCCAAGCTTCTTCCCACTTCTCAAAGTCACAGCACTGACATTTCGAATATTCGGGTTCACTTCAGTTTGAGACGGAAGTTTACCGGAATCCTTTGCATCCAGTTTGTTCACCACTTGAGAGATTTGACCAAATTGTCTTTCCAGATTCTGAATGCTGGCTTGTGTATTCTGAATACTTTCCTGGAAATGCATTTGGTTCTTGGTCAACTTGGCAACATTCTCGGTAAGGGCCATGTTGCTCTGCATCATCATTTTCATCATGTCTTCCACAGATGATGAAGGATTTGAACTCTGCCCTTGCGGTCTGGCCACATAGGGTTGCCTAGGTTGTGGAGGGTTACCCTGTTGTGGCGCTTGACCTTGATTCTGCTCCGGGTCTCTCTATCTGAAGTTGGGATGATCCCTCCAACCAGGATTGTAAGTGTTGGAGTAGGGATCATGCCTAGGTCTCTACTGATAGCCTCCGACTGCATTCACTTCCTCTTGCAAAGTAGGACACGAATCAGTAGGATGCAGGTCGTCATGACAAATTTCGCAGGCCTTAGCCTGCTGGGGCGTACCCTTCAGCTTCAGGCGTCTCACCTCCTCTCTTAGCACGTTAAAATTAGCATGATCAATCTTTGACTGAGAACCAGCAACAACCAAGCTTTGGGAGCCTCTCCCACTGTACTGTCTAGAGTCATCCGCAAGTGTAGCAAATATCTCCAAAGCCTCTTCATAAGTTCTCTTCAGGATATTCCCACCACATGAGGAGTTTACCATCCGACGATCATCTTCACGGAGTCCTCCATGCAGATACAAAATCAGATCATGGTTAGCGTAACCATGGTATGGGCAACTCTTCACCAGTTTCTTGAAACGCTCGTAATAATCATAAAGAGATTCATTGGACTGTTGCTCGATGTTGCAGATTTTCTTCTTGAGCTGATTAGATTTGATTGCCGGAAAATACTTGTCAAGGAACACTTTCTTCAGGTTCACCCAGGTAGTGATGCTCCCTGGGGGTAAAGAATGATACCAGTCCTTTGCAGAGTCTTTCAGAGAGAAGGAGAATACTCTCAGCCTCATCTGATCTTCAGTAATTTCAGATGGCCTCATACTGGTGCAGACCTCAAGAAACTCATCTAGATGCTGAATAGGGTCTTCAAGGGTAGTTCCGCTGAATTTCGGGAGTAGATGGACTACTCCTGTTTTGAGTTCGAATTTCACCCCTTCACCCAGGGCAGGAAACTGCACAGCACGAGATGGTTGATCTAAGTTGGGAGCCATCAAGGACTCCAAAGTAATGCGTAAATTATCACCCATCGTATCAGTTTCCGGAAGCAATGCACGCGCAGCCCTGCGAGCCTGTTGGAAAGTTCTTTCGAGCTCTGGATCAAAAAGCAAGGGTGGATTATTAGTAACACGGGTGTGAACCATAAGATAGGTTCACACCAAAATTGGCACACAAATCACACACACAAAATAGAATTGAATCCCCGGCAACGGCGCCAATTTGATAACAGGAATTTGCCGTTCTAATTCCTACTATGCAAAGTATCCAAACAAACCCTAAAACGTAGTCTTAGGCAAGTAAGGGTCGAATCCGCAGGGAGACAATTCAATCGCAGTATGCAATAAGTATGTCAATTTAAAGTAACCAAGGGGGGGTTTTGTTGGTTTGTTTTAGTAGCAAAACATGCAAAGGTAAATAAGTAATTAAAGGTGATGAAATCAGTTATTGGGAAAGCACTCAGTCAAACAATATCCGCTAATCGAATGACAAGTTGATCATAGATACTACTCAAAATCGCATGCAATGGTAATTCCAATTCATTTTCAGATGTAACTAATAGCACAACCATATACTATTAGAACTAACTAATTAAACAACCCTGAAACTATCAAGATTCAGTTTAACAGCAGCCTTACGGATAGGAATATAGTTGGATACAACCCTAGAATAAAACAACCAGTTTTTACCCTAGAATGTAAACCAATTCTCTTCTGCATAAGATTAGCACAACCAGTTACTAATATGATGCAGTTGCTACAGTGGAATAGATGTGCTCAACCAGTAACAATCTAAACCTAGCAATAGATAAATAACGATAAATCCTAGTTGATCAGACTAGAAATTATCAATATCAATCTTAAGAAATCAAGCAAGAGAAAAGATAAGAACCAATGCAATAGATTAGGAGTAAGAACCTCACAACTGAATCACACGAAAAGCTTCAATGTCTGACTAAGCAAGAGAGGCTTAGTTCTTCATAGCAAGAGAATACGTAGAATTAGAAATTAGGGTTCCGCCTCCTAAGAAACAAGTTTTCTCAACCCTTAAATACCAAAGAAAAATAATATGAAATTATCCTAAAAGAAATAATAAAAACGAAATAAAGAAATATAAAATAAATCCGAAAATGAAATCGGCTCGGGGATGTTTCCGTCAGCGGCGGCGACCGCTGCTTCTTCCACGGCGATCGCTGCAAATGCGGCGATCGCTGCATTTAAACGGCGATCGCCGTTTCAAGGTCGTAGCTGAGGTCTCTCCATGGCCATTAACGGCGGTCGCCGTTATTCTGCGGCGGTCGCTGCAGTTCTGCTTCTCCATCCTTCGCTCCTCAGCTCCTAAAGCTCCAAAAACGCAACTTTCGCATCTCCTCGCCAAGTCTCCATATCACCTCCAAAGCATCTTAAAACAACACTAAAATCATGTCAAAACTCCGTCAATACACACAACATAATTGTGTGTATCACCAACTATCAGCCTTGAACCAAAAATAACACAAACTTAAAAAATTGTCAAAGCATACCCAAATTATGTCAATATTAACCAAAAATGGTATGGACATATTTTTCGATAATTTTTCCGGCGGGTTTGCTGATATGGAGCCGGAAAAATGAGTTGTCATATTTTCGTTTAACACATTAAATTTCACCTCATTTATATAATAAAAAACTAACAGAAAAAGACGCAAACCAATATCAGTAATTCGCATCTTACAGCAACACGAACAAAAGAAAAGCAGTCATATTTTTTGACAGATCACTTTTTAAACAAATCAGTCATTATTATACAAATGAAGTGTAATTTAATGAGTAAATTTTTTGACAAATTACATTTTTGGCCCCATCTCATCATTTTACGTTAGAAAATTCATCGGAAAATATATCCATACCATTTTTTGTTAATATTGACATAGTTTGGGTATGCTTTTACAATTTTTAAAGTTTGTATTATTTTTGATTCAAGGCTGATAGTTGGTATTATTTAGAGTCATTTTTCCATAAATTAATGACAATTTATTTACAGTCCTAAAATTTCTAAGTCAAAATATTATCTAAATGAATAGTCATAATTTACCAATTCATAATATAAGATAATATTATAACAATTTTAATTTATTTAATTTATTTTTTTATAAAATCAATTTAATCCTAAAATATTATTGAGAAAAATCCCTCAATAATCCCCTTTTCATATTGCTTTTTCAAAAGTGTACCCCTTCATATATATTTTCCATTATTAAATTATTTTTCTAAAAAAAGACCTAACTACCCCTAATTTGATTTACCCTAATTAAAGCTAATAACCATGTATCCTTCCACCAAAATTGCCATTGCTCATCATTTACGTGCTCAGAAGCATAAGACCATCATTGCCCACTGACTCCATTAGTCCACCGCCACCATTGTTGATCTACCACTGCCGTGTTCCCACCAATGGTGAACGCTGCTAACCGTTGAGAACCATCATTGCCCATCGTGCTCACCAGCCGCTATCGTAGATGCTTAAACACTAGGAGTAATGGTGTAGAAGGAAACGCAAGCCAAATATATATCTTTAAGACACCTCTTCAACCTATTACGGAAACGTATCAACCGTCCCAATTTGCAAATTTTGTATAGCAAGGGTATTACTTGGTGTCTCCTAATTTCGTGTTACATAAATTAATTTTGTGATACATAAAATAATTTCGTGTAATAAGGGTATTACTTTGTGTGACCTAAATTAATTTCGTGATACATAAAATACTTTCATGTAGCAAGGGTATTACTTTGTGTCACCTAATCCTGTGTTACATAAACTAATTTCGTGTAGCAAGAGTATTACTTCGTGCCACCTAATTTCGGATTACATAAAATAATTTTGTATAGCAAGGGTACTTCGTGACACCTAATTTCGTGTTACTTAAATTAATTTCGTGATACATAAAATAATTTCGTGTAGCAAGGGTATTACTTCGTGTCGCCTAATTCTGTGTTACATAAAATAATATCGTGTAACAAGAGTATTACTTCGTGCCGCCTAATTTTGTGTTACATAAATTAATTTCGTGTAGCAAGAGTATTACTTCGTGCCGACTAATTTTGTGTTACATAAAATAATTTTGTGTAACCAATTAGGTGTGACATTAATAGTTTTCATGTAACCAATTTTGTGTTACATGAAATAATATCATGCCACATACAATAATTTTGTAGTATTTTTGTGCAAGCTAATACCTAATTTTGTGTTAAACAAAAATTAATAGCATGTTACATAAAATAATTTCGTGTAGTATTTTCGTGTAAGCTAATACCTAATTTTATATTACACGAAATAATAGCATGCTACATAAAATAATTTCATATTATATTTTTGTGTAAGCTAATACCTAATGTTTTATTACATGAAATAATATTTTCATGTAAGTTAATTAGTGTTACGTTTTACATAATATTCTTTACACAAATCGCAATGAACAACAAACCTATGTGTAAGCTACTTGTCTATATGTCTTCCTAATTACTATTTTCACAAATAACTAACGAAGATACTTGTTCAAATTGAGTACGGGAGTTGAAGCGTTCAGATGGCGGTAGCGTGCGGAGGCCGGCAGCGCGCGGTAGTGCGAGCACGAAGAGGTGTTGTGGCAGCAAGGGACGGTGCGACGACAACGCGGAGAGGGCGGTGTGGCAGCGTGGCAGTGTGAGGACTGATAGGGTGGAGTACTGGGGCGGCGGTTTCGTGACGACTGTTGAGCATCTTGACTCCAATAAAGAAGAGGAGGAAGAAGAAAAAGGAAAAATGGGTATTTTAGTCTAATTTTAATAATAGGGGTTATTAATGTCTTACTTTTTTGATGGGGTATATTATTGGAAATCCTTATTGAAATAGCCTAAACAAATCAAAATTAAAAGAAGATAATCCCGATTTTGGCTAAAATCACCTTGCCGGATTGGTTCTTGACACCTCGTCGGAAAACGCCGAAATTAGGCGGAGGTGGTGGATATCCGGCGGTGTTTGTTGAGGGATTTTGAATTAGACTCGTAGGCGCAACAAAACTCAAACACTCTCCACTTTGGTTGATGAACACAATGGTACCGATTTTCTAGGATTCTTAGATTGGAAGCTTGAATTGAATGCCTTAGAGGGTCGAATTGAATGGGTATTTATAGGGTTTTGATATGGATCGATATTCACAACATTAACCCCCTCTTAATTTCCCCTAAATCAATCCAAATCAGATCAATTTTGATTCGAGGTGAATTTTGGCCCTAGAAATGACGCAAGGTTCATTTGGATAAATCCCGGATTTTTCGTCCTTCATTAAGTCGATTAAATGATTGATTACGTGGAGGATATGATTGTCTTCAATGCCCATCCTTCAATTGCCTAGTTCGGATCCGAGTGCTCGCGAATTCCGCCATTGAAGCTCCAAAATGAGCTTTACGTACAGCTGCTGTTCGGGTGAGAGGAAGGGGAAGACAGCTTTTTAGCTAATTACAAACGTGGCCAAAAGTTTTGGGCTTGTGGCCAACATGCCCTTTTCAACATTTCAAAACCTACAAAAGTTGCCCAAATTAATATTTTATGTTTGTAATATTATTTTAACCTAAAATTAAAATATATAATAATTTAAATTAGGTTAAAAAAAGTTTAAGTTATTTTTCTTATAAATTTAACCATACTTAAATCTTTAACAAAAATAACCATACTTAAATCTTTAAAAAAATTGTTAAACTTGATTTAAATATTCTAGGTTAAATTTGATAAGTTTTATTTAAATAATAATTAACATGAAGTTAATCATAATCTAAACCATCATTAGCTTAAGGAAATAACATACTTAGGACAATTATTACTTTATCCCTTTATGGATAACATAATAATTCGTATGATAATTTGTACCAAAAATTACCATAACCTAACCTTTGAACCTAAGTTGATGAAAGTGTAAGTTATTCCTTTACAAGAAATAAATAAACTTCAAAACTTTTATTTTTACCACATTAAAATTACTATTTTACCCTTATATTTTAAGTGAGATATTACAATACTATCCCCTTAAAAGTAGTTCCGACCCTGAAACTAGCACTATCAAGATTGAGATATCGGTTTTCACATTAACCTCACCACTTGAGCTTAGTATCCTCAATTAATTCGTACTCGAAATTAATTCTAGGAAAGTCGATCGATCTGTTTCCTTAACCATGACAATATCTCGTATATCTCCCAAGAACTTCCATTATTTATCTTAATTAAATTTGGCCCTTATGCCATTTCAAAACAAAAACCTTTCCAAGAATAAATTAAATCATTCAATTAATCAGGCTCTAACATAAAACCTTTAGGATTTCTTAATTTTCCCAAATAATCACACAAAATTTTATTCCTATTTTCCTCAAACATAATTTTAAAAATTCATTTAACACAATCATGATCAATCACATTATTTATCCAACACGTGTTATAAGATCACCGTAATAGACATAGGTCACGTTTTCACCAAGTCTAGTTGATAAACATCCATACACTTACATTATCCCATATTGTTAATCCACATAAATTAAAACAAACTTTTACCGACTGGGTTTGTTATTTACCCATAAATCCTTAAACACTTAATTGTCCTCACACAATTTATTATCCCAAATTAAGCAAACCTTTTGCTTTATCGAAATTTAATATTACCCAAGACTTAATCGTCTTAATACTCCTCATATCATTATATAATTTCTTTTAAGAAACGCTTATAATGTCACCTTAAGTAGGTTTTCCAAAATACTAATTTCACACATTTAGCTCTTCCAAAACCTTTAAACCACTTGTCCCATAACGGACACACTCAATTATAAATACCATAATTATAACTCTTATTTTTTAAAGTTTAACTCGAAATCGTGTTAGAGTACGATCATTTTAGAGAAAATCAAGTCCTTATTAAGTACATCTCTTACAAATTTAATTACTTACATAAATAATTTATATTAAGTATTTTGAGATTTATATTAGCTCATCATGCAAATTACTACCACAACCAATGCTCGGAGTATACATATGAGAAATAAATCTCAACCTCCACAAAGCATTAATTGCACACGCTTAATTTCTTATGGTAAGGAATACGTACAATACTAAACTCTCGAGACAATGCTCGTTAACTCGAGCAAAGGGGACAAATAATGTCAATATCCAACTTGACATTATTCCAAGAATATAGAGAGATTCTTATGAATGGATCTAAGTGAACAAGTAACAGAACCGAAGCTTGTAGGAGTTTGAAAACCACTTATTATTAAACCTTATACTTTCAAACTTTATATTGTTAATTTACTAGTATAATAATTTATATAATTAGTTTCTTAAACTAGTGACATTTATAAACTTTACCAAAACACAAAACTACACCTTTAAAATTTAAATCATAAACTTAGTTTTAACCTTTACCACACAATTTTATAAAAGAATTATGAAAACCATTATTAGTATCTTAATAGTTAAACTATTACTTTTAATTTTTAGTAAAGCTTAAGAAGTTTTACAACTTTAAATTTAGTACTAACAATTTAGATTCTTGAAATTTCTTTATAAATTAAAATAGTTTCGAAAATAATTTTGAAAATTCTCAAACCTAATAATAGGCCACAAATTTTAAAATCATTGCTCTGATATCATAATTGTAACATTCCCGAATTATGTCGGTAGTGCCACACGCCAATGACCTCAGACTGTAAAGTACAAAGTTACCCTAGGCTTTAATCCGAACAATTAAGCTTAAAATAGACAAATAAACGTTAAATAATAAGAGAGTAGCGGAAGACTTGTGTAAAACAAACTCAATTCTTTTATTAAAGTTCCTCTCGTAAAATGAGAATGACGGTAATACAACAAAGTGAATTTACAGCGGAAGACTTTTTAAAGAAACCCTAATTACATAACTAATTTATATAAGCATTACAATATATTTCAAAACACGCACACCTTTAAATTACTACTACTTAAGACGCAACCTTCAACTGCAAGCCTTCATCTTCGATCAGTTACTTCGAATCGTCTTGGACCAACCTCTGATGTGTCATATAGAACGGATGACACTAGTCAACCATGCAAGGAATAGAAACGGTTGGTTAGTCTAATGAAAGACTATGCAAGGGTGAAAACATATTTGTTCACGTAGTCGTATATAATCACTACCCTTGTTTCCAGAATAAAACTCGGTAAACGGTATATGACTATAGACTTCTAACGAAAAGAATGAAGAGGTATGATTAAAGAGAAGACTCCAATGAATTGAGTCTTATGGGAAATTACATGAATTTGTTTGGAAACGTTATATTACCACACAAAGTTGTAAAAACATCTCGTTGAATATTTGGGTCCTCGACCAACCTCACCGCGTAATGCGAATCGATATTGGAAAGGGGACTTACTTTAGACAAGAGACCGGGCGGGTTCCACGTTGTACTTCTCGCCTGAGGGTATATTAATTATGTGCAAAACAACACTTATCTTATTTAATTTCAAAACACGCATTTACGTTAATGCTTTAAATCCACACCAATCCCGCAATGAGATATAGAACAAGGGACGAATCCCGAATTTCGGCACTAGCTAAGTGCACCACCACTTATATAAAATAAGGGTAGGTCATGACCAAAAGTATTAGGGCAATTATCCTCCTAATACCAAGTTATAAAGAAACAGCTAAACCTCATAAGGTAAATAGCGTTCCTACGAATACTTGTGCTAACTAGCAATTATATCCACACCAATGCACAATAATCCACACCAATTATTATCTAGCACCCTATAATATATATATATATATAAGGTGATGTGACCCCGTCCCATCAAGAGGCTCAAGAGAGCCCGGACACTCAAGATGACTCAAGCAATGAAGGTGACTCAAGAAAAGACGAGCTTCCTCCTGGGGCCATCACTAGGGCTCGTGCCAAGCACCTTCAAGAAGAGCTTAAGAAGGGCCTTCTATGCATTGAAGCCATGGAACACTTCGGAGGCCTTGGCCAACACATTGGGAGCCTCGGCCACGCCACTTGCTTGTCGGCCACGATGTCGACCATCACTCTTCTAGAGGCGCGTTTGAGTCCATGATTGACACTTTCATTTAATTTACATTAGTTGGGTTCTTATGACATTATTAGACCATTTTCTAGCATGTATGCTTGTGTTTTGGCCGATTGGGCCTTGTTGGGCCATTAGCCCATTAGGTGGCCGAGAGGCCTTAGTCTTTCTTTCCTTGCTTGCAGCCTATAGAAGGCAAAACTCGTCATTTGTTTCAGCATGTTGAATTGCTCAGAAATATAGTTATCGTTTCTCTCCCAAAGCTCTCTCCTCTCTCGTCTTCTTCCTTGTGAGTTGCATCAAGGAATTCATTGTTGTTTTCTTCAAGTGCGTCATATCTTGGAGGGACCAACCAGCCTATTCTCCATTGGTGAGTCATATCCAACCTAGAAGAGGCATATAATCACCAACGCTCACCATCTCCACACCGAGCCATCTCCATTGCCGCCTTTGTTGCCATTGCCGCAACCAAGGCTTCATCGCCTTGTCCTAGGAGCCTCGGAGGGCTTGCCTTGCACCGCGCCTTCACCGATCCTTTGCTTCATCACGTGGGATCAGAGCTTCAAGCAAGGTAAAGCTCTAAATCTTGTTGTTAAGGTCAAGGAAAATCAGCTTGCAAGGCTTCGACGTCAAGTCGTAGGTGGTTGTTGTTGTTGTTGTTGTTGTCGTCTTGGCTGGTTGTTTGCGGCTTTTGTCTTGCAATTTTTGTGTTGATTTCAATTGCTTATTCTTGTCTAGTATTAGGTTGTTAGAATCGGACCTTAGAGCCTTGAAAAATCAGGAAACAATCGTCCATCACCGAGCCAATTTGTGTGTTGTCTTAGCCCCGGTTGTGTGTCTTGGTAGAGGTCGATTGTGTCTTGTGTTGTGGCTGTCGTTTCTTGTTGTTGTGGCCTGCAATTTCCTGAGGTCTAAGGCTGAAGATCGGGCTGAGAAACCGGCTAACAGCCATGCCCATTGATCTCTTGAAAGTTGTTAGTAGTTTCTTGTTTTTAGAGATTTTCTTGTTGTGTTGTTGCTTCAAATTTGTAGGTTGTTGCAGCCACGACTTTTTCCATTTTTTTGAGTCAAATTGTGTCAGTGTTATTCAGTAATTGTTTGAGTTTGAGTCGTGTTCACAAGCAGCCCTCGTTTCCTAAGAATTTGCATCCTAGTCGAGCTATAATTAAAACGTCAACACTAGGATACAGGAACAGTTCTTTTGCTATCTTGAGCACTTGTTTTCTTCAATTTTTGTAGTTCAATTACTGCATTGTTTAGTTGCTGCATCGAATAAAAAGAAAAAAAGTATTACAATTGTTCAAGAAAAAGTGGATGCAACCAGGAAAACGCGGCTAGTACAAAAGCGAAAGCCATAGAAAAAGTGGTTCATCATTTGACAAAAAAAAATTGCCAAATTGCTGCATCATTGTCGTGTGATTCACTTCAGTTTGTTGTCTCTTACTATTTGCACAAGTGCTTCATTTGTAAAGCAATCGAACTTAGTAGCTTCCTATTGTTGCTTGCTTTAATTGTTGCTCGGGTGTATCAAGTTCTTTTGAGACGTGTGTTGTTTGTTGTTGTCTTTCTTTTGTTGAAGTCTAGTGACCCTAAGCCTAGCCACTTTAGGAGTTTTGCTTGCTGAAATTTCTTGTCCTTGAACCAAGGTCGAGAGCTCGTTGCTAGGTTAGGTCCATTGATTAGCTTAGTTTCTTTGAAGGTTGTTGCTTGGCTGTCCTTTTGTTGTTCTTCATATGACAAGACCAGGTTCCATGGATGGTAACAACAAGGCCAAGGGTCCAGCTAATGAAGAGGGCCTTGTGACCGAACCATCCATCACCTTGGAGACACTTCTCCAAGCCATCCGGGCCAACAAAGAAGACACAGATGCAAAGGTTAATCAACAACTTCAGTCCATGCGTGAGGATCAAGCAGCCTTCATGAGAAATATGGAGTCTAAATGGGAGCAAGTCCAAGGGAGTCCCCGACTGAACATGGGCCAAGACGTTGGTGCTTCATACACCTCTTACGCAGCCGACGGTGGCCAACATGGAGGCACTCAAAGCGGCATCTCCCAAGAGCTAACTAGGTTGTCCATACATGAGCCTACCTCCTCTCAAATGCCCCTCGTCTCCACACTTAGAGAAGGTCACGGATTGCCAAGAGAAGGCCAAGGTATGAACTCTGAATTCCATGTGTCTTCTGGGCTACTTCTTATTCCTCCCTTGCGAACTAACCATGCAGAATATGGAGGGAGAGGCTACCAACCACCTCAGGCCGACCACTACCAACGGAGCCCGACGCCGCCTATGATGCCACAGAGAGCCTAGCCCGACCGTGGCCCAATGCCCACCTTGAGGCCGGCCTTCCAAGCTCAACGGGTGCCTTATGAAGAGGACTACGGAGATTAGTTCGGGCGCCCACCTCATCGTGGAATCAAGCTTGAAGTTCAGCATTTCAGAGGTACATGTGAGGTAGATGCTTATCTAGATTGGGAGCAAAAGATCGAGCAAATTTTTGAGTTCTATAACTACTCGGATGCTCAACGAGTAGCTCTAGCCTCAATTAAGTTTGTTGATTTTGCTTACCATTGGTGGCTAGAGGACAAGGAGGATAGAACCTATAGAGGCTATCCCCAAATTGAGACTTGGGAAGAGCTCAAGGCTGCCTTGAGAAACCGGTTTGTGTCGGATGATTATAATGAGAGAGTCCATGCCCGACTCGAGCAATTAAGACAAGGGAATAGGACCCCGAATGAATTTTATAAGGAGCTAAGGACTTTGGTCTTTAGGTTCGGACTTAAATTTCCTGAGGGCTACCTTATTTCCAAGTTCATCAATAGCTTGAATCTGGACCTTAGGGTTGTGGTGAACATGCAACACTTTGTGCGAGGCCTATTGAAGAGGTCATTCATTACACTAACCATGTGTATAAGAAACTTCCTCAAAGGCGCCCCCAAGTTGCAAACCCACGGCCATGGACCTCAGCCAATGGCGGCCCTTCCCAAGCTACTCCAAGGCGCTTAGAACCAAGGCTTGACTCTCAAAGTCGGCCTAAGAGGGATGCTCAAGTTCGGCCTCCACCGCAGCCCCAAGGGGGGAGGGACAAACTAGAGACCTTAAGTGTTTTAAGTGTTATGGGCGTGGTCATATGGCCCGGGATTGTCCTACCAAGAAGTAAGTTCTTCTTAACACTCTAGGGGACTATGAGTCCGAGGATGAGTGTCGGGAAGAAGTTGTTGAGGAGGAAGAAGGAGTAGAAGAGCTCCATGTGGTGGCAGCCGAGGGCGAGTGCTTTGTGGTTAAGAAAGCATTGATCGCCTCGAAGAGTCCTAGTGTGCCTAACCAGCGTGAAACGATCTTTCACACTAGGTGCACTATTAAGGGAAATGTGTGTAGTGTCATCATTGATGGGGGGGGTCATGTTGTAACATCATTGACCAAGAAATGGTAAGTAGATTCAATCTATTGACCACTCCTCACCCTCAACCCTACACACTTTGTTGGCTGAATTCCAACACTCCCCTTAAGTTCAAGGACCAAGCCACAATTCAGTTTTCCATAGGGGGATATGTGGATGAGGTTGTGTGTGACGTTTTTCCCATGACCGCATGCCATCTCCTCTTAGGAAGACTTTGGAAATTTGATCGGGGTGTCGTTCATCAATGAGTGTCCAATGAGTACTCTTTCTTGATAAATGACAAGAGGTTTACCCTACATCCTTTGGCTCCCCATGAGATTATGGTTGATCATATGGCTAGGGAGCAAAGGAAGACAACTGAGCAAGCTAAGGGCAAAAAGCTAGCTATTGGAAGCAATCAAGGTGCTTCTAATCATATGCTCTTAGCTAAGTCTAAGGAAGTTGTTCAAGCCATCAACGAGGGTGAGGTGTGCTTTTTACTCATGTGTAAAGACACCTTATTTGCCTCGTCGGATCTTGAGGAACTCCCTAAGGTCGTGGCTCACCTCTTGGAAGAGTTCGATGATCTCTTTCAAGATGAAGTCCCAAGTGGGTTGCCACTGGTGAGAGGTATTGAGCATCAAATTGACTTCATACCGGGGGCAACGCTACCTAACCAGGCTGCCTATAGGGCCAACCCCGAGGAGACTAAAGAATTGCAACGTCAAGTGCAAGACTTGCTTGACAAGGGCTATGTGAGGGAAAGCCTTAGCCCTTGCGCAGTCCCGGTCATTCTAGTTCCTAAGAAGGATGGCACTTGGAGAATGTGTGTTGATTGTCGAGCAATCAACAACATTACTATCAAGTACCGCCACCCTATTCCTAGACTAGATGACATGCTTGATGAGTTGCATGGAGCAAGTGTCTTTTCTAAGATAGACTTGAAGAGTGGTTACCATCAAATTCGTATGCATGAAGGAGATGAGTGGAAAACAACCTTCAAAACAAAATATGGCTTATACGAATGGATGGTAATGCCCTTTGGTCTAACCAATGCTCCTAGTACATTCATGAGGCTCATGAACCATGTTCTAAAGCCATTTCTAGGTAAGTTTGTGGTCGTATACTTTGATGACATCTTAGTGTACAACCATGACCTTAATGAGCATGTTGGTCACCTTAGAAAAGTTCTTGAGGTCCTAAGGAAAGAGAAGTTGTATGCTAACTTCAAGAAGTGCCACTTTTGTTCGGATCATGTGGTATTTCTTGGATATGTAGTATGCAACGATGGCTTGAGAATGGATGAGGAGAAGGTGAAGGCTATTCACGAATGGCCTACACCTACTACTATGACTCAAGTCCGAAGCTTCCTTGGTTTGGCTGGCTTTTACCGTCAGTTCGTGAGGGATTTTAGCACCTTGTCTACTCCTCTCACCAAACTCACGAAGAAGGGCGTGTCCTTCATGTGGGGCGACGCCCAAGAAGAGGCCTTTACCACTCTTAAATCTAAGCTCACAAATGCACCACTTCTCTCATTGCCTAACTTTGATAAAACTTTTGAGATTGAATGTGATGCATCGGGCATAGGTTTAGGAGGCGTGCTTATGCAAGAGGGCAAGCCAATAGATTACTTTAGTGAGAAGCTAGGTGGGGCTGAATTGAATTACCACATCTATGATAAGGAACTATTGGCCCTTGCCCGAGTTCTTAAGGTGTGGCAACACTACTTGTTGCCCAAAGAGTTTGTGATTCATTCGGACCACGAGGCATTGCAGTACTTAAAGGGGCAAAGCAAGCTCAACAAGAGACATGCCAAGTAGGTCGAATTTATTGAGTCTTTTCCCTATGTCATCAAAAACAAAAAAGGGAAAGACAATATTGTGGCTGATGCACTCTCCCGAAGGTATACCGTCTTAACTCTTTTAGATGCAAAGTTGCTCAGTTTTTCCTTCATGAAAGAACTATATGCATGTGTGTCTAAGGATAGCAAAGATCAATATTATGTGCATGAGGGGTTCTTATTTAAGGGTCATAAACTTTGCATACCTAAGGGTTCTACTAGGAGATTGTTAGTGCATGAAGCTCATGGGGGAGGGTTAATGGGACATTTTGGGATTCTCAAGACATTGCATACTTTGAAAGAACATTTTTATTGGCCACGCATGCATAGGGACGTAGAGAAATTTTGTGCTTCATGTATTACTTGTTTGCGAGCCAAGTCTAGGAGCCAACCCCACGGCCTATATACACCCTTACCCGTACCTCGGTTGCCTTGGGAAGATATCTCTATGGACTTTGTTTTGGGTTTACCTAGGTCTAAGAGAGGAAGGGATTCCATCTTTGTTGTGGTAGATAGGTTCTCCAAGATGACACATTTCATTGCATGCCATAAGACCGAAGATGCATCTCATGTTGCTAACCTCTTCTTTGACCAAGTTGTGAGATTGCATGAAGTTCCTAGATCTATTGTTTCAGATAGGGATGTGAAGTTCCTTAGCTAATTCTGGAAGACGCTACGGGCCAAGCTTGGAACAAAGCTTCTATTCTCCACCACTTGTCATCCTCAAACGGATGGACAAACCGAGGTAGTGAACCGAACTCTTGGTGCTTTACTTAGATCTATGTTGGAAACTAACTTGCGCAGGTGGGAAGAGAGTCTATCTTTCATTGAGTTTGCCTACAATAGACCGGTCCATTCAGCGACTAAGAGAACCCCCTTTGAGATGGTCTATGGCATCAATCCCAAGACGCCACTCGAGCTCATGCCATATGCCATCAAGGACCAAGAGAGCAAAGAGGGGGCTAATCAAGCTAAGAGGATTCAGAAGTTGCATGAAGATACTCGGTTGAAATTTGAGAGGCGGACCATGCAATACAAGAGGCAAGCCGACAAGGAGCGCAAGGAGGTGCTCTTTGAACCCGACGACTTGGTTTGGGTGCACCTAAGGAAGGACCGATTCCCTACACTCTGCAACTCCAAGCTGAAACCGAGAGGAGACGGACCTTTCCAAGTGCTCGAGAAGATCAACGACAATGCCTACAAGTTGGAGCTTTCGTCGTCCTATGGAGTCCATGACGTGTTCAACGTGGCTGACTTGATGCCGTTCTTGGTGGATGATGATGAGGACCTTGACGAGCTAGATTCGAGGTCGAATCCCTTTCAAGAGAGGGAGGATGATGTGACCCCGTCCCATCAAGAGCCTCAAGAGAGCCCAGACACTCAAGATGACTCAAGCAATAAAGGTGACTCAAGAGAAGATGAGCTTTCTCCTGGGGCCATCACTAGGGCTCGTGCCAAGCACCTTCAAGAAGAGCTTAAGAAGGGCCTTCTATGCATTGAAGCCATGGAACACTTCGGAGGCCTTGGCCAACACATTGGGAGCCTCGGCCACGCCACTTGCTTGCCGGCTATGATGTCGACCATCACTCTTCTAGAGGCGCGTCCGAGTCCATGATTGGCACTTTTAATTAATTTACATTAGCTGGGTTTTTATGACATTATTAGACCATTTTCTAGCATGTTTGCTTGTGTTTTGGCCGAGTGGGCCTTGTTGGGCCATTAGCCCATTAGGTGGCCGAGAGGCCTTAGTCTTTATTTCCTTTCTTGCAGCCTATAGAAGGCAAAACTCGTCATTTGTTTCAGCACGTTGAATTGCTCAGAAATACAGCTATCGTTTCTCTCACAAAGCTCTCTCCTCTCTCGTCTTCTTCCTTGTGAGTTGCATCAAGGAATTCATTGTTGTTTTCTTCAAGTGCGTCATATCTTGGAGGGACCAACCAGCCTATTCTCTGTTGGTGAGTCATATCCAACCTAGAAGAGGCATATCATCACCAACGCTCACCATCTCTCCCGCAAATCCATCTCCATTGCCGCCTTCGTTGCCATTGCCGCAGCCAAGGCTTCATCGCCTTGTCCTAGGAGCCTCGGAGGGCTTGCCTTGCACCGCGCCTTCACCGATCCTTTGCTTCATCATAAGGGTTATAACTAGTATATATACAACCTAATAAAAAGGTTCATTTTACACAATATTTTATACACACAAGTTCCCATATGTCACATTAAGAATATTCATCCCAACTTAATTAAGACAGTATATTAATTGTCAATCAAGAAAAATATGGAATAAATTAGAGTGAACCGTCACTTGCCTTGAATTACGGAGAAGAACGAACGGGTTTTGGAGATGGTTGCTTTCGAAAAGCAAATCGGCTCCCTGCTTTATTCCCGCTCCAAATGTCAATCCGAGACGTACCCAAATCATACACAATGAATAAATTATATTACATAATTTATTCAATATCAATATTTGAAGGATACAATGTCTCGGTTTCCAATTGATTTTTTTTATCTCTTAAGTAAATTAGTTTCAAGGCTTTTTGATTAAACGATTATTTATACGATTGAAAATTAATTAGTCGTATTCTAAATAATCAAATCCTAAATAAATTAATGACATAATTTGTTTATAGTCCTAAAATTTCTAAGTCAAATTATTATCTAAATGAATAGTCATAATTTACCCATTCATAATATAAGATAATATTATAATAATTTTTATTTTATTTTTAATTTTATAAAATCAAATTAATCCTAAAATATTCTTTCACTAATCTGGATTAATTAATTTAATCAAGATTAAGCCTAAACAAATCAAAATTAAAAGAAGAAAATCCCGATTTTGGCTAAAATCACCTTGCCGGATTCGTTCTTGACACCTCGTCGGAAAACGCCAAAATTAGGCGGCGTTGGTGGATCTCCGACGGTTTTTGTTGAGGTATTTTGATATAGACTCGTGGGTTCAACTAAAGGTATGCTTATTTACTTAAACAAAACTCAAACACTCTCCAATTTGGTTGATGAACACAATGGTACTGATTTTCTAGAGTTCTTAGATTGGAAGCTTGAATTGAATTTCTTAGAGGGTCGAATTGGATGGGTATTTATAGGGTTTTAATAGGGATTGATATGAAAAACATTAAACTTCTCTTAATTTCACCCAATTCAATCAAAATCGGATCAATTTTGATTCGATGGGAATTTAACCCTAGAAATGACGCAAGGTTCATTTGGATAAATCCCGGATTTTTCATCCTCAATTAAGTCGATTAAATGGTGGATTATGTGGAGGATATGATTGTATTCAATTCCCATCCTTCAATTGGCTAGATCGGATCCGAGGGTTCGCGAATTCCGCCATTGAAGCTCCAAAATGAGCTTTACGTACAGCTGCTGTTCGGGTGAGAGAAAGGGGAAGACATTGTTGTAGAAAATTACAAACGTGGCCCAAAGTTTTGGTCTTGTGGAACAAATCCCCTTTCAACTTTTAAAAAATTATACAAGTTGCCCAAATTAATATTTTATGTTTGTAATATTATTTTAAGCTAAAATTAAAATATATAATAATTTAAATTAGGTTAAAATAAGCTTAAGTTATTTTTCTTATAAATTAAACCATACTTAAATCTTTAACAAAATTTGTTAAACTTGATTTAAATATTCTAGGTTAAATTTGATAAGTTTTAGTTAAATTATAATTAACATGAATAGCATAATAATTCTTAAGACAATTATTACTTTATCCCTTTATGGATAGCATAATAATTCTTATGACCTTTATTATTATTTAAAATTCTAAAATTTCATTCATTGTTATACTTATTTATTTATTTTAGCACCATATTATTATTACTCATTTGATAATTTGTACCAAAAATTATCATAACACAACCTTTGAGCCTAAGTTAATCCTTTAAAAGAAATAAATAAATTTCAAAACTTTATTTTTATCACATTAAAATTAATATTTTACCCTAATATTTTAAGTGTGATATTATAATACTATCCCCTTAAAAGTAGTTTCGACCCTGAAACTAGCACTACCAAGATTGAGATATCGGTTTTCACATTAACCTCACTACTTGAACTTAGTATCCTCAATTAATTCGTACTCGAAATTAATTCTATGAAAGTCGATCGATCCGTTAACTCAACCATGACAATATCTTGTATATCTCCCAAGAAGTTCCATTATTTATCTTAATTAAATTTGGCCCTTATGCCATCTCTAAACAAAAACCTTTCCAAGAATATAAATCATTCAATTAATCAGGCTTTAACATAAAACCTTTAGGATTTCTTCATTTTCTAAAATAATCACACAACATTTATTCCTATTTTCCTCAAACATAATCTTAATAATTCACTTAACATGATCATGATCAATCACCTTATTTATCCAACACGTGTTATAAGATCACCTTAATAGACATATGTCACTTTTTCACCAAGTCGAGTTGATAAACATCCATACACTTGCATTATCCCATATTGTTAATCCACATAAATTAAAATAAATTTTTATCGACTGGGTTTGTTATTCACTCATAAATCCTTAAACACTTAATTTTCCTCACACAATTTATTATCCCAAATTAAGCAAACCTTGTGCGTTACCGAAATTTAATATTTATCCAAGACTTAATCGTCTTAATACTCCTCTTATCATTATATCATTTCTTTTCAGAAACAGTACTTATAATGTCACCTTAAGTAGGTTTTCCAAAATACTAATTTCACACATTTAGCTCTTCCAAAAGCTTTAAACCACTTGTCCCACAACAGACACACTCAATTATAAACACCAAAATTATAACTCTTAAATTTTAAAGTTTAACTCGAAATCGTGTTAGACTACGATCATTTTAGAGAAAACCAACTCCTTATTAAGTACATCTCTTACAAATTTATTTACTTACATAAATAATTTATATTAAGTATTTTGAGTTTTTTATTAGCTCACCACGCAAATTACTACCACAACCAATGCTCGAAGTATACACATGAGAAACAAATCTCAACCTTCATAGAGCATTAACTGCACACACGCTTAATTTCTTATGGTAAGGAATACTTACAATACTAAACTCTCGAGACAATGCTTGTTAACTCGAGCAAAGGGGACAAATAATGTCAATATCCAACTTGACATTATTCCAAGAATATAGATAGATTCTTATGAATGGATCTAAGGGAACAAGTAATTGAACCGAAGCTTGTAGAAGTTTGAAAACCACTTATTATTAAACCTTATACTTTCAAACTTTATACTTTTAATTTACTAGTATAATTATTTATATAACTAGTTTCTTAAACTAGTGACATTTATAAACTTTACCAAAACTCAAAACTACACCTTTAAAATTAATATCATAAACTTATTTTAACCTTTACCACACCATTTTACAAAAGAACTATGAAAACCATTATTAGTATCTTAATAGTTAAACTATTACTTTTAATTTTTTCTAAACCTTAAGAAGTTTTAAAACTTTAAATTTAGTACTAACAATTTAGATTCTTGAAATTTCTTTATAAATTAAAATAGTTTCAAAAATAATTTTGAAAATTCTCAAACCTAACAATAGGCCAAGAATTTTAAAACCATTGATTTCATACCATAATTATAACACCCCCGACTTATGTCGGTAGTGCCACACGCTAGTGACCTCAGACTGTAAAGTCCAAAGTCACCCTAGGCATTAATTCGAACAATTAAGCTTAAAATAGACAAATAAACGTTAAATAATAACAGAGTAGCGGGAGACTTGTGTAAGGAAAACTCAATTCTTTTATTAAAGTTCCTGTCGTAAAATGAGAAGGACGGCAATACAACAAAGTGAATTTACAACGGAAGATTTTTTAAGGAAACCCTAATTACATAACTAATTTATATAAGCATTACAATTTATTTCAAAACACGCACACCTTTAAATTACTACTACTTAAGATGCAACATTCAACTGCAAGCCTTGATCTTCGATCGGTTACTTCGAATCGTCTAGGACCAACCTCTGATGTGTCGCATAGAATGGATGACACCAGCCAACCATACAAAGAATAGAAACGGTTGGTTAGTTTAATGAAAGACTATGTAGGGGTGAAAACAGATTGGTTCACATAGTCGTATATAATCACTATCCTTGTTTCCCGAATAAAACTCGGTAAACGGTATATGACTATAGACTTCTACCGAAAAGAATGAAGATGTATGATTAAAGAGAAGACTCCAATGAATTGAGTCTTATGGGAAATTACATGAATTTGTTTGGGAACGTTATATTACCACACAAAGTTTTAAAAACATCTCGTTGAATATTTGGGTCCTCGACCAACCTCACCGCACTACAAGAAAAAGGACTTTGGGCGACAAAATTTCTAATTTAGGGTGACAATTTTTTTTTCATCGCCTAAACAGAGTTTTTGGCGACAAACCAAATTTTCATCACCTAAAATTTCATATGGGCGACAAAATGCTTGGTTCGTCGCCCAAAATTGACAATGGGCGACAAATTATATTTGCGACGCCTAAAGTTTTTATGTGTGACCAAATACTGATTTTGCCGCCCCTATTTTTAATATAATAATTTTTATTTATATTTTTGGCAACAAAGTTATGTTTCGTCGCCCTAGATAACATCATATAAATAATATTATTAATATTTTGTGCGACAAATTATTCTTTTCGTCGCACTATGTGCGACAAATAATGTTTTCGTCGCCCATAATTAACATTATTTATATATTTAAAATAACTTTGTTAAGCTTTGGCCACAAGTTTTTTTATGTCGTCGCCGATAGTTTACGCGGGGGAGCGAATTTTTTTTGTGGGAAATAGAAATAAGGGTTTAATATTTGACTGGAAAAAAAATCATTTTTTTCTCAAACCCTTCGATTTATTTTCCCTTCTCTGTGCTCCTGATCGATTGCCATGGACGATGACCTCTGGATTTTTCTCTCCCTTCTTCTCTATCCTTCCGATCACCATGGATGATTTGCTCAAACCCTCAATCGATCGTTTAGCTCCTTTTCTTCATCAGTTTGTTTCCTATTTTTTTCCAGTGTCCCCTCTTTTCTCTCGGTTTTTCGTCCGTTGAAAGAGAGGTCATTTTGGAATCTTTGTCTGTGCTAGTTGCTGGTTCTCGGTCCCCTAAAGGTACACTCACTCACATCCATTCTTCTATGTCTCTACTTTGTTCAAATTGAAAATTTTGATTAGGGTTTCTGCTGAGGCTTCTGGAATTCGCTTGCTGAGGCTTCGTAAAGTTGATCTCCTATAAATTGGAGATTCATATATCTTTGGTCTATATACCAACTCGTTCATTGTAAAAGTTTTTTTTCAGCGGATACCCACAAAGCTTCTCAAGTACCCCTGTTGAATTTTGCTGAATTAAGCGTCGACGCTGGAGGTGAGCAGTTCAATCTACGCATTGTATGTGTTTTGGGTTTTGATTATCTTACAAGCTAGATTTATGTGTACTTGTGATATTTTCTCTCTCTTTCTTTTCTCGAGTTTGATATGAATTCTTAGTTGGTTATGCTGATTGCACTATTGTTCAGATGGTATTTCTAGGTTTTTTTCTGACGACTGCATTTTTTTATCTTTATATTTTGATCTTAGATTGTTGTTTCCTTTACTATATTCACTAAGTGATCGGTGGGATTAAGGTTCATTGTTTATGTTATTCGAATTTTATGCTTAATTAGATATTTGGGTAGGCTTGTAGTGAGTGTTATGTTGTTTTGGAATGTGGGTAAGGAAGTTTTAGATGTGCAATGGTTTCTGATTCCGTGAATGGTTAATTGTTTGGACGGTTCTTGTTTTTGGTTTGCTAGTTCTTAAATTGCATATTCTATATATAGGAGTTCTTAGAACATTGATATTTTTAGGATTATTTGTTTTTTCAAGTAAGCCTCCTACTTTATAGTAAAAGTTAGGAGCTTTAAAGAATGTTGGCCTTCTTTTGTCTAGTGACAACCTATGTTACCCAGAGACTCCAGCGGTGGGGTAATACGGTTCTCTCCTCTCCTCTCCAAACTTCTTTGCTTCTCCTCTAATCCTCCCAGTGCATTGCTTATGAGCTTGTTTGACAGATAAGAACTTCAGTTTGAGCGTGGTTATTAGGTCCTACTCAATAAAAGCCTTGATTCAGTCCTTCAATTTTGGATTTTGGTACTATTTTATTAACTTCAGTTTTTAGTAGAAGGATACAGTTGTTCAAAGATGTATTGTCTAGGAAAGCTTTGACATTGTTCGTTTAGGCTTAGTGCTATAATTACAAGTTAACTATACTTTCACTCATGCCTTGATTAAATTATTAACTTTTCAGACTTGATATTTTTTCAGTTAGGTATATAGATATTGTGATGATTTGTTAATTCAATTAGATGTTGAATTGCTCATATCTTAGCTTGTTAACTTATCGTACTAGTTATTACAAATGCCTTAAGAGCTTGAATATAGTCCATTTTATATATCTTTTGATGATATATTTATTCTACTTCTTTAAACCCTTAAAATAATATATAATTTATGTTACCATTTCCCCAGCGTTTCCCTTTTCTACAAATTTGAGATTGTTGTTTCCCCGTTTTGGAAACGTTTCCGTTTCCCGTTTTCGTTTCCGGGTAACATACGGTTGTAGCATATGTATGCTCAAATTAACAGTTTCTCTCTCCTCTTTGCTTTTTTTTGGGTTCCATGCAGCCAAGAAAGAATCAAGATTTCCACAACTCTCTCTCTCTTTCTTAATAAGCTTTATTGCTTTACACACTCTTATACATATCTAATTCCTCTATACTATGACTCCTTTGAAACAAAGGTGTAATTTGTCTTGGTACACGCCAGATAGAGCTATTATACATATCTAATTCCTCTATGTTATTACTCCTTTGAAGGTTTAATTTGTTCTTGAATTATAATAGAGTTATGTTTGTGATTGAGGTGCTTGTAAGAAGAAGAGAGATACATAGGACACTTGGACATCTACTTCTTGACCTGTTGTTTATAAGTTTTATGAGCATGTTCTTGATATAAGCAAATAAGTATACAATTATGTTGAAATGCTTCATCGTTGGTCGGCATCTTCCCTGTCTTTATAGCATACCACCTCTTCCCTGTCTTTATAGCATACCACCTCTTCCCTAAACCTCCATACTTGTTGTTGTTGTTGTACTTTTCAAATTAGTACTACTATGTAATATAACATAATAACAGTACAATTATGCTCTTCTTGTTGTCTATTATGCTCTTATCAATATACAATATTATTGATATAGTTAGTCTGGAATTGTATGCTAAAGATGAAAAGTAAAATATTTATATTTTCTGTCTTCAGATACCAGAAGATATTCCTCTGGCTGAGTGCATTAGATAAAATCTGCTGCTTAGAACGACATTTACAGTGTGGCCCATCCTGTCAATTGAATTCAGGTTTCCTACAAACTGATTTCCATGGTTAACTGATTGCTAAAGGTTAATCATCCTCTTTGTTGCCTTCCTCAGATCACTGAATACTTGTTTTATTGAGATGACTATTTTCTTGGTGGTTGATGTTGGTTATATAGTTAATATTTGTTTTATTGAGAATTCAACTAGGTATTTAGGTCATCAGATATTAAACTTTGGTAGATAGGTCAGTTATGGTTGCAGTTGTGATGAAAAACTCCGGTTTCAGTTGTGGTATTTGATGCAATTGTCCAGTGATGGAATAGATAACATGTATCTCTCCTCGTATTATTTTCATGTTCCTTATTTTAATTCACTGAAGCAACTCAAATAATTTGTGTTAATGGCATGCCAATCTGCCATACTTTTACTAGCCTGTTCTATGTTCAACCAATAAGACACGTATTTACTTTATCATAGTTCCCTGCAGTATAAAAATTCATTTCAAAAAAATGTCCAAAGTATTGATTGCCTAAAAAAACCATTAGCCCAAACTTTGTTTATTTTCATACAAAAATTTCCAATATTTATTTGTTTCTTTTCATGAGCTATCAGTAATGCTCTTTGTTTCTTTTCATATAGCTGATCAAGTAACTTGATTCAATTTGTTGTATATTTCTCTTTGTCCCGTCTATTCTCTCGATTTCCCATCTGCTTAATCGGTGTGTTATGTTTGTGTGTTGCTTGTCTTTTCTGCTCAATCGGTGCTTAATCGGTGCTTAATCGGCGCTCAATCGGTGCGTTCTCAACCAATATCCTATCTGCTCAATCGGTGCTTTCTTAGTCCTCAATCAACCCGTGCGTTGTGATTGTTTGTTGCCTATTGCTCGATTCTCGTCTTTGTCTCTAGTTCCCATCTTCTTGTCTTCGCTATCCCTCAAGGTACATTCAAGTTGCTAGTGTGGTGTTCTTATCTTTGTCTGCTAGTTTGCTTCTTTTCAATATCTATTTGCATAATGCTTTCTACTTGGAATTATTTATTAGTTTTTGGCATGTGGATTAGCTGAAGTGTTAGACCCTGACTATTGGAATCATTTATTATCCATAGAGTTTGCATAGTACTAAAAGAGAATAAATATAGTATATTGTACGTACCATATATAGATGAAACATCGATCAACAAGTAGTTGTAGTTGCTTAAGTTGCATAATTATTGAAAATGAATTCTCAAATGGGGTAATTGTTCGGTGTATTAAGATGGCATACTAAATTTAACTTTGGTACATTTTTATATATTTGATGTTTTGATCAATGATCTTGATACTTGGTTTGGATTGCATTTTTTATTTATGTTGGTTTTATCTATCATAGCTATTTAGTATATAATGATACTTATTTAGGCCAATTCTTTGAACTTGTTTTGTTTAGACGTGAAGCATGGTAATGGAAAGAAGGGAGATCAGATGGAGAAGGTTTAGGCTTTGGGCCTAAACCACCTAGAGGCAGGAAAGAAGGGAGATCAAATAGAGAAGGTATTCAGATTACACACCAAATGGCACAACAACTAGAACTACTTGAAAAGAATTCAAGGGAAAGAGAAGCTCAACTTACAAAGCAACTAGAAAAGGATTCAAGGGAAAGGGAAGATGGACTGAAGGGCGAAATTCAAAGACTTCAAGATGACAAAGTTGAAATGCTACAAGAGATCGAGAAGTTGAAACAAGATGGTGAAGCGAGGGAAGAGAGAATGAATGCAGAATTCCGTGCAATGCAAAAAAAAAATTATCCATGTGTGCACAAGGACAACTAAACTTCCAGAAATAAGGTACGTAGGTTATCTATGTAGTTCTTTAAATTCTTCTTTATCCTGCATATGACATTTTGTTTTTGGTAAATTGGTTGCATCTTATGACTTGTGGTTCTTGTGTGACTTCTCGAATAGATTTGGTAAAAGGTTGGTGCTATTTTTCCTTAGCTACACCCCTAGGATTCCAACTTTTCTTAGCTACTTGATATTATATCATTTTTTGTTGACTTAGAACTTGATTTCTCCTTTGAGGCATGAGTGCATGACACATGGACAGATTCTCAATCAAAATATATAAGTGGTTCTTTTTTGGTCCAAGCATACGTAGTTTTTCATCACCAATTGGCAGTGCATTATATAAATTTACATACAAAGGTTACTAGTCAACTAATTAGTATTCTATATATGTCTATTTTTTTTAGGAGGACAAATGAAGACTTGAGCAAAAGTAACTAACTACTTGGGGATATTATTTTGATATATATTCTAATTACATTAGTTATCATGGGTAGCACAATATGGCATAATGATGCAACATCTATTTTGATATCATTTTGGCTTGAACTTTAAGCAAGCTTCTTATGGAATGTATATATAGGATGATATCCTTAATGGCATTTTGTTGAAACAAGTACCTTATTAATATATTTTGAAGTTTTTATATATGTTATATTATATGTGTAGGTGCACTATACAAAAATGGAAATTTCGCCTGGTAACCCTGAAATTTTGACTTTTTCGCGGAATACCCTAAGATTTTGATAATTTCGCCGGGTAACCCTGAGTTTTTGACAATTTCGTCTGGTAACCTTGAGTTTTTGACTTTTTCGCGAAATCCCCTCAAGTTTTGACAATTTCGTGTGGTAACCCTGAGTTTTTTATTTTTTCGCCGGATTACCCCTCCATCCATTTCACTTAAAAAAACGTTAACTTTAATTTTTTTTCGCGAAATACCTAAATCATTAAATATAAACGATTTTATTTTTTTAAATAAACCTTAAAAAAAGTTTTAGGATTTAGGGATTTAGGTTTAGGTGTAGGGTTTAGGGTTTATGTGGCTTAGGGGTTTATGTTTAAGGCTTAGGGGTTTATAGTTTGGGGTTTGGAATTTTGGGGTTTAGGGTTAGGGTTTATGGTTTATATTTCCGCACTTAAAATAAATATAAACCTTAAACCCCAAAACCCTAAACATAACCCCAAACCATAAACCCCTAAGCCCTAAACATAAACCTTAAACCCTACCCCTAAACCCTAACCCCTAAATCTATACCCTAAAACCCAAACCCCTAATCCCAAAAAAAAAATTTAACTTTTTTTAAGTGAAATGGATGGAGGGGTATCCGGCGAAAAAAATAAAAACTCAAGGTTACCACACGAAATTGTCAAAACTTGAGGGGATTTTGCGAAAAAGTCAAAAACTCACGATTACCAGGCAAAATTACCGATAAAAATGAAATATCACTCTTTTTGAGCAAATTATTCAAAAACATTAGATAGCACAAGGATATGGGCGACAAAATTTATATTTCGTAGCACAAGGTATTGGGCGACAAAATTCAGATTTCGTAGCACAAGGTATTGGGCGACAAAATGCAGATTTCGTAGCACAAGGTATTGGGCGACAAAATTCAGATTTCGTAGCACAAGGTCTTGCGCGACAAAATATTGGTTTTGTCACAAAAATATATTTTGGGCGACAAACACTTTTTTCGTCGCCCAAAACAAAGGGCGACTCGCCTACGGCGACGCCTCCGCGACGAAAATAAGTTGGTTGCCCTAAATTTTGGGCGACGAAATTGTGGGTTTGGGCGACGATTTTTTTTGTCGCTCAAACCCTTTTTTCTTGTACTTCCACTTATTACGAATCCAGATTGGAAAGGGGACTTACTTTAGACAAGAGACCGGGCGGGTTCCACGTTGTACTTCTCGCCCGAGGGTATATTAATTATGCGCAAAATGGCACTTTTCTTATTTAATTTCAAAACGCGCATTTACGTTAAAGCTTTTAATCCACACCAATCTCGCAATGAGATATAGAACATGAGACGAATCCCGAATTTCGGCACTAGCTAAAAGTATTAGGGCAATTATCCTCCTAATACCAAGTTATAAAGAAACAGCTAAACTTCGCAAGGTAAATAGCGTTTCTACGAATACTCGTGCTAACTAGCAATTATATTCATACTAATGCACAACAATCCACACCAATTATTATCTAGCACCCTATAATAATATATATATATATAAGGGTTATAGCTAGCATATATACAACTTAATAAAAAGGTTCATTTTACACAACATTATATACACACAAGTTCCCAAACGTCAAATTAAGAATATTCATCCCAACTTAATTAAGACAATAGAATAATTGTCAATTAATAAAAATATGGAATAAATTAGCAAGAACAAACCGCCACTTGCATTGAATTACGGATAAGAACGAACGGGTTTTGGATATGGTTGCTTTCGAAAAGCAAATCGGCTCCATGCTTTATTCCTGTTCCAAATACCAATCCGAGACTTACCCAAATCATACACAATCAATATTTGAAGGATACAATGTCTCAGTTTCCAATTGATTTTATTTATCTCTTAAATAAACCAGTTTCAAGGCTTTTTGATTAAACGATTATTTATATAATTAAAAATTAATTAGTCGTATTCTAAATGATCATATAATAAATGAATTAATGACATAATTTATTTATAGTCCTAAAATTTCTAAGTCAAAATATTATCTAAATGAATAGTCATAATTTACCAATTCATAATATAAGATAATATTATAACAATTTTAACTAATTTAATATTAATTTTTATTAAATCAAATTAATCCTAAAATATTATTTCACTAATCTGGATTAATTAATTTAATCAAGATTAAGCCTAAACAAATCAAAATTAAAAGAAGAAAATCCCGATTTTGGCTAAAATCACCTTGCCGGATTCGTTCTTGACGCCTCGTCGGAAAACCCCAAACTTAGGCGGCGGAGGTGGATCTCCGGAAGTGTTTGTTGAGTTATTTTGAATTAGACTCGTAGGCGCAACAAAACTCAAACACTCTCCAACAAAACTCAAACTCAAACACTCTCCAATATCTAGGGTTCTTAGATTGGAAGCTTGAATTGAAAGCCTTAGAGGGTCGAATTGGATGGGTATTTATAGGGTTTTGATAAGGATGAATATGCAAAACATTAACCCTCTCCTAAGTGCACCCAATTCAATCCAAATCGGATCAATTTTGAATCGATGTGAATTTAGCCCTAGAAATGACGCAAGGTTCATTTGGATAAATCCCGGATCTATCGTTCTCAATTAAGTCGATTAAATGGTGGATTATGTGGAGGATATGATTTTTCTTCAATGCCCATCCTTCACATGGCTAGATCGGATCCGAGGGCTCGCGAATTCCGCCATTGAAGCTCCAAAATGAGCTTTACGTACAACTGATGTTCGGGTGAGAGGAAGGGGAAGACAAAGTTGTAGCTAATTACAAATGTGGCCCAAAGTTTTGGGCTTGTGGCAAAAATGCCATTGAAGCTCCAAAATGAGCTTTATACTTATTTATTTTCTTTAGCACTATATTATTATTACTCGTATGATAATTTGTACAAAAAATTATCATAACCAAACCTTTGAACCTAAGTTAAAGAATGTTTAAGTTATTCCTTTAAAAGAAATAAATAAATTTCAAAAGTTTTATTTTTATCACATTAAAATTATTATTTTACCCTTATTTTTTAAGTGAGATATTACAATACTACCCCCTTAAAAATAGTTTTGACCCCGAAACTAGCACTACCAAGATAAAGATATCATTTTTCACATTAACCTCACTACTTGAGCTTAGTATCCTCCATTATTTCGTACTCGAAATTAATTCTTGGAAAGTCGATTGATCCGTTTTTCCAACCATGACAATATCTCATATATCTCCCAAGAAGTTCCATTATTTATCTTAATTAAATTTGGTCCTTATGCCATCTCTAAACAAAAACCTTTCCAAGAATAATTTAAATCATTCAATTAATGAGGCTCTAACATAAAACCTTTAGGATTTGTTAATTTTCCCAGATAATCACACAACATTTTATTCATATTTTCCTCAAACATAATCTTAATAATTCATTTAACACGATCATGATCCATCACCTTATTTATCCAACACATGTTATAAGATCACCTTAATAGACATAGGTCACTTTTTCACCAAGTCGAGTTGATAAACATCCATACACTTGCATTATCCCATATTGTTAATCCACATAAATTAAAACAAATTTTTACCGACTGGGTTTGTTATTCACCCATAAATCCTTAAACACTTAATTGTCTTCACACAATTTATTATCCCAAATTAAGCAAACCTTTTGCGTTACCGAAATTTAATATTACCCAAGACTTAATCGTTTTAATACTCATCATATCATTATATCATTTCTTTAAAGAAACGCTAATTAATGTCACCTTAAGTAGGTTTTCCAAAATACTAATTTCACACATTTAGCTCTTCCAAAAGCTTTAAACCACTTGTCCCACAACGGACACACTCAATTATAAACACCATAATTATAACTCTTAAATTTTAAAGTTTAACTCGAAATCGTGTTAGAGTACGATCATTTTAGAGAAAAACCAACTCCTTATTAATTACATCTCTTACAAATTTCATTACTTACATAAATAATTTATATTAAGTATTTTGAGCTTTTTATTAGCTCATCACGCAAATTACTACCACAACCAATGCTCGGAGTATACACATGAGAAATAAATCTCAGCCTTCATAGAGCATTAACTGCACACACGCTTAATTTCTTATGGTAAGGAATACTTACAATACTAAACTCTCGAGACAATGCTCGTTAACTCGAGAAAAGGGGACAAATAATGTCAATATCCAACTTGACATTATTCCAAGAATATAGAGAAATTCTTATGAATAATCTAAGGGAACAAGTAACTGAACCGAATCTTGCAGAAGTTTGAAAACCACATATTATTAAACCTTATACTTTCAAACTTTATACTGTAAATTTACTAGTATAATTATTTATATAATTAGTTTCTTAAACTAGTGACATTTATAAACTTTACCAAAACTCAAAACTACACCTTTAAAATTAAAATCATAAACTTATTTTAACCTTTACCACACCATTTTATAAAAGAACTATGAAGTTAAACTATTACTTTTAATTTTTACTAAACCTTAAGATGTTTTAAAACTTTAAATTTAGTACTAACAATTTAGATTCTTGAAATTTCTTTATAAATTAAAATAGTTTCGAAAATAATTTTGAAAATTCTCAAACCTAACAATAGGCCAAGAATTTTAAAACCATTGCTCTGATACCATAATTGTAACACCCCCGACTTATGTCGGTAGTGTCACACGCTAGTGACCTCAGACTGTAAAGTCCAAAGTCACCTTAAGCTTTAATTCGAACAATTAAGCTTAAAATAGACAAATAAACGTTAAATAATAACAGAGTAGCATAAGACTTGTGTAAAGCAAACTCAATTCTTTTATTAAAGTTCCTCTTGTAAAATGATCAGGACGGTAATACAACAAAGTGAATTTACAGCGGAAGACTTTTTGAAGAAACCCTAATTACATAACTAATTTATTAAAATATTACAATTTCTTTCAAAACACGCACACCTTTACATTACTACTACTTTAGACGCAACCTTCAACTGCAAGCCTTCATCTTCGATCGATTACTTCGAATCGTTTGGGACCAACCTCTGATGTGTCGTATTGAATTGATGACACCATCCAACCATGCAAGGAATAGAAACAGTTGGTTAGTCTAATGAAAGACTATGCAATAGTGAAAACAGGTTGGTTCTCGTAGTCGTATATAATCACTACCCTTATTTCCGAATAAAACTCGGTAAACGGTATATGACTATAGACTTCTAACGAAAAGAATGAAGAGGTATGATTAAAGAGAAGACTCTAATGAATTGAGTCTTATGGGAAATTACATGAATTTGTTTGGGAACGTTATATTACCACAAAAGGTTTTAAAAACATCTCGTTGAATGTTTGGGTCCTCAACCAACCTCACCGCGTAATGCGAATCCAGATTGGAAAGGGGACTTACTTTAGACAAGAGACTGGGCGGGTTCCACGTTGTTCTTCTCGCCCGATGGCATATTAATTATGTGCAATAACACTTATCTTATTTAATTTCAAAACGCGCATTTACGTTAAAGCTTTTAATCCATACCAATCTCGCAATGAGATATAGAACATGGGACCAATCCCAAATTTCGGCACTAGCTAAGTGCACCACCACTTATATAAAATAAGGGTAGGTCATGACCAAAAGTATTAGGGCAATTATCCTCCTAATACCAAGTTATAAGGAAACAACTTAACCTCGCAAGGTAAATAGCGTTCCTGCGAATACTCGTGTTAACTAACAATTATATCCACACCAATGCACAACAATTCACACCGATTATTATCTAGCACCCTATAATATATATATATATATAAGGGCTATAGCTAGCATGTATACAACCTAATAAAAATGTTCATTTTACACAATATTTTATACATACAAGTTCTCAAACGTCAAATTAAGAATATTGATCCAAACTTAATTAAGACAATAGATACATTGTCAATAAAGAAAAATATGAAATAAATTAGCAAGAGTGAACCCCCACTTGCCTTGTATTACGGAGAAGAACGAACGGGTTTTGGAGATGGTTGCTTTCGAAAAGCAAATTGGCTTCCTGTTTTATTTCCGTTCCAAATGCCAATCCGAGACGTACCCAAATCGTACACAATGAATAAATTATATTACATAATTTATTCAATATCAATATTTGAAGGATACTATGTCTCGGTTTTCAATTGATTTTATTTATCACTTAAATAAATCAATTTCAAGGCTTTTTTATTAAACGATTATTTATACGATTAAAAATTAATTAGTCGTATTCTAAATGATCATATCATAAATAAATTAATGACATAATTTATTTATAGTCCTAAAATTTCTAAGTCAAAATATAATCTAAATGAATAGTCATAATTTATGCATTCATAATATAAAATAATATTATAGCAATTTTAATTAATTTAATTTTAATATTTATAAAATCAAATTAATCCTAAAATATTATTTCACGAATCTAGATTAATTAATTTAATCAACATTTAGCCTAACAAATCAAAATTAAAAGAAGAAAATCCCGATTTTGGCTAAAATCACCTTGCCGGATTCGGCAGTGTTTGTTGAGGGATTTTGAAGTAGACTTGTAGGCGCAACTAGAGGTATGCTTAATTGCTCAAACAAAACTCAAACACTATCCAATTTGGTTGATGAACACAATGGTACCGATTTTCTAGGGCTCTTAGATTGGAAGCTTGAATTGAATGCCTTAGAGGGTCGAATTGGATGGGTATTTATAGGGTTTTGATAGGGATGGATATTCACAACATTAAACCTCTCTTAATTTCTCCCAATTCAATCCAAATCGGATCAGTTTTGATTCGATGTGAATTTAGCCCTAGAAATGACGCAAGGTTCATTTGGATAAATCCCGGATTTTTCGTCCTCAATTAAGTCGATTAAATGGTGGATTACGTGGTGGATATGATTGTCTTCAATTCCCATACTTCAATTGGCTAGATCGGTTCCGAGGGCTCGCGAATTCCGCCATTGAAGCTCCAAAATGAGCTTTACGTACAGCTGCTGTTCGGGTGAGAGGAAGGGGAAGACAGCTTTGTAGCTAATTACAAAAGTGGCCCAGAGTTTTGGGCTTGTGGCAAAAATGTTCTTTTCCACTTTTCTAAAATTACAAAAGTTGCCAAAATTAATATTTTATGTCTGTAATATTATTTTAACTTAAAATTAAAATATATATTAATTTAAAATAGGTTAAAATAAACTTAAGTTATTTGTCTTATAAATTTAACCATGCTTAAATCTTTAACAAAAATAACCATACTTATATCTATAACAAAATTTGTTAAACTTGATTTAAATATTCTAGGTTAAGTTTGATAAGTTTTATTTAAATTATAATTAACATGAAGTTAATCATAATCTAAACCATCCTTAGCTTAAGGAAATAACATACTTAGGACTATTATTACTTTATCCCTTTATGGATAGCATAATAATTTTTATGACCTTTATTATTATTTAAAATTCTAAAATTTCATTCATTGTTATACTTATTTATTTATTTTAACATCATATTATTATTACTCGTATGATAATTTGTACAAAAAGATATCATAACCCAACCTTTGAACCTAAGTTAATGAAACTTTAAGTTATTCCTTTAAAAGAAATAAATAAATTTCAAAACTTTTATTTTTATCACATTAAAATTACTACTTTGAACCTAAGTTAATGAAAGTTTAAGTTATCCCTTATTTTTTAAGTGGGATATTACATAAACCAAGTTAACGAAAGTTTAAGTTATCCCTTGATTTTTAAGTGGGATATTACATAAACCACCCAAAAGTTTTCTTCCGTTAACATTTAACTACCCTTCGCTCATATCCGTCAATTTTAGCCCTTAGATTGTGTGAAATTACGATATTACCCCCATTTTTTTGAACTTTTGCCGGTTTGAGTGCGGCTTGGCATTTTAATTATTTCGGGTTCAAAACCGGGTTTGGGTAATAGTTAAAATCCCAATTTAACTCAGCTGAGTTAAATTGGGGGAAATATTAGGGTTTGTGAGAGAGGGCGAATTAGGGGGCGATTGGCGGCGAATTAGGGGGCGATTGGCGGCGAATTAGGGGGCGATTGGCGGCGATTGGCGGCGGTGCGTGGTGAATTTGGATTTCAGGGTTGTACGAAGTTGTTAAAGGTTAGTATTTCAACATTATCGAATTAGGGTTTTGGGGTTTTCTGGTTTTTAACGATCGATTAGGTGAACTTTATGGTATCTATATGCTGAATTTCGATCGATTAGGTTAATTGAGCTTAAACAATTGCTTAAGCTTAACAAAATTAGGGTTTTAGGGTTATCTGAATTTTGATCGATTAGATGTTGACTAGTGTGTCAACTGATTTGGTTATCGGTTCACTTAGCAAAATTTTGATTCAATTGGTGTTGCACAAAATTGGTTTGGTTATTTGTCAATATTTTGATTTAATTAATACAGAAAAGTGGTTCACTTAGCAAAAGCATGGTTATTTGTCAATATTTTGATTGGTTCACTTAGCAATATTTAGTATGGATTGGTTTGGTTATTGGTTCACTTAGCAATATTTTGATTCAGTTAGTGCACATTCATGTGCATCAAAATTGGTTTGGTTATTTGTCAATATTTTGATTCAGATATCTGTGCATTGGTTCATTTAGCTTCACCACTGATTTCCATATTTGTGTATTGGTTTGGCAATGGTGAATTTATTATCTGAACATATATGTGCATTAATCTATTTGTGCAGGTTCTTTACCACTTGTTGTTATGGATGCAGTGGTGAATTTATTATGTCGAGTTTTAGTTATGTGTCAAACAACACTGAAACTGTTTGCCAATGCAACATGAGGGCAAGGCCGGATATCCACAAGTCACACTCCTAGAAATTACGGAAGAAGATTTCAATGGATGCCCAAGATATGAAGAAAATGTGGAGAGAGGTTGTAAATTCTTCAATTTGAATTGATGGACCTTTTGATAGCCAGGCATCAAACACCATCAAGAAACTTGTCAACCAAAAAAGGAATTGGAAGCAACAAACATTGCTCTACAAAAATAGATCGAAGAAAAATATGCAAAGATTGACAAAATCAGAGCTTCTTCAACCTTGAATATTGCACTTGCTGTTGTTGTTTTTGTTGTTGCTATATGGCTTAATAGTGCTACTTATTAGGCTTAGGTGTTTTTGTACTAGCTGTTGTAGTTGCTCTTGTATACATTGGTAATTTGTACTACAAAAACCAAGCATTTTGGGTCTAGTGTTGAATCATTGTGTCTATTTTGGTATGCCTTGGTTACTCAACATTAAGTTGGCCATCATTGTGCATGAAAAATGGATAAGCAACATACCATTTAGTGTACATTCATGTGCATCAAAATTTGGACATTTAAATTGGATACATAACACACGCAACATACCATTTAGTGCACATTCATGTGCATCAAAATTTGGATATTTAACCTGGACACATAACACATGCAACCTATACAACATATCATGCCCAAATTTTGACATTTAACCTGGACACAAGTCAAGGGGTCTCATATAATTTAGTGCACATTCATGTGCATAAAAAATTAGGACATTTAAACATGACACACAACACACACAACATACCATTTAAACCGGCCCCTGCATTGATACTTTTAAAAGGGATCCTTACAAAGACCCACAAGTCAAGGGGTTACATATCCGACATATAAAACATGCCATTTTGTTAAGGTTGTTTACCTAATGAGTCAAATAAAATACATCAATAGTTTACTGCAAATCCATGTGCCAAAATACATTAGTCAAGTTTAGTGCACATCCATGTGCCAAAATACATCAACATTTTACTACCACAATCATCCTATGCTCTAGATAGCTGAGTCCTTGTTGAAATCATGCTCCTCTTAGGTTGATCTCGTATAGGGTATAACTTCCTTGCTTTCTTTTTTGGAGCAGATGATGTGGTACCTTGCACTTCATTGGAAACAAAGGCAATGACATGGGTAGAAGTTTCATCATGTGCAAGTCTTGAATCACAATAAAAAAACCAACAGGATAATAATGAACTAAGATTGCATATCCTAGGAATAATGATCATACCATGGTTGAGGCATGTACAACATGCACTTGTTCAGCCACAACTCCTGCAGTAAAACCTTGTGTTCCTAGCAGTGGATCTTGAGTTGGATTATGGTATGGCATGAAATGCTCATCGTCTTGTATTCCCTGTGAATTTCATCATAAATGATTACAAAGTTAGGCATTTTTTCATGAAAGATGTTTTAATACTAAGAAGGTAGGCATACCACATTCTTAAACAAGGTAGGGATGTCAAAACTTGTTCCTTTCAATGAGGTCTGGCAAAAACCATGATTGGATGCTCTACCTTCAGATCCAACATTTACTGTCATTCCTCTCGGATGATAGTAAATGTGCATGGATTCAAGTAACATTAACTCTCAAGACTTTCTAAGTAAAATATAGACCCTTTGGGCACTTATAATCTAAGATCCAACTGAATTAACATCACTCTTGTGACTGGCTAGATCTAATCTAATCTTAGGGTTTCTATGCTAGTTATTAATCCACGAGAGAAATTAAGATGCTCTCACAATAATAAAGTCTCATGTTCAAATCCTAAGGTTCCAATAGAAGTTATTATATTTCGATCTCAAACCTTATCTAACTACCTATTAATATTATCACCTCTCGGTCTTAAACCCAAATAGGATCTAATTCGTATAAGCTACTATTGACATAAAGTTCTCTAGGATAAAATCGACAAAATTTCAAGTTTCCATTCAAACAAATATCAAACAAGTCTACCTACGCATTGTTGGGATCACCCCAACACTTGAAATATGGAATTATCTAGACATAATTGCAAGAACAATCAAACAAATCATAATATCAAAGGAAATCATCAACAAGATTGAAGAGAAAGAAAATCTTAGTCTTAAATCAAATGGAACAATCTCCCAAGTTGAAATATTTAATGGAGGTAAACAACTAGGTCTAAGCAAGTAGAAAAAAGTGGGAAAAAATCCTTACAAAACCATAAAACGAAGTACGTATGCATAAGGATAAAAAGGTCTCTAATATAAATATCTGGATTAGCGTCTAGAAGGGGCGCACAACACGCGTTGTGGTCGTGTGTCTTTGAGACACGATGAAAGCATATTATTGAGGATGAAAGCATATTATTGAGGCTTCAAGCATGATCGTGCTTTAGAGGCACACGACCAACAACGATTGTCGTGCGTCTCAAAGATGCATAATATTGTCCCTCTTTCAGTGGGATTTTGTACTTTGTGTAAAACAAAAAGGTGAACATCGTCAAGTAATAGGGCTGTTCAAAAGTGGCCCGGATCGGAAAACCGGACCAGACCGGAAAAGACCGGAATGGACCGGACCGGAGAAATTACGGTCCGGTCTTCGGTCCAGATATTTTCCTTAATCCGGTTCCGGTCCAGTCCAGTCCAAACCCGGAAAAAACCGGTCCGGACCGGTTGGACCGTCTCATGAAACGAAGAAAGCCCGGTAACCACGCCACTTCGAGGTCGCCTTGCCGCTGGAAAAGGAAGCGCCGGTGAGGCACCTTGGTCGACTCCTCTCGACACCAGAAACATAACCGCGCCAACAGTGAGCCCTTACATCGTCGTTTGGTCAGTCGTCGAGTCAGTCGAAGTCAGTTATGTTTAAGCAGAAAACAACATGTTCGTGCCCAGTTCGTGCCACTTTTCCGGCTCCTCTACGGGATATCAGTCGCCGAGACTCACCTCCAGTGAGAAGTTGCAGTTCCACGAGTCCATAGACACCGAACTCGCTCCATTTGTACTTCGTTTGAGCCCGTACAAGCCGTTCGAAGTATGCATGTTGAATAATGAAATCTGAAAATTTTCTGGATTTATGCGTGAACAGCTTATATAATTGGTGTTTTACAGCACCCGTGGAGACGACTAGCCGCAGATACTCACCTTCGACGGCATTGCATCATTTGGATGTCATTTAAACCACCTACGAGCCGCTCAAACCCGAACCCATGGGAAAGAACGTTGAATTTTCAAGTTCTATATTAAAGAATGTTTATTTTTGATATATATATGAATTTAAAATGGAAAATCTGAAATAGAGATTTATATCTAATATTCTTTTTTCCTTTGAAAGTAATACAAAATTTTATAGCTTCAAGAATGTTGAGATAAAAGTATGGTGATTTTTTTACGAAAGACATCGTCACAAATAATTATTACCAATTATCTCGTGTATATTTTGACAATATTAAAAATTATAATATGTTTTTGTTTCCATTTTTGCGTAATAGAGTTTCTTGAGTCCTTATAATGAAAGTAAAATTAGTCTTTAGGAGCTACACTAATTAACGATTGATATTGGACACTATATCATTATTCACGTTCATAATAATTTTAATTTTGATTTTTAAAATGATCAAATTTCACAATGCAACATAAATAGTAAGTTTGCACTTCCGTACATTACATAACATGATCATGTAAAACATATAAATAACTAAATTCGGGTTAACTTTTAACATAAGCATGGACATTAATTTTGTAATTTAGATAATTGACCGATGTAACTTCTCCATAAATTTTGAACTTATTCCATTGTGATCTTGTAAACTTCTTATGTCTTTATTAGTTTTTTATCATGAATTTTTTTATTTGAATTGAATGTTGGGCTATTAAATCTCTTTTGATATTCATATTTGTTATTATTTTTGTAATTTTTTCCTTATTGACAAAGAAGCTCAATACATAAATGATGTGGAATGACATAATATGTCGGACAAAGTGGTTAAACACACATGGTCACTTACATTCAAATTCAAAAAATTAAGAAAATCGGGACCTAAATATTTTTAATGCAAAATATCTTTTTAAGTCGGTGTACCTAATTTTCATTTCAACTAAATAACTAACCTTTATATAAAGTAATCTTAAATTTTTTATAAATTTGTCAAAAGGTAAGAATATTAAGTGAAGCAACATATACATCATAAAAAATTGAGCATGTAATATTATATATCGTAAATAGCCACTTTAACTATTGATTCTAAATTCTTAAAAAAAACTATTGATTATAAATAGGATAAAAGTAAATACATAAATAAACATAGATTTTATATCTAGATTTTTATACAACCTAACATTATTAATAGAAAATGGTATATCTATAGATAAAAATAGAATTTTAAAATGTTTTGAAAAATGAATTTATTCCATATGTATATTAGTATATGTCTCAAGTCTTAGCACATACATGGGGTCAAATCATCAAAGTAAATGATAATACAAAAGAAAATAACATGATCCTATTTGACATTTCTTCTGCAATGTTATTTTTATATTCAAAAAAATCAAAATAATTAATATTAATCTAGTTTTTTCATATTTTAATTTTTTTCCCTCTTTGGTTTATGTTTACTAATTTTAAAATTTATATTTAATTGATCTTTATCTAATGAAACATTAATATAAATATATGAGCTGAAAAATCATTTTATTACTCTTACGTAAAACTTTATTATGTTTTATACTATAAAGAATAAAATACTTTAATATACTTCAGTATTGAAACTACAATCCGCTGCTATGATAAAATGAAGTTTGTACCCATTTTATTCTACATTTAGTATTTCTAAATCATTTTGAGTAAATCCCTTCATATTTTATTGTCAAATTTGAAGATTTTAAAATGGTGTGAATTCAATAAGTATACATTCATGATATCATTGTTTATTTATTTGAATATTAACAGCATATTCTTAGGCACTATATATATACTAAAGTATTTATTAGTTACATGTTTGCACAATTAAGTAGCGTATATATGCTAATTCAATGTTTTTCAGTTATTTTTCCATAATTTAATGTACGTTAGATTTTTTAATTTTATTAATAGGTTGACATGTTAATGTTATTTTTATATTCGATGAAATCAAAATAATGATAAAACATCCGGTAATTCTATAATATTATTGTGTACCTACTCTCAATGTGTTTGTTAGTTTTGTTAAAGAGTTAATAACTTTCTTATCAGGTTTTTACATTTATAGTATTGTTTTTTTTTTACATTTCTAGCAATTAATAACTTTTATGAGTAAGAAAATTGAGGTATTTGGAGTCTGGTTGGCCTTATGATTATTTATATCAATATAATAAGGATTTCGATGATACTTCCCTAGAATTCAGACAATTTTTTCATATGTTCATAGTATCATAAAAGAATTGTTTTTTAATTTTTTCCTAAGAAAAAGGGAGAATGAAAGTTTCCATTGTTAAGATGATCAATGATCTTTTGGATTTACTGGGAATAAAAATGAACAAAAAATACAATGAGTTATTTTTTTAAAATATAATTTTGTAGTCAATTTTACTATTTTATATTGTGATATTGTAAGCTAAAATGTATTATATCAATCAAAAGCAATATTTCAAAATGCAAGTCTTAAAATATATACTTATAAAGCGAATAATTTTTTTTTGTCAAAAGCAAATAAATTTTTTTTTGTCAAAAGCAAATAAAAGAATATAAGCATACATTTTTTGAATAGCAATGCGTACAATAATATAAGAAAAACTGAACAAAAGAGTATAGATAAAGATATTGAGGACATTAAAATTAAAATATCTCATATTGCGGTGATCTGTTGCGCGAAGTCAATGTCAAATGGGATTGCAATTTCACTTCGATACTAATTGATGATGATAATAGTAATAGAAAGTTGATTGTGTGTGCCATGTTTGTTGCTTGTGTTCTACCCCCTCCTATACAATATCAATTATATAGATAAGTGTTATGTTCGGAATATTAATAGACATTTGATTTAGAATAGTTTTGGAATATGAATGTGTAGGTATTGTGATTGAAATTAACATATGACCGACAAAATAAGTAACGTAAATAATTAGTAACGTAATTTGACTATTAATTGGTAATCAAAATTGAGTTTAAATAAAAATATAATTGGATTAAACGCCAAGCAATCAAGCATACAACCGTCAGAGAATAGATGAAAAATGTTTTAATTGTCAAAATTGATGGAAGGTAAAAGGTGAAACACAATTAAGATTGAAGGGTAAAAAAATGAGTTGTTCAAAAAGTCTTCTTTATATGTTTATAGATTTTTATTTAACATCAATCTCGCTTACGTTTAAAGATGAGCGAAATTTGAGTCAACCATGAGTTGAACATAGTTTGACACTAAATTTGATGTTCTTTTCTTGCTCATGAAGCGAAGAAAGCCCGGTAACCACGCCACTTCGAGGCCGCCTTGTCGCTGGAAAAGGAAGCGCCGGTGAGGCACCTTGGTCGACTCCTCTCGACACCAGAAACGTAACCGCGCCAACAGTGAGCCCTTACATCGTCGTTTGGTCAGCCGTCGAGTCAGCCGAAGTCAGTTATGTTCGCGCAGAAAACAGCATGTTCGTGCCCAGTTCGTTCCACTTTTCCGGCTCCTCTACGGGATATCAGTTGCCGAGACTCACCTCCGGTGAGAAGTTGCAGTTCCACGAGTCTATAGACACCGAACTCGCTCCATTTGTACTTTGTTTGAGCCCGTACGAGCCGTTCGAAGTATGCATGTTGAATAATGAAATCTGGAAATTTTCTGGATTTATGCGTGAACAGCTTATATAACTGGTGTTTTCCAGCACCAGTGGAGACGACTAGCCACATATACTCACCTTCGACGGCATTGCATCATTTGGATGTCATTTAAACCACCTACGAGCCGCTCAAACCCGAACCCATGGGAAGACATATATGGAAAAACAATAGCAAAGTGCTCGCATGCCACTTTTTGCTCCATTTTTCTGATGACAGTGAGGGAGATTGGTCTCCGTGACCCTTCATCGGAGACACCTTGTAGCATAACGAGTACAACGCCTCCAGCCTTTTCTCATTTGGACTCCGTTAGAGCCACCAACGAACCGCCCAAAGTAGACCTGCCGAAGGGTACAACCTAGAAATTTTATGGGCTGCGCATGCAACCCCTCTGTAATTGGCATTTTTCTACGCCGGAAAATGAGCTCTGCCTGCACCAAGCATCTCCGATGAAAGCTTACAACGTTACAGATTCATAGACACTAGCCTTGCTCCATTTGGACTCTGATTGAGTCCGTACGAGTCGTCTGATTTGAGCTCATTTGAAGGTGCAGACAGGGGAAAAACCGGGTTGTGCGTGTTCAACTCCACTACCCCAGTTGCTGTCATTCCACCATCGTAGTACCACCGTCATATGTACTCATGTCTCCCGGCGCCGCCCCCACTCCAAGCCACTGTCGCGCGCTACCAAGACCTCGCCAATGCCCATTTCGTCGAACCATCGTCATTGATTTCGGCTGTGTAAAACTAAATTCCCGATTCAAGCAAATTCAAGCTAAAAACATAAACGAACGAAAATAGAATAAACGCCAAGACTTGGTAACACGGTTCGGTTACCCTACATCCACGGGATCTCAGAAGGGGATCCACCCAATCCACTAAGCATTCAAAGCTTTAATCGTTCGGTTACAAGAGCACACTCAAGAGAGCAAAACACCCTAAAGAAATCTGAAGCACACAATAACAAGGAAGCACAAGAACAAGGATCGAAAGAAAAAACGCCCTTGTGAAGCACCGCAGAAACGCCAAGTTTCTGAACTCCGACAGGCCGCGCCACCGCAGGAGCCACCAAGACGATCCCGGCTTCGACGCACACCACCGAGTCACCACCGGACTGGGAAGCGCCACCGCCTTCGTCTTCTCTTGCTTCACTTTCCGATCGACTCCTTCGAGCACTCTCCCAAGGCCTCTCTTTTCTCTCTCTCTTGAAGCGGCAGAAACCCTAAACCTCAAAGTTGAATCTTGTTCTCTCTCCTGCTACTGAGAAAGGAAGAGGCAATATATATTGCTTCCTGCACGTGGCCACTTCAACAAGCTGAGGGCATTTGCCTTTTGTTGCCAGCCAAGCCCACTAGGCCCACTTACTTAGGCCTACTTTAGACAAGCCCAAATAATTGGCCCAACAAATACCGAGCCCTGCAAAAGACCCTGCCAAGTTGTATGCTTCATTTTTTCTAAGTGTTTGCTCAATCTAAGAGTGTGCTACAATTGTAAAATCAAAACAATTAATTTGTACAAACTTTGATTATAGCATAACAAATGCCCTCCTAATCTAAGTTCTGTACAGCCTTGATCACCAGTAGTGGACTAGGTAGAATGCCTCCCGTTCCTCATCAACCCAATGTTGTGTTACTTCTTCAGAAGAATGCCCCATCACAAGGGGAGTTCCTGCAACTCAGTGCTACATCAGTTTCATCACTAGGAGCAGTAGCAGAAACAGTACATTCAGGAATTTTACACAATCGAGCTGTCATCACATTCATAGACCTAGAATCATGCCCTCCTAAGCGACAAAATTCAGATATGAACTCAGCATGATGACACTTCACCTTCTTAAGGTTCCAACACATGAAACCAATGAGACCAAGCAGTACAAAGGCAGCAATAATAACTCTAAGTGCATATATCCACATATGAACATCCACAGCTCAATATCATGCATATAAGAGTCAATACTAGCCAAAGCAATGCCACCAAAAATAAGACAAGCAAATACACCAATTATCCACAAATATTTCAGAATGTTTCTCACATAGAAACTCTTACTAAAATCATGCTCAGATTTTTCACACACAAGTGAAGAGTCACCTAGACCACATAATCTAGCATGCAAATCAGTTTTCAGTTCAGAAACACTTACTTCAGCTCCCAGAGCTTGAGTTTCAGGTTTAGAGATACTCACTCTCCCACCTAATTGATGTGCCTTGCTTTCTGACTTGGTATCCAAGTGCCCTTCCATCTCTGCAGCAGCTTTTTCACCATTTACAGCCACTATATGCTGGTTTTGAGAGCCTTTTTCTGACTCTAAGCACTGCAGGGGTTGGCACCTTGCTGTTTCACCCATTTCCTTCTTCAGTCCCAGCTGGACTGAAGTGTTCTGTTTACTTCCAACCTTTTTCCTTCGCCTTTTCTTGCATTTTGCAGCCTCTTTAGATTGCCCAAGTGATGTTACCTGAACTACATTCTCATTCAAAACAGTTAGTTCATTTTCAAAAGGCATTTTGGATTGAGTTGAGCTCTTTTTACCTTCACCTTTTGAGGTGCTTAAGCAAGGGGTGGCCATAGCATAATATAGCCCTCCCTTCTTAATACCTCATATAAGGGAATTGCCATTTTTAGTGACATTCCTTACACTTCCTTGTGAAGTAATTTTACAGCCCAACTCATCAAGCATACTTTCAGAAATAAGGTTCCTTCTCAAGTTTGGAACCCATCTCACCTTTTGAAGCACTCTAACTTTGCCATCATGCATTTTTAAGGGAACATTACCAATCCCTTTGGTTTCTAAACATGTATGGTCACCCAACATAACATCACCGTAATCAAATTCATGTAAATCATCAAACATGTATTTATGCGGGGTAGCATGCATAGAGCAACCAGAATCTAAAATCCAGCAATTAGAATCATGTCCAGAATCAAGCATGAGCAGCTCACATGAATAAGAAGCACCAGATTCACACACATTAATAACATCAGATTTCTGCTCATCATCAGATTTCTTTTTCTTGCAATCTTTAGTAAAATGGCCAGACTTACCACAATAGAAACACTTTCTATCCTTAGCATCAGTTTTAGCCTTTTTCCAGTTTTGGGTTTCCCCTCAGCATGCAAGACAAAATTCTCAGGTTTAACATCAACTTTGTTTTCAGTTTTAGTCTTAAACACCTTTAACACTTCATTTTTCTGAGTTATAGCCTCATCAATTTTAACAACAGTGATGGTGTCATTACCAAACTGAATCACATCTTTCAGAATGTCAAACTGAACATGCAAGGAATTCAATAACAAAACAGCTTGGTGAGTTTCAGCAATCTTATCATTACACCTTTCCAAATCTTGGGTCATTCTCAGAAATTTATCAAAGTTATCATTCAAAGTCAGATTCACATCCATCTTAAATGTAAATAATCTGCACAGTAATGATATTCTAGAAGGCAAGGATTTAATCAAGTATAACGCTTCTAAAGCATTCCATAAAGTTTTAGTAGTAGTAAACTTTACCACTTGACGAGCCACATCATCCGCAAGCCTTATTATAATTTCTGAGTGGGCTTGCTCATCAAGTTCCATCTTTCTAGCTGCTGAGGTCTCCGAGAGGTAGTCACCTTTTACAGCTCTATAGCACTTCTCCTTGATGAGTATAGCCTTCATCTTGACTTGCCACATTGCAAAGTCAGTCGTACCATCAAATGGTGTAATTTTTATCATGTTTTCTGTCAACACCTACCAAACACACAAGTCAGTAAATGAAGCTAGAAAATTGATAACCCCAGATTAGGACACAAAAGTCCAAGAATCACACACACAGTAATCAGTTCTCAAGAACATAATATCAAGAACCAATCAAGTACAACACCAGATGTTGCACTTCAACACACTTCAGGTTCAAAGAATCAAAAAATCAAGAACTCAAGACAACACAATTCCAAGTTCAAAGAAACACAATTCCAGAACTCAGACAACACAAGACACTACAGTTCAGTCCAAATCTGAAAACAGATGCAAGAACACACGAAAAGCAAGATTTCCAGGTTCAAAAGATCTAAAAATCAGAATCAAGTAAAGAACTCAGTATCACAGTTTTCAGCAGTGAATAAGCAAGAATCAGTCACATGTACAGGGGCAGCGGAAGCACAACAGGATCGAGCAAGAACAAACCCTAGAAAACTCTTCTAACCACAGAAAACACAATTTCTAGATCAGAAAAACACAAGGAATGCAGTCAAAGCTCTGATACCACTTTGTAAAACTAAATTCCCGATTCAAGCAAATTCAAGCTAAAAACAGAAACGAACGAAAATAGAATAAATGCCAAGACTTGGTAACGCGGTTCGGTTACCCTACATCCGCGGGATCTCAGAAGGGGATCCACCCAATCCATTAAGCATTCAAAGCTTTAATCGTTCGGTTACAAGAGCACACTCAAGAGAGCAAAACACCCTAAAGAAATCTGAAGCACACAATAACAAGGAAGCACAAGAACAAGGATCGAAAGAAAAACGCCCCTGTGAAGCACCGCAGAAACGCCAAGTTTCTGAACTCCGACAGGCCGCGCCACTACAGGAGCCACCAAGACGATCCCGGCTTCGACGCACACCACCGAGTCACCACCGGACTGGGAAGCGCCACCGCCTTCGTCTTCTCTTGCTTCACTTTCCGATCGACTCCTTCGAGCACTCTCCCAAGGCCTCTCTTTTCTCTCTCTCTTGAAGCGGCAGAAACCCTAAAGCTCAAAGTTTAATCTTGTTCTCTCTCCTGCTGCTGAGAAAGGAAGAGGCAATATATATTGCTTCCTGCACGTGGCCACTTCAACAAGCTGAGGGCATTTGCCTTTTGTTGCCAGCCAAGCCCACTAGGCCCACTTACTTAGGCCTACTTTAGACAAGCCCAAATAATTGGCCCAACAAATACCGAGCCCTACAAAAGACTCTGCCAACTTGTATGCTTCATCTTTCCTAAGTGTTTGCTCAATCTAAGAGTGTGCTACAATTGTAAAATCAAAACAATTAATTTGTACAAACTTTGATTATAGCATAACAAATGCCCTCCTAATCTAAGTTCTGTACAACCTTGATCACCAGTAGTGGACTAGGTAGAATGCCTCCCGTTCCTCATCAACCCAATGTTGTGTTACTTCTTCAGAAGAATGCCCCATCACAAGGGGAGTTCCTGCAACTCAGTGCTACATCAGTTTCATCACTATGAGCAGTAGCAGAAACAGTACATTCAGGAATTTTACACAATCGAGCTGTCATCACATTCATAGACCTAGAATCATGCCCTCCTAAGCGACAAAATTCAGATATGAACTCAGCATGATGACACTTCACCTTCTCAAGGTTCCAACACATGAAACCAATGAGACCAAGCAGTACAAAGGCAGCAACAATAACTCTAAGTGCATATATCCACATATGAACATTCCACAGCTCAATATCATGCATATAAGAGTCAATACTAGCCAAAGCAATGCCACCAAAAATCAGACAAGCAAATACACCAATTATCCACAAATATTTCAGAATGTTTCTCACATAGAAACTCTTACTAAAATCATGCTCAGATTTTTCACACACAAGTGAAGAGTCACCTAGACCACATAATCTAGCATGCAAATCAGTTTTAAGTTCAGAAACACTTACTTCAGCTCCCAGAGCTTGAGTTTCAGGTTTAGAGATACTCACTCTCCCACCTAATTGATGTGCCTTGCTTTCTGACTTGGTATCCAGGTGCCCTTCCATCTCTGCAGCAACTTTTTCACCATTTACAGCCACTATATGCTGGTTTTGAGAGCCTTTTTCTGACTCTAAGCACTGTAGGGGTTGGCACCTTGCTGTTTCACCCATTTCCTTCTTCAGTCCCAGCTGGACTGAAGTGTTCTGTTTACTTCCAACCTTTTTCCTTCGCTTTTTCTTGCATTTTGCAGCCTCTTTAGATTGCCCAAGTGATGTTACCTGAACTACATTCTCATTCAAAACAGTTAGTTCATTTTCAAAAGGCATTTTGGATTGAGTTGAGCTCTTTTTACCTTCACCTTTTGAGGTGCTTAAGCAAGGGGTGGTCATAGCATAATATAGCCCTCCCTTCTTAATACCTCATATAAGGGAATTGCCATTTTTAGTGACATTCCTTACACTTCCTTGTGAAGTAATTTTACAGCCCAACTCATCAAGCATACTTTCAGAAATAAGGTTCCTTCTCAAGTTTGGAACCCATCTCACCTTTTGAAGCACTCTAACTTTGCCATCATGCATTTTTAAGGGAACATTACCAATCCCTTTGGTTTCTAAACATGTATGGTCACCCAACATAACATCACCGCAATCAAATTCATGTAAATCATCAAACATGTATTTATGCGGGGTAGCATGCATAGAGCAACCAGAATCTAAAATCCAACAATTAGAATCATGTCCAGAATCAAGCATGAGCAGCTCACATGAATAAGAAGCACCAGATTCACACACATTAGTAACATCAGATTTCTGCTCATCATCAGATTTCTTTTTCTTGCAATCTTTAATAAAATGGTCAGACTTACCACAATAGAAACACTTTCTATCCTTAGCATCAGTTTTAGCCTTTTTTCCAGTTTTGGGTTTCCCCTCAGCATGCAAGACAAAATTCTCAGGTTTAACATCAACTTTGTTTTCAGTTTTAGTCTTAAACACCTTTAACACTTCATTTTTCTGAGTTATAGCCTCAGCAATTTTAACAACAGTGATGGTGTCATTACCAAACTGAATCACATCTTTCAGAATGTCAAACTGAACAGGCAAGGAATTCAATAATAGAACAGCTTGGTGAGTTTCAACAATCTTATCATTACACCTTTCCAAATCTTGGGTCATTCTCAGAAATTTATCAAAGTTATCATTCAAAGTCAGATTCACATCCATCTTAAATGTAAATAATCTGCACAGTAATGATATTCTAGAAGGCAAGGATTTAGTCAAGTATAACGCTTCTAAAGCATTCCATAAAGTTTTAGTAGTAGTAAACTTTACCACTTGACGAGCCACATCATCTGCAAGCCTTATTATAATTTCTGAGTGGGCTTGCTCATCAAGTTCCATCTTTCTAGCTGCTGAGGTCTCCGAGAGGTAGTCACCTTTTACAGCTCTATAGCACTTCTCCTTGATGAGTATAGCCTTCATCTTGACTTGCCACATTGCAAAGTCAGTCGTACCATCAAATGGTGTAATTTTCATCATGTTTTCTGTCAACACCTACCAAACACACAAGTCAGTAAATGAAGCTAGAAAATTGATAACCCCAGATTAGGACACAAAAGTCCAAGAATCACACACACAGTAATCAGTTCTCAAGAACACAATATCAAGAACCAATCAAGTACAACACCAGATGTTGCACTTCAACACACTTCAGGTTCAAAGAATCAAAAAATCAAGAACTCAAGACAACACAATTCCAAGTTCAAAGAAACACAATTCCAGAACTCAGACAACACAAGACACTACAGTTCAGTCCAAATCTGAAAACAGATGCAAGAACACACGAAAAGCAAGATTTCCAGGTTCAAAAGATCTAAAAATCAGAATCAAGTAAAGAACTCAGTATCACAGTTTTCAGCAGTGAATAAGCAAGAATCAGTCACATGTACAGGGGCAGCGGAAGCACAACAGGATCGAGCAAGAACAAACCCTAGAAAACTCTTCTAACCACAGAAAACACAATTTCCAGATCAGAAAAACACAAGGAATGCAGTCAAAGCTCTGATACCACTTTGTAAAACTAAATTCCCGATTCAAGCAAATTCAAGCTAAAAACAGAAACGAACGAAAACAGAATAAACGCCAAGACTTGGTAACGCGGTTCGATTACCCTACATCCGCGGGATCTCAGAAGGGGATCCACCCAATCCACTAAGCATTCAAAGCTTTAATCGTTCGGTTACAAGAGCACACTCAAGAGAGCAAAACACCCTAAAGAAATCTGAAGCACACAATAACAAGGAAGCACAAGAACAAGGATCGAAAGAAAAACGCCCCTGTGAAGCACCGCATAAACGCCAAGTTTCTGAACTCCGACAGGCCGCGCCACTGCAGGAGCCACCAAGACGATCCCGGCTTCGACGCACAACACCGAGTCACCACCGGACTGGGAAGCGCCACCGCCTTCGTCTTCTCTTGCTTCACTTTCCGATCGACTCCTTCGAGCACTCTCCCAAGGCCTCTCTTTTCTCTCTCTCTTGAAGCGGCAGAAACCCTAAAGCTCAAAGTTGAATCTTGTTCTCTCTCCTGCTGCTGAGAAAGGAAGAGGCAATATATATTGATTCTTGCACGTGGCCACTTCAACAAGCTGAGGGCATTTGCCTTTTGTTGCCAGCCAAGCCCACTAGGCCCACTTACTTAGGCCTACTTTAGACAAGCCCAAATAATTGGCCCAGCAAATACCGAGCCCTGCAAAAGACCCTGCCAACTTGTATGCTTCATTTTTCCTAAGTGTTTGCTCAATCTAAGAGTGTGCTATAATTGTAAAATCAAAACAATTAATTTGTACAAACTTTGAATGCTTAACTCGATCCGTAAATTTCTACATCAAACTTGTTCAAGATAAATTCAGTTCGATTATTATTTATGTAATTTGAATGCTTTGAGTTAATTATTTTATTATTATACGTTTATACCATGTCTATGAATCCGGAGCAAAACGCATATTTAACCAAAGCTAAGAAGCATGTCAACGAAAGTCGTCCATCGATTACAAGTGGAAGTCAAATAATGGATACAAAGGGCTGACAATCATGGTCACTGGATTAATGGTCAAGGCAACCAAGGTCCTCTTAAGGCGACTTTACAACGATAACAAGCGACAACGGGAACGTGCAACAAGTTGAACGAAGGTCGTTCAGGGAACTAGCCTATCATGGAATATCGATGAGCCCAACCCAAGCAAAAGAAGGATTAAGAGCTCACTTGATGCTAAGTTTTCTATTAGCCTACGGGTCGTAGGGATACGAGCTGCCACCTTATTCTATTAGCCTTTGGGGCGCAGGGGCACGAGATGCCATCTTATTTCTATTAGCCTACAGGTCGCAAGGGCACGAGCTGCCACCTTATTCTATTAGCCTTCGGGGCGCAGGGGCACGAACATCCATCTTATTCTATTAGCCTACGGGCCGCAGGGACACGAGATGTCGATCATCTTATTCTATTAGCCTATAGGCCGTAGGGGCACGAGCTGACATCTTATTTGTATTAGCCTACGAGCCACATGGGCACGATCTGCCATCTTCATTCTATTCGCCTCCGGGCCAGATTGGACACAAGCTGTCAAAACCATTACATCGGTTATGCACGCTGGACACAATCTGTCAAAATCATTGTATCGGTTATGCACCCTGGACACAAGCTGTCAAAACCATTGCATCGGTTATGCACCCTGGATACAAAATGTCAAAACCATTGCATCGGTTATGCACCCTAGAGTTTAGACACAAGCTATCAAAACCATTACACCCTGACACAAGCTGTCAAAACCATTGCATCGGTTATGCACCCCGGACACAAGCTGTCAAAACCATTGCATCGGTTATGCACTATGGGCACGAGCTGTCAAAACCGCCGCATCGGTCATGCATCACAAACGACAAGGTTACTGGGGCAAACGCACGAGACCGCGCCTCTTCACACATGGCTGGATGACAAGACTCGGTAAAAATTTGCCTTCATCTATTTAAATTAGTTGCTAAGTCGTAGCCAACGCACATGACGTGCATTGAACGCATCACCGTGCATTTTCCAAACAAAAATTAATTGCAGGCTGTAGCCAATGCACGGGTCGTGTGGTCTACCGCACGGCTGTGCGTTCCCCTCGGATAAAACATAAAAATCCATGTCGTAGCCAACGCATGGGCCGGAGGTGAAACGGGGAAAAAGCCCTGCCTTTGGCTTTTTTCTATGTTCGCAGGGCACCAGAATGACCAGAATGAGGGTGTGTGATGGATCAACGTTTGCCGGAATTACGGATTCTCGTCATCGTCATCATCTATTAATTGTGGAGACATAAATTTGCTACCACAAAAAAATTCTCAAATCTTATAGTTTACTTATCTTTCCAACAAATAACCATACAATTGAGTTTATCCGTACAGTTGACAGCTTATATTACCAACAAATTTATACTGAATATGAATTATAAAAACCACTAGCATTATAATTAATTAGTGCACACTTTAAAAATGAAACATCAATTGTATTTCTTCTATGCATGACCCAGTTTACATTGCTATTCAACCATTTGAGGAGTGACAAGTTCAACTTCCTTTTTGTCATGTGAATAATCTTTTGGTTTGACGAAGCTTGGCTGGTTTGTCGAAGAGAGAACTCTTGCCCACATTCTGTCAGTTATGATAACCTTATTCTGCCTCTCAGTGATACGCTACATGTATTTCAATTGTAGAGGTTATAACATTTGGTCGACACAAGTAGAATAAAATTAAACGAATTAGGAGAAATTTGTAATATGTATGCATGCACTTCAATATAACAATTGATGTATTTCAATTATGTGTTTTTCCACTAAAAGTGTAAATATTGAATGATATTAGGATGATCATCAATTTAAAAAAATTACAAATTTTAATTTCTTGGAATAGTTTTGTTAAAGAAAGAAAATTGATAATTCTTTGGTGAAAAGTAAAACTGGTATTAGGTATCTTTAATTGTTATATTAGTCTGACAGGACGGATAAAGTACTTGTAAAATAAATAGGGAAGTCAAGCTTTTTCGATAGTGTATTGTAGATCTATTTGCATGTTCAAATTAACCTATTACTAAATGTTAAATATTTTTTCTTTATATATATACTATTCCTACATGCAGCTTGCAGCAAGAATAATCATGCGTTATTTATAACAATCGAGTCTTGAACATTAAAGTTAGCATAGCATGTGTAGGTACGGTACTTACATTAAATGGAATATAAGTGTATCTTCCATGGACAAGGCCGACTGTAAAGCCGGTATACCCAGCCATAGCTCCGTGAACAGCACTTTGTGCAAGAAGTGTGCAGTAAATATTGTCTGAAGCATTACTGGGAACAGCACGGATCATGTATGTAGGATCTGTGAAAGAGATATAAATTAATGTTCGATCGATTTACTATCTAATCAGTTATCAGTCAATATACATATATATATATATATATAATATTGAGGTATTAATTTACTTATGGATATTGGAGTAATTCAATTCTCTCGTGGCTGACCTATATATTTGAGATTTAAAATCATTTTCCGTTGGCCCACAAAATGGTCCTGCAACCAAACAATACCATGCATGTAAATTAGCTTTTGGCCGGCCAGATTAACAAGAAAATTAAGCTGCATGTGCAATTAAATTTGGGTACGTGGAAAGAAAACCTTAATTTTTTGAGACATCCATAGTCCAACATCTTTGAGAAGCTGATTTCCAGAAGCATCCTTCTCGTTTCTGCTCTCTGTGAGGAGCTCCTGGCCAGCCCCTTCAGCAATCACGAGAACCATGTGGCCACTTTCTTTTAGCCGCCTCTCCATGAACTCAAAGAGTCCTCCTTTACCTTCCAGGTAAAAGGGTGACTCTGGAATCAAGCAACAATCCACATCTCTACTAGCAAGTGTAGCATACATTGCTATAAATCCTACAAACATATACGGAGTACGTGGTCAGTGGAGTACTAATATGATTTCACGTACATATTATGCATATAACCATGATAAGCCAAATCTTTCAAAATTGTTTGGTAATTTTCTAACAACACGTGTTTACTCTTCGGCCGGAGTAATATGCATTTATTAAATCTTTCCAAATTAAACATCGTTGCATTCCATAAATGAACCATCAAAGTTCAAAACCTATAACTATATCAGACTTTCTATATCTAGCCTTTTATCCTTTTTTATATACATCACTTTTCAGTTTATAATTCTCATAACGCACTTACCTTCAATATTTAAAGACATAGAAATCTCATTACTCTAAACAACACATTATGCTTTGTCCATTGATCGTTCGCCATGTACAATAACTACAATCATCCTAATTATTTTAAATTTTATAAGAGATAAAGTCTTAAAAGGTAAAAGGTAATATATTCTTATTATTTAGTGATTATATATGCCCGAAGGGAAAACATTCGGTGAGGATGGAGCCTTAAGAGAGGAGTGAGGACGTCTCGGAGCCGTCAGATGGGAAGAAAAAGGGGCGCCCAGATCGCGTTTCAAATATTCGACACGGCCGAATTATTTGCGAAAACGGATTCGTGTGCACACACAGTACACATCTGTGTGCGTGTAAAATACATTGTTGTGTGCATGTGAAATACACTATTGTGTGCATGTGAAATGCACTACCGTGTGCATGTATAAAACACATACATTCATATAGAATAAACAAACGTGTGCATGTGAAATTTACTATCGTGTGCATGTGAAATATATTATCGTGTGCATGTGAAATGACTTATTTGTGCATATGAAATACACTACATGCTATGTGTGCATGTGAAACAACGTAAATATGCATGTGAAATAACACATATGTGAATGTGTATAAAACCTACGAATATTGTCTATGTGTATATGAAATAACCTATGTGTACATACAAAAATAACCTACGTGTGCATATAGAAATGACATGTTTGTGCACATGAAAACAGCGTATGTGTGCATGTGAAACAACATATGTGTGCATACGGAAAACCATGCGTGTGCACACGGTATGCGTTTTTTTCACGAACCAAATTTTTGCCTTCATGATCTGGACGGTCCCTTTTCTTGATCTGACTACTCCGAAGCGTCCTCACTTCTCTCATAAGTCTCCATCCTCATATGATATTTTCCCAAAATGTAATAGCAATTAACTACATCTTACAACTTCCAACAACTTACATATAAAATATATCAAAATTTTGAAAAGCTACAAATATTTTACAAAGAGGAGATGGGGAAACGTGACAACAATTTTAAATAATTATTATTAATTAATATATATTTTGTATATAAGACATGACATATAAAAAAAATTGTCATTAATATTATTTTTTATTTGCTTACAAGTGTATTGAAATAATTTGATAAATGAAAATAACTACAAACATATTATCATTCCTTCCGAACTACGTTTAAGAAACAATGGGAAACCAATTACGTAAATTTTATGTTATATGGCGTAAACTAATATATATATATATCCATATCATGGATATACCTTCATATATCACTCTATATAAAAGATGACTCTGATATTTGGTGAAATTGAGACTTCAAATGACATAAGATGGCATAATATTCTACAATAGCATGATAAAGTATAAGATCTTTAAAACTCAATACTACAGTACATAACCATATGAGCATTTATAGAAACGACATTATTGGCTTATTTATCTATTGTAAATCGAATTTTATTCACATTTTCTGTCAATAAATCAAACAACAAATACATGGATGTTTCCAAGTTAAATTTTAATAGTCAATTACTTAATTTTTCAGCGGCCTGTGAGACATTTATAAACTTGATAAGTTCTATTTTATGAATATTTATTAAGAAAGACAAATTCGATATAATTTGAACGTTTTATAATATGAAATAATATATATTAGAATAATACTAACCACTATAGCGACCCATTAACTTAACAATACCAACTCCATTTTCCATGCTTTCAGCCTCGACATGCGCTGCATTAATTGCACGCTGTGCCTCCTCCACAGCAGTATCAAAGCCAAAAGACTTGTCAATGATCTAATTAAGAAAATATCAAGTACTTCCATTAAAATGTGATTATGGATTCTCTCTATAAGACCTACTATATAGCTAGAAGTATATATAGACAAAATACTACGCATGGATTTAAGCAAACAATAACTTAGATAAAAGTACATAAACAACATAATTTGGAATATTAAAAATCAGCAATATTAAATTAATGAGTTTGGATCATATGCAGAGCACTCTTCCCGTGCGGACGTGCGGAACATGCACTTTTGGGTCTTATTTGTACACTTTAACGTCTTATTTATGCACTTTTTCAAAAAATAAATAAATAAAAATTCTTTTTCAAAATTCTTTTTCAAGCATTTTTCAAAATTTTTACAAAATTGCACAAATAAGGCTCAAAAGTACACAAATAAGGCCCTATAATATATGTCCGCACGTCCGCACGGGAAGAGTGCTCCGCACCGGAACCGCACTCATAAATTAATATTGGATACATTCCCTTCTTTATTCTACATAAACACTCTCAACGATAAAAACTTAAATGTCATGTCTATGACAATAAGTACCGGGATGTCATTATCAATGGTTTTTGGTATTCCAGCCACAACAACTTTAAGCCCACGTCGTCTAACTTCCTGCACAGAAACGTACATATATATTTAACCAAAAAAAAAGAAACGTACATATATAAGAATAGATTATTAAACTGTATATTAAAAATGTGACCCATTATAGGTAAAGTTAGAGGATATGAAAAAAGATTTGTTAATAATACTTATTTTATACATATTTTAGGAGTTTAATTATATATTAAATTAGATAATTTTTAATGCATATTTTATATTTTTATAATTAATTTTATTATATTTTACATTCGAGTCTATACTCGTTTTTTTATATTTCAGGTATTTTTATAGAATAAATTTAAGGATATTAGAAGACTATTTTTAAAGACATCAAACAAGGTGGAGTATGAGATTGGTCGAGGCCCAAACACAAGTCCAATCTGAAAATGGGTCAAGGCGTTTTGAGGCAAAAATACAACACCACATGGGCGAGATCCAAAGAGGCGTAGAGATTTGTCAGCTTAGGCAATTAGTTAATTAGTTTATATAAGTTTAGGTTAGTTTATGTTTAGGGGGCGGGAGAACATGGATTAGGTTAGTTTTAGGATCCGTTTGAATTCTCAGAGATAAAACATTAAAATGTATTATCTTGTATTAAATCATATTAAATTAATGATAATATATTTTAATGTATTATCTTAACTATTCAAACAAACCCTTAATTAGATTAGTTTAGTTAGATTTTTTTGGTTTGGTTTGGCTACAGCCGCAGAAGAACGATCTTGACGAGGGGTTTTCGTCATTTAGCATGCTTTGAAGATTATGTGTTTAATTAATGTTATAGTTCGTACATTTGGATTATTTCAACATTAAGACTAAGTTTTCGTATCTCCGGTACGTTTTTATTGAATAATATATATATATATTGATGGCTAGTTTAGATTTATTGAATATTTCTTCAATCATGTTTGACTAAATTCATAGTTCTAAGGTTGACGTATTTCAAACAATGCGTATGTAAATAGAATTGTTTCTTTGCTTGAATTGAAATATTATTTGATTGATTCCTAGAAACTTTATTCCCATAGTAGCTTATGAAATTAGGATTTGAGACCGAGAGGTGACATTAATAGGTAGTCATATAAGATTTGAGACCGAGAGGTAATAACTTCTATTGGAATTCTAGGAATTGAACATTAGATATTATTATTGCCATAGCGTTTTAATATCTCTTGTGGATTAATAACTATCATAGAAACCTTTAGATTCGATTGGATTTAGCGAGTTAAGGGAGTGAATATTAGTTCAGTTTGACCTTAGATTCTTTGTTCCCTAAGGGTCTAGATCTTGATTAGCAAGTCGCGAGAGCTAGTGAATGTTAATTAGATTTAGTCACATTTACTATAATCCGAGAGAAATTAGTAACTACCTTAGATAGTTACCTTCAAATAACTTGGACTAGATTCAGGTGAGGTGTGATCTAAAGTATTGTTGTGGTGATCATAAACCTTAGACACATATATTTATCCCATTGATTTCTATCTTTTTTTTTTCTTTATTCGTTATTAGTTTTGTTATAGATTAAATTTCATCCATTCTTTATTTTTACGGCTTAGTTTATTAGTAGAGTTTCAATTGATATTGCATTGATCTCTATAAGATCGATATTTGACTATTATAACTGATCTCGTACACTTATTGAAGGTTTTAGCCCCACCATTTTTGAATCCGGCCACAATATATGCTCTAATATCTCTAAATAAAAGTTTTTGTCACATAAGATAAATTTGTACATTTCTCCCAAAAACGTACAATATAAAAATTATTGAAAAGATTATTGTATAGTAAATTAAAATGAAGTCCCTAGTTGAGAAGGTGGTAAATATAAAGGGGATGAAAGGAAAATATTTGATTCTTAAATAAAATCATATAATTTAAATAGATGTAACAAAAAACCTGCAAGAAATGCCCATTAATGTATAGAAGAAAAATAATTCATGTGCATTAACCCATGCGTAAAGTTAGTCTAACAAAGATAATAAAAATATTTCTTCAACATATATTATAAGCAATTACCTCATAAATAGCAGCTGCTCCTTTTTGTGTTCCATCACCCCCAATTATGTACACCTTATAGAATTAACGAGTCATGAATCATTATTTACATTAATCCCACTCTGTATGTAATTATTCAAAAGAAAGTATCAACCTTCTTATAATTACCTGAGTTATTCCACGATCTTGTATACTATCAACTATTTTTGCAGTATCATGACCTCCTCGAGATGTTCCAATGATAGTACCACCACGCTTATGGATATCATTGACAACTTTAGATGTCAATGTAATCGTATTTCTAGAATAGAATCCCCTATATCCTCCCTACTTATGTTAATTATATTGTTAGTCAATAAAACTATATAATAAACAAGTAAATATATACTATATCGTGTAAACTATATACTAGAAGAAGAAAAAAAGTTCACAATGAATTTATCATAACTCTTTTTGATGTATTTCAATTTTCATATTCTCGAAAATATCACATAATTGTTTTTAGGTCTAGACCGTCTGGTTCAAACTGTCGGAGTTACTCTACATCTAGATTGGGTATTGTTGGTCCACAACAGGTAGACTTCTTATAACGTTAGTGTCTTCATACATACTCCAATTATATAAAAAAAAATGAGACATCTTGATAAAACGCTTAAGAAAGTCCAACATCAAACCATTAAATCAATTAAACATTGGTAAAATCAAATACACATCTTTAATGAAAAAACTCATAATTGTAAAGCATAAAAATCCTCATCTTTAATGAAAGCAAATACAAATCTTGAAAAATAACAGAAAGTAATGGTTAATCTGATAAAAAAACAAATAATTGAACATATATAATAAATGCATCTTTAGATCATTGTTTTCTCTAACCAAAGTCATATACCTTATTAAATTTATACATCTTTACATAATAATTCAATTGTTATTTTGAATAACAATTTAACTTTCATTACTGAATATTCCTAAATAGTTTTAAGTTTTATTGCTCAATAAAAGCACATCTTGTTGATATCAATTTAAGAATTTATAATCTTACAAAATAATTTATTACCACATAAATATGCCAATATTAATGTAAGGGTTTAAAGCTCTACTTAAGTTATGTCATAACTACAAACCTAACAAAATAATTATCTTAAAAAATGTATACGGATCATTATTTCTAAGCTTTAGTGAATATTAGAAAAGCATGAGTATGTTGTCAACAATAGTTAGGAGAAAAATAATTTATTTGTTTTTTGGTATGGAAAACGTTGTAATTGGTTGAATGACAACATATATATTGTATGACAACATTTAATAATACCAACAAAGTAAAAAAAAAAAATTGGAATTGACCCATTTTCGCATCCTTCATTTATTTCTAAAAACGATGTCACTATATTATCTTAACAATTAAACTCTCTAATAAAAGGAGAAAAGCAAGTTTATGATTAATATATAGATGTTTGATCATAGAGATCCAAATTTGCCTACTATTTTTTGAATGTTTATTTTTATTTGTAACTTTAACAAAATGGGGATTATTAATATATTTTTCTCCTACATCGCTGATGATGAATCTTGTAAATTCAGTAAAAGAAGGGAATACTTATTTTTTTGTCCTCCACAATACATTTTTTGATGAATTCTATCAATAATGATTTGATACTTCATGAGGTACATATTGTGTTTACATCTTCACTAATTTATTTAGGTTTATTAAACATTCACACAATAATTTTTTTATGAAATTGTGTGCAGAATAAGTAAAACCAATGAAGATATATGTTATTGTTATAGGTCACTACTTTTTTTTCCAACAACTCCTATAAGGCTATAACTCTTTATAATATGCCACTAGTTTACATTTTATATCACAAGCAAAAAAGTGAAAATTAAACTGTGGGATGATGAAAGTAAGTAGAAATAAAAACATTTAACCATCACACTTAATTATGGACTTCAACTAAAAGAATCAACTTTAGAAAATAACAGAATCAGAGCCTATTATCTTTTTTTTTTATAACAAAGCCTATTATCAAGTCAACAAAACTAATTATAAATTTTGTACAAAAAGTTGGGAGATATGCTCTTACTTATCAACAAATTTTGTCTCTAAATTATTTGAGATTATGTTAATGAGTGTCATGTTATTACTTGGTTGAGAGTTTGGACCATTTTTTGTAATAAGACAATTTGAGGGAGAGGTTGTTAGGTCGTTACTGAGCTTATTTGAAGCTGTAAAAGAATGGAGTTGGGCATCGAATGAATAACAGAATCTCTATCCCTCTTTCTCTCTATCATTTCCCTGCTTCCCTAACCTTTTCTATCCTTAATCTCCCACAATCTACCATTAACATGGAAGATTGAATCATTGTTGTATCGAGGATACAACAAATTAGTATTAGAGCCGTTTGATTCTTGGCAATGACGGAGGGCACCCGGTTGAAGACCATGGAGGAGACGCTCAAGAAGACGGAAGCACAATTGTTGCGAATGCAGCAGTTCATGGACATGAACGATGTGTTCATGGATACTACTGAGAGATTCATGGCGGATTCGAGGCATCAATTTGATGAGCAGCGTCAGCAATTTACAGAGCATCAACAACGAGTAGAGAATTAATTTGCAGAAGAATACGGAGAGCCGACTAGAGCAATTGACTTCCATGATGAGGAATCTTGCCAATTCCAAGGAAAGAGAATGTAATCCCAGTTTTGCGCCCAATGTGAGTCCTGGAATTCATTCTGCGCATCAAGAAACCAATGCAGGAGGCAATTCGAACAAAGTCAATTCAGTGAAGGCAACTGGTCCTTCCATGGCGTCCAACAAAGAAACTGATGAAAGGAGCACATTGCAGGTTGGTTTATATAATCGCGGAGGTAATCATCGTTTTCCTAAGCTCGAATTTCCAACTTTTGATGGTTCAAAACCAAGAAGTTGGATTAGAAAGTGTGATAGGTATTTTGGAATCTTTGGCATTCCATAGATGTAGAAACTAGAAATTGCATTGTTGTATATGAATGAAAGAGCCGATGTGTGGGCTCAAAGCTTTTTGTCACAGAAAACTACAGTGAGTTGGGTCAAATTTTGTGAGGCTGTGTGTTTGAGATTTGGCGAGAAACAAGGGGCTGAAGTGGTTGAGGAGTTCAACAAATTGACTCAACAAGAAGATGTTGAGGATTTTACTGAGAAGTTTGAAGAACTCAAAGCTTGTATGAGTTCTTACAATTCATTCTTGCCAGAATCTTATTTTGTGTCCAGTTATATCAGTGGCCTTAAAGAAGAGATTAAATCTCTTGTTAAACTTAGTCGTCCAACTACTTTGCCTATGGCTTATGACCAAGCTAAGTTGCATCAGGGAGATGTGCAAGCTATTGTTAAACTTAGTAAACCACCTTGGAGATCTTCCTACCAATCACATAATTCTTACTCTCCTAGACCAAATTTTGTTCCCAGGAAACCCCCTTTAAGACCTTTTGTAGCCAACACTAATACACCTCCTACTCCATTACATGTTAAAGCACATAATACTACTCCTCCTACTCAGTTAACATAAACCAAAAGAACCCCGGGGCAGTGTTATAGATGTGGAGATAAATACTTCGTGGGTCATAGGTGCAAGACTCAAACTCTTCACAGTTTGGTAGCATATGAAGTGGAAGGAGTACAACCAGTAGAGTTTGGAGAGATCAGTGATGCTATTGAGGGTCAAGAAGAGGAAATCTTGGAAGAGGAACCTGAAGTCTATGTTCACACATTGACTGGGAGCAATTCTTTGAACAACATTAAGATGAGAGGCCTAGTGAAGGGTAAAGCAATCACTATCTTGGTTGATAGTGGCAGTATTCATAATTTTCTGGATTCCAGAATTGCTAAAGAGGCAGGGTTGGAACTTCAAAATTTGTGGTGATGGTTGTAGCTCTAGCAAATGGAAGCAAAATGTTCAGTCATCAAAGATGCAAAGAATTTCAATGGTCTATGCAAGGTAACCAGTTCAGTTTTGACATTAGGATACTGAAATTGGGAGGTTGTGATATGATTTTAGGAGTGGATTGGTTGAGAGAATTTAGTCCTTTGACTTTTGATTTCAAGGAACTCAAGCTTTCTTTTGTTAAAGAAGGCCATAGAATTGATCTGGTGGGGTTCAGTGAGTAGGCTTTTCTGAAATTGATGAGTGGTAACATATTGCATAAACTTTTGAAGAAGAAAGTGCCTATGTTCATCACTCCAATTGCTCACTGTTATGCTATGGATGACCAGGACACAGTTCTTTCAGCAGAAGTACAAAAGTTGTTGCTTAGTTATGGAGATGTCTTTGAAGAGCATGAGGAACTTCCTCCTGCTAGAGGACATGAACACTATATCTTACTCAAATCGGGAGCTTTGCCAGTTTGTTCTAAGCCCTACAGGTATCCAATTTTGCAGAAAAATAAGATTGAGAAACAAGTTGCTGACATGCTACAACACTCCACTATAAGGCCTAGTCATAGTCCTTTTGCATCTCCTACACTCCTTGTCAAGAAAAAGGATGGTAGTTGGAGATTTTGCATTGACTACAGACAACTCAATGATATTACTATCAAGGATAAATTTCCCATTCCTCACATTGAGGAATTGCTTGATGAATTGCAAGGAGCTTTTATTTTTTCTAAGTTGGACTTAAGAGCATGATATCATCTGATGAGAATGGCTGAAGAGGATGTGTCTAAAACTGTATTCAGAACTCACCATGGGAATTTTGAGTTCAAGGTTATGCCCTTTGGTCTTACAAATACTCCAACAACTTTTCAAAGTTTGATGAATGATGTTTTTGGTGCATATTTGAGGAAGTTTGTCCTTGTGTTCTTTGATGATATTCTAGTGTACAACAGAAGTTTGGAACTTCATTTGGAACATCTACAGTTGGTTTTGGAAGTATTGAGGAAGCATCAGTTGTTTGCTAAAAGATCCAAATGTGAATTTGCTCAGTCTAAGGTGGCTTATTTGGGCCATATTATTTCTGGTGCAAGAGTAGCAATTGACCAAGAGAAGGTGGAAGCTATGTTGTCATGGCCACCTCCTAAATCTGTGAAGGAACTTAGAGGGTTCCTAGGTCTCACTGGTTACTACAGGAGATTTATTCAAGGTTATGGTTCCATTTGCAAGCCTTTAACTGATCTTTTAAAGAAGAATTCTTTTCATTGGAATTCAGCAGCAAAAAAGGCTTTCTATCATTTGAAGTCATTATTGTCCTCAGTGCCTATTTTGGGTTTGCATGATTTCTCTTTACCTTTTGAACTGTAAATTGATGCATGTGACTATGGAATTAGAGTTGTGTTGATGCAGCAGGGTCGCCATTAGCTTATATTAGCAAGGCCTTGCATGGCCAACATTTATTGCTCTCTACTTATGAGAAGGAATTGCTTGCTATTCTTCTGGCAGTGGATAAATGGAGGCATTACTTAGAGCCTTCTCACTTCTTTATTAGGACTGACCATAAATCATTAAAGCATTTATTGGAGCAACAATTAACTACTCATTTGTAGAGGATAACAGTGAGGAAGTTATTGGGATTGTCCTACTCTGTAGCTTACAAAAAAAAACTATGGTTGATGCTTTGTCTAGAAGATTTGAGGGAATTCAGGGTGATTGTGTTGTTATCACTACTGTGGAGCCGGCTTGGATGAGACAAGTGTCAGCTAGCTATGAAGGAGATGTAGTGGCTACTGAGTTACTTGCTCAAGGTTTCTTAGATGGCACTTCCTCTTACACTGTGCAGAGATGTATTTTGAGATACAAGGGACGTCTCTACATTGGTGCTCAACTGTCTCTTAGGCGCCAGTTAATTGAGGCTTTGCATTGTGATCCGTTAGGGAGACATTCTGGCATTCAGGCTACTTACAAGAGACTCAAGTCTTTGTTCTTTTGGCCACATATGAGACAGTCAGTTTAGGAGATGATCAAAGAATGTGATGTGTGTCAAAGGAACAAACTTTAGCATATTCCTTAACCTGGCCTTATGCAGCCTTTACCAGTTCCTCTACAATCTTGGAGTCAAATATGTATGCATTTCATTGAAGGCTTACCTAAATCCCAGGGAAAGGACACAATTCTGGTGGTGGTGGATAGATTGACCAATTATGCACATTTTATTGCTTTGGCTCATCCTTTCTTTCCTAGTAATGTTGCTCAGGAGTTTATGACTCATATATACGGATTACATGGCCTTCCTCAATGCATTTTCTCTGACAGAGACAAAATTTTCATAAGTCACTTCTGGCAAGAGCTTTTTAAGGCTCTAGGTACTTCCTTGCATCTCTCCACTGCCTATCATCCGCAATCAGATGGTCAGAAAGAGAGGGTAAATCAATGCTTGGAAGCTTATCTTTGTTGCATGACATTTGGGCATCCTTCACAGTGGATGAAGTGGCTAGCCTTGGCTGAATGGTGGTACAATACTAGCTTTCACACAGCTCTAGGTATGACTCATTTTCAAGCTCTGTATGGCTACTCTCCTCCATAGCTTGGTGTTCAATTGTCTGGCATCACTACAACTACAATTGATGAATGGTTACATGTGCGTGAACACATGCTTCAACAGGAACACCTTCAGTTGGCTCAAGACATGATGAAAATTTTGGCAGATCAACATAGAACTAAGAGAGTTTTTGCCATTGGAGATTGGGTTTATCTCAAATTACAATCTTATAGGCAATCTTCAGTTGCCTTGAGGAGAAATTTGAAATTGAGTGCTAAATATTATGGTCCTTTTGAGATCATTGGTAAGATTGGGTCTATAGCTTATAAGTTGGACTTGCCTGCTACCTCTCGCATTCATCATGTATTCCACGTGTCTCAGTTGAAGAAACACATTGGTACTCAACATTCTGTTTCTCCTCTACTGCATGTGGTCACCAATACTGGTGAGTTGGAGGTTGCTCCTAAATCCATTTTGGATTCCAGATTGCATCATTTGGCGAATAGGGATCCTGTGACTGAATGGCTAGTGAAGTGGAAGAATTTGTCTGTCGAGGAGGCCACTTGGGAACCTGTTGCACATCTTCTCCACCAATTTCCTTCATTCCAATTGTAATCTTGAGGACAAGGTTTTTAAGGGGAGTGTATTGTCATGTTATTACTTGGTTGAGAGTTTGGGCCATTTTCTGTAATAAGTGACAATTTGAGGGAGATGTTGTTAGGTCATACTGAACTTATTTGAAGCTGTAACAGACTGGAGTTAGGCATCGAATGAATAACAGAATCTCTATCCCTCTTTCTCTCTATTCTTTTCCTTCTTCTCTAAACTTTTTTATCCTTAATCTCCCTCAATCGACCATTAACATGGAAGATTGAATCAATGTTGTATCCAGGATACAATAATGAGTTCGTCTGGTGAGGACGATTGTTGAAATGAACTTTCCAAACTCATGTAAAACTTATTAGTTGAGAAGTTTATGATTTGTTTTCTACAATATATTTGTTATTTTATATTATGTATAAGGAATACATATTCATGTTAATGAGATAATAGATTCCGAACTCTTTATAATACCATATATTTAAATTTGAACTCTATTTTCTAACAAGTTCTCCTTTACAAACATTTTCAATATAAAATTATTATTGGAATATATTTATATTACAAATTTCCACATCATTGAAGTTGTGATGTGTTAATTAGGGCTATAGAGGAAATAAACGAGTCCTGCTATAAATAACGGTTTTTTCGCCTGGTAATCTCAAGGTATCGCTTAATTGGCGCGGTACACCAAATGTTGGCATATTTCGCGTAGTGACCCTGATGTTTTCATTTTTTTCGCACAATACCCAAATTGTGAAATACAAAGGATTTCGGTTTATTTTTTAAATTAAAATATAAACCTTAAACCCTATCTAAACCCCAAAACCCAAAATACTAAACCCTAAACCCCTAAATCCTAAACCCTAAGCCTAAACCCTTAACCCTAAAAACTTTTTTAGGGTTTATGATTTTCGTTTATTATTATTTTTACATAAAATATAACCCATAAACCCTACCTAAACCCCAAAATCCTAAACCCATAAATCATATACCCTATACCTTAAACCCCTAAATCCTAAAATCCAATATCCTAAACCCTTAAATCTAATTTTTTAGGGTTTGGGGTTTAGGGTTTATTTTTTATGTTATTTTTAAAAATTAAACTGAAACCGTTTGTATTTAACGATTTGCGTATTTCGCGAAAAAAATGAAAACATCAGGATTACCATGCGAAATATGTCAAACTTTGGTGTACCGCGCGAATTAAGCGATACATGAGGATTATCAGACGAAATAACCGTATAAATAATAAACTACTAACACTTGACTTCTAGCCTTCAATGAAAAAGTGTGTGCGAATAAATTACTTTTACTCGGTAAATTAAACAATCTAAAAATCAATCATGTAACAAACAATGTAAGAGTAAGGATTCCGACTAAAGTCCATTAAGTTAAAAGGAATTAAGATTTTTTTTTTGTATATTTGCAATAAAAAAGGTGACATGACTTGAGACAATTACCACATGTAACAAATATGGATGTCAAGATATGAGGCTTGAAGCGTAATATAATTCACTAAGTGAAAAACTAATAATCAAACTCGGCAATACGCTAAGAAATTATAACGAGGGAATAAAATATAACAGAATGTAATTCGTTAAAAAAAAACAGAGCATTTGAAATGATGCCATACTCACATCAATTCCAAGGACTTTTCCAACACCATACATGTTGTTCAGACCACAAACGATTTCTCGGACTACCGTGTTAAGACCAGGACATAAGCCACCACATGTTACAACACAAGCATTTACTTCATCAGCCTCGAAATAAACCTAGTGTAAGTATAATGTAAACATTATAAGTATACTTCAAAAGATTAATTGATAAATAGTCACTACATGTCAACTTATTAAGAAATGCTTCAATAATATATATTTCACAGAGAAAGAGAGAGGCCAGGGTACCTTTTGTCGAGCTCCTGCACGACGAAAATGTACGCCTCTAGGATTTTGCCTCTGAACAATGACCTACAATGATCACAAAAATTATACTTCCTCCGCCAATTACATATCTTTTTTGAGTTTGACATAATATTTAAGAAACTAAAATGAGTTTTATATATTTTTATTAAATGTTTAAAAGCAACTTTGTAATTTCTTGGGTGAATAAACCACATTAATAATCTACTATATATTTAATAAACTAGAACATAATTACGTCACATGACACTTCCTCATTAAAATCGTCACATGTCATTTTCTGCTTTTTTCAAAATTTTAAAATAAATTTAATTATAAATCAAATATTATTATCCTAAACCTATCACTCATTTTTTCATAATTTAAATACAAATCAAGCACAAATTTAAAATAAAAACATTATACATTTACAGATGAAACGTTAAATAATTTATGAGAACAAACGAATGAACAAATAATTTTTCTATGTTTTCACTTTTCACCCCACAAAATATTTTATAGCATAAATAAAGAAAGGCTTTGCCTACAGGATTCTTCCATATGTACATTTCTTTATATCAATCAATTAGTACTGTGAGCAAATATTCCAAAATTTACCTTTAAAATTAAAATACGTATATATAGCATCTCCTATATATGTGTCACATTTCTATCTATGCCACATCACCAAATTTAATAATCCATTTACCTTTTTATCCTTCTATTTTTTTACATATTGCATTATCTTTATTTACAAACAATTTCTTTATTTATCAAACAAGATATAATTCATATAATATAATATTTAACTATATATTGCAATGTAAACAAGCCATAATTCCAAAATTAAATAAAATTGGATAATCTTTCATCTATATACTTACTTGTAGTCCATTTAATAAAGTTGGATAATTTCAAGACTTTAATCAATATTAGAAAAAAGTACTAATCGATATACTAATATTATCAAAATTATAAAAAAATGGATTTCATGCGACGAAGATGAAAGAAGTATGTTCTCTGAACTAAATTGATTTAGAATACCTACCAATGATAGTATATGTAGAAAATTTGTTAATTGACATATAATATACATAGAAGGGGCTATCAGGCGCGGTTTCTCGTGCGGACAATTGTTCCCGTACGTATAGATAAAATGTATAATTAACACTGGTGAACATCTATTAACTATAATGTTCCAGTACGTCTAGTTTGCTTTCTAGATTAACTGCTGTAATGTTCTTTTCTCATTTTTAATATAGTTGGTCTGTTTCATAAATAAATAAATAAAAAACTATGTGCACATTAATTACTTTTAACTCTATGTATGGGCACATTTAATAGTGATGTACATTTATTTATAACACTATTCACATTTTAGTATGAGTGTATGACACTAGTGCACATTCAATTTTATGCATGTTTATTTGTAACATGGTGATATTTATTATTTTATAACTCGATGCACATTTATTTATATGATGCACATTCTTACGTCAGTGCACACTTATTTGTAATTCTATATACATTTTTTGTTAGATGGTGCACATTCAAATTTGGTACACCAATATATATAACTCTTGTGCGTTGGTTGGTCAACGCCGGTCAAAGATTAGTCAACACCGAAGTCCGATAGGTCAATGTTGGGACCAATATATATTAATGCGCAAATGTGCAGCACATTACACAAAAAAGGTGCATCACATTATCCTTGTGCATCACGTCACATATAATTATGCACAGTCTGTATGGAAATCAGATGTCTACATTTAATCACGTTCTATATATAGAATATTATTTACACAAGAACTTCTACCTATATCAATTTCTTTATTTAACAAATATAGCTGATCATATATTATATATATCATTAAAAATCTATTTAACAGGATACAAAATATTAAAAAGTTTAATAATTTACTTTTTTTAATATGCTAAATTACGACCGACAATCGAATGTCTTGAATTAATCACGATTCTATGTTCTAAAATTTCAACTGATCAATAAGTATGTAGAACGAAATGATAATTCAATCAATAAATAATACAAACGGATATGAAATCACATCAAACAGCATCAATATAATTTTTAGCGACTATGTACGTATGTAAATTTTAGAAAATAATAATATGATAATTTAAAATAATTTTGCTGAAATATTTAGGGACAAATACTAAATAAGTTTGATTGTAATAGTGTCAAAGTTTAAGGTTGTATGACACTGGGTTTAATAATACGTTATTTTTCTTGACTATATATATGTTTTTTGCTTTAATATTCAATTTTGTACAATTTCGTTTTTATCCCAACAATAATTGTGCAATTTTATATATCGATCCATCTTACGGTTTGTCTTTCTGTTATATTTTTTTTCTCTAAATTTGATCTAAATCTACAATATTAGAGACAAACATATATGTCCTATCTGTCGTCTATATAATTATGACACGAAAAAATGTACTCATTATATTTTCCACTCTTCACATATATGGTTTAATACTTGATTTATTTCACATTTATCCGTCAATATTATCTTTATCCGGTATATAATATATTTTCAAAGATTTGAATGTATATGATAAAAAACATATTTTTTGTTATGATAAACTTTACCTTTATATCGAATAAATCATTTTCATATGTGTAGAATAAACTTAATATTATCTTGAATAGTCTAAACCCTACTTTAATAACGTATATTTTTTAAGCATCCTAATCATTCACACATTTTTTAACATTTCAAATCAATTTAATTCTTATAATATTATAATCACATTAATCAATAATATATTATATAGAAAAAATTATATATGCTAAATATATATTTACGTGTATCCAAATTCGTGTAAAACATGCGAACATATGCTTATACTTAAACTATAAGTCTATCATACCTTTTGGGGAACTGTATCATCTAGGTCAACAAAATATTGCCTGAAACAAACATTACGCATTATTTCAATCAATATAATGCAGTATTTATTGGGAAATAAATGTATAGCATAGGCTTATGAAAAAACTTACTTGACAACGCGATATGCTGGATTGTCTTGCATTGGATTTGGGAAGGTCTGCCATAGAAACAATTTAGTTATGGATATAAATATCTTACATTTACAAGTCGGTGTAAGTCAAATTATTATTTTTTAATTTAGCAAGAATATAATTTTAAAAATCAGACAACTAAATATTGCAATTGAAACATATAACAACTACTATGCATCATATACTACGGACATAAATGAGTTTTCTCAAAGGATAGAGCATATCCATAGCTAACGACAAAATTAACCAAAACAAGCTACAATGTACAATATTGTTTGCATGAATCTAATTAACAATCAGAATCATTTTCTCGATTTTACTTTTACACTAAACATTTCTCTATATTTAACACAAAATGGCTATAATATATATTCAATATGATGATGAATCACAAACAAATACTAACATAATTTCCTTATTCATATGACTAAAGCACCCTCTTAGCTTATAGGAAAATTTGGTATCGATCTGTAGAACATACTTCACTCTATTGAATATCTACTAAACAAGCAATATATGTAGAAAAATTGTTTGGTAGTGATATTAAGACTTTGTTATTTATAACGATTTTGTCATTGATAAGTACGTTTGGTAAAAAAATATTTTATCTTGATGTGTGTATTTATTTTAGAAGTGTGTAGTGAAAATAAAAATAAAATAATTTTATTGTACGTTTATCGAAATTCATAAAAATACTTTTTTTAATAAAGTCTTTATAAGTAATATATACATTGTACCAAACATAACCTTAGCTATATATAGCCACAAATATTTTAAACATTATAAGATATCAAAATAAATTATGTTCAATCACAATAGCTTATTTTGTGTCAATATAACACTTTTAGTGAGATTTCCAATAATACATATAATGATTATTGTGACACTCGTTTTCAATTGATAAAAATGTTGGTTGGAATGCCCAATCCAAATAACTTGTCTTAATTTTTTTATAATCTAAGAATTAGATTGATTTCAACATCTACTTGAAAATCAGCTTATAGCATGCTTTCGGATGAGAACTCGAAGTTTTGGAGAAGAGTTGATATGTTTGAGTGAGTGATCGTACGTGTGCCAGTTTTGCAAGCAAATCCTCCACCACATTGATTCCACGAAATTCATGGAAAATCCGCATTGTCACAAAATATTGTAAAAGACAAATGATATATGAGATAATAATCTCAATATCCCAAGGACAATGTTAGATTTTGTTCAGAATATTTGGATGGGTTAAGTTGTCAGTTTCAGTTTCAACATGTTGAATATTCATATCCTTTGCCTTTATAATGGCATTTCTGAAGGCTAGAGCCTCTGTTCGTAATGAGTTGATTTTCCGCATCGTTTAGCAAATGTCAGAAGTGGACCAAGTGGTTCTCCCTTGTTATTTCTAAAGATGTACTCATACGAAGAATCCCCATTGCCTTTAGTGGATCCATCAATATTTATTTTTATGAACTTGTCTAGTGGCTTTTTCCACCTAAGATTTTTATGTTTTTTCTTATCTGGTTTATTTGTAATTGGGATGTGGTTATCTTTTGTACAATCTTTGTCACAATGTTTAGTCTTAGACCAACTGGTGATCAAGTTTCGAATATATATTGTGAGGTGTTTTATGATTTCAACATCCGATGTTGTAGTTGAAAAGATTTTTTGGTTTCGCTGGTACCAGATACCACACCAAGCGGTTGCTAGGTCTATTGCGAATATCATCCATAATAACCTATAGATCTCATTTAGTAAGATGAATACAACTCAATAGTCAGGGGCGGATCTAGAGGGGTTGAAGCCCCCGCTTCGTTCCCGCGAACCCTTAGACCACGTCCAATTTTGGTATTTTAAATATTTAGTTTTTTTATAATATATATAAAATTAAAGAAAATATAACAAGTTAAACATCTTGTCTTAATGGCTTTTGTGTTGGAAGTTGTGTAAAAGAATATCAATTGGTCTTGAGTTCAATTCCTAATTACTCCCATCTTTTGTTCTTTCTATATTTATCTATTTTTATTAAAAGGAAACTGATTTTTTTATCATTTAAATATTTTTAAGAAAACACAAAAATCTGTATGATATAAATTGGTCCAATTTCAAATAATGGAAATCTTTTGTTTGAGGTTAAGTTTTTGATTAGCTAGTTAGATTGATAACATGTGGAACATTAGTTGAATATTTTAATTTAATTTTTTTGAAGTGGATTTTTATTTGTTTATGCTTAGAAAAATGGATAAGTATGTTACTCGGAGTAAGAGGAAGTCAATAATAAGTTACAAGTATCAGATTGAAGTGTAAATAGATAGAATGAGTAAAATGTTAAATTTTCTTTAAGCACATTAGCCCTCCCTTGTGGAAGTTTCTGGATCCGCCACTGTCAATAGTTGTGTTGTGTTGAGTGTTTGTAATGTGTGGTTACATTGAAAAAGTAGGTGGATTGTTTCTTCTGATTAGTTATTACAGGAGATGTAGTTTGGAGGCGTTGCAATGCAATTTTCATGTAGTCTGGTTTTGTTGGCAGTCCATTTTACATGATTTTCCACACACAAAATTTGACTTGGAAAAAAGTATTCAGTTGGCAAATCCATGAAGAGTTACCCGTATATTGTTTGTTATTGATAAACATTTCCGTTGTAGTAAATACCTTGTCTCATTTATTAAAATCTATCCTAGCTAGGTATAAATTTAGCAGTAAAATAAAAGGGTACATAAAAGTAACCCAAATTGTACAATACATATAGGGTGGTGCTAGCTACGCTCATAATTTTTACTAAATAAGCTCAACTAGTCACGCGTACGGAAAGCGGGAGCGCGATTGTACACACGCACACGCAGAGTGTAAGCGTGTCCCTAGCAACGGGTATCCGTATCAAGAAGGTCACGCCCACGCAAAGCGAGAGCGAGACTTTTGTTCACAAAACGAACAAAGAGTCACACTCACGCAATGCGTGAGCGGGACTCTGTGTCACCACCAACGGTCAGATTTTCAACCGTTGGATTGGTGAACTGTCACGCTTACGCTTCGTGTGAGCGTGAGCGTGACTGTTTGTCACATTTCCAACGTTCGAAAATCCGACCGTTGGAGGAACGGTGGTAGATTTGAAAATTTTGGCTATAAAAACCGAAATTCACATCACAATTTTTCACACATCTGCCAGATGTTTGACATTTCCTTGGACGACATGTACGAGTACAGCGGGGGAAATGGACTCCTCGGCAAGGACATCGTGGAGTTTGTGGCGGATATGATGCAGAGAGGACAAAGTCAAGAGGAGATAGCGCCTGTCTATCTGTTTCTGTTGATTGGTTGTACTATTATGTGCGACAGGTATAACGACTATACCTCTGGTAAATTTATTTAATGCGATATTTTAAAATCTTATGCTAATTTGTTTATTTTGGTAAAATAGGTCCACCAACCGGGTGAAGCACAAGTATATGCAATTCGTGCTGGACCATGGCAGAGCTGGCAAATTCGCTTGGGGCGCTGGAGTTCTTGCGATCTTGTATCGCAACCTGGGGGAGGCATTCCGGGCCCAGACGACCGGCATAGCGGGTTCTATGAGGCTTCTCCAGGTATGGTTTATTATTTTTTATTAAATGTAGCTTGTCATTTTATTTTATTTACGTCTTGTGTCATTATTGTAGTGCTGGATATGGCGTTATTTCCCACGTTTCGGAGGACACGTCACAAGACCCGCAGCGACTGGCAGTTCCGCGGACAGCAGTCGTGGACGAGCTTGGACCCATTCCCCGCGTGGATGCGGATAGGCTCGTCCAGCTCAGACAGGCGCTGGATATGGTTACAACTGATGAGGTAAAATCTACAACCGAATCTAATTACTTTTTATGGTATTTTTTTAGGCTCTTAACAAATAGTAACACGATGTAATTACAGGTCCGTTGGATGCCTTGGAGAGTATGGGGCGAACGCCTGGAGGTGGCGGACCCGAAGGTGGATTTCAAGACTACCCACCGGGGATCTAGGTTCGACGGTATCATCCGTTGCCTTGATGTCCAGGAGGGGTACATGTCGAGCCGAGTGCTATGCCAATTCGGTCTGAGGCAGGTGATTCTTGCACATCCGTTTCAGCCGAGTACGGTAACCAGAGGGGTATCCTTGACGGGCTACAAAGTGGAGTTCCTCGGGCTAGAATACTCTACCTGGGCAGAGCGCAACAACCATCTCTTCGATATTGATGCGTTTCAGCCATGTAGGTGGCCCTGAGACTGTGATGTCCACTACATAGACTATTTTGAGGAGATCACTCATCCATACGTGGATCCTACCTCCCAGCCACAAGATGTCATTCGTCGACCTCTAGTAGTTGATATCGCTGTGGTATATGTTTTCTTATTTTTAAACGTTTACTATACTACTTATGCATTAGTGTACGTAATATTAACATATTTAAATTATGCAGCGGGCCCAGATGATGCTCGGGTTGACACGTGCCCGGTTGGATACCGACGAGATCACTGATGGAGAGACGACACACCTTCTCAGTGTCATCCAGATATTGGTGGGGGAAGCTCACCTGGTGCCGGATCCACCTCAGTGTGCATCACACATTTTTAGGGACTCACAGTATGAGCACGGTCAGAGTAGCGGTGCAAGGGGCGATGAGGGAGGGGATGGACGTGACCTTGCACATGATTAGTTTTATTTAGAGTTTGTTTTAGTATTTCGGATCTAATACATTTATTTTGTATATAATTTACATATTGGGGTCTATTTTGGAAATACGAATTTGATTCCCTACTTAATTTTCCTACCTTCAAAATTATATTGATTGTCTACATTTATGACTTCTTACCAAATACAATTAAAGAATCAAATAATTATATATATGTAAAGAAATGAGTGTACTATATGACCAAATTCGTAAAGGGTTAAAGTAAAGGCTTGTGTTCTATAAAGAATTCATTGAGTATATGACCCCTCCTATCAACATTTGTTAAATTGAGGGCTTGTGTTTTAAAAATAATTTATCTAATGCTTAATTCTAACTTTCCTTGAAAACTAGTTACCATCAAATTAAAACTTAAGGAATGAAATATTAGAAGTTATACATAAAATTGTTTTAATAATGTAAAAACATTAATTTTATTTTCTATAAAATAATCAATTTAACATTTTTTTTTATATTTTCAAAGTTATACATAATTCAAACTTTATTGTGTTAATATTTTTTTACAACTAACATAATAATATACAATAATCAATTTAACATTATTTTTTAAAAAAGTATTTTATTTAATAATTTTAACTAAAAAAAACACAGTGTCACGCTTACGCGGAGCATGACCTTTATAAAAAACAACACAAAGTCATGCTCACGCATTGACTCTGTGTTGTTTTTAAACACATAAAGTCACGCTCACGCTTTGCGTGAGCGTGACTCTGTTTACCATAAACCTAAATCGGATACCCTACAGTATGTTACGCTCACATTTCGTGTATGCGTGACCACTGTCACGCTCCCGCTTTCCGTGTGCGTGGTCATTTTGAGTGTAAAAAGTAAAAAAAAAAATGAGCGTATCTAGCGCTCGCGTACATATATGTGCAGAAGTTTATTTGGCATTCAAGTAACAAATAAGACAAGATTCACCCTTCTGTGGTAGTTAATTTATATTAATAAGTTATAGAATAAAATCCTTACATGTGATTAGTTTATATTAATAAGCACAAGAAATAGGTTAATACATTATTAGTTTTCATTGTACATTAAATTATCACATTGTTTGGTATATAAGATCTAGAAAGCATCTAACAAAAAAAATAGAGCTAGAAAGCATAATGATTCATCATGGAAAATCGTTATTCATGGAAAGAGAGAGATAAAGTAAGCTTACAAAAAGATCAAGGATGTAATCAGATATGTGAGGGATATCTTCGAGTATATAACCGAACTCCCCTTTCACCACCTTCATTTGCGAAGAGCTTTTCTCTACCTCCATTGATGTCGTCATCGTCTTTCTCGTTTTGTACGTTGTTTCTTAAAATCATTTTGTCTCATCCCTATGTAAGAAGAGAGAGATACCATTTGCCATTCCCGACTTCGTAGGGTGCGGATTCTCTTCCCTCTTTGCGTTGTATTGTATGGCAGGAGGAGGACAATACTACACATGGCGAGGCAAAAGTGATTTCAACATTCTTTTTCTATTCACAAATACTTACAAACAAATTGTTCCAAATTTTTTCTAATTATATATACACAGCTAATTTAGTTTTTATGGACTAACTACAACTAATAATAGTGCATAATTTGATAGTGCTAGTACAACAATTTTTTGAATTTGGATAAAAATTTTATGAGGAATTTTTAATTATTTTCTATGTTCCATATAGAAAATTTAGTGATCTATCTCACCCATCCATATAATAACTCACATTTTTAAATCTTTCAAATATGTTTGAAAGGGTTCTAAAAAACCTAATTAAATTCCACAAAACAATTTAGGAAAATATGTATAATATTTTAAAAATAAATAAATATCTTTAGACTTACAAATTGCTAGTCAACTAAGGGAAATCCTGCCAATTATTTACTGGTGTCTTTTCTATCAAGCCCATTGTGCTTGTGCTTCGTCGCCTGTGGCTCCAAGCCAACTAATTAGTGCATCTGGTTGCCTATCATCATGTGTGATTCTAGCTGTTGTTGTTGGAACTCATTTTAAATGTGGCGTCGGTAACTTTTCCGGGCACAATTCCGGTAGGCTCCAACCAATGACAACACCGAAAAATGGAAGCATTGACTTCGTCTCCGCGAGCACATTCTCGTAATGTACTCATACGGTAAAAATGATTTCCGTTTGAATGAGAAATGGAGGCCCAAAGTTGGTTGCATGAAGTGCATAACTTGGGACAATTTGGGATGAAAATGTGTATCCCACATTGGAAGTTTGGAGAAAAACTCACTAGTATAAATACTAGGAAATTGGCTCGGCTCGGCGCGTCGGGTGGGGTTGGATCGGATCGGATTGGGCCCAATACATAGCTTGGGCTGGCTAGCCAACGCTATATTTTTTGGGCTGATCCATAAGTGATTTGACCCAGTCCGGGGCAGTTGTAGCCTTGACCTGTTCCTGGAGAGGATCAAGGGCAGTGTTTGGTCTTCCTCGTTTCTCTCCTCCACTCTGTTGAAGTTGAAGCGTTCAACAGTCTCCTCCACCTTCTCCACTCAGGTAGTGGGTCGAACTACTTCCAGCAGAGGCTATAAAAGGATCCCTATGCACCTCATTCTTATGATAAAAAACACAGCAATCCACTCCATTGAAAGCTTTTCATCCCTTCTCTCCTTTTTTCGAGTCCGAGAGTATAACACAGAATTGGTTCATAGGCTTCTGATCATCGGTTGTGCGATTCAGAAGATTGTTTGCAGTTGTATCCTGGGATTCGGATCGCTACGAAACCGTCACAATACGGGGCAATTTCAGAATTAAGGAAAAAGATACAGTCTCGACTCTGCGTCAGAACTTTCCCGATCATCGTTCGATAGTTGTTTTGATTTTTCGTTACGTTTTTTATGCAGTTTATAATCTCTGTTTGGTTCTTCAAGTTATAGGTCCTACAGTCTTAATTCTGAAATCGTTAAACTGCATTACGTTCTAACAAAATTTTTGTTTATGAGATTATACAGCGCATAAATTTTTTTGTATCTGCGAATTCTAACTTGTTGTCACATGAATTTAATTCGAATTTATTTCGGATCTGAATCTGGAATCCATTCGGCCATCTGTACTGGTGTACAAAAAAACAAAAAAAAACACATTCGATTCTGCAATTTAATTCGTATTTAAATTGCTTCATATTTTTGGTCATCATACTAATTTTGATTTACTTGTCTGTAAACAGATTCTAATAGTATGGCTGATTTGACTGAGAAAACTGCTTCTGGATCTGCTGATGTTGCTGGAGCCGGTAATGGAAATCCTGCTGAGTCGATACCCCAAATTCAGTTTGGGAGTGGTATGCCTGTAGTGAATTTGCTAGTGGCAAATTTTCCAGCAGTAAATCTGCCAGCGGCAAATCTGCAAGCCATGAGGGTCGGAACTGATGCTAATCAGGTTGTCCACCCGACTGCTTATCAGACTGTCCAACCGACAGTTCATATGCCTGGTGCTATAAACACAGGGCTGATGCCAGAAAAGTTCGATGGAACTGGCTTCAAGACATGGCAGCAGAATATGTTCTTCTTTTTTACCACACTGAAGCTGGAACGATATCTGAATGAGGATAAGCATGTGCTTCTGCCTCAGAATACTGATGTTCTATCTTGAGCCAACATTGATGCCTGGATTCATGGGGATTTTCTGTGCAAAGGTTGGGTTCAAAGCCGCCTGATAGATCCACTGTACAATGTGTACAGCAAGATCAAGACTTCCAGGGAACTCTGGGTTGCCTTGGAAAAGAAGTACAAGTCTGAGGATGCAGGCTCCAAGAAGTTTGCAGTGGCGAAGTTTCTGGACTTCAAAATGGTGGACTCTAAGCCCATCATGGAGCAAGTTGAAGAGCTGCAGCTTCTCACGCATGAGATCATTGCTGAAGGAATGTCGATCTGTGAGACGTTCCAGGTGGCTGCGTTCATTGAGAAACTCCCTCTAGGCTGGAAGAATTTCAAGAGTTACCTCAAGCACAAGCGAAAGGCGATGACCGTCGAGGACTTGATTGTCAGGCTGCAGATTGAGTCAACCAACCGCAAAGCAGATGGGGTTCTTCAGCCTGTTGAACAGAAGGCTAACTTGGCTGAACACAAGGACAAAGGGAAGAAGCGGAAGTTCCAACCCCAAAGCTCCAACAACTTCAAAAAGCAACCAGCTAAGAAGTTCAGTGGGAAATGCCACAAGTGTGGTAAGATGGGTCACAAGGCTGACGAATGTCGAAGCAAGGCTGATCCGCGCAAGGACAAGGGGAAATCCCAAGTCAACATGACTGAAGGCAGGCTCTCGGATGCAGATCTGTGTGCTATTGTGTCTGAAGTCAACATGGTTGGAAGCAACACAAGGGAATGGTGGTACGATACATGTGCTACCAGACATATCTGCTCTAATAGGGGAATGTTCACCAATTATCAGTAGAGCAAGAGCGACGAGCATCTATTTATGGGGAACTCGTCCACATCCAAGGTAGAAGGTCATGGCAAAGTGGTGTTGAAGCTGACTTCCGAGAAGGAGCTGACTCTCAACAATGTCATGCATGTGCCAGAAATAAGGAAGAATCTGATCTCCGACACTTTGCTGAGCAAGAACGGCTTCACGGTGAAGTTCGTGTCTGACAAGCTAGTTCTCTCTAAGAATGGGGTTTATTTGGGAAAGGGACATGTAAAGGATGGACTGGTCAAATTGAATGTAATGACAGTCATCCCAAAATCTATTGTATCCGATGTTTCAATGAATAAGATAATCCTATTGCTTATGTTGTTGAGTCTTTTAATATTTGGCATGAACGATTAGGGCATGTGAATTACAAGTCTATACAAAGCCTAATTAACATGAACCTGATTCCAAAATGCAAACAAGTAAAGACAAATGTGAAGTATGCATACAGGCCAAACTCACAAAAACACAATCCCTACATGTAGAGAGAACAACCGAACCTCTAGGTTTAATACACACGGATTTGTGTGATTTCAAATTTGTGCAAACTAGAGGCGGTAAAAAGTATTTCGTGACCTTTATCGATGATTGCACAAAATACTGTTATGTATACTTGCTAAGAAGCAAGGATGGAAAAATTCAAGGAATACAAGTTGGAAGTTGAAAACCAACTTAGCAAAACCATAAAAATTATCCGAAGTGATAGAAGAGGCGAGTATGATGAACCTTTCAACGCGTTCTGTAGAGAACACGGGATTATTCATCAAACAACTGCTCCCTACTCACCAGAATCTAACAGAGTTGCGGAACGAAAGAATCGAACTCTGAAAGAGATGATGAATGCAATGTTGCAGGAATCTGGGTTACCCCAGAACATGTGGGGGGAAGCGCTACTTACCACCAATTATATCCTCAACAAGATACCGCATAAGGTTACTGGCAAGACGCCATACAAACTTTGGAAAGGTAACGTACCATCATACAAATACCTCAAAGTGTGGGGGTGCCTAGCAAAAGTGGCAGTACCACCTCCTAAAAAGGTCACAATTGGACCTAAGACCGTTGATTGTATTTTCATAGGATATGCACACAACAGTAGTGCTTATCGGTTTTTGGTATATAAATCTGACATACCAGACATACATGCAAATACAATAATGGAATCAAGGAATGCGTCATTCTTTGAACATGTGTTTCCGTGCAAGGATAAAGAACATCCGAAACGAACTCGTGAACAAAGAGAAGCAGGCACTTCTGTAAATGAAACAGAAGAGGAAAAAGATGAACCTAGACGAAGCAAAAGAGTTCGAAAGGAGAAATCCTTTGGGCATGAGTTCATAACGGCCTTTCTTTTAGAGAATGAGCCTAGAACATTCAAAGAAGCCATGTCTACACCCGATGCACCTTCATGGAAGGAAGCAGTCAAAAGTGAAATAGACTTCATTATGCAAAACCATACATGGGAGTTAGTCGATTTGCCATAAGGGTGTAAAGCACTTGGGTGCAAATGGATTTTCAAAACAAAATTGAAAACCGATGGATCAATAGAGAAGCACAAGGCTAGGCTTGTGGTGCAAGGATTCCGGCAAAAAGAGGGCTTGGATTTCTGTGACACTTATTCTCCGGTTACGAGAATAACTTCAATCAGAATGCTAATAGCAATAACAGTATTACGAAACCTCGAAATCCATCAAATGGATGTAAAAACTGCCTTTCTAAATGGAGAATTAGAAGAGGAGATATATATGAAACAACCTGAGGGTTATGTTGTCCCTGGACAAGAACACAAGGTGTGCAGACTTGTCAAGTCTCTATATGGACTCAAACAAGCTCCAAAACAGTGGCACAAAAAATTTGACAATGTAATGATGTCAAATGGCTTCAGCATCAATGAATGTGACAAATGCATCTACTTCAAAAACACTCCAAATGGATACATTTTGGTGTGTTTATACGTAGATGACATGTGTTGGAACGACGACGTTCCCTCTAGTTTTGAGTGTAGTAGTTTAAAAGAAATTGCTAATTCTAAAGATGAGTGTAGTAGTTTAAAAGAAAATCTTTCTAACACTGCTAGTAGCTCAACTGTTCCTTGTTCTTCATGTGATGCTAATCATGAGGAACTTCAGAGATTAAGAAATAAAAAGGTCTCTTTGTTTATGAATGAAGTTTCTAACAATACTGATGCAAGGAGTATAGCTAGTCCAAGTAAGCTTGAAGCACAGATATCCGAGATAAAGTCCTATGTGCACAAGATTCATTATGTTCTGATGGAACAGAAGGCTGAAGCTGAAAGCATCAAGTTCGTCGAAGCAAGGTATGGTATTGGCTATACAGGTTCCAAGCAAACGGAAGATGATCCCTCTATACTGGAACTACGTGAAGCAAGAGATAGGAAACTTCAAGATGCTAGAGAGAAGAATCGCAATCTTGAGAAACACGTCAAGGTCCTTGAGAGTGGTCTGGATGAAACTCAGTCCTGGTACACTGGACAACCTGCCCATAAGATTTTTCTCAAGCAGTCTCAAGGAACGCAACCAAACGTTCCATGTCCTGAACGTACCAAACAACGCAAGAGTATTGTTCCCAACAGAAAGTATGTTCAGATGGAACAGTTCAAGCTGTGTTGGTATTGTGGAGACAACAAACATGTGCAAAGAGACTGTGAAAAGAAAAGGAAGTTATCTGGAAAGCACACCAAGAGAAGGAACAATAGGAGTAACAATGTGAACTTGAATGATTTCTATGATGATTCACATGTGCATAATCATAATCATGCTAGATCTAGGAAGAAAAATGTTGCTACTGTTAGAACTATTCCTATGGAACAATTGCATTATTTGTCTCGACCAGGTAAGGCTAAGCTTGCCTGGGTCGCCAAACCTTAACCTTTTCTGTGCAGGTTGAAGTGAGGGGGAACGAGAGGTGGTACATTGACAGCGCTTGTTCGTGCCACATGACTGGAAATGAAGATCAACTCACCTCACTTCACAAACACTCAAAAGAGAGTGTTGCTCTTGGAGACAAGAGATGCAGAGAAATCATTGGAATAGGCGAAATACAACTAAACTCCAGTATCACGGTAAAAGAAGTTAGTTTAGTTCATGAACTTGGTTTCAGTTTGTTGAGTGTTGCACAACTTTGCGACCAAGGGAACAACAAAATGGCACGTAGTAGACCGCAAAAGCACTTCTGGAACGGAACAGTTCCTTGGGCCCTGTCTCATTTCATGGGGTTCTAAGAAGCAAAACTCTGTGGCCCTCTCCAATGCAGAAGCTGATACGTTGCCGCGGCAAGCTGTTGTGCTCAGGTATTGTGGCTTAAGGAATAACTGGAAGACTATGGTATGTCTCTTGGCACCGTTCCTATTATGTGTGATAATACTAGTGCCATCAACATTTCAAAAAATTCAGTTCATCATTCACGTACTAAGCATATTGACATTCGTCATCATTTTCTACGTGATAATGTTGACATGAGCTTTATTAGAATGGAACATTGTAGGACTGAAAATCAAGTGGCAGACATCTTCACCAAAGCACTAGACAAAGGCCCATTCGAGTATCTTCGATTACTCCTTAGCATGATCTCTCTGAATTGAGGACCTTCACACCCATTATTCCCTCAATGCTTGGCTAACTTGTTTCACAGATTTCATGAAGTTCCTTGTTTACTGGCTTCTTATGATATGAATGTTCATGATTTTTGTGTGTTCGAATTACCTTGTCTTAGGGTCTAGGTACTTTGTCTTTTGATTTGTGTTGAATTACTTGATTGCATGCTAACATCTTACGTAAAGACCCAAAACAACCAATTTGATGAATTGAACCCTCATTACAAGCCCACATGATAATTGGTTGTACAGCCTCCCTTAGTCGCGATTCAGGTAAACGTTCCCTATGATCCTTCTTTATTACACCTTTTACTGGGAATAATTACTTGATTTGTCTTTCTCCCTACCATATGTTTGGATATACTATATTTTGTGTGAACCCAACATTGAAATATCCAGACTAGCCTCGCAAGCACTCTTGGTCTCAGGGGGAACAAAGACCGTTGCTCAGATTAAGGGGAAACTGATAGGTGTGGAATGTTGAATTTGAATCAGAGGCTCACATTAATTGAGTTGCAGGTGTCCGTTGGAACGGCTCCCTGTGTGATTTGACTGATCTGAGACAGGAACAATGATGCGGCTACCAAGCAAAAAGTGACCGTTGCTTTTGGAGAGAGAAGACGCTATTGATGGAAATTTTTGAAAAGAAGGAAACTTGGAGACGGTTGAGATCCGAAAAGATTTATTTGGAAAAGATTTTATCTTGGAAAAGATTTTGTCTTGTTCCTATATATATGGCATATCTCCTTAAGTTCCTTCACCGCCACTACTCTCTCTGATATCTCTCAGCACTCAAATCTCTCAAGCTCTTTGCTTCCATGGATTCCCCAAGCAAGATCATCACCAACAAATTGACCGAGGCTGAGATGGATGCCTACATCCTTCAACTCCAACAGGCCAAGGAACAGTCACAATGTGGAGAAGATGAAATTTAAAGGCGATACCAAGGGAACGGGCACTGTCGCTGCAAAGAAAGCAGCTGGTGAAGGAACGTCTAAGGGAAGCTCAATTCAGCATCAAATTCTTGCTGAGCTCAAGCAACTGAACTCCACCATGACATTGCACTTGGATCACTTTCTGAGCAAAGCCGAAGACTCTGCTGAAGACCCTGAGATCTGAGTGTTCTCCGTTCCTTTCCCTGCCCGTCTGATCCTCTGTTCTTGTTTTTCTTATGTTTTTATGTTCTTTTTGTGATTGTTCCTTATCTTTTGAACTTAGCTGTCTATGCCCCTATGCTTTGTACTTCGTCTAACTTTATGAATGAACTATTTTGCTTATGAGTTGTATGTGTGTCAAGTCTTTCTGTCATTTGTGAAACTTTTGATGATGCCAAAAGGGGGAAGTATGGAAAATGTGAAACCCAAGAAAGAGTTGATAACAGAAGCTAGTGCTAAGGGGAATGACAATGCTGCTTGAAGGTAAATTCTCAATGAACTTTCTGAGGGGGAACAATGTTAACATCTTGAACATAGTATCTGTGTGATTAAATGTGAAAATGCCTTTACTTGTCTGTTTTGAACTGTGTATTTTGACTTGCACATTTTGAAGGAGTTTGTCATCACCAAAAATGGGGAAATTGTTGGAACGACGACGTTCCCTCTAGTTTTGATGATGATAAACTCAAATGCTTTTGATGGTTTTTAGTGTGACTATGAGTTTCAGGAAACGATTGAGTCAAAGGAACGATGAAAACCAATGAAGAGTCAAAACAGAGAAGCAAAGGAACAGAGAAGCCAACAATGACAAAACAACACGCTGGAACAGAAGAAAAGAAGGGACGCGTGATGTTGAACAGAACAAGGAAACAACACAAGGAACGGAGGACGCGCGCTGAAACCCTAGAGGCTGCCGAATATCTGTTTATGGAAACAGATTATGAAGTTGCAACTTGGGCCTCAAGGAAGATCTCGGTAGAGAGATATTGTGGTTAGAATGATTTTAGAAAAGATTGTATGAGATTTTATTATCTTATTTTCCTTAAGTAAAACTAGGGTAAAATATGAGAATTTCCTAGACTATATATTAGAAAGCTGCGAACTTCATTTGAGATAACCGAACACGGAACAGAGAGCATCCTCAGTGAGCAGAGCATTCGGAACAAGAGAAGAGCATTCGAAAGAAGAGAAGAGTATTCGAAGGAAGAAGAAGAACACTTACAAGGGACGAGACTTTGATGAGTTGAGTACTTGTTAGGGTTTTGTTTGTCTTAGGTGTTATTAGGAACGTTACATTGAGAAGTCTAGATATCTAGGAGTAAACTAGATTGAGATAAGACTTGCTTGTTTGTAATTCCGGGATTAATAACACAAGTAGACATTCAAAATCCTACTAGGGAAACCTAGAGGTAGAGGTTTTTCTTAGTCAACTAGTTGGTTGATTAAGTTTTCCTCTCTAAGGAACTGAGCTCGTTACTTTGTTTTTCTGTTGTTATTTTCCGTTGCCCAAGGAACAGTTCCACCGTTCCTTGATCTAACACACTCGATTCAACAACATGCTTATTATTGGAAGCAATAAAGACATGATCAATCGAACTAAGAACATGCTTAGTGGGAAGTTTGACATGAAAGACTTGGGACTAGCATGTAATATCCCTCAATTTTTAGTAAGGATAATTGGATAATTTTTCCCAACCTTCGTTCAATAATTTTTTTTTGCTTTCAGTGGAGTTGGTTTTTCTGTAATATCCATGATCTCCGTAATAATTCCCTGAGTGGTATAAAATACATTCGATGTATTTTCGGGACTTAGAATATTTGTTTGGATACAAACATATAATTTCCGGAGTTTAAAACCCATACCAAACTTTCCCTATACGAGATATTTATATAAGATATTTATACAAGCTATTTGTACAAATATCTCCAAAATATCTACAAATATCTTGGTTATAAAAGGGAGCCTCTCTCTCCTCTCTCGTTTTTCTCTCTCCCGATCTCCCTCTCGGTTGTCCTTCCCGCCGGCGACCCAATCCAGAGCCGATGTTCGTGAGCTGTGTGAGCCGAGCCAGCTGTGCTACTCCGCCGCTCCTACTCTCCCGGCGTCGTCTCCTTCCTTCCCGGTGAAGACGGAGTCGAGCCGCTGCCGCGCCACTGTTGCTTGCCGGATTTGCCGTCACCGTTGTTGTTCGTTGTTGCTGTTGTGGGCGTGACCTGCTGGCTGCTGCTGGTGGTTGTACTCCCGGCGACGCGAACCGGCCCGGCGGCGAGGAGCCCCTTCCCGGCGTGTTGAAGGCGTAGCCGAGCTGATGTGCTTGTTGTGTTGTTGTTGTGCTGGTGGTGGCTGCGTTCAGCTGGTGTCCGTGGTGGTGTGGTGTGGGTGTTGGTTCGCTGCTGCACAGAGCCGAGCCGCGAGCATCCGCTGCTCTGCTGGTGTTGTTGTGGTGCTGCGTGCGGAGCTAGTGTGGTGGCGTGGTGGCTGATGTTGTTGTTGAGCTGTTGTTGTTGCAAGGAGGAAGAAGACAAGGGTAGGCCCTTGTTAATTAATTAGCTCCAGTTGGGCCGAAAGCCCATTTAGTCTTAGGTCCAAATTTAACCCGAGATCGATCGAGCGGTATAATTTCTACCCTCTTTCATCCGTATTTTCTTTAGGAAAATTTAATAAATATTTTTAGGATTTAAAATCATAAAAATGTATTAAATTTAATTCATTGAGTTCGTCCAGACAAATTAATTGAGATTAATTAACATGTCATGTGCTGGATCGCGTGTGGACTCGTAATCTGTTGGAGCTATCTGAAGCTTAGGCCATATCCTTGGAAAGGATATTTTCGATAGTCGTCTCGTCTAGATTCATCGCCGAATCTACTCCAGGCAAGTGGCGGTTCGCTCTTGCTCATCATTCCATATTTCAATTAATTATCAATTGTTTAGTTGTTAATTAATTTGGGATGATTTACTGTTTGCATTGAGAACATTTTTGTTAAATGATATGATTGGAAATGAGATATTATAATAGGTTGTATATCTGTTAGAACAATGCTATTATATATATATGTGATTAATTACAGATATTATGATAGGTTGTATATTGTTAGAACAACGCTATTTTATCTGTTTCTGGCCGCGATGGCTTTGTTGTGATTGATTACTGTGTTGAACTGTTTAGTTAGCACGAGTATTTGTAGGAACGCTACTGTGTATCTCATTGCGAGTGCTAGTCGTTTCTTGATAACTTGGTGGTTAGGATTTAGTTCATACTATCCTTCTCTAATGCCGTTTGTAGGGATTTAGTTCCCGACTCCGCCTTGAGGGATTTAGTTCCCGCGGGATTTAGTTCCCGATTCGACTTTTGGGATTTAGTTCCCGAGTCAACTCCGCTCCTAGGGATTTAGTTCCCGAATCGACTTTAGGGATTTAGTTTCCAAGTCAACTCCTTCTTAGGGATTTAGTTCCCGACTGTATCTCTTTATCCTGAGGGATGAGAGAATCTAAAAGCTTATAACGTGGTGTGCGTTTTGGAATTTAATAAGATAAGTGTTGTGGTGCACATGATTAATATACCCTTCAGACGAGCAGTACAGCTAGGCTGTAGTGCAGCTAGGAAAGCTCGTCTTGATTTTTAAACGCTTATGTGTAATTATTAATGTTCCCTAACATTTTTCATGCTTCCGATAAGACTCATTTCGTTGGAGTCTTCTTTTGGGATTGATTGCTGTGAGACTTGGTCTCCAGAATCTTCTCTTGATCATGCATTTTCACATGTTTCAGTAGAGTATGGTGGTTGACTATCGTTATCGGTTTTGATTCGAGGAGCGATGAGTCTAACCTAATACGTCTACTTTGAACCACTCTGCTTTGTACCCTTGTATAGTCTTTCATTAGACTAACAAACCGAAATTGTTCTCTGCATGGTTGGCTGGTGTCATCCGTTCGATTCGACACATCAGATAAGTTGTCATCCTATGAAGGCTAGAACGACTATAGAGGCGAACGGTGTTTTGACAAGTTTATTCAGGTTAAGATCCTTGGCGGGTGATCATTGCGATCAAGACCCTTTTGTTGATTATTTAACATCTTCCGTTGTGTTAAATATGTTTTGTGTAAAGACTTCCGTTGTATTTCTGATGTATTTGGTTCATGGATGTAATCCTAAAACCTTGGTTTAAATGAAAGTTATGATATTTTGTATCATAACTGTTGTTCGATGATTTATATCAACTGGTAAAGCCTTGGGTGGCATCGGACAGAACGTCTGAGGTCACTGGCGGTAATGCCTTCAAGGTTATATATTTGGGGGTGTTACATAGCAGATGTCATACTAGGGATCAAAATCACTAGACATTCTAAAGGAATTATCCTGTCTCAAGCTCACTATGCTGAAAAAGTACTTGAGAGATTCAAGAACTACTCAAGTGGGACTGCAAAGAGTCCCGTGGACCCTCATCTCCACTTGACTAAGAACTCGGGGGATGCAGTGTCACAATTGGAGTATGCACGCATGATTGGAAGTCTGATGTACTTGACCAATTGCACAAGACCTGACTTGGCGCACTCAGTAAATGTACTAAGTCGCTATACAAGTAATCTAGGACACAAACACTGGAAATGAATAACTAGAGTATTGAACTACTTGCGATATACTCAAAGTTATGGGCTGCACTATGACAAATATCCAGCAGTTCTGGAAGGATATAGTGATGCCAACTGGATATCAGATTCCAGAAACTCAAAGTCCATAAGTAGATATGTATTTACACTTGGTGGTGCAGCAGTATCATGGAAATCTTCCAAACAAACACTGATGGCCAAGAGAACGCCGCCCTTGAAGAGTGCTGAACTACGGCGAGCGACTATGGGAGGTGTCGGAATTATAGTATTATAATTATTACGCCTTTTAGTCACAGTTTACCAAGGTCATACTTGTTATTGTTGCTATTGTCTACATGGACGTATCGCGTAAAGCCGTTGGTTTAGCCCGCTAGATAGGGTGGTCCAGGTCGTTGGTCCCACGCCAATCGTAACAATAACACTTGTGATTAAGATAAACAGTTCCTAAAAATGTAATTAATTATGGTACTACAATTTAGACGCATTCTATTTAGTCGTAAAACCGTTTGGTCAGCACAATGAAGAGGGTGGTCCCACCGCCTGGTCAACACAATGCATTAGGTGGTCCCTGTTGATGATCCCAAGCCTATTGTAAACAATAACTCGGATGATTAAGAAAAATTGTCCTAAGAAAAATAGTCCTATGACATAATTGATCATGGAATCACAATCTATCCGATTTTAGACTCTCATGTGTTGAGAAACACTCTCAAAATCCCTCTCTCTCTCTTATAGTCTCCATAAGCTATAAGGCTTCACTTGAAGTTCTTTCAAGCTTCACAAGATCGTTTTTCAAGTTTACAACAATAGTCCTGTACAACAGTCCATGTAAGTTTATTATGATCTTATAAAAGTCCTAAGTTTTTAGTTCATATTTCTCTTCCTGCTTTAGTTTTTAAGTTTTTCAGAGTAATTACTATTACGTTTACTGTTCATAGTTCATAGTTTTTACTATTTAATAGTGCCTCCTGTCCCTAGAGGAGAAACTATCCTCTTACAACTAGAAGCTGAGAGATCTACAACCTTTACTCCCAAGCTGATAAAATGGGAAGATATTACTATACCAGATGCTCTTGAACTAAAACATGATTGTCCTCCAGATGATCTTGAAAGAACTGAAATTTCCCAGATAGAAGAAAGCGGTGATGGTAGGGTCCTTATAAGATTCAACTCCAGCAGATCTTTTAGACCTATACCCAGAAATCCTCATCCTTTCCCAGCAAGAAACTCTTTTTCAGAGTCTCTCTATACTGCTAGAGACCATTCTATAAAAGACCATTCTGTCAGGGTGGAATTTAGCAGTCCTATTCCTAACCCCGTCAATGAACAAAATAAAGATGAGTCTTTTCCCTCTTCCCCTACTCAGAGTGATATGGGAAGATACTCCTCCATAAATGTTATCACAAAAATAGACTTCACAATAGACAAAGATTATTTAAGAATAGACTTTGATTCCATAAAAAACAGGACCAAGAAAGATTGGTTCATGAAAATAGACAAGATGGTCAGAGATAAAATAAGAGAATTATGGTATTCTGACATGGAAAAATATAGGATCAATATCTTATTTTTCACATGGTTTCCTAATTATCTTAAGATTCAGGGAATAGAAAATCCTTTAGAACAAAAGTCTATTGATGTCCAAACCAGATTAACCAAAACTTGGAACATTTTACCTTCAGGATCTACACAAAGTGTTCATCCTCCTTTACAAGGAATAAAAATAATTACAAAAGATGGGGAGGTCCCTGCAGAACCTTTTAAAAAATCCTAGAATTGGTTCTTCCGATAACAATCCTGCTACTTTAGAAGATGTTAAAAAAATACATCAACAGCACAACTATACCAACCAAATCCTTCACACAATAGCTGAACAAGTAGAATTAATACATGATAAAATCAGCACGAAAACTTTCAAATTTCCTAAAGACATTTCTAGACCGCATTTCCAAATTCAGGGAATTAAAAAAGAAACAACCAATAACACTTCTCTAAATCCTTCTCTTAGCCTCATGGAATTAATTGATCAAAAAATAAAAAATGTTACGATTAATTGTGTCGAAGAATGTAACAATAGTTCCAACACTGATTCTAGCAGTTCTTCTGACAATTCTGAAAGAGAAAATAGTTCTTCTAATCAAAAGGCTATAGAAACCTTACAAACCTGCTTTGGAGAAAATCCCCTTACTATTAATAGGTTAAGAAACAACCATGGAAGGCCTCAGGCACACAGGAAAATATTTAGAAATACAGACACCAGAAATTTCTATCCTAGACCCTTTCCTCCTGACCTACAATATGAAGAAAGATCTAAGTTTAGATCCACATATTATAATGGACAATTTATCTATTAATGGAATATAGATGGAAAATCTGAACACGAAATACTCAACACCTTACAAGAAATGGGTATGGCTAATATAGCCTATACTTTGGAAGAAAAGACCCCCAAAACTTGTTTCTCACTCTTAACCACTGGATTCACAGGCTAGCTTAGAAATTGGTGGGATAATGCTTTATCCTCCTTTCAAAGAGATGGGTCACTTGAATTTACCAATGAGGATGGAGAACCAGAACCTGTCCACCAACTTATATGCACTTCATAGGCAACCCCAGAGAGGAAATCCAAGCCAACAGAGAGATCCTTTCTAATCTTAGATGTAGAACCCTTAGTGACTATAGGTGGTACAAAGATGTTTTCCTGTCTTACGTCTACAAAAGAAATGATTGCAATAAGGGTTATTGGAAGGAACGTTTTGTTACTGGTCTTCCAAACTTATTTGCTGACAGAATAATTCAGAAAATAAAAGACGAAATTCAAACAGAAGAAATTCCATGGAAAGACATGACCTATGGTCAACTAACAGCTTTTGTCAAAAAAGAAGGTTTAGCCCTTTGCTCCGAATTGAAAATACAGGCCAAATATGGTAGAGAAAAAGGATCTAGAAGAAAAGAACTAGGTAACTTTTGTGAGGCTTTTGGCCTTACCAAAATAGCACCCCCTTCTAATAAAGATAAAAAGGTTTATAAAAATAAACACAAAAGATTTGGTCCTGAAAACAATTATGAAAGACCTAATTATCCACCTAAAAGGAAATTACAACCAAGAAAGACTAATAAAAAGATTATCTGTTATAAATGCGGAAAACCAGGCCATAAGGCAGACAATTGCAGTCTCAAACAAAAGATCAATGAAATCTGTCAGGATAACAGTATCCTAAAAGATAGACTCACTAAAATCCTTTTGGAGGATTCTGAGAATGAGTTTTATGTCCCTGATACTTCAGAAACTGAGAATTCAGGAACAACCCAATTCTGCAATGTTATCACCAAAAGTGATGAAAAAGAGGCCCTTTTAGAGCTTATCGATACCCTTGAAGAACCTCAAATAAAAAGAGAATACTTCATGAAGCTAAAAGAACTAATATTTAAAGAACAACAACCCTTACTTGAAGAACCTTTTAGCATTTCCAAAATTATTAATAAGAAGTCGCCTGCTAAGATATTTTCCTCCATTACCTTGAAAGACCTACAAACTGAAGTTAATGGAATCAAAAGAGACATTGGAACTCTCAACAAACAACTATTAATAAATGAAACCAAAGACCTCGAACTTAAAGCTAGAATAGCTCATCTAGAATTTTCTAAAAACCCTTACTCCAGCCCCCATTCTCAACCAAAGGAAGAAGAATCTCCCCTTATTGAAGATTCTTTCATTTCGGCTATAAACAAAATCAACTTTAAAAAATGGTATGTTCATATTACCATAAAAATAGAAAACTTCATTCTTTCTACAGTTGCTCTCATTGACAGTGAAGCAGATCTAAACTGCACTTGTGAAGGTTTAGTCCCTTCAAAGTTTTATCATAAGAGTCATGAAAAGATTCTTGATGCTAGTGGTAGTCGAATGAACCTTAGTTACAAGATTCCTAAAGCCTCTATTTGTAACGAGAAACATTGTTTTAACAACTCCTTCATACTCATAAAAGGCTTAAACCAACAAATAATCCTAGGAACGCCTTTCCTAACACAAATATGTCCGTTTACAGTTGATAGATATGGCTTACATACTGAAGTAATGGGAAAAAGCCTTAGTTTTGAGCTCATTTCCACGGTAGAACAAAATGACATATCTATCCTACAGTCCGCATCCATTAGCAGAACCATAAACCTTATAACAAAAGATCTCGATATATTAACCTCCAACAGTTTCTACAAGGAAGCAGACAAAAGATCAATCCTTTAGAACTTCTTAAAGGTAAATATCTTGCCGGTTTTATACGATGAAATTTTAACATGTTTTCTATTCTACAAGACAAAAACATGAGTTCCCCAAAAGATAAGGGAAAGGAAAAGGTTGAACCTTCACCCTCCTCCCAAGTCACAGTTGACAGGCATCCTCCATAAAATACTTCTGAAAAAGTCCATCCAGAATCCCCTCAAGGATTACAGACCTTCTCTACAAGGCATACACAGATAAAAGGTGTAACATCCAAACTTTGTTTTGGAAATGTTAACCTTACAGTATTCCCTGTTAGGGATAACAAAGAATTTAAACCACTACAGGGGCTTATGCTCACTACAGAACAACAGTGCCTGTTAGATAATCTTTGGCGGCTTCCTACCATGCCTCAAGCAAAAAAGTTCAGTACTTAAATGCTCTTAGCATCTACTTCCATGATAATGGAGTAGAGATGAAACAGAAAGAAAAAGAGAATGCAAGGCTCAGAGAACAAGTTACTTTTGCCACAGGGCGACGTTGGAAGTATCTCTATGCTCGTCTCCTAGATACACCAGCACAAGAAGCGCTTATACCACTTCTTGACGCTTGGCCCCAAGGAAAATAGGTTCTAGTACAAAAGACAGAAGAGAGCCATTTGGCAGATCTAATATAAGCCCAGAAAGAGCTTATCCAGATGTACTTCAAGGAACCAGGGTGGGAATTCAAGGGAGTCACTGTTCGGCAATTTTCGACTATTAAACCAATAGTAGGTGGCCCAACAATGATGACAGACGGACTTCTTAAAATCCTCTTGTTCCTAAACACATGCACCATGCCCAAAAACCTCATCCTAAAATTCTTCCACCTAGGAATGATCCACAGTATCAGTTTCCAACCCGATATTGAAGGAAAAATAGAAGAGACCCTGCATGCATTTGGAGAAAAGTTCCTGCTGATAGGAAGAAACATGGCAACTTTCGGACCAACAGTTGCCTATGTCCAAGCTACTCTCCCAAAAGTAACGGAATTCACCATGATTCCGTCAAAAAAGGTAATTTGTTTCTCCCATGGTGTTTAAAAGAATGAAGATTGGAGAGACTGGATAGGTCTGCAGCCCACCAACTTCACAATACACGAAGAACATGAGCTCTATAGACGCCACCAGGACGTATCCTTCTTCTACAAGCATGCATACCTCTACAATGGATGGAAGGGGTGTAGATTGGAAACAGAAGGACATTATACACAAATCTGGGTCTCAGATAAATGGAGAATATGGCTACCATTCAGCGGAGATGGCCAGTTTGTTGATTGGCAAAAGTTCATTTCTTTGGATGATGAACTCAGACAAGAAGATGAAGATATGTTTGACACAGAAGACTGGGATGACATAAGCATTCCCGATACTCATAGAGACTACTAGCAAACCTGGAAGTCACCCACAGATCCATATACCATGTAAGCAATATAGTCCGAAGAAAAGAAAAGAAAAGAAAAGAAAAGAAAAGAAAAGAAAAGAAAAGAAAAGAAAAAGAAAAGAAAGAAAAGAAAAAATAAAAATAAAAAGAAAAGAAAAGAAAAGAAAAGAAAAGAAAAGAAAAGAAAAAGAAAAAGAAAAAGAAAAGAAAAGAAAAGAAAAGAAAAGAAAAGAAAAGAAAAGAAAAAGGAAAAGAAGAAAGTTCTTATGCTTTCATTTTATGTTTTCTTTCCGAAGGGTAGTCTAGAAAAAAGAAAAGAAGAAAGTTCTTATGTTTTCATTTTATGTTTTCTTTCCGAAGGGTAATTTAGCCTGTTTTTAGATTATCTCCTTTTGTATATCTTGTTACTTTGATAAAAGGCCCAAGAAAAAGATCTCACAGACAATAGACCCATCAGGCAGCAGAAGACAATAGACCCACCAACAAGAAGAGCAGTCCAATATCAAGAAGAATAGCCCAATATGAAGAAGCCCAAAAATGATGACAGAAGGCCCATTACAAGACCAAGTAAAGAAGAAAAGAGATTAAACAAGACAAAAGGCTTCACTCGCAGCAACAGACAAAAGGCCCACTCAGTCTTCCAAAAAGAAGACAAGACTCCACTCAAAAAGATGACAAGACTTCACCAGCAAGACTCCACTCAGAAGCAAAACAGACAAAAGGCCCATTCAAGACTCCACTCACAACAGGAAAGCTCACCCGTGTAGGAATAGTACCAAAAATTGGTACGGACAAAGGAAATCAGACTCTCCCCCTTCTCTATAAAAGGCAAAGCCCTCAGTTGTTTTGAGGCATCCAATTTTGAGAGTGTTTCTCAACAAGAGGAATGATTTTGAGACAACTACTCTCGAATGGTATAATCTCAATAGATTATATCAAATCGGCTGACAACCTAACGGATCCATTTACTAAGGGTTTGTCACGAGATCAAGTTGTTAAATCATCAAGAGGAATGGGTTTAAAGCCTATGACCAAAGAGGATGCTTGATGGAAAACCCCACCTACGTGACTGGAGATCCCAAGATGTAGGTTCAAAGGGAAAACTAAATCAAGCTGAATCCAGATGAGCACTGAGCGACTCAGTTCTCCTCCCAGTTCCTAGGATGATGAACAGTGCTACCTGTATGAGTTGAGGTTAAGCTTGGCTTTTAATGATTCCATAGCTTTGAAATAAAAGTGGGGTATGACAAGATACTCTTTATGGTCAATCACCTTATGAGTGTAGGCCGTTTCTAGGAGAATGAAGAGAGACTACATTCTCCAAGTTCACTCATGAATAACCAAGGATGTTCAAGGCCAAAATGAACACAACAAGAGAACCTAGTTCTGTGAGAAGATGAAACTGTGTGATAGTTGTTGTTTCGGTTTACATCAAAGCCCGGGTGGTTCAAGACATCATGTTCACTACCTGGTCGAGTAAATCCGATAGTTACTCACTATGGGTGGTTCAAGGCTGAAAAACGCTACCAGCCCAGATGCAGTGATTTTTCGACTGTACTCTCAAAAGTCTTTCTGTCTTTTAACATATGTTTAGAATCATTTCTATTCATGTGGGGGATTGTTGGAACTCATTTTAAATGTGGCGCCGGTAACTTTTCCGGACACAATTCCGGTGGGCTCCGGCTAATGACAACACCGAAAAATGGAAGCATTGGCTTCGTCTCCGCGGGCACATTCTCGTAATGTACTCATACGGTAAAAATGATTTCCGTTTGAATGAGAAATGGAGGCCCAAAGTTGGTTGTATGAAGTGCATAACTTGGGACAATTTGGGATGAAAATGTGTATCCTACATTGGAAGTTTGGAGAAAAACTCACTAGTATAAATACTAGGAAACTGGATCCAAGGTTGTGGCCTTGGGTCACCACCCATGTGTAATGGAGAGAGGACCTAGCTCATCAAGACCACACGTGCGCCGAGTCGAGTCGAGTCGGGTCGGGTCGAGTCGGACTGAGCTGAGCTGAGCTGGGCCGGGTTGGGTTGGGTTGGATCGGATTGGGCCTTGGGCCCAATACATAGTTTGGGCTGGTCAGCCAATGCTATATTTTTTGGGCCGATCCAGAAGTGATTTGACCCAATCCGGGGCAGTTGCAGCTTTGACTCGTTCTTGGAGAGGATCAAGGGCAGTGCTTGGTCTTCCTCGTTTCTCTCCTCCACTCTGTTGAAGTTGAAGCGTTCAATAGTCTCCTCCACCTTCTTCTCCACTCATGTAGTGGGTCGAACTACTTCTAGCAAAGGCTATAAAAGGATCCCTCTGCACCTCATTCTTATGATAAAAAAACACAGCAATCCACTCCACTGAAAGCTCTTCATCCCTTCTCTCCTTTTTTCGAGTCTGAGAGTATAACACAGAATTGGTTCGTAGGCTTCTGATCATCGGTTGTGCGATTCAGAAGATTGTTTACAGTTGTATCCTGGGATTCAGATCGCTACGAAACCGTCACAATACGGGGCGATTTCAGAATTAAGGAAAGAGATCCAGTCTCGACTCTGTGCCAGAACTTTCCCGATCATCGTTCGATAGTTGTTTTGATTTTTCGTTACGTTTTTTATGCAGTTTATAATCTCTGTATGGTTCTTCAATTTATAGGTCCTACAGTTGTATCTTAACTTATTGTTTATCACCTTTTGATCCGCCTGCTAGATTACATTTTAATTATTGTCTTAGCGCCCCCAACTAGCATTATGTTAAATCCTCTACTACTAACTGCATTCTTGGCTAGCTCCCATCTTCTCATTCTACATATGAGAATCGACATGTTTGTTCTCAGCCTCCCGCTGATCTCCTCCCCTTTTATTTTTGTTAAGGCCCATAAGCCGTAGTTTTACACCCACCTCTTTTTAGAGGTGGGTGTAAAACTTACCTCTCTGAATTGGTAATAATAGCTTAAGAAATAAACATTTTTGCTTGCTATATGTTTACTACATACTCCATAGGAGTACAAGTTTGTATTCATATATATACATAATTGATCATCAATGATTGTTATAATATTCTCTATCTTTGTGACTCCTTTGTTACTTTTGAAACATGTAACCCCTTTTAATAAATAGATATAAGTAATAAAAAACTATGATCATAACTTCTTAACATGTCAATTAATTGTCGTATAACTTAGCCATTCGATAACCCTTTCAAATGCATGTTCATATCTAAAGAAAATTATTTTGTAAATGGTATGGATAATATGAAGACATACAAAATCAAATATAATAGATCATGACTAGAGGTGTCAAACGGGTCAGGTTCGGGTTTAAGTATATCGGGTCGGGTCATTTACGGGTCGGGTCGATTGTGGTTTGGGTTAGATACGGGTTTGGGTCGACCCAGCGGGTCGAGAGCGCCATGTCAAAATTTTATAAAATGAATATTAAAATAATATTTTAATTAAAACAAAAAATCATTATTATATAATATTTTAATAATAAAATATATTATCATATTTAATATATAAAATATAAACACATTTTTGTATTGAACCAACCCAAAGCGCCATTTTTGTTTTAAACATGGTGATTTTTGTATTGAACCAACCCGACCCGTTCGGGTCGAACGGGTCGGGTCACTTTTGACCCAATACTTTTCGGATCGGGTCTCAACCCAGAAAATGCGGGTCGGGTTTGCGGGTCGGGTCAAATTTTGACAGCTCTAATCATGACCTACTAAAGCTTATTACTATGTACAATCAAAGTGAGACAATGCTATCACGAGTGAATAAATTTCTTAGTTTCATACGATATTTGAGATCCATCTAAGAGTTGCAAATATGATGTTTGATCTACTTAAAATCGTTTTAAACATGGTGATTTACAAAATAAGAAGGCAACATATGTAACACCCCCGACTTATGTCGGTAGTGCCACCCGCCAGTGACCTCAGACGTTAATGTCCAAAGTCACCCCGGGCTTTAATCGGAACAATTATGCTTAAATAATTACATAAATATTAAGTAACGAAAGATTAATCAGCGAAAGAGATTTTAAATGAAATACAACTCATCCTTTTATTAAGATTCCTCTCGTAAAATGAGAAGGACGGTTTTACAACAAGGTATAATGACAACGGAAAACTTTTAAATTACAGCGGAAGACTCTTTTAAAGTAGTCCTAATTACATGACTAAGTATTACATTATTTCAAAATAACATACATGCCTTGGAAATATTATTTCTTAAAATGCAAACTTCAACTACAAGCCTTCTCTTCGACTGGTTACTTCGATCGTCGGGGACAAACCTCTGATGTGCCGTATAGGACGGATGACACCAGCCAACCATGTAAGGAATACAACCCGGTTGGTTAGTCTAATGAAAGACTATGCTAGGGTGAAAACAGAATGGTTCTAGTGATCGTAACCGTTTACTATCATTGTCCCTTGAATAATAACCGAAGGAACGATACATAACCCGGAACTTTCACGAAATGATAGAAGAAGACATGCAACGAAAAGAAGACTCCAACGAAATTGAGTCTTATAGGAAAATATGAAGAATTGTTTGGGAACGTTAAGTTTTCACACAAGTTTATAAAACACGACCTTGATTATTTGGGTCCACGACCAACCTTACCGCGCAATGCGAATCCAGATTGGAAAGAGGACTTACTCTAACAAGAGTCCAGACGGTTTCCACATTGTACTCCTCGCCCTAGGGTATATTATCTATGTGCATAAAATCACTTATCTTATTTACTTTCAAAAAACACATTTAACGTTAAAGCTTTTAATCCACATCAATCTCACAATGAGATATAGAACATGGGACGAATCCCAAAGATTGGCACTAGCTAAGTGCACCACCACCTATATTCGGATAGGGGTAGGTCATGACCAAAAGCGTTAGGGCATTTATCATCCTAACACAAAGTTATAAAGAAACGACTAAACCTCGTAAGGTACATAGCGTTCCTACAAATACTTGTGCTAACTAAGCATGTAAGTCCACATATAAATCCACACCAAAATCCATTACAGTAATATCATAAAGAACTATATAATAGCGTTGTTTCTAGCAATATATACAACCTATTATAAATCCATATTTTAACACATCGTTTTATCTAATCTGTTCCCAAACACAAAACAACAACTTTATTCCAACTTAATTAACAATCAAATAATTGATAATCAAGGAAAACATGGAATAATGAGCAAGAGCGAACCACCACTTGCCTTATTCCAGACGAACGAGAGATTGGGTCCAAAATTCAGGAACTGGAACTTGTGCACGGCTGCCTACTAAAATTCCCGTTGAATTTTATATTCATCTGTAAGGTCGGATCCCAATCCGTACAATCAACCATGGAGACGAGCACAATCCAACACCGACGATGCATACGAGATGAGTTTTAAGACGAGAAACCCTAATTAGTTACTTTCATAAAAGGACAAAACAAAATGAAGGAAAAAGGGCAGTTCCGCGGTCGTGGATAGCATAACCGCGGTCGCGGAACTGGGCAAATCTGCGGTCGCAGAAGATAGTTCTGTGGTCGCGTAACTCCATCCCGACACCAGCTCGGGATAGAACTTCGGAGCCTTACCGGCGGCGACGAGGCGCGGATCTTCGCTTCCGGACACTTGTGCACTACCACCTCTCCAGGAACTTCACGAGGGTGGTGACTCCGGCCTCCAGGAACTTCACTAAAATTGAGGGTTATTACATTACTACCCTCTTAAAAAATAGTTTCGACCCCGAAACTAGCACTTCGACCCCGAAACTAACACTACCAAGCTAGAAGGATCGATTTCCACATTAACCTCTCTACTTGAGTTTAGTATCCTCAATTATTTTGTACTCAATTTTAATCCTAAGAAAGTCGATCGGTTTCCTCAACCATGACATCCCTCATATATTTCGTTTCCATATATCATCTCATGTGCCAACTCTTAATATACTTACGAGATCATGATTACCTTAAAATCATAGTCTCTAAAATCATCACACGATCTTAATACACCTTAAGCTTGAGAACACACCTTTTCTTTCACTTTTATCTTTATAAATGACTCCCAAAGTTCATACATTATCTCCTTATAACCTACTTAGTACCTCCAATTGTTATTTCATCTTACTTCTTACATATGCATCTCATCTATTTCATTATTTACCTTAATTAAATTTGGCCCTTATGCCATATCTTAACCCAAAATCTTTCCATTAATCAAGCTCTATCATAAGACCCTTAGAATCTCTAAATTTTCCTCAATTAATCACCCAACATCTTGTTCATGTTTTCCTCAAACATGATGTTAAATAATCTGGTAATCACGATTATAATCAATCACCTTATTCATCCAACACGTGTTATAAGATTACCTTAATAGACATAGATCACTTTTTCCTCAAGTCCATTTGATAAAATCCATACACTTACGTTATCCTATACTATTAATCCACCCAAGTTACAACAACTTCTACCGACTGAGTTTGTTATTCACCCATAAATCCTTAAACACTTAATCATCCTCATACAGTTTATTATCCCAAATCAAGCAACCTTTTGCTTTATCAAAATTTAATATTTACCCAAGACATAATCGTCTTAATACTCCTCATATCATTATATCATTTCCTTAAGAAAGCCTCATAACGAAACCTCATATAGGTCTTCCAAAAATAATACTTTCACATACTTAGCTCAAAAAAGCTTTTAATCACTAGTCTCACAACGTACACACTCGCTTAAAAAAAAACACAATTATAACTCTTAATTTTAAAGTTTACTCCAGATCGTATTAGAGTACGATCATTTTAGAGAAAACCAACTCCTTATGAAATATCTCTCTTATATATTTATTCACTTAAATATATAGTTTATACAACTCACCCCATCCAATGCTCAGAGTATGCTTATGAGGAATAACCTCAAACTCCATAGAGCATTACTATACACACCAAATCCTTACAGCAAGGAATCCTTACAACATTAACCTCTCGAGACAATGCTCATGAATTCGAGCAAAGGAAACAAATAATGTCAATGCCCAACTTGACATTATTTCAAGAACATAGAGGGGTTCTTACGAATAGTTTCGACCTCGAAACTAGCGCTAACAAGGTAGGGAACAATCACACATGTCCTACCCAACACTATCTTTTATGAGTCCAAACAGTCTTTATCAACACGTGACATGTACTACTTTTGGCACTCAAGGATTCTCGTATGAACGAACAACTAGCAATAGTAACGAATCTAATAACTTCTAGAACAAGGAAACACTTCTTTATTATTAGAAACATTACATTAAAATAATTGACAAAATGTCGAACATACAGATTACTAAACTATGGAGACTATAGACACAAGTCATCGCTCCTTATTCTTAAAAAGACTCAACAAAATTACAACTACTCGTTCAGGGTCTCATTCTCATTGGATTGACGCATCATGAAGAGTCGTTGTCCCTGACTTGAAGACTTTGTAGGCACCTTGCCTTTATTACGAGCCACAGATTGCTCAGAAGTGGACACTTCCGGCTTTTGGGTCTGTCTACTGCCAATATTTGAGGCCTGATATGACTGTGTTGGCCCTTGACCCTTCTGCCTACAGTATGTTTTCATGTGACCTTCCTTCCCACAATTCCATTATTCATCTTAATCAAGTTTAGGCCTTATGCCATCTCTAACTTACCATCCTTCCAAGAACAATTTAACTCATAACTAAGCAATCTCTAACTTAAATCCTTTAAGATTCCTTTATTTTTTTTTATTTTTTCAAAACGAACCACATAAGATATTACTCTTATTTCCTCAAAATATCATATCGATAAATGATTCATTACCAACAAAATCAATCACTTCTGTCATAATCCTTCAATAGATATATACGAGTAACATTTGTTACCTTACTCCTTAAGCGCACATAAGACAAATCTCTTTACTAGAATTTTCCAACTTATACGTGACTCTTCAATCACTACGTTATGATACAAATTGTAAGGGTCAAAACAAATAACTTTATATTAGTTTGACTGACCCTCCACCATTAACCTTAAAACGATCTTCTTCTCCTCCTTGAGAATGGATCAATTAGGAGAAAAGTAACTAATTAGGGTTTCTCGTCTTAAAACTCGTCTCGTATGCATCGTCGGTGTTGGATTGTGCTCGTCTCCATGGTTGATTGTATGGATTGGGATCCGACCTTACGGATGAAGATAAAATTCAACGGGAATTTTAGTAGGCAGCCGTGCACAAGCTCCATCTCTTCCTCTCATTAGATCGGTTGTTGTCGGACTTGTCGCCGGTGTTGTCGTCGTCGACCATCATCGGAGGCCGGAGTCGTCACCCTCATGAAGTTCCTGGAGAGGTGGTAGTGCACAAGTGTCTGGAAGCGAAGCTCTGCGCCTCGTCGCCGCCGGTAAGGCTCTGAAGTTCTATCCCGAGCTGGTGTCGGGATGGAGTTCCGTGACCGCGGAACTATCTTCCGCGACAGCGGATTTGCCCAGTTCCGCGACCGCGGTTATGCTATCCACGACCGCAGAACTACCCTTTTTCCTTCATTTTGTTTCGTCCTTTTATGAATTCTATCTTCATCCGTAAGGTCGAATCCCAATCCGTATAATCAACCATATAGACGAGCACAATCCAACACCGACGATGCATACGAGACGAGTTTTAAGACGAGAAACCCTAATTAGTTACATTCATAAAAGGACGAAACAAAATGAAGGAAAAAGGACAGTTCCGCGGTCGCGGATAGCATAACCGCGGTTGTGAAACTGGACAAATCCGCTATCGCGGAAGATAGTTCCACGGTCGCGGAACTCCATCCCGACACCAGCTCGGGATAGAACTTCGGAGCCTTACCGGCGGTGACGAGGCGCGGATCTTTGCTTCCAGACACTTGTGCACTACCACCTCTCCAGGAACTTCACGAGGGTGACGACTTCGGCCTCCGACGATGGTCGACGACGACAACACCGGCGACAAGTCCGACAACAACCGAGCTAATGAGAGGAAGAGATGGAGGATGAAGATGCCCTTGGCTCCGCCTCTATTTATAGGGCAAGGAGGGAAGCTCCTCCACTAAATGAGAGGAAAACCGAACGATCCCGCTCCCCAACTAGCCGCTCGGAGAAGAAACGACGGGACGCAGACCGTCGGCATTCGGAAAGACGGAGGAAGAAGATGATCCAGCGAGCCGCGGTCACGGTTTCATAACCGTGATCGCGGTTTGGCCTTTTGCCGAAACCGCGCCCGCGGTTTCAATACTGCGGCCGTGGTTTCAATATCACGGCCGCGGTTTCAATACCGCGGCCGCGGAAATGCCCAGGCGCCTTTTGGCAAAACCGCACCCGCGGTTTCAAAACCGTGGCCGCGGAAATGCCACGCCTGCGGCATTGCCACTTGCCTGTGGCTCTCGGGCCTTGATCGGCTCCCGGCTGTGATCGGCTCCCGGGCCTTGATCGTGGTCATGCTTAATCTCGCTTTTAGCACTCCTTAAATACTCCTTAAATAATTTAAGACCCTTATATCTTATTAAACGTATATCATCACGTTCGAAAGGTTCTTACAGAGGTCCCGAACATGCCTAACATGTCTTGTTTATAAAACGAAAGTTTGAAAATTACACAAATGCCCCTACTAAAATTGAGGGTTATTACAACATATTCTATATTGTTATTTATTCTCTACAATAGCATCTAAGTGTGTCTTCCTCCATAAAAAAATGACAAATTCTCCAGCTTAAATTGGTGAACAAAAGTGAATAGTTATTTGTGTACCCGACATACTAAAATGTTCAAATTTATGTGAATGTTTGTTTTGTTAAAGCTGAAATGTTTAAAATAATTTTTTAATTTCTTTTCTCATTTAAAAACAAAAAAACAATATATATATATAACCTATGCATCATGCATAGCACGGGTATGCCCTCTAGTAATACTATAACAACCCAACAAGTATAAACACACTTTACATCCACATTAAATAAAATTTAGGATTTTACTATGATACATTATTGCAAAGTGTTCCTCCTTGTTATAATGTTCTAAAAAAGGACAATAATAAATATATGACGTACTTTCGTACTTATTATATTTAACAAAGGGAAAAAACTTATACTACAACTTCGGAGGTTTAGTTAAAATATAGTTGCAAATTGTTCAATTAAAATTACATATATACCTACACAATTTTCTAATTCATCCTAACCGAACTACTAAAGAATTTACATTGTATGACAAATATTTATAATCCATAACCAACCTACTTGATCAATGATGTCGTTACAATTCCTAAACAATTTTTAAAACATATCTCGTGCGTAGCACGAGCTTGACTTCTAGTGAATTATAAAATAGAAAAAAGGCTAGAGTTTATTTTAGCCTTAAATACCCCCTAATTATGGAGACACAAAAAAGAACCTTATTATCTTTTAATAAGCCTTTTAACTAGTATAAAATTAAATCACTTTTTAATAACAAAAATACCTCGTCAATTTGCCCCTCGGGTTCTCCAGGCTCGTAGAGGCTTGAGGAGCCGAAAGTCCAATCAGCTTCATGCTCTTTCCTAGCTGAATAAATTTAAATTTGTTTTCCCTATGGCCCAATAGAGTGAACGCCCAACATAAAGTGGCCCGACCACTTGGACAAGGGCGCGCACAGCCCGGGCAAAAAAAAGTGCACAAGCAATTTTTTTTTGAAAAACACACGGCCGTGCGACACAGTGATTTTTCGAGAAAAAATTTAATCCCGAATTTCTACTCTAAGTCGAGAGCACCGCATGGCCGTGCGTTTCTGGAAAACTTAAGTCATTCATTTTAGCCGAAAGTCGAGGGCACCGCACGCCCGTGCGGTTTTGGGTTTTTCCGTATGCTCTTTTCGCTTCTGTTATTCGACGCGATAGATATAATTGCCCCTTATGGCTAGTCAATTTATGCAACTTGTGCAATTATGCCTCATGGCCTATACGTTTAATCGACAATTTGTGTACTAGCCTATGGCTTATCATTTGTCAGCAACCTGTGTTGTGGCCTATGACTTATCATTTATCATCAACATGTGTTGTGGCCTATGGCTTGTCATTTGGCAACAACCTGTGTTGTGGCCTATCGCTTATCATTTATTAGCAACATGTGTTGTGGCCTATGGCTTATCAATGGCAACAACTTGTGTTGTGGCATATGGCTTATCATTTGGCAGCAACCGGTGCTGTGGCTTATGGCTTATCATTTGTCGGCAACCTGTGCTATGGCCTATGGCTTGTCATTTGTCAACAACCTGTGTTGTGGCCTATGGCTTATTATTTATCAATAACTTGTGCTGTTATGCCTTTTGGCTAGTAAGAACTTCAACAACCTGTGTTGTTTCGCCCTTGGGCTAGTTCGATTTGTGCAACCTACGTTAATATGCCCTCAGGCTAGTCGGAACACCAACAACCTATGCTGACAACTCTTAGGTTGGTTCAGACTGTTCAGTGCAACTCGTGCTTTCATGCCGTGTTGGCTAGTCTATATTTTCAGTAACCTGTGCTGATGTGCCCATAGGCTCACTAGAACAGTTGCATCCTATACAGTTTCGCCCTTGGGCTAGTTCTAGAATCTAGTATGCATCTTGTGCCATTATGCCCTTAGACTAGTCTGAAATTTAGCAACCTGTGCTATTTTGATTTCTAGTCCGGACTGGACCGAAAATGCCTGGACCGGACTGGGTGTATTCCGGTCCGCGTTCCATATTTTTTAGGATTCTGGTTTATGGTCTGGTCCTAACCAAACTCGACCGATTTACGGTCCGGACCGGATGGACTGGTTTTTTATTATTTTTAATTTAATTTTATATATAATTAATATCTCATAACACTATTAAAAATTAGTTTCTATTATATATATAAATTAATAACCTAATATTATACACAATAGTTAGTAAAATAGAAAAAAATAATTAATTTTTAATTTATATAAAAATAGAAAATAAAAAATACGTTTATCGGTCCAAGACCGGACCGGACCGAATCATATCGGTCTGGTCCGGTCTCTGATCCAAGGATTGTAAAAATTCCAGTCCATCGGATCGAAAAAAGTGGTTCGGTCTGGTCCGATCTCGACCGGATGCACAACGCTAGCTTGTGTCCTTTTGATTCCCGAGCAGCATGTGTTCTAGCATACATGGCAGCTCGTGCGCCTACGGCCCGAAGGCTAATAGAATGAAGATGGAAGCTCGTGCCTCTATGGCCCGTTGAATAATAGAAATAAGGCTGGTGACAACTCGTGCCCTTGCGGCCCGTAGGCTAATAGAATGAAGATGACAACTTGTTCTCCTACGACCCGTAGGCTAATAAAAATGAGAATGGTGGCAGCTTGTGCCCCTGCGCTCGTAGGCTAATAGAATAAGACGACAGCTCGTGCCCCTGCGCTTGTAGGCTAATAGAATAAGACGGTAGCTCGTGCACTTGGGACCCGCATGCTTGTTGTTTCAAACAATATGTGATATGTTTCAAATAATATGATGTTTTATCCTGAATTCAAAAGAAAGGGTTGAAAACTTAGCTCGTGAGTTCCTTTTTGAATTTGCCCAAGTGAGTGACATAGAAGTTATTCGGGTCAGTTTCACTCCTTTTTGTGCTTGGATTGAGATCGTCCACGTGCAAGCTTTCTGAGCAAACTCCGTAGGACATGTTGCGTGCCCCTAACGTTGATCACTATTGTTACTCAGTCATTCCAATCGTCGTTTTGCGCTCGATGTGTACACACAACACAACACAACACATGTGTTGTAATTATCACATGATAATTGAGTGGAATTATTCTCAATATTATTTTTTGTAAAAATTAAGGGGTTCTAACATGAACAAAGTAATTAAAACAAATTTACCAATCGGGTTGAATTTGAACTCCATAGGACTGGGCTCGGTGGGATGTGTAGTAACCCAATGAATTTTAATAATATTGCAAGCTAGCAACAAAGAGTGAAATTAAGAATCATTAGTATAAATCATTAAAGTTTGTTATTCTGACGATCTGCAGGCACAGCATCTCCATCACGTGGTCATTGTCATCATCCATTGATCTTTCCTTTGGTCAACCTTTGCTCTTGTAGGAAACAAATGTATCCGCATAGTGTTCTCGTCCACTTCACTTCAATAGCTTGCTAATTAAGGTTGTATATGTCACTACCAAGTCTTGTTTGCCCCCCTAGAAAATCCCTCTCGAGTCATCTAATCCAAAATATGACCGCACTATTGTCTTCTTCATGTTCAAGTTAGTTGAACCCGGCTCTTGAATTGTCCCGAACCATCCCCGAACGACATTGAGTCTCCTCCGAACCTGCCCATGTTGTGTGCAGTAAACCGGAGAACCACACTACTTTGAAGGATTTTTCCGACGCTGGTGAAAGATCCCAGGCGCCCCGACCCATCGTCGGAGGAACCTTGCAGGTCCACGAACCTAACGGCACCGACCTCGCTCCCTATGGTCGCCGTTCGAGCCGCCAACGAACCGCCTAAAGTAGGCTTCATCAACGAGCCGCCAACCTGACTCTTTTTCTCTTCTTGCTTTTGTGGAATCCACTTCATCAGCATAGTTATCCATCATCATCATCACTTGTTTTGAGCCAATAATCTTTTCCGTGGAGATTTGCATTTGTTGACTGCAAGTATACTATTCAGTTCTCTGAGTAGTTTCTTCTTAACCAATCTAATATGTAAGAACATATTCCACTGCCACCATGAATGTCCATTCTTTCAGGATTGATCCGGTAAGGTAGTTCCTAGATAGATCACTCTGACCATTTGGCGATGTCTTGTAGGTGGACGAGATCAATTGTTCAAGTAGAAAGCATCGGATTTGAACATTTATTCTTTCTGTTGTGTGGGACTTAACGTGCTACTTCGATTTAGGGCTTCTTCAACAACTTATTCGGAATGAGCGTTCCCTCGCTTGCTTTTTTGTTTGTTGTGAATTTCTTGCCCTTCTTTATCGAGAGCGGTTGTTCCGATTAGGGCTTCTTCAACACGAGCTCTCTTGAACACGTAGATTAGGGCCTCTTCTCGTACATACAAAAGAAGATATTCTTTAGCAGCAGGCTTGAACAACTAAAAGAACCCTAATTTGAAGAAATTCAAGCACGAATTGGGGTCTCTAACAACAGCAGAATAGCGCTAGGATCTACAAGCGAATTGTGGCCTTCAATCCCTCTACGCAGCAGGCAGAAACTGAAACAAATTGGAGCCCGTCATCTCCTAAGCCTTCGATTTTTTGTGACTGCCAGAATTGGAGTATCGTCTTCGTTCTCGTTTCCCATGGACGGCGCCAATTGGGATAACATAAATCTATAGCACAATAAATTATTGATGACAATGACGAAAACACGCAACTCCAACGAATGTCAATCCTCCTGATCCCCATTCCGATGCCCTGCCAACATAGAAAGACGGTCCTCAAGTCAGATCTCCTTTTGTAGAGATGGAAGCAGACAATACTGTAGAGAATTAGAGAAGAGAAAATAGGCTAGGGTTTATTTTAGCCTTAAATATCCCCTAATTATGGAGACATATAAATGAGCCTTATTATCTTTTAATAAGCCTTTTAACTAGTATAAAATTAAATCACTTTTTTAGTAACAAAAATACATTGTCAAGTGGTTTCCATGAGATTCTTTTTATCCCACCAATCGACACTAGAGGAAGCTTATGGATTCTTTGGAACCATAACCAAGAAACAAAAATTTCAAACTCCTAAATAGCCATGACAATATGGCCATCTATAAGTATGATCATCAAACCCACCCTTTCTTATTATGCTTATTTGTATATGCTCCATCAACGGAAGAAAACAAACAAGCATTTTGGTAAAAAATTGAATAAGAAATCATGCCATTTGGTTTATCGATCATCCTTGTATGAGACCTAAACGAATTAGAAAATGACACTGAAAAAATAGGAGGTGTAATTGTCAATCCATACAGATTTAGAAGACTAAATAGTTTTAGAAGTAACATGCTATATGAGAAAAACACCATCCAGACATGCTATATGAGAAACATGCTATACACGAACATGTGACTTTCCCTTCACTTGGAGGAAAAACACATATGTAGCTAACATGTTGTATGAGAAACTAGATTGTGTCATTATCCACCCAGGGATTTTAGACATTGTACCTGATCTAATAGTAAAACACCATCCATTCACAACATCAGATCATTACCTAATTACCTTCGCTATTGGAAGAATAAATAGAAGATAAAATCCACCTTTCAGATTTGAAAATTCATGGACTGATTTTAAGGATTATGAAAATTTGGTACAAAAAATCTAGAAATATAAAGTGCATGGATCCTATATGTTTAAATTACAAAGCAAACTTAATTTGCTGAAGAAATATTCAAAACATGGGCAAAAGAAACTTTCTGCCATTGTAGCACCCCCGATTTACGTCGGTAGACTTTAAACTCCAAAGCCACCCTAGACTTTAATCTGAACAATTATACTTAAATACAATCATAATAAAGAGTAAATAGCGGAAGACTTGTATAAAGAAACTCAATCTTTTATTAAAATTCATCTCGTAAATTGAGAATGATAGTTTACAAATGATATTGAAATTACAGCGGAAGACTTTAAATAAATTCCAATTACACGACTATATTACCTAACACTTATACCTATTACATTAATTAGAAAAGTAAATCTTATATTTAAAACAAACTCGAAAGTTTTTCAAAAACTAAACTTCAATCGCAAGCCTTCTTCTCTGTCTCATTACTCCTAAACAGCCTGAGGCAAGTCAACTGATGTGCCGTATAGGAAGGATGACACCAATAAACCATGCAAGGAAAAATAATGGCTGGTTAGTCTAATGAAAGACTACACAAGGATACAAACATAATGGTTCTTGTGGTTGTATCCAGTTACTATCATTGTTTCTCGAGTAAAAGCCGATAGACGATATATAACAAAATACTTCCACTGAAACGAAGGATGAACAATGAGATATGCACCAAGAGAATACCCGAAATGAATGTGGGTATTATGGGAAGAAGATATGATTTGTTTGGGAACGTTTTAAGTTACACACAACATATATAGAACTCCATCGAATAATTGAGCCCGACCAACCTCACTGCATTATGCGAATCCACATTGGAAAGACGACTCGCTTAAGCTGGCCGGAGCACGAGCGGTTTCCAAGTTATACTTCTCGCTCGAAGTTTATTAATTATGAGCTCGCAACACTTATCTTATTTAATTTCACCACACCACAATTATTCTTAAACTTTTAACACAATCTCGAATAACACGAGAATAACACAAGGCGACATTATGTCCAACCCAATTGCACTAGCAAGATGCTTAAACACCTCTTATCCTTAACGAGTGGATAAGAAGCAATCGTCATGACCTTAAAAGTACTATGGAATTATTTCGACTAATACCGAGTTATAAAGAAATCATTATGCCTCGCATGACCATAATATCCATGACACACAACTATTAAAGTCAACGCTTACTGACTATAAAGTCCACACATAACACACAAAGTCCACACACAATATTGTCACTACGACGATAACCACATTAATCGTATATACATATATATAACTAGAGTTAGCTTCATGTGAGGAGCACCCTTAGGGTGAAACGTGAGGAGCATTCTAGATCATTCATTTTAATATTACCATACACCCTACCACACTCAATCCCGGTCAATGGTCAGCGTTGACCGGTCAACGGTCAATTTTTTTTTAATTATTAAAAAAATTTAATTTTTTTCTTAAATTTTTTTATACACGTTTTCATTATAAAATTTGTATGAAAAGAATTGAACAATTAGTTCTTAAAGTTGAATAATTGTATGTTTAAAATTGCACAATTAAAATTCGAACAATATTAAAGTTGAACAATTGTATATGAAAAGTTGAACTATTGTATCTTAAAGTTGAACAATTTTATTTTTATAGTTCGACAAATGTATTCGCTATGTATATAAATTTGAACAATTGTCTCTCAATGTTGAACAATTTCATTTTTTAAATAATTTTTTAGTTGTGCATGGCCGTTTTTGCCATTTTCTATTTTTATTTATCTACACATTTAGGATTTAGGGTTTATGTTTTGAACATTTTTTAGTTGTATTATGTTTATATTACGTTATAAACAAAACTTCAAGTTTATTTGACAATTGTTAAAATTTTAATGAAGTATTGCCCAATTTATCTTTTGTTATAAGTTTGAATTTTCATGCAATCTAAATTGTTCAACTTTTCTGGTTCAGTTGTTTAACTTTATATATTGTTAAAAAAGTTGTTCAACTTGTATGATACAATTGTTCAAATTTAATAGAGAATTTTTCAATTTTTTAGAAACAATTTTATGAGGAAAGCGTGTAAGGAAACAAAAAAAAATGTTTTATCCTGAAAACAAATTGGCCAAAAAAACAAAAAACAAAACTAACCATTGCTTAGTCAAAACAAATGTGTAATTATAAAAATAAAATTGTTCAACTTTAAGATACAATTGTTCAACTTTTTTGGTATAATTGTTAAACTTTATATATTGTTCAGAAAACATTGTTCAACTTTTAACATACAATTGTTCAAATTTAATTGGGAATTGTTCAACTTTTTTAATATAATTTTATGATAAAAACGTGTAGAAAAACAAGAAAAAAAGGAAGAAAAAAAACTAAAATTTGCTTAGTGAAATAGTCTAACCATAAAAATGAAATTGTTCAACTTTAAGATACAATTGTTCAACTTTGTCCGTACAATTGTTCAACTTTATATATTGTTCAAAAAACATTGTTCAACTTTTAACATACAATTGTTCAAATTTATTAAAGAATTGTTCAACTTTTTTAATTATAATTTTATGATAAAAACGTGTAGAAAAACAAGGAAGAAAAAATTTGCCCAAAAAAAATAAAAATAAAAATTGCTTAGTGAAACAGTCGTCTAACCATAAAAATAAAATTGTTCAACTTTAAGATACAATTGTTCAACTTCTTTGGTATAATTGTTAAACTTTATATATTGTTCAAAAAATATTGTTCAACTTTTAACATACAATTGTTCAAATTTAATAAGGAATTGTTCAACTTTTTTAATTAAAATTTTATGATAAAAACGTGTAGAAAAACAATAAAAAAAATGAAGAAAAAAACTTGCCCAAAAAAATTAAAAATAAAAATTGCTTAGTGAAACAGTCGTCTAACCATAAAAATGAAATTGTTCAACTTTAAGATACAATTGTTCAACTTTGTTTGTACAATTGTTCAACTTTATATATTGTTCAAAAAACTTTGTTCAACTTTTGATATACAATTGTTCAAATTTAATAAGGAATTGTTCAACTCTTTTAATGACAATTTTATGATAAAAACGTGTAGAAAAACAAGAATAAAAAATATATATTTTTAAAAAATTTAATTGTTAAAAAAAAAATGGACGAAATTCAGTTTGACCGGTCAACGGTCAACGTTGACCGTTGACCATTGACCGATCAATGGTCAGATGTTGACCATGGAGTGTGATTGTGTGTGAGAGGGTGTATGTTTGCTATGATGGATGTTCCATCATAGCCTTCCATTGTCCCAAAATGGTTGGCTCTCATTCCTCCTCACGTTTCACCGTAAGCATCCGTTTCACCGGAGCCTGACTCTATATAACTATATATATATATCAATAATAACTAACAACCTAGATACGAAATTACTTAAAGCACACAAGTGTTTCCAAACATTAATTAAGTTATAGAAATTACCCAATTAATTAACAAATAATTTTAATATTAATTGTCGGTCAAAATAATAACTGAAATGACAAGAGCGAACCACCACTTGTCTTGAATCATGAAGAAGGTTGAACGACATATTGAAGATGGTTTCTTTCGAAAAGCAAACTCGCTCCCTGCTTTATTTCTGTTCCAAACGCGATTCCGAGATGTAGCCAAATCACAAACATAAATAAATTATGATTAGATAATTTATTCAATCGCAATAATTGAAGGGTACAAGTCTTGATTTTTTAATTGAATTTACCTAACTCCAATTAATTCAATTTCAAGGCTTTTCGGTAAAACGATTATTTATACGATTAAAAATCAATTAATCGTATATTGTAAATAATCATATCATAAATAAATTAATCCCATAATTATTTTTAAGTCTAAAATATCAACTCAAAAATATTATTTAGATGAAAAGTTATAAATTAACTCATTCAAAATATAAGATAATATTATAAAAACTATAATTAATTTAATTTTAATATTCATAAAACCAAATTAATTCTAACATATTTTTTACTAATCTAGATTAATTAAATTAATCAAGATTAAGCCAAAACTAAATTAAAACCATATCCAAATCGCGAAATCGGACAACCAAAATGCCCACCGGACTCGCAGTTGACAACTCGTCGGAAAAGCTCAAAATCAAGGCTCATCGGGGCACCTCCGACGTCCTAATGAGAGTGTTTTTGAAGGTAACAAATGGAAGAAGTTAATGGTGCAAGGATTAAGCTCCAACTTGCTCGAAATTTAGCCAAGAACAGAGGTTTCGGGATTTAGGGTTCGTGAGGAAGATCGATTAAATCGGACTCGCAGTTGGGGAAGTATTTATAAGGGATTTATTTCCCATCCAATGTTCTACACAATCGTGACAAATTTGGACAAAAACGATCCTGAATCGGATCCAATTTTGCCAAAAAACGTAAACGACACGTTCGAAATATTTCTTGCCTTTCAGGGACAAATTTGATCTTATCCGGACACGATTCTTTCCGATTCCACAACGATTTGGCATGTCTTGATCTCCTCTACAAATCCCATTAATTAGTCGAGCGAATGGAGGCGAAAACGGGGCCAAAATCGGGCCCAACCACCATTGTTGAGCTTGGAGGCTTGTGTTTTAATGGGGGCTTGAGGTTGAAGAAACAACTTTCCAGAAAAATTACACACGGCCCCCTTATTTGGCCTATTTGCACAGTTTTCCCTAACTCTCTTAAGTTGTGGCAAAAGTGTCCTTATTTTACTTTTCAAAAATTTCAAAAATTACCCAAACTTATTTATTTTATTATTCTAAGTTTATAATATTATTTTAACCCAAAATTAATATGTAGAAAAATTGACTTAGGTTAAAATAATGCTTAAGTTACCCTTTCTTATAATTTTAACCATACTTAACCCATTTTAACACTTTGTTAAACTTGGTTACTTGGTTCAAGTATTCTAAGTTAAAATTTTATAAGTTGATTTAAATTGTAATTAACATAAGATTAATCATAATATAGACCAATCATAACTTAATGAGATAACATACTTAGGGTATTTATTATTTTATCCCTTTATGGATACACAAAATAATTCTTATACCCTTTATTATTATTTTTTTAAGATTCTAAATTACATTTATTGTTATACTCATTTATTTATTTCTACACTAAACTCTTATACCCATTTGATAATTTGAACAAAATTATCTTGAACTAGTTTTTTGAACTTAAATTAATGAAAATTTAAATTACTCCTCTAAAAGAAATAAAATAAATTTCATAACTTTTATTTTTATAAAATTAAAATTTACCATATTACCCTTATGATAAAATGAGGGTTATTATAATACTACCCCCTTAAAAATAGTTTCGATCCGAAAACTAGCACTACCAAGGTAAGGGAACCGGTTTCCACATTAACCTCACTACTTGAGCTTAGTATCCTCAATTATTTCGTCCTCGAAATTACTCATAGGAATGTCGATCCATTTCCTCAACCATGACATTATCTCATATATCTTGTCTCCATATATTACACCATGTAATAACTCATAACTATATCCATAAAATCATGACTACCTTAGAATAATAGTCTCCAAAATCATCATAACGATCTTAATGTACCTTAAGTATGAGAACCCACATTTCTCTTCCAATTTCCTCTTTATAATCAAATTCTAAAGTTCGTACATTAAACTCCTTATACCCCAAATATCAAATCTTAGTAACTCCAATTATAATATTTTCTTACTCCTTAAATGTACATCTCACGATTTCCATTATTTATCTCCATTAAATTTGGCCCTTATGCCCATTTCTAACTCAAATCCCAAAGAAAATTTAATTGTCTCAAATAATTCATCTCTAACTTAAGACCCTTATTTTCCTCAAAATAATCACACAACACTTTATCCCTATTTTTTCTCAAACACGATTTTGATAGTTCCTTTAACACGATTATGATCAATCACTTTATTTTCTCCAAAACGTGTCATAAGATCACCTTAATAATTATAAATAACCTTCTTCTCAAGCGTAGATGACAATAATCTATAAACTTATTTTATCCCATGTTTTAATCAACACAAATCAAAACAAACTTTTACTGACTGAGTTTGCTATTCACCAATAAATCCATTAATACTTAATTTCCCTCACACAATTTATTATCCCAATTTAAGCAAACTTTTCGGTTAACCAAATTTACATCTACCTCGTACTAAATCCCTTAATACTCCTCATATCATTACATTACTTCCTAAAAACATTTCCTTATAATGTCATTTATCACTCGAGTAAGTTTCTCCAATTAATACATTTATACACTTAGCCCCTTCCAAAAGCTCTAAACCATTAGTCCTATAAGGAACACACCTACTCATAATGTAATACCCCGTATTTTTGTAAGATTATTTTGGGAATTTTGGGTTTTTCCCGAGTGCCCGTTGTGTACGTCGGATTTAATTCAGAAAGTTGGAGACATTCTGTAATGTGCTCTGTATCTGTAATATTTTTCTCAGTGAAATAATATACAGACGACGTGCTTTGGATTTTAATACATATTCGTGTACGATAATTTTTATCCTGGGTTAATGTCTTGCTCGTTCAAAAGCTGAATGGGCGGGAAAAAGGCAAAAACGGCGACCGTCGTACAGTAACGGCGCCCGCCGTCGCTGGGCCCGAGGTGTCAGGCCGTCGTCTCCTACCCTGGGCTCGCCAGGGCTAGGAACGGCAACCGCCGTAATTATGGCGCCCGCTGCGGCCCGCCGTAGGCAAAGTTGCGGCGCCCGCCGTGATTACCCAGAAGTCATTACCCGTTGGTCGCCGGCGAGCTCTGGCCGCGCCGATCTAGCCCTGCTCGGCCTCGTCTAGGGTGATGATGATGTTCCCATTGCTTTGGCTATAAAAGGAGGTGTTGGGGGAAGGGTTTTGAGCCATCCCAGCACCGAATCTCTGCCAAAATTTTGCCTCGTCGGAGTGTTAGTTTCGCCGGATTTCGGAAGCTTCGTTGGTGTCGGTTGGTGGTGTTTCCAGAAGCCCTTGTGAAGCCTTTTGGTTGCCTTTGGAGGTTGGAACCCAGGCAAGGCAAAAAGGGGTCAAAACGCGCATCATTTGGGTGAGTTTTTCTCTCGTTCTGTCATCGGAGTTCTTCACGGTGATCGCCGTGTTCTTTACGGCGCCCGCCGTGATGAATGCGGCGACCGCCGCCAAGAACGGCAACCGCCGCCAGAGCCCAGAATGCCTCTTTGGCTTTTGGCTTTGGTGGTCGTCGTCGAGGCGTTGTTTCTTTCGTCGTTTTTAGATTTGTACTGTATTTATGTCGGATCTAACTTAGGGTTTCTCTTGTGGGTCGAATCGGAGGTTGTTGTGCTATCGGAGCTATACCCGTGTCGAGCCCGGAATTCCGTCATCGTTAGGCTCGTTCCAACTCTGCGGATTAAGGTAAGTGGCGGTTTGCTCTTGCTTAATCATTCCATGTTTCATTAATTATCAATTATTTAATTGTTAATTAAATTGGAGTGAACTGTTGTTTTGTTTGGGAACTAATTTCATAAATAAACGTGATTAAAGTAGTGTTATGATAGGTTGTATATCTGTTAGAACAACGCTATTATATGTGATAATTACCGTGATGGTATTATTGTAAATTTAATCTTAATGCTAGAATAGCATGTGGGTTAATAGGAAAACTAATCCAAGTAAGGATTAGCCGTTTCTATTATCTCTATGTTTAAGTTGATTGCCTGGATGGCTTTAATGTGATTAATTGTTGTGTTAGACTGTTTAGTTAACACGAGTGTTCGTAGGAATGCTAATCCAAGTAAGGATTAGTCGTTTCTTTATAACTTAATGTTCGTAGGAACGCTAATCCAAGTAAGGATTTGTCGTTTCTTTAAATCATAATACTCCTCGGGTTAATTTCCGGATAATAATTTAAGGGTCATGACCTATGCTTCTTATCCACCGTTAAGGATCTGAAGTGTTTTAAGCGCCTTGCAAGCGCCATTGGATGAGCATAATTACAGTCCTGTGTATTAAGCACTTAGCTAGTGCAATTGGGGTGGACGTACTGTCACCCTGTAAATTAAAGTGTAAGCACTGTGGCAGTGTAATCTGGGTGAACGTAAGATCACCCTGTGTAATAATAACTTCCGTTGTTACTCAGAATAATATTAAGCCTCGTGTGTGCGTATGCGTGTGTGTGTTTGTGTGTTGTGTTAAATTGGGTCAACATGATTGTCACCCTAAGATTTAAGCTTTGTGCCGCTCTTAATAACATTAACGTGTTTCAGTAAAGTGTGTTTGGGAATTAAATAAGATATGTGCCCGAGTGCACATGATTAATAAACCTTCGGCGAGTAGTGTAGCTAAGTTATAGTGCAGCTAGGAAAACTCGTCTCGACTTTGATCATAGTACGTTCTCTTTTCAATCTGGATTCGCTGTATGCGATGAGGTCGGTTGTGAACTGAAGCATATCAGTCAACTTTTAAATCATTTGTGTGTGTAACTTTAATGTTCCCTAGCAGTTGTCATAATTTCCTATAAGGCTCATTTCAGTTGGAGTCTTCTCTTCAGTGCATATCTAATTGTTAAATCATTCCGTGAAAGTGTCGGGTTATATATCGTTCCTTCGGTTTTTATTCAAGGGACAATGATAGTAAACGGTCACGATCACCCGAACCACTCTGCTTTGTACCCTTGCTAGTCTATTCCGTAGACTAACCCACGAACTTTGTCCTCTGCATGTGGGCTGGTGTCATCCGTTCAATTCAGCACATCAGGAGTTGATTCCCGGAGTTTAAGTAACCTATTGAAGGTTAAGAAGCTTGCAGACGAAGATTTAAAGTCATTATTTAAGTTGTTATGTGTTTTAAGTTTGTTAAGTGTTACCTTGATGTATCTTCATAATTTACCCATGTTAAGTTGGCTCTTTTAAAAGTCTTCTGTTGTGTAATTTAAAGTCTTCCGCTGTTTAATCTTTCAATTAATATGTAATTATGTTGTGTATTTGAGCTTAATTGTTCTGGAAAAGCCTGGGGGTGACTTTGGACGGTAAAGTCTGAGGTCACTGGCATGTAATATCTCCGGTATAAATTGGGGGTGTTACACATAATCACAACGTTTAAATAATAAACCATTAATCGCATTATATTACGACCTTCTTAGGGAAAACCAACTTTTAGTAATTTATTCTTTTCTTAACAATTTATTCACTTAACTGAATAAATTTCAAAACTCACAACTAAGCATTTTAAGCTTTATATTGTTTCCGCACACAGTATTCACCACAACTAATGCTCGGAGTATACACATGAGAAAAAATAATCTCAAACTCCATAGAGCATTGACTACACCTGTTTAATTCCCTATAAATAAGGAATCCTTACAAAACTAAATTCACGAGGTAAGACTCATCAACTCCAACGAAGAGAAGAAATAATGTCAAAATACAACTTGACATTATTCTAAGAATGGAATGAAACTCAAATGAATGGGGGAATCATAACTAGATTGAAGCTTGCAGAAGTTTGAAACACACTTTTAAATATTTTAAATCACACTTTAAGTTAACTCTTCACACCATTATCATTTTATAACACAAATTATTTATAAATTTTATGCTTTCATAATTAAATTAACAACATTATCATTTTTAAATTCACAACCACTTTCAAAACTATACTTTGAAATCATTAGACGAATTTAAAATTACTCGTTAAAACACTATCATTATATAAACCAAAGTATATAACTTAATATTAGTTCTTAATGAAACTACTAGTTTTATAATTCTAAACTCTCTCTACTTTCAAAACCATAACCTTTAAACCGTTAATTGAATTTAAAATTCAACTCTTTAAAGCACTATTACCATATAAAATAATCTTTATAATTAATATAAGTCTCTTAGTAACTAAACCACAAATATTATCATTTTCTAAATTTTAACCTATTTCAAAATCTTTGAGTTAAATACTTTAAAATCAAGATCTATATACATGTATTAAAATAGAATCAAATAGTTTGAAACTAATTTTAAAAATGATCAAACCTAACAATAGACCAAAAATCTTAAAACTTCGCTCTGATACCATATTTGTAACACCCCCGAATTACGTCGGTAGTGCCACACGCCAGTGACCTCAGACTTTAAAGTCCAAAGCCACCTTAGGCTTTCATCTGAACAATTATACTTAAATACAATCATAATAAAAAGTAAATAGAAGAATACTTGTATAAAGAAACTCAATCTTTTATTAAAATTTCTCTCATAGATTGAGAAGAATAGTTTACAAATGATATTGAAATTACAGCGGAAGACTTTAAACTTATACGTATTACATTAATTAGAAAATTAAATCTTATATTTAAAACAAACTCAAAAGTTTTTCAAAAACTAAATTTCAACCGCAAGCCTTCTTCTCTGTCTCGTTACTCCTAAGCAATCTGCGGCACGTCGACTGATGTGCCGTATAGGACGGATGACACTAGCCTGTAATACCCCTCATTTTTTAGTAAGAGTAATTGGGTAATTTCCCAAACCCTCGTCAATTATTCGGGACGCGTTAGGCGAAGTTCGGATTTTCTGTATCATGTATGATCTCTGTAATATTTCCCTGAGTGGTATAAAATACATTCGACGTATTTTCGAGGCTTAGAATATTTGTTTGGGTACAAATATATAATTTCCGGGGTTTAAACCCACGCCAAACCTTTTCCCGGGCAAACAGACGCAAAAAGGACAATTCCGCGACCGCGGAAGCAATTTCACGACCGCGGAAAAATGGCTCTCAGAAGAGCTGGACACAGGAATATTCCGCGACCGCGGAAAACTGCAACACGCCAACGTCGCGTCGTCTGTCTCCTCGTCGTTCACGCCCACCGTTGATCCTCTGTGCCACCGTTGATCTGGGCAGGGAGAGCTCCTCCTTTGGGCTATAAAAGGAGGCCGGGATGGAGGGTTTTGAGCACCCAAACATCAGATCTCTCTCTCTCTCTCTCATTTTTCTTGCTCGCCGTTGTAACTTTAAAAGTATGATTTGGGTCTTAGAAAAGTTTTGTGATACTCGTATCACTAATTTGAGAAACTAACACTATAGGTAGTTATTTTTGTATAAGGTTTAAAAAGTATAAAGTATAAGGTTTGAAGGTATACGGTTTTATAATAAGTGATTTTCAAACTTCTGCAAGGTTCAAGTTGTTACTTATTCCTTAGATCCATTCTTAGGAATATCATTTCTCCTTAGATGGAATGTCATTTAAAGGTTGACATTTCTCCTAGAGTTTCCACTTCCCAAGTAAGTCAGAGAAGAAGTCGTTTCTGCGGTTAGTGGTGGTGGGCCAATCAGACTAATATAGAGTTATTAGTTTGGACCCTTATAAATCGTATCATAACGTAATTGACTCAGTGTCAAGTGCCAGTTGGAGAAGTTCTAAACTAACGGCATGGTTCATCAACAGGTGATGGACACCCGATCCATCAACCAAGCAGCTAGCGAGAGCCTTAGCAGAGATTCTCGAATTCAGCTGAGGAGTGCTACTCCACCAGGGGAAGACGCGGGATCTAGATCACGTAGCAATGACCCGACCCTGCGACAGGATGTTCTTCATGGACAAGCGGCCCCCAAGCTGCAAGGGGATTTCCACCTCCTGCCCCGATCGTGCTAAATGCGGCGACCATTGGGCAGATAGTGGGGCTAGTGGTCGAAGTATTAACGGCCCAGGTAATACCACAAGCACAAGCGGCCCCCGTACCTCAAGTCGCAGCTAGTGTGGAGGCACAAAATAAGGCAAAGAATGGGCAACAGAATCGCAGGGCTGGCTCGCTCAAGCGGCCGACGTCGCCCACCAAGTTCGGGAAGTCTGGTCGTACTAAGACCAAGGCAACTCCGTCTGATTCCGCCAAGGGCTCAGGCTGGAATAGCGGCAAGATTTAATGCCACAACGGTGGTAAGGCCGGGCAAAAGAGTCCTAGTTGCCAGAAGGATAAGAGGGTATGCTACTATTGTGGAAGAGAAGACCACATGAAGGCATACTGTAGGAAGAAGGGCCTAAGGCCAACTCAAGATAATCAGGCCTCAAAAGTTGGCAGTGGATAGAACCCACAAGCGGAAGTATCTGTTCTGGGGAAGTCTGCTACTCGTGATAAAGGCAAGGCGTGATAGCAACATGCATGAGAGAGTTAATCAACGGCCTCCAAGGAAGAGGCTCAAGCAAATGGTGAAGTCTTGTGTAAGTTCGGACTTGTTACAAGCGATTTGGTTCTAGACAGTCTTTGGTAAAACGGCCACAACTATGGCTAGAAAATTGATCTCGTGATGATTCAAGATGCGTTGGAAAGCTGATTCAATGATCTACAACTTCATAGTTTACGTCGGATCAAGATTCCAACAAGAAGATGGTCAAAACCGAGTTTTACTGAGAGCTATGCCAAGAACTCGACCCAGAACTCGGCCGAGTTCTGGGCCGAGTTGTCAACCCCGGCCGAGTCATTGGCGGCGACCGCCGCCAAACTTACGGCAACCGCCGCTTTTGACTCCTCAAGGAATTCGCCTACGGCAAATGGCAGCGACCGCCGTTTAATTACGGCGACCGTCGCTTTTCCCACTTTCGGTCCGCACCAACGAATTCAATCTTCGTCGTTTTGCTGAACAATTTTTATTATTATTTTATGTTATTTCTTTTGGCACTATTTAAGAATTGAAACCCTAGTTTGTATTCTTCACGTTGAATTTGAGTAGTAAAGTTGAGTACGCTCCTTCCCTTGAATTCTAACGTCAACTCTAGATCCCCGGATCGTCTATCCCGTAGCTCGTCGCTTCGAGCAATTGTCGATCATCACGTTGATCCCTTTCGTTCATCACGTTGAACGAGTTTGAAGGCTAACTCTTTAGCCCTAGGAAAGCCATCACGTTGGCTACAGAAGAGAAGAATCGAATCCAAGCTTGAGGAATCCAAGATCCTGCGTTGCAGACAACACTTCAGCATTCGAAAGAGTCGCACGGTTACCGGCACAGTTTGCAAACCGTGCCTAACCTCCGAATTTGCTCTCGAAAAAATGGCACGGTTTGCAAACCGTGCCACTAACCGAAAAAAAAAACCGAGCAGGTCTTCATTTTTCTTTCTCTTCTTTTCCCTTCGTTCTCTTTTCTGTTTCCCTTTGCCCTACCCCAAACAACAGCTACTCCACTCCGCCTCCACCTCCATCTCTCTAATTCGTCTCGCTCTCACCGCACCTCCATTTTTCCCTCCACTTTGTCTTTCCATCTTTATCTCTCTCCCTCCACCTTCGTCTCCCTCCATTTCCCCTCCGATGCGAGCCCATTGCCGGCGAGAAGAGCCCAGTGTCGCGTAAACCAGTAGCTGGCGTTGCCCCGCTCGCACACCACCCTCCTTCCGGTGAGACACCCTCAGGCGACGAGACTCCGACCACGCATCTCCGAAACCCAGATCCGCGCCTCACCACCACGTCTCTGCTGCTCACAAGCCACACGCCAGTGCCCCGACCTGTTCGTTGAAGGACGCCGTCTTGTGTTTTGGGGTTTTGTTTTGTCTTTGTTGTGTGCAGTGCCATTTGTGGGAGGATGCTGCTGAAAATCTTCTGCACTAGTACTAATTTTCACAACCCCGGAGCATAGAATGCAGATGCCTGAATGCCTGACTTGTTCGGTGAGTTTCGTTTCCTCTTTCTTCTATGTTTACATTGGGGACAATGTAGAATTTAAGCTTGGGGGAGAAATTCACATGTAGACTTGCATGTTCATATTAGTTCATCCTAGGTTTAGTTGCATTTTTATTTGATTTTTCATTGTTTTTGCATTTGTTCGCATCTCTAGGTTATTGTTAGTTTCCCTTAAGTTCATTTTGCATTGCATTGTCACATTATGGATGCTTGATATGATGCCAGGTTTAATCTTTTGTGGGTTCTTTATAATGGTATATGATTCATGAATCCTCTTAATATGTTTTGGCTGTTGAAATTGCAATTACATTATGAGCATGATATGATTATTCAAACTTATGACAATGGACTTTTGATGTGGACTTGGATTAAGATGTGTTAGGACCAATACTCTAGACAAAAAATGTCCTAGTGAGCTTGTTAGCTTTTCTTGGGACTACAATTGCATAAGTCCTCTATTTTTCTTGTGTGAATCTCCTTGTTTGTTATCTCTAGAACATGCATGAATATCTCTTCGAGGCTGCATTTTAAGACTTTTATGCATGACATTTTGATTGAGACATTGTCTTTCTTTGTGAGCCCATATTTTCCTTGACTACCTTTTACATATTTTCCCTTTGCTTGAAGCCAATCTGAGCCTTAAAGCCCTTTCTTTAGAAGCTCCACAAAAGCAATCCGAGCCTATATTTATCTTACCCATCCAGGGAATTGAAATGGATTTTGCTAGTGTGGAAATGAGCTAAGCTTGGGGGAATTGCATAATATGCATATGTTGTTGGTTGATGGTTTGTATGTGGATTGTAGAGATCTCATCATTCTGATTATTATGTTATTTCCTTCTTCTTATAAAAAAAAAACAATTTAAAAAGAAAAAAAAAGAAGAAAAAAAAAAAGAATAAGAAAAGAAGAAGGAAAGATTTGTTCAAGTTAAGAATGAGAAGTTGTAATGTGGATTGAGGCGTGAACTGAATCTGTGAGTATTTATGTTTGGTATTATTCTTTGTGAAATTCTTTTCCCTGGATTAGCACCACATGGCCTAAATACTTCCATGCCCTTTTATTTTACCTTGGCCCCATTACAACCTTATATGCATGTCTCTTGATTGTGTTATGTGTATAGTCTCTAGCAGTGGAGATCTAGATATTGATGCAAGCTTATGGTAGTTAACATTCAAGGATGATAATTGAGAGAAACACATACCCGAAACACATGAGCGGAGCGACTTTATTATCTTGGTGAGGTCTAGAGTGGAGGAACTAATTGCATTCTTGTCTTTGATTGAGAAGCATGCTATGACAGGACTTGTCATTTGTTTGGGTTCATGGTCATTGCTCATTTGTTCTTGGATTGAAACAACCGTTACATTTTCTGTAGACTCATTAGTTGTGTACTTGCTTGGGACAAGCAAGGATTAAGCTTGGGGGAATTTGATAGCATCCATTTCATACATGTTTAGGGCATGCATTTAGGCATAAATTAGGTCGTTTGCATATGCATATTTCTCGCATTTAGTTTGTTTGTAGTTTTATTGGATTTCGATGTCTACACAAGTTTCTATGGCATTTCAGGTATTTTACCGAGTTTAGCGGATTTATGGACTTGGTTGCGGGATTTAAATGGCTGATTGCGTGAGCTGATAAGTGGGCCATTAAGTTAATTAAACGAACCAGCCAATTTTAAATGAAGAAAGCTTGAAGCCCATGATCCATAACAAGAAGTGACGGCCCGATTGAAAAAAAGCCCAAGTGAAGAACTCCTCCCGTGTGGCGTGAATTGAAGCTGAAGCCCACGTAAGCTGAAATGGAGAAATGTGGGGATGACGTCATCATGACGTAGCCGCTGATGCTTTGCCGATAAATTGAATTTGAAATGGGCCGAAGCTTGTGGTGGGCCGAGGACGCACATGCGGGAGTTTTGTTATTATTTTATTATTGTTTTATTATTATTATTTACCACATATTTAGAATTAGGTCAAGACATCTTTTGCTAGCAGTTACCTCTCATCATCGTTGTTTCCATTGAGTATTTTTTTTCCTTTGAACTATGAAGAACTAAGCACTTTTGCTTAGTCCGACGATTGAAGCCTTCAATTGATATACGGTTGTGAGATTCTAATTCTATTTCTTTTCCTTTGAATGTATTGATTCTGCTGTGCTTCATCCCATTGATTATTATTGATTTCGCTTGTTGGACGCAACTAGTTGTTATTGGTAATTGTCTATTGCTAGGGTTTGGTAATTACTGTTTGAGTAACCTAATTCATGTGTAGCAACTGCAATACTCTAAGAACTGTTTGGGAATAGTTTATTGTAGAGAGAATTAATTGCATGCAATAGTATGACTGTTTGCTACTCTTGCATGTATCTATCTAAATTCCTGTGCTCATTGCTGCTGTTGAATTGAATTGTGAGGTTTTCATGGTTATTTAATAGTTAGTATTCTCAGGGTCTATTTGTCCTGTTTATAACTCACGAAAAGAAATAGGAACATTCATAGAAAGGAATTAGAGAGAATCTAGGATCAACCAATCAAATGAATGGTGGATATTTGCTTGGCTAAGTGTTTTTCCCTAATTGATTACAAACTCTTTGCTTTTTTTCCCCTTGTTTACTTGTTTGACAAACAATCAACCAATCCCCCCCTTTGTTACCTTTGACATACGACTTTGCACTCTGAAAGATTACTTCCTCCCTGTGAGATTCGACCCTTGCTTGCCTTTGCTACTAGTTTAGGTTTGTTTAGGATTATTTTGTTTAGGTGTTACGACAACGCTTTATCAAATTGATTGATAGCAACATGCATGAGAGAGTTAATCAACGGCCTCCAAGGAAGAGGCTCAAGCAAAGGGTGAAGTCTTGTGCAAGTTCGGACTTGTTACAAGCGATTTGGTTCTGGACAGTCTTCGGTAAAACGGCCATAACTATGCCTAGAAAATTGATCTCGTGATGATTCAAGATGCGTTGGAAAGCTGATTCAAAGATATACAACTTTATAGTTTACGTCGGATCAAGATTCCAACAAGAAGATGGTCAAACCCGAGTTTTACTGAGAGCTGTGCCAAGAAGTCGATCCAGAACTCGGCCGAGTTCTGGGCCGAGTTGTCAACCCCGGCCGAGTCATTGGCGGTGACCGCCGCCAAACTTACGGCGACCGCCGCTTTTGACTCCTCAAGGAATTCGCCTACGGCAAATGGCAGCGACCGTCGTTTAATTACGGCGACCGCCGCTTTTCCCACTTTCGGTCCGCGGCAGCGAATTCAATCTTCGTCGTTTTGCTGAACAATTTTTATTATTATTTTATGTTATTTCTTTTGGCACTATTTAAGACTTGAAATCCTAGTTTGTATTCTTCACGTTGAATTTGAGTAGTAAAGTTGAGTACGCTCCTTCCCTTGAATTCTAACATCAACTCTCGATCCCCGGATCGTTTATCCCGTAGCTCGTCGCTTCGAGCAATTGTCGATCATCACGTTGATCCCTTTCGTTCATCACGTTGAACGAGTTTAAAGGCTAACTCTTTAGCCCTAGGAAAGCCATCACGTTGGCTACAGAAGAGAAGAATCGAATCCAAGCTTGAGGAATCCAAGATCATGCGTTGCAGACAACACTTCAGCATTCCAAAGAGTCGCACGGTTACCGGCACGGTTTGCAAACCGTGCCTAACCTCCGAATTTGCTCTCGAAAAAATGGCACGGTTTGCAAACCGTGCCACTAACCGAAAAAAAAACCGAGCAGGTCTTCTTTTTTTTCTCTTCTTTTCCCTTCGTTCTCTTTTCTGTTTCCCTTTGCCCTACCCCGAACAACAGCTACTCCACTCCGCCTCCACCTCCATCTCTCTAATTCGTCTCGCTCTCACCGCACCTCCATTTTCCCTCCACTTCGTCTTTCCATCTTTATCTCTCTCCCTCCACCTTCGTCTCCCTCCATTTCCCCTCCGATGCGAGCCCATCGCCAGCGAGAAGAGCCCAGTGTCGCGCAAACCAGTAGTCGGCGTTGCCCCGCTCGCACACCACCCTCCTTTCGGTGAGACACCCTCAGGCGACGAGACTCCTACCACGCATCTCCGGAACCCAGATCCGCGCCTCACCACCACGTCTCTGCTGCTCACAAGCCACACGCCACTACGCCAGTGCCCCGACCTGTTCGTTGAAGGACGCCGTCTTGTGTTTTGGGGTTTTGTTTTGTCTTTGTTGTGTACAGTGCCATTTGTGGGAGGATGCTGCTGAAAATCTTCTGCACTAGTACTAATTTTCACAACCCCGGAGCATAGAATGCAGATGCCTGAATGCCTGACTTGTTCGGTGAGTTTCGTTTCCTCTTTATTCTATGTCTACATTGGGGACAATGTAGAATTTAAGCTTGGGGGAGAAATTCACATGTAGACTTGCATGTTCATATTAGTTCATCCTAGGTTTAGTTGCATTTTTATTTGATTTTTCATTATTTTTGCATTTGTTCGCATATCTAGGTTATTGTTAGTTTCCCTTAAGTTCATTTTGCATTGCATTGTCACATTATGGATGCTTGATATGATGCCATGTTTAATCTTTTGTGGGTTCTTTATAATGGTATATGATTCATGAATCCTCTTAATATGTTTTGGCTGTTGAAATTGCAATTACATTATGAGCATGATATGATTATTCAAACTTATGACAATGGACTTGAGATATGGACTTGGATTAAGATGTGTTAGGACCAATACTCTAGACAAAAAAATGTCCTAGTGAGCTTGTTAGCTTTTCTTGGGACTACAATTGCATAAGTCCTCTGTTTTTCTTGTGTGAATCTCCTTGTTTGTTATCTCTAGAACTTGCATAAATATCTCTTCGAGGCTGCATTTTAAGACTTTTATGCATGACATTTTGATTGAGACATTGTCTTTCTTTGTGAGCCCATATTTTCCTTGACTACCTTTTATATATTTTCCCTTTGCTTGAAGCCAATCTGAGCCTTAAAGCCCTTTCTTTGGAAGCTCCACAGAAGCAATCCGAGCCTATATTTATCTTACCCATCCAGGGAATTGAAATGGATTTTGCTAGTGTGGAAATGAGCTAAGCTTGGGGGAATTGCATAATATGCATATGTTGTTGGTTGATGGTTTGTATGTGGATTGTAGAGATCTCATCATTCTGATTATTATGTTGTTTCCTTCTTCTTATAAAAAAAAAAAAAATTAAAAAAAAGAATAAGAAAAGAAGAAGGAAAGATTTGTCCAAGTTAAGAATGAGAAGTTGTAATGTGGATTGAGGCGTGAACTGAATCTGTGAGTATTTATGTTTGGTATTATTCTTTGTGAAATTCTTTTCCCTGGATTAGCACCACATGGCCTAAATACTTCCATGCCCTTTGACTTTACCTTGGCCCCATTACAACCTTATATGCATGTCTCTTGATTGTATTATGTGTATAGTCTCTAGCAGTGGAGATCTAGATATTGATGCAAGCTTATGGTAGTTAATATTCAAGGATGATAATTGAGAGAAACACATACCCGAAACACATGAGCGGAGCGACTTTATTATCTTGGTGAGGTCTAGAGTGGAGGAACTAATTGCATTCTTGTCTTTGATTGAGAAGCATGCTATGACAGGACTTGTCATTTGTTTGGGTTCATGGTCATTTCTCATTTGTTCTTGGATTGAAACAACCGTTACATTTTCTGTAGACTCATTAGTTGTGTACTTGCTTGGGACAAGCAAGGATTAAGCTTGGGGGATTTTGATAGCATCCATTTCATACATGTTTAGGGCATGCATTTAGGCATAAATTAGGTCGTTTGCATATGCTTTTGACTCCTCAAGGAATTCGCCTACGGCAAATGACAGCGACCGCCGTTTAATTACAGCGACCATCGCTTTTCCCACTTTCGGTCCGTGCCAGCGAATTCAATCTTCGTTGTTTTGCTGAACAATTTTTATTATTATTTTATGTTATTTCTTTTGGCACTATTTAAGATTTGAAACCCTAGTTTGTATTCTTCACGTTGAATTTGAGTAGTAAAGTTGAGTACGCTCCTTCCCTTGAATTCTAACGTCAACTCTCGATCCCCGGATCGTTTATCCCGTAGCTCGTCGCTTCGAGCAATTGTCGATCATCACGTTGATCCCTTTCGTTCATCACGTTGAACGAGTTTGAAGGCTAACTCTTTAGCCCTAGGAAAGCCATCACGTTGGCTACAGAAGAGAAGAATCGAATCCAAGCTTGAGGAATCCAAGATCCTGCGTTGCAGACAACACTTCAGTTGATCCTTCGCATCATTTGGCATCAAAGCCTTTTTCAAGCTAAGTTTGTTCTTCTCTCTTATTGTGATTCTTGAAATTTTCCGCTTGCAAACCCTAGAAAATTTTTTTCTCTCCAATTGCCTGAATCACCACCACCACCGGATTCACCGCCACCACCACCACCACCGTCCTCCACCCTCTCTCACCTCTCACGGCTGAACCCTAATTTCCCATTAGGTTTTGGTTACTTTTCCTACAGCCCTAATCCCTTTCCTCTAGCAAGTCTTGTTTCCTTAATTGCATATTGGATTTCCTTGTTTCTTGCTGATCAAGTCTTGCTTCATCTTTGGTTTAATTGCTAGATTAGTTGTTAGATTTTATTCCCTACTAGTTTCTTGTCTCTTCTTTCTTTTCCTGCACTTGCTTGTGTGGTTCTTTCTCATTTGATTCACCATCAAATCAAAAACACAAAAAACGGTTTGACCGTACAAAAAAAAAAGCAGGCGAAAACAAACATACTATTCTCACCTTCCATCAAACAAAAAAAAGGTTTGGGAAGACGGAAGCCCAGAAAATCAAAAACAAAAACAAGGGCAGAGAACGCACCATACGGTCATACTTCATCTTCTCTTCTTTCATGTCTCTATGCAACTCTTATTGAAAAGGGCAAAGAAAAATTTTCAACTCTCTTGTGATTAATTCTGAGAAATTTGATTTGATTTGCTTGCACTTGGAAATTGGTGTGTTGTTTGGGAATTGAATTGCTACTTCTTGCCTTGTTACCTTCCGTTCAAGCCTCTCCCTCTTCACGAGCAACCCAAATTAGTACGCCCAGCGGAAAATTTTTTGGGTCACTTTTGAGACAAGGACTTGGCTTGGACTTGTTCTTTTGCTTGGTGCAACTTACTCCTTGTGTTATATGCTTCGTATAGGTACTATGGAGGTTCCTACGACAAGCTACTCTCCTTCTACGGGCAACCCCAGCCCCGGACAGATGGACTCCGTCTTTGAGCGAAACATCGCACTTCGTGCACCGAGTGAAGAACTAGACCGCCAACTCGCCGCACAGGTTGCTGAGCTTGCTCACCTTCGTCGGGCCTTGAGTGACATGAGGTGGCCCACGCCTGACCCAATGTTGAACCCTCCGGCCAGCACTAGCCGGCCAATGGACCGCAAGGGTTCCCTTCTCAATGTCCTCTTCTCGAACACCTCCGGCTATGAGTCTTTTGACGAGGACACCTATGAAGCCGGCCCGGTATTTGACACCTACGACGATGAGGAGGAGGAGGAGGAGGAGGAGATGGACGTATACATATGTCGCTCTATGGGCGAGCAAGACAACGTGCCTCTTGGCTTGGATACACGCCGCATCCCTACCGCCAACGAAGATGTTGGGAGTTGCTGCAACATCTTCAATGAAAAGGTGATCCAAAACTTCAAGTTTGAGACGCCTCCACAACCCGACATTCAAGGCAAACGCGAGAACCGGCTTCTCTTAGCCCGGTCCCGGGATGTCTCTCTAATAATTCAAGGACGTCTTCCTTGCTTTTTACTTGTTCCTTTTGCGTGTCTTTTAACTGTTAAAGATCATGTTGATTTACCCCCTACCGTGACTTCTCTTTTGCAGGACCTTGGGGCTGTGATGCCCGCGGAGCTGCCCGAGGGATTGCCCCTATACCCGATGACTATGGTGCGCATCCTACGTTCAACGTCGCTGATCTTTCTCCTTATACGCCTCCTGCTTTTGACGACGAGGCCGAAGCGGGGACGCTTCGCAGCCAATAAGGGGAGATTGATAGAAACATGCATGAGAGAGTTAATCAACGGCCTCCAAGGAAGAGGCTCAAGCAAATGGTGAAGTCTTGTGCAAGTTCGGACTTGTTACAAGCGATTTGGTTCTGGATAGTCTTCGGTAAAACGGCCATAACTATGGATAAAAAATTGATCTCGTGATGATTCAAGATGCGTTGGAAAGCTGATTCAAAGATCTACAACTTCATAGTTTACGTCGGATCAAGATTCCAACAAGAAGATGGTCAAAACCTAGTTTTACTAAGAGTTGTGCCACGAACTCGACCCAGAACTCGACCGAGTTCTGGGCCGAGTTGTCAACCCCGGCCGAGTCATTGGCGGCGACCGCCGCCAAACTTACGGCGACCGCCGCTTTTGACTCCTCAAGGAATTCGCCTACGGCAAATGGTAGCGATCGCCGTTTAATTACGGCGACCGCCGCTTTTCCCACTTTCGGTCCGCGCCAGCGAATTCAATCTTTGTCGTTTTGCTGAACAATTTTTATTATTATTTTATGTTATTTCTTTTGGCACTATTTAAGACTTGAAACCCTAGTTTGTATTCTTCACGTTGAATTTGAGTAGTAAAGTTGAGTACGCTCCTTCCCTTGAATTCTAACGTCAACTCTCGATCCCCGGATCGTTTATCCCGTAGCTCGTCGCTTCGAGCAATTGTCGATCATCACGTTGATCCATTTCGTTTATCACGTTGAACGAGTTTGAAGGCTAACTCTTTAGCCCTAGGAAAGCCATCACGTTGGCTACAGAAGAGAAGAATCGAATCCAAGCTTGAGGAATCCAAGATCCTGCGTTACAGACAACACTTCAGGGGTTGTTCGCATCAAGGCGCCTATGGAATCTTCGGGTCAAGAGCAACGACTCTTTGTGATACGTCACCCCGATGGGAGGGAAGCTTTGTACAAGTGGTAGTATTTTGTAAGGTTTTTAGAATAAGGAGCGAAGACTCGTATCGATAGTCTACATAGTTTAGTAATCTGTCTATTCGACGTTCTATCAGTTGTTTTATGTAATGTTTCGAACAATAAAGAAGTGTTTCCTTATTCCGTAAATTACTAAATTCGTTACTATAGCAAATTTATTCAAGGATATCGACTGCGGAAAAAGTTCCGCGACCGCGGAAAACTGCAACACGCCAACGTCGCGTCGTCTGTCTCCTCGTCGTTCACGCCCGCCGTTGATCCTCTGTGCCACCGTTGATCTGGGCATGGAGAGATCCTCCTTTGGGCTATAAAAGGAGGCCGGGATGGAGGGTTTTGAGCACCCAAACATCAGATCTCTCTCTCTCTCTCTCTCTCTCTCTCTCTCTCTCTCTCTCTCTCTCTCTCTCTCTCTCTCTCTCTCTCTCTCTCTCTCTCTCTCTCTCTCTCTCTCTCTCGTTTTTCTTGCTCGCCGGAGATTCGAAGTGTCGCCAGAGCTCTCGCCGGTGGTCGTGGCAGCCTTGGAGTTGTGCTTTGGAGGCGCAAGGAGGTCAGGAGTCGAAGCCCCCTCGAATTGAGCCTCGTCGAGTCGTTGCCGGTGAGGTTTCCTCCATTTTGGGTCGCCGGAGTTCATGGCCGCGACCGCGGACATGAACTGCCGCGACCGCGGAAGTGACAAGGCCGGTTGCGTCCGCGGCCGCTGTCTTTGACACTCGCGGACAAGGTCCTCGACGGCCGCGACCGCGGAATCCCTGCCGCGACCGCGGATTGCCTTGGCAATCGCGATCGTGGCCTTGGACAATCCGATCTCGGGCAGGACTTTCGTTCTTTCGATTTCGTTCGTTCTTTCTTAGATTCGTATCATTTTATTGTCGAATCTAACCTAGGGTTTCGTTGTGGGTCGTCGTCGTAGGAATCTGTAATCCGACTTCCGTTCCCGGTCCGGACCCAGAAACCCGTCGTCGCTCAATCGTTCGTCTACACTAAGACAAGTGGCGGTTCGCTCTTGCTTATCATTCCATGTTTCCATTAATTATCAATTGTTTAATTGTTAATTAAATTGGGATGAACTATTGTTTTCGTTTGGAAACAGATTTCATAAATGATACGATTAAAAAGTTATATTATAATAGGTTGTATATACTGCTAGAAACAACGCTATTATGTATATATATTATTACCATGATGGTATTGGTGTGGATTTTATGTGTGAACTTATACATTATAGTTAGAACGAGTATTCGTAGGAACGCTATGTACCTTGCGAGGTCTAGTGGTTTCTTTATAACTGATATACCCTTACTCAGGGTAGGTGCACACAGTTGGTGCCGCCATTCAAAATTTATTCCCTCTGATATCTCTCATGATGAGATGATATATCTTAAAAGCTTATAACGTAAATGTGCGTTTTGGAATTAAATAAGATAAGTGCAATTATGTACATATTAATATACCCTCGGGCGAGGAGTACAACGTGGAAACCGCCCGGACTTCGATTAGAGTAAGTCCTCCTTCCAAATCTGAATTCGCATTACGCGATGAGGTTGGTCGTGGACCCAAATGGTCAAGTCTTTTTAAACGCTTGTGTGAAATTATAACGTTCCCAAACATTTGTCATACTTTCCCGTAAGACTCAATCTTTTGGAGTTTTCTCTTCATACGTTTCCCATAAGGATCATTTCCTTTTTAGTGCATGTCTAAACTTTAATCATTCCGTGTAAGTTCCGGGTTATATATCGTTCCTTCGGTTGTTATTCGATGGACAATGATAGTAAACGGTTACGATCACTAGGATCATTCTGTTTTCACCCTTGCATAGTCTTTCATTAGACTAACCAACCGAGTTTTATTCCTTGCATGGTTGGCTGGTGTCATCCGTCCTATACGACACATCAGTGGTTGGTCCCCGAAGTCCGAAGTAACTGTTGAAGAAGAGACTTGCAGTTGGAGATTCAAGTATTAGTATTTTTTTTAAAGGTTGTCAATTATTATTTATTCTTACCACTAAGTCATGTAATAGATTTATTCTTCAAGTCTTCCGCTGTGTAATTTATAAGTTTTCCGCTGTAATTTCACTATGTTGTAAATCGTTATTGAATAATCTTTTAATAAAAATGTTTGAGTTTCATTTAAAAATGTCTTCCGCTGTTTAATCTTTCGTTATTTAACATGTTTAATTAAGATTAATTTTTCGGATTAAAGCCTTGGGTGACATCGGACAGAAACGTCTGAGGTCACTGGCGTGTGGCACTACCGACGTAAGTCGGGGGTGTTACACAGCCAACCATGCAAGGAAAAATAATGGTTGGTTAGTCTAATGAAAGACTACGCAAGGATACAAACATAATGGTTCTTGTGGTTGCATCCAATTACTATCATTGTCTCTTTCGAGTAAAAGCCGATATACGATATATAACAAAATACTTCCACTAAAACGAAGGATGGACAAAATAGATATGCACCAAAAGAATACCTGAAATGAATGTGGGTGTTATGTGAAGAAGATATGATTTGTGTAGGAACGTTTTAAATTACACACAACATATATAGAACTCCATTGAATAATTGGACTCGACCAACCTCACCGTATAATGCGAATCCAAATTGGAAAAATGACCCGTTTAAGCTAGAGCACGAGCGGTTTCCTAATTGTACTTCTCGCTCGAAGTTTATTAATTATCTGCTCGCAACCCTTGTCTTATTTAATTTCACCACATCACAATTATTCTTAAACTATTAATACAATCTCGAATAACACGAGAACAACACAGGGCGACATTACGTCCAACCCAATTGCACTAGCAAGGTGCTTAAACACCTTCTATCCTTAACGAGTGGATAAGAAGCAATGGTCATGACCTTAAAAGTACTAGCTATAAGGAGATCATTATGCTTCGCAAGGCCATAATATCCTTAACACACACGACTATTAAAGTCCACGCTTACTGACTAAAAAGTCCACACATAACACACAAAGTCTAAACACAATACCGTCATTACGATGATAACCACATTAATCATATATACCTATATATAACTATATATATATCAATAATAACTAACAACCTAGATACAATTTTTTTTAAAGCACACAAGTGTTCCCAAACATTAATTAAGCTTTAGAAAGTACCCAATTAATTAACAATTAATTTTAATATTAATTGTCGGTTAAAAGAATAACTGAAATGACAAGAGTAAACCACCACTTGCCTTGAATCAAGAAGAAGGTTGAACAACGTATTGGAGATGGTTGCTTTCGAAAAGCAAACGCGCTTCCTGCTTTATTTCTGTTCCAAACGCGATTCCGAGATGTATCCAAATCACAAACATAAATAAATTATGATTAGATAATTTATTCAATAACAATAATTGAAGGGTACAAGTCTTGATTTTTTAATTGAATGTACCTAACTCTAATTAATTCAATTTCAAGGCTTTTCGATAAAACGATTATTTATACGATTAAAAATCAATTAGTCGTAAATTGTAAATAATCATATCATAAATAAATTAATTCCATAATTTATTTTTAAGTCTAAAAATCTCAACTCAAAAATATTATCTAGATGAAAAGTATAAATTAACTCATTCGTAATATAAGATAATATTATAAAAATTATAATTAATTTAATTTTTAATAATCATAAGATCAAATTAATTTTAACATATTTTTCACTAATCTAGATTAATTAAATTAATCAAGATTAATGCCAAAAATAAATTAAAACCATACCCAAATCGCGAAATCGGACAACCAAAATGCCTACCGGACTCGCGGTTGACAACTCGTCGGAAAAGCTCAAAATTAGGGCTCGTCGGGGCACCTCCAACGTCGGAATGAGAGGGGTTTTGAAGATAACAAATGGACGAAGCTAATGGTGTAAGCATTGCAAGGATTAAGCTCCAACTTGCTCGAATTTTAGCCATGAATAGAGGTTTCAGGACTTAGGGTTCGTGAGGAAGATTGTTTAAATTGGATGCGTAAATGACATCGGTTAAGGAAGTATATATAGGGGTTTTATTTCCCATCAAATTCTCTACACAGTCGTGACAAATTTGGACAAAAACAATCCCGAATCGGATCCAATTTCGCCAAAAATGTAAACGACACGTTCGAAATATTTCTTGCCTTTCAGGGACAAATTCGATCTTATTTGGGCACGATTCTTTCTGATTCCACAAAGATTTGGCGTGTCTTGATCTTCTCTACAAAGCCCATGTAATACCCCATATTTGTAGTCCTTTATAAGGATTAGAGTGTTACCCATGTCAACAAGAGCTCTTCCTTTTCATGGTTCAAGTGAGGACAATGAACTCTGAAGTTAAGCGTTTTAGGGCGAGAGTAGTACTAGGATGAGTGACCTCTTGAGAAGTCCCCGGACTGGCATGGGATAACGTTTCTAAGGCCTCGAGTCTTACAAATGGTATTAGAGCCGACTCTCGTTACAAGTGGACTTGGCCTGGATGGCGGTCACTCGACCCAGAGGGTGGTCTTTGGGCTTGATGAGGTCGTCAAGGGTTTAAGTGGGGGTGATTGTAATACCCCGGATTTGTAATCCTTTATAAAGATTAGAGTGTTACCTATGTCAACAAGAGCTCTTCCTTTTCATGGTTCAAGTGAGGACAAAGAACTCTGAAGTTATGTGTGCTAGGGAGGGAGTAGTACTAGGATGGGTGACCTCTTGGAAAGTCCCCGAATTGGCATGGGATAGCGTTTCTAAGGCCTTGGGCCTTATAGCCCACTAATTAATCGAGCGAATGGCGGCGAAAACAGGGAAAAAATCGGGCCCAACCGCCATTGTTGACCTTGGAGGCTTGTGTTTTAATAGGGGCTGGAGGTTGAAGAAACAACTTTCCAAAAATTTTACATGGCCCCCATCTTATTTGGCCTATTTGCACATTTTGCCCAACTTTCTAAAGTTGTGGCAAAAGTGCCATTATTTCACTTTTCAAAAATTCTAAAAATTACCCAAACTGATTTATTTTATTATTCTAAGTTAATAATATTAATTTAACCAAATATTAATATGTAGAAAAGTATTTTTGAACTAGTTACCTTAAGTTACTCTTTCTTATAATTTTAACCATACTTAACCCATTTTAACACTTTGTTAAACTTGGTTCAAGTATTCTCAGTTAAAATTTTAAGTTGATTTAAATTATAATTAACATAAGATTAATCATAATTTAGACCATTCATAACTTAAAGAGATAACATATTTAGGGTATTTATTATTTAATCCCTTCACGGATACACATATTAATTCTTATACCCTTAATTTTTTTTTTAAGATTCTAAACTACATTAATTGTTATACTCATTTATTTATTTCTACACTAACCTCTTATACCCATTTAATAATTTGTACAAAATTATCTTGAACTAGTTTTTTGAACTTAAATTAATTAAAATTTAAATTACTCATCTAAAGAAATAAAATAAATTTCTTAACTTTTATTTTTATCAAATTAAAATTTACCATATTACCCTTATGATAAAATGAGGATTATTACTGCCATAACTTTAAACAATTAGAAATATTAGAAACAAAACTAGAAGAAACTCAACAACAATTAATGGTAACACCAAACTATAATAAAACAATAAAGAGGCTACAACTATTAACAACTAAGCATCAATGTATTCTTAAGTTTCAGCATAAATATTAGAAACAAAGGGCAAAAACTACCCACATAAAATTAGCAGATCGTAACACAAAGTATTATCAAACAATCGCAAAAATTAAATTTTACAAAACAATCAATAACAAAATTCCAAAAAAAGTATTAACAACTAAGCATCAATGTATTCTTAAGTTTTAGCATAAATATTAGAAACAAAGGGCAAAAACTACCCACATAAAATTAGCAGATCGTAACACAAAGTATTATCAAACAATCGCAAATATAAGATTTACAAAACAATCAATAACAAAATTCCAAAAAAAGAGGAACAAGTAATTTTTGAACCAAGTAGTATTAAGGATGAAATATCAAAAGAGATGGGAGAAAGATTCATATCCAATAATCAAAGTCATTTGTGCCCCTTGCATATCATTCAACAAGAACTAACTGAACATGATAACAACCAATTTTTAGTTGCACCAACAATACTAGAAGTAAAACAAGTAATAAATGACATGCCCATGGATAAGACGTCTGTGCCAGATGGATTCCCCATAGATTTCTATAAAAAAAATTGGAACATTACAGGAAAATCAGACATTAATGCAACGCGAGTCTTCTTCCATTCTGGAAGTATGCTCAGAGAAATTAAGCTTATATTGCACTCATACCAAAAGTGGATACTCCACTCAATATAAACCATTTCAGACCTATTAGCTTATGAAATACCACGTATAAAATTATAACCAAAATTTTGGCAAATAAAATAAAACCTTTTCTTCCCCGATTAATCTACCCCCTTCAAGGAGCATTTGTGGAAGGCATATTAATACAAGACACTATTCTAATAGCCAACGAAATTTTCCACTCCTTCCATAGAAAAAACTCGAAAAGTAGCCCTTGAATTAAGCTTTCCAACGAGTACTTATGGACCTCCATTTGTAATAACCCTCATTTTATCATAAGTGTATTAGTGTAATTTATATATATTTTAATTTGATAAAAATAAAAGTTATGAAATTTATTTTATTTCTTTAGGGGAGTAATTTAAATTTTCATTAACTTAAAGTTCAAAAGTTAGGTTAAGATAAGTTTTGTACAAATTATCAAATGGGTCATAATAGTGTGGGTAGAAATAAATAATTAAGTATAACCATGCATGTGATTTTGAGAATTTTTAGATATATAATAAAGGTTATAAGAATTATTATGTTTATCCATGAAAGGATAAAATAATAATAATTAACCCAAGTAAGCTATCTCTTTAAGTCGTGAATTATTTAAATTATGTTAACTTATATTAATATTAATTGGAATAAAATTATCTTGTTAAGCATAAAGTATTTAAAGTAAGAATAATAGAATGTTAAAAAAAATATGGTTAAGTTTATAAGATAATGTAACTTAAGCTTACAAATACCTAATTTAATTTTTCCTTCAACTTAAATTTGGGTGAAAATGTATAAATAAATTTAGGATAATTTATATAAAATGATGGATAAATTGTGTAATTTTTAAAAGTTAAATTAAGGGCATTTTCGCCATAACTTGAAAAGTTTGACAAAAATGCGTAATTAAGGCAAAAGTCTGGGGGACTGTGTAACTACTGAAAATATGCATCTTCAACCTTCAGCTGCCATGGCCGCACCTCAAGCTCCTCTCCCATGGCGGTTTGGACCCGATTTCGGCCCCGTTTTCGCCGCGTTTCGTCCAATTAACGCATGAGATTTGTAGAGGGGATCTTGACTCATAAAATCATTGTGAAATCAGAAAGAATCGTTCGCGGATAAGATCGAATTTGTTCATGAAAGGCAAGAAATATTACCGAACGCGTCTTTGCATTTTTGGTGAAATTCGATCCGATTCGGGATCAATTTGCGCTGATTTTCGAGTGACTGTGAAGCTCTATTCATGGGAAATTCAACCCTTATAAATAGGGCCTCAACCATTGTCCATTCGGCACCCAATTTCAAGCCAAATCTCTCGAACTCTCAATTAGGTCGCGGCTGTTCATCGCGCTATTCCGGCCACCACCGTGCTCCACCGCCGCAATTGACCCCACCATTAGCCCCGCCTTGTCGTCCTCTTAGAAAGAACCCTAGCCCCGCACCCGGATACGCTCCGCCGAGCCACCGCCGAGACACAATGCCCTCGCGTGAACAATAGACGGATGGAGGTAGAAGACCATGACAATTTTGGTAATTTTTGCCGTTTGTATTAATTTCAAGTATTTTATTTAATTAGGTTAATTTAATAGTTAATTAGGGTAATTGAATAATTAAGTGGGTAAAATATAGAATTAGGAATATTAATTTATTTAATTTAATTTGGGTTAATTTTAATTAAGGTTTTAAAATTACCTATTTAAGTTAATGAGGTAATTAAATTATAAAGTATGCACATATAGTTATAAATAATTATGTTTATAAATAAGGGATAAAATAATTTAATTTTGGTCAAATTATTTTAATTAGGTTGTTGATTTATGATTAACGGAATTAATCATAACATTATCCGACAATTGATTTATTTTGACTTAAATCAATCCGATTAGAAACTGATACGAGTAACGTTCAGTTTCCGATTATGAATAAATTATCTTATTATAATTTATTTTTGTGTGAATTGAATAGGTCTCAAAATCACTTTTGGGACGAAAACGAATCAAGAATCCAGTTTGTTAGTCTAGAGCAACTTTCTTCTGAACGACATTACGCCGTTTAACCGATATCTTAATCTGAGGCAAGTGGCGGTTCACTCTTGCAATTTATTCCATATTTTTCTGAATTGACAATTGTATTAATTAAGTTGAGATAAATAGTCTTAATTTTGTGTTTGAGAACTTGTGTGTTAAATTGGAGTGAAAAATGAACCTTATTATTAGGTTGTATAATATGCTAGCAACAACCCTTATATATATTGATATTATTATTATTATAGGGTTCTAGATGTACTTGGTGTGGATTTGTTGTGCATTGGTGTGGATATATAAATGCCAGTTTAGCATTAGTATTCGTAGGAACGCTATTTCCTTGCGAGGTTTAGTCGTTTCTTTATAACTTGGTGTTAGGAGGATTATTCCCCTAACGCTTTAGGTCATGACCTATCCTTATTCGAATATAAGTGGTGGTGCACTTAGCTAATGTCAAAATTCGGGATTCGTCCCATGATGTATCTCATTGCGAGATTGGTGCGGATTAAAAACTTTAACGTTAATGCACGTTTTGAAATTAAATAATATAAGTGCCTTATTGCACATAATTAATATATCCTCAACGTGGAATCCGCCCGAAATCTTGTTTTACAGTAAGTCCTCTTTCTAATCTGGATTCGCATTATGCAGTGAGGTTGGTCGTGGACCCAAATAATCAAGGTCGGTTTTCAAACTTTGTGTGAATTAATGTTCCCAAACAAATTCATTAATTTTCCATAAGACTTATTTCCTTTGGAGTCTTCTCTTGTCTCCTACCTTTTCTTTCGTTTTAGTGAGAATATCTGGGTTATATATCGTATACCGACTATTATTTGAGAGACAATGATAGTAACTAGATACAATATTTTTATGAATTTTGTAGCTTTTTAAAGAATTAAAGGGTAATGTAGAATGTAGGACTTTAGGGTTTATAATTGTAGGGTTAAGGGTTTGTATTTTAAAGTTTTGTAGAGTTGATGATTTATGGTTTAGGTTTATTATATTTAATTATTTGAACGTTTTTTAATGTGTTTATGATTTTTATAGTTTTTTTAAGATTTAAAGGGTAATATAGGATGTAGGACTTTAGGGTTTTAATAACTATTTCTTTTTTATAGTTTTTTTTATTTTTCGGTTGAACTGGTTCATAAAACGGCGGTTGAACCGTCGGTCCGGTTCTGGTTCCGGTCCGGGGTTTGACCGGGTTTGACCCGGTCCGTTTCCTGTATGGTGCACTAATTCAGGGGGTGTTGCACCATTGGACATTCATAGCTCCTGAACGGGCCAGAATACTATAAGGTTGTTTGAAGATCCGAGAAGAATGACGTTGAATTGATACCTCGTGCTTGTTTGGCGTTGCGGGTTCTCAGATCACATCGGTTAAGCTTGTTGGAATTTTATAACATCTATTTCATACATGTTTAGGACATAAAATTTAGGCTTTACCTTAAGTTTTTTCATGTTATTAGATTGCATTTTTAGTTAGTTGTATTGTTTTCTTTAGTTTGGATGTCTACACTAGTTTCTGCGTGTTTTCATGTAGTTTGGTAGACAATGGAGGTACGCTATGAGGCATGGACATCGTTGGGGGAAGCTATCGAGCCAAGGAAAGGCAAGAAGATGGACTATGCATTCCAACAAGGAAGATTATGGATCAAAGAAGAGGGACACGACCATTTACACAAGGTTCACAACCAGCAATGGAGACGCAAACCCGTGCAGAGTGCTCAGGAGAAGTGCACGGTTTGACACCGACCATTCACAATCAGTGAAAACCCGTGTTGTTGCTCTTAGTTGAAGTGCACGGTCCGTGCAATATCGCCCGCAACCCAGATTTGCTATATTTTGCCCCTTGTTATTTTTGGATAATAAAATATATTTCTAGGGTTATTTTTAGTTGTCTCTTCTTCCACTTTTTTTCAGTTTTCAAACTCTCTCTAACCCTAGGTGTTTTTTGGAGTTCTTTTGAAGATTTCTGGAGATTGGAAATTGTTTCCCTGAATTTGATCAAGTATTTCTCTTTTTCTAATCTAGTTGAATGATTTCCTTTGTTGATATGATGTTTTTGATTGTTTCTCCAAGCATATTAGGCTAATTCCATAATTCTAGGATTGGGGTGATCCTAAAAATGATTTGGTAGACTTGTGCATGATATTTGTCTGAATTGAAATCTGAAACCTTGTTTGATTCAATGCTAGAGTTGTTAAAGCAATTGATAAAAGTTGATTAGATTTCTATTAGGTTTGAGTCTAAGAGGAGATAACCTTAATAGATAACTCAGATAGGGGATGAGTCTGAAAGGAGATTGGTTTATCAGAGAACTAGTGATAGCAACATGCGTGGGAGACTTAATCAAAGGCCTCCAAGGAAGAGGCTCAAGCAAAGGGTGAAGTCTTGTGCAAGTTCGGAATTGTTACTGTCGATTTGGTTCTGGACAGTCTTCGGTAAAACGTCCATAACTGTGGCTAGAAAATTGATCTCTTGATGATTCAAGATGCGTTGGAAAACTGATTCAAAGATCTACAACTTCATAGTTTACATTAATTCAAGATTACAACAAGAAGATAGTAAAAATCGAGTTTTACTGAGAGCTGTGCATGTCTTCCGCGACCGCGGAAATGTTACTGACGTTCGACTCTTTACAGACACTTCTGCGATCGCGGAAGTATGTTCCGCGACCGCGGAATTGACACGGCTTTTCCGCGATCACGGAAGTATTTCTCCGCGACCGCGGAAACGAGCCCGAGTGTTTGCTGTTTCGTCTTTATTTCTGAAAACTTATTATTATTTTATTCTTACTTTTTGTAGCTATTTAAACTTAGCAAACCCTAGTTTGTAACTAGATGTTGATTTGAGTAGTTAAGTTGAGTACGCTTCTTCCTTGAATCCCAACATCAACCCTTACGATCCCACGGATCAAACTATCCCGTAGCTCGTCGCTTCGAGCAATCAAACACCGTTTCTTCGGTAATTCGCGATCATCACGTTGATTCCTACGTTCATCTCTTTGGACGAGTTTGACTATCTCTTTAGCCCTAGGAAAGCCATCACTTTGGCTACGCAAGAGAAGAATTCGACTACAAGCTTGAGGAAACGTAGATCCTGCGATTGCAAACAACACTTCAGGGGTTGTTCGCATCAACTGGCATCAGCGCCTATCCAAGCTAAGTTTGTTTCTTCTCTCTTATTGTGATTCTTTGAAATTTTCCGCTCGCAAACCCATATTTTTTTCCCCACCACCTCTCGCCGGAACCCATTACCACCGTGCACCACCACCATCGTTCCACCACCACCACCCTTGTCCGCCACTGACAAGCGATTGTCGTATATCACTAAATCAAAATAAACCTAGACAAACCTAAACAAGTAGTCAGGGCAAGTAAGGATCGAATCCACAGGGAGGAAGGGATAAATCTATGTGTTGTTCGCATGCAAAAGTAACAAGAGGGGGGGGGGGGGGGGGGGTTGGTTGGTTTTGTAATAAAGAAAGTAAACAAAGCAAATAAGCAAAGAGTGTAATCAAATGTGGGAAAAATACTTAGCCAAACAAGATCCACTTTTCCTATGGTAGATTGGTCCTAGGTTCTCTCTATTCATTTCCTTTGTTTATTCTTGTCCCTATTCTTGTATAGTTACTAGTCCTACCAGTCCTAGCAACTCTTATTATTGAACGCACAAGAAACAATCAAGATTTAGAACAATAATAGCATTGGGCATAGGATCAAACCAGGATACATGTCAAATAATCACAACCCGTAATAATTTAACATGCAATCAATCTTCTTTCATAATAATCTAGTCCTACCAGTCCTAGATAATTATGGATGCTACTCTAGATAAAGAATCAACGACCGGTCAATTCCAAACCCTAGCAATAGATAATTACTAAACCTAACTAGGTGATCAGTCTAGTCAAATCAATAACAATCCATATGAATAAGTGCAAGAAGAAAGATATAAACCCAAAGGAAATAGGAAATAGAGAATTAACCTCGCAATCAAACCATAGAAAAAGCTTTACATGCCGGACTAAGCAATGGGTGCTTAGCTACTCATAGTACTGAAAGACATAATTGTTGAAAGGGAAAAACTCTGAATACTGAACATACGATAATCCGGGGTTCATCTATGTGGGATCCCCAATGGAAGCTGTGAGAGTTAGGTTAAATAAGTTAACCTAAAGCCCAATATCACAAACCTCATCCCTAAAAAGGAAAAATACTAATATTCGGCATTAAATAAAACAACGAAAAAGGAAAAAACAGAAGTTCGGAGCGCGTCGGGCTTACTCCCGCTGATGGCCGCGGTCGCGACCTTTTGGCTGCGGTCGCGGTTTGCTCTCGAAGTGGATAATTAATTTCTGATAATTCGGCCGCGGGTGTGGCCTTCGGACCGCGGTCGCGGCCTCTTCGCTATCGCCCATCTCCTTCGGAAATCTTGCCGCAACCTTCTGCTCCCCGCGGCTTGGTCGCGGTTTCTTCACTTCACCGCCTTCTCACGTGGTTTCTTCATGGATCTTACTTGTCTCCTCAGGTGGTCAATTTCTCTTCTTCTGGATGTCTCCAATAAGCTCCTCCAGACCACCAAAACCACACTTCTCTGCTCCAACTCCATAATCTCCAATTGTGCATAAAATCCCACCAAATGACGCCTCAAACCTGGTAATAATCCATAGAAATGTGCTACAAAATAGCACTGATCAGCCACCCTCTCCCTCACGGCTGCAAAACCCTAATTTCCTTTAGGTTTTGGTTATTCTCAAGTTAGAGTAACCTTTGACTTTTCAATTTTCCTTAAATCTATCCTTCTAGCAATATCTTGTTCCCTTATTTGCATAAGTTGATTTCCTTGTTTATTGTGTGATTATTTCTAAGACACTTGATTTGATATGCTTGAACTTGGGGATTTGTGTGTTATTTGGGACTTGATTTGCTAATTCTTGCTTTGTTGCCTTCCGTTCAAGCCTCTCCCTCCTCACGAGCAACCAAAATTAGTACGCCTAGCGGAAATTTTCTTGGTTCACTTTTGAGACAATGACTTGGCTTGGACTTGTTCTTTTGTTTGGTACAACTTACTCCTTGCGTTGTATGCTTCGTATAGGGGGGTACTATGGAGTTTCCTATGACACGCTTCTCCGTTTCTTGGCGACAAGACATGATTGCCCGTATCGCGAAGCTCGAACGTGAGCAAGCTGAGACCATACGTAAGAAAGCTAAGATCTTACGTGAGAAAGCTGCGATCGTCCAAAGCATTAGGCAATTGGAAGAGGTCATAGCCGAGGAGATTGCCCGAGAGCAAGCCCAACGTGATGCAGAGTTTATGTTGGTCTCTCAATGCGATCTATATCCGTTCGTGATGACTCCTTCTCCACAAGGTGCTGATTTGGTGGATGTGGAATCCTATCCTATGTCCTTCGATCATCCCAAGTGGGACGAGTATGAGGAAGAGGTCGTCGAAGCCCCGGTCCTTGATGGTTGTTCATCACAACACAGCCTTTCACCGGCCCCTCCGCCGGTGTCATCACCGCTTCCGTAACCAATGCTCGTATCTGGTCAGCTTGAGGTTTCTATTGTTGTTCTTAGCCACCTCGCACCCACCACAATCATAGAAGACTCAGCCGCAAATGTGACAACTTTGATGTTATTCGAGGCTGATGCATAACTTGTTCCTTTGCTCTTTCTGGATGTTTGTGTCACTCTACTTGATGCTTCTTTCTTCATCCACGTCGAATCGAGGACGATTAGAAGTCAAGAAGGGTAGATTGATAGCAACATGCATGGGAGACTTAATCAAAGGCCTCCAAGGAAGAGGCTCAAGCAAAGGGTGAAGTCTTGTGCAAGTTCGGAATTGTTACTGTCGATTTGGTTCTGGACAGTCTTCGGTAAAACGGCCATAACTGTGGCTAGAAAATTGATCTCGTGATGATTCAAAGATCTACAACTTCATAGTTTACATCGATTCAAGATTCCAACAAGAAGATAGTAAAAATCGAGTTTTACTGAGAACTGTGCATATCTTCCGCGACCGCGGAAATGTTACTGACGTTCGACTCTTTACAGACACTTTTTCGCGATCGCGGAAGTATGTTCCGCGACCGCGGAGTTGACACGGATTTTCCGCGATCGCGGAAGTATTTCTATGCCACCGCGGAAACGAGCCCGCGCGTTCGCTGTTTCGTCTTTATTTCCGAAAACTTATTATTATTTTATTCTTACTTTTTGTAGCTATTTAAACTTAGCAAACCCTAGTTTGTAACTAGATGTTGATTTGAGTAGTTAAGTTGAGTACGCTCCTTCTTTGAATCCCAACATCAACCCTTACGATCCAACAGATCAAACTATCCCGTAGCTCATCGCTTCGAGCAATCAAACACCGTTTCTTCGGTAATTCACGATCATCACGTTGATTCCTACGTTCATCTCTTTGGACGAGTTTGGCTATCTCTTTAGCCCTAGGAAAGCCATCACTTTGGCTACGCAAGAGAAGAATTCGACTACAAGCTTGAGGAAACGAAGATCCTGCGATTGCAAACGACACTTCAGGGATTGTTCGCATCAACTAGGAATTGAACTTGGGTATTACTTGTACCACAACAACCTAATCACTCTCGTGGAATCCTAATTTGTCATAAAAACCCTAGGCTTTCCTGGACTTAGCAGAGCACGACAGCGAATGTTAACCCAATTTGATCCCAGATTCTAAGTGCCTAAAGGGTATAGATTTGATCAGCTCTGTGCGACAACGGTTGTTAGTTTGAATCTAGGCACATCTATTATTGTCTAAAAGGAGTTAGTAGAGACTTTAGATATCTTACCTTCAAACAAGTTCAGACAATTTTCAGAAAGATATCTAGTAAGTTTACCAAGACGTTGTTGTGGGGATCCCTAGTCCTATAATCTTCTCCAAATTGTTTACAACCATCCTTTGCAATTCTTGTTTCTTAGTTTTTAATCAAAAAAATCTTTTTTTTTTATGGCTTAGCTTACCAGTTTAAGTTACAATAGGTACTACATAGTCCTCGTTGGAACGGTACTTGAAAAGCTAAAACTGATCCCATACGCTTGTGGATAAGTTTTTGTCCTATCAAGGGAGTACTTGTCAAATTGCAAAGGCGACCCAAAAGTAAGTATGTGGCATCCATAGAAATAATGTCTCACAAAATTGATGTAACCTTGCCCGACAGAAAGATTACAAATTGTTGTCAAGGATCCGATGAACGCGTAGTAGGGCGTAGCAACTCTCCAGAAGTGAAACGAGAGGGCAACGAACTGTAGGAAGTCGGAAACAACTGTGGACTGGTGGAGGCACGGCGGACTAGAGGGAGACGCGGCGGCGATAGAGGGAGATGCGGCGGCGATGACTGTGAGGGGCGGCGGCTGCACTAGGGTGTAGAAGATGGGTGGTATCCGTGAGATGTATAGGGATTAGGGTTTGTGTTTGGTTACGGATAGTTGATGGGTAACCTAATTAACGCGCCAGGATAGTTCGACTAGAAACGCGTTAATTGTTGACGTTAGGGCCCGGGTTTCAGGAGATTACACGACTGTAAACAAAAGCTCTATTTCGACGTAATAGAAAAGAAGACAAGAGTTCCTATTTATACTAGAGAGTTGACCTAATGGGCCAGCCTCTCTAGTTACTAAATCTGGCGGCCCATTTAACACAAATGGAATCCACTCCAGAAATAGCAGCTACTAAAAATAGAAATACTGGAAACAGAAAGTACTAAACAAGTAATGTATAAAATTAGAAAGAACTAGAAATAGAAAGTCTCCTAAATCTAGCTCGGGATAGATGTAGTTGTAGAGGAGTCTCAAGGCGGATGTCTCATGGCGTCTACCTCCTCTCTAGCTGACATGGCGGACATGGTCACATCACCCTCCCCCACTTGGTTGTGAAGGGTCTCCGCTTCACCCTCATCAGGCTCGGGCTCCAGCTGATATGCGTTGTCCCCCGTGCGGAAAACCAATCGACGCCTGTCTTCGGTCGACTGAGGGAGCTGCTCAAGCTGAGTGCTCCTCCGTCCTCGCAGCTCCGGAGGATTCCTGTCCACCCGCAAGTCTTGCAAAAAGACAAAAAAAACTCGGCGAGAGGGCAGGCTCTGACATAGTAGTGGGACAAGGAATAGAACTATCAAGGACACAAGAAAACTTGCTTGGAAGAGGTACGCAGAGTAGTGATCTGTGCTCACAGGTGCCACGCAGAGGCGAAGCAGGAGGCACATTGCCGCTTGGACCGGGAGCTCGCTTTCCTGTCGTGTTCGCTGTAGACCTCACATGAGTAGGCAAACTGTTGGTGGAGGAGCTGCCCGTCGGGTCTAGCGCATCATGTGGCTTTCGTCCCGAGGCCTCTATCACCTTCTAGCGCTGTCGGTCAGCCATATCCTGCAAAATCTCATGCGGAGTCATAGGTGAGAGTGTCACGCGCTTCCCGTGGTAAATGAACATGTAAGTGTTCAAATACCCGTCGTGAAGTACGCGGCAATCATATTGCCACGGACGTCCGAAAAGCAAATGGGTAGCATCCATGGCGGTAACATCACAAAGCATAGTGTCGCGATATGGACCAATGGAAAAAGAAATAAGACATTGTTGTGATACTTTGTTACCTGGTCCATCAGAGATCCACTGAAGGCCATATGGAGCAGGGTGCGGTGTAGTCATAAGGTTGAAATGTTGCACAATCGTCTCATTGATGGTGTTGTAGCACGACCCCCCCATCAATGATCACACTCAGCGATGCATCTTGAAGTCTGCACCGAGCATGAAACAAGTTCTCCCGTTGCTCAGTAAGGGCTCCCTCCTTGACGCTCAGCACGCGTCTAGAGAGCAAGGCAAGGCGATATGCCTGGTTATCATGGTGGTCGGCAGTGCCGACCACACAGCCATCAACATCGGCTGTATAGACAGCTGCAAGAATAGGCTCGACGTCGCTATCAGCGTCGTCATAACTCTCATAACCTGCAGACTGGGTGGAGAAAATACCTTCTTGGCATTAGGACAGTCTCTCTTGTAGTGTCCTCTTCCGCTACACTTGTATCACTTCAGATCTCAGGCTCGGTCAGAATGAGCGGTCTCTGAAGCTGGCGGCTGCGGCCGGCGAGCAAGAGCAGGCGGGGCTGATCGCTGCGGGGTCGAGCCAGACGCAGTACATGTGCTGCTGTGGTCCTGTCTAGGCACACTAGAAGAAGCAATAGAGTTAGTGTCATAACCCGAATGGAATGGTCTAGGGCCATACCTGGATGATGTCGCAGACTGCCATGGTTGCTGCTTCTGATGCAGCTGCTGTAGATAGAACTTCTGGGCAGTATGGACGACATTGTTGAGGTCCTTGACGCTCAGCACGCGTCTAGAGAGCAAGGCAAGGCGATATGCCTGGTCATCATGGTGGTCGGCAGTGCCGACCACACAGCCATCAACATCGGCTGTATAGACAGCTGCAAGAATAGGCTCGACGTCGCTATCGGCGTCGTCATAACTCTCATAACCTACAGACTGGGTGGAGAAAATGACCTTCTTGGCATTAGGACAGTCTATCTTGTAGTGTCCTCTTCCGCTACACTTGTAGCACTTCAGATCTCGGGCTCGGTCAGAATGAGCGGTCTCTGAAGCTGGCGGCTGCGGCCGGCGAGCAAGAGCAGGCGAGGCTGATCGCTGCGGGGTCGAGCCAGACGCAGTACCTATGCTGCTGTGGTCCTGTCTAGGCACACTAGAAGAAGCAATAGAGTTAGTGTCATAACCCGAATGGAATGGTCTAGGGCCATACTTGGATGATGTCGCAGACTGCCATGGTTGCTGCTTCTGATGCAGCTGCTATAGATAGAACTTCTGGGCAGTATGGATGACATTGTTGAGGTCCTTGATCGGCAGCACGTCGACCTGATCACTAAAAGGCTGGTTAAGCCCAGTAATGAACCTCGTTCTCAAGGTTCCTGGAGCAACACTGACGCCAGCCTTGAAGTACATGTCCTCAAGGCGAGCGAAAAACTCTTGTAGCGAATCAGCACCCTGAGTAGCATGTGCAATTTCCGACCTCATCTGCTCTTTGTAGGTCGAAGGCACATACTTCCTAGTCATCATGTGCACAAGCTGGTGTCACTCACTAATGGGTGGCCAACTGATTAGCGCTACTTTGTAGGGTTTAACTAGGAGTTGTTACCGGTGTTTTGGGTATCATTTGGAGATGTTTAGAGCGTATTGTAGAGATCGGAGTTGAGGAGTAGATGTGCAGATATGGTGGTTTGGAGAATCTTAAATGAAGATATATTGAAGAGAGAAGGAAGCCACCCAAGAAGACGAAGAAGTAGAACCAAGTGAAGGTGCTACAGGAGCCAAACCGCGGTCGCGGAGGCCATGGTTGCTGTTGTGGCGAAGAGACTAGGCGAGAGCAAGAAAACGAAGGACCGCGGTCGCGGGAACAAAACCGCGATCGCGGGTTTACGAAGGCCACGGTCGCGGAAGAACAGTCTCGGTCGCGGAAAAGTCCAGAGCAAAAGTGAATTTGCCGCGGTCGCGGAAAATCCTCCACGGTCGCGGAAAACTGCATCAGCGCGGGCCGAGTTTCTTTCGTCCGAAGATTTCCTGAAGTTTTTATTATTTTATTATTTTCTTTTTCTTTTATTTCTTTTATTCTGGTAGGATTATTTTAGTTTCCTTTTAGATTATGTTTGTGATCTTTGGTTTTAGGTTTAGTTTATTTAAACCTAGTTCCATAGCCTCCAAGCATCATCATCGTTTATCATTCAGTTTTTGTCATCGTTCATTAGTCAGTATTGTTTTCCCTTTGAGCTTTTGTTTTAAGACTATGAAGAACTAAGCACCCTTTGCTTAGTCCGACAATTGAAGCCTTCATTTGATTCATGATTGTGAGGTTATAACTCTATTTCCTATTCCTTTGAATTATATCTTTTCTCTTAAGCTTATTCCTATTGATTCTTATTGATTTGACTAGATTGATCACCTAGTTGATATTAGTAATTGTCTATTGCTAGGGTTTGGAAATTTGGGGTTGAGATTCCTTATCTTTTGTAGCATCCATGATATTCTAGGACTGGTAGGACTAGTTTATTATGAAAGAGAATTGATTATGTGTTAAATGCTGTGAAAAATCGATGTTGCATGTATCCTGGTTAATTCCTATGCGTCTTGCTGCTATTGTTCGAAATCTTGATAGTTTCTCGTGCGTTCGATAATTAGGGTTACCTGGACTGGTAGGATTGGTAACTATTTCAGAATAGGGACATAAATAATCAAAGGAAGGAATAGAGATAATCTAGGACCAATCAATCAAATGAATGGTAAATATTTGTTTGGCTAAGTGTTTTTCCCAATTTGATTACAAACTTTTGCTTTTGTTTCCTTTGTTTACTTGTTTACAAACAACCAACCAAAACCCCCCTTTGTTACTTTTGCATGCAAATTTACATAAAGAAAGACAACTCCTCCCTGTGGGATTCGACCCTTGCATGCCTATTCTACTAGTTTAGGTTTTTAAGGATTACTTTGATAAGGCAATACGACTTTAGCCTTCATCAAATTGGCGCCGTTGTCGGGGAGGCAAGTTTTGTTTTTCTTTGTGTGTGTTTGTGTGCCATTTTTGGTGTGGACCTATCTTATGGTCCACACCCGAGCTACTAATCTTCCACTTCCGAGTCCTAGTACAGAAAACCAGCAAACAAGAGATGGCCGCAGTGTTTCACAAACCTTCCTCCCTGCATGCCGAGCTGAAGGAACTAAAGGAGATGATGCAGATGTATACGACAAAAAGTGGACAACAGCAAGAGCCGCGATATGACCCATACTCATGCGCATACACTCTAGGGTGGAGAGATCACGCCAAATCGAGTTATGGGAACCAGCAATACCCTCTTTATGGTCATGAATACCAGGAGTTCTATCCGTGGCCACAGTCATGCTACCAGGAGTTCTATCAGCAGGGTACTCCACAGCAGTACAGTCCAGCCTACGAGCATAGACCACCAGTGTCCAATCCAAGTTCCTCTATGTCTACTAAGGATATGATTCGATCTCTTACGCAAAGCATGATCCAACATGAACAAGAGATGAAGTCCAGTATCCAGAACATGGAGAATTAGATTGGGCAAATCACTCAAGCAATGAGCAGAATGGAGGACAGGGCGTCGGCAAAACTACTATCTCACCCAGTAGTGCACCAGAGAGAGAATGTCTTTTCAATGACCCTATGAAGTACTGAGCAGCTGCATGTCACCCCCTTAGCTGAAAGGGAAGAACACATTAGTGAGACAGATGCAGAATACAGCGAGATGTCTCCAGAAGAGAAATCGCAACCGTAGGAGGTGTGTCGCGACCGCGGTGTACTCACTGAGGAGCGGGGCATTCCAGACGAAGACCGTGACCGCGACGATGAAACCTGCGACTACGGTGTGCTCTCTGAAGAACATTATTTTTGGGAACAAGAAGAATTCCACGACCACAGAGAAGAAAGCCGCGACCGCGGAATCGTCCCTGAAGATGAAACAAAAATCGGCGATTTTCTGCGACCGCGGCCAGATTTCCGCGATCGTGGAAAAGTTATTGGAGAGGATACAAATTTTGAAGAAAAACCGCGGCCGCAGTTTCGATATCGACAAATCCAGCAACTTCGACGCTGAACCGCGACCGCGGGTCACAAACCGCTATCGCGGTTTAGCTGACAATGGCCAACGCACTTATGTTCATCCGAATCTCCCTCCGCTCATTTCGCTGCAACCTGTCGCACCTTTCCCTGAGGCATTACAAGATACTCGAAGGCTGAAGAACAACAAAGAGGTCTATGAAACCTTCAGTAACTTCGAGGCAAACGTTCCTTTGGTCAAACTGGCAAACAACATCCCTCGCTGTACAAAGTTTGTAAAGGCGCTGCGCAGGATCAAGAAGAGGCCGAAGGGGAAGCACAAGAAGGAGACCGTGATTCAAATGGAGAATTTCTACATGCTGGATACGGGGCAGGACAAGCATGCGGCCCCTGAGATATTGGGTTGGCCGTTTCTGAATATGGCAAGTGCAATCATTGATGTAAACAGCGGTCCATCCACCATGAAGTGTAAGAGAATGGGGGTAAAACTCAACACAGAGAATACAAAGAGGCATCCCCCTGATCTTGACCCCAGGAGTTCAGTTACTGTGAGCAATCCGAGTTGAGTGGAAGAGTACTAGGTCGAGCCACGATAATAACTAAGGCGCTGTCCGGGAGGTAACCCGAGGTATGTATTTCTTTTCATGTCTTGTCATTCCTTGTCTTTAGTTGTTTTTGTGTTATTCTTGTTTTTGCTTTAGAGTAACCTGTAGGAAGGAGCCCGGAGCCAAATAGAAGACGGTGTTAACCACACACCAGAGTCTTTTTCACGGGCGCGGAATTTTTTTTCGCGGTCGCGGAAATACCACTGTAAGTCTCCTGACCTGGAAAAAAAATCGAAAAAAAAAGTTCTACCAAAACTTATTGTCCGATTTTACATTGAGAGATGGTGCGCATCATGCTGCCAAGGAGGAGACATTTGCCCCACATTTTTATTTGGCAACGATGATGGCCCAATATTCGACAACTGAGAGGAGGAACACTAGGGCCCACACCACGATTACATCTGGGCCCCATTTTTGTGTTCATTGAAGGCCGTGCAGCCCCGATTCTTTGATATACCAGTACACCTTACAGTGGATCTATTTGGGTGCATGGTGGAGATTGTTTGAAGACCGCCGCGACACCAGCGACATGTGCGTATATGGATTTACTGCCAGCAACAACTTTTCAAGTCCAAGCCAACTCGGCGACGTTTGTGAGTTATTTTTTGCCTTTCATTACATTGAGAACAATGCAATGTTTAAGCATAGGGGAGTGTTATATACTTGCTAGTCGTTGAGGAGAAAAAGAAAAAAATAATGAAAAAGGAAAAAGCCATTTTTTTTTAAAAAAGGCAAAAATAGAACTCCTAGGATAAGTCGAAAACCCGCAAGGGCGGCTTAGGTAATAAGCAGGTGGATTGGACCAGTATGAGGCTGGGGTAATAATTGGTCAAGAGTGATGTGAGTTTTATGTGAGCCCATCTATTGAAAAATGAAATGAGTGGCTTGGTGAAATCCCGAAAGGGTGCCTTGGCAAAATGAGTGAAAAGAAGAAAGTGATTATTAGGATTCCTCATTTTTCCTGGCATGGTTACATAAGAAGAGGTGATATAAGGAGGATTCGGGTAGGTCACTCTGGGAGGCATAAGAAGATAGATGGAGGCTAGAATTAGATGTTTATTCACTCTATGGTGTTCGGGATAAGCTTGGGGGAAGTACTCTGCTTTCCTTTAAGTTTGGTTGTAGGTTGTGAATGTGTTTATTGTGTTGGTGCCTTGGAGATTCATGTTTAGGTGCAATTCTTAATGGAGATGGTTTTTCTATGCTTCCTGAGACCTTGGGGATTTGATTGGAGGAGTAGGTTTATATTAGCTTACTCGAGGACGAGCAAGGTTTAAGCATGGGGGAATTTGATCAACGCTACTTTGTAGGGTTTAACTAGGAGTTGTTACCAGTATTTTGGGTATCATTTGGAGATGTTTAGAGCGTATTATAGAGATCGGAGTTAAGGAGCAGATGTGCAGATATGGTGGTTTGGAGAAGCTTAAATGAAGATATATTGAAGAGAGAAGGAAGCCACCCAAGAAGACGAAGAAGTAGAACCAAGTGAAGGTGCTACAGGAGCCAAACCGCGGTCGCGGAGGCCATGGTTGCAGTCGTGGCAAAGAGACTAGGCGAGAGCAAGAAAACGAAGGACCGCGGTCGCGGGAACAAAACCGCGATTGCGGGTTTACGAAGGCCACAGTCGCGGAAAAACAGTCTCGGTCGCGGAAAAGTCGAGAGCAAAAGTGAATTTGCCGCGGTCGCGGAAAATCCTCCGCGGTCGCGGAAAACTGCATCAGCGCGGGCCGAGTTTCTTTCGTCCGAAGATTTTCCGAAGTTTACTTTATTATATATATTTTTTCTTTTATTTCTTTTATTCCGGTAGGATTATTTTAGTTTCCTTTTAGATTATGTTTGTGATCTTTGGTTGTAGGTTTAGTTTATTTAAACCTAGTTCCATAGCCTCCGAGCATCATCATCATTTATCATTCAATATTGTTTTCCCTTTGAGTTTTTGTTTCAAGACTATGAAGAACTAAGCACCCTTTGCTTAGTCCGACAATTGAAGCCTTCATTTGATTCATGATTGTGAGGTTATAACTCTATTTCCTATTCCTTTGGATTATATCTTTTCTCTTGAGCTTATTCCTATTGATTCTTATTGATTTGACTAGATTGATCACCTAGTTGATATTAGTAATTGTCTATTGCTAGGGTTTGGAAATTTCGGGTTGAGATTCCTTATCTTTTGTAGCATCCATGATATTCTAGGACTGGTAGGACTAGTTTATTATGAAAGAGAATTGATTATGTGTTAAATGCTGTAAAAAATCGGTGTTGTATGTATCCTGGTTAATTCCTATGCGTCTTGCTACTATTGTTTTAAATCTTGATAGTTTCTCGTGCGTTCGATAATTAGGGTTACCTGGACTGGTAGGACTGGTAACTATTTCAGAATAGGGACGGGAATAATCAAAGGAAGGAATAGAGATAATCTAGGACCAATCAATCAAATGAATGGTAGATATTTGTTTGGCTAAGTGTTTTTCCCAATTTGATTACAAACTTTTGCTTTTGTTTCCTTTGTTTACTTGTTTACAAACAACCAACCAAAACCTCCCTTTGTTACTTTTGCATGCAAATTTACATAAAGAAAGACAACTCCTCCCTGTGGGATTCGACCCTTGCATGCCTATTCTACTAGTTTAGGTTTGTAAGGATTACTTTGATAAGGCAATACGACTTTAGCCTCCGTCACCAACCCATCCGGAAATGTTGCTGCTCAAGACGATGCCACCAGGTCTGAGCAACTCCCTCAAAATGTAAGGTAACGAGCTCTACCTTCTCATGCTCCTGGACTGTTAAGTGTCGCAGTACATGCTCCGTGTTCTGCAACCACTCAAGGAAAATAGCATGGTCATATAAACCAAAGAAGGGTTTGATCTTTACCTTAATGTCTCTGCGATGCACAGGTGGTTGGGCCCGACGGTCAGGAAATGGTGCTGCAGGGTCCTCATGGTGCTCGAAGTGACGAGCTACATGCTGGGAAGGAGCTGCATACTGACCGTAATGTGGTCCGACATATGGCGGCGGGTCGCGAGCAGGACGTCGCTGACGCTGATGGCCGGCGGCGGGACGCTAGTATTGGCGAGCCGGTTGTGGGTTGTTGTACTATACAATGCTCCAATACGCTGCCTGATTCTGAGGTAGGTGAGGAGGTGGAACATAGCTGGTATGGTACTGTTGTAACTCAGGGGGATCCTGTAATGATGGGTGAAAACCATGAGCATACCCAAACTGACCCTCATCCTCCTCTTGGTCGTACTCATCAAACTGATCCTCCTCATCAGAATAGATAGGAGTGCGGACACTCTGATGATCCTGAAATGCATCAACATCAAACGGCACAACAGTAGATTGCCGGTGACGGTGCTGACGCGGAGGCTGCTGAAGATGCAAACCCGACGGCTGGCGGGGTGGTCGACCTGTAGGAGGCTGGAATGTCTGAGAGCGGCCTTGCCTATGTCGACCACTGGAATGAACCTGATCGTCCTCATGTTCCTCCTGGGAACTTTCATCAACTGCCTCTGCAGCTTCAGAGTCTTCCTCCCGGATCACTACCTATGCAGACCGTCGTTGTCGACGACGTTGTGGGACTACAGTGCTTTCTTTCTGCGTCTCTAGGTGTTTCAGCTGGCCTGGAGTCAATGTGGAGGGAAGCATCAGGGCTTTACCCTTCGCCTTTTCCAGGGCTAGGGCGCTTAATTCCTCTGCATGTAATTGACCCTGATCAGAAGCGACTGTAGCGATTGAAGACGGTTGCTGTCGAGATAAGAGCTTGCCATTCTGACGCAGGAGCTCGGCTATCTGCGCATCTCTGACTTTGTTGGAAGCAAGCATCTCTCGTAGCATCTTCTGTTCAGCCGTCTCGGAGCCTGGATCGCGGGTTGTATCACCTTCTGACATGGTACCGGATAGCAAGAAGTAGCAAACCACATGAACAAAGCAAACAACAACAGCAAACGAGAAATAACGAACTGGTAAGCAGAATCGAACTCAACAAGCAATCACTCAGGAAACTAATTTGGCTGGCCGTGTGGGCGGTTATGAGCTGGCTAAAGCAAGTCACACAACAATCAACAAAATCAAGGCAATGCTCAGCAAAGAAAATGTCGAAAGTAGATATGCAAGGATATTAGCACAGAAGCAAGCACAACACAGTCAACCAAGATATGCAACCTAGACAGTGAAAGAGATAGAAGATGGTAAATGAATCACTTGTGAAGAGACGCACTTGCCTTATTTTGGCTTGTGTGGCCTCAGTTTTTTTTTTTTGAATTGAAGGTGCCGGATTCAAGATCGGGTTCTCCCTTCTTGTACTGCGAAGAGACGCTGATACGCTCTACTTTGTAGTGCGTAACTAGGGATTGTTATCGTTATTTTGGGTACCATTTGGATTGTTTTAGAGGATATGTTATGAGATTGGAGTGAATTGAAGATATGGCGAATTGGTGGTCTCAAGTACGTAAACGAAGATTTATGTAAGATGGAAGAGGAGACCACAAGTGAAGACCGAAGGAAGAAGGAAGAAAATAAGCCATATGGAGCAAACAAGGAGCAGCCCGCGGACGACGACCGCGGCAAAGTCGAAGACACGGTGCTAGAGTTTTCATTTTCCGCGACCGCGGAAAATGTTCCGCGACCGCGGAAAATCCCTTCTTCGAGGCTGTTCGAGAGCACAATTGATATTTCCGCGACCACAAAATTCATTCCGCGACCGCGGAAGTGCACGCCAGCGAACAAGTTGTTCTTTCCGAACTTTTACGTTAATTTCCTTTTCAGTTGTTTATTTTTATTTCGTTTTATTTCTTTATGGAAGGATATTGTTTGTTATCCTATGATTTTAGGTTTACCTAAGGGTTATACCTAGTTTTTCGAGAACTCATTGATTATTGAGTTTTACGTTTTGTTTTTTCCCTAGTTCTTGCTCACAAACCATGAGAAGGAACTAATTTCCATTATTCTGCCTGACGATTGAAGCCTTCAGTTTGATTTGGTTGTGAGGTTATAAATCTTGTTCTATTTCCTTTGGATTGTTTTGATTCTCTTTGTGCTCATTCATATTGATTATTATTAATTTCACTTGTTGGACGCAACGAGTTGTTATTGGTAATATTCTATTGCTAGGGTTTGGTTATTTTGGGTTGAAATTCCTTATCTAGAGTAGCAAACACAATTTGCATGAACGGGTTGTGAATGTTTATTGTGAAGAGAGTCAATTGCATCACTAGTGGAAAAAACACTTTTTGAGGCTCCCTTTTAGAGGCGTACATAGTTCAATACGCCTCAACAACGACTTAGGCAATCACTTTTTTTGGTTTTTGAGGCGGATAATTAATTTATACGCCTCAAAAACATCTTTTGAGGTGGGCAAATTAATATACGCCTCAACAAGTATCCGAAAAAACATTTCCCGCTAAAGTATTAGAGGCGGCCAGGGCAAGGCCCGCCTCTAATGATAACTAATTGAGGCGGGCCAAGTAGCCCGCCTCAATTAAAGCTTGTTGAGGCGGGCTTTAATAGGCCCGCCTCTATAAGCTCAACCCTAATAAAAAAAAAAACAATTGCCGCGCCTTCATCTCCTCTTCGTATCCGTCTTTCCCGAGCTCCGTCTTCCCGAGCTCCGACTTCATCTCCCTTCGCCGAGCTCCCTCTAATACTCCCTTCAACAAGTATCAACAACGCACTCGAGGTTTCACCAAAACGCCATCCTCAACCTCACCCGATTCCGCTGGTAAGCTCATCTGACACCCTATTTTACTTCTCCAATTCCGCTAAACTCTACACTTTAATTTGCTCATATTGTCGTCGACCTCAACTTCATCAATCTTAATTATATACTTCTTCTTCGTCTTTTTCTGCCTATTGAAAGCTCGTGCCTTCTGTTACATTAACCATGAATTTCGAATTTGTGTGTTTTGTGTAGATTTCTCCTGCCTGAATTTAGAGTCCCCAGGAGCAGATTTCTCGTGCCTGAATTTGTGTGTTTTGTGTATACATTAATCTTAATTTCTAATTTATTACTAGGCTTGATTTTGTGATTCACATGCTTCTCTCAGTTTCGAGATGTGCTTGATAGAATTTTCTGTCTTGGCTTTGCTAGTAAGTTGCTGATAAATTCAGAAGCTGTTGAGCTTCTTATTGGTTTATAATTGCTGATTTGATTGCTTGCTTCTGTTTCCGTTGTGAACTTCACCTTTGTTTCAATGGCTTACATGATTTTTCTTAATTTTTTTACTGATAGAAACTATGTATGGTTCGATGGCTGCTAAACCAGGTTGACTATATATGTGATTGAATCTATACAAGGAATGAGCCCAGTAGATTGAATCTATACAAGGAAATACAATCTACAGACATAGATTGAATCTTTTATTGGTTGATATGGGTATGAGCCCAGTAGTATTCAAATCCTTGTAAGTGTGCTACCTTTATGGCACTCCTATTATATTTAATAATTTTCTCAGGACTTATTTGGTATTGTACAAGTTGGACTTGATCCTGTATTATTATTCAATGCTTTTGATTTGATCCTACTGTTGTGTAACCATTTTGGTTTTGGATTTTTATTTCTGTATTAGATAAGAGTTCGTGATTAGTAGATCATTGCAGGTTCGGCCTGGCTTGACCTAACTTTCTTTTTTGAAAACAGGAAGGTTTGGCTCTGTTAGAAGCTAAATCGGTTTGTCGGAATACTCCTTAAGATCAGTCCTTACGACATAGTCCTTTCCCTTCCTAATTGATTCCTTGATTGGGCTTCCAGTTTGTGAAAATGAAGAGCAAAAGATTTGATTTATATTCATCATAAATTTAGTTAAGATTGTTAATTTTCTGATGCGGCACACTGAAGGTGTTTGATGCAGGAATTCTTTTTTTGTGTGCTTGTTGCAGGAATTCTAGCCACTATGTCTAATGAAAGTGGAAATGCTATTCTCCATACCCAAGGTGATCATGAATCACAAGGTGTTAGCACGATTACACAGATCGCTAAAGGGCGTGGTCCGTCAAAAGGAGTTCAAGTAAAAAAGCCTATGCACCTTGAGTTTAATGAGTTAAATGTCCCTGATGGCAAGTGGTCGAAAGAATACGGAAAGCAAGTTGGGAGTTGTGCTCAAAGAATTAATATTAACGAGAAAGAATACCGAAAGATAGATGAGCAGACGAGGCAAGGGTTTTGGGAGGAGACCAAGGTATAATGACATTTTAAATTGTTTTAAATATATACTATATTAACAATTAATCTAACTTATTGTAAAAATCCACAGCTTATGTTCCACATCATTGAGGATGTAGATAAATCAAGGGAAAAATACTTTCATTCTTGTGTGGCAAAACGATTTAGAGATTTCAAGAGCAAGTTGGTGCGTCGATGGATAACTAAGAAGCAAAAGCCGTCGAAATATTCTACAAACAAGATGCCTTGGGAAATCTACCACCACATTACAGAGGCTGATTGGTCAGTTTTTCTTAAAGAATATTACAAGCCGGAGTCATTAGTAATAATGCTATTTCTTTTTACTATTGAAGATTTCTAGTCAGCGGAAATCATTGGTTATAAATCTATGTGCCTTTTGACAGGCTCGTAGTGAGAAAGCAAGGGCAAGTGCAGTATTAAACAATTGTCCTCATCTCACCAGCCAGGCGGGTTATATTAGAAAACGACACGAGTGGATATAAGAAGGACGACTCCCATCGAAAGCAGCTTTATCTCTGTCAAGTAGCTTCTCAGTGAACTCATCGGTTCCTAGAGCTAGAAAATATAGATCAAAGGAGTGGGTTTTGGCTCATCAAGTTCGAAGTAAGGATGGAAAGTGGGAAGTTAACCCGAACGATAAGGAAGCCGTAGAAATTACAAGAAAAGTTGTAAGTAGTGCTTTTTTAATGAATATTTACTTAAATTGACTTGGAAATATGAACTAATTTATACTTTCCTAATTGGCATTATAGGAGGAGTATATCGAAGAAGAAGAAAAAGGAAACCTTACTTTCGAGGATGATGAGGATGCCCTCACCAAAGCTATTGGGAAAAAAGATCATCGTGGCCATGTCAAGGCAATGGGTGGAAATGTTGGTTATAGAGTTGCTTTCGGTCCAAGAGAACGACAGAGAAGATGTTCTAGTGAAGCTTCATCAGATCTGATCGAATCGATCAAAGCTGAAATTAGAAAGGAGTTTGAAGGTGAATTAGATAAAAGGGTGGCTGAGGCCCTCCAAAAGCAACTACGCTCCATGTTACATATAAATCAACCAAACTCCACTTCTACTCCCGTTCTTGAACTTAATGTTAATGCTTCCTATACCACTCGTCCTGATTCCATACCGCAACCACGTGAGCTAAAGGTATGATTGAGTTTGAGTATTATCATGAGCTCTTCATGCTAAGACCTCTTATAACATGAATTAAAATTCCATGCCGCAACCTTAGTATTGCATTTTTCATTTTACTTTATATGCAGGAAAGGACTCCATGCCATCTTGCCCTTGAGGATAAAGATTCTGGTAACAAAGTGCTCGTAGCGGATGGTATGGTACAACCCTCAAACGGTGCATCGTCCCAACACTTTACACCGATGAAGCCTGATCACTACAAAGTCCAAGTTGATTTTGTTTATGATGGACATAATGATGATATTCTTCCGGTACCTACGGGTGATGGTTTCACTAACTTAGGCGGTGCTCAGGGTAGTTTCGTGCAATGGCCGATCCGCTTAGTGATTTTCGAAGACGACGAGGTAAGACCTTTGTGCTCAATAATAATGTACACCACATTACTCACTCTTGCTCATCTATAATTCTATATATAGGACTATACTCCACGCCCAACAAAGAAGTCCAAGTCATTTCTCTCTAAAAAGGTGGATGACAACGCCAAAAATACAAAGGTAAGACCTTTGTGCTCAATAATACAAATGTTACTTCATTATTATTTTTTGGAAATTTCATGTCCAAATAACTCTTAAGTCTCAGTCCAACAAAGAGGCGGTTGGTAGCTGTGATCGTAAAACGGAAGAATCAGCCGCCAAAAGGAAGGAAGCAGAAAACGAAGAAATTCGAGGTCATGACCAGTCATGCAAATACTTGCATTTTATTATGTCTTCGGCGCCGGGTGGTATATATGATAGTACTCCCATCCCATTGGATGCCTCGGTTTGGAATTATGTGAGAGATCAAGAAACATACGTCACTGCATCCGATGTAGAAGAGTTCCTTAAGGGGGCGTGCTTAAACATTTCTGTGATTCAAGTCTACATGATGTAAATGTTTTGATCAGTCTTTATCTTTTAATTGTCAACTATCATTCTTAATCGTTTTTTCTTTAATCATTTTTACATTACCATTCATAATCATTTAATCAAATACCTGTAAATGTGCATGTATTTATTGGACAATCACACATATGCATTTGAAAATTCTCGAATTGGGTTCATTTGTCCTGAGATAGTGTCAAGCACTAGAATCAGGGCCGATGCAACTGTTCCAGCAGATTACTTGCAACGTGTGTTCAATGCTGAAACTGTTAAGAATACGATTAAAGATTCTAACAATGCCAAATTGTTTTTGCTCCCATATAATCAAGAGTAAGTGTTTTCAATAAGTTTCATATATAATTAGTATTTTAAGCAATCATTAATATTTATCAATTTACTTTTAAATGATGCAGCAATCATTGGATTCTGTACGTGATAGACCTATTTAGAGCACAGGTCTATCTTTTCGATTCTCTAAAAGGTCAAGGCAACAGAACGACTGATGCATCTGGAATCATGAATTTGTAAGTTATTTTGCTTACGAATTAGTTTTTTTTGGAATATTAACAATATCAGTTTCATGAGTGTATTATGTTGATTTTCTAGGGCATTTCAAGTGTATAAGTATCAAGGTGGGAAGTGCGAGAAATTAATAGGAAAACGTAAGACGTTGAGAGTCTGCAATATAGAGGTACATATAGCATTTTATACGCTTTAGGTTTGTTTATTTATAATCAAAGGCCTTGTATCTAAGACAACCCCCTTATGTTGTGTAATTAGTGTGCTCAACAAAGCGGCGGAACCGAGTGTGGCTATTATGTCATGAAGTTCATGTTAGATATAGTCACGGGACTCTATGACTCTAATGACCGACTAGATAAGGTATGTAACTTAACTAACTATATATTGATAGTATTTGTGTTTTTTGTCAATAATTTCTGTGTTTTTTATAAAGCTATATCCTAAGAGGAAGACATCGTATACTTATGAAGAAATGGACGTTGTTCGTGAGCAATGGGCACAGTATTTTACATCGAAGTATTTATTATCGGATTGAACTTGTTTTTACTTGTCATGTAAACTGTTGTTGAGAACCTGACTGTACTCTGATGAAATCTGTTATTTGTTGTATATTATTCTGTGAATAAAATCAGGAACCTATTCTGAAATGGATGTTCTTCTTGATCTTCAGCGTCTACTTGTTGAGGCGGGCTTGTATACGCCCGCCTCTATAAGTATATACTCCCGCCAAAATGAGGGACTTGTTGAGGCGGGCCTATAGAGGCCCGCCTCAACAAGTGTTTACTTATTGAGACGGGCCTCCTAAGCCCGCCTCAACAAGTCCTCATTTTGGCGCCAAAGTGAGGGACTTGTTGAGGCGGGCTTAGAAGGCCCGCCTCAATAAGGTCCTTTTAGAGGCGTAAAATGCCCGCCTTAAAAAGTGCCTCTACTTGTTGCAGCCCCCTTAGTTGAAGCAAACGGTGTTCGCCTCAATAAGTGTCCAAATGCCCGCCTCTATAAGGATTTTTTCCACTAGTGCATGTTAAATGCTGCGGGTTATGGTGTTGCATGTGTCCTGATTAATTCCTATGCTTATTGCTGCTGTTGAATTAAATCCTGAAGGTTGGTAGGGATTGTTTGATAGTTAGGGTTATTAGGACTGGTTGGACTATTGATTATTTCAGAATAGGGACAGGAACAACCATTGGATTGATTGAACATGAGAGACCTAGGATCAACCTATCATACTGAAGTGCGGATATTTGTTAGGTGGAATACCCTCACCATTCATATTTACATTCACTTTAATCATTGCTTGTTTTCATTCATTAGTTTAGAACTTAAACATCAAAAAACCCATTTGTTCTTAGTTGACAACTTGCTTGCATATTTAGTGATAGATCCTTTGATTTCCTTGGGATTCGACCCTTACTTGCCTGCTATACTTAGTTAGGTTTTTAGGGATTCTTAGATAGGTATCACGACTTTAGCCTCATCAGACACACTTGCCTTATTTTGGCTTGTGTGGTCTCGGAAAAAACTTTTTTTTTTTGTAATCTGCAAACAGCACTGCTGCTGTAACACAGAAACGAACCAACAACAGTAATCTACGCAACAGCAGAACCAGAAATTACAGCAGCCACACGCAGCAATACGTTGTAACCTCAGCAAAACAGTGCAGGAAGTCACGAACAGCACACAGGGAAAAAATATTCAACAGCCAAGGTTCAGCAAATTGACGCACAGACAACTAGAAATTAGTGCGGCAACTTCAGCAGAAATCACGAACAACACCACCAGAAATCAGAAATTCAGTGATTCAAGTGGAAAAAGAAGGAGATTCAGATGATGTAGATTGTTGGCGCAAACAAGGCAAACACAGTTGCAAGCAAACTATCTAAGCCTATATGCAAGAGGATCTACAATAGACAATTTCAACAACCAAGCAAAAACACCAGAAATTGCTGAAAAATTACGTGAATGGTGCGGCTGTGCAGAAAAGAAATTTTTTTGTTGGTTTTTGATGATGGCCGAAATTCTCAACCACCACACCTAGGGTTTTGTTGCGTTTTTCGAATTCAGATTGCAAGGAATAGTTTTTTTTGGTTCCGAAAGCAAGATCTAGTTTTTTTTTTTGATGCAGGAATTGATTTACGGAAGCGAATGAGTGATTGAACGAAGAGTTGGAACGACTTACGCGATTCGTAGGCTCTGATGCCAGTTGATATAACCTTGCCCGACGGAAAGATTACAAATTGTTGTCAAGGATCCGATGAACGCGTAGTAGGGCATAGCAACTCTCCGCACGTGAAACGAGGGGGCAGCAGACTGTAGGAAGTCGGAAACAACCGTGGACTGGTGGAGGCGCGGAGGACTGGAGGGAGACGCGGCGGCGATGGCTGTGAGGGGAGGCGGCTGTACTAGGGTGTAGAAGATGGTTGGTAGCCGTGAGATGTATGGGGATTAGGGTTTGTGTTTGGTTGCGGATAGTTGATGGGTAACCTAATTAACGCGCCAGGATAGTTAGACTAGAAACGCGTTAATTGTTGACGCCAGGGCCCGGGTTTCAGGAGATTACTCGACTGTAAACAAAAGCTCTATTTCGACGTAATAGAAAAGAAGACAAGAGTTCCTATTTATACTAGAGAGTTGACATAATGGGCCAGACTCTCTAGTTACTAAATCTGGCGGCCCATTTAACACAAATGGAATCCACTCCAGAAATAGCAGCTACTAAAAATAGAAATACTGGAAACAGAAAGTACTAAACAAGTAATGTATAAAATTAGAAAGAACTAGAAATAGAAAGTCTCCTAAATCTAGCTCGGAATAGATGTAGCTGTAGAGGAGTCTCAAGGCGGATGTCTCATGGCGTCTATCTCCTCTCTAGCTGACATGGCGGACAGGGTCACATCAAAAACTCTATCAGGATAATTGAAAATATGGTAGGTGATGTGGCATTGCGTTTGTACCACAATTTCACCTTTACATTTTGAGATCTATTGTAATCTATACGGTTGGGGGTGGGGAGTCGTAGAGGTACTCGTCGATGATGTTGCATCAACTTCCACCATCAATGATGACACTAAGGGAGGTAGTTTAAACCAAGCAACATGTATGGAAAAGGCTCTCACATTGGTCCAAGAGAGTGCCTTCCTTGGCCATAAGAACACGGCGGGTGAAGAGACTCCAAGGAGTGTCGTCAGCCTTGTTAGTGACACCGTAAAGGTACTCGTTGTCGTCGTGTTGGTGGTGGCCCTCATTGTGTGTGCCGTCCTCGGCATTGAGCTCGTCATCATATGACTCATAGCCTAATTGTTGGGTGAACAAGACCCTCTTATTATTGGAGAAATCTCATTGTACATGCTCACAGCGCACAACTTGGTGCCCTCATGCCGCTTGTAGTCTCAAATTTAAAGAAATCATAGCCGAGTGAACTATAACGATTGTTACGATCCTAAGGTGACGCCACCACGACGCGATCGGACTCCTTCATTTCTTTTTTATGGAGGCCTTTCCTCGAAGGATTGGAAACGACTTGGCTCTAACACTTACGTGAACTCTTCAAAACTGCAGTCGTGTCAACATGATGACACAAGTCTCTCGATGTCGTCATGGAATCCTTGGGGAAACCCTTGTTGTCTTGCACAGAAACTCAAGAGGTGATTCAAACTAATCCCACACGTTAGTAAGATATATTGGCGGATCCTCAAACGTGATTGAGGTTAATTGGATGGAGATCAACGTGACCAAAGGAGGAGGACTAGTGTTAGCTCCTAAGTTGGCTAACATACTTGAGACTATGGACTAGGTGGTTTCTGCGATGCTACGGGCATGAGCCCTAGTCACGAGCCCGTTGCAACGGATCCTCATCATCTCCTCTATGTCCTTCACCATCATGGGGGCAAGTAGGGAGTTATCAGTCAAGTTACTCTTTAACTTCAATATGTGTCGACAACTTGTGTTATCCTGGTTCCATGTTGACATTAAGCTTAGAAGCTTGTGATATTTGGCCTTTAGGCTGGTTTAGAACTCAACAGCTTGTGTTGTTTGGCCCCAGGCTATTTTAGAACTCAACAACATGTGGTGTTTGGCCTTTAGTTTTTTTTTATTCAACAACATGTGTTGTTTGGCCTTTGTCTATTTCAGAATTCCATAACCTGTGTTCTGTGGCCTCTATATTTTAAGAACTCGTGAACATGTGTTGTTTGGCCTATGGCTATTTTAGAAGTCAGCAACTCGTGTTGTTTGGCCTCTAGCTATTTTAGGACTCATCAACATGTGAAATTTGGCCTCTGGATATTTTTAACAAATGTCTTAATTGCAAGAGGAATATCACTTGCAAATTATAATAATCTCTTTGGCCTTAATAAAAGTTAGTAGAGTTGAAAAACAAGGGAACTGTAAAACTAGGGGGCATCGATGTTTTGGGGCGAAAAGATCAGTCGACCTAAATTGCCTTAGACGGGGTAACGAGTCGATCGGATAATATAAAATCGATCCAAACCAAATAGACAATCAACCAAGTAAAGAGTAGATGCAAAATAGCAATATGATTTATTGATCAATCGATGATAGAATCAGATCAGAGTACAACTTATCCTTGAAGAGTAAGGCATCGAGTCCCGTTCGACAGGCGGTATCGGTGATTCGACCGGCAATGATCGGGTAGTATCCCAGGGGGCTTGAGCGAGAGAAAATATGCTGGTAAGCCTTTTGAAAGCTAAGTGAGTGAATACTGTGTGTAGACGTGTGTATTGTCGATTGCTTCTTTGTGATCTATTTATGGTAGCTTCCTCTTGTGTCCGTTACTTGTCTTCGTAATATCTTCTATTCATTTCATGCGTGATCTTCGGGATTTGCTCTTGAATGCCATCGTAATCTTCGTGTTTAATTTCGTTACCGTTGCCATTGATCAAGCAATTAATGTCTTGGGCGAAATCTTCGGAGCTGGTCGGATCCCACACGTCTGAGGAGTGTCCGTCGCTTCCTTCTAATTTCTTCTGGCCTTCGACTTCGCCTGGACCTTGGCCCAATTCGCTTGCTCCGATCCCTTTGGAGTATGTTGGGCCCAATAATAGCCCCAAGTTGTTTTGGGCTTCATGGCAGTTGTGAGATGGAGTCCAAACAACTTTCATCCCACACGATTTCCACCCTCCGATCTGGGCACGATAGACGAGGGCTATGTGGCGATAATCCCGCTACACGATGGGACGTCTCTACGACCTGCCGATTCCCTCCATAAATCCGAATTAAGTTTCTGACGGTTTGGTTTCATCTTCTTCCCTTCCTCTCTGATCTGGTAGGCTTGTCTAGGTTTTCTCGAAAAAAATTGCTCTTCGATTCCCTTCTCTTTCTGTTCTGGAAATGGTTTCCAGCGAGTCTTCCGAGTCGACTGCTACTCGCTCGAACTCGAGCAAGAATGAGGTCCCTCCCCTTTTCCTTTTGAAGGAGGCAGATGCTTTGACGGAGACTCTGATGGAGGCGGAGTTGGAGCAGATTCTCCAAGTCGGAGGCTTTCTTCCTGAGACGGTCGCAAGGTTGCCGCATCCGGACGAGAAAGCCGAAGCACGCTACGAGGGATGGGTTTGTTTCTATGCTTATCCGTTTAGGATCGGTCATATGTTTCCGTTCTCCCCTCTTGTCAGGGATTTCTTAGCGACTCTGGCGCTTGCACCGTGTCAGGTCATGTCGCAGGCGTGGCGGATCCTTAGGGTTTTAGATCTGTTGAATGTTCAGTCCGGGGCTGGTTTTAACTTTGACACCCTGTGGTACAACTACTCTCTGGGGTTGAAGAGTTCTTCTCGTGTCCAGTTGCGTATTCGTCCGGGTCGAAAGCCCTTGGTGTTCAACCTAGATGTAAACGACCGTGGATGGGGGTCGAAGTTCTTCTTCGTTGAGCGTTCATCTCTGGAGAATGGGGGTGACTGTTCGTTTCTGCTATCGGAGTGGCGAGTCGAGAGTACGTATTCGACTTCTCTTTGCCCATTTTTATGTGTTTTAACCCTTTGCTTAACTCTTCTTTTTTGTAGTCCCTGAGGCTGAAGAGTTGGAAACGGACGCTCAGTCAGAAGGTCTGACAAAGATTATTCTCAACATCCCCGCGTCGGAGCGGAAATTCACAAACGTCAATCTGTTGTGGGTCTCCCCCACTACTCAGGACGTTATGTCGACTGTTTCGTCGTCTCGGATCAAGTGTGAGTTTTTGTTTGACTCATGTATTATTATTAATATTTTTTTAATCGTCTGCTTGCGACTTATGTTTTGTCTGTCGTGTCAGCGTCTCCGGCTGGTCGGTCGAGTGCCCATTTAAAGGGAGTGTCTGGGAAAAGTCTGATAGAGCAAAGGCTGGCGGCGGCCAGGGCCTCGTCGAGTAAATCGACGCCGGCAGAGTCGTCGCTCCCAGCCAAAGTTGGCTCGAAAAGGAAGGCAGGTGCTTCTTCTGGCGATGTGAAGGTGGTGGATACTTCAAAGAAGAAGGCGACGGTTGCTCATGGAGTCGAGAAGATCGACGCGGTCGGTCGATCGATTGCTGATATTTTTCATGATCAAGACCCGACTCTGAAGTCTGAAGTTGATAGCGTCTCTCCCTTGGATTGTATTGGTAAAGCGGGGTGCTCTGCGTGGAAGGTAAGTCGTCTTGTCGGATCTCAAGTTTGTATGTTTTCTTTCCACCCGGTCTGGTTGGTCTCTGATTGCTTCGATCTCGCTTTTTTTTCCAGACTTTCCAGTTTCTCTTGAGCGCATATTCTGGATTCAAAGAAATGGTCGCTAAGGCCGAAGACAGGGCTGCTAGGTCAGAGTCCGACCTGATGTCTTTGAAGACCAATGTGGAAGGAGCCGAGAGCCGTTTTAGGGACACTGAGCGCCGCTTCGCTAAGGAGCTGAAGAGCTGCCAAGATGACTTGGATGTTTGTTGGAGGGAGCTCAGTGAGAGCCAGTCAAGTGTCGAAGAGAAGGTGAGGCAGGCTAGGATTGAGGCTGGTCGGGTCGCAGGCGACGTAGGCGCTTTCTACGCGTTGAAGTCGCGTGTCGAGATGATCGAGGAGTTCGAAGAGGGCAAGCAGGACACCTGGGATTTGAAGGCGGAGAAAGAGACCATGGATACCCTATTTTCGAAGGGGAATCCTGGTTCAGAGCTTTTCCAGTTGGCCGGTGTCGGAGAGGAATCTCTAGACGAAAGTGCCGGTGAAGACGAGGCCCATTCTGGCGACACCGTGCCGATCGAACCCCAGCCTTCCTCCGATCCAGCCCCTGCTGAAGGTAATGCTGCGAATCTCGACTCTTGACTATTTTTTGTAAATGACTTGTGATCCCACCTGTGTGTGGGTAGAATGTTTTCTGGTTTGGCGACCCGTCCACCATCGCGGGTCGCGGAATGTGTTTGTGGACAATTTGAAGTCCTACGTGTGTGTAGGCAGACAATATGTTTTAGTGACCCGTCCATCATCGCGGGTCACGTGGATGTAAAAAGCTTAGACTTTTATTGACGTAATCTGTTTTACAAAGGGTCGAACTTATTTTATGTTCGTATGTTTTGTCGGATTCTTCTAGAGAAGATTGTCGTTAACGCCTTTGATTTGTGTGTCGGGTTTGCCCGTGTGCTCTGTTGAGTAGGGCTTGTCGTATGTGTGTAAAGAAGGAGACCTGCAAGTGTATGTGTTTATGTTTAGTCATGACTTAGTGTTATGCCGAGGAGGAAAGCAATATGTCTTTATTGCGTAAATGTAATAAGGTGTCTTAACCTTATGTAATGTATAAGGCAGGCGGTGTGCCGACGTGCCTTTGGTATTCATCTCCCCGTGTTCCGATCGATCGTGTAAATGTAGTGTAAGCGCTTTTGTTTGTGACTGGATCCAGTGTGTATGTTGACGTCGTCCTGTACTTAGGTTTTGCAAGGAGAAATGTCCTTACTAGATGTGAGTACTCAGTTTCAAGAAATAGAATTGAGTTCGTAGAAACGAATAGCACATGACAAGTGAAAGAGTGTTAGTGCCTTACTTTGCTGGTCTAGAAGTGGTATAGCTTCAGGTGTGTTGCGTTCCAACTTCTTGGGATCGGTCGTCCGTCTTTGTCTTCCAATCGGTACGCTCCTTGTCCGACCACTTCCTTGATGAGATAGGGTCCTTCCCATTGAGGTACGAGCTTTCCGTCGGTCGGATTCTTGGTGTTTTGGAACGTCTTTATGAGGACCCAGTCGCCAACTTTGAAGACTCTGGCTCAAACATTTTTGTTGTAACTTCTTGCGACCTATTGTTGGAACCTGACCATTCTAATTCTGGCTCTTTCTCTAGTCTCATCCACCGTGTCCAAGTTGTGCGCTAGCTCGACGTCGTTTTGTTCATTCGTTTGAAGACTGTAACGGGCTATCAGAATCAGTAGCTCGGCGGGAATGACCGCTTCACTTCCGTAGACGAGTGAGAATGGTGATTGTCCAGTCACATTCTTTGGGGTGGTCTTGTTGGACCAGAGGATGAGAGGGAGTTCGTCTGCCTATTTCCTTTAGCCCCTGTGAGGCGTTTCTTGAGGTTGTTGACGATGATTTTGTTGCTAGACTCGGCTTGTCCGTTAGATTACGGATATCGAGGAGTGGATGTGACCAGCTTGATATTCCACTGGTTGCAAAAGGCTCGAGTCTTATGACTGATGAACTGGGAGCCATTGTCGCACACGATTTCCGATGGGACGCCAAATCTGCACAAGATATTGCATTTTATAAATGAAATGACGTGTTGATCTTTTACCTCTCGGTAGGCTTAAGCTTCGATCCATTTGGAAAAATAGTCTGTCATGGTGATAACAGGAATTTGTCGTTCTAATTCCTACTATGCAAAATATCCAAACAAACCTTAAACCGTAGTCCCAGGTAAGTAAAGGTCGAATCCATAGGGAGACAGATCTATCTTAATATGCAATTCGTATGTCAAACCAAAGTAACCAAAGGGGGGATTTTGTTTGTTTTAGTAACCTAAGCATGCAAAATTAAACAAAGTAAAAGTTGTGAAATCAATGATGGAAAAAAGCACTTAGTCAAACAACATCCACTATTCGTATGACAAGTTGATCATAGATACTCACTCAAAATCTCATGCAATGGTAATTCCAATTCCTTTTTAGATATAACTAATAGCACAACCAGATACTATTAGCACTAACTAATTAAACAACCCTGAAACTATCAAGATTCAGTTTAACAGCAGCCTTACGGATAGGAATATAGTTGGATACAATTCTAGTATAAAACAACCTGCTTTTATCCTAGAATGTAAATCAATTCTCTTCTGCATAAGACTAGCACAACCAGATACTAGTACGATGCAGTTGCTACTCTGAAATAGACATGCTCAACCAGTAATAGTCTAAATCTAGCAATCAATCAATACCAATAAACCCTAGTTGCGTCCAAATAGAGATTATCAATATAAATCATAAGCAACTTAAGCAAGAGAAAGATAAAAACCATGCAATAGATTAAGAACGAGAATCTCACAAATTTATTGAAACGAAAGCTTCAGCGTCTGACTAAGCCAGGGAGGCTTAGTTCTTCATAACGTAGAAAAGGGAATTAGGGTTCAAGAGAAAAACGAAGATTGGCAAACAAGCCTTTTTCTCTCCCCTAAAATACTAAAAGGAATAAAATCTAAATTAACCTAAAACGAAATAATAAAATAATAATAATGAAACAATGGAAAACAAGGAAATTAATCCCGTTCTCGCAATTCTCGGCGTTGAATTCTCGCAAGCAGCAGCGGCTCACTGCTTCTCCAAGCATAGCAAATCGCGCGGCCCAACTTTGGCCCATATCCAGCGGCAGCAACTTCGGCCCACACTTTCTCATCCAAATCCAATGGCAGCTTCCGCTGATGTCACGGCTGACGTCATCATCCGCAAGGGGGAGTTTTCCGACGATGTCCATCCCCCATCTCATAAAGGGTCATGGTGCCAGAGTCGGATGGAGGAGTTTCGAGGGTTGATGAGGAACGGGTGCGTGTCTTTGGCAGGCATCGCACTTCTTGGTGTACTCCATCGCGTCTCTATTCATTGTGGGCCAGCAGTATCCGGTTTGCAAGGCTTTCCCTGAGAGGCTTCGTCCTCCGGTGTGGTTTCCACATTCTCTTTCATGTAATGACTGTAAGATACGTCTGACTTCTAGAGTCTTGAGGCATCGTAGGAGTATCCCTGTGACAGATCTCTTGAACAAGACGTCACTTATAATATCGAAGGAAAGAGCTCGTACCTTTAGCCTTTTTGCTTCCGTTTTGTCGTTGGGTAGGATGCCGTCTTTTAGCCATTTGACGTAAGGTAACATCTAGTCGTCATGATCATTGACGATGTCTTCTTCTGGTGGGTCACTTATCTCCATCGTGACAAGTTCTTCCAATGGTGTACTCGAATCTTTGAGTGTTTTTGGAATGGCTGGTGTTGAATTCCTTAGGTTTTGATAGTGACAAACATTCAACTAATCTGCGTACTAAGTGTTTCAGGAACAAAGTCAGTTGTCTCAGGGAACCAACGCAGCAAAGGAGCGCTGGGGAACAAAGCTCTGGTTATGTGCTTTGTTACCTATCAAGGAACTCAAGCGCCGAACAAGATCGATGCTGCGAAGGAAAGAAGAAATCCAGCGTGCCAATTATGGAAACAAATCAAAAGAATCACGCGGTCAAGGATTGAAGACTTCGGCTCCAAGGATCACGCCGATTTGAGAAGATATGGAGAGAGAAGCCCGATTATGTTATCTTAGGAAATCTTTCCTAAGATAAGATAATTGGAGAGAGAGAATTCTATCTTATCCGTTTATATCAATTGAAGGAATCTTTTCCTTAATTAATATGGACGGCTGGGATATTATTCTCTCTATCAAATCATATCTTCTTGTTATCTTAATTGGATAAATCTTATCTTGTTACTTTTAGGGTTAGTCGAGTTGTATTTAAGAGATGTGTGGATTCATTTCTTTGTAAGATAGACGACGGGAAAAACAGAGAGAACGAAAATTGAGAAAGAAAAGGAGTGAGGTGTGTGTAAGTCTTTGAGGGTTGAGTTTGGATTCATCGTTGTAGGAGTGATCTTCGAATCTAGCAGAGAGGTCTAGTGTTTTGGAGTCCATGCTACAAGTGTAATCAAACAAGAAATCAATAAGACAAGTACACACTTCAAAATCCTCTCAAGCGGAAGCTTGAAGGTAGTGGTTTTTCCTTGAGAAGCTAGTTTTGCTAATCAGGGTTTCCACTATACATCGTGAGTTCGTTCTATTATCTTTCTTGCTATATTTATCCGCTGTAACTTTTGTGGGAACAAAGCTTTTGTTCCCTCAGATGTAACTCTAACGATCCAACAATTGATATCAGAGCCTGGTGCTCTAGATTGTTTGTCTTAGTTACAGATTCTGCAGGAAAGATGTCGTCAGGAAAAGCCTTGGACAGAGACTCTCGTGAAAGTGATGTAGATGTGGCTCTCATCACTCAAGCCATGAAGAAGATATGGTCTCGAAGCAAAGGGCTTAAGGGTTCGGTCATGGTTCACAATGACATGAAGGAGGTTGTCTGCTCTCACTGTTATGACAACGGACACTTCGCAAAAAATTGCCTCAACAAAGCCGCAGGTTCCTCTCAGGTCTTCAACGAGGAACAAGTGTGGGTTGCGAAGTGGGGAGACTGCAGCTCAGATGTTGAAGTGTCTCCTCCCTCTAAGGAGGTCTGTTTGATGAGCTCAAAAGGTCACAACGTATCAGAAGGTGGTTCTCAAAAACTCGAAGAGGAAGCAAGGAAAGGTTCTTGGCACCTTGACAGTGCATGCTCAAGTCACATGACAGGGAACAATGAATGGTTCACTTCTCTCCAGCCAGCCTCAGGGGCATCAATAACTTTTGGGAACAAAAGTAAGGGTGAGGTTTGTGATATCGGTAAAGTGAGACTCTCTAAACACATTACTGTGGATGACGTAAATCTAGTAAATAATCTCAAGTTTGATCTGTTTAGTGTGGCTCAACTATGTCAAAACAAGAAAAATAGGATAGTCTTTACCACTAATGACTGTCATGTTGAGTGTCTAAGCACATGGAAAATCTTACTCAAAGGGATCTGCGAAAACAACGTTTATAAGGTCGACCCTGCTTTCATCCCTGACAAGGATCTATGCTTGTCGTCTATTGTTGAGATGACAGACCTGTGGCACAAACGCTTTGGACATGCTAGCCTTCAACTCCTCTCCAAGCTTCACAGACATGAATTAGTGAACGGCCTTCCAAAGGTTGAAGCAATGAGAAGTGACGTGTGTGACGCATGCATCAAAGGAAAACAAGTCAGGTCTTCCTTCAAGTCAAAAAGGGACGTAAGTACAACTCGTCCTCTGGAATTAGTCCACATGGATCTTTGTGGGCCTATGCGCACAAAGAGCCGTGGGGGGAATGCATATGTCTTTGTTATTCTTGATGACTATTCCAGGTACACATGGACTATTTTTATCTCAACAAAGGATGAAGTGTTCGCTGAGTTTGAATCCTGGCTTAAGGTAGCCGAAAGAAGCACTGTTCATTCCTTGGGGTCTATTCGCACTGATCACGGAACCGAATTCGAGAACTCTCAGTTCCTTTCCCTCTGTAGGAACAGAGGCATCAACCACAACTTCTCTGCTCCCAGGACCCCACAGCAAAACGGTGTTGTGGAAAGAAAGAACAAGACTCTGGAAGACATGACACGCACTCTTCTCATCTCAAGCGGTCTTCCTAGGAGTTTCTGGGCCGAAGCCTTGAATGCTGCATGCTACGTTCTGAACAGGGCAACCATTCGTCCTCTTCTGAACAAAACTGCCTATGAGCTTCTGAAGGGAAGAATACCTAATGTGTCTCATTTGCGTACATTCGGTTGCAAGTGCTTCGTCCACAACAACGGGAAAGATTCTCTTGGGAAGTTTGACCCCAGAAGTAATGAATGAACTTTTGTAGGATATTCTCAGCAAAGCAAGGCCTACAAATTTTTCAACAAGAGAACCAGAAAGGTAGAGGAAAGCGTTCATGTTGTATTTGATGAAACTGTTATGGTTGGTAATAATGTGCAGGAACAATCAGGCAACATCGAGTCTTCCGAAGATGATTTCTTTCAGCTTGTTGATAGCAGTGTCAATGGGGGTACTTCTCAAGATCAAGAAACTCAGAATGATCCCTCAACACCAAGAACTCCCAACTCCGCTGGCTCTGGTGACAACGAAGAACACACTAACCCGCCAGATACTTCTCAGGCACCTCAGGGGGAACAGAGCCCAAGTCACGGTACAGCGGAGCCCTTTGAGGACTGCCCTTCTACTGAAGGAACGGAGGATGTCAATCCTAATGATGATACTGGTGGTGAAGGCTCAAGTGATGGCAACGCTGATTCGGAGGTGTTCGACATCAACAATCTACAAGTTCCATACTACCAGCAAAAGTGGGCTCATCCAGTCAAACTAATCGTCACAGACTATAGGAAGGGAGCACCTCAAAGCACTCGTTCCTCCCTACAAAATTTTTGTGCCTTCAATGCTTTTCTTTCGTTGCAAGAACCCAAAACTGTAGGAGAAGCGTTGAAGGATGCTGACTGGATAAACGCCATGCAAGAAGAACTCCATCAGTTAGAGAGAAACAAGGTTTGGCGGTTAGTTCCTCGCCCAAGGAACAGAACAGTGATTGGAACCAAATGGGAGTTCAGGAACAAGTTGGATGATCAAGGTCAGGTCATAAGGAACAAAGCTCGGTTGGTAATGAAAGGTTACAACCAGCAGGAGGGCATCGACTATGATGAGACTTTTGCTCCAGTTGCCAGGTTAGAAGCAATAAGACTCCTAATTGCGTATTCTTCTTTTCATGGGTTCAAGCTGCAACAGATGGATGTCAAGACCGCCTTCTTAAATGGTGTTCTCAAGGAGGAAGTCTATGTGGAGCAAACACACGGCTTTGAGGACACCACTCAACCTGATCACGTCTACATTCTAGACAAAGCCTTGTACGGTCTCAAGCAAGCCCCGAGGGCCTGGTATGAAAGGCTCTCACAGTTCCTTCTGACGCATGGATACGTTCGAGGAAAGGTCGATAAGACTTTGTTCCTGCTGAAGGAAGGGAAGCATATTCTGGTGGTTCAGGTTTATGTGGATGATATCATCTTTGGTTCTACAGATGACAAACTGGTTCAGAAATTCTCAAAGCTGATGGCCAGTGAATTCGAGATGAGCATGGTTGGAGAACTCAAGTTCTTCTTAGGTCTTCAAGTCTCTCAAGGGGATGAGGGAACCAAGGTGCACCAACAGAAGTATCTCAGGGAGTGCGTCAAAAAGTTTGGTATGAATGATGCAAAACCCTTCACCACTCCCATATCTCCAAACAATCCAATGGGAAAAACCACTACCTTCAAGCGGAATCTTGAAGGTAGTGGTTTTTCCTTGAGAAGCTAGTTTTGCTAATCAGGGTTTCCACTATACATCGTGAGTTCGTTCTATTATCTTTCTTGCTATATTTATCCGCTGCAACTTCTGTGGGAACAAAGCTTTTGTTCCCTCAGACGTAACTCTAACGATCCAACAGCTGGTGTTGTGATGTGTGCCAGTGGGATGTTTGGGAACTCCTTTGGGTCCAAGACGGACCCCAAGTTGGCTAGTGCGTCAGCCTGATAGTTGAGATCTCTGGGAACTTGCCTGATGTCGAATGTTTGGAATTGGTCGATTAGCTTCTTGGCTACGTCCAGATAAGCTATCATCTTGTCGTCCTTGGCGTTGTACGACCATTGTATTTGATTTACGACCAAGAGGGAGTCGCAGATGACTTTGATTTCTCGGACTCCTAGGTCGCGTGCCAGAATGATCCCAAATATGAGTGCTTCGTATTCAGCTTCGTTGTTGGTCATGTCCCATTCGCACCTTACGGCATGGGCTATCTTGTCCCCTTGTGGCGATTTCAGCACGACCCCTAGCCTCGATCCTCTAGTGTTCGACGCACCATCAGTGTGGAGCTCCTATTTACCTGTTTCCTCTGTCGCAAGTAACTGTGTTGCTTCTTTGGCGGCTTCTTGTTCTAGGGTCGGGCTGAAGTCTGCCACAAATTCAGCCAAGGCTTGCGATTTGATTGTTGTCCTGGGCTCGTATTCGATGTCGTAGCCGCTGAGGTGTATGGCCCATTTGGCCATTCATCTTGTGAACTCGGGTTTCCTCATGATTGCTCTCATGGGATGGTTAGTACGGACAATTATAGTATGAGATTCGAAATATGGTTTGAGTTTATTTGATGCCATTACCAGTGAAAGGACAAGTTTTTCTAGCAACGTGTACCTTGTTTCTGTTGGCAGTAACGTTCGACTGACATAGTAGATTGGTGATTGCTTGCCATCTTCTTCTCTGACCAGTACTGCGCTCACGGAGGACTCCGATACTGCTAGGTATAGCAATAATGGCTCGTCGTCTTTGGGTTTGGTTAACAACAAGGGGTTGGCCAGGTATTTCTTCAAATCTTGGAACGCGACTTCATGTTCTTCTGTCCATTGAAAGGACGTGTTCTTCTTGAGAGCATCGTGAAAGGGTTTGCACTTGTCGGATGACTTCGAGATGAATCTGTTCAGGGCTGCTATCCGACCTGTCAGCTTTTGTACGTCCTTGACGCATCGAGGGGATCAGAGATTGATGAGGGCCTTGACTTGTTCCGGACTGGCTTCTATTCCTCTTTGTGTCACCATGTACCCCAATAATTTTCCTGACAACACCCCGAAAGAGCATTTCATAGGATTTAATTTCATGTTATATCTTTTTAGTACCTCGAAGCTGTCGCGGAGGTGATCGATGTGGTCCTTTTTCTTTTTCGATTTGACCAGCATGTCATCTATGTAGACTTCCATTGTGTCCCCAATCTGATCTTTGAACATCTTGTTGACTAGTCGTTGATAAATAGCCCCTGCGTTTTTTAGTCCGAAGGGCATTACTTTGTAACAATAGATACCTTGGCTTGTGACGAATGTCGTTTTCTCTTGGTCTTCTAGTTCCACGAGGATATGATTGTATCCACTAAACGCGTCCATGAAGGATAGCATTTCGTGCCCTGCCGTTGCGTCGACCATGGCGTCGATATGAGGGAGTGAGAAGGAATCTTTGGGACAAGCTTTGTTAAGGTCGGTGAAGTCGATGCAGACTCTTCATTTGCCGTTTTTCTTTTGGACCACAACCACGTTGGCCAGCCATTCGGGGTAGTTGACTTCTCTTATTTTTCATGTTTCAAGCAGGCTCCTGACTTCGTCGTCGACGATCTTATTTCGCTCTGGGGTGAATTTCCTGCACTTCTGCTTTATAGGGGGGGTGAGACGGATCTACATTCAATTTATGAGTAATAATGTTTGGAGATATTCCGATCATGTCTTCATGTGACCACACAAAGCAATCAGCATTAGATCGGAGGAAATCCAGTATTTGTTGTCTGGTCGAGTCGTCCAGATCCAATCCGACCCTTACCGTTTGGTTTGGCTTTGAAGGATCTAGTGCGATCTCGTCAAGCTTTTCCATTTCTGGTTCGACGTATCGCCTTGGCCATCCTCTGATCTCCCTTGATTTCTTGGACTCCCCACTTGGTAGGGAACTTGATGATTTGATGGTACGTCGAGGGTATCGCCTTTATAGCATGTATCCATGGCCTGCCAAGAATGCAATTATAGGGAGATGGACAGTCTAGGACTAGAAATTTCACTTGTTGGTTTACTCCTCCGGCGTATGTCGTAAGAACGATTTCGCCGATAGTATGTTTAACTTTGCCGCTGAATCCGACTAGTGGAGTCGATTTCTTGATAAGATCATCTTCGCCCAGACCCATCCCTTTGAGGGCGTCGAAGGTCAAGAGATTGGTTGAACTTCTTGTATCGATTAGTACTCTACTTATCAAATAGCTCCCAATAGACAAAGAGATTATCAGACCATCGTGATGGTTTTTCGACCCGTCGGCATCGGACTCGTCGAACGTGACCATTGGGAGGTCGGAGACCCTGGTTTGTCTGAATTCTGGCGTCTGGGGTTTACTGCTTTTGCTTTCTTTCGCATGTCTTTTGGTTGCGGAGTACGTGTTCCCACATACGTCTGAGCCCCCTGAAATGGTATTGATAATTTTTGTATGGACAGGAGATGGAGGTTTATCTTGTTTTACCTGATCTCATCGTTCCATGGTGGCTTGTCCCGTTCCGAGACCACGTCGCACAAGAATCCTTGCGCAAGTAACCTGGCGACCTCTTTGCGTAAGGCGATGCATTCGTCCGTTGCGTGACCATGGTCACTGTGGAATTCACACCACCTGCTCATGTCTTTTTGACGTCTGGTCAGTCGTTCTTTCGGGGCCATCTTACTTCTTTTCCATATTTGTCGAAACTCTTGACGAGCTTCGACACGAAAACACTGAAGTTATAAGATTGAACCCTGAGAGGCAGCGTCGGACCATCCCTCCAGTCTTGAGACCTGTCTTGGAAGGAGTTTACCTGACTTTGCTCATTTCGGCTACGAGGGTAGGGATGATGACGTCTGTCTCGACGGTTGTCAGATGAGGATTTGCGATCGGATTGGTCGGGTCCATGGGACGCTTTTAACGATTCGTGATCTTCTTCCAAACGCACCTCGGCCATGGTTTTGGTATGGACATCTTCGAAACTTCTGCACGGGTACTTGGTGATCTCGTTGTAGAGGTTGCTATCCTTGATTAGACCTTTTCTGAAGGCTTCGATGGAAGTGGTGACATCGCAATGGGGGATCGCGACTTTTTCCTTATTGTACTTGTTAAGATAGCTTCGGAGATGTTCATTATACTTTTGGGTGATTCTATTGAGATCACTCGACTGCCTTTCGAGCCTCCGACTGCTGGCGAATTGGATCTTGAAGGAATTGACCAGATCCGCGAACGAGGTGATCATTCCCTGAGGCAAACGCATAACCAGGTCAGTGCGGGACCCGTAAGAGTCGTGCCAAAGCTTTTGCACATGACAGCCTCGCGGCTCTCCCTCGGAACAGATGCAGTCATTAGTTTTTGTTTATAGATAGAAATGTGATCATCTGGATCGTTGGTGTTATCGAATGTCGCCATGCTAGGAAGGTGGAACTTCTTTGGGATTTCGACTCTGGCAATCTCTTCGACGAACGGAGATTCCTCGTATCCGCCTGACGCTTCCTTCTCGATCGATTGCGGAACGCCGAAAATTCTAGCGATGCGGTCGTCGAGTGTCTTCATGTGCTGACTGAGCGTCTACTGGACGAGAGCCAGGATATCAGGAGGATTGGCAACATGTGGTTCGTCGATTCGGGTTCCTGCTGACCCGATCGGTGTGGAGAAAGTAACATTGTTAGTCGAAAATGGATTGACCAAAGGAGTTCGAGATGTACCCTCAGTATGTCTGGGGTGTCGAACGCTCGGGGGAGTCTCAGATTGGGTGGATAAGGTAGCCAAGACTTCGGTCTTTTGGCGTTGCTGGGCGAGCTCTTCTTGTAGGGTAGTCATTTTTTTGGCAAGCTCTTGGAGTTGGTTCGGAGTAGGGTTTTCGGTTGTGTTTCCTTGAGTTTGGGAGTCGTCTTCGAGGCGTGGCTCCTCGGTGCCGGTAGGCGGGTTAATAGTCATGGTTGGAGGATTTTTGAGATGGTGATCGGCAAGTTGCCCCACGGTGGGCGCCAAATTATTTTGGGGCGAAAAGATCAGTCGATCTAAATCGCCTTAGACGGGGTAACGAGTCGATCGGATAATATAAAATCGATCCAAACCAAATAGACAATCAACCAAGTAAAGAGTAGATGCAAAATAGCAATATGATTTATTGATCAATCGATGATAGAATCAGATCAAAGTACAACTTATCCTTGAAGAGTAAGGGATTGAGTCCCGTTCGATAGGCGGTATCGGTGATTCGACCGGCAATGATCGGGTAATATCCCAGGGGGCTTGAGCGAGAGCGAATATGCTGGTAAGCCTTTTGAAAGCTAAGTGAGTGAATACTGTGTGTAGACGTGTGTATTGTCGATTGCTTCTTCGTGATCTATTTATGGTAGCTTCCTCTTGTGTCCGTTACTTGTCTTCGTAATATCTTCTATTCATTTCATGCGTGATCTTCGGGATTTGCTCTTGAATGCCATCGTAATCTTCGTGTTTAATTTCGTTACCGTTGCCATTGATCAAGCAATTAATGTCCTGGGCAAAATCTTCGGAGCTGGTCGGATCCCACGCGTCTGAGGAGTGTCCGTCGCTTCCTTCAAATTTCTTTTGGCCTTCGACTTCGCCTGGACCTTGGCCCAATTCGCTTGCTCCGATCCCTTTGGAGTATGTTGGGCCCAACAATTGATAAAACTTCTTCCGAAGAAAACCATGTGGAAAAACCATACGAATAAGAAAAAGAGTACCCCCATACCAAGTTCATGCTTAAATATAAAACTTCCTTAGATTCGAAGTGTTCCAGGTGCGCAAGATTGTCTTCCCGTCTAGATCTTAGAGCTTGTATGTGCCGTTGGTAGCGCTTACGGTGACTCTGCACGGGCCAATTGGGCTCTAATTTTCCTTCTGTGTGGTACTTCGTATTGGTAAGGCACTTGCGGCACACATAGTTGCCAACCTCAAAACCGCATGGCTTGATGTGCTTATCATGGGCCCTGATCAACTCCTGCAAGTAGGCAGCCATACAAATGGAGGATGCTTTCTTCTTCTCTTGTACCAGATCCATATTGACCTTGAGAGCTTGCCTACTCCTTTCTTTCTCAAACACAGTGGTGTGAATAGTTGGCAATCCTATCTCGAGAGGGATTACCGCCTCAGAGCCATAAGTCATGGCGAATAGAAACTCACTACTGGGTCTCCTCGGGGTCATCTTGTACGCCCACAACACGACTGATAGCTCCTCCATCCATTGCCCTTTAGCTTGGTCTAGCCTTCTCTTGATCTAGTCAATAATTGCCTTATTCGTGGCATTTGTCTGGCCGTTTTCTTGCAGGGGAACTACATATGAGTAAAATCTCTTATTGCCATAGCATGCACATAAAGACTTAAACGATGAAATGTTAAACTGAGTTCCATTATCAGATATTAAGGCATAAGGGATTCGAAAGCGGGTGATAATTGATTCCCATATGATCTTTTTCACGTTGTTGTCTCCTCTTCTAGACATAGGTTTCTCCTCCACCCAGTAGGTGAAATAATCAGTAGTTATGATCAACTAGCAATTGTAGCCCGTGCTCTAGGGAATGGTCCCACTAAGTCTAATCCCCATTGAGTGAAGGGCCAAGGACTAGTGAGATGATGCAACTCCATAGTAGGCTGGTGAATCATCATTGTAAATTTGTTGCACTTTTGACACTTCATGCATAACATACATTATCTTTATGCATGTAGAGCCACCAGTATCCATGTGTAGCAAACTTGAAAGCTAAACTCAATCAGCTTCATGGATCCACAAACTCTCTCATGGATTTCATAAAGCAAATTGTCTACCTTGGAAGGGGGTACACATCTAAGAGAAGGGCATGTGAAGGATTTTCTATATAGAATCCCTTGCAGAGACATCCAAAATGTGCGACTTTTAGCCTTAACAAACGTGCCTCTCTCTTGTCAATTAGGAGTGTGTCCTGAGTCAGGTTATCAAAAATAGGGTGCATTTAGTTGGGTTCATTGTCTAATAGATCCATTTCTCCCCCTATCAATACCTGGTGCTTCTAGCAAACTTATGTGCACGAACGTGCCCCATCAAGAAAGCTTGAAGATGCTAGGGTGGATAGGGCGTCCTACATTTCATTCTGCTCTCGGGGTACTTGATGCATTGTGTATTCACGAAAACTTGCCACCAAGCCTCTTCCCTTTTATAACTATGCCAACATGCGTGCTAACTTTGCCTCATACTCTCTTGTTAGATGTTTACTATTAGCTGCAACGTATACAAAAACCACCAATTCTTTAGCTCCCCTGTTCTGACCTGTAGTCAACCATAAAATTAAGGTAAATAGCAACCAATACCCTACCTTACTAATGCATTTGCACTTTTACCATACCCTCTTTGTTTTTTTGCAAATATACCCCATCCAAAAAAATTTCCTTCTGTTTTTGCAAAACTACCCCCTAAATAAAAAGGTAAATTGAAAATTGAATTTCCTTTTTGTTTTGGAAAATAAAATATGACATGACACTGATTTTATGGAAAAAAAATTAATTCAGTTTCAATTTCAAATTGAAATGTGAAAGTTGCTACAGAAACCCAACTACATTGTCGGTCGAGGTCTCTCTCCCAGCTCGAGGTGTCTCCATCTTCTCCGGCGAAAACCAGCTTTGTTTTGTCTGACGGATTACACCATTGCCGGCGGAAAGGTTTCTCTTCCAGGTATGATATCGATTCAAACTCCATAATCTCCAGCTTTGTTTTTTGCTTGAAACTCTTCTTTGCCGTTCGAGCTAGCTTAAACCCTTCTTCGGCGCGAAATTGCAGGTTTTCCACAGACGAAGCCCTTCATCGCCGCTTGAGCAGCTTCGTAATCATCCTCTGATTAAGGCTCAAAATTGCAGGTCTTCCACCGAAGACGCGAGACAAAGTGCAGGTCTTCGACCGACGTCCCGATTTGGTCGCGATTCCGATTCATCTTTCTCTTCTGTCTATCTCGTTCGAGCCTTGGAGGTATGTGTAATTTTTTTAGGGTTCGAGCCATTCAACGCAATTTTAGGGTTGCTATGTTGCTGTTCATTTGGTTTTTAGGGTTGATTCACTGTTGTTCGTTTGATTTGAAATGAGCTGAAGTTGAATGCAGCGGATTATATAAACCTGTGAAATCCGTGTTTGTAAAATGAGAATGTCAGATTAGTTTTTTTTGTCACAATTGTAGAAATTACAATTGTTTGAAAATTTCATGTCAGCGTTGATGAAATATTTGTCACATCGTATAGTTTTATTGTTGAAATGATCAATTAGAATGTCAGTTTTGTGAAACATTGTTGTGTTTTGAAAGTTAATGTTTTTATTTGCCTGACATTATAGCTCTCTTACTCTCGCAACTTCTTTGTCTTCTCGTGTGATCTCTACATCTGAGTATGTTCAGTTTGGTGCTTAGAAAAAACTTAAATGTTGATATTTTTTGTTGTTTGTCTATCTCCACCAGTGCAGCTAAAGTGATATAGTTTTCCATATTGAAACGGAGGAAATTGAAATGGGTAAAATGGTAAATTTTGGTAAGCTCATTGTGTGTAGTTTTCCATATTTCACATCCTGTCATGTATTTTTTAAGTATATGTTCCTTTTGTATTTATTGACCTCTTATAATTTGTATTTTTTAGGGTCATTTATTGAGATTTGAAGGGAAAAATTCATCGGTAGAGTCAACCAAAACTGTCGGCGTGAATTGCTGAAAATTATTGAGAAATGCCTCTCCTCTGTGGACTGGCAGAGGATAATAGATGGTCCATTTGGACCTACTGTGAAGATGGTTCATCGACAAACCTTTTCATGCCAGCTTGTACATTATGTTTTATTCCGTCAAGTAGAAACGAGGAAGTTATGGGAGACGTGGTATGACCTGCAAGGACAACTGTTGCGTTTTTCAATGAAGGAATTTGCACTTGTGACGGGGTTATGCTGTCGTAGAATGAATGATAATGAGTTGAACCCGAATAAAAATGTCATGAAAGAGTTATTTGATGTACATAATTTGACGTTGGGTGAGCTAGAGTCATTATTTATGCGTACACAGCCTGATAGCCCTTTGAAATATAAGATGACATTATTGATTATATTAGAGGGCGTCATTTTTGGGGTTGAGAAAAAGGTTCGCATAAGCACAGGTCATGTCAAATTATTGACTGATATCGATCGATTCACGAAACTCCCGTGGGGCAGGGTTAGCTACATTGAAACTCACCAGGGATTGAGTTCAACGGTGAAGAATAGATTGGAAACAGTTGAAACAAGCAAAGACTCAAGTGCAAGGTTGGGTTACAAACTCAAGGGGTTGCCAATGGCCTTTCAGGTAACATGACAAAATGTAATGTATATTGTTTTGAATTTGGTATTGTAGTTACAATATATTGATGATTTCTTACAATAAATAAGTATCATACTAACAAGAAAAACTGCGGTTCAGGTTTGGCTATTTGAAGCTGTTAAACCAATTGCTTCAGCGTTTGCACATTTGGTGGATAAGGAGGCCAACCCACACGGTCTACGATGGTCATCAAATTCACAACCTGATGCGACGATTGTGGAGTCTTTCTTGGGGAAGGCCACATCCCGTTTTATTCCAAATGTGGTGTTAATAGAGGAAGAAGCTGAGGTGGAGGTCTTAAAAGAATGCAAATTTGATGGGGAAGTGAAGGACACTTACTGATATGACTATGCATATGGCCAATGAAGTACCCACCCCTCGAGAGGAACCAATGCCACCAATGGCCGAGACCGCCGAGGCTAACCCTAATTCCGCGGGCCACACCTTGGGCATGGAGACTTCTTCCAGCAAACCTCCACTTCCCTCGGACACCAAGACCACTACAACACCTATGGCATCACCCAAGACCAGTGGGGTCCCCAGTGCCGAGCCATTTCACCAATTGCCGGGTCCCAGGTCTAGCCCTAGATTTGCGGCCGCACGTGAAGAGGAGCATATGCACGAGCTCACACCTGGCACCATCACCCGAGCCCGAGCTCGCCTACTGCACCACCAGCTCAAGGGAGGTTTAGTGACCCTAGGAGTGCCGAACCAAGTCGAGTCTTGCTTGGTCTTGTGCCTTGAAGCCACCCCCGGGTTTCTCGGCGCCGGCCACTCTTTGGCTTGACATTCAAGGGAGGCCCATGTGAAGGCCGAATTAATTATGGTTTATTTCTTATGGATTTTAGACATTTTAGTGATTAATTTTAATTCCCTAAAATGCCTACTAATTGTGTTAAGATAGTGGGCACGTTTTTAGTTTAGTGGCAATTATTAGTGTTTTTCTTTTATTTTGCTTAGTAACCGATTGTAGCCTATAGAGGGGAAAACAATTTGGAGGAGATCCCTCACGTTGAATTTGAATCAAGAACAGTAGAATTTCAGTTTCTAAAAAGCTCTCTTTGTTCCTTCAAACTTGTGAGTCAAATCGAGTTTGTTTGCCTTGAGAGATTCGAGTGAGTCACATCTCAATTTCTCTAGGTCGCTTTCTCTTGTCTAGTGTGTTATATCTAGGCATAAGAAGGTGCTTATCCTTCATCTCCCATCATCCATAACAGCCGTCGTCCATCCCCCATCAACACTTGCCGAGGGTTCACCTATTCTTGCCTGTTGGAGATCATCCGATTTCTACATCAAAGGGGGTAAATCCTTGCAACGAGGCTCCATAGATCCGATGGCATAACATTTGGTATCAGAGCTAAGTAAGTATTTGCTCCAAACTTTGCTTTAAATCACAAGAAAAATCGGACCCTTACTTGCTATAAATTTTCGTGCCTTGCATTGTTGATTTCCTAGTTGTTCGTAGGATTTTTGCTTGCATGCGTCCTTGTGTTGTTGAGTACTTGTTCTTGAGTCTGCATTGCGGGTAGGGGGACGAAGCTTGCAGTTTGAATCGAGTCTTAGCAGCCGTGATTCCCTAGGATAGAGTTTGTTAGTGGTTCCTAGATTTTAGGGTTTGTTTGTTCAAGTTGTTACAAGTGAATTTTTTAAAATTTTCGGTACTCTTTCTGCATAATCCAGCCGTGACCTTATTAGTAGCATATAGATAGGTAATTTGAGTCCTTTTTATTAGTATTTGGCATTTAATCAACTAAGGCTACTTCTTGTGCAAACCGAAGCAATCGAACACCATTGATGCGTAGGAAAGGCTTGGGTATATAATTGTTGATTAGGTTATGATTATTACTTTCTTTGTTTAGTCTTTGTTTAGTTGTCATTGTGTTCTCTGAATAAAAAAAAAGGCAAAAGAAAAACCGGAAGAGTCAAGCCTACAACAACAAAGAAAAAGACTAAGGCTTGGAAAAGTGGTTTGTTGAAAGTTTGAAATCTTTGTGTTGAGATTGTCCTTACTATTGAAAGTGTTGTAAATCTTGATCTTGTGCTTCATTCGGTCTACGTGCTCAATCAACTTGTGTAAAGATACTACAAGGCTAAGTACTTGCTAAAAGTGGTGTAAAAATTGTGGACTTAGCACAAGAATTAGCTAAGGTTGTGGTGCAATTTTATCTTGTCTTTTGGAGTCACTTTGAGCATTTAGGAAGCCTTCCCTCAGCCGAATTAGTGAGCTAGTAAAGCTACGAAATTTCTTTGATTTAAACCAAATTTTGTGGCTTGCTTACTAGCTTAGAAATCATTGTTGTCTTCTATCTTGTGGGGCTGTTGTGTATGGGTTTCTCTTGTGTAGGACATCATGGTGAGAACTAAGGACAAGAATGTTGCTTCGGATGACCCCAAGGATGACTCAAATATCACCATGGAGACCTTGCTCTTGGCCATTCAATCCTCCAAGGAAGAGGCCGATGAGCGTGCTCGTCAACATCTACAAACCATGCGAGACGAGCAAGCTGCCTTCATGAGGGCCATGGAGGAGAAGTGGAACCTTGTCCACAATCCTTCACCGAGCCAACTTCAAGATGCAGCCCAAGGAGGCGGCGCCCAAGACACCCAAGTGGCCGAACCACCTCTCGGCGCTCAAGGAGTGCAAGTGACCATACCTCTCCTAGCTCAAGATCTAGCGGGTACATCCTTGCGTGAAGGATTTCATCACCCTCCTTCAACTGTGGCCACTTCAAGGGAAGACTTTGGTTTGAACCCTAATCTTTCTTCTCCATTCTTTGCGCCTATTACTACTAGTATACCTCCGTTGCATACTAACTTTGCAGGGCCAAGCGCAAGAAATAGAGAGGAGCCGAGGGGAATGCCTTATGACTTCACTAGGTATCCAGATCTAGGAAGGAGGATAGCCGGAAGAGGAGGCATGGGCCGTGGCTACCACCAAGGTGGAAGGATGGCTTATGTACCACAAAGGGGTACTGGAGGCTATGAAGAGGAATATGGCGACGCCAATGAACAACCACGACCCCACGACATCAAATTGGAGGTACAATCTTTTGGTTCACAATGTGACCCGGAAATCTATCTCGATTGGGAGCAAAAGACCGAACAAATTTTTCGGTACTATAACTACTCGGAAGCTCAACGAGTAGCTATAGAGACCATTAAATTTGAGGGTTTTGCTTACCAATGGTGGCTTGGGGATAAAGAGGAATGAGAGTACCTCGGAAACCCTCAAATCACTACTTGGCAAGCACTCAAACAAGCTCTCCGAGATAGGTTTGTCCCGGAAGACTATTCGGATAGGGTGCATGAGAGGTTGGAGCTATTAGAACAAGGGAATAAGACCCCAGACGAATTCTATATGGAACTAAAGACCTTGGTCTTTAGGTCTAGACTTAGGGTTCCCGAAGGGTATCTTATTTCTAAGTTTATTAATAACCTTAGCCCCGAGCTCCGAGCCATAGTGAGCAAACAACATTTCTTTAGAGGGACCCCTATGGAATAAGTGCTTCATTATACTAATCGTATATATAAAGCACTCCATTCAAGGCGCCCCCAAGCCCAAAGCTCACGACCATGGAAAAATGCATCAAGTGGCTCCAAGGGGCCACAACCTACACCAAGACGCTTAGAACCTACTAGGAGTGACAACTCGAGTCACCCTAGAAGGGAGGAACCAACTCAAGTTCAAAACCAACGAAAGGAGGGAGAGAACCGAGCTAGGGACCTTCAATGTTTTAAGTGTCTAGGTCGTGGACATTTTGCCAAGGATTGTCCCTCAAAAAGGCAAGTTCTTCTCAACACTCAAGGGGACTATGAGTCCGAAGATGAGTATGAAGAAGAATTTGTTGAGAATGAGGAGGGATTAGAGGAATTGCATGTTGTGGCTGCCCAAGGAGATTGTTTTGTGACCAAGAAGGTTTTGATAGCCTCAGATGTTCCAAGTGTGCCTAGTCAAAGAGAGACTATCTTCCATACTAGGTGCACTATTAAGGGGAAAGTGTATAGTGTCATAGTTGATGGAGGGTCATATTGTAACATACTTGACCAAGAAGTAGTAGAAAGATTTCATCTAGCTACTACTCCTTACCCACAACCCTATACACTTTGTTGGCTGAATTCCAACACTCCTCTTAAGATCAAGGAACAAGTCACAATTTCGTTTGCCATAGGAGGATATGAGGATGAGGTTGTGTGTGATGTACTTCCCATGACCGCATGCCATCTCCTCTTAGGAAGACCATGGAAATTTGATAGAGGCGTGATTCATCATGGAGTGACGAATGAGTATTCTTTTATCATGAATGGTAAGAGGATTACTTTACATCCTTTGTCACCCCATGAAATCATGGCCGATCATGTGGCCCAAGAACAAAGGAGAGTCCAGCAAAAGGCCGAGCCAAAGCCAAGCAAGAAATTGGCAATTGGAAGCAAAGGAGAAGCTTCCAATCATATGCTTTTGGCCAAGCCTAAGGAGGTTGTGCAAGTAGTCAAGCAAGGTGAGCAATGTCTTTTTCTTATACCAAGAGATGTCTTACTCACCTTGGCTGACCTTGGAGAACTCCCTACGCCCATCACTCACCTCTTGATGGAATTTGATGATCTCTTTCAAGAGAAAGTGCCAAGTGGATTGCCACCGGTAAGAGGTATTGAGCATCAAATTGATTTCATACCGAGGGCAACTCTACCAAACCGGGCAGCTTATAGGGCTAATCCTGAGGAGACAAAGGAACTCCAACGTCAAGTAGACAAATTGCTTAGCAAGGGTTATATTCGAGAGAGCCTTAGCCCTTGTGCGGTTTCGGTCATCTTAGTTCCTATGAAGGATGGTACTTGGAGAATGTGTGTTGATTGCCGAGCAATTAACAACATCACTATCAAGTACTGTCATCCTATTCCTAGGCTAGATGACATGCTTGATGAGTTGCATGGGGCAAGTGTGTTCTCTAAAATTGACCTCAAAAGTGGTTACCACCAAATTCGCATGAAAGAGGGCGATGAATGGAAAACAGCCTTCAAAACTAAGTATGGGCTGTATGAATGGTTGGTAATGCCTTTTGGGTTGACAAATGCCCCTAGCACATTTATGAGACTCATGAATCATGTCTTGAGGTCATTTGTTGGCAAGTTTATGGTTGTATACTTTGATGACATTCTTGTGTATAGCCACAATCTTGAAGAGCATGTGGAGCACCTTAGACTTGTTCTTGAGGTTCTTAGGGAGGAGAAGTTGTATTCCAATTTCAAGAAGTGCCACTTCTATTCAGATCATGTGGTATTTCTTGGATTTGTGGTGTGCAAAGACGGATTGAGAGTGGACGACGAGAAGGTGAAGGCTATTCATGAGTGGCCAACACCTACCACTATGACTCAAGTCCGTAGCTTTCTTGGCTTGGCTGGCTTTTACCGCCGTTTTGTGAGGGATTTTAGCACATTGGCTACTCCCCTCACCGAACTCACAAAGAAAAGCGTGGTATTCCAATGGGGTACCAAGCAAGAGGCGGCCTTTGCTAGTCTTAAAGCCAAGCTCACTCAAGCACCACTTCTATCTTTGCCAAACTTTGATAAAACCTTTTAGATAGAATGTGATGCTTCGGGAATAGGCCTTGGGGGTGTCCTTATGCAAGAGGGCAAACCCATAGCTTATTTTAGTGAGAAGTTAGGGGGAGCCGAGCTTAATTACCCCACGTATGACAAAGAACTTTTGGCACTTGTACGTGTACTACGAGTGTGGCAACACTATTTGCTACCAAAAGAATTTGTCATACACTCCGACCACGAGGCCTTGAAATACCTAAAGGGGCAAAACAAGCTCAATAAGAGGCATGCCAAGTGGGTGGAGTTCATTGAGTCTTTCCCTTATGTCATCAAACACAAGAAGGGAAATGACAATGTAGTGGCGGATGCACTATCTAGGAGGTACACACTCTTGACCATCTTAGATGCCAAGTTGCTTGGTTTTTCTTTCATGAAGGATTTATATGCACATGATGCTGATTTTTGTGATATATATGCTGCATGTAAGTCTCATGGAAGTAAAGATCAATTCTACTTGCATGAAGGATTCTTGTTCAAGGGTCAAAAGCTATGTATCCCTAAGGGTTCTCTTCGACCCACATTAGTGCATGAGGCTCATGGAGGTGGGTTGATGGGACATTTTGGTGTCCTTAAAACCCTACATGTGCTAAGGGAACATTTTTATTGGCCATATATGCTCAAGGCCGTAGAGAAGCATTGTGCTTCTTGTACTACTTGCGTACGTGCCAAGGCAAAAATGCAACCTAATGGTCTCTACACTCCCTTACCTATCCCTAAGAAACCTTGGGAAGACATTTCCATGGACTTTGTTTTGGGATTACCAAGGTCTAAGAGAGGGAGAGACTCCGTCTTTGTAGTGATGGACCGGTTCTCCAAAATGGCACATTTCATTGCATGCCATAAGACCAATGATGCATCTCATATTGCTAACCTCTTTTTTGATCATACTGTGAGATTACATGGAGTTCCTAGGTCCATTGTGTCGGATAGGGATGTGAAGTTCTTGAGCTACTTTTGGAAGACCTTATGGGCCAAGATGGGCACTAAACTTCTCTTCTCCACCACTTGTCATCCTCAAACGGATGGACAAACCGAGGTAGTCAATCGAACTCTTGGTGCCTTACTTAGAACTATTTTGAGGACTAACTTGCGCAGGTGGGAAGATAGCTTGCCCTTCATTGAGTTTGCTTACAATAGGGAAGTCCATTCGGCCACTAAGAAGACACCCTTTGAGGTCGTGTATGGGAGCAATCCAATCACACCATTGGAGTTGTTTCCGTACACCATCAAAGAGAGGGAAAGCCGAGAAGGTTCGGATGAGGCTGCTCGGATCAAGAAGTTGCATGAGGACATAAGACTTCAACTTGAGAGGAGGACCGATCAATACAAGAAGCAAGCCAACAAAGGACGAAGAGAGGTGCTCTTTGACCCGGGTGATCTAGTTTGGGTGCACCTAAGGAAGGAGCGCTTCCCCACACTCCACAACTCCAAGCTTAAGCCAAGGGGAGACGGTCCTTTTCAAGTCCTCGAAAGGATCAATGACAACGCTTATAAATTGGAGCTTCCTACCTCTTATGGAACACATGATGTCTTCAATGTTGCCGATTTGATGCCTTACATTGTGCCCGATGATCAAGACCTTGACGAGCCGGATTCGAGGTCGAATCCCTTTCAAGAGAGGGAGGATGATATGACTATGCATATGGCTAATGAAGTACCCACCCCTCGAGAGGAACCAATGCCACCAATGGCCGAGACCGCCGAGGCCGAGGCTAACCCTAATTCCACGTCGGGCCATACCTTGGGCATGGAGACTTCTTCCGGCAAACCTCCACTTCCCTCGGACACCAAGACCCCTACAGCACCTATGGCATCACCCAAGACCAGTGGGGTCCCCAGTGCCGAGCCATTGCACCAATTGCCGGGTCCCAGGTCTAGCCCTAGATTTGCGGCCGCACGTGAAGAGGAGCATATGCACGAGCTCACACCTGGCACCATCACCCGAGCCCGAGCTCGCCTACTGCACCACCAGCTCAAGGGAGGTTTAGTGACCCTAGGAGTGTCGAACCAAGTCGAGTCTTGCTTGGTCTTGTGCCTGGAAGCCACCCCCGGGTTTCTCGGCGCCGGCCACTCTTCGGCTTGACATTCAAGGGAGGCCCATGTGAAGGCCGAATTAATTCTGGTTTATTTCTTATGGATTTTAGACATTTTAGTGATTAATTTTAATTCCCTAAAATGCCTACTAATTGTGTTAAGATAGTGGGCACGTTTTTAGTTTAGTGGCAATTATTAGTGTTTTTCTTTTATTTTGCTTAGTAACCGATTGTAGCCTATAGAGGGGCAAACAATTTGGAGGAGATCCCTCACGTTGAATTTGAATCAAGAACAGCAGAATTTCAGTTTCTAAAAAGCTCTCTTTGTTCCTTCAAACTTGTGAGTCAAATCGAGTTTGTTTGCCTTGAGAGATTCGAGTGAGTCACATCTCAATTTCTCTAGGTCGCTTTCTCTTGTCTAGTGTGTTATATCTAGGCATAAGAAGGTGCTTATCCTTCATCTCCCATCATCCACAACAGTCGTTGTCCATCCCCCATCAACACTTGCCGAGGGTTCACCTATTCTGGCTTGTTGGAGATCATCTGATTTCTACATCAAAGGGGGCAAATCCTTGCACCGAGGCTCCATAGATCCGAGGGCATAACACTTACTTTGACAAGGCAGTTGAGAAATTCGAGCTAAGTAATAAGAGGTCTATCAATGGTAGAAGAAAAGGAAAGAGTGATTTGGACCCTGCCCCTACTGCAAAGTCTCCAGGCCTGGATGCAAGACAGATGATGTGCGCTATGAAAGAGCTTCATAAGCGTATGATTAATTTGGAAAACCAAGTGGACGCAGGATTTAGTGCTATGAATAAAACCTTGGGCATAATGGAACATATGATCAAGAAGAGGGCATTCAACAACTCAGGTTCAACAAATGATGAAGAAGAGGACACTGAACAAGAGGAAGGAGAGGTAAGATAACTGTCAACAATCGTTATTAAGTTTTGTTTAGGAACTTAGAATATTATTTTGTGGAAGCTTAAGCATTTTTTCTTGTCGGAATGTAGAATAGTAATGTCATATTAAAAAGTTAAAATGTCACTGTTTTCAACTTGAGATTGACAGTTACTTATATTTATTGTAAGTTAAAGCCTGTTGTTTGATAAACATTATAATATGAATGTCATAGTTAGTTAATAGAAAGTCAATATTTATAAGTTGGATGGATGCATAAAGCTTTGTTTTTGACAAACATTATAGAATGATGCACTTACTTATTTTTCTTGTGAGTTAAATGTAATTTGTTATTTATTGAAGCAGAATGTTGTACATGGTCGTGATGAGGATGTCGAAATGGATAGAATGGGCGGGGGTCTGATTCAAATCCCCTATAGGATGACGATGATAAAGGGGCCATTAAAGTCGACAATGGCAATTTAGGATATATGGTTGTTTATCGAAAGCAAAAGGATGATGAAGATGGTGCAGTTCAGAGTGATGATGTTGAGGGTGCAGTACTGGATGAGGGGAAATATGGAGAAACGATGACAAAAGAAGAAAAAGAAAAGAAAGAAGGAAACGTTATTGCAAGGAAGACTCGTTCAAAAAAGAAGAAGGATGATGAAGATGGTGCAGTTCAGAGTGATGATGTTGAGGGTGCAGTACAAGATGAGGGGAAATATGGAGAAACGATGAAAAAAAAGTAAAAATATTTGCAAGGAAGACTCGTTCAAAAAAGAAGAAGGGTGATGAAGATGGTGCAGTTCAGAATGAGGGGGAAACTAAAAAGGGGAGGACAAAAGGAGTTGAGGTATGCATCAATAAATCTTCCTGACAGGATGGTCCCTCAGTTCACCAACATCTTATTTATGAAAAAACTTATTTGCAAATGCTAGCGGTAGCAACAAAAGAAGCTGAGGTGGAAGGAGACTCTACCAAAGAATCAATTGGAGTCTCAACAAGACTCCAATTGGAATCAATTGGAGTCTCAATCAGCTAACAAAATACTTAATACAACTGGTGAACTGAGGGACCATCCTGTCAAGAAGAGAGGATTGTCCAGAGAAGCTGATAATCCCAAACGATGCAAGGTTTCAACGTCCAAGGGTATTTCAGACACGAATAGATTGTGCCGTTGGTTAGACTCGAAGGAAAGGTTAGGAAGCTGTCCCTCCTGTCTTGATGATATGAACGCGTGTTTGAGATACTAATTAAACCATCTTATGATGTAGTGAGGAAATTGTTTCTCCAACTAGAGAACATCTACAGAAGAATTTTTTTGAGAAATTGTTGCAACCAATGGGGTGGCTGAGTTCTCAGGTAAGCCTCTTTCATTATCTATATAAATTATCGTGGCGTGCAATAAGTCCTAAATTTCTGGTATGACATATTATATTTTTGGTTTGTAGCACTTGGACGAATGTATGTATTATCTTGGTTGTCGTGTGCGTGACAAACCAGTGGCAATATTGGACACCTTTTTTCAGCATAAGTTGGACAAGGAAATGAATACATGGTTTTCAGATAAGCAAAGTTATGTTGCTGATCGATCTAAGATGAGATACCTGCGTGGGGAACTTCTTGCACTTTATGGGAAGGATTAGAAGGACGTGGATCGTATATACCCCCCCTTCAATTTCAAGGAGAAACATTGGGTAGCTCTGGAGATACAACTAAGTAAATGGTGTATCACTGTATACGATCCCGATGTCAATTTATTCAAATTGTCGGAAGTCCATAGGCTCCTTGCAGGGTTGACATATATTATTCCTGTCATGATAGCACAGTATGAGCCCTTGGCAACAATTTATGAAGATAGGGGGAAAATCCCCTAAATGTGACTCGTGTTCCTACATTGGAGAGAAACAAGAGAGGGTAAGTTGTTTACATTAATTGTTCATTTTTTGGTGTGAAATTGGTTATAATATCAGGAAACCAACTACATTTTTTACTTGTGTGCAGGGGCGATTGTGGCGTCTTCACGATCAAGTACATAGAAATGCTAAGTTTCAGATGTCAAAACATTGTGAACGTGGGTCACAAATTTGTGGATCACTACAGAAAAAGGATAGCCGTTAGTATTTTCGATACGAAGTGGTTTGACTAGTGAAGGATATCTTATTCACTTTCATGTAAGCTTCACTGTAGTTGGAATAGTGTGGTATGATTCCTTCTTGGGTGGTTTTTGCTAGAATTGACTTGTCTTGTTGACAATAACTTGTGTTGAAATTATTTTGGAAATCTAGCAAATTTGGTTGGTGCATTTCTTCTTTGCTACTTCGTTGTAGATGCATACTTCCTTTCAGTGTTGTTCATAATTCCTGTCCGTGAAGTTTATTTATATTTTGCGTACTTATGTTTTTTGTCACATTGTATAATCCTATTGTCGGAATTATCCTTTTGTTTTGTTGTTTTGGGGTAAAAAATAATTTTTTAATATTGTTTGTTTGTGTTTACCATTCTGTTGACCTTTTTCATAATATTTAATTTGGAATAAAAAGGGTAAGACTAAACCCTGTTTACCTTTCTTCGAAGTTCGAATGCTCGCAAAAGGCCCTCCCTGTTTACCTTACAAAATTCCCTCCAAAAGAAGATATTTTCTTCTTGCCCAGAAGGCGACTCTGCAACATCCATCATTGTTATCAGAAATTTTCTTCTTCCCCAGAAGGCGACTCTTCAACTCCTTCATCTTTCCCTATTAACGCTAGACTCAATTTTTGCTTACTCTTGAAGTCCATTTTTTTCTTACCAAGTCCATCTCCACATTTTCTTACCTACTCCCTCCATCTTTCTCCATTAACGCGACTCTGCAACTCCATTTTTACTTACTCGCCCCTACCCGAACTTTACCTTAACCTCTGAAGCGCGTTACAAAAAAACCCTAGAAAATGGCAATGCTTAGAGACGGTAAAGAATCGAGCCCAAAGAAGAGTGGATAGAAAAGGAAGAGAAAAGAAGACGACAGGCAGGTTCAAAAGAAGAAGAAGCAGAGAGACGAAGTGTAGGTGAAAGGGGTAAAAACTTGTGACAGTACCATAGCAAAAAAATCCGGGAAGGGCATGTCGAGGCCAAAAGCGAAAACAGTAAAGGCGAAAAAACCCGTAATCTTTAAAGGGGATGTAAGTTGTCTACATTTTCTGTTTAGGGCTTAGGGTATTTTTCAATTGTCCTGTCAGCCTTCTGAAATGGTTTCAATTTGTTTAGGGTATTTTTTCAATTGTCTTGTCATCCGTCTGAAATGGTTTAATTTGTATCGGGAGTGTTTGTTTAGGGTTTTTTGTTTCATCTATCGTCTGAGGCTTCTCAAATGGTTCGATTTCATTTGTTTATGGTTATTTTCATTTGGTTTGCAGATTAGGTACAGTTATTTCAGAGGTGAACCTTTCTACTAAAGAATTAACATCAACTGTAGGGTGCACTATTTTATTGAGATTGAAAACAAGTTGACACATACGGATTGGCAACGGGTTTTGGATGGTCCGTTTGGAAAAGTTTTGAAAATGTTGCAGCAGGTATCATTTTTTTCACAGACATTGCATGCAGTTCTATTTAAGCAACTTGAAACAAAAAAGAAGTGTGAGTCTTGGTATGAGGTGGCAGGGAAAGAGTTGAGGTTTTCGATCAAGGAGTTCTCTCTCATAACTGGACTGAATTGTGGTGAACTTCCATTTGTGGATACTAAAGCTGACGGTCTAGTAATGGAACGATTTTTTGGTAGTCTTGGTGGTCCTAAGACGACAGTACACGATGTTTACAATAGATTCAAAGAACATCGTGAGTTGGACAACTACAAACTCAAGTTGGCACTGTTGTTGATAGTTGAGGGTCTGTTACTGGGAGGGGATAAGAAGAGGCTAGTGAAGCCGCTGCATGTTAGGCTGCTGGAGAATATGGATAACTTTTGAGATTATCCATGGGGAAGGGTTGCTTATGAAGAGCTTCACAAGTCATTGACCACAGCATTGACCAAAAGGATGCAAACAGTAGAGAAGGCAAAGCTACTCTCCAACGCACCAAGAATTCCATATTCCATTCAAGGCATGCCAGTTGTGTTTCAGGTAGTTATATTATAAAATTTTAATGGTTCAAATATGAATTACTGAGTGTGTTTTATTTGCAGCATAGTAGTATACTTTATGCTATACTATGACCGGATGTTTGATTACAGGGTGACATGATCATGGTGAATATACAGGATGTTATTTGTTGTTTGATTGACACAACATACTAGTTTTCCAACATAGTTTTATTTGCATTCCAAATAGTTTTATGGTGACATGATTTAAATTATAGGGTGACAGGATATAATGATTTAATGTATCTTAATTTGCTATTCTCAAATCGCTTGTTATTATAGATATGGGTATGGGAAGCTGTGCCAATATTTAGTCTCCAATTTGCATCAAAGTTGAGTGAATCTGCAATGCCTCGAGGTCTTCGTTGATTTTCATATGAAGCCCCTGAACATGGAGTGTTGGAGTTGTCTTTGGCTGATCCTACACATATGGTTAAGCCCATTCTTATTCCCGATGAGGATGAGGTGGATAAGCTGTCTGACTGCTACTATGTTGTTGAAAATGATGACCCACATTTTGACAAGATTGTGAAGGAAGCAATGAAGGGTTTGAAAAAGAAGGGGAAGGGGAAACAAGAAAAAGATGGAGCGACCCGGAGTAATGCATCTATGCATTCATCAGAGGTGACAAGTCAGATGTTCAGAATGATGAAGAGGATGGAAAAAGGAGTGCTTGATAGGATGGGAAGGCTAGAAAAGAGGGTATCAAAGCAAGAGGGGGTGCTTAAGCTCAAGAGTAAGGAGAAACCAAAGAGTTATTCGAATGAGGATGATTTTGAATCCTATGATGAGTCTGATGAGGAAGAGGAGGAAGTTTATAAGGATGACCAAGAAACAGAGGATGAAGAGGTGGGGGATAAGGAGGTTGAGGGTGAGGAGTTAGAGAGTGATGAGGTTGAGAGTGATGAGGTTGAGAGTGAGGATAATGATGATGATGATGATGAATTTGGTGATGGTGATGAGGGTAATGACAATGGAGAACTTCTCTAGGGTGGTGACAAATCGAATGAGGAGGACATGGTAGACGCTGAGGTTGCAAGTCATGATGATGATGATAAAGTTTCTGATGAGGATAATGAAGTTGGTGATGCTGATTATGATAATGAGAGTGATGGTGAGGGTGGTGACAAAGAGGTTGAGGTTCAGGAGGCTGAGGTGGACAAGGTAGAGGCTGAAGTTCAGGAGGCTGAGGTGGAGAAGGTAGAGGTTGAGGTTCAGGAGGCTGAGGTGGAGAAGGTAGAGGATGAAGGCAAAGAGGTATGAATATGCTCATATGAAAATTATCATATTATCATTACTACTATGACATTATTATTTGTACGAGGTGACAAGATTTTTAGTGTCTGATGGGAGTTTATATGTTTTACAAGAAAAGTCTGGCATGGTGACAGAATTGTTACTCATGTATGTCAGTAGTTTGACATGGTTATTATGATTGCAGGATTTTGATAATTCTATTGAGGATAAAAATGATGTTGAGGGTGCGGATGGTGTAATGGCCATTGTCCAAGCTAAGACCTAAATGAAAAGGTTGGCGATGGTGAAAAGGACCAGGAGCAGGATTTTACTAACGACATTGAAGGAGCACCAGAGGCTACCCAACAGGAGCTAACCACAACAGGTGTTGAGGAAAGAGAGGAACCTCTTTCAGTGCTAGCCGCTGTGGTTGATTTATCCACCAAGGCGAAACCCAAAAATAAACGGAAGTAGCATCTCCAACCGAAAAGGGTTCTTCCTAGTCGTATCGTGAAGCCATCTGCCAAAAAACTAACACTTTACACATATGATAAAAATGGGAAAACTGTGAAGAAGATAACCAAGAATTCACAGGTGAAGGAGATGACTGCTTTGCTGAAATGGATGGATGATGAAAGGTTAGTATCTCACGGATTTAATAATGTTCAACTATCTTTCATGGATTTAGATACGCCTTCTTTATTTTTCAGCTCTGAGCCAAGAGTTGAACTGTGTGCTCAAAAGATGGACAAAGACTGGTTTGGTCTAATACTGAAACCAAAAGCTTGGCTAGAAGATGGTGTAAGTTATTTACTTATGATGTCAAATTAGTTTACTGTTGGGATTTGTTGCAATGTCTGACATGATGAATTATATTTTTTTAAAGCAAATCGATGAAGTTTGTTGTTATATCCGTAAGGCATTTCTGGAGTCCGAAGTTAAACGCAAGGCCACAATATTGGACATTTTCTGGGTTGCTGATTATACGGATACATATAGATACTATGTCCAAAATGCTTGCACTGTTCCACCTATACCTGAACGTGCACTTGAATACTTTAGGGGAGATCGGCCTAAAGTTTATGGGTCCAACTGGGATGATATGGACTTCATTTTTGTCCCCTTCAACATCGATAACATGCATTGGGTGGCTGTAGAGATCGATTTGCAGCAATGGCAGGCAAATGTATATGATTGTAATGTGGATTTGAACACTAACTTGGCCGTAGAGACCTGGCTGCATGGGGTTTTAAGGTTTCTTCCTCACTTCATGACACATTACCCCGCCTCTTGTCAAGAAATTTGAACATCGGGGTACTAAAGAGATTAAATTTGAAAGAATTCAAGGACTAAAGCAGAATAAGCGCGGGTAAGTCGAAATATCAATCCCCTTACCAATTTTATTATATACTTCATCTAAGTAACTTTATTGCATTTTGTGTTCGTAGTCATGACTATGGGATATACACTCTGAAACACATCGAGTTGCTCAGTGCTGGTTGGAAAAGTCTTAACGTTGTGGCAGACAAATTTATTGACGGTTTCAGGAGCGACATGACTCACAGCGTGTTTGATGGGGTGTGGAGGTCGAGCTTAAGGAACCCCATCGTTTAAATTAGATGTTTGGATAAAACATTAGGTTCTTTTTGTGGTTTGGATGGCAATTGCTTAGATTACGTACAATTGGATGTTTTGGAAGACATTTGTTTAGATTACATACAATGTTACGACAACTTATTTATATATGTGGTAGTTGAATGCCAGTTAAATGGCAGTTATGTGCGTGTAGGTTAAATGACAGTTACATGGCACTTAAATGGCATTTGAATGACAGTTGTGTCAAATAATATAGGGACATTGACTGACTTCATAATATACAAATTAAGAAGTGGCATGACAAGATGAATCTAAGAGGGATGTGGGATACACAACTAACTGTAGCATGGTATTGGCTCTACTAACTCCTTTTTGAGAAGAGACAATAAAAAACTCCAAACCGTCATGAAGTTAGCAGTAACTTCCCACTAACTCCAATTTACACTGATTAGACAGGATACATAGTGACATGACATTAACAATAGTAATTAAAATAAGAAGATATTAGAGCACCATCATAAATGTATCCATAACTGTCAACCAACCCAAAAACCTCTTTATATACTCCCTCTTTCGTAGTCACATTTCCTCATCCACTACTCTTCCCAACATCTTCCACCTTCTACAATACTCCAAATTCCCTACTATTCCTTTGTTTTCATGGATGATCAGCCTAACGATCACATGGTGTTTACCACCGTCCATACATGAGGGAGAATCCTCCCTTCGAGGGGAGCAATGGCCAGAAATTCGAACCACTACTACGAAGGTGGGACGACCCAAAACTGGTGTCCTTTGGCTGAAATGGTAAAGGATGTTTGGTGGCTCATTAACCAACTTTATCATTTTAACAATTGTGAACGGGACGCTTCCTACTTCTTCGAAGTTGTGCCCCCCGACGGCAGCCCTCGTACCTTGATGGCCTTGTAGAACCGTGGAGACGCAACCGTCCTTGCAGCCCTTATACCTTGATGGCCTTGTACATGATTTGCGTATCATTATGTATTTTTGTAATTTAATTTTCAAGTAATTAGATTAGATTTACATTATGTAATACAAGAGAAGAAGATCCTATGAAGATTTCAGGATGGAGATCCAAAGGAGAATCAATGATGGATATCGAAGAGACAAGAATAATCTATGAAAGATTAGATCTTATGTGTTTTTAGGGGTCTACTAGGATCACATTTATTTATTGCATTTGTTTTGCTTTAAATATCTATAAGTTTATGCTTGCTTGTTTATTTATGCTATTTAGTTCACTAGTAAATAGACTTGCATGATAAACCTAGTTTCCTTGCAAGAAAATTGAGATTTTGCATTTCCAAATCATAACCTATTAGGCCCTTAGAATTTGATGGATAGGTTTTGCCAAAGCAATGTGTCCTTCTTTGACCTTGGGATAATACAGGTAAATCTATATAAGGGATTTATAACCTTTTTTTGGTTATACTCAACAAAAGACCAAAAGATAAAGTTTTGGATTTTGAGACATGTGATAGATTTGACATAAGATGTAAACCATCAACCAAGAGTTATAAATGTTATTATTAGTAAAAGTTACTTACCTTGATCACATAGGATTTAGGAGAAGTGCCAAAGTAAGCATAAAGTCTTATCTGAAATAGGATCTTGGAATCATTTTATTTAAAGCGAAAATATTAATGAATAAAATGTGCATTAGCTTATTTATGAATAAAGCATGTTTAAAAAGTTTAAGCTCTTGCATGACAAACATGATTAATATTTTGCATGTTATTTCTGTTGTAGATATCATGTCTAGAAACGATAACCCAACAATCATCAACCTACGTTCGATTCTTGAGAAGAATAAGCTGAACGGAAAAAATTTCCTCGATTGGGAAAGAAATCTGAGAATTGTTCTCAGGTTTGAAGGAAGAGAGAATGTCCTTGACACCCCTATCCCAAAACTGACTGCTATGTCTACTCCAGAGGAGATAGAAGAGGAAAAGCAGGTCAGAGATAAGTTGGTGATTGTCACTTGTCTTATGCTGGTTTCCATGAAATCGAGCCTTCAAAAGAGGTTTGAGAGGATGGATGCCTACATCATCATACGCAACCTGAAAGTTATGTTTCAGGAGCAAGCAAGGATGGAGAGATATGAGACTCATAAGGCAATTCCTGATTGCAACCTTGAGAGAGGCAAGTCAGTTAGTGCTCATGTGCTCAATATGATTAGACATTTTGAGAACATGGAAAGACTTGGCTTTCCCTATAGTCAAGAGTTGGCTACAGACATCATACTTCATTCTCTACATGACGGATTTGCTCAATTCAAGCTGAACTTCAATATGAATGGAGTTGGAAAAACACTTGAAGAGCTACATGGGATGCTCAAAACAACTACGAAAAATCTCTTTGTTGACACCAAGAAAGAGATCTTGATGGTTAACAAGGGAAAAAGGGTTCAAGAAAGGGGCATCTGGACAGCAGAATAAGAACGTACAAGGGAAAGGAAAGCAAGTTGCACAACCCAAGCAAACTTTTGAAAAAGCTAAAGTAGTTGCTGACCATGATTGTTTCTACTGCCAAGCCAAGGGGCATTGGAAGAGGAACTGCCCAAAGTACTTGGAAGATGAAAACGTTTCAAAAGAAGTAAATGGTTGGCTAAAGGAGTGATAGACCTACATGTTGGAAATGGAGCAAAAGTTGATGCCTTAACAGTAGGAGATAAAAATCTATCATTGCCCTCTGGTTTAGTTTTAGAATTGAATAATTGTTATTCTATTCTTACTATTACCAAAAACATCATTTCGGCTTCTCTATTGGATACTGAAGGTTGTGAATTCATTATTTAAAAATAATTGTTGTTATTTTATATGGATGATGTGTTTTATGCCAATCCTCAATTGAGTAATGGACTTTATATGCTGGATTTAGAATCCCATGTCTATTACATAATTACTAAAAAGCAAAAAATCAAATGATTTAAACACTACCTATAACATTGTCATTTGGGTCACATAAGCTTGAAATACATACAGAAGCTCCAAAAGGATAGACTTCTAACCTCATTTGATTGCGAATCATTTGAAATATGTGAATCTTGCCTAATGAGAAAGTTGACAAGGTCACCTTTTACTGGGGTAAGTGAAAGGGCAACTGAGCTTTTAGCCCTAATACATATAGATGTATGTGGACCAATGAGCACATAAGCTAGAGGTGGTTACAGATACTTCATAACCTTTATTGATGATTTAAGTAGATATGGATATTTATACTTAAGGAAGCATAAGTCTGAATCTTTTGAAAAGTTCAAAGAGTTTCAGAATGAATTTGAAAATCAACTTGGCAAGGAAATTAAAGTACTACGATCTGATCGTGGTGGTGAATATTTGAGTCAAGAATTTGATCATCATTTAAGAATTGGTGGGATCGTCTCACAACTTACTCCACCAATAACACCACAATTGAATGATGTGTCAGAGAGGAGGAATATGACATTGTTGGACATGGTTTTGTCAATGATGAGTTTTGTTGATCTTCCAATATCTTTCTAGGGATACGGTCTCACAACTGCAGTGTTCACACTAAATAGGACTACGTCCAAAGCTGTAGTTAAGACACCATATGAGTTATGGACTGGAAGTGTTTCAAGTTTGTCTTTTCTAAGGATCCGGGGATGTGAAGCTTATGTAAAACGTTTACTAGCAGATAAGCTTGCACCCAAATCAGATAAGTGCTTCTTTATAGGGTATCCTAAGGAAACTAAAGGATACTACTTCTACAATCCTAGTGAGCATACGGTGTTTGTTGCTAGGGATAGTGTCTTTATGGAATAAGAATTTATTTTCAAAAAGTCAAGTGGGAGAAATGTTGATCTCGAAGAAGTTCGAGAAGAGCAACAAACTGAGCAACAAGATGATATGAATTACACTATGTCAGAGACGATGGTATTTGGGGACCTAATCCCGCAAGGGGACGGAATTCATACACTGGAGGTAGTCGAGTCGCAAAATCCCATTCCTATCGTTCCTCCACAATTTGATTCTAATGATATACCACAAAATGTTGTGGAAAATTCTCTTGTTGTTCAGCCTACATGTAGATCAAATAGGCCTAGAATGCAACCAAATAAATACGTTGATTTCATATTGACTGTGGGTTTGGACATCCTGCTTTTAGAAAGCGAGGAGCCTACTACATACAAGCAAGGTGTGGCGAGTCCAGACTCCGAGAAATGGCATGTATCCATGAAGTCTGAAATGGATTCCATGTCTGAGAATCAAGTATGTCACTTGATAGATTTGCCAGATGGAATAGTACCCATGGGGTGCAAATGGGTTTACAAACTCAAAATAGAAAAGGACAGAAACGTAACAGTTTTCAAAGTGAGACTGGTTGTAAAAGCTTTTAGACAGATTCATGGTATTGACTATGATAAAACCTTCTCACAAGTTGTCATGATCAGATCCATTCGGATAATCCTAGCAATTACAGCTCATTATGATTATGAGATCTGGCAAATGGATGTCAAGACCGCTTATCTAAATGGATATTTAGAAGAGGATGATGTGTACATGACACAACCTAAGGGTTTTAAGGATCCAAAGAATCCTAGGAAAGTATGCAAGATTAAGAAGTCCATTTATGGACTTAAGCAGACATCAAGGAGTTGGAACCTTCAATTTAAAGAAGTAGTCAAACAGATTGACTTCATCAGATATGAAGAAGAACCTTGTGTTTACAAAAAGTTTAGTGGGATCAAAGTGGTCTTCATAGTCTTGTATGTGGATGACATACTACTCATTAGAATTGACATTCTTATGCTGGAGTCCGTTAGGGACTGACTTAAGAAGTATTTCTCAATGAAATACTTAGGAGAGACCGAGTACATATTAGGCATCAAGATCCATAGAGTTAGATCTAAGAGACTTATTGGATTAAGTCAAGGAACTTATATGGATAAGGTTCTTGATATATTCAATATGAAGAATTCCAAGAAAGGATTCTTGCCTATGCAGCATGGATTATATCTTAACAAGAAGCATTGTCCAGTGACACCTTTTGAGCTAGAGAGGATAAGTAGGATTCCTTATGCATCAGCAGTAGGGTTCATCATGTATGCCATGGTTTGTACTCGCCCAGATATTGCATTTGCTTTGAGTATGTGCATCAGATACCAATCGAATCTAGGTGAAGCACACTGGAATACAACTAAGAACATTCTAAAGTACTTGAGAAGAACTAAAGAAGATCTCTTGGTGTATGAAGGAGATGATGAGTTAGTCGTTAAGGAGATATGAAGTTTTGCAAAATACATATGGATGACAACATTGCAAATTCGTTGACTAAACATGTATCTAAGCCCAAGCATGATAGTCACACTAGGGCTAAGGGACTCAAGCACATTGGAGAATGGCTTTGAAATTGTATTGTCTAGAGAATATAGATGTTGATTTCATGATTGTTAAAACATTATATCATTTTTGTTTTTGAAATAAAGTTTCATTATTATTTAATTGCAGTTTAGAATTAAATAAAATGTCCTAATAATTTATAATCCTCAAATAGGATCATCATAAAAGTTATGGTGGATGAAACCCTATTAAGTGAACTGATATTATGAATTATGAGTTGTGTGTAGTCTAAGTCATTAAATTGGACATAAATGACTCAATACATGCTATTATGTAAGTTGATTGATAGCGTCAAGTTTCACGGGCTATAGGGACATGAAGATGTCTAATCAATTACATGGACATGTATGGTGGATACGTCTTGGGCAGACCTACCTTAAGATTTTTCAAATGAGTTGTAGAATTTTAAGTTGAACTATGATTAGATTCCTCAGACATGGGTGTGATATACCTCTTGCTTAGCGATTGGTAGTCTTTGACATTGTCAAACACCGTTGCGTAAAAGGAGGCTATAAAGGCAGTGATCAGGATTGCTGAAAATTGAGTGGGAGCTATAGTCACACAAGATTGGAGAAGTTCTCCTATTTATATATCTGTATATATGTGGATAGAAACGGTGTCTTGGCCACTTGAAGAATAAGAACTGAAAATGCATGGTTGTGCTCAAATTGATTAATAGTAATCATTTATTTTGACAGTTCAAACTCGGAGTTCAAGAAACAATTTGAATATTGATATGGATTACATAAGATGTTATCATATCATGAAATTAGACACCAAATGACAAAGGAATTGATATTGCACACTTGTTTAAGGACAAGTGGGAGATTGAAGGAATATGTGTCATTTAATCAAGATGATATTTACTAATAATAGAATAGGATTATAATGGAGATTTATAATCCGGATATTTTAGATAGTCTTAGTACTTTGCTAGAAGTCAACTATGACTTATGAGATAAATTCGATTTAGCCCATTGCTATTATATCCAGGTCCTATAAGGTCATACATAATAGAGTAATTGGGTTAGATAAAAGCAACCCGAGACCCAAAGTGGGACTAGAGATTTTTTGCCATGGTGTATTGTTGGAAGAATGGATTATCCATCAAGTAATAATAAATTGTTATCTATTGAGGAGGTAAAACAATGTCTAATATTCTTTTTATTTCTTTTTCTCTATTATTATGTTATAATTTCAGCAAACAAAGCTTTGGGCCTTAATTAAGATGTCCACCAAGGTAAAATAGCGGTCCCACTATATGCACTACGTTTTTTTACCTTTCGCACTACATTCCTCTACGCAGGTATCTGGCGTACGCCAGATTTCTGTGTAGAGGAGGAAATTTCTCTACGCAGAGATAGAATATGATTATTTGATATATGGAGTTGGGGGAATTTTTTGGAATTGGACTTCTACGCCAGGATCTGGCGTACGCCAGATCCTGGCGTAGGAAAAAGAAAAAGAAAAAAACTCCCTGAAAGCAACAAAGTAAATAACATATTTTTTAAAATCTGCATTTGAATCTAGTAATAAACGTTATCAAGTAATCAAGGTTACATGGCAATAAATTTGTTTGTATCATGAGGTTTCAATATACTTTTATTCATGTACATTTCTCCACCAATTTGTTTGATATTAACTGTTTGTTATTATTATTCTCGAAAATCACATATAACTATGGTTATATCTTATAACTATAAGGATATAACCAAATTGGATATAGCTATAAGGATATAACAAAATTGAAAATAACTATACTATATAATCATAGTATATAACTATATAATAGAATCATAGTATATAACTATATGATATAACTATAGTATATACCTATAGAATATAACCAAATTGGATATAACTATAAGATATAATATATGATATAGCCATAATATATAACTATAAGATATAGTCATAGTATATAACTATATAATATAACCATAGTATATAACTATAGAATATAATATAGGATATAACCAAAGTATATAACTATAGGATATAACGATATGATATAACCAAATTGGATATAACTATACGATATAACCATAGTATATAATTATAGGATATACCCATAAGATATAACCAAATTGGATATAACTATACGATATAACCATAATATATAACTATAGGATATAACCATAGTATATAACTAAAGGATATAACCATAGGATATAACTATAGGATATAACCATAAGATATAACCAAATTGGATATAACTATAAGATATAATCATAATATATAATTATATGATATAACGATATGATATAATCAAATTGGATATAACTATAAGTTATAACCATAGTATATAATTATAGGATATAACGATATGACATAACCAAATTGGATATAACTATAAGATATAACCATAGTATTTAACTATAGGATATAACCAAATTGGATATAACTATAAGATATAATCATAATATATTATTATATGATATAACGATATGATATAATCAAATTGGATATAACTATAAGATATAACCATAGAATATAACTATAGGATATAACCAAATTGGATATAACTAAAGGATATAACCATAGGATATAACTATAGGATATAACCATAAGATATAACCAAATTGGAAATAACAATAAGATATAACCATAGTATATAACTATAGGATATAACCATAAGATACAACCAAATTGGATATAACTATAAGATATAATCATAATATATAATTATATGATATAACGATATGATATAATCAAATTGGATATAACTATAAGATATAACCATAGAATATAACTATAGGATATATCATAAGATATAACCAAATTGGATATAACTAAAGGATATAACCATAGGATATAACTATAGGATATAACCATAAGATATAACCAAATTGGATATAACTATAAGATATAATCGAAATATATAATTATATGATATAACGATATGATATAATCAAATTGGATATAACTATAAGATATAACCATAGTATATAGATATAGGATATAATGATATGATATAACCAAATTGGATATAACTATAAGATATAACTATAGTATATAACTATAGGATATAACTATAAGATATAACCAAATTGGATATAACTATAAGATATAACCATAACATATAATTATATGATATAACGATATGATATAATCAAATTGGATATAACTATTAGATATAACCATAGAATATAACTATAGGATATAACCATAAGATATAACCAAATTGGATATAACTAAAGGATATAACCATATTATATAACTATAGGATATAACTAGACCTGATCAAATGCGGGCCCGGGCCGGGCTTTAGCCAAAATCCGGGCCCGTTTTTGCGGGCCCGGGCCGGGCCGAGCCCGTTTGTCGGGCCCAAGGGGCTAATCTGGCCCGCCCGGAAGAGCGGGCCGACCCGCATGACATATAACTTATATTTAAATTATTTTTTGGTATATTTTTTTGGTATTTAGCGGGCCGGGCCGACCCGTTAAATTATTAATTTTTATGTATATTTTAGGTTATATTTATTTTTTTAATGTATTTTTAAATATATTTTTATATAATTTAAATTTTATACGGGCCGCGGGCCTGGCCCTGTTACCGGGCCCGGCCCGCCAGCCCGAACGGGCCGGGCCAACCGGCCCGTTCGGGCTTAAACCCCTGTCCAAGCTCGTTTTGCTTGGCGGGCCGGCCTGCGTTTGCTCAGGTCTAGATATAACCATAAGATATAACAAAATTGGATATAACTATAAGATATAATCATAATATATAATTATATGATATAACGATATGATATAATCAAATTGGATATAACTATAAAATATAACCATAGTATATAACTATAGGATATAACCATAAGATATAACCATAGTATATAACTATAGGATATTATGATTATATCTTATAGCTATATCCAATTTGGTTATATCTTATCGTTATATCATATAGTTATATAATATGGTTATATCCTTTAGTTATATCCAATTTGGTTATATCTTATGGTTATATCCTATAGTTATATTCTATGGTTATATCTTATAATTATATCCAATTTGATTATATCATATTGTTATATCATATAATTATATATTATGGTTATATTTTATAGTTATATCCAATTTGGTTATATTTTATGTTATATCCTATAGTTATATACTATGGTTATATCTTATAGTTATATCCAATTTGGTTATATCATATCGTTATATCATATAATTATATATTATGATTATATCTTATAGTTATATCCAATTTGGTTATATCTTATGGTTATAATCTATAGTTATATACCATGGTTATATTTTATAGTTATATCCAATTTGGTTATATCATATCGTTATATCCTATAATTATATACCATGGTTATATCTTATAGTTATATCCAATTTGGTTTAATCTTATGGTTATATCCTGTAACACCCCCAAATATATATCCTTGAAAGGTATTACCGCCAGTGACCTCGGATTTCACATCTGAAGCCACCCCAGGCTTAACCCGTTTATATAAATCATAACACAACAGTTATAATACAAAATATCATAACTTTTGATTAAAGCAAATGGTTCGGAATTACATCCATGATTCAAAATACAAAATCAAAATATATTACGGCGGAAGTCTTAATACATAAAGGACACAAGGGTCTTGATCTAAACGATCATCCGCCAAGGAATCTCAACCTGGTAAAACTCTTCAAAATTCCAACTGCCATCATTGTCGTTTCTAGCCTTCATCGGAACTGCAGTTTATCTGATATGCCGAATGAGACGGATGACATCAGCCAACCATGCAAGAGAATATAACCAATTGGTTAGTCTAATGAAAGACAATGCAAGGGTAAAACAAAAATGTTCTAAGTAGTCGTATTAGGTTAGACTCATCGCTTCTCGAATAAAAGTCGATGACGATAGTCAACCACCATACTCCTACTGAAATATACGAAAAGGTATGATCAAGAGAAGACTCTGAAAGATTGAGTCTTAAGGAATCATATGAAGAGAAGACTCCAAAAGGTTGAGTCTTATCGGAAAGTATGACAAGTGTTTGGGAACATCAATTTCACACAAGCGTTTTAAAACTGACTTGGTGTTTCGGTTCACGACCAACCTCACCGCACAATGCGAATTCAGATTGGAAAGAGAACTTTACTCTGACCAAAGTCTAGACGAGTTTCCTAGCTGCACTACTCGCCTGAGGGTATATTAATTATGTGCACTAAAGCACTTATCTTATTAAATTCCAAAACGTACATTTTACATTATAATCTTTTAAGATCTCTTCACAAGAGATATCGGATCTCCTCACAAGAGATATCAAAGGGAATACATCCCAGGGAATACATCCCAAATGGCAGCACCAGCTGTGTGCACATACCCTGAGTAAGGGTAAGGTCATGACCGAAGATACTAGGGAATATCCTCCTAGCACCATTATCAAGAAACCACTAAACCTCGCAAGGTACATAGTGTTCCTACAAATACTCGTTCTAACTAAACAGTTAAAACATAAGTGCAATAATTCACATCAAAGCCATCGAGGCCAATAACAGATATAATAGCGTTGTTTCTAGCAATAAATACAACCTATTATAATATATGTATTTCAATCATATATATATATATATAATAACATTGTTTCTAGCAATATATACAACCTATTATAATATCTCTTTTTAAATCACATACAGTTATCAAAACTGTTCCCAGACGAAAACAATATTCATCCCAAATTAATTAACAATTAAATAATTGATAATCAATATAAATATGAAATGATAAGCAAGAGCGAACCGCCACTTGCCTTAGATTTAGACGAAGCTCAACGAAGCTCGAGACGACAGGTTTCCGGGTCCGAAACGAGGAAGAACTCAGATTATGATTTCCTACGGAACGACCCATAACGAAACCCTAAGTCAGATTCGACAATAAATAGTATGAATCTAAAGAAAAATGAACGAAATCGAAGGAACGAAAGTACCAAACGAGATCACAACCACACACGCCCAGGCCCACCGCGGGTGCGGCAAGGCTACAGAGGCGAGACGACGACGACGAAAACTCACCGGGGAAGACAATGGGGGCTCGACTCGTGGTGGCTCCGACTTCTGGATTCCCTGGACCACCCAAGCACCACCTTGAGAGCACCTCCTCCTCCTTTGGTAGCTCCGAAGACGACCTTGAAGAACTCCGGCGAAAGCTTGCAACTCCGGAGACAATGGAATGAGAGCGAGAGATTGGAGAGAGAGAGATTGGAGCTGTCTTCCTCCTCCAAGCCTCCTCCTTTTATAGGCCAAGTAAGGAGCCCAGCTGGCACCTCCCCCACCGCCTCAAAGCCGACCGAAACGGCAAGCAGCTCAGGCGACGTTCGGCGGAGCAGAAAAGGAATCATGACGACGCGGGTGCGGTGGGTCTTACCGCGGGGTGCGGTGGCGACCAATTCCTGACCGCGGGGTGCGGTGGGTATGACCGCGGGAGCGGTCAAGGCAATTTTTTGTGCCTTTTGCCCATTCTTTGACCGGGAAGCCCACCTTTGACCGGGAAGAATTATGGGTATGGGTTTTAACCCCGGGTTAAATATATTCGTACTGAACAATTATTCTAAACCCCAAAAATACGTCGAATGTATTTTATTTCACTCAAGGAGTTATTACGGAGATCAAGTGTTTAACAGAAAGTCTGAACTTCTCTGAAAATAATTCGACTACAATACGAGTGTTTGGAAAACTTACCAAAATACTCTTTACTAAAATGAGGGGTATTACATATCCTATAGTTATATACTACGGTTATATCTTATTGTTATATCCAATTTGGTTATATCATATCGTTATATCATATAATTATATATTATGGTTTTTTATCTTATAGTTATATCCAATTTGGTTATATCTTATAGTTATATACTATTGTTATATCTTATAATTATATCAAATTTGGTTATATCATATCGTTATATCCTATAATTATATACTATGGTTATATCTTATAGTTATATCCAATTTGGTTATATCTTATCGTTATATCCTATAGTTATATAATATGGTTATATCCTTTATTTATATCAATTTGGTTATATCTTATGGTTATATCATATAGTTATATTCTATGGTTATATTTTATACTTATATCCAATTTGATTATATCATATCGTTATATCATATAATTATATATTATGATTATATCTTATAGTTATATCCAATTTGGTTATATCTTATGGTTATATCCTATAGTTATATCCTATGATTATATCCTATGGTTATATCCTTTAGTTATATCCAATTTGGTTATATCTTATGGTTATATCCTATAGTTATATTCTATGGTTATATCTTATAGTTATATCCAATTTGGTTATATCATATCGTTATATCCTATAATTATATACTATGGTTATATCTTATAGTTATATCCAATTTGGTTATATCTTATGGTTATATCCTATAGTTATATAACATGGTTATATCCTTTAGTTATATCCAATTTGGTTATATCTTATGGTTATATCCTATAGTTATATTCTATGGTTATATCTTATACTTATATCCAATTTGATTATATCATATCGTTATATCATATAATTATATATTATGGTTATATCTTATAGTTATATCCAATTTGGTTATATCTTATGGTTATATCCTATAGTTATATACTATGGTTATATCTTATAGTTATATCCAATTTGGTTATATCATATCGTTATATCCTATAATTATATACTATAGTTATATCTTATAGTTATATCCAATTTGGTTATATCTTATCATTATATCCTATAGTTATATACTATGGTTATATCTTATAGTTATATCCAATTTGATTATATCATATCGTTATATCATATAATTATATATTATGATTATATCTTATAGTTATATCCAATTTGGTTATATCTTATGGTTATATCCTATAGTTATATCCTATGGTTATATCCTTTAGTTATATCCAATTTGGTTATATCTTATGGTTAGATCCTATAGTTATATACTATGGTTATATCTTATAGTTATATCCAATTTGGTTATATCATATCGTTATATCCTATAATTATATACTATGGTTTTTTATCTTATAGTTATATCTAATTTGGTTATATCTTATAGTTATATACTATGGTTATATCTTATAATTATATCAAATTTGGTTATATCATATCGTTATATCCTATAATTATATACTATGGTTATATCTTATAGTTATATCCAATTTGGTTATATCTTATCGTTATATCCTATAGTTATATAATATGGTTATATCCTTTAGTTATATCCAATTTGGTTATATCTTATGGTTATATCCTACAGTTATATACTATGGTTATATCTTATACTTATATCCAATCTGATTATATCATATCGTTATATCATATAATCATATATTATTGTTATATCTTATAGTTATATCCAATTTGGTTATATCTTATGGTTATATCCTATAGTTATATACTATGGTTATATCTTATAGTTATATCCAATTTGGTTATATCTTATCGTTATATCCAATTTGGTTATATCTTATCGTTATATCCTATAGTTATGTAATATGGTTATATCCTTTATTTATATCCAATTTGGTTATATCTTAAGGTTATATCCTATAGTTATATTCTATGGTTATATTTTATACTTATATCCAATTTGATTATATCATATAATTATATATTATGGTTATATCTTATAGTTATATCCAATTTGGTTATATCTTATGGTTATATCCTATAGTTATATACTATGGTTATATCTTATAGTTATATCCAATTTGGTTATATCATATCTTTATATCCTTTAGTTATATCCAATTTGGTTATATCTTATGGTTATATCCTATAGTTATATTCTATGGTTATATCTTATAGTTATATCCAATTTGATTATATCATATCGTTATATCATATAATTATATATTATGATTATATCTTATAGTTATATCCAATTTGGTTATATCTTATGGTTATATCCTATAGTTATATCCTATAGTTATATCCTACGGTTATATCCTATGGTTATATCTTTTAGTTATATCCAATTTGGTTATATCTTATGGTTATATCCTATAGTTATATTCTATGGTTATATCTTATAGTTATATCCAATTTGGTTATATCATATCGTTATATCCTATAATTATATACTATGGTTATATCTTATAGTCATATCCAATTTGGTTATATCTTATGGTTATATCCTATAGTTATATAACATGGTTATATCCTTTAGTTATATCCAATTTGGTTATATCTTATGGTTATATCCTATAGTTATATTCTATGGTTATATCTTATACTTATATCCAATTTCATTATATCATATCGTTATATCATATAATTATATATTATGGTTATATCTTATAGTTATATCCAATTTGGTTATATCTTATGGTTATATCCTATAGTTATATACTATGGTTATATCTTATAGTTATATCCAATTTGGTTATATCATATCGTTATATCCTATAATTATATACTATAGTTATATCTTATAGTTATATCCAATTTGGTTATATCTTATCATTATATCCTATAGTTATATACTATGGTTATATCTTATAGTTATATCCAATTTGATTATATCATATCGTTATATCATATAATTATATATTATGATTATATCTTATAGTTATATCCAATTTGGTTATATCTTATGGTTATATCCTATAGTTGTATCCTTTAGTTATATCCAATTTGGTTATATCTTATGGTTAGATCCTATAGTTATATACTATGGTTATATCTTATTGTTATATCCAATTTGGTTATATCTTATTGGTAGATCCTATAGTTATATACTATGGTTATATCTTATAGTTATATCCAATTTGGTTATATCATATCGTTATATCCTATAATTATATACTATGGTTATATCTTATAGTTATATCGAATTTGATTATATCATATCGTTATATCATATAATTATATATTATGATTATATCTTATAGTTATATCCAATTTGGTTATATCTTATGGGTATATCCAATAGTTATATCCTATGGTTATATCCTTTAGTTATATACTATGGTTATATCCTATAGTTATATATTATGGTTATATCGTATAGTTATATCCAATTTGGTTATATCTTATGGGTATATCCTATAATTATATACTATGGTTATATCGTATAGTTATATCCAATTTGGTTATATCATATCGTTATATCCTATAGTTATATACTTTGGTTATATCCTATATTATATTCTATAGTTATATACTATGGTTATATTATATAGTTATATACTATGACTATATCTTATAGTTATATATTATGGCTATATCATATATTATATCTTATAGTTATATCCAATTTGATTATATTCTATAGTTATATACTATAGTTATATCATATATGATGCGTTCCTGCTTGTGATGAAGGATCTTTGACCTTGGTGGGAAGTCGCACGCATCGTCTCTGAGGGAGATAGGGTGGAACGCGGTTTTGAGAAGGCGGGAGCGGAGGAGAACAACTCGAAAGAGATCGAGTGCTTGGCCGTAGCGTCGGCAGCGGGTTGGATAATCTCGATGACGATCGAGTGGTGGCCGTAGCGTCGGTAGCGAAGGAAGGAGATGAGAAGACAGAGATTTGGTGATGCAGATCTAAGAAGATGGAGGCAAAATCTCTCGACAAATAATCTTAGATTAAAAATGATGCGTAACCTAGTAAAGAAGGTCGAGATGACCTTTTATAGTACATAGCGGGACTCAGATGGGCCGAGTCTCGCGAAATGGGTCAGCCCACGCGACACGCGTGACACACACGCCCCAAAATAAAAACTAAAATAATTAATGTCTCAAGAGATTGTATTCAGTTCAAAAAGAACGCGTTCATTGGATGGTTGAGAGAAGACAGACAGAGAATTCGTTCTCTTGGTTGAAGACGGTTTAAAGAGAACGCGGTCTCTTGTGTGCCTTGACTGGCGACGACGCGAGCAACCAAGGATTGCATCGCGTTGACGATGGCTTTGGCGCATGATCTTGTGATTGGCCCCTCTGAGAGAATGCTCATAGCCTCTTCTTCCTTTGTGGCATTCATGATGGTCAGGGGCGCATCACCCTCCCCCACTTGGTTGTGAAGCGTCCCCGCTTCACCATCATCGAACTCAGGCTCCACCTAAGGCTCCAAGTCTATGACGTTGAAGGTCGCGTGGACACCGTAGTCTGGTGACAGCGCGATCTCGTATGCATTGTCCCCAATGGCCTTCACAACATGGAAAGGCCCATCACCACGTTGGGCCAGCTTGGATTTGCGTTTAGCTGGAAAATGGCCTTTGCGAAGGTGCACCCACACCAAGTCTCCTGGGGCAAATATAACACGGCGGCGCCCACGGTTGTGTTGTGTGGCATATTGTTCAGCGCGACATTCCAACTATGCCCGCGTTCTTTGGTGCAACTCCTGGATCATCGCAGCGGGGTTGGAAACGTTGGGGTGCTCAGTATCCTTCAGTGGATGCGGTAGCATGTCCAGCGTGGTCAGTGGGTTTCTTCCATACACCACTTCGAACGGAGTGAGCTTTGTTGTTGAGTGCCTGGACCTACGAGAAAGGGCGTCGGCTACCACATTCTCTGTACCTTTTTTTATGCATCACGACGTAAGGAAACATCTCCATAAATTCCACCCAGCGAGCATGGTGGCGGCTTAGATGGGCTTGACTCTTCAGATAGCTGATGGTCGCATGGTCCAAGTGGATCACGAACTCGCGTGGCCACATGTAGTGTTGCCATGTCTTGAGGACGCAAACTAGCGCGTAGAGGTCCTTGTCGTATGTGGGGTAATTCAAAGTGGCCCCAGTGAGCTTCTCGCTAAAGAACGCGATGGGCCTCTTCTCTTGGTGGAGCACTCCACCAATCCCCACATTTGACGCGTCATATTCCACTTCAAAGTGTTTGGTGAAGTCGGGGAGTTGTAGCAGTGGCGCGTTGCACAAGGCCTCTTTCAACACGTTGAACGCGTTGTTGTGTGTCTCCTTCCAAATCACCGCGACACCTTTCTTTGTGAGTTCATGTAATGGAGCGGCGATGGAGCTGAAGTCGTGAACAAATCGCATGTAGAAGCCAGCCAAGCCAAGGAAGCTTCGAACCATTGTTGGCGTTGTGGGTGTTGGCCAGTCTCTGATGGCCTTCACTTTCTCCTCATCGATGCGGAGTCCCTCCTTGGAGACCACGTAGCCTAGAAAGTTGGTATTGTCGGATGCAAATCGACACTTGCCAAGGTTGGCATACAATTGTTCGCGTCTCAAGCACTCTAACACAAGCCTAAGGTGTTGTTCATGAGTTTCAAGACTATGCGAATACACCAGAATATCATTAAAATAAACGACAACAAATTTCCCCAGAAATTCCCTGAAAACATGGTTCATGAGCCGCATGAAGGTGCTTGGCGCGTTGGTGAGACCAAAAGGCATGACTAGCCATTCATACAGACCATATTTGGTCTTGAATGCGGTCTTCCATTCATCACCCTCGTTCATGCGAATCTGGTGATATCCGCTCTTCAAGTCAATCTTGGTGAAAAGGGTCGCACCATGCAACTCATCGAGCATGTCATCAAGGCGCGGTATGGGGTGCCTATACTTGATTGTGATCTGATTGATGGCGTGGCAGTCAACACACATTCGCCACGAGCCATCTTTCTTTGGAACCAGGATCACTGGGACCGCGCAAGGGCTTAGGGATTCCCTCACATAGCTGCGATCCAAGAGTTCTTGGACCTGGCATTGTAGCTCCTTTGTTTCATCTGGGCTAGCGCGATAGGCAGCGCGATTAGGGAGGGAGGCTCCAGGCACCAAGTCAATTTGGTGCTCAATGCCTCGCAAAGGTGGAAGTCCTTGGGGAAGCTCCTCTGGGAATAAGTCGTTGAACTCTTTGAGCAGCTCAGAGATCGCGCTCGACAGGGCTTCCATTATGGGGGCCTCTTGGGTGCAAGGTGTGGGCACTAAGAGGAAACAGGGTGTCTTGCCACTCAAGGGGGCAGTGAGGTCGTTGGGCCGCGCCAGGAGCAGCCTGTGCTCACAGGTGCCTTTCAACGTGGTATTTTTTGGCGCGGGCTTTGACCCTTCTTTGAGACGCGTTCGATCACCTGACGCGTTGTCTGTGCTAGCATTTTGGTTCCCAGACGAAGAACGCGTGCTACTGGGAGTCTGGTTCTTTGACGCTTCAATTGCCTTCTGTCTATCACGCTCAACCTGGTCTTGTAAAATCTCATGAGGCGAAATAGGTAAGAGCATGACGCGCTTCCCATGGTAAGTAAACACATAGGTGTTTAAATAGCCATCGTGAAGAACACGCCTGTCAAATTGCCATGGGCGCCCCAACAAAAGATGTGTGGCGTCCATGGTAATGACATCACATAGGACATAATCTGTATATTGACCAATGGAGAATGAAATGAGGCATTGACGAGTTACAGTGTTACCAGAACTCGATGAAATCCATTGGAGTCCATGTGGTTATGGGTGAGGAGTGGTTGGCAGGTTGAAATAAGTGACCACCTTTTCATTAATGATGTTACAACAGCTGCCTCCATCAATGATGACGCTCAAGGTCGCGGTCTTTACCAAGCAACGCGTGTGGAACAGATTCTCGCGTTGATCACCAAGGGTGGCTTCCTTGACAGTGAGAAGACGTCGCGTGACAAGGCTCAGAGCTGTGCCTTCATGCAGCGCAGTGGCTTCACAGGTGTAAGCCTCCTCGGTATCTTCGAAGCTTTCTTCGATGGTCTCAAGTGTTGTGTCCTCGTCCTCATAAGACTCATATCCGGCTGAGATGCTGGAGAAGAGGACCTTTTTGTTGTTTGGGCAATTGTTTTGGTAGTTCCCTATTCCTCCACACTTGAAACATTCCACGTCACGCGCGCGTTCTGGGTTAGGAGATGTACCCTTTGATGGTGGCGCGCGAGAAGCATGGTTGGGAGTCGTCGCGATCTTCCCTTGTCTTGTTTGATAGGACGCGGTGGTTCCTGGAGGGTGACCATGCACATTAGTGGAAGGAATTTGACTAGTTTGAGAGTCATACCTTCTTTGGCCATAGGGTTGGTAGGGTTGACGCTTTCGCACTATTTGATTGTGGAGTTGCATCGCGGTGTGCGTGAACGTGTTGAGTTCCTTGATGGGAAGGATCTCCATTTGGTCTCGGATGTTGGTGTTGAGACCACTTAAAAATTTCGTCCTCATCGTGGAGAGAGCCACGCTAATGGACGCCTTGTAGTACATATCCTCAAGTTGCGAGAAGAACTCAAGGGGGGTCTTCGAACCTTGTTTCGCCATGGCAATGTCCAAGCGCATTTGGTTCTTGTAATCTTGGGGCACGTACTTGAGTGGCATCACATACTTGAGCTAGTGCCATTCAATGAGAGGCACCAAGTTTCTCCTTATGCGATCATCCACAAATCGGTGCCACCAAACCCTCGCGGCACCTCGGAAGTGGACTATGGCGGCGGTCACATAGTCCTCTTCTGGAACTTGGCAATAGATCAAGGTATACTCTGTGGCCTGCAACCATTCAAGAAAAACTGCAGGGTTGTATTCAGCAACAAAGAATTCAATTTTTACCTTGATGTCATGGCGATTGAGCCTGGGAGCATTGGCTTGAGGCCTTTGTTGCAATCACGGCGCTGGGATGTCCAAGGGAGCATATTGATGGCCTTGGGCCTGTTGAAACTGGACATGCCCCAGTTGGTGCCTTCGCGCGCCATTATTGCCGCGATCGTTGCCAAACGGAGCATGTTGCTCCATCCCCTAGGCGCGTCGTCGACGCTGGTGTCCTTGGTGTGGCGCATCGCGACGAACATCGTGAGGCATGTCTTGCCTCCTCTCCATTTCATCGCGCCTGTCGAAGGACGCATTGGCCATGTTTGCGCCTTGGATGAGCCTAGGTGGAGGGATCCACTCGGCGGGGCAATCTTGCAGCACCATGGGATCACCGAGTGGGGGATGGAAGTTCCCTGGATTGATCATCCTTGAGTCCTCCATCTCTTCATCATCAAACTCCTCGAACTCGTCTTGGTGGAGAAGAGTGTGGGAGAAATAGCCATCTGAGCCATAGTGAGGCGTCCACGTACTTTGGTGGCCCAGGTGGTCTTCCACGTTGAATGGGACTGATAGGTGTCATTTCATACACCTTAACTAGCAATTATTAGCATTACTTAGAGGAGTTTATGACTAGATTTAGGGTTAAGTCTGTAATCTAGAAGTTGTGGAGAGAAGTGAGGATATCCAGGGATTTACATCTTATTTGGAGAAGGCTACCAACACTTGGTAGTAATGAAGAGCAGAAGGAGAGAAGAAGAGCTGAAGAAAGGAGTGGGTGAGTGTCATCGCCCCGCGCCAGAGCCACCGTGACCCGGTGGTGGGTCTCATAGAAGGATGTCGCCCCGCGCCAAAAGAAGCACCGCCCCGCGGTGGGAGCTGACGCCCCGCGGCCATCACGTGAAGCTGGAAATCCGTGTGCTGCTTTTGATGATTGGGCCGTGAAGATAAAAGGCCCAAATTGGAGGAAAAGCCCAAACAAATGAAGAATAAGCCCGTGAAGGCTGGGGCCCGCGTGAAAGAGATGCCGCGTGAAATTGAAGCGGAAAGCTGGAGAAATGCAGGTGATGATGTCACCATCCGTCAGCTAGCGCAGCAACTACTTTGGAGAATTTGGAATTGAATTGGGCCACTGCGTGTGTTGGGCCGCCGAGCTGATGATGGAGAGATGGGCCGCTGTTGCTTGCGAGAGGAGATCAGGCCGAGCTGCTGAACGAGAGAGAAGCGAGATTTCGGGATTAATTCCCCCAATTTCGCTTGGTTATTTTTATGGTTATTTTATTATTGTTATTATTTTATTATACTCTTTTAGAATTAGGTTAAAAAGACCTTTAGTTAACCTAGTTGCATCAATCTCCTTCGGGAGACTTTCTTTTCATTCTACCTCCAGGGTTTTCAACCCATGGAGAACTAATTCCTCTTTGTTCTACTAGACGTTTGAAGCAATACAGTTGATGTATTTGTGAGATTTCTATTCCTTGTTCTTATTCTTATAAGTGTTGGTTTGATTCTCTTGGTAATATTGAATACTGATTTATTGTTATTCTTCATAGCCTGATCAACTAGGTTGAATACTTTTTATCAATTGCTAGGATTTGCATATAGTGGAATACGAGTGCATATCTAGTAGCATACACGATTGTTGCGTATAGTGGAATACGAGCGCGCAATCATGAGTGAGAATCATTTGCATGTTAAGTAGTAAGGAAGCACCTTCTATTTGCATGTATCCTATATCCTTGTGTGCACTGCTATTGCTTTGTTAGTGGTAAAGTCTATCAACAACTGTGAGAATTGGTAGTACTTTTCCATTGATATAGTAATAAGTCTATCAACAACTGTGAGAATTGGTAGTACTTAAGATCAGGGTGGGAACAACTATAAGAATAGTAAAAGAACTTGGATTGAATAGATTTCTGTGATCAAATTATATCTCTGTATTATGGATCTCGTTCTAGTAGGACTACTTTCCCAATCATATTTTCTCATCAACTAAACTTGTTTGCTTTGCTCTGCTTGATTACTAAAACCCCCCTTTATTGTTACTTGTCAATCACAATTGCATACTGCATCAGATCTTCCCTGTGGGTTCGACCCTTACTTGCTTACTATACATCTGTTTAGTAGGTATGTTAGGACATTTACTTTGACTAGGCTAATCAACGATATTTGCATTGCGCATTTCTAGCCCGTCAAATTTGGCGCCGTTGTCGGGGAAGATTTTTGTTTTGTTGTGTGTTTTTGTGATTGATTTTTGGTAGAGACCTATCTTATGGTCGACACTCGTTCTACTGACTCTCCTCTCGTAGCTTTTGATCCAGAAATTGACAGATCATTCCGTGTGAACCTACACGATCAAGGAGAAGAAGAAGTAGAGGTTGAAGCAGTTGAGACAGTTGAGCCAGTTGACTTCCCTCCTAAAGCAATGGGCGAAACTCTGAGAGAGCATGGTCTAAGGTTCAAACCTTTCCATGGAAAGTTCCAGTAGAAGGAGACGAGTAAGAGGATTCTGAGGGGATCCTACTCTAGGTGGTGATTGATTTAAAGTACGTCGAGCCAACAACGTTAACTAAGGCGTTGTCCGGGAGGCAACCCGAGATAGTTTTCCTTAATTTTTCTTTTCTCTTAGATTAATTTCATAGTTTCGTTTGCTTTGTTTCGTTCGCCTGTCACTAACATTTCAAGTACGAAAGTAAATGGAGAAGAGACGTGTTTTTCCCAGCTTGTTCACCGCCCCGCGGCGACGTCCACCGCCCGGCGGCGACGTCCACCGCCCCGCGGTGGATGTCTGGTATACTTTCTCAACTCTGGAAAAAAAAAAAAGTTCTACCGAAGGCCAACTGTCCAGAGTTCCACATGGAGATGGTGCGCATCATGTTGTCAAGGAGGAGACCTTAGCCCTACACATTATTTGACAACGATGATGGCCCTGCAATTGACAGCTGAGGAGGAGGCACACTAGAGCCCACACCATGATTACATCTGGGCTCCACCATGTGTTCCTAGAAGGCCGTGCAATCCTAATACCATTGTTTTACCACTACTCACCAAAGTGGTTTCCTTTTGGTTGTACGGTAGGAGAAGATTATAGAGTTGATGAAGACATCTGCCCAACACTAGAGACCTGGGCATTTATTGAGAAGACCGTCAGCGACACCTTCAGTGTCCAAGCAGCTTGGCGACGCTTGTGAGTTATTTTTTGCTTTTCCCTATGTTTCTATTCTTTTGTCTTTCATTACATTGAGGACAATGCAATGTTTAAGCATGGGGGAGGGTTTTATACTTGCTACGTCATTGAGGAGAAAAATGAATATAAAGAGAAAAAGCCAAAAATTTGAAAAAAAGGCTAAAATTGAAATCCTGGAATAGGTCGAAAACCCGAAAGGGCGGCCTAGGTAATAAGCAGGTGGCTTGGACCAGCATTAGGCTGGGGTAATATGTGGTCAAGAGTGACGTGAGCTTATGTGAGTACATCTATTGGAAAATGAAATGAGTGGCTTGGTGAAAACCCGAAAGGACGCCTTGGCAAAATGAGCGAAAAGAAGAAGAGTGATTTTAGGATTTCTCATTATTCTTGGAGAGGTGTCATAAGAAGAGGAGTTATAAGGAGGATTCGGGTAGGTCACTTTGGAGAGATAAGAAGATAGATGGGAGGCTAGGATTAGTATTGTCACTCTATGGTGTTGTGTTGTATTGTGTTATTGTGATGTGCGTGTTGCTTTGGTACTCTGGAGCTGATTGTTGAGTTGTTGTAGTTGCTGGTATCATATTTTCTTGTACTTCCTGAGACCTTGGTGTTTGATTGAGATAGTAGGTTTATCATTAGCTTACTCGGGACGAGTAAAGGTCTAAGCATGGGGGAATTTGATAGGTGTCATTTCATACACCTTAACTAGCAATTATTAGCATTACTTAGAGGAGTTTATGACTAGATTTAGGGTTAAGTCTGTAATCCAGAAGTTGTGGAGAGAAGTGAGGATATCCAGGGATTTACATCTTATTTGGAGAAGGCTACCAACACTTGGAAGTAATGAAGAGCAGAAGGAGAGAATAAGAGCTGAAGAAAGGAGTGGGTGAGTGTCACCGCCCCGCGCCAGAGCCACCGCGACCCGGCGGTGGGTCTCAGAGAAGGATGCCGCCCCGCGCCAAAAGAAGCACTGCCCCGCGGTGGGAGCTGAAGCCCCGCGGCCATCACATGAAGCTGGAAATCCGCGTGCTGCTTTTGATGATTGGGCCGTGAAGATAAAAGGCCCAAATTGGAGGAAAAGCCCAAACAAATGAAGAAGAAGCCCGTGAAGGCTAGGGCCCGCGTGAAAGAGATGCCGCGTGAAATTGAAGCGGAAAGCTGGAGAAATGCAGGTGATGATGTCACCATCCGTCAGCTAGCGCAACAACTACTTTGGAGAATTTGGAATTGAATTGGGCCGCTGCGTGTGTTGGGCCACCGAGCTGATGATGGAGAGATGGGCCGCTGTTGCTTGCGAGAGGAGATCAGGCCGAGCTGCTGAACGAGAGAGAAGCGAGATTTCGGGATTAATTCCCCCAATTTCGCTTGGTTATTTTTATGGTTATTTTATTATTGTTATTATTTTATTATATTCTTTTAGAATTAGGTTAAAAAGACCTTTAGTTAACCTAGTTGCATCAATCTCCTTCGGGAGACTTTCTTTTCATTCTACCTCCAAGGTTTTCAACCCATGGAGAACTAATTCCCCTTTGTTCTACTAGACGTTTGAAGCAATACAGTTGATGTATTTGTGAGATTTCTATTCCTTGTTCTTATTCTTATAAGTGTTGGTTTGATTCTCTTAGTAATATTGAATACTGATTTATTGTTATTCTTCATAGCCTGATCAACTAGGTTGAATACTTTTTATCAATTGCCAGGATTTGCATATAGTGGAATACGAGTGCATATCTAGTAGCATACACGATTGTTGCGTATAGTGGAATACGAGCGCGCAATCGTGAGTGAGAATCATTTGCATGTTAAGTAGTAAGGGAGCACCTTCTATTTGCATGTATCCTATATCCTTGTGTGCATTGCTATTGCTTTATTAGTGGTAAAGTCTATCAATAACTGTGAGAATTGGTAGTACTTTTCCATTGATATAGTAATAAGTCTATCAACAACTATGAGAATTGATAGTACTTAAGATCAGAGTGGGAACAACTATAAGAATAGTAAAAGAACTTGGATTGAATAGATTTCTATGATCAAATTATATCTCTGTATTGTGGATCTCGTTCTAGTAGGACTACTTTCCCAATCATATTTTCTCATCAACTAAACTTGTTTTCTTTGCTCTGCTTGATTACTAAAACCCCCCTTTATTATTACTTGTCAATCACAATTGCATACTGCATCAGATCTTCCCTGTGGGTTCGACCCTTACTTGTTTACTATACATCTGTTTAGTAAGTCTGTTAGGACATTTACTTTGACTAGGCTAATCAACGATATTTGCATTGTGCATTTCTAGCCCGTCAAATTGGTAGTAATATTGCCCCCGCGTACTTTGGTGGCCCAGGTAGTCTTCCACGTTGAATGGGACTGGGGTGGGAGCATTGCGACGTTGACGCGGCACAGCGTCTTGCGCGCGATTGGATCATCGCGGCCGACCCTCATCGTGTTCATCTCGCCTGGCTCTGTCGGCCAGCGGTGCAGAGGCCATCTCGCGTTGGCGTCTTGTTCCTCGGACTTCGTACCTGTCATTGAAGTCATAAGGTTCAGAGTACTCACCATGGGAAACCTCGTCGCGGTCGGAGTCGGTTTCATCGCGGACTGGTGTTGCCTGTGGTGCATAGCGGTCACGATGTGACACATAGCCTTGGCGGCTTTCTATCACCGATTGGATTCTTTGAAGCCTTGGTTGTAAGTTGGAGGTGGAGGGCATCACTCATTTGCCCTTATCAACGCGTTGTTTGCTTGACCCGACTTCTGTTTGTCGCGGTGCGACTAGACCATTCATAGGTATTTGCAAGGTTGGTGTTGGTTGTGACAACACAGCGCGTTCCTTGGCCTATAATTCGGCAACTTGGCGCCGAAGGGCTTGGATCTCGCGTTGTTCCTCCAAGAGCTCCAGAATTGGATCTTGTTGGGGAGGGTTGGCAAGAGGCACCACTTCAAGTTGCCCGATGTTTTGCTGTTGTTGGTGGTGGTTGCCATCTCCTTGGATATTTCCACCTGTGGGTGCCGTGAGGCTACCTATAACAATATGTCCATCCATCGCGAGTAAAAACGCACAAAAGACAATATAAAACCAGAGAACAAGTAAGCACTCAACAAGTAGCAAGTGTTCATGTAGGTGTGCGCGTTCTTTTAGCCTTGAGGGCGGCTAATCGGGAAGCAAAGCAAGTGTGATATGCAAGCACAAAAGCAACGAAACCAAAAGAAAGAAGTCTTAACTTCTTGCATAAAGAACGCGTACATACAAGACACACTTACACGCGTGACACTAGACGGTGGAGGGGTGAAGAAGATGAGCCTAGCCATTGAGGGGAGAAGGTTGCCTTATTTTGGCTTTACTTCTCATGTTTTTGAATGTCGTGTTCTTTTTTTTTTATTTTTTTGAAATGCGACTTGATTTTATTTTATTTTTGAATTTGAAATTCAAATCCGAGATCTTAGTCTTAAATAAAGATCGGATAAGAATTAAATGAAATAAAATATAAATAAACGGCTAAGTAACTTAAGAAAAGAAATCACGAGATTTACGCGATAGGAGAGAGAAACTTCAATGCAGATTTATGACGGTCAACACAAGCAAATATGGCAAGATATGAATGCGAGATTCATGCGATCAATTAAGGGAATCTTTGAATTAATTATGCAGATTTCATGCAAACAAATCACACAATTTTCGCTAGGAGATCAAGCAATTATCGGCCAAGAGATTCTCTTGTAGAAACCGATGGGACAAGCATGTGTATGAGAGAGAAAAAAAATTAGTGATTATGGCGGAAGCAAGGATGATGGGGGAGAAAAAAAATTCGTGAACAAGTGAGACTTGACAAACGACTTACAAGATCAAAGGCTCTAATGCCAGTTGATGTGTTCCTGCTTGTGATGAAGGATCTTTGACCTTGGTGGGAAGTCGCACGCGTCGTCTCTGAGGGAGATAGGGTGGAACGCGGTGTTGAGAAGGCGGCAGCGGAGGAGAATGACTCAAAAGAGATCGAGTGCTTGGCCGTAGCGTCGGCAGCGGGTTGGATAATCTCGATGACGATCGAGTGGTGGCCGTAGTGTCGGCGGCGGAGGAAGGAGATGAGAAGACAGAGATTTGGTGACGCAGATCTAAGAAGATGGAGGCAAAAGCTCTCGACAAATAATCTTAGATTAAAAATGATGCGTAACCTAGTAAAGAAGGTCGAGATGACCTTTTATAGTACATAGCGGGACTCGGATGGGCCGAGTCTCATGAAATGGGCCAGCCCACATGACACACGTGGCACACACGCCCCAAAATAAAAACTAAAATAATTAATGTCTCAAGAGATTGTATTCAGTTCAAAAAGAACGCTGATAAGCAGTATTTTACATAGCACAACTAGTAATTATTAGCATATTATTGAGGAGATTTGGATTTGATTTATGGGATATTTCTGTAATCCGGAGAAAAGGTGAGAAGTGGTTAAATCATAGGATTTACAGAGTTTTGGAGGTAAGTTGGTGTTTGAGGTGCGGAGCTGCATTGTGGATGTTTTTGGAAGCACTTACGAGTTGAAGACGGTGCCCGAAGTCATTTAGGAAAGCTGGTGATCAGAAGACAGAAGTTGCTGGAGTGGAGACCGCGAGCTGACGCAACTAATGGCGACCAGCGGTTAGCAGATTTCCAGTAGAACCTTGGGGAGCACAAACCGCGACCCCCCGCGATCGCGGTTGGTCGCGGTTTTCTGAGCGACTGAACAACTTCCGATTTTCTCCAACTGCTGGGCTGTTTCGTTTTGTTTAATTGAGCAGGTATTTAAGGGGCTCGGATTAGGGTTTAAAATGACGGCCGGGAGAGCTAGCCTGGGGGCTAATCTTCCTTTTTACTCTCAAGAACACTTAGATTTTTTTTTCTCTCTTTTGGATTGGAATTGGTTGTGGAGAACTAACTTCCTGTTTTGCCTAGCGTGGAAGCACAAAGTTAACCCGGTTGTAAGGTTCATTTCTCTTGTTCATCCCTTGTTGGATTTGATATTAATTTCCTTGAGCATATTTCAGATTTTTATATTTTTGACTAGATTGGTCTCCTGGTTTAAATCTATAGTTATCTAATTGCTAGAATTGGGATAGACGGTGGAATCCCTAATCACTTGTAGCGATCACAATTGCATGAAATTGGTAAATTGAATTCAATTGTGAAAAGGAAATTGATTTGCATTGCATACTTGCGTTGTTGAGTCTTTGCATGCAATCCATACAATCTTACACTTTATGCTACTAATTGAACCAACCTTAGAAGGTCTTCTAGGTTATCAGTTAGTAAGTGTTAGCAGGACCGGTTGGCTTGTTAATATAAATAAGATCAGAAGGGGAACAAATCAAAAGGGTGAATATGAACATGAGAGGAATCAATGATCAACTTGGTTAACTACTGTGTAGAAACTTGCTAGGTGAAACTCCCTTTCTTCTTATTTTCTTAAGCTTGATTTTGGTGTTATTTCATTTGTGTAGTCTTAGTATAAAACCAACCCCCCCCCCCCCATTTGTTCTTTAAAGTTGATAAATTAGTAATTACATAGAAATTGACGTGTTGATTCCATTGGGTTCGACTCCTTACTTGCATGCTATACTCTAGTTGCATATTAGGATTACTTGCATAGCGCGCACGACTGAAAATACGTTATCAAACGCGTTTATTGGATGGTTGAGAGAAGACAGACAGAGAATGCACTCTCTGGGCTTGGTTGAAGACACTTTAAAGAGAACGCGGTCTCTTGTGTGCCTTGACTGGCGACGACGCGAGCAACCAAGGATTGCGTCGCGTTGACGATGGATTTGGCGCGTGATCTTGTGATTGGCCCCTCTGAGCGAATGCTCATAGCCTCTTCTTCCTCTGTGGCATTCATGGTGGGCAGGGGCGCATCAATATAGATATATACTATGATTATATTATATAGTTATATACTATGATTATATAGTATAGTTATTTTCAATTTTGTTATATCCTTATAGCTATATCCAATTTGGTTATATCCTTATAATTATAAGATATAACCATAGTTATATGTGATTTTCGAGAATAATAATAACAAACAGTTAATATCAAACAAATTGGTGGAAAAATATACATGAATAAAAGTATATTGAAACCTCATGATACAAACAAATTTATTACCATGTAACCTTGATTACTTGATAACGTTTATTACTAGAGTCAAATGCAGATTTTAAAAAATATGTTATTTACTTTGTTGCTTTCACGGAAAAAAAATATATTTTTTTCCTCCTCTACGCAGAAATTTGGCGTACTCCAGATACCTGCGTAGATAAATGTAGTGCGAAAGTTCAAAAAACGTAGTGCATATAGCAGCAACCTAAAATAGCCCACCTTCCTGATTAAGTAAGGTATTTTTTTTTTATGAGGAAAGATTTCAAGATATCCGACATAACCACATCGGGTAGCTCGAGAGGCCAATAGAATCGGCGTTGGTACAAACCGAACATAAAGAACCAAAGACAAGCACATAAATTACATCGAAGCAGAAAGGAACAAAACAATCTAAGGCAGGCAAGGAGTCATCTCAGACTCAAGGGTGCCACCGGGAAAGGGTCAAACAAGAACACCTGCAGAAGTGCTGAACGGGCTACCTTGACGTTGCCAATACCTAGATGAAGGATCTTCAGGAGCCTCAATCATGACGTTGCCCTCGTTCGAGAGGGGTATTCATTCAGCCACAGACATGACCACGACCACGACCGGCGGCTCAGCCAGAACCCAAGATATAATCCACAAAAGCCGCGAGAACTTTGCCACCCATACTTGAACAAAACAGAAAACAAAAAAGGTCAACAAGGGTGAAATTGGTGTGATAGCTATAAAGTTGTTATAAAGATTAATCATATTTTGTTCATGGGTAATCCGTTTTGAAAATAGCAGTGATGCTAATGTGGTTATGACTGTCGTTTGGTTGATGTTGGAGAAGGTGTTATAGTTCAATGATGTGCAATACTCCACAAGCTAAAAGAGCAAGCTTATCCAATTTGTGTTGGAGAAGGTGTTATAAAATTTTGAGATACTGTTGATTTTAGGCGGGGTAATCCCTTAGAGAGGATTCATTCAAGTTGACAACACTTGATTGTTTTGAGCCAAAGAGCTCTTTGTTTTTTATTTACTCATCCTTTGAAGGAAGAAGTCTATAGATGTTGGTAGGTGTTTTGGTAGTAACATCGTGATGAGCTTGTGAAGCTACAGTGGAAGAGTTTTAAAGATGAGTTTTTACCTTTATCTATGGATAGTGACTATCAAGATCGAAGAATAGACATTGCCTTTCATGAATTTGGGGGTGAAACAGCCCATAGTTCAGCTGGTAGAAGAGAAGGCCTTTGCCTTCAAACCAACCGAACTGTCTATCATAAAATCCTAGTTCACCCTTGATAAACCTCCATTCAGATTTCAGTTCAGCAAAGGCCTTAGGAAAATCAATAGGATTGCCAATAATATATCCCATAAGGGATGATTCTCTTTGCTTTTGGGAAGTTGATCGTATTTTAGCCCGTTTAGACATGTATGCTTCAAAATCAATTTTAGGCTTTGTATTGGCCTCATTGTTGTGGGTATTATAATCAGTGTTAGTGGTGTTTGGGGTGATGTTGGTGGTGATATCATCTTGGGAAGGTGAGTTATAAACAATATTGATAACAACATAGGTTTTTTTCCTGTTGATAACAACAGAGGGTAGAGTAGAAGGGTTGGCTTGTGAAGCCTTAGAAGGGTGTAGATCGTTGATAACAACAGAGGGTAGAGTAGAGGGATTGGATTGTGAAGCCTTAGAAGGGGGTGGATCAGAACATATAACATCAGAGAAGAATTTTTTTTTTAACCTTTCTCCATGGTTGGCTTAGGCAAAGCTTTGGAGAGGAGGTAGCAAGAGATAACACCTTTGATGCTTGCAGCCAAGTAAAGGGGATGAACGAGGTCATCCACCAACTGGTGGTTTGTATTTACAGAGAGAAGGTAGGTGGTCGTCGGAGCGGGTGAACGAGATCTGGTAAAGCGGAGTGGATCTGCTCGGTGGTCGCCGAAGATCTGCTCGAAAGGCATGGATCTGCTCGGTGGTCAAAGGTAGGTGAACGAAGAGGGTGAAAAGGCAGGGAGGAGGGGGGTGAAAGTGGTGACTGCTGAAGTTTTAGGGTTAAAAGGTGGGATTTGGGGATTTTTTTTTCCTGAGAGCGTTTTTAGCTGTGACTAGGGTTTTGCTTCTTCTTTTTTTGGATCCTCTCATTAGTTGTACCAAACTTGCAACTGATTAAGTAAGGTATTAAATACCCTAAGAAATAATGAGGTCCATTGTCCCTTTTTTTCGTTAAAATGTGATAAATAACCCTCAAAATAACCTTTATGTAAACTGACCCCTACATGAAAACATTCCCGTTTTACCTTCCTCTCTTTCCCGTACCTCCCGTCCTTTTCTGTCCAGATCTGGCGTTGAAGCTCGCTCCTTCTCCGGCGACCATCTGTGTCGTCCAAGCTTGGCGTCCTCTTACGTCCTTCTACGTCGTCCATCTCCGTCATCCATCTTCGGCGTCCATGAGCTCCGGCGTCCATGACGTCCTTCTCTTCCTGATGTCCAAGAGCAGTAGGTGTTCTCTCTGTATCTTTGTGTGTCTACATTCGTGTATGATTCCATCTATTGAAGAATTTCAGCTTTATGTCACAGGAAACCCCAAATTTTGCTCCAGGTACAAGAAAAAAGTGTCAGGGGAATTATCAGGTGGAATAATGTTTCTGGTCCTGAAAAGATAGATTATGCACTCTTAGTGTTTGACAAAATGCTTCACTAATGGTGGCTGATTTTTTTGCTAGTATGAAGTGAGTTGGTAAGTGTAATGTTCAATATTAGATAGAAAATCCAGAAAGTTTTAGTGTAATGTTCAATTGACTTCAAAACACCATTTGATTTTTATCTATTTTATTGAAATAAAGGAATCGTGATTAATGGTGGTGGAAGGAGGTCGACATGAAATTCAGACACCAAATCCTGATTCGCCTCTTGCGGTGAACAACCACTCCTCTTCCTTTTCCTCCCGCACTCTCTCAATCCATGGCGGATTCCGTTGAGTTACCTGCTCGTCTTTGGATTCTCCCCTTCAGAAACAAGGTCTTGTTGCCCGGTGCTATCATTCGAATTCGCTGTACTTCGCCTAGCAGGTTTTTTCTCTGTCTATGCGTTGCATCACTCCTTTCCTCCTCCAACAATTGATGTATATTATGAATTTCCTTGGTGTTTGTTTGATGATTGTATGCATGTATCATGTTTTTGGTAGCTCGAAGTTATAGTAAGGTTTTTCATGTCTTTAATCTTTGATATAGAGATTTGAGCTCCCAAGCAAATTAAGGCACATAAACCTTATACACTGGCAATACCTCTTGGGATTCAGGACATGATATATGTTAACACTTTGCATGGTCTAAGAAATGTTGTGTCTCACAGTTATCTTCCAGGTGGACCCCTGTTTCACATGTTGAGACACATCAACTTATAGCTTAACCTATTGCCTGTTGTGATCCTAAACCATATTAAAATATTAATATTGGTCTTATGCTCTTAGTTGTGCCTTTGAAGGTCGGAAATTTATAGTACAGACTTTCTGATCAATTATATTATCAAGGTTGCTACAAGCTAATGGCAGTTATAAAGGCAACATTGAATAACCCTCTGTTCTGAGAAATTCTCATCCTGATTGATCTTCATTCTGGAAAGATCCTAGTTCTCTTCACCTGGCATCCATGTTTAACTTCGTTTTTAGGACCTTGTGTCTTCTCTTAGTTTAATGTAATTTGTAACTACTTTCTTCTTGACTGTCACTAAAGTTTAGCATATGTTTATTGAAAGGTTTACAAATTGTTCACGTATCTAGTACATTTTATTGTCATCTCCTCGTCACTTTGTCTATCTGAACGTCTGTTTAATATGATATTTTTCCTTGACTTCTATGTTAGTGTGAAACTGGTAGAGCAGGAGTTATGGCAGAGAGAAGAGAAAGGCGTAATAGGTATTCTTCCAGTTCGTGATGCAGCAGAGTCAAAGATGGTTGCGCCTGTGGTATACCCAAGTAATGATGTTCTTGATTCTTCCAAACAGTTTTTCAGTTTTGTCGAGTTCCCCTATCAACATAGCCATGATATGCATTTACATTATGTTTGCAGCAGCATATTCTGGTTCAAGTAGTATGAAAAATCAAATGGTGTCTTGAAGTGAGTTGGTAAAATCAAATGGTGTATAGTTGGTAAGTGTAATGAAGTGAGTTGGTAAGTGTAACAATATGAAGTGAATGTTTGAAGTGTTAACGAGGCTAGTCAGTGACGCTTCGAACGTGCCACCGACTAGGCTCGGTGACACTTTAAACTTGACACCGACTAGCCTCGGTGACACTTCGAATGTGCCACCGACTAGCCTCGGTGACACTTCGAACACGCCACCGACTAGCCTCTGTGACACTTCAAACGCGCCACCGACTAGCCTCGGTGACACTTCGAACGTGCCACCGACTAGCCTCGGTGACGCTTTGAACGCGCCACCGACTAGCCTCGGTGACGCTTCGAACGCGCTACCGACTAATGCGCCACCGACTAGCCTCGGTGACGCTTCGAACGCGCCACCGAACTAGCTTCGGTGACGCTTCCAACACGCCACCGAACTAGCCTCGGTGACGCTTCGAACGTGCCACCAAACTAGCCTCGGTGACGCTTCGAACGCGCCACCGACTAGCCTCGGTGACGTTTCGAACTCGCCACCGAACTAGCCTCGGCGACGCTTCAAACGCGCCACCGAACTAGTCTCGGCGACGCTTCGAACGCGCCATCGAACTAGCCTCGGTGACGCTTCGAACGCGTCGTTGACTAGCCTCCATGACGCTTCAAACACGCCACCAAACTAGCCTTGGTGTCACCAACTAGTCGCGATGACACTTTGAAAGTGTGTCACAAACTAGTCTCGATGACACTTTGAAAGTGTTATCACTTACTAACCTCGATGACTTTGAAAACGTCATTAATTACTAGTCTTGAAGACACTTTGAAAGCGCCACTAATTATTTGTCTTGATGACACTTTGAACATGCACTAATTAGTGGAGATGACATTTCGTAAATGTCACCAACTAGTGGAGACGACACTTCGTAAATGCCACCAACTAGTGGTGGTGACATTTCAACGATAATTGTCATCAAAACGAGATTTGTATTGTCATCAACTAGTTGTGATGACAGTGTGTGACATTAACTAGTTGCGATGACAGTATGTGTCATTAACTAGTTGTGATATCGTTTGTATTTGATGACAGTTTGTGTTTTGATGACAATATGTGTCATTAATTTGTTGCGATATAGTTTGTATTTGATGACAGTTTGTATTTTGATGACAATATGTGTTTTGATGACAATATGTGTCCGCAACTAGTTGCGATACAGTTTGTATTTGATGACAGTTTGTGTTTTGATGACAGTTTGTGTTTTGATGACAGTATGTGTCATCAACTAGTTGCGATGCAGTTTGTATTTGATGACAGTTTGTGTTTTGATGACAGTTTGTGTTTTTTATGACAGTTTGTGTTTTTTATGATAGTTTGTGTTTTGATGACAGTTTGTATTTTAATGACAATTTGTGTTTTGATGACAATTTGTATTTTGATGACAGTTACTGTCATCAAGATGATGACATCACCAAAAATATTTTTGGCGGAAAAAAATTTTGCCGGTTGACTCGGTCAACGGCCGTTGAACGCTAGTCAATGGTCAAATGTGTTAGTTTGTTTGACTTATGATGATGTCATCATTACATAATGATGACATTACCATGGGTCATGAGTTTAGATGAAGTTTATTGGAGACATTAGTCTAATTTCACTATAAGGGTAATTTAACCTGAACATGGATAACCTAATGAGGCCTTATAGCCTCCTTCCTCTCTTTCTGAATTACGTACACAACATATTCTCTGCCTCTAGGGATTTCTCTCAATCATCCGATATCTGACTTAAGCGTTGAAGGTGAAACGGGGGACAAGTTCCGCCTTTGGCCTTTCTTTATGATTGTAGGGCACTGGAAAGATGATCGAGGGCACCGGAAGGTTGTCGGATTTGTGGATTCCCGTCATCATCAACAATTTATTGTGGTGCGGATTTATTCTACCACAATTGGCGCGGACAGTGGGGAACGAAGACAATGATGGGACTCCGATGCCCGTGGATCGCTACTACTGTACTCCTTTTCTACCTCCGACCACCCTTGTTTTCATCATTTTTGGACCCTCACAACCACCACCACGCCTCAGCCGCCAGGACTCCGCCCATTCATAGTACATCCTCGCCTTCTCCTTCATCTTCACCATCGGAGTCGTCGTCGTCGTCAGTTTCTTCATCATCATCGGCGGGGATGGGAGCAATGTCGCAAGACCTGGCTAGTGATTTGAGTGACCGGTCTTCTTCCCAAGTGACGCCGCAGGAGGGTTCGAGCAGTAATTGTAGCCCTAGCGATTTTAGTCTGTATGAGGAGTTTCCCAAATCGGACCAGATCAACGCCGCCAGGAAATTGAGCCTCGGCTGGCCACTGTCGGTGGCGGATAATCAAAGTTCTTGCGGATCTTCAATCTGTCACCAATCTGGATACAGTGGATTATGAAGTCATATCGGTAAACCGGGCAATTGACCCTACAATCCCTTGAGAATATAGCATACTCTATGTCAATTGAATGTAGAATTCTGGGGCATGGCCTATTTTTTAATGGCTTGATTCTGAAGATTGCTAATCTTGTTGTTGATAGAATGGCTGGTCCCGTTGGTGATGTAGGAGAAATGACCAAGAGATGGAGACTAAGTTGAGGAATTCATTTAAAACAGTTTTCTTCCCCCTTGGTCTTCTCGATGTTGGACTTTCACGCCATAGGGCTTTGGTACTTAAGGTGCTTGCAGACAAGATGAACCTTCCATGCATGTGAGTCAACGGGAGCTTATACACTGGCAGTAATGATGGAGCTGTAAACTTAGTTAGATTAGGTGTAAAGGTGAGAATGTCTCGAATAGAGCTTTGATCGAGTCCAATTTGAGTGGCTTGTTGACGCCTCAAACGGCGACCACATTGAGAGATGCCGGTGCCATTGGGTTCGTGGTGCTGCAAGGTTTCTCCCACAATGAGTCGCGGCGGCTGGGACCCTCTACTGACGTCATTAAAATGCTTCAAAGTGGCATGGTTCCTCGATTTTTTGCACACAACATGAGCAGGTTCGGAGGCAATTCGATACCATTTAAATATGGTTCTAGACGATTCAGTAGTCCGGTTCACCTAACTTGAGCATGATGAATGCGATTGTGTGGTCATATTTTGGATTAAGTGGCTCGAGAAGGATTTTTATTGGGGACGAATAGGGCTTAGTGGTAACTTATACAACATTAATTTTTTCTGGAAGGAGTCGGATTATACAAAAAATTCGTATTGTTTGTTAAAGACTGCCAGGGATCCGCATTTGACCGCCTAAGTATGCGGTTCATCCTTGCATACCAAAATGGGAATCTCTCCATGACTGAGCTAACATATATTAAAATTGATATCATTGGAGAACTTCAGGGCGAAGCTTTGATGCACAAGACGCATGTTCCACGCTTAATGGGTGGGGAAGCATATGCTCCAGCTGTAGCAACTTCTGTTTAAGGTCATCTTATGCGTCTGCTAAAACCTCAATTAGTGTTGGAAGCTTTATTCAAGGGCATGCTAGTACGAGCTCATCAGAAGATATGCCTCTGACCATGCTTGACATGGACGATGGGAAAACTCCTAACATGGGCCCAACATTATTTAGGGGATATTAATTCCAATCGAAGAGCCCAATTCTGTCCAGTCAATTTCAATTTCATCGGTAAAGTTTGATATTCATTGATTTATTTTGTTACAAAGTAAGTTGATTTATTTTTGTAAAAAATATATATGCTTCGATTAATTTAATACGGTTACTACATGATTGCTATATGTTTTTTAATCATGTTGGTGCAAATGAGGGAGCAAAACGCTAATCAATGCGGGACAATGAATTTTTTCAATAAAGATCGCCAATTCCTTGGAGACGGGATCCAAGTACTAGCTATCAAAAGCCGACGATTACGGCGTTGAGATTAAGGTCCGAGACATGAGACGGTTTTACAATGTTAAAGATTGAAATAAGGGCCCACAACAAGCCCTATCGAGACTGCTCAAGATACTTGCTTATCAAGATGACCGCTATGTCAATTTACTCAGACAATTTAAAGGGCGAACTGGAAAGCTAAGTATTTAGTCATTTCTTATTTATTCTATATAATTCAATTCTTTATTTGAAGTTGGGCCAAGCATGATATACTATATCGAAGTTGACAAATCAACCTTGATCTTCTTCGAGTTCATAAAGCTACGAGTCGGATAATGAGCTAAAAATTGCTAAATTTGTGGTAGCGTTGAAGTAGATTTTTTGTTTAAGGCTTTGTGCCCCTTCAATTAAATTCAATTGAAGAAACTTCGATCAAGATTGACATTATTAAGTGTGACAAAGAGTGTAGGGGCAAGGACTCACCAAGAGCAACTCCTTGCTTGAAGATCATACTATATTGTCTGGTAGAATTTGGAGTGGCATGTTATTTACAGGCGCATCTTATTTGTGAGTGTCCCTTATCGGGGAAAATTATCAACGAGTAAGCATTAAGGAATTCACACTTCATGTGTTAGCCTGTGAAGCCAAATTGCAGCCACAACGCTCTGTTACTCACTATGCAAAAGCATACCTAGTAGTAAAAGCCAAGTAGTTTGAAAAGACAAAAAGTCGAGGGCACACCCCTCGCATATGAGAATAGCCAAGACGACATTGGAGACAAAGTTTAAGTTGAAACATCACCTCATAAGAAGTCAACGAAAAAGCTTAGCACGATCCATGTAAGTGATTCTAAACCGCATAAATATTTTGTAATCAACATTCACATTGCAGGAGTACCGAGTGCTACAAGGCAATTCCTTCCGAGCTATAAAATATTGGGGCAACGACCCAAAGAGTCCTGATTGACAGGGAGAGCTAAATCAAAATGAGAGAGAGAGTGCCCAAACACGGCATCAAGTTATGGGTGACTAGAATCATACGAAGGAGCTTGACATCATCAGCTAGAATGATAAGTGTAACAACTAAGTTCTCAATCCTAGTTTTCCCCCTTTGATTATTGTCAATTTTACTTACATATAGAATCACCAATGAGGCACTATCTGTTTCTTTGCAATAGATGTTGCTCTTGCAGATTTGGGTTACGCGAAAGCGACCCCGAAACAGGTGAGCACGAGTTGCTCGAATGCAAAACGTCACAAGCTGCCAAAGAAACATAAAACACAAACTGCTCGGAAATTAAAGGGGCACAGGCAGCTAGAACGCATTCGGACCAACCGGGCTCCAGCTGACGGTACGCCTTCGGGCCACTTCGACACCTCCTTGTCGTCGCGCCTTCGGGCCACTTCGACACCTCGTTGTCATCATGCCTTAGGGCCATCCTATCACATCAAAGATAGTACGCCTTCGGGCCACTTCGACACCTCGTAGTCATCGCGCCTTCGGGCCACTTCGACACCTCGTTTTCGTCGAGCTTTCGGGTCACTTCGACACCTTGTTGTCGTCGCGCCTTCGGGCCACTTTGACACCTCGTTGTCGTCGCGCCTTTGGGCCACTTCGACACATCTTTGTTATCGCACCTTTGGGCCACTTCGACATCTCATTGTCGTCACGCCTTCGGGCCACTTCGACATCTCATCGTCGTCGCGCATTCGGGCCACTTCGGCGTCTCATCGTCGTCACACCTTCGGGCCACTTCGACATTTCATTGTCGTTGTGCCTTTGGGCCAATCCAACATAGTAGGAACATTACGCCTTCGGGCCACTTTGACATCTCATTGTCATTGCACCTTCGGGCCACTTTGACATTTCATTATCGTCGCACCTTCGGGCCAACATGGAATACCATCAAACGCACTTGAAAAATCACAAAGTGTGGAACTGGCAAAAATTTAGCAGCCAAAACTCGTATGGCACAAAGGACGCAAAAAACACGCTTTTTGTAGGACGGCATGGTCTGTAAAAGACCGTGACATCTCGCCCTCGACTGTGTCGGATATGCAACGTTGGGAAACGACATTATGTAGGGCAACACGGTCTATTGCAGACCGTGTAATCTCGCCCTCGACCGTGTCAGGTAGACGAAGTCTCGACGAGTGACTTACTGGAGGACCGCACGGTTTGTCACAGACCGTGCGAGCTCGTCCTCGACCGTGCCATACAAGCAAGCCTCAATTGGCCACTTTTTGGAGAGTCGCACGGTTTGCGACAAACCGTGCGGGTTCGTCACAAACCAGGCCCATGCCCAAAGTCATAACAGATCAAACATTCTGGAAAGCCGCACGGTTTGTCGCAAACCGTGCGGGCGTGCCTCTGACTGTGCCATGTTCCAAACAAACTATTTGGACGATCACACGGTCTGTAGCAGACCGTGCGGGATTGTATGTAGACCGTGCACATTTCCGTCGTTTGGATTATACAGTTCGATGCGTTTTCCGATCTCGTGGCAGATCAAGTTCAAATTCAGAGAGATTTATCGAACTCTCGACACTCGACCAAGCCTTGAGAGCCCGAGGGGCAAATTGAGAAGGTAAAATAATGTCTAATATTTTTTTTATTTTTTTTTCTCTATTATTGTGTTATAATTTCATCAAACAAAGCTTTCGACCTTAATTAAGAAGTCCACCAAAGTAAAATAGCCCACCTTCCTCATTAAGTGTGGTATTAATAACCTAATGAGGCCCTAGAGCCTCCTTCTTCTCTTTCTAAATTACGTACACAACACATTCTCTGCCTCCAGGGATTTCTCTCAATCATCCGATATTTGACTTGAGCTTCGGAGGTGAAACGGGGGACAAGCCTCGCCTTTGGCCTTTCTCTATGATTGCAGGGCACCAGAAAGATGATCAAGGGCACCGGAAGGTCGTCAGATTTGCGGATTCCCGTCATCATCAACAATTTATTGTGGTATGGATTTATTCTACCACATATATATATCATATATAATACCTTCCATAAAATGACAAAAAACTGAGCTTGACATTAGTAGGCAATTGGTGTGCCATATGTGATATAGTGCACCGAAGCCACAAAATTGTAGACTTGGCCGTGGCTTCGTCCGAAAGTAAGAGAGAGCAAGTTTGACTTCGCCTTCGCGTCCTAGTAGACATAACTCAGGTGATCTAATATTGTACTCGTGTGGACTAAGTAGAGGCGTCACAATTGAGGCTATATTCTCCAAGGTGATCTCGGAAACAAGTTTTGCATCAAAATGTATGTTACTCTTTCATATATGATTCGTATCAAGTTTATGCATGAGATCCTAAGTTAGATGTTAGAAGACTGTTTTCTGAAATTCCGCTTAAAGCATCTAAATCCCAACAGTTACATGATTAGTTGTGCTGGTGTTGAAGTACCATGCAAGATCAAGAGTCTGAGAGGGAGGGGCCGTTACATTGTAGACAACCCTGGACTATTGTTGCGATGCATTGAAGCATTTTCAGAAGTTGATCTAGAGCTTCATGACCCATTTTCTTGCAAATTTGGCATTGACGTCGAGGACGAGAAGACTGACTGGTACAACCATCAGGCTTGCTGGAACTCGAAGAGGGGGGCGAGTGTTTAAAATAAACTTAATTTAATTAATTAAAGAAGTTTAAGATACATGCATTTTTGAATTAGAGAAATTGATGTTGGGAATTCACGTACAAAGTTTTCCCAATAATGTGTTCAAGTTATAAGTCATTTAGTTTATATTTAAGTTAACGAATTTATAAGTTAAATTCATGTACTAGGAATCCTATACAAAGCATGTAATGCTTGAGTTCAAATAAGAAATAAAAACATCAACAAATAAAGTGTTTTGTAATAGTGAGTTTTTCCTCTTCAAATTTCATTCATCTCCTATATATCCTCCTCAAATTCGATCAAATTGGTTTCAGAGCTAGAAATGGCAAATTCGACTTTTCCTTTCCAGTTGATGAGTACCAACCTAAGACGCCGGCGTATCAATGTCACGACACTCAAGCATCGACAATGCTTCGACTCCAAGGCATTTGTGCGCACGTCTATATCCAAGCCATTATGGCTTTTATCATCGGCTTCGACTCCAAGGCATCAAGGCGCGCGACTCCAAGGCATCAAGGCGCGCGACACAAAGGAAGGGCACCTGAGCCTGACCCGGCCCACCTGAGCCTGACCCGGCCGAGTCAGGGGCCGAGTTACATCGACTGAGCCTGACCCGGCCAAGACCCGGCCGAGTTCTTGGGCCGAGTCAGGGTTTGCCTTCCGCCTTGGCTTTCCCTTGTTATTGCCTTCGTTTGTTTGTTTCCCTTTGCTACTTGTTTTAGTGTGTTTCTTTTTTGTGGATGTGTGGACCCATTTGCATATGGGCTCCTAATCCCCTAGCAACCCTAGACTATATAAGCTTTGTCTTGTCTTTCTTTTTCATTAGTTGAAGATATAGAATTGGAACATTACCTTGGGTAGAGCAAGACTCCCCTAAGGCATCCAATTAATTCTATCAACTCAAACATCTTTCAAATCTCTTCTTTCTCTCAATCTCTCATCAATCTCTCAAACACATTCGAATCCACAAGCATCTCTTGGTTTTAGTCTTCTCGGACAAGGAATCCCCCAAGTAGGGTTTCCTTGGATCTTCTCGGAGCCACCACCATCTAGGCTGCTCGGCCTCCTCTCTCCGGCGAACCATCCTCATCTTCAAGTGCCATTGAAGGGTCTTCAAGCTTAGGAAGGAGAAGAAGGTTCCCCTTGGGCTAGATCTAGCTTGTAGAGAAGCAAAACCTCACCTTTGGAGGGTTGTTTCTCATCAATTGGTATCAAGAGTCAAGTGCCCAAGCTAACTCATCTTCTCCCTTTAAAAATTTTTATTTTTAAGGTTCTCTTCCATAGCTAGCATGTTTTCCTTTGTTACTTCCATGGTTCCATGTGTTTTGCTCTTTGTCTCCCTTGCTAGCTAGAATTTTTTTCTTGTTTCTTCTTGCTTGGTGTTGAGGTTTGCATGCTCAGTTTTTCTGCCTTTTTCATGTCTTTTCTTCATGTTTCCATGCTGCAGTGTAATTGGTTAGCAAGTGGTGATAAGGCCACTTGTTAAAGGGAGGTTGTGGGTTCGAGTCCCACCTCCAACAACCTACAGGCTAACACCCTGTGAATGGGTTGGGGTGTATGGCCTGCAGGCCTGTTGAGTTTGGGCTAGGCCCGCCGGCTATGCCACAAGTTAGAGTCTTGGGCTGGTCGGGGGTTGACAGCCCACGGCCACAGGTTAGAGTCCTGGACCGTGGGGTCCACACTCATCACCAATTCCCTCGTCTCAGCAAGGAAAATTACGAAAATTGGTGCATACGCATGAAGGCGTTGCTTGGTTCCCAAGATGTGTCTGAAATTGTTGATTGAGGCTTTGAGTTGCCTTAAGAGGAAGCTTCGTTGGATCTTGGTCAAAAGGAGGCTCTCCAAAAGACTCGAAAGAAGGATCAACAAGATCTTACTCTCATCCACCAATGTTTGGATGAATCAATGTTTGAAAGAGTGGCTAACGCGACCACTTCGAATGAAGCATCGGAAATCTTGAAAACCTCTAATCAAGGGATGGACAAGGTGAAGAAGGTGCGCTTGGCTTACGAATGAAAGAATCCATATCAATTGCGGATTTCTTTGCTAGGGTGCTAGCCGTGATCAACCAAATGAAGCGGTATAGAGAAAGCATTAAAGATGCTCGATATGGTGAGAAGATCCTTTGTTCATTACCAACAAAGGTTGATCATATTGTCGTAGTCATCGAAGAGTCGAAGGATTTGGATTCAATGACGATTGATCAACTTATGGGTTCTCTACAAGCCCATGAAGAGAGAATAAAGAAGAGGAAGGAGGAGCCAACAAAACAAGTCCTAGCCACCAAACACTCGACACAAAAAATAGTGTTAACTAAGACAAAGTCTAAAAATGGAAGAGGATGAGGACGAGGATGTAGGCATGGATCCAACTGAGGGAGAGGAAGAGGTGAATCATCAAACCATGACTATAGTAATGGTAAGAGTGGTCAATCCTCAAGAGGACGTGTGAGAGGAAATTATGGGAGACATGATAATTCTAAAGTTCAATGCTACAATTGTCAAAAGTTTAGGCACTACGCTCGAGATTGTTGGAGTGATCCTAGCAAGGTCGAGGAGAAGGCCAACTATGCAAAGGATAAGAAAGTGGATGATGCCACTTTGTTGCTAGCCTACAAAGGTGATGGGAAAGACAAGAAGGACGTGTGGTATCTCGACAATGCCGCAAGCAATCACATGTGTGGTGATAAGTCCAAATTTGTGGAACTTGATGAATCAATGACCGGCTGTGTCACGTTCGGTGACAACTCCAAGGTTCCTATCAAGGGAAAAGGTACAATCTTAATTCGTATGAAGAATCGTGGTCATCAATTCATAGGTGATGTTTATTTAGTTCCTAAAATGAAGAGCAATATTTTGAGTTTGGGACAACTCTTGGAGAAGAATTACGAGGTGCTCATGAAAAATTGTAGTCTCTTGCTCCAAGATGATCATCAAAAAGTGATCGCGAAGGTTCCTATGATGAAGAATATAATTTCTTGCTCGGCATTCAGGCTGATGTAGCCAAATGTCTCCAAGCTTGTGCGAAAGATACACCTTGGTTATGGCATCTAATGTTCTCACACGTGAACTTCAGGAGTTTGAAGTTGATGTTTTAAAGAACAATGTTGAACTGGTTGCCATAAATTGACCAACCATATCAAATTGGTGAGGGGTGTCTTGTCAAAAAACAGTTTCGGAATAGCTTCCCGAAAGAGAGAACTACAAGAGCAAATCAACCACTTCAACTTGTTCATGCCGATGTATATGGACCAATCAAGCTAGCCTCATTTGGTAATCGGTACTTCCTACTCTTCATTGATGATTTCAGTAGAAAAACTTGGGTTTATTTCCTTATAAAAAAATCACAAGTGTTTTCTATGTTCAAGAAGTTTAAAGTTCTTGTTGAAAAGCAGGGTGGTTATTGTATCAAGTCTCTAAGAACCAATAGAGGTGGTGAGTTTACTTCTAACGAGTTCAACAAGTTTTGTGAAGTAGAGGGCATCAATATATTTTTTTAGTGCCAAGATCTCCTCAACAAAACGGTATAGCTGAAAGAAAGAATCGGACCATTCTCAACATCTCGAAGCATGCTGCTGACTAAGAAGATGCCAAAGGAATTATGGGCTGAGGCAGTTGATTGTGCAGTTTATCTATCTAATAGGTGTCAAACAAAGAACCTATCAGACAGAACTCCATAAGAAGCATGGAGCGGAAGAAAGCCAAGTGCATCTCTATTAAAAGTATTCGGGAGCATTGGCTATGTACACGTCTCAAACCAGCTAAGATCAATGCTTGAACACAAAAGCAAGAAGCATGTCTTCATCGAATACGACCAGAGTTCGAAAGGCTATAAGCACTATGATCTGATAGGACAAAAACCTACCCACTAGCATATGGGATCAATTGTAGCTTTTCAAGTATCGTTCTGAACGAGGACTGTGTAGTATCTTTTGTAACTTAAATCGGTAAGCTAAGCCGTAAGAAGGGAAATTCGTTTGATTAATAACTAAGAAAATAAGAAACAAGAATTGCAAAGATGATTGTAAACAAATGGGGAGAAGATTCTAGGACTAGGGATCTCCACAACAATATATTGGTAAACTTATGGATATCTATCTGAAAATAGTCCGAACCTGCTTGAAGGTAAGCTATCTAAAGTATCTACTAACTCCTTTTAGATGATAATAGACGTGCCTAAATTCTAACTAATAATCACTGCCGCGCAGAGCTAATCAAATCTAGACCATTTGGGCACTTACAATCTAGGATCAAACTAGGTTAACATTTGTTGTCGTGCTCCGCTAAATCCAGGCAAGCCTAGGGTTTCTATGATAGCTTAGGAATCCACAAGAGTGATTAGGTTGTTGTTGCACAAATAATACTTAGGTTCAATACCTAGTAATCTGATGAAGTAATCTCATTTCAAACTCATACCCTATCTGAGTTATCTATTAAGGTTATCTTCTTTCATACTCAAACCTAATTGAAATCTAATCAACTTTCATCAATTGCATTAAGAACTCTAAGATTGAATCAAACAAGGTTTCAGATTTCAATTCAGACAAATATCATACACAAGTCTACCAATTCATTGTTGGGATCACCCCAACCCTAGAATTATATAATTAACCAGACATGCTTGGAGAAACAATCAAAAACATTAAATGAACAAAAGAAATCATTCAACTAGATTAGAAGAAGATAAATACTTGATCAAATTCAGGGAAACAATCTCCAATCTTCAAAAATCTTAAAAGGAAATCCAAAAACACCTAGGGCTAGAGAGTGACAAAAAGTGGCAGAAGAGGCCGCCAAAAAACCTAGAAAAAGTATTTATACCATCCAAAAATAACGAAGGGCTAAAAAATAACAAATCCAAGCCGCGGGAGTACTGGCACGGTTAATGACAAAACGGCATGGTTTGTCACAAATAGTGCGTGTCAACAGAACTTCCTCAGAGGTGCGGCATGGTCTGTGGCACAATTTGTAGCTAATTGTGCCAGATTTCATAAGCTTATTCCAAGCAGCAAAATCGGCACGATTTGCAATAGATGGCGCACGGTCTGTAGCAAACTGTGCCCAACTGCAAAGGGTTGTTCTCCTTTGCTCGTCTTTGCATCCGACCGTGTATCCATTGTTGTTGGTCGTGCACATCTCATTGGCGAGTGTAGTCCACCCTCTTGACTCGATAGCATCCTCCCAGAATGTCCATGCCTCGTAATGCACCTCATAAGTCCACCAATTTACCTGAAACCATGCAAAAACTCATGTAGACATCTACACTGAAGAAAACGATGCAACTAGCTATAAATGTAGGATAATAAACGTGTAAATGCGTACACTATAGCCTAAATGCATATCCTAAATATGTATGAAATGGATGTTATCATGATCTAATGGCAAGAAAGGTTGTCATCAATAGAGATGTTCAGTTTGATGAAGAAGATGTATGGAACTGGAGCCTTGAAGACAGGGATAGATATGAGTTATTTCCACTCTTTATTTAAGAAGAGCAAAGGGACAATGTTCATCAAGAGCCTACAACGCCTTCTCCATCACAAAGTACTCATACTTCACCTTCTTCATCAAGAACATCAGCATTATCATCATCACCGTTTTCCTATGGAAGTTCGAGTGAAAGAACACCAAAGATGAGAAGTCTTGAAGAGATTTATGCTGAAGAGAATGATCCATGTGATGATCTAACTCTTTATTGTTATTTTGCTGAATCTAAGCTTATAGATTTTGAAGAAACTGTAAAGGATGAAAAATGGAGATCCGCAATGAATGAGGAGATCAAGTCAATCGAGAAGAATGACATGTAGGCGTTGACAACTTTACCACATGGTGAAAAGCACATTGGTCTAAAATGGGTTTTCAAGGAGAAGAAGAATGCTCAAGGAAAAGTTGAGAGGTACAAGGCGAGATTAGTAGCAAAGGGCTACAGTCAACGTCCTGGGATTGACTATGGCGAGGTATTTGCACCAGTTGCTTGATTAGAAACTGCTTGTTTGATCATTTCACTTGCAACTCAAAGAAAGTGGAATATTTATCAAATTGATGTGAAGTCTGCATTCTTGAATGGCATGCTCAAAGAGGATGTTTATGTTGAAAAACCTCTAGGTTATGTGACCAAAGGTCATGCAAATAAAGTATTCAAGTTGAAGAAAGCGTTATATGGCTTGAAGAAAGCACCGCGAGCTTGGAATAGCCAGATTGATAAGTATCTTCAAGGGAACGGGTTTGTCAAATGCCCAAATGAGTATGCTCTCTATGCCAAGGTGTGTGAAAATGGCGATGCTTTGTTTGTTTTCTTATATGTTGATGATGACTAAAGAGTTCGAGATGACTGGTCTTGGTCTCATGTCATATTATCTTAGCATTCAGATTAAGCAAGGAGATGATGGGATTTTTGTTTCCCAAGAGAAGTTTGCTAATGAGATACTAATGAAATTCAAAATGCAAGATTGTCAGTCCGTAAGTACACCAGTTGATTGTGATTTTAAGTTATCAAAGAATGATCAAGGTGAGAGTGTTGACTCTACAACTTTCAAGAGCCTTGTTGGAAGCTTGAGATATTTGACATGCACTCGTCCAGATATTCTTTTTTGAGTTGGGCTCGTGAGTCATTTTATGGAGGCATCAACTACAACACATTTCAAAGAAGCAAAGCTAATCTTTGGTATATCAAAGGTACTCTCAACCATGGTTTGCTTTATTCTTCTACTGATGAGTATAGACTTGTAGGTTATAGTGACAACGATTGGGTCGTAGATGTTGATGATCGAAATAGTACTACATGGTTTTGTTCTATATCGAAGATACAACTTTTACCTGGATCTCAAATAAACAACCGATTGTTACTCTTTCTACATGTGAAGTTGAGTATGTTGCTTCTACTTCATGTGTCTATCATGCTATTTTGTTAAGAAGACTACTAGGGGATTTGTAGATGTCGTAGATGGAAGCCACATATTGCTTTGGCAAATAACCCGGTGTACCATGATCGAAGTAAGTATAATGACACGAGATATCATTTTATCCGTGAAAGTGTTTCCAGGAACGAGATTGAAGTCAAGTACGAGAAGACTCAAGACCAAGTTGCAGATATTTACGAAGCCTCTCAAGTCCGAGACATTTATCAAGCTATGTGCAATGCTCGGTGTTACAAATACATAAGTTAAGGGAGAGTGTTGAAAATAAAATTAATTCAACTAATTAAAGAAGTTTAAGATACACGCATTGTTGATTTAGAGGAATTGAAGATGGGAATTCACGTAGGAAGTTTTCCCTTTAATGTGTAGTCATTTAGTTTCTATTTAAGTTAAAGGGTTTCTAAGTTAAATTCATGTATTAGGAATCCTATATAAAGCTATGTAATGCTTGAGTTCAAATAAAATAAAAAAGAAAAAAAAAAGCATGAACAAATAAGGGTTTGTTTGGGAGAGGTCTTTATAAAAATCTTTTTACTTATAATATTCTTTTTGTGGGGAAGTAGTTTTTGAAATTTAAAATATGTGAGATATCAATAATTGTGAAGGGTTGAACAACAATACTTTTGACAAATAAAGTCTTTATAAATAATTTGCCAAATAAAGCCTAAAGTGTTTTGTAATAGTGAGTTTTTCCTCTTCAAATTTCATTCATCTCCCATTAATCATCCTCAAATTCTATCAGCGAGAGACAAAGGGACCCATTCAATCCATGTTAGCAAACGCCTGTAAATCAAAAGTAGAAGACAATGTTTCTTGAATTTGTTCATCCTGAAGTAGACGACCGACCAGTTGATCTACAGTAATGGTCTCCAAATTCATGTTGAAAGAAGTTTGGAAGGTGGAATACAAGGCATCTAGACCATGAATGATGCACTCAATAAATTCTTAATCGGGAACGATATATGAGCACACAGCAAGGGAATTCGAGAAACTATGCTTTTTCTCAATATATTGAAGAATACTCACATTTCCTTTGGGAAATTTTTGCATATATTCCTTGAAATGCATGAGACGAGCTCTGGTCTGGACATAGAACAACCTCTCCAAAATCACCCAAGTCTCATAAGAAGTGTTGGCACAAGCGACATGAGCGAGAAAGGGACTAGAGAGGGTGGAACGAAGCCACAAAAGGACCAACTGATTTCTTCTTCCAGGAAGAATAGGCTAGATTCCAGTGTGTAGGATAGAGTAGTTCATAGGATTCAAAGGCTGATTTCACCGTGTGGCACCAAAGCGTATAATTTGTAGGATCGATACGAATATGAATGTTGGGGAAGTTGATGGAGGACATGGTCGTGCAATCGATGGAAGTAGAAAAGAGGTTCTCGTTTCCATTGGTTTTGTTGTCGTTGCCACCAGTTGTAGAGGATTCATCGGTGAAGACCATTGAATCGGTAAATTAGGTTTTGGATCGAGAGGATCCACATTAGGCTAGTACCATAAAATTAAAGAGATTATTTCGTGAAAGATTGTGATGGTTCTTTTCATTAATGAACGATGGAATATATAATGTTTATTGTTGGGCCCATAGTTCGGCGGCTCAATCGTGGCCCAAAACTGACGGCCCATAAAGATAAACTCGGTCCAAATAAAGCAAGCACGAATCATGTCGTTACAAACCAAAGGCAATCTTCAACTGATCGACAAATAATAAGGGCAGAAATATCGCCTTCACTAAGTCCAACGATGGAATCCATAATTAAGAAGAGATTCATCAGGAAGATTAGGAGAGATATTAACAAATTATTATAAATAGGAGAAATAACATGTCAAAACACACACATCTACTATGCATTCAGGCTCTCAGATTTCTACTCATATTCTTCTGTAATCCTACTACGATCGTGAAGTACTCTTGTTCGATTAGTCTCTCAATCCAACTGATCAAGAAGATAAGCAGCTTTATATTATCGTTCAAATTCTTCTTCTCTTCATGTTTATCATATTTTTTTGGTCTTTCTATTCGATTGTGGTTTATCGACTAATTTTCCCCTTAATTAAGCAAATTTAGATCTTGTATCATTTTCACCAAAAACAATTTGGCGCCCACCGTGGGGCAATTAGCCGATATCTAACATGATCCTCTCAAAGAAAACCCATCTTCCATCCTCATGGCCAATGAATCAAACCCTCAAGTCACTATCTGTGACCCTCGACCCGAGAATCAAGTTCGGATCGATCCTGAAACCCAAGCTGACAGCCAACACCCAAACAACACGACCCAAATGACCCATATCAAAGAGGCCATAGCGAAAATGGATGCCCTTAGGGAAAACCTTGACCAACAGCGTGCTCGTACCGAGGCCTTAAGCCAACAAAAAGCACAATTCAACGCGAAAATCACGCAGTTAATCCAAGAAAACAAAGCTTTAAGATCGCATGTACAATTTGTCGCCTTTGCCCTAGGAACATACAGACGACCACTCAACATTGAAGGCATTCAAGTTCGTCTAAATCAGGGCGATGAGACGACTGTCCCATCAATTCCACCAACACCACTCAACATTGAAGGCATTCAAGTTCGTCTAACTCAGGTCAATTCTTTTAATGCAAAAACTACTACTTTGTCCAACAGAGCAACGGAGCCCCCAGCGACTCGAGTAGCACCAATGCAGGTCGAGTCGATCCTCATGGATCTCGCAAGCATACAAGCTTTCCTCGCGTGACAGGTCCAAGACCAGTTGAAAGCCATAGACTATCGGATCGCTTGAATCCCTGGGGTTCCATAACCCATCAAGAAAGAAGCTGCTGACGAATATGAAGACTCACATGCTGAAGAATATGAAGACTCGCCTTTCGTAGAAGCGATTGCACGGGTCAAAATCCCTAAGAAGTATCACGTCCCCAACATGCCCAACTACGATGGTACATGGGACACCGATGATCATATCTCTATTTATAAGCAGAAACTCATGAGTAGCTCAATTCTGAGGGGGAACAGAGAGGCCGTCATGTGCAAAAGTTTTAGCACGACACTTGCGGGACCCGCTCTAACCTGTTTTATTAAATTACCATAAGCATCAATCGCTTTGTTTGTCGAATTAGTTGATTTCTTTCAAAAATCAGTTCGCTAGCAGTTGACGACTTGAGAAGCAGTCAAGCGATCTTTACATGATCGTGCAAAGAGTTGACAAACCTCTTCGTGATTTTCTTAACATGTATAACCGGGAAAAGGTCACGATATCCAATTACGACGTCCCGACATCCATTAAAGCCTTCCGTCGGGGGTTAATCCGAGGAAGCAAACTCTACATGGAACTCACCAAGTATCCTTGTAGACGCTTTGAAGATGTACAAGCCAAGGCAATGGCTCAAGTAAGAATAGAAGAGGACAAGGAACATGTCAGAATCGAAGAAGATATAGACCGAATATCCCCTATTATAACTTCAACGTAGGATTTCTCATAGGTAAACAATTCTTGTGACAAGGACTCTGACTGGAAGAAAAGCTCATCGCTACCATCAAATATCCACTATTAGAACTTCAACGTTTTCGTACCTGAACCCGTCAAGAGTTTGATAAGTACGACAAAGAAGTAAGATGAGCACGGAAAAGAAACAAGCCCGATTCCAAGAAGGACATGACAAGGTGGTATGATTTCCATGGTGATCATGGCCAAGGAACGAATGAGTGAATAGCGCTACGCAAGGAAGTTGCACGTCTGCTGGCAAAAGGATTCCTCCGTGATGTGATCTCCTACAAAGCCAAGGTGACGCTCGAACGTCGCGACCATGTAACAACTGACATACCCCCTACTCCTAAACATGAAAAATTGTTAATGTGATTTTAGAAGGATCAGACATATGTGGATACACATATTCAGCGGCTAAGCGACATGTCAAAGAGAGAAAAGGAGATTGACCAACGATGACACCCGCAACCAGAACCGGGGACACACCCACCATCACCTTTGATGATTCTGAGGTTGACCCCTATCACGACGGATTAGTAATATCCCTTTCCATCGATAATTTCTTGATCTGTAGGGGACTCATCGACACTGTCAGCGCCACGAATTTGTTGACACTAGCTGATAAGCACTACTTTGTAGGGCTTAAGTAAGAGTTATTAGAGGTTTTATTGGTGTCATTCGGGTAGATTTAGACACATTCATGTGTATGGCGTTTGGGGGCGAAGTTGGTGTATTTGGAGGTGTTTGAGCGGTTTTGGATATCATATAAGACACTGAGGAAGAAACCACATGAGAAGACGAGGAAGAGGAGTGCACTGAAGAGTAGAAGAACAATGTGCTGAATTCAATTGGTTCGTTCTCTCTGCTCCGATGTCCAAATGGAGTGATTCCAATTCGAGGAGTTATATCTTGAAGTCTATTGCAAGTCCTCAAAATATGAGCACAATCCGAGTTGAGAATCAAAAGTTATGGCGTTTTTACGGAAGTGTCGCAGGAGCTGAACCGAAGAACGGCGACCGCCGTTTAATTGCGGCGACCGCCGTAATTACGGCGACCGCCGTGAGAGATGCGGCGACCGCCGCAATTGGCTTTCCACCGACCTTGGCTACGAAGTGATTACGGCGACCGCCGTTTAATTGCGGCGCCCGCCGCATTTACGGCGATCGCCGTGGGAGATGCGGCGACCGCCGCCGATGTCAGAAGCCCGCCGAACGTGTTTTCCATATTTGTTTTATTTGGATTATTTTTATTACGGTTTTAATATATCGTATTAGGTTAACTTAGCTTTATTTCCTTTAGTATTTAAGGGTTGAGAAAAGGCTTGTTTGCCAATCTTGGATCATCATCTTTTTCTCTTGAACCCTAATTCCCTTTTCTACGTTATGAAGAACTAAGCCTCCCTGGCTTAGTCGGACGCTGAAGCTTTCGTTTGGATTAAGTTGTGAGATTCTCGTTCTTAATCTATTGCATGGTTTTTATCTTTCTCTTGCTTAAGTTGTTTATGATTGATATTGATAATCTCTATTTGGACGCAACTAGGGTTTATTGTTATTGATTGATTGCTAGATCTAGATTGTTACTGGTTGAGCATATCTATTTCAGAGTAGCAACTGCATCGTATTAGTAACTGGTTGTGCTAGTCTTATGCAGAAGAGAATTGATTTACATTCTAGGATAATATCTGGTTGTGTTATGCTAGAATTGTATCCAACTATATTCCTATATGTAAGGCTGTTGTTAAACTGAATCTTGATAGTTTCAGGGTTGTTTAATTAGTTAGTGCTAATAGTATCTGGTTGTGCTATTAGTTATATTTGAAAAGGAATTGGAATTACCATTGCATGAGATTTTGAATGAGTATCTATGATCAACTTGTCATACGAATAGTGGATGTTGTTTGACTAAGTGCTTTTTCCCATTATTGAATTCATTCATCTTTAGTTTGTTTACCTTTTGCATATTTAGAACTTACAAGTCACAAAACCCCCCTTTGGTTACTTTAGTTTGACATACAAATTGCATATTAAGATAGAATTCGCCTCCCTGTGGATTCGACCTTTACTTACCTAGGACTACGTTTTAGGGTTTGTTTGGATATTTTGCATAACAGTTTTTCACAAGACAAAAACCTTTTATCAATTGGCGCCGTTGCCGGGGAGGCAATAATCTATTTTGTGTGTGATTTGTGTTTCAACTATTGTGTGGACCTATCTTACGGTCCACACCCGTGCTATTGATTTTTGTTTTTCCTTTTTGATTTTGTTACAGAGATGGATAGATTTCCCCAATTCCAGCAGGAGCCGCGATATGACCCATACTCCTACGCATATACTCCAGGGTGGGGATATCACCCCAATTCGAGTTATGGGAACCTGCAATACCCTTCATATGATCATGACTACCAGGAGTTCTACCCAGAACCAAACCAACAACAGGGTAATCCTTCACCTTCTATGGATGACATGATGAATATGCTGATGCAGAACATTGCTAAGTTGAGTAAGAGTTCATTGCAATTCCAAGAAACTACAATAGCTAGCATTCAGAACTTGGAAAGGCAGGTTGGTCAGATCTCTCAAGTGGTGAGTAAACTTGAAGCAAAGGAGTCGACAACTCCGAGACCGCATGAGGAATTCAGCGACCAAGAGGAGGAGAGCCACGATCGCGAAAATGATCATGTGACGCTCGTTCCTCTCGAAAATGCCCCGGCAGCCCCCGACCCTCTCGAGGCTGCCTATGATAAGTATGTGCATCTCAACTCCTTTCCACTTGTCTCGCTGCACCCCGTCACGCCCCTCCATGCGGTATTCCAAGATACTCGAAGGCTGAAGGACGACAAAGAGCTATATGAAACCTTCAGTATCTGCGAGGCAACCATTCCCTTGATCGAACTGGCAAGTTGCATCCCTCGCTACACAGAGTTTTTAAGGGCGCTGAGCAATATAAAGAAGAAACCAAAGGGGAAGCACAAGAAGGAGGCCTTAATTCAGGACATACATGCAGCCCTTGAGATGTTGGGTAGACCGTCCCTGAAGATGGCAAGTGCATTCATAGATATGAACAGCGGTCCACCCATCAGCAAGTGCACAAGCAAGGGGGAAAGGCTCAACATGGAGCACACAAAGCGGCATCCCCCTGATATAGATCTCAGGAGTTCAAGTGCTAGGACAAACCCAAGTTGAGGAGGATTGAGTAGGATGTCGAGCCACGACATTAACCAAGGCGCTGCTCGGGAGGCAACCCGATGTTTGGTAGTTTATTTTCTTTCCCTTAGTCTTTATTCAGTTGTTTTCCTTTTAGTTTTTCTTTTCTGTGTCGAACTAACCTGCAGGAAGCGCGAAAAAAAAAAACGAAGATGGAGTTCACGGCGACCGCCGCACCCCTTACGGCGACCGCCGCAAATGCCTCGCCAAGCAAGTTGGCTACGACCTAAAAACGGCGACCGCCGTTTAATTACGGCGACCGCCGCACCCCTCACGGCGACCGCCGCATTTTCGCAGGTAAAAAAAAAAATTTTAAAAAAAAATTTAATAATAATAATAATAATTTACCCAGCTGTCCAGAGTTCCCCACGGAGAGGTGCGCATCATGTTGCTAAACGGAGGAATACATTCACCCTATATTTATTTGGCAACAATGATGGCCCTGCAGTCGACAGCTGGAGAGGAGGTACACCAGGGCCCAACCACGACGACATCTGGGCCCATTTTTGAAGGCCATACAACCCCGTTCCCTTGATTGACCACTATTCACCAGAGTGGTCCCTTTTGGTTGCATGGTAGGAGTTGATGGAGTTGAAGACCGTGCCGCCCTGATTTCCTACATAACCACCACACCCTACAGTGGTTTCTTATGGTTGCACGGTAGATGAAGATAATGGCGTTGATGCCAGACATCCAGGACATGAACTTTCATGAGTACACCGCCAGCGACAAGGAAGTGTCCAAGCCAACTCGGCAACGTTGTGAGTTATTTTTTGCTTTTCCCTGTGCTTTATTCTTTTGTCTTTCAATACATTGAGGACAATGCAATGTTTAAGCATGGGGTGGAGTTTTATACTTGCTACGCTGCTGAGGAAAAAAAAAAAAAAATGAAAAGAGCCAAAAATTTGAAAAAAGGCTATCATTAAAATCCTGGGATAGGTCGAAAACCCGAAAGGGCGGCCTAGGCAATAAGCAGGTGGCTTGGACCAGCATTAGGCTGGGGTAATATGAAGTCAAGAGTGACGTGAGCTTATGTGAGCACATCTATTGAAAAATGAAATGAGTGGCTTGGTGAAAACCCGAAAGGGCACCTTGGCAAAATGAGCGTAAAGAAGAAGAGTGATTTTAGGATTTCTCACTATTCTTGGCGAGGCGTCATAAGAAGAGGAGTCAAAGAAGGATTGTCGGGTAGGTCACTCTGGGAGACATAAGGAGTAATAGATGGAGGCTAGGATTAGAGGTTACTCACACTTTTGGATGTCCGGGTTTAGCTTGGGGGAAGTACTCTGCTTGCCCTTTAAGCTTGTTGAGTTGTGGATGTGTTGTAAATGAGATTGGTGCTAGGAGCTTGGCATGGGTTAGGTGACTCTTAGTTGGAGGATATGCTTCCTGAGACCTTGGTAGCTACATTGGAGGAGTAGACTCTTTATTAGTTTACTCGAGGACGAGCAAAGGTCTAAGCATGGGGTGGTTTGATAAGCACTACTTTATAGGGCTTAAGTAAGAGTTATTAGAGGTTTTATTGGTGTCATTCGGGTAGATTTAGACACATTCATGTGTATGGCGTTTGGGGGCGAAGTTGGTGTATTTGGAGGTGTTTGAGCGGTTTTGGATATCATATAAGACACTGAGGAAGAAACCACATGAGAAGACGAGGAAGAGGAGTGCACTGAAGAGTAGAAGAACAATGTGCTGAATTCAATTGGTTCGTTCTCTCTGCTCCGATGTCCAAATGGAGTGATTCCAATTTGAGGAGTTAGATCTTGAAGTCTATTGCAAGTCCTCAAAATATGAGCACAATCCGAGTTGGGAATCAAAAGTTATGGCGTTTTTACGGAAGTGTCGCAGGAGCTGAACCGAAGAACGGCGACCGCCGTTTAATTGCGGCGACCGCCGTAATTACGGCGCCCGCCGTGAGAGATGCGGCGACCGCCGCAATTGGCTTTCCACCGACCTTGGCTACGAAGTGATTACGGCGACCGCCGTTTAATTGCGGCGCCCGCCGCATTTACGGCGATCGTCGTGGGAGATGCGGCGACCGCCGCCGATGTCAGAAGCCCGCCGAACGTGTTTTCCATATTTGTTTTATTTGGATTATTTTTATTACGGTTTTAATATATCGTATTAGGTTAACTTAGCTTTATTTCCTTTAGTATTTAAGGGTTGAGAAAATGCTTGTTTGCCAATCTTGGATCATCATCTTTTTCTCTTGAACCCTAATTCCCTTTTCTACGTTATGAAGAACTAAGCCTCCCTGGCTTAGTCGGACGCTGAAGCTTTCGTTTGGATTAAGTTGTGAGATTCTCGTTCTTAATCTATTGCATGGTTTTTATCTTTCTCTTGCTTAAGTTGTTTATGATTGATATTGATAATCTCTATTTGGACGCAACTAGGGTTTATTGTTATTGATTGATTGCTAGATATAGATTGTTACTGGTTGAGCATATCTATTTCAGAGTAGCAACTGCATCGTATTAGTAACTGGTTGTGCTAGTCTTATGCAGAAGAGAATTGATTTACATTCTAGGATAATATCTGGTTGTGTTATGCTAGAATTGTATCCAACTATATTCCTATATGTAAGGCTGCTGTTAAACTGAATCTTGATAGTTTCAGGGTTGTTTAATTAGTTAGTGCTAATAGTATCTGGTTGTGCTATTAGTTATATTTGAAAAGGAATTGGAATTACCATTGCATGAGATTTTGAATGAGTATCTATGATCAACTTGTCATACGAATAGTGGATGTTGTTTGACTAAGTGATTTTTCCCATTATTGAATTCATTCATCTTTAGTTTGTTTACCTTTTGCATGTTTAGAACTTACAAAACTCACAAAACCCCCCTTTGGTTACTTTAGTTTGACATACAAATTGCATATTAAGATAGAATTCGCCTCCCTGTGGATTCGACCTTTACTTACCTAGGACTACGTTTTAGGGTTTGTTTGGATATTTTGCATAACAGTTTTTCACACGACAAAAACCTGTTATCACTAGCCACCCTCAAAATCATGGGATTAAGCAAGGACGATGTCATCCCAAAATCCACTACACTAATCGGGTTATCAGAGAAGTTAAGCATACGATGGGGAAAATAACGTTGACAACATTCGCTGGGTTGTCAACCAGCAGGTAAAGTTTCTAATAATCGATTGCCTCTCTCCATACAACGTCATACTTGGCAGACACTGGATTCAAGCCATGAAAGTTGTACAACCCACTTACCATAAGTTGATCAAATTCCCGACGAAGTGGGGGTATAAGAAATAAAGGGAGACAAGCAGTCTACCAAGGAATGTTACGCTGCAACCCTAAAGGGGACAATCGGTAAAGATCAAGCTTAACAAATATAGAACGGTGAGGGTGCGACATGATACATTTAACCCGAGAAGGAAAAATTCAACCAGATCGCGTTGGACCCTACTAAAACGAGTCAGATGGTAAGAATCGGGTCTAACTTAAATGACGATAAACGGAAACGTCTAGTTGATTTCGTACACCTTAACACGTGGACTGCTTTGCCTGGTCGCACAAGGATATGGTAGGAATAAGCCCATATGTTATTATGGTTAAACTAAAAGGCGACCCAACTTATCCTACTACACAAAAACGACGAAAGTTTGCCCCAGAGCGAAACAAAACCGTCGACGACGAGGTCCGGAATCTGCTCGAGACGGGTATGATAAAAGAAGTAAAATATCCCGACTGGCTTGCTAACATCGTTGTAGTATAGAAAAAGAACGGCAAGTGGCGAGTATGTATTGATTTTATAGATCTAAACAAGGCGTGTCTGATGGACTCCTTACCGTTGCCACACATAGATGCTATGGTAGATGCCACATTGGGGCATGGGATGCTCACGCTCATGGATTCCTTCAGCGGCTATAATCAAATTCTGATGGATCCAGAGGATCAGGAAAAAACTGCGTTCATAACAAGCCAAGGAACGCAATGCTACAAGGTAATGTCGTTAGGCTTAAAAAATGTAGGGGCAACATATCAAAGGCTAGTAAACATGATGTTTCGAGATCAAATCGGGACGCCATGGAAGTTTACATAGACGACATGCTTGTCAAGTCCAAGATCGTGACCGATCATGTCAAGCATTTGGAAGATTCTTTCAAGATCCTCAAGAAATATAGTATGAAGCTGAACCCGATAAAATGCTCCTTCAGAGTATCATCTGGGAAGTTCCTGGGATATATGGTAACCCAACGAGGAATAGTGGCGAGCCCCGACCATATTAAGGAGATAATAAATTTGAAATCTCCAAGATGTGTAAAAGACGTCTAACATCTCACTAGTCGAGTCGCAGCACTAAACAGGTTCATATCTAAATCCTCTGAAAAATGCAAACTCTTTTACAACATACTCGGAAAGAGCAAATCATTTAACTGGACGGGCAAGCATTAAAAAGCCTTTCAAGATCTTAAAACATATTTGGCAAACCCTCTGCTACTTTCAAAACCAAAAGACGACGAGTCACTGCCACTCTACCTAGCAGTTTCGGGGACGGAAGTGAGCGTCGTCTTGATCAAAGAAGAAGACGGTGGGCAGTTTTCCATCTACTATGTAAGTAAGTCATTACTGACAGCCGAGACACAATACTCTCTGCTAGAAAGATTAGTCTTGGCACTAGTAATGGCTTTAAACAAGCTGCGACCCTATTTTGAATCACATACTACTGTTGTCCGTACTAACCATCCCATGAAAACAATCATGAGAAAGCTGAAATTTATAGGTCGGATGGCAAAGTGGGCAATACACCTATGCAGATTTGATATATAATATGAACCCCGAACGACTATTAAATCACATGCCCTAGCAGACTTTGTGGCTGATTTTAGCCCGACCCTAGAAGAAGAAGTAGTGAAAGAAACGTCACAACTGACCAACGTGCCAGACGATGGAACCTGGGAACTACACACCGATAGGGAATCTAACGCGAGGGGAGTCGGACTCGGAGTCATGCTAAAATCGCCACAAGGGGACAAGATATCCCAAGTCGTTCGCTATGCATGAAAAGCTACAAACAATGAAGCAGAATATGAAGCCCTCATCTTTGGATTGACATTAGCACACGACTTGTCGATCTAGAACATTGAGGTGATTTGTGACACACTGTTGATCGTCAATCAAATGCAGGGGCTATACACCGCAAAAGACGACTAGTGGTAGCTTACTTACATGTCGACAAAAGCTTGATCGATAAATTCAAAATTTTTGACATCAAGCAAGTCCCTCGCGATTCAAATACACAAGCTAATGCTCTTGTGAACTTGGGATTGGCTATCAGGCCCGACGATTTCTACACTATACCCCTGGCACACTTCATGACCCTCGCGGTCGCAAGATCCCCAGGACACTTTACGATGCCCTTGCATTTCTAGACTTCACTGACCTCCCACTTGAGGAAGTGGTGGTGGCTGAAGTAGGAAACAATACAGAAGATGACGTCATAACTAACAAAGATGGTTGGACCAAACCCTACATCAGGTGTCTTAAGCACGACATCTTGCCTACCGACAAAGCAGAAGCTAGTAAGTTAAAGGTACAAGCCTTATCTTTTAAACTACTATACGGTGAACTCATCACAATATCTATCACATGCCTTCTCCTAAGATGTTTGGGAAAAGACAAAGTCCATCGCATCCTACAATTCCTACACGACGGGGACTGCGGGAATCATACAAGAGGACGGATTCTATCCGGAAAATCACTCAAGACGGGGTGGTATTGGCCCACAATGAATCGATATGCAGTCGATTACGTCAAGAAATATGACGCTTGCCAACGACACTTCCCAATCCTGCATCAGCCGTCTGAACTCCTGCATCTAACGCTAGCTTCATGTCTTTTGATGCGATGGGGCATGGACAAAAATTGGAAAACTACCTCTGGCATCAGGGCAACGTGTCTTCCTTCTAGCCATGACAGACTATTTTTCCAAGTGGATTGAGGCTGAGGCATACCGATAGGTAAAAGATACACACGTCGTTTCATTCATTAAACGCAATATTTTGTGCAAATTCGGTGTGCCGTTCGAGATCGTATGCGACAGTGGGACCCAATTCATTATTCATCGAACATGATCGTTCTACAAACAATGGAACATGAATCTGGTCATGTCAACACCGCGATACCCATAGTCCAACAGACAAGCCGAGTCGAGTAACAAAATCATTATCAACAACTTGAAAAAGCAACTTGTTAGAGCAAAAGGAAAATGGGCCAACGAGGTACCACTAATCCTTTGGTCCGACCGGACCACACCCAAGACAACAACAAGACAGTCCCCATTTTCCTTGGTCTACGGATGCGAGGCTGTCATACCAGCCGAAATCCTAGTACTGACAGCTAGGTACGGATTACAAACAAAAGACCATAACAAATTTGATTTATCTCATCATCTGGATACTATAAACGAACTTCGAGAAAGGGCATGAATAAGGATGGTTGGCTACCAACAACAAGTGGCAAGAAGTTCTAACAAGAATGTAAGAGCCAAAGTATTCAAGGTAGGTGATTGGGTACTACGAAATGTTCCAGAACACTAGAGACTCAACCGACGGTAAACTAGCCCCACAATGGGAAGGGCCTTATCAAATCAAAGAAGTAGTCGGACAAGGCGCTTATGGATTAGAGACCAAAGATGGACAACCAATTTCAAGAAGTTGGAACGCTACCCACCTAAAATTGTATCATTTTTTAAACCTTATATTTCTTACACTCTACATTGTTATTCAATTTATTTTAAAAAACTCATACTCACTTAAGCATCGGAGGGTCGTTGGGGTATCCCCCAAAATTGTCGAATCCTCACGATCTTGTGAGTAAAAGACAGAACAAACTTGGTACCAAGACACTACAACAGAGACACACATTACACAAAAGCCCTTACAATACATGATCGATCGGACAAGAGAGTTGAACAAAACAAACACCCCACAACAATAGTCGCCTAAACAAAAGTAAGGCTGATATGAAGATATTCACAAATCCTCTCTGAATACAAGCAAGTTGTACAACTGACATCCTACAAAAATCCATAAACTGGCGCGTCATATATTACAAGGTTCACATATATACGATGAACGGATGACACATCCCTCACTCCTTGCTGGGGCAGTACCTGCACAATCAAACAATCTGAAAAAGCCTAACCAATAGGCGATGAAATTGTTCATAAAAATGGTTGTAACACGATGGCCTCCCATCAACTTAGTCTACAGAACTACTCTAACTCCTCGATTTCGATGACAGGAACAGAGGACGACCTGGACGTCGAACCACCACTCGTCCCAGCGACTCCCAGAGGGTCGACTCTCGGCGGGGACAACATGGTCGTCGCATCCGCTTCATCTTCCAGATCCCAAGGGGTCAGGTGACCATTGACAACCTTCTCAAGGGCCTCAATCCGTGCTCGTCACAATGAGTAAGCATTAGGGTTCCTAGAGGTACTGGCATCATGCCGCTTCTTCACCTTTAGAGCAAACACTTCACCCTCCATCCTTGCGACCTTCTCTTCGGCTCTGAGTCGTTTGTTTCCTGACAGTCTAAGACGATCAGCCAGAACATCAACCTGCCCTAACAAGCACCTCATGTCCGCATCATGTTCCTCGATGGCCTGGGCTAGAGCCTTACCCCTCGTCTCTGTCAAAAAGCAAGTGTGAGAACAAAATAACAAGTACTTGATTTATAAACAGACGAAAGGTAACTACCTGACGAGCCCTCTGCCTGAAGAGTTCTCGACCGAGCTTCGGACAAGTCGTCAGTGTCAACGAATTTCCTACTCATCAGAGGCATCGCCAACCAGAAGCCTTGTCACTTCATCATAATTCGACCCGATCGGAGCATGATTCGGAGTAGAGACTAAATGAAAAAACAGCAAACTCTTTAAAGCAAAAAACTGAAACACGCGAGGAAAAGAAGATCTAGAGGAAGACATTACCAATAGTGCGCCAGTTGTCAAAGAGAAAGGAACAATTAATGTATTTCTCTAAAGAACTTATCTTTACAAAGAAGAAGCTCGAATCCCAATTGTGATCCCGGGCATCAGTTGGCGACGACAGAGGTTCCCGACCAGGGCGACAATACAGCCTAAAGTGATTGGACCCACACGAAGTCAGAAAGAAGGATTAACTAAAGTCTTCCGTGTCGAAGTCGACATCAAGCAATGTCGTCAAATGGTCCAGCACTCTCAGCAACCTCCACGTTTCGGGCATAACCTGGAAGGGAGCAACCCGAAAACGACCGGGAAACTCCTAACCAGAAAAGAAAAAGGAATGTGGCCTGTGAGGAACGAATACTCAGAGAAGCACACCCAATCATCTCTTATCCAATCGGCCCTCTTGTAAGACAGTGGGAGACGGGCCACGGTCAAAATAGGGAATTCCCCAACATCCAAGATCATGTCCAAATCCGGTTAGAAAGAGCCTTGACCTTGTGATCGGCGGCGTCTAGTAAACCCGTCAGGTGGAAAATTTTGGCCGAACTGGGAGTGAGAGCTCCATCACCGGAAGATCCCATTTTTTGCAAATTCATAAGTCACCTCCATAAGAACTATGGAGATCGGGGAAGTTACCGAAAGAAGGAGAATTTGTAGGGTTAAAATTGAGAAGATAAAGGAGTAGTCCCATCGATATCATAGCACAGTCGGCTCGCTGAGACATTTGAAATTCCAAATTTTCTAAAACCATTAGATGACGTCCACATGGCACGGAGATCATGCAGATCCGGCTAGAAGATATCATGCATCAATCGGGAAAGAAAAAAAGCTAGAAAGGGAAAATCAAACCAAGCGTCGATTGATACCTCTTCTTTTTGGGGCAATTGTTTGGCCCATAATTTGGCAGCTCGATCGTGGCCCAAAACCGACTGGCCATAAAGACAAACTCGGTCCAAGAAAAGTGAGAACGAATCCTATCGTTACAAACCGATGGCAATCTTCAACCGATTGGCAAATAATGAGGCCGAAAATATCGCCTTTATTAAGTCCAACGTTCGAATCCATAATTAAGTAGAGATTCATCAAAAAGATTAGGAGAGAGATTAACAAATTATTATAAATAGGAGAAATCACATGTAAAAAACACACACATCTACTCTGCATTCGAGCTCTCAGATTTCTACTCCTACTTTTGTGTAATCCTACAAGGACCGTGAAGTAGTCTCGTTCGATTAGTCTCTCGGTCCAACTGAACAAGGAAATAAGTAGCTTTATATTATCGTTCAAATTCTTCTTCTCTTCATATTTATAATATTTTTCTTGTTCTTGCTATTCGATTGTGGTTTATCGACTAATTCTCCCCTCAATTAAGCAAATTTAGATCTTGTATTTCTTTGTCCAAAAACATTTATAAGAGATTTTTTAGAGATTAAATTTCTACCTAAAGATAATATACAAAAATATCACAAAGAATAATATGTTTGCGAATATTGGGTAAGAGCTAGTTTTGGATGGTCTTGCAGGACCTTGGTGCGTCGATTTTGTATGATTCTTACCTTAACCCTTGGTTTGGTAAATTCGATTTGTTTCTTTTATTCGATTTACCACATTCAAAAATATGTTATATTACTTATATATGATGCTTCATGTCTTTTGTTGAAGATTTTGCTTTTTATGTAATAATGCATTTAATTGATCCCCCTACATCAGCTAGTATACAACTATGTTGAACCTGGTTCCCTTTTTTATCCAACTTGTGGCCTTCAACAGGGTGACCCGATTGCCTCATTTATTTTCATCATTGTCATGGAATTCCTCTCCAGAACTCTTACTACACAGTCACAGACTCTCAATCCTAAGGTTGGTATCAAATTAACTCGTAATGGAACTTGTATCCCCTCTCTTACTTTTTCTGATGATACCTTCATCTTTGCTAACGCAACACAGGAAAATATGTTATATAGTAAACAAATATTGAGAGACTTCGGTTCAACTTCAGGTATGTTTGTCAACTTCCACAAAAGTTCATTTCAAACCTCCTCTAACATTTCTTCCTCCCAACAACTGTCACTTGCGGCCGTCCTTAACATTTAGGTTACTACTTCTATGGAAAAGTACCTTGGTATTCCTATAGTCAGAGGTCGAATTAAAAGGGAAATTTTTGATTATTCCCTAATTTCTTTTCAAAAACAACTGTCGAGATGGAAAGCTAATTCACTATCTCAAGCAGGACGTGTTATCCTTATTCAATCCAGTTTGTCTTCCAAAGTAAATTATCTTATGCAAAGTTTTTTACTTCCTCAATCTGTGTGCAATGACATTGATAAAATAAACAAAAACTTCTTCTGGAATAAATCTCAGGCTAAATATCATCCTCTCATTAGTTGGGACAGTATTTGTAAACCAAAATCAGTTGGTGGTCTTGGTTTGTACAAAGCTTATGACATGAACAAAGCATTACAACTTAAATTACTCTAGAAACTACTGACTTGTCAGGACTCCTTATGGCGTCGCATTATTTTCGAAAATAACTTTCGTTCTGAAGACCTTTTCTCTTATAAAACCAATCCTAAACAGTCTTGGCAATTTTCGAGACTCTTACATCTCCGTGATGTGTTTCGAAGCGGGATTTGTTGGGAACTCGGAAATGGCAAAACTGTCAAGTTCTGGACAGACAATTGGCTTCCTCAAGGTACTTTAGTCTCCCACTATAATCATTCCACTCCGGTTAACATACCGGTTTCTTCTTTTATTACAATTTCTAAGCAATGGAATTTTCCTCAACTTCAACAACTTCTACCACGGTGTATTATTGACCAAATTCTTAAGATTCATATTCGTTCTTTCCCCTTGGAAGATCGTGTCATATGGAAATTCAATTTTGATGGTAACTTCACGGTTAAATCAACTCATGCAATATTCAATTCTCATGTTCGGCAGCCTACTTTGACTTCCTCATCCTGGCTTTGGAAATTACCAATTCCACCAAAAATCCAGAACATTCTTTGGGAATCTTTGGTTGATGCTTTACATACTACTGAAAGACTTAATCGACACTTTTCTAGAGTTCCAGCTTCTTGTAGTCTGTGCACCAATCATAATGAAGATTTGAATCATTTCTTTTTCCTTTTCCCCTTCACTCAACAAATGATCTCGAAACTTGAGAATAAGTTGCAGGTCTCCTTCTCTCTTCAGTTCACTCAGGATTTCATTTTCAACTTTGAGTACTTCAGACACTCTAATTCGGATATCGTACCTCTACTTTTTCTCTAGTGGTCTCTCTAGAACCATCAGAATAATCTTAACTTTCAGGATCGTATTCATGCCTTGAAAACTTGTCCAGTACAACAAGCTTTTCTGCATCTACAGGATTGGAACATTTCCAAAAATAGTGTCCGTTTTGTCCTTATAAAACGTAATCGTCTACATCCCACAAATCGAATTTGGAAGAAACCCCATCCGACTTGGATCAAACTAAATTTCGATGGTTCTAGAAAACAGGATGCTTCTTCTCATTTGGGGTACCTTCCCCAGGACCATAATGGTACAGTCATCACCTTCCATCGTCAGCAGATCCCTTTTACTTCAGTTTTGCAAGCGGAGGCCCTGGCTTCTCTTTTCGGTATTCAATATGCAGCTCAATGCCAAGTTCAACATTTACTTATTGAAGGAGATAATCTTATAGTCATTAATTCTATCAGGGCCATCTGGAAAGTACCCTGGGAAATTCACAACATTATTTCTGATATAACTGCTTTACTTTCTTCCTTCACGTCGTTTCAAGTTCAGCACTGCTTTAGGGAGGCTAATCGTGCGGCAGATTTTCTTGCTACTCATCCTCTTCCTTCTCCTGCTATTCATGCCTTCAAACGTCTTCTTTCTCCTTTTAGTTTTTCTCCTACTGCAGATCATATTCTTCACAATAGATATGAGTTCATTAGTTTGAACTCTACTTTTGACAGTTTTGGTACCCTTTTTGTAAAGATCATCCATTCGGATGATTTAGGATAGCTTTTCTGGTTGAAAGGGTCCTAATGTTTGTCTGTTTAAAAAAAAACGAGGTTGCCCACTGCTTGTTACACTTGCTAACCAATCGCTCGTCGTTTACAATACAATGGTGTATCTAGCAGGGGATGCCACCCCCGCTTCTGATTTATGTGACTAGTATATATAGCAAAAGGTTTATACAAAATCACAATGCTTTACTTGTGCGGTTGACACATGAACTGCGCATTTGTGTTTCAAATCTCTCCCGCTCGTGTTCGAGTCAGATCTCTGGCACCATTTAGAGGCAGATTTCATTTTTGTTTTTTTCATGCCCCCCCCCCCCCCCCCGAATAACTAGTAAATAGTTCAAAAAAAAAAATACCTAGTTCAATAAGAGTTTTTGTTAGCATGTAATAACTAGTGTTTAAGAATTACAATTTAAGATTATATAAGAGATTTCAACAGAAAAAATCCACGATTAGAGAGCTGTATATTATTTTATTTATTAGGTACCATTTAAAATATGTTAAGACTATTTCTAAAAATCTATTTAATTTACTATATTTTTCAAGTGTATATTACTAAACTATAATGATAATATTAACCATAAAGTTTCTTAAATACAATCTATGTTTTATACTAATATGTAAGTAATATATATCAAATTTGTTGTCAAGAAGTAAGTGTTAACTCCAAACATCAATAATATGTATGTTTTTATTAGGAGGTTGAAGTTCATTCTCTTTGTTACACAATGTCTATGATAAATTATTGACACGTCGTGCACACTTTATTAGATAAGTTAGGCTTTTAGCTCGTCCACCCCTTTGGTAAAAGACTTGTCATGTCGGCTCTAATCTACTTGTCCGACAGCCAACTACTCTATATACCATATGTTAATCCCATTAACAAAATGTAAATTTCAACATAAAATTTATTGAATACTTCACCCCCTTAGGAAAAATTCTAGATCTGCCACTGCCTACCTATAACCTATTCAATAGGAAGGAGAGCAAAAGCAGTAACGAAAATCATAAAAGAAACGGGGAGATCAAGGTCCATTTTGCATAACATAAACCTCTTAGATTCTACGGCTATTTTCAAGCTAGATATAGGGTTTAGTTACTTGAAGCTCTTACAAGTTACATCTAGTGGCTGTAAAGGGGTGACGATGGTGGCGAATTCATAAGGAAAGAAGAAGTAATAAAAAGTCTTGAGCGGAAAAGAGGGGGTGGGAGGGTAGGTTGTGGAAGGGGCATGATGCAACCCCAGTCGTGACATTGACGAAGGCCCAGGAGGAAGACATGATCAGCGTCAAGTCAGAGGGCCCGATCACTAGGGTGCACGCCAGGGCCATTGCCTAGGCCACTCAGAGTCTCACGACCAAAGGCCTCGCGCGTGACAGTCGCACCTCACCGTTCGCGCCCCGTACCGTGCTTTGCTCCTTCAATGCCGACACTGCGGCCCCTATTGTGGCTCCATGACCTTGGTCGTGGCGCAATTCCTATTTTGAGCATATTATTGGATTTAGAGGTTTATTGACTATCTTTTGGGTTGCTTTGGAAACATTCTAAGTTTAGCAACTTCTATTTTTAGTATGTTTCTATTTGGAGTGTTTCTATATTTAGCACTTTCTATTTTTAGGACTTTCTATAATAGGCAGCTTTCTATTTTGGGCGTGTGCCTCTCTTGTGCCTAAGAGGGCCGGTCCAACAGCTTTGTTTTGGCCCATGGCCGAGTGACTTGCTTGGCTACTATAACTGTCGAGCCCTTGTATTACTTTCGGTATGTTGAATTGAATGCTTGAGCAGCCCTTGAGTTAAACTCCGCCCTTAAGCCCCAACGTCACCCTTGTTTCCTCCGACCGCTCCTCGTAACGGATCAACCAACCTCTCTGATCGCTAGCGCTATCGAACCCTCTCGCCCCCTCTCGGTCCAATGCCGAGCGCAAGAGAGTCGATGCCTTCATCCACGGGAAGGTCATCACCTGTCCAAGTCCACGAAGAGTAGGAGTCCTTCAATCCACTTTCTACCTAGATCCGCAGAGCAACACGTGAACGGAGGCGTTTATGTATCAATTGGTATCGGATTCAGCGGTACAAGGTATAAGACCCGAGGCCTTAGAAGCATCATCCCATGCCAACCCGGGAACTTCCCAAAAGGGCACTCATCCTGGTACTACTCCCACCCTAGCACGCTTAACTTCATAGTTCTTTGTCCTCACTTGAACCATGAAAAGAAATAGCTCTTATTGACATGGGTAGCACTTTTAATCTTTATAAACCAAGTTTGGGGTGTTACAATCACCCTCACTTAAACCCTTGACGACCTCGTCAAGGCCCAAAGACCGCCCTCTCAGTCGAGCGACTGTCAACCGGACCAAGCCCACTCGTAACCCAGAGTCGGCTCTGATACCATTTGTAAGACCCGGGGCCTTAGAAGCGTCATCCCATGCCAACCCGGGAACTTTCCAGGAGGTCACCCATCCTAGTACTACTCCTGCGTGCTTGGTCACCCATCTTGGTACTACTCCCGCCCTAGCACGCTTAACTTCATAGTTCTTTGTCCTCACTTGACCCATGAAAAGGAAGAGTTCTTGTTGACATGGGTAGCACTTTTAATCCTTATAAACCAAGTCCGGGGTGTTACAATCACCTTCACTTAAACTCTTGACGACCTTGTCAAGGCCCAAAGACCGCCCTCTGGGTCGATCGACTGTCCACCGGACCAAGCCCACTCGTAACCCAAAGTCAGCTCTGATACCATTTGTAAGACCCAAGGCCATAGAAGCGCCATCCCATGCCAACCCGGGAACTTCCCATGAAGTCACCTATCCTGGTACTACTCTCGCCCTAGCACGCTTAACTTCATAGTTCTTTGTCGTCACTTGAACCATGAAAAAGAAAGAGCTCTTGCTGACATGGATAGCACTTTTAATCCTTATAAACCAAGTCTGGGGTGTTACAGAAGGTGTGATCATTCCAACTCTTCATAGTTTTCTCACATTTGTGTTTTTCCGATTCAATACCTTGCTTCCGCCATTTGTTATTTTCGTGTTCTTGTTGATTTTTGTTTGTCTTTTGCCGTCAAAACCCTAGGACGATATCTTGGTTTCCTAAAACCTTGAGTTCTCGGCCGAGTGAAATTTTTATAAACAAAACGAGCGGAAAAAGTGAGATTTTAGCCTAACCATATTGGCAGCCATATCTTACCATAACCGATACCATATCTTGCAAATTTGTTTGTTATCTTTTGAATTATTTTGTTTGGTAAGATTTTATTTTGCATTTCTTTTTCTTCTCTCTCTATTCTCCGCAATATCACGTCTCTCTCTCTCTCTCCAAACAAACGCAATCCTTGCGTCTTACTCCACCTCCTTCGTCTCACAAAACTTGTGCCGATTATTTTCTTTAAAAAAATATATATTATTCGGCTGTTTCAAAAAAATACTTCGCAGCCGAGCAAAACGAAAGCCTCGGGCGATCTCGGGGAACCCGATTCCCCATCGGCACAAGTCCACTAAGCACTATCTCCCACATTTCTTTCACAAGTCGAACTTGATTTGCATGATTTAATTTTGCCATTTAATTAGTTCAATTTGACGATTGTTTGTGTGGTTGATTGTTCGTTTGGCTCGCAAATTTCGAAGCCTTCCCTACCGCCCTCACGGCCTACCCAAATTAGTGGCCCGTGAGATTGCTTTGTGAGTTGTTTGATCTTCCTTCACCGTTGCTTTTGTTTACCATTGTTGTGTTACACTTGTTTGCTTGTTGTGATGGTGACTTTAGGGACATAATCGGACGAGGCTTTTTCCGCTCTTCAAGCCGAGCATGAGGCAGCCGAGAAAGCCAAGGCAAACTTGGAGGCAGAGAATGCAGAATTGAAGCGCCATCTCGCTCAAGCCACCGCCAGAGCACAACAATCTGGCCCTGCAGCCGAGCCCGTTGGCATCCACCCAATTTTGCCGCCACTGCCTACAGACACTACCCTCCGCCTAGACAAAGGCAAAGGCGCGATGCCCTCGTCCTCACAGCAGCAGCCCAGACTTCGCCGACTCCACTCCATCATTGAGAGCCATAATGAGGATCCAGGCTATGAGCGCTACCAGCCACCGCCGCGGTCGCCTCTTGAGCATGAGGCCTACGACTCGGACGAGCACGAGTCCCCCGCGACTAACTTAGGACCCATTCCTTATGTCGTCACCACCGACCTCCGTGGCAGGCATGAGCGTATGCAACACACTGAGCAGCGCTATGACGACATGGAGCACCGATGCGAGGCAGCACGTGGCCTGTCCAGCGGACACGACCGACACACGGCGCCTTCGCGACAGGGCCCCAGCTGCGACCCGGGCACCCACATTGGCTCTACGTCGCGTCGAAGGTACACCTCTCTTATTTTCTTTACTGAATTTGATGATGATGGCTTTGAGACTGTAGGAGAGCCGAATCCCGGCAATTTTCACCCTCCTCTCGGCGATCTTGTGGAGAGCCAGCAGTACCCACCGGATTATATTCCTCCACGAGTGGAGATAGCACCATGCACTCCAGGGTGCCATGGTGGCCCCGCTTTTCCCACCTATGACGCTCGCGGCCGCCCTCCAGCTCCTGCCACTCGCAATGCCACCTACGGCGACCGAGATGGCCGACGCCGCCAACGGCGCCCTCGGCATGACCCCCCAGCGGCCGACTTCTACGAGCCCAGACCACGTGATGATGATGCTTATGAACCCTATGCAAACCGTGGCCATGATGTCAGGCGTTACGAAGACCGTCGTCCAGTGGTCCCTCAATTTGTCGTCCGCCGAGACGCCAAGGTAACCATCGACCACTTCTTTAGTGAATATGATCCCTCTGCCTTTTGTATGCCCTGCAACACTGTCAATACGAGGAAGACGAGAAGGTCAAGATTGCAACGCTACACTTCAGAGGCGTCGCACGCACATGGTGGCACCGCTTTGTCACGACAGGATGCGGCGCAACCTTGACCATATGGACTAGTGGCACCAACTCGTGTTCATCATGACGAGAAAATATGTCTCGAATGACTACCAGAACCGCATGAGGATGTCCATAGCACTCACTCGCCAGGGAACCATGACACCGCTCGAGTTCTTCTCTAAGCTCAAAGATATGTCGTACAAGGCGGGCATGATTGTTTCCCCTTCTACATTGCGTACCAAGTTTTTGAGTGGCCTCAACACCTCTATCCGGGACCAGCTGGAGATCCTTCCCATCTGGGGCCTCAACACGCTCACCCATACTGCCACGCAGATCCACCAACAACTTGTATGCAAGAAACTTGTTCCATACTCGTTGCCTGGTCCAGACGGCCTCCCTGAGTTTCATCATAGATGGTGGCTCGTGTTGCAACATAGTGAACGAGAAGGTGGTCAACCACCTGAAGCTAGCGACTACGCTCCACCCTCAACTCTATGGGCTTCAGTGGATTTCAGAAGGTAAGGGTGATGTGGTAAACAGGCAATGCCACATCATGTTTCAAATTGGTCAATATCAGGATATTGTTTTGTGTCATATTGTGGCAATGGATGCTACTCATCTTCTTCTTGATAGACCCTGGCAGTTCGATAAGAAAGCCATTCATGACGGCTTCTTGAACACCTATGTGTTCATGCATGGAGGACGGCATGTCACTCTCCTTCCAATAACACCTCGGGAGATTTTACATGATCAAGTCGAAAGGAATCGAGAGAAGGCCAAGGAGGCCGCGAAAAAGGCCAACGTTGTCCCCGCCTCGACGACATGCTAGATTAGCTATATGGAACCATACTCTTTTCCAAGATTGATCTTCGGAGTGGCTACCACCAGATAAGGATGAAGGAAAGCGATGAGTGGAAGACTGCCTTTAAGACCAAGTACGGTCTCTGTGAGTGGCTTGTGATGCCTTTCGGCCTCACCAATGCCCCGAGCACATTCATGCGGCTTATGAACCATGTACTTAGACAGGTTTTGGGCAAATTTATTGTTGTGTATTTTGATGACATTTTGGTTTATAGCCGTAGTTTGGAGGACCATGTAGACCACCTTAGACAGGTCCTAGATTTCCTTAGGAGCGAGCACTTGTATGCCAATTTGGAAAAATGTGTATTTTTCTCGGACACCACACTTTTTCTAGGATTTGTCGTCTCTAAGGATGGCCAACGAGTGCACCAGGAGAAGGTCTGAGCTATTCAGGAGTGGCCTACCCCTACGACGCCGACCATGGTTTGATCTTTCTTGGGGTTGGTTGGCTTCTACCGGCGCCTTATGCGTGACTTTAGCACAATTGTCGCCCCGCTGCACGAGCTCACCAAGAAGGGCGCCTCGGTCGACTGGAATGCCAAGCATGAGGCCGCCTTTCAGACAGTCAAGGACAAACTCTGCAATGCCCCCCCTCCTCCAACTGCCAGACTTCAACAAGATGTTTGAGGTTGAGTGTGATGCCTCCAACTTTGGCATTGGCGGTGTCTTGCTTCAGGACAAGCGACCCATCGCCTACTTCAGTGAGAAGCTATTCGGCGCCACGCTCAACTATCTGACATATGACAAGGAGCTCTAAGCTCTCATCCGAGTGTTGAGGACGTGGCAGCATTACCAGTGGCCCAAGGAGTTCGTTATCCACTGAGACCATGAGGCCCTCACCTACTTAAAGCACCAGTCTACTCTCGGTCGGCGCCATGCTCGCTGGGTGGAGTTCATGGAGACATTTTCTTATGTGGTGCTGCACAAGCAAGGCAAAGAGAACGTGGTGGCTGACGCGCTATGACGCAGGTATGTCATCTTGACTCAGTTAGATGCCAAGCTTTTAGGGTTTTCTTTGATTAAAGATTCGTATATGCATGATAGTTTCTTGAAATCTATTTATGAAGCTTGTGCATCTAAGGGAGAATTTGATGGTTATGTTTTGGATGATGGATATTTGTTCCGGGTTGGGAGGCTGTGTATACCCCAATCCTCTATTAGGGCTCTACTCATACAGGAAGCACATGAGGGTCGTGGCCATTTTGGGATTGCCAAGACATTAGCTGCACTTAAGGAACACTTTTACTGTCCCATATGACCCGACAAGTGACTAGATTTTGCAATGCCTATGTGACATGCCATAGAGCCAAGTCTAGGTCGAGCCCCTCCTTGTACACCCCTTTGTCTGTGCCTTCGGCCCCTTGGGAGGATTTATCTATGGATTTTGTAATGCGGTTGCCGATGTGTAAGAAGGGGAGGGACTCTATTTTTGTTGTTGTAGATCGTTTCTCCAAGATGGCTCACTTTATCCCTTATAGGATGACCAACAATGCTTCGGACATAGCTAACCTCTTTTTTGAGCATGTGGTGAGATTACATGGGATACCTAGGTCGATTGTGAGTTACGAGAATGTGAAGTTTGTGAGTCACTTTTGGAGGACTTTGTGGGGTAAGCTAGGCACTAGACTCCTATTTTCCACTAGCTACCACCCACATACGAATGGCCAGACTGAGGTGACCAACTGGACCCTAGGAACCTTGCTTAGGACCAACCCGCGCCGTTGGGAGGACTTACTATCTTGTGTTGAGTTCTCTTATAACAGGTAGTTGCACTCGGTGACTCGCCTCACTCCTTTCCAGGTTGTCTATGGCCGAAACCCGCTCACGTCGCTGGACCTCACACCGCATCCCCTCCGTGATGGCGATAACCTCAAAGGCGCGGACCGGGCTATAGTCATCCAGGAGTTGCACACTAGGACCAAGGAGCAGCTGGAACGGCAGGCCCATCAATAAGAGCACAAGGCCAACAAGGGCCGACGCCGTGTCACCTTCGCGTCGGGCGACCTTGTCTAGGTACACATGCACATGGAGCGCTTCCCCGCCGCAACAAGCTAGATCCTCGCGGTGATGGCCACTTCCGAGTCATTCAGGCTTTTGGCCCCAATGCCTATCAATTGGAGTTGCCGTATGATTATGGAGTTCATGCCACCTTCAACGTGACCGACTTGTCCCCTTATGTGCCCCCGGACGTTGACATTGATGAATCGGGGACGATTCGAGGCCAGGAAGGGGAGAGTGATGCAACCCCGGTCGTGACATTGACAGAGGCCGAGGAGGAAGATATGCTCAGCATCAAGTCAGAGGGCCCGATCACTAGGGCGCGCGCCAGGGCCATTGCCCAGGCCACTCAGAGTCTCACGACCAAAGGCCTTGCGTGTGACAGTCGCGCCTCACCGTTCGTGCCCCGCACCGTGCTTTGCTTCTTCATCGTCGGCACTGCGGCGCCATGACCTTGGCCGCGGCACAATTCCTATTTTGAACATATTATTGGATTTAGAGGTTTATTGACTATCTATTGGGTTGCTTTGGAAACTTTCTAAGTTTAGCAACTTCTATTTTTAGTATGTTCTATTTGGATGGTTTCTATATTTAGCAATTTCTATTTTTAGGACTTTCTATAATAGGCAACTTTATATTTTGGGTGTGTGCCTCTCTTGTGCCTAAGAGGGCCGGCCCAACAGCTTTGTTTTGGCCCATGGCCGAGTGACTTGCTTGGCTACTATAACTGTCGACCCCTTGTATCATTTTCGGTATGTTGAATTGAATGCTTGAGCAGCCCTTGAGTTAAACTCCGCCCTTAAGCCCCAACGTCGCCCTTTTTTCCTCCGACTGATCCCCGTAACGGATCAACCAACCTATTTGATCGTTAGCGCTATCGAACCCTCTCACCCTCTTTCGGTCCAACGTCGAGCACAAGAGAGTTGACGCCTTCATCCACGGGAAGGTCGTCACCTGTCCAAGTCCACGAAGAGTAGGAGTCCTTCGATCCACTATCTACCTAGATCCGCCGAGCAACATGTGAACGGAAGCGTTTACGTATCAGGGCAGAGGTTGCGATTTCTAAAGAGAGAAAGATACAAGGGAGTAGGTACCGGCCATTTTCAAGGGAGAAATAGGGATGAAGGGATGAGTGAGATGAGAAATAGCGCCTAGAGGGTTGAAAGAGATTCAAAAATAAATATGTAATTATAATTATTGTATGTCAACATAATTAATAAATAGAAAATACTCTCCTTGTTAGCTTATATTTATCATTTAAAGCCAATAAACATTTAACAAGACAATGCAATTTTTTTTATAAATTATCTCACAACATTAAATTAGTGCAAGCTTGGTTAATCAAACTAAAAAACCTCTAGTGAAAGATTTGCATACAAGTTCTACTATTGGTGGAAGTTAATAGTTATTTTAAAATTCATTTATTAGTTTGTCTTTTTAAATGTATATAAATGAGAAAATGTTATACAAAGATTAATTTTTACATTGATATGGTCAAAAATATCATAGAAATTATTTATAACGACAAATTACCTTACAAACGACAAATAGAATAAAAAATTAGGGAGTATATTAATCATCGCTCAAAATTATAATAATACATTTTAGTAATCAAGAACACGATGCATAATTCCTTCATATATAATTTTTCATCAAAACAACCCCTTAAACGACCACAAACTTAATTCATTGTTAGCAAAGATTGGACATTATTCACAGCTGGTTTGGCTTAACGAGTTCTCCCCTCCAAACAACCAATATAATAAAACCTGAGGGAATATATTAATCATCACTCAAAATTATAACATATTGTTTATATGATAATATAAATAAGTATATATTAGAAGGAATTTGGTGGAAAAATCTTTTTTAAATGTGTATTCAGTTCATTCGTCCTTGCTATCTCTTGTTTGCCCTCGTTTCAGATCTCTCCTTCGTCTCTTCTGCCATCTTCCGACCCTAAATGGATCCATTTCCGAACCCACATCCATTTCTCCATCGTCGTCCGCGCTCACTGCCTCCGACACGGGTCATGGCCGATGATTTCAACAGAAAATGAAGGTGAAAAACGAATCCTTGTTCGATTATCGGTAAACTACTGTTATGATTGAGACTGCAATCGAATCAACTACATCTAATTGATTTGATATTAGCATAGAATTTGTGCTTCTGAATATATTCCATTTGTTTGTATATATGTTTGTATGTTTTCATGTGTATTATTCACTTTTGCAATTGGTTTCATGAGCTAAGTAATTTATACAGATTAGGGGTGGAAATGGGTCGGGTGATGGATGGGTAGAGCCACTTTATCATCCAACCCGTGAAGTTAAATTCTCAACCGACCCACTCGTCACCCGTGAATCTTTTTACCCGCATCCGTCCAACCATCATCCCTAGATGATTCGGGTGGGTTAGTTCATCCGCATAACATATTTATTAATATTTTATAATTGTTTAAATGAAATTAAATACATGATTAAGTGCAAAAAAAAATTCTTCAATATATGAAAATAGTCCTAAATATAGGATTTGATAGATGTTAACAGAAAATATTCTTAAATATTCAACTTTTAAACTTAAAAACAAAAATTAGTCCTACATTCTAATAAAACAGAATTAGAAATACAATTATCGACGGGTCAACGAATGGGTGGTGAAATGCGGGTGATGGATCAGGTGATGCGTGAGATTTACATTACCCATCACCCACCCGTAATTCGTTTCACCCGACACACCAACCATCCATCACCAGGTTTACTTCGGGTGATCATTCAAATATTTGAGTCGGGTTTTTCAAGTGAGTCGGTCACCCACATGTGATTTCCAGCTCTAATACATATATTGATATAAGTAATGCTCAAATAAACAGTATTGCAAATTTTAAAAGTTGTATATTGAACTTAGTATTGAATTTGGTTCTTATGCATGTTTTGATATAAATTTAGAATGAATGAAGATGGAGGAGATGAAGAAGTTGGTGTAAGAATGGAAGTGTCATTCTTGGTATGTGTAACACCCCCGACTTATGTCGTTAGTGTCACATGCCAGTGACCTCAGACTTTAAAGTCCAAAGTCACCATATGTTTTAATTGGAACAATTATGCTCAAATAAATAAATAAACATTAAATAATAAAAGAGTAGCGAAAGACTTGTATAATGAATACTCAATTCTTTTATTAAAATTCCTCTCGTAAATTGAGATGGATAATTTTACAAACAATGTGAAATTACATCAGAAGACTTTTAAAATAAATCCTAAATACATGACTAATTTAACTAAGTCTTACATTTATTTAAGAAGATTAAGTCGATACTAAACAACTTCAAAATAATATAACTTTAGAACACAACCTTCAAATACAAGCCTTCGTCTTTGATTTATTACTTCAATGTTGTCTGAAACAAACCACTAATGTGTTGTATAGGACAGATGACAACAGCCAACCATGCAAGGAAAGAGAAAGGTTGGTTAGTCTAATGAAACACTAACCCAGCCCATTATGTTGTGCGTTAACATTTAACGCTTTTAAACGCGCACAACCTGTCTTCTTCTTCCTCACACTCCTGCGGCGCGATTTAGGTTAAAAGCTCCGAAATTTTTTCAATCGATCAACCACTAACTTAAACCCAAAATCATCCATGGATTCATCATCTACTCCCCTAGGCGATCGGAATGGTGGTGCTGAGGTGGCCGGTGTTTCATCTGGCGGTGATGGAGGACGTCCGGTGGTTGCAACGGTGGGGGCGATCAAGCCGGCGGTTGCAGCAGCGTTCGGCGGTGGCCAGGGAGCGGGTGAGGGCGCACGTCAGGGCGGTGGTGGGCAGGGCGCGGGTGATGGGCAGGGCGCACGTCCGGCGGCGGATTGGTTGTCGATGGAGCCGGAGGAGGAGAAGGAGGGGTTAGCTTGACGACCGGCGAGACCCGATCGACACACGGTTCAGATGTGTCGGTCGACGTTCCTGTGACCCCGCACCCGCACCGATAGACGTCTATCAGGTATGTAATGCGTTTTAAATTCTAATTCATAATATTTTTTAGTTAATTTTGAATTAGAATTTATATTTTGATATAATTTAAATTCTTAATTTAGAATTGAAACAGAATTGTTAGATTTAGGGATGTTAGAAACAAATATTATTGTATTTGATATTAAATTAGGGATTAAATATTAAAAACAAATATTATGAAATCTAATTTAGAAATAGTAAAATTGGATATGAAATTGAATCGAATTTATGAAAATGAATATTATGAAACTAGAATTTAGATTATTTAGATATGAAATTAGAATTGAACGAATTTAAATTTGAATATGAAATATGAAATTTAGATTCTTTAGAATATGAAATTAGAATAGAATATGAAATTTGAATTGAACGAATATTATGAAATTGTTAGAAATTTGTATTGTATTTCATTATGTAGTTTTATATTGAATATTGTCGTATAAATGAATATTTTATTATTGCAATATGTAATTTTATATTGAAAATACGATTAGAATTTAGATTATTAGGAATTAGATTTGATTAGAATTTGGAAATAGAAATTAGTATATAATTAGATTTCATTATTAGAAATTAAATTTCTAATAATGAAATCTAATTACATATAAATCTAATTTGATTAGAATTTGGATTTCTTTAATTACTATCGGGCCTTATAGGGGCTTATTGGGGCTTATTGGGCCGATTGGGCCTTGTTGGGCCTTATTGTGTTGATTGGGCCAGATTGGGTTCTTGTTGGGCCTGAATGGGTCTTATTGGGCCTCAATGGGCCTTATTGGGGCTTATTGGGCCCGATTGGGCCTGAATGGGTCTTATTGGGCCGATTGGGCCTTGTTGGGCCTTATTGTGTTGATTGGGCCAGATTGGGTTCTTGTTGGGCCTAAATGGGTCTTATTGGGCCTCAATGGGCCTTATTGGGGCTTATTGGGCCCGATTGGGCCTCAAAGCCGGCGAGACCCCCCTGTGCTCCTCTGTTTTGTTCGAAGTGGTGAAGGAGGTGAACAGTAGATGTGGGGCCCCCTTTCCTTTGTTTTGTTCTGATGGGCCGAAGGCCCATTTAGCCATCCAGTCCAAATTCAACCCAAAATTATTCGAGCGGTATAATTTCGATCCCCTTTCGTCCGTATTTTCTTAGGAAAATTTAATAAATATTTTATGATTTAATATCATAGAAATTTATTAAATATAATTCCTTAAATTCATCCAGTCATATTAATTGATAAATAATTAATTTGTCAGTTAGAACGTGATCGGCTGGATTGCGTGTGGACTCGTACTCTGGTAGGAATATTCTTAAGCTTAAGCCATATCCTCGGAAAATATATTTTCGGTAGTCGTCTCGTCCAGATTCATCACCGAATCTATTCCAGGCAAGTGGCGGTTTGCTCTTGCTCATCGTTTCCATATTTACATTGATTATTTGGAACGATTATTACTGTGTTCATCTGGAAGTGATTTATAAACTGTTTTGAAAATCATATAATAGGTTGTATATCTGTTAGAACAATGCTATTATCTGTGATCGCCTTTCGGGCCTTTATGTGGATTTATTATGTAACTGTACTTGTGCTGTATCTGTGTGGTTAGCACTGTAGTTAGGAATGTACTCGGACTTCGTCCGGTCATTTCTTTATAATCCGGTATCGGGGTGGCTCGTCTCCATCTGGTACTATTCTAAGATCATGATCGGTCTCTTTCACAAGTGTGTAGAGACAGGACACTTAGCTGGTGTCATAAACCTTCCGGTGTACGTCACTCTCGACGAAACGTATACTAAGATGTGTCGTCCCAATGATGGGGTACACATGTAAAAGTCTAATAATGTGATGTGTGGTTTGTAATATAAATCGGATAAGTGCTACTCGACGCACATAATTAATAAACCCTCGGCGAGTAGTGCAGCTAAGTTATAGTGCAGCTAGGAAAACTCGTCTCGACTTTGATCATAGTACGTTCTCTTTCCAATCTGGATTCGCTGTATGCGATGAGGTTGGTCGTGAACCGAAGCATCTCAGTCAACTTTTAAATCATTGTTGTATGATTCTGTAAACATTCCAGATTTGTCATATTTCCTTAAAGACTCACTTCTCTTGGAGTCTCTTTTCGAGTCGATTTCTGTGAAGATTCAGTCTTCCAGAATCTTCTCTTGTGCATGCCTTTTGTCATATTCAAGTAGAGTATGGTGGTTGACAAGCGTACTCGATTATTATTCGAGGGACGAGGAGTCTAACCTAATACGACTGCTTAGAACCTTCTGCTTTGTACCCTTACTAGTCTATTCATTTAGACTAACCCACGAAAATCGTTCTTTGCATGTGGGCTGGTGTCATCCGTTCGATTCGGCACATCAGATAGAGCGAAGATATGAGGAGACTAAATTGACTATGAAGACGACGGTTGTTTTTGGATGTTTTTAATAATTTCTTTTAATCAGGTTGAGATCCTTGGGAGATGACCATTGTGGTCAAGATCCTTGTTTGTATTATATTTAAAAGACTTCCACTGTACCTTGTTTAAAGACTTCCGCTGTACTTTGTTAAACTATGTGTTTGTCCTATTCGGGATTGGGATGTAATCCTGGGACTCATGCTTTATATGAATAAAGCTATCATTTTGTATCATTGTATTTCATGGTTTGTATTCAAACGGTAAAGCCTTGGGTGATCTCGTTAAGGAACACTGAGGTCACTGGCGGTAATATCTTTCCAAATGGGTTCAGATTTGGGGGTGTTACACCTTACCATGCACTAGCTCCAATTGTTGGACCCGTTCTAGGGCAGGCTCCTTGGATGCCAAGAGAGCCACGCATCCCTCTCCTCATTCTCACCTACACCACACACATCACCAGGGCGATTTATGACATGACCCCTATTGCCTCTCCTCCTCCTCTCAATATTCATGCCCCGGCCCTCCCCCTCCTTCCGCGACAGCGACACAAGAGACGTCGAGGAGAGGATGCCCCAGCTGTAGAGGCCGCTCCAGAGGGTGCTACAGAGGATGCTCACGAGGATGCTCTAGAGGTTGTTCAGGCTCCCCATCGTTCGGGGCGTCAGCGGCGTCAAGAGACTGAGGATTTGGTACGTATTTAGGGTACAATCTCGTTTTAGGTGAAGTATAATTTTTATTTGTTAATTTCGTAACTAATATTAATTATCGAACATTTAGACTCGTAAGGTCTTGAGGGTCCACTTCCACGTCGGCTGAAACACTCGGCTGGAGCAATTCATCAGACCCAAGCTAGATTCATGGTTTCGACTGGAAGAGTATAGCGGTCTGACACATCTTCACATACTTAGCACTGGGGCAGTTGATCGCATCCTGATCTCGGCTTTTGTGGAGTGGCACCCTGAGACGTCCTCGTTCGATTTCCCATGGGGCGAGATAACCATGACACTGCATGATGTTTACGAGATACTCAGGGTGCCCATTGACGGGAGGAGTTGTACGGCAGCAGGGGATATGCCTGATCCAAAGGTGAGACGGAGGATCGCCCAGGCTCTTGGATTTGACGGCACTACTCGGGTGGACAGGTGGTACTCTACCGGCGGCATTCCTTTGCAGTGGATGTAGGACGAGTTGGTACTTATGATGGAGCGCGAGCAGAGGGACGAGAGCGTCATCGCTTCATTTTATCTGTTCCCGTTGCTCAGCTCTACAGTCTTGGTCGACAAGTCTACAACGAAGATCAAGCACAAGTGGATGTCGCTATTGTTCGACCACGAGGCCACAAGCCGGTATGCATGGGGAGCAGGCATCTTGGCGTTCCTGAACCGAAACATGGGGCAGGCGTCGAGACGAGAGATGCAGGGCATTGCCAGTTGTGGCATACTTTTGAGGGTAAGAAATTTGCTTTTAATTAATAAATTTAAAATATACGTTATAAATGTTTATTTTTTAAATCTTATTGTTCAATCTTGTTCTACATTCATGGATATGGGCGTATTTTCCCCATTTCCATGGACATTATGTCATAGACCCTGCTTCCATGGCAGTCGATGTTGTTGCCATCAGAGACGGCCAAGAGGTCCCATAGGGCAAGGATCCTGGCCGTTTTGTCTGTATACGCCGGATGCTGGACAGCATCAGATTGGAGGAGGTAATATGTTTCGTTATATTAATATTTTATTTTATAATATATATTGAAGCAAAATACTAAATTGATATTAATTACTTGTTACAGGCACAGTGGGACCCTTTTCCTAGGGTATTATTCGACCGGACAGAGTACGCTCCTTCCCTGTTTAGAGGCATAATCTAGATCATGGATATACAGGAGCCATATCTGTCGGATCGCATCCTCCGACAGTTTAGGCATGTACAAGGGGTCTCAGATTTACCTCCAGAGCCCATCTAAGTCAACCGGCAGAACGACGTCACCCACTACTCGGTCGTATTCGATGATCATTTGTTGGGGGTGTGGGAAGAGGATCTGAGGCCTCTGATCCAGATTCAGCATCCACCAGTCACATTATATTGGGCCGTGACGGACGACTATCTGGGTTGGTTGGACGACTACAGTCATGTGCTGGTGGATCCCAGATCCCTCAAACAAGATCGTCCCACGGGCCTAGTCCATCCCACACCTTCAGTGGACACTCTTGCGGTATGTTTGATTCGTTTAATTCAATAAATATTTATTATTTTTGTGTCATATATAAATTCTAATGGGTATTACCATTACGAATACAGCGGAACCAGTTGGTTGCTGGTGAGATCCGTGATTATTTAGAGAGGTCGAGGGATAGGAGCGCTATTCTGGTTGAGGAAGTTGAGGAGCTCATGACTCGTTTCCTGATTATGCTCACTGATGAGGCTCCTCCGATGCCCCCCCCCCCCCTCCACCTCGTGCATCACAGCTTTTTCAGGATTATATACACGAGCACGGGGAGGGTAGTGGGAGTCAGGGTTTAGGAGATTAGGGATGTTATGAATGTATTTTTTATGATTGACATTTGTATGGATTTTCTGTTATGTATGTAATTTTTGTTACTTTCCGTACCTTTCGTACTTTTAGAATTTATTGATATGAATAAGCCAAAACTGCAAAAACCGCAAAATCGGCCCAAACTAGGCCCAATAGTAAGGATGATTGGAGAAATGGCCAAAAAATGCAAAATTGGCCCAATAAAGCCCAATAGTAACGATTATTGGAGAAATGGGCCAAAAACACAAAAAACGCAAAATGGGCCCAAACAAGGCCCAATAGTATATATTATTCACGAAATGGCCAAAAAACTCAAAAACTACAATTTTTTGCCCAATAAGCCCCAATAGTAAGGATTATTCAAGAAATGGGCCAAAAACGCAAAATTGGCCTAAACTAGGCCCAATAGTACGTATTATTCAAGAAATGGGCCAAAAAACTCAAAAACAAAAAAAAATTGGCTCAAACAAAGCCCAATAGTATATATTATTGAAGAAATGGCCAAAAAACTCAAAAACTACAAAATCGGCCCAATAGTAAGGATTATTAGAGAAATGGCCAAAAAACGCAAAATTGGCCCAAACTAGGCCCAATAGTACGGATTATTCAAGAAATGGGCCAAAAAACTCAAAAACTGAAAAATTGGCCCAAACAAGGCCCAATAATATATTTTATTCAAGAAATGGCCAAGAAACTCAAAAACTACAAAATTAGCCCAATAGTAAGGATTATTGAAGAAATGACCAAAAAACGCAAAATTGGCCAAAACTCAGCCCAATAGTACGGATTATTCAAGAAATGGACTAAAAACTCAAAAAGTAAAAAATTGGCCCAAATAAGGCCCAATAGTATATATTATTCAAGAAATGGCCAAAAAACTCAAAAACTACAAAATTGGCCCAATAAGGCCCAATAGTAAGGATTATTGGAGAAATGGCAAAAAAACGCAAAAAACGCAAAATTGCTAAAGTAGAAATTTCATAATCGTCATGAAATTATATTAGTATATAGTACAAGTAATAATTTGATAAGAAATCATAATATTACATTAGTATAAACTATAATTCTCGACTTCTTCAAGTTATAACTTACAATTCTCGAGTTCTTCATACTTCATGCTATAGCGTAAGTATAAAGTTCAATTTATAACTTCATAAGACTTTGTCATATCACATTAGTATATAATACAAGTGATAACTTCTTAAGAAATAATACTAATATATTAGTATAAACTCTAATTCCCGAGTTCTTCATACTTCATGGTATAGCGTAAGTATAAAGTTCAAGTTATAACTTCAAAAGACTTTGTCATATCACATTATAACTTCATAAGACTTTGTCATATCACATTAGTATATAATACAAGTGATAACTTCTTAAGAAATAATAATAATGCATTAGTATAAACTATAATTATCGAGTTCTTCATACTTCATGCTATAGCGTAAATATAAAGTTCAAATTATAACTTCATAAGACTTCGTCATATCACATTAGTATATAGTACAAGTAATAACTTCTTAAGAAATCATTATATTACATTAGTATAAACTATAACTCTCGACTTCTTCATACTTCATGCTATAGCGTAAGTATAAATTCCAAGTTATAACTTCATAAGACTTCACCGTATCACATTAGTATATAGTACAAGTATTACTTGCTTAAGAAATCATTATATTACATTAGTATAAACTATAATTGATGAATATTGTACTATATACTAATGTGATACGGTGAAGTCTTATGAAGTTATAACTTGGAATTTATACTTACGCTATAGCATGAAGTATGAAGAAGTCGAGAGTACTAATCTTAAAATAATATTTAACATTATCATAAAGTCCAAATAAATGCCTTAAATCACGAAAAAAAAAATGTAACCACTGTGCGTTAAAATTTAACGCACAACACTGTGCATTAAAAGTTAACGCATAGCCTTGGGCTCCAATCAAGGCCCATACAGTATTGGGCTCAAACTTAGGCCCATGTTGTGTGTCAATGTTTAATGCAAAGAACTGTGTGTTTAACCTTAATGCACAGCATGGGCCTAAATTTGAGCCTAATACTATATGGGCCTTAATTTGAAAAATGGCAGTTAGAAAAATTCGACCGTTTATGCATTAATTGTAAACGCACAAACGGTCATCTTTCTAATGGCAGAATTTTTAGCCTATATATACACACACCAATTTCCTTTCTCTTCCACATCCAAACACAACATTCAACTCGTCTATATTGGCTTTAATTGTCAACGGTCATTTTTCTGGGTTCGCGAGTTCCAGATCCGCCGTGCAGAGGAGAAAACTTGACCCCGCGAGGGATTATTCAGCTTTTCGATTACATTATACGTCTTTTTTGCTTTAGTTTTTGCAAGAGTTTATAGCTTGTGATACAATAATTCATATTCCAGATCTGGGATACCAAGTTCATAGGAGAGGATGGCTTCGTCGTCCAGCAGTGCACAGGCTCCGGTTACAATATGCGAGTGCAATTTCCCGGTCGTCATGTACACTTGCGACAAACCCAATCACTACAAAAGAAGGTATCTCGCATGCAAGGATTATATCACAATGGAGCGGGATGATACAATGAGTGGGTGTCGTACCTTTAAGTGGCTTGATCCGCCGTATGACGACAATGTTGCCAAGAATATCAGAGAATTGGTGCTGGAAAGAAATGAGCTTAAACAGCTAAACCAGACCCTTTCAGATTCAAAGGTGAAGTTAAGGAAGCAGATATATTATCGGGGTTTTCAAATTGATTGATGTTATAAGAAATGACCTTACTTCGGTGCTTATTTCAGTGCTTATTTCGAGTTCTATGTTTATTTTGAGTTTTATGCATGTTCATTTCCAAGTGTATGATTACATAAGTTTGCAAATGTATGAATTCCAAGTTTATGATTTGCAAATGTTAAGAATATATTGCATTACAAATGAATCTAGTGATCTTCGTATTACAGATGTGGGAGAGTAGCCGAAGAGAAGCCTCTTCGCCAAGGGTTACAAGTTCCTGCCTAGCCATCCCATCACTATAATTAAAAACTAGTACGGACTGTATAATACTCTGAAATGTTTTGATGTCTTTTTGAAAAATATTTGGATTACTCTAAAACCCACCAAAGCAAAAATCATGAGCAAATAACCAAAAGATACCCACATCTAAAATTATATTGCATTACAAATCACACGATTATTACTTCAACAACTGGTAATGTCAATCAACTATACCAAATAATCTAGATTCTGACTGGCTGTCATGCGACATT